>CM064865.1:39923852-41262602 GCA_032719365.1 Prinsepia uniflora | reverse complement strand
TTATATCATCCAAATTACGAAAATGCCCTTGCACTTCCATACATCATAACTTACACCACGAACGTCGGAATCGAACGTGCCACCTGTCTATGAACTCGTGACGTCCCGAACTACGTCACGGTCATCGGTCAAAGTCCATTTGACCATCCGAATTAAAAGTCAACGTTTTGCCCACGCCCAGGGGCAAAACGGTCATTTTTTGCACAATTCGTCCGAAATCGCCCAACTAATCCCAGATTAGTAAATCATAATTAAAAATTATTAAATCCCGATATTCGGGACGGGTCGTTACACTCTGGCAACGTCCAACCACATTACTCGATCCACCTAGGATCCACTATCAGCTTTCTCGGTCGATGTAAGGTAACCCATAAGACCAATGTGGGTTTGCTACCTCAGACACTAATTACCATCTACTCCTCAGGTCAATCAAATTTGACCCACATCCTAGGTGTTCGGTTTTTACACCTTCTTTGAACCCCTAGCTGTCATATCAGTCTTTGTTATCCCACCTAGGGAAGAGTTAAGGAGAATCCAAGATGATGACATCAAAGTTCATCCCACGTCATCCTCCGGCACTCAGCACTATCTACCAAAGAGTCACACTTAGTGACCTCGGAATATCCATCACCAATGCGGAATCAAGCACTCTTCTCATCGTCTCAACCACAACCTCTCTTGATTTTTAAGTTCCAATCACGTTGGAAACATGCTTCTTTTCCAATTACTGAGCTCACTCATTACCTGAGCATTTCCTACGTCCCCAACTTAGGAGGTATGGTCAACCGTAGTCAACCAAAACCAATCGCAATGGACTCTCAAGTCCTCAGCTCAACCGGACACCATCCACGCGTCCGTGAATACCGTTTATGGAGGCACACTCATTGCGAGTGGAATTCACGCGACTCAAGATTAAACCTTGTATATTACTTACGGATGTGCATAAACGGCCTCCAACACTCGTATCTCGTACCTTTAATCAACATGATCCAAATCTGACTCACAGAATTGGTCGGAATCCACTGACATCGGTTGGTAGGCTAAACAGATCGCAACGTCTATTGTGATTTGAAGCCAAATATCTGCATACTGCATATCTGAAAAACCAACCCATACGTCATAAGACGTCACTTACGTCATCCGTTTATACCTTTTCATCCGAACGCCACTTAAGCATTTCAACCTTTAATGTTACTACTCCTGGGCACACACTCACGTCCCAAGTCTCGTATCATTAGGGAATTGGTCACCCAACTAGGTACTCCTGGTGCCTCACACTAAGCCACTTGGGATCCTCTCTATCTCGCTCAGTGCCCACCGAACTCACATGCTCGCCACTCTGGACATATCTACTATCTTGTCGGCATACTGGTTTTCATGTCCCAACTCTATGGGATCCACTCCAGCACTCACAGTCGTGCAATCCATCCAAGGATATCTAGGGCACCTGTCACTCATCCAGGTATATCCTACTCACGTACCTAGTATCATTATCACGACTGACGAATCCTATCGTCACAATCCTCACAGCAACCTGAGCCTATCCAACTCGATAAAACTCGATCACGTCCATCGATAGCAGCGTCTGCCACAACCTCGTGCAGACCAATCTCAGAAACACTCTGCTATCGAGATTCCAAATCCATGCGGTAGTCGACCGCCAGTACCAACCACTCCACACGCAACATCCACTGATCGACCCACCTCAGGATCCGGTCGACAAGTACCACACTCCTGGTAACTTGTCCAATCAATCACCTACTGGGGTTATCACAAACCCGGCTGTCCGTTGTAGCCCAACCATCCTGACCGATCCCTCGCTCTCGACTCCGAAGACTCGTCGTACTCCGATACTGGTGTCTAAACCACCAGTAGCTACACTGTGAGGATCTCCTCCTCTCGTAACTCTACGACCCTCATCCACTGGCCTCCACAAGAACTTGAACATATTCCGTACCTAACACTACGCAACAGCTACACGTCTCAATCGTATCCTATCGCGTCGCACAACAACTACTCCGGGCATCCATTACCAGTCGACATCCCTCTAGGATTCGACACCTCGAAACATGTTAACACATGACAAATAAGGTCACACGTTCCTATTCCCAAAAATCTCACTCGGGTCAACCATAACCTTAGCTGATCTCCGCAGCACACTCTCTAATCTGACATGACACGACAGAAGACGGTCTCGATTCTCGGGTCGTCATACGGTGACTACTGGTCCACTGCATCCTACTCACCAGTAACACTATGGCTCTAAGCCGTTAGATTCGTAAGAAAATCGATCCTACTCTGGATCCAACCTCGAAATACGCGGTATGTACGGCATTGGATGCCAATCGTACCCTAATCCATTGGATCTCCTGCAAAACGTAGGATTCATTTCCACTAAATCCTCATATTAATACCCTAACTATTAGGTTGATGACGGGCTGTTACGACTGCGGAGACATCACATCCTCGACCTGCGCGCACTCCACGCTCTGATACCACTTGGTATCAGAGTACCATGAGTATCAAATGAGCCAACCTGCCCTGATACCACTCTATCAATTGTAAGACCCATGTCCTAGAGGGAACGGTGAACAATCCCACATTCCTGTGAGGGAGGAATGGTCTATGAAGGGAATGGTGGTGTGCCTTAAGGTGTAGGCACACACCTATCTAGCGCGAGGCCTTATAAGAGCTCACTGGCTTTGGATTCCTGGGGAACTCCAAAGTTAAGAGAGTGGAGGCCGGTGTAATCCCATGATGGGTGACCCACTGGGAAGTTGCACCGTGAGCTCCTGGGAACAAAACCCTGCGGGTGTGATGGTGCGCCCTGCTCAGAGGGGACAATATTATGTTAGATAGAGTGGGCCGCTGAGCAACTCTGATCTAAACGAATGGCTTTGGGTTCGGTTGGAACGCCAAAGTTAAGCGAGTTGAGGCTGGTGTAATTCCATGATGGGTGACCCCCTGGGATGTTGCACTGTGAGCTCCCGAAAACAAAACCGTGAGGGCGGGGGTAATGAGGCCCAAAGTGGACAATATCGTGCTAGATGAGTCGGGTCCTAACTGAGGAGGAACAGGTTCTGACATAATGGTATTAGAGCCAGACCGCGACCGAGAAGTGTGCCAACAAAGACGCTGGTCCCTAATAGGGGTGGATTGTAAGACCCGTGTTCTAGAGGGAACGATGAACGATCCCACATTCCTGTGAGGGGGGAATGTTCTGGGAAGGGAATGATGATGTGTCTTAAAGGTGTAGGCACACACCTATCTAGCGCGAGGCCTTCTGGGAGCTCACTGGCTTTGGATTCCTAGGGAACTCCAAAGTTAAGCGAGTGGAGGCTGGTGTAATCCCATGATGGGTGACCCACTGGGAAGTTGCACCATGAGCTCCCGGGAACAAAACCCTACTGGTGTGATGGTGCGCCCTGCCCAGAGGGGACAATGTTGTGTTAGATAGAGTGGGACGTTGATCAACTCTGATCTAAACGAGGCCTTTTGGGAGCTCAGTGGCTTTGGGTTCGGTTGGAACTCCAAAGTTAAGTGAGTTGTGGCTGATGCAATTCCATGATGGGTGACCCCCTCGGAAGTTGCACCGTTAGCTCCCGAAAAAAAACCGTGAGGGCGAGGGCAAGGAGGCTCAAAGCGGACAATATCGTGCTAGATGAGTCGGGTCCTGACCGAGGAGGGTCGGGTATTTGGGAAAATTATGGGACATCAATGAGAGGTTAATAACGTAGTTAGTAACCCTCTAGATTGATTTGGATAGGTTTAGCAGTCCCGGTGATGGCGATTATCCCGGGGAGGCTTACAACACGCAAATCAAGGCGATAACTTAAGACGGTTTGTGAGTGGACCTTGATTTCTAAACTGTGATGCATGCATAAATTTTTTATATGTTTTATGGACACGATTCTATGATGTTGATTTTGGATATTAGTGAATTACATGGTTGCACGCATTTAGACGCGATTTACGTCCTTACACGTAAATCGAGGTTTACAGTTTTGTACTGATTATCCGTGCTTATAGTTTTGGGAATGATTTCATGAAATGGTTTAGGATTTGAAAAGGTAAACTCGGGTTCGAGACGCATTTGTTTTGGAAACCCTCGGACTCGAAGTCCTTGTAGTCACGTTCTCGGGCGAGAGGCCCAATTGGTTCTCGAATCGATTTTGGATTTAGAAATATGGAATTAGGCACGAGACCCATTTGATTTACAAACTCTCGGACATGGAGTCCATTTGATTTAACTAGGAATCAGGCTGGAGGCCCAGTTGGTTTATGTACCGGGCTGGAGGCCCAATTGGTTTGCGCATCTGGCTCGAGGCCCAGTTGACTTACGTATCGGGTACGAGACCCATTTGGTTTACGAAATCGAGCACGAGGCCCATTTATTTTACGAAATCGAGCGCGAGGCCCAGTTGGTTTATGAATTCGGGCTTAGGGCCCAGTTATGGTTTACGTTGTGATTTTGGGTTAGAGACCCATAAATGGATTTCTGGTTCATGGCGGTTTATGGGCACCAGGCATGAACCCTTGAAAGGTTTTGAGAATTTTTTCAAAGGGTCTTTTGTATACCATCCTTTATATATGAATTGACTTCTCCGGGGAGGGTCGTTGGCTTGGGTGGACCCCAGAATAGTCATGGGGCACAAACTGAGTGTAGTCGCCCCCGTTGGGTACCTTACTCTCAGGAAGGCTATGGATTATAACCCCCAGGGAGGGTCATTCATCTACGGACATTGACCTGGGTGGAACCTGGGGAGAATTGGGATTTGAGACCACAGGTAGCATGCACGTAGCTCTAGATACCGTGACAGGATTGGTTATATGATATTTATGATAAACAGGATTACTTGGTTTTGAGAAACTATGTTTTATGGATTTCTGTAAATGGTTTCTGGCAGGGGCCCGTGTGACTTTAATTTACGGAACTTGGGGTCGAGATCCTAAATATGGTTGTTTAAACATATGTGGTTTGATAAATGGTTTGACTATGCATGCATGCTTTTTAGTGAAGGGCGTAAAGGTCGTTTATCAAATGTGTTTTATCAAACTATTACTTTTCATCCACTCACAGCCTTTCTGTTTTCAATGCCCTTCAGGTTGAATACGGTGCGGACTGTAGCAGAGACCGAGACAGCACACTCCTCCGCCGGATCCTAGCGTACGCTGGTAGACGGTCGGGCTAACGGTTTTAATTTTCCCTGGTCTGACACTCCATGTAAGATGGGATCAGGAGCGTCCCTCATTAATCCCAGGGGGATTAGGACGGGTCCTGACAGAGTAGATGCGAGTCCATAGACAAGCGGCACGTCGAAATGAGACATTAAACAGGAAAGATATGAGTCACGGAAGGTCCGAAGAACTATTGCACGAATTACGACACGAGTGACATTTGTTATTAAGTGGGCCTAGATATTTTGGGACAGGCCCAATGGATGAGTGACAAGTATCACCCATCCATTGTCCACCTAACGTAGATACATGCATATCCATCCCCTTTCTTCCATTCGATCGACCAAACCCAAAACCCCATCGAACCACCACCCCAATCTCTTCCCCTCACCTGGTACGATCTAAGAAAGAGATAGTGAGTGGTTGAGGAGCTAGGATGCGATGAGAGGTGGGACTATGACGTCATGGATGTCGGAGGAACTGCAAACCCGCGCAGGTACGATTTTGAATTCAAATTCGAATTTCGTGTTTTAGATGTTAGGGGTGTTTTCTTGTTATTGGGGGATGTTTGTATGGTTTATATGAGGGTGTGGGAATGGTTTTGGACGACAGGGGACAGCTGAGTAGCATAGAGAATGGGCTGGAAAATTGAGCCGTGAGAGGGAAATTGAACCAATGGGTTCTAGGTAGTGTTTCTTGGTTTTCAACACACAGATAGGTTGCAAATGATGAGAGGAAACTATAGGAATTGGAATGATTGAAAACGGGTTGAAAAATAGGAAGATATGGAAGTGAACCGGTCATGCAGGTTCGATTGGACAGGCTAACTAGTGAACCTGTTCAGGCCGGTTTGCTAGAGGTTGAAGACAACCTTGTGCAGGCGCGTGAGGCACACGTGCAGCGCCTTCAGGCGGCATGTGGGGGTGCCTGGGGAACATTTTGGGGAGATTCACATCATACAAAATCATCTTTTCGATGTAGTGAACATTTTGGGACAAGTTTCGAGTCGATCAGACAGCGTTTCGATATAGTTGGGGATGCCCGAAGGTTTAGGATCGAGTTTAAAATATGTTAAAAATCACAAAAAATTAGGGTTCTTTTATCATAGGTTATTAAACTAGTTAGTGACCCTCTAGTATGATTTGGACAGGTTCGGGAACCCCGGAGATGGTGATTACCATAGAGAGGCTTATTGCGCGCATATCAAGGCTCAACTTGGACAGTCTGTGAGTGGACTTTGTTTTATGAATTCGATGCATGCATAAATTTTTAAGATGATTTTATGAACAAGATTTGAAATGCCATGAGTGCATGTGATTTTAATATGAATTGTTTGTCCTTTTCGGAGGAAAATGTGTGATTGCACATATTTCGAGGTTTTTGGTGTTTTATGTGATACCTTGGGCTTCGACCAGGTTCTTATACATGCTTGTGGTATCGAGTGATTTGATTTCTAAAAAGATTTCAGAATGGAAAATATGATCTCGGCTTGAGATCCAGTTGATTGTGATATCGGGCTCGAGGCCTAATTGAATTGTGATAACAGGCATGAGTCCCAATTGATTGTGATATTGGGCTCGAGGCCCAGTTGAATTGTGATATCAGGCATGAGTCCCAGTTGATTATGATATCGGGCTGTAAGCCCAATGGTTTGTGGAATCGGGCTTGAGTCCGAGTTGTGGCTTATAAAATGAGAATTCGGGTTTAAGACCCTATTGAGATGGATTTGGGCTTGAGTCCCTATGAGATTTGGATTTGAATCGGATTCGAGGAATCCTGTTGAGATGTTTGGGTATGAGACCCAGTTGAACTATGATTTGAAAGAAAGGAATGTTTTCACTTATATGTATATACCCTCCCGTATGAATAGTCTCATCCAGACGTCAATAATCCTGGAGTGTCACGATCCAGTGCCTGGGATGAGTGACTCCAAGAGTGAGCACGTCCTAGGAGTGAGAGATATGAGATAGTCTCAGACAGGGTCCAGTGACAGGCCCTCCCAGACGTCTTAGATCTTGGGAGTAGACTCGGAGATGAGAGACCCGAGTAGTATGCATGATGTAGATATATTGTGATAGGTTCTTGATTGGGTATATGAGATGCCGAGGGGTGGGTTATATATATACATGTATGTGATGTTTCACCGTGTGATTGGTTTGGGGCTGAGACCCCATATTCTATGATTGGTTTTGGGCTGAGACCCACGTGTACTAGATTTGGGTTGAGACCCGCGAGACTTCATTTGGGTGGAGTTCTTACGGATTTGGTTTTGGGTTGAGTCTCACATGATTGGTTTTGGGCTGAGTTCCCATATACTTTGGTTGACGGTTTTGGGCTAAGGCCCTAATGATTTAAATTAATGAGAAATGATTTGAGAAATGGTTTTCGAATGCATGCATGGTTTTACGTGAAGGGTATAAATAATTTCTATATAGATGTTTTTTTTAAATAAAGTTAATTATTCTGTCCACTCACAATTTTTACGATTTCAATACCGTTTAGGTTGATAGCGGATGCGGGCTATAGTAGAGATCGAGACATCACATGCCACCACCGATCCTGGTGTACTCTGATGGACCCCGAGCAGGTGACGAGTTTACCTCTAGTCTGATACGCGATGTCATATGGGAGCAGGCACGTCCCACGATAATCCAAGTGATTCTGGACGGGTCCTGTCAGGTACTCACTTCTACAACAAGCCATTTGAAGCCTTGATGAAGAAGTATAGAATCACACATAGAGTGAGCACACCATATCATCCCCAAACTTCTGGCCAAGTGGAGATAAGAAATAGGGAGATCAAGAATATTCTAATGAAAACTGTGAATTCTACAAGGAATAACTAGTCCACAAAGTTACATGATGCGCTTTGGGCCTACAGAGCAGCTTATAAGACTCTTTTTGGGATGAGCCCTTACAAAATTGTTTTTAAGAAAGCTTGCCATTTGCCTATGGAATTGGAGAACCATGCCTTGTGGGCAATTAAGAAGCTTAACTTGGACTTCACAAAAGCTGGAATTTCAAGAAAACTGCAACTCAGTGAGCTTGAGGAGCTAAGGAATGAGGCGTATGAAAGTGCGAAGATTTAAAAAGAAAGGACCATCCTTTACCATGATAAAGCTCTAGCAAGAAAGGTATTCTTCCCTGATCAAAATGTTTTATTACATGACTCTCGTTTATGTCTCTTTCTAGGTAAACGTTAGTCTAGATGGGTTGGAACTTTCAAAGTGATCAAAGTGTATCCTCACGGAGCAGTTGAAATAAAGAATCTCAGCAATGGTAACTGTTTCAAGGTTAATGGCCACAAATTAAAGCCGTACTTAAATGGCAGATATGGATGTTCACATTGCACATATGGTGTATACTCTTCCATTCCATTAAGCCCATTTGCTACCACGTCTTTCCTAAACGTTAAATTCAGCGCTTTTTGGGAGGCAACCCAACCAGGTTCTATCTTTTTAACCTTTTAACTTAGTTACTTCTTTTCTTTCTCTGATTTCATACTCCTTTTGCATTGCATGCCTCCTTTTCTATTTTATACATTGAGGACAATGTTTAGTTTAGGTTTGGGGGTAGGGAATTGCAAATTTTGGGTGCTAAAGAGTCACACTCGTAGAGCTTTGTTGAAACATTGCAATGGAATCTTTACGCAAACTAAGACATATAATCGTCATTTAGAAGGAAGCCTTGAATAGTCTTCTGATTAGGTGTTCATTCTTACCTATTGTGCTCTTAGAATCATGGTGAATAAGGTACTTGATCAAATAAATGAAGAAGAATAGTGGAGGCTACCCTTGTTGTGACGACTCGTCCCAAATTAATGGGATTAATAAAGGATTAATTACGAATTATTGAGACTAATCAGAGATTAGACGAGGATTAGCAGACGTTCGGTGAAATGACGATTTTGCCCCTAGAATGGGTGAATCGTTGAATTTCCGTTCGGACAGTCAAATGGGCTTTGGCCGATGACTGTGACGTAGTACGTGACGTCACGAGTTCGTAGACAGGTGGCACGCTTGATTTCGACGTCTGAGGAGAAGGTTATGACGTTCGGAAGTTCAAGGGCATTTTGGGAATTTGAGCCGAAAGTTGACTTTGGACTCGAGAGGTCCGATGGTCGAGGGCCAAAGACCGTTACGTAGATGAGGACGATACGAATCCGTAGACAGGCGGCACGTCGAATTCGGACGTTCGACGGAGAAGTTACGGTTCAAGGAAGTATGAAGCTACTATTGCATGATTTACGAAACGGATGAATGACACTTGTCATCCATCCATTTCCCACCCAAATTGATTCATGCATCCCCCATTTCTTTGTTCATGCAAACCAAACCAACCAAACCGATCTCACCCTATTGAAACCAAACCAATCCAATCCAAACCTTCAACCATGGCCATCAGAGGAACCAGGAGAGTGAAAGGATGACTGAGGATGTTGGTGGCCGGCCTGGATGGCCAGAACTGTCGTGGACGGCGGCTGGAAGGAGGAGAACCCGAGAACGTTCACGATTAGGCCCAATTTCCATTTTAATTCTATTTGTGCATTATGGGCTGTTTTGGGTGATTAGGAATTGGTTTTTAGGTTGTTCGGAAGGTATTAAGGAGGTTTTGGGTGGTGGTTTTGGACCGAGCAGCCGTGAGGGTTGTTGGGAAAACATTGAACCGTTAGCTTCAAAATCAAACCTTGGGTTTTAAGTGTTTTTAGGTGCGTTTAAGGATTGGAATGGATAGAAAACTTGAAAATAGGAAGAAATGAATCAAAAAAGAAGAAGTAGGATGAAAAATGGGGAGTCTAGAGCCGCGAAATGGTCACACCGGTCCAGTTGGACCGGCCAAACCATGTGAACCGGCCGGCTGAACCGGCGGAAGCATGAAGACGATGAACAGTGCCCAACGGCTTCTAAGGGCGCGTTAGGGCGCGTGGGCCATAATTTGGGAAAGTGTTCAACATACGAGATCATCTATTCGATGTAACGAAGATTTTGGGACTGGTTTCGTGTCAATCAGACATTATTTCGATAGGTTTCGGGGCATCAGAATGTTTAGGTTCAGTTTTAAAAATAGTTAGAAAATCGGGAAAATTATGGAACTTCAATGAGATGTTAATGATGCTATTAGTAACTCTCTAAATAAATTTGGACAGATTCGGGAATCCCGGAGGCGACGTTTGACCCGGGAGGCGATTCTGGCACGTGTATCGAAGCGCGGCTTCGGACGGTCTGTGAGTGGACCTTTCTTTCGAATTTGATGCATGCATAATTGTTTTATAATTATTTTATTATATTTTTTTTGATGCCATGAGTGTATTGGTTTGTGGTAGTTTAGGATAGACATAATTGCACATTTTTCGAGGTTTTTCGACTTTATGTCGCACCTTTGCGTAGTATGTTTTCAATGACGATTTAATAAACAGATTTTGGATTTGGAAACATGAACTCGGGCGTGAGACCCATTTGATTTACAAATTCTCGGACTTGGAGTCCATTTGATTTGACGAAAAATCGGACCTAGGGTCCATTTGAGCTATACAATCGGACCGAGGGTCCAGTTGGTTTACGATTCGGGTTTGAGGCCCAGTTAGTGGTACTATCGGGGTTGATGCCCTGTTGATTTATGATATCGAGCCTGAGACCCATTTAGTTCAGATATCAGGCTTAAGGCACCGTTGGTTGTGAAATCAGACGTGAGGTCCCGTTGAGTTGTGGTTTCGGGCTTAGGGCCCAATTAGTCGTGATTTCGGGCTTGAGGCTGTGTTGACTGTGAAATCGGGCTTGAGTCCCAGTTCAGTTTATGAAATTAGTATTCAAGCATGAGACCCTGTTAAACTTTGGATTTAGGCCGAGGCATGTGAAATGGATTTGAATCGGATTCGAGGAATCCCTTGAGATGAATCGGGTATGAGACCCAGTTGAAAAGTGATTTGAGAAAAAAAGGTATTTGAGAAAGAAAGAAAGAGATTTGAAAAATGAATGAACCTTCCATATGTTTATATGGTCTCCTCCAACGTCGACCCGGAGAGTCACGAGCCGCAGACCAGAGTGGGTATCCCCTTAGGGATCCCGTTCCAGGAGTGGTGGTTACTTATGATGTGGTTCGGGACCTGATTTCGGAGAGATGTGTGGACTAGATCCAGAGAGAGAGCTCGGACTAGATCCAGAGATTGAACCTCCCAAATGGAGATTCTTGGAAGAAGACTCGGAGTGAGACCCCGAGTAGTGTGCACACTAGATAGATTGATGATATCGTGACTATCGTGACTATATCGGGGATGTGATCCCTAGGGGCTGTGTGCCCCGAGTTGGCATCTTCTCCGGAAGTGCCTAGGATGGGAAATACGTACGAGTACGTATTTGGTTTTACAGAAATTGATTTGAGGGCGGAGGCCCTGTGCTTTATGATTTTGGAAATGATTTGGGCAGAGACCCCCTATTCTGTATGTTTGGTATTTCACTGAGAATGGATTTGGGTTGAGTTCCCAGATGTGTTGGTTTCTGGTTTTGAGGTGTGATTTCGGGTCGGGGACCCAAATGGATTTACGGTTCATGACGGTTTATGGGAACCGGGCGGGGATCCGAATGGATTTACGGTACATGACGGTTTATGGGAACCGGGCATGAACCCTGGAAAGGTTTTGAGAATGTTTGACAAATGGTTTAATGAATATTTGATAAAAAAATTTTGAATGCATGCATATGCTTTTATTGAAGGGCATAAATGTCTTTATCCGAAAAGGTTTTTTAAATGTAAATGTTTAAATTGTCCACTCACAGTTTTTATGTTTTAATGCCCTTCAGGTTGATCGCGGATGCGGGCTGTAGCACAGACGAGACATCACTCCTCTCCTCCTACGATCCTGGCGCACTCTGGAAGCCCAGTCGAGGGCTAGAGATGGAATTCTCCCTAGTCTGACACTTCGTGTCAGACGGGATTAGGCGGGTCCCACGTTAATCCCGGGGGATTTAGGACCGATCCTGACAAGTGGTATCAGAGCGTCGAGTACGCGCAGGTCACGGATGTGATGTCTCTGAAGTCGCAACAGCCCGTCATCAACCTGGTAGTTAGGGCATTAGTGTAACGACCCGTCCCAAATTCCTAGATTAGATTAGTGACTAATCACGATTAGTGAGGTTAATCGGTGATTAGTTAGGCGAAATCGGACGAACGATACGAAATGACCATTCTGCCCCTGGACGTGGCAAAATGTTGACTTTTCAATCGGGCGGTCAAATGGACTTTGACCGTGGACCGTGATGTAGTTCGTGACGTCACGAGTTCATAGACAGGTGGCACGTTCAATTCCGACGTTCGAGGAGGAAGTTATGACGTTCAGAAGTTTAGGGGCATTTTGGTCATTTTGGTTAAAATGGCAAAATAGTTGACTTTTTGACCAGGATGTCTGATGGCCGAGGGCCGAGGATCATTACGTAGATAAGGACGATACGAATCCATAGACAGGCGGCACGTCGAATTCGGACATTCAACGACGAAGTTACGGTTCACGGAAGTTCAAGTGCACTATTGCACGAATTACGAAACAAGTTAACTTTTGGAATTTAGTGGGGCCCGGATATTTAGTTCTTGCCCTATGGATGAGTGAAAAGTGTCACCCATCCACAGGCCATCTCTTTTCCTTCATGCATCGACCATTCCATTTTCTCCATTCAAAACACAAAACACTTGCCCGATCTCACCCTTTCTCTCCATCTTTGAGCAACCCAAACCATCATCCCTTCACTTAGCTAACTTGAGGATGAGACCGTGAGAGACTGAGGAATGAGAGGAGGCTGCTGGAAGCCTGAACCGCCGCCCACGGCAGCGAGAGGAGGAGAAACCCGAGAGGGTTCTCGGTAAGGCTCAAACCACCATTTAAATTCAATATTAGATTATGGGTCATTTTGGTTGCTTCCAATGAATTAAATGGGTTATTAGGATTGTGTTAGGAAGGTTTTAGGAAGCCTAGGATGGCTGTGAAGCCATGGCTGCATTTTGGGAAACTTGAACCGTTTGGTTCAAAATCAAACGAAGGGTTTTAGACGTTTTCGGTTGCGTTTAAGGATTGAAATGGATAGAAAACATCAAAATAGGAACAAAGGAACCAAAAAGAAAGAACTAGGATGAAAAATGGGGTGTCTAGGGCTGTGAACCGGTCACGCCGGTCCAGTTGGACCGGCCAAACCAGGTGAACCGGCCATGAACAGTAAAACCGGTTTGCTGGAGGTTAGTGCCAATGAACAGTGTTTTCGACATTCTAGGGGCTCGTGAGGACGCGTGGGCCATAATTTGGGAAAGTGTTCAGCACGGGAAATCTTTTATTCGATTTAACGAAGATTTTGGGACTGGTCTCGTGTCAATCAGACATCGTTTCGATAGTTTTCGGGGTGTCAGAAGGTTTAGGGTCGGTTTAAAAATAGTTAAAAGTTCGGAAAAATTACGGGGCTTTGGTAGGAGGTTAATTAAGTAGTTAGTAACCTTCTATAAAAATTTGGACAGGTTTGGAAGTCCCGGTGATTGTGATCGGCTCGGGGAGCCGTATGGCACGCGTATCGAGGCGCGGCTTCGGACGGTCTGTGAGTGGACCTTGTTTTCTATATTGGTGCATGCATAAATGTTTATTATATGTTTTAAATACTTGTTTGTGATGCCATGAGTGCATTTGGATGTGTGGTTAAGTATAGGCACGTATTTCGAGGTTTCGGCCCTATACGGTGCCTATACGGGGCTGTAGGTCTTTATTGGTCTAAATGAAATGGTTTTGGATTTCCAAAAGGATAATGAATTTGATTTGATAATGTTGATTTGGATATTTGTGAATTATATGGTTTCACGTATTTTGAGGTGATTTATGTGCTTGCACGTAAATCGAGGTTTTTCGGTTTTACACTGATTTTCCATTCTTATGATTTTGGAAATAATTTAATGAAATAATTTTGGATTTGAAAAGGTAATTCTCGGACTTGAGGTCCATTTGATTTACGGAATCAGGCCGGAGGCCCAATTGGTTTACGATTCGGACCGGGGGTCCAGTTTCTATGTGGATTCGGGCCTAGGACCCAGTTATGTATTACAAATGTTTTTTATGGTTCATGACGGTTTATGGGAACCGGCATGAACCCTTGAAATGGATTTACGGGTCATGACGGTTTATGGGAACCGGCATGAACCCATGAAAGGATTTTATGGTTCATGACGGCTTATGGGGGCCGGGCATGAATCCTTGAAAGGTTTCAAGAATGATTTCAAAAGGTTTTTCATATTTCATCCTTTATATATGATTGTCTCCTCCGGGGAGGGTCGTTGGTCTGGGTGGACCCCGGAGTAGTCACGGAGCACTGACTGAGTGGAGTCGCCCCCCAGTTGGGTTCCTTACTCTCAGGATGGACATGGTTCGTGACCTCCAGGGAGGGTCATTGATCTACGGACATTGACCTGGGTGGACCCTGGAGAGACTTGAGTTTGAGACCCCGGTTAGCACACGTGTAGCTCTATTTTACCGTGACAGGTTCTGGATATGAATATAAGGGATAAACATGACTTAAATTGGTTTGGGAAATTATATTTTATGATGATAAATGGTTTTGGACTGAGATCCCACATATGTTTACTATGTTATGGTTTTCTGTAAATGGTTTTGGGCAGGAGCCTGTAGAACTTGTATTTATAGAATTTGGGGCTGAGACCCTAATTATGGTTGTTTAAACTTATGTGTTTGGATAAATGGTTTTACTATGCATGCATGCTTTTTAGTGGAGGGTATAAAGGTCTTTGATGAAATGTTTTTACAAATTCTTTATTTTTGTCCACTCACAGTCTTTCTGTTTTTAATACCCTTCAGGTTGGAGACGATGTGGACTGTAGCAGAGATCGAGATATCATATGCCTCCTCTGGATCCTGGCGTACTCTGATAGCCCGGGAGGGCAAAGGTCGGAAACATCCCTTGTCTGACACTTCGTGTCAGACGGGAGCAGGGTCATCCCGCGTTAATCCTGGGGGGATTGGGATGGGTCCTTTCAATTAGTACGAGGATTCGGTAGACGCGTACCTTAAGTTAGACGGTGTTTGTCATGTGATACGGTAGTTTGAGGTTCGATTGGCATGGAATGCCACATGTTTCGAAGTTTGATCCCGAGGAGGATCAGTATTCGTGTTAATCCGACGGCTTAGAGCCGTAGTGTCACTAGTGAGTAGGACCTAGTGGATCCGTGGATACAGTATGACGACTTGAGAGTCGTGACCCTACTGTCGTGTCGGATAAGGGATGTACGGATTGTTATCAGTGGTAACAGAGGTCAGGGTCGCCCGTTATACGATGACCCTGCATGACTACAGTTACGACGGTTGGGAATAAGAACGCGTGATTCTAGTTGGCGTGATGCCATGGTTCGGTGTGTCGAATCCTGTAGGGATGTCGACTAGCAAGAGATGCCCGAAGGAGTTGTGATGTGGTGTGACAGGATGTCAATTGACAGCGGATGCCCTAGTGTGGCTGTGGTGTGACACGATAGGTTGCGATTGCGCATATAGCGCTTGTACAGTATTGGACCCGGAGTACAGCCAGTTCTTGTGGAGGCCAGCGGCTGAAAGCCGTAGAGTTACGAGAGGACGAGATCCTCGGAGTGTAGTTATTGGCTGGTTGGGTACCAGTATTAGAGTGTGACGACTTTTCAGAGTCAAGATCGAAGGATCGGTTAGAATGTTAGGGCTGCAGCGGACAGCCGGGTTTGTGACAACCCTAGTAAGTGATTGTTTGGACAAGTTACCAGGAGTGTGGTACTTGTGCTCGGATCCAGAGGTGGACTGATTGGTGGATGTTTCATGTAGGGCGCTTGGTACCGGCGGTCGACTACCGTATGGATTAGGAGTCTCGATAGCAGAGTGTTTGTGAGTTTGGTCTGCACGAGGTTGTGACAGACGTTGCTATCAATGGACGTGATCAAGTCTTATCGAGTTGGATAGACTCAGGTTTCCGTGACGATTGTGACGATGGGGTTCGTCAGTTGTGACGATGATACGAAGTACGTGAGTGACGCACAATACAAGCAGTGATTCTGGATTCGACTCGGTGATGGCTGAGTCCGATCGCATAATGAGATGTTGATGTTGGGTGCTGGCATACTTGCTACGCTTCCCTCGTGAAGGTGGTTATTAAGAGTGGGACAGAGAGGATCCCGAGTGGCTCAGTGTGAGGTACGGGAGTACTTGGTATGGAGACAAGTTTCCCCCAATGATGGAGATCAGTTTCCTCAGTGATGGAGACCAGTTTCCCAGTGATGGAGACCAGTTTCTTCAGTGATGGAGATTAGTTTCCCCTGGGACGGAGACCGGTTTCCCCAGTAATGGAGACTAGTTCCCCCAGTGCTGCGAGATTGAGTCGCGAGGGTGTACTCATAAGTTGTAACTTTTGAACTGTGAGATACAGGTACAAATGGATGGCGTAAGTGACGTCTTATGACAGAAAGGTCTGTTGGTAAATTGTGGTATACAACGATTCGACTACTGATCATAGTAGGAGTCTGTTATGACTCGTCAGTCGAGTGATACATCAGGGTAGGATGACTTGACATCCTTTCGGATGTGCATATCTGGTAAGTAGATGTGAGTCAAGAGGGTGTAAGAACCAAACACCTAGGCTGTGAGTCAAATTTGATTGAATTGATAAGTAGATGGTATTTAGCGTCACGGGATGTGACTAGTGAGTGCCCGAGGTGATGGATTGACGTTCGCTTGGTGACGGACGGGTGAGGTCCAGACTATGGTTGGAGTGCGAACGGTAGTTTGTGGTTGGACGTTGCCAGAGAGCAGTCCTTGAGTAGGTCGAGTGACACCCCGATGTTGAGGTGATGTGGGTGCACTGGTGTGTTGTGCGCTTTAGACGATGGGATTGACTACGGTCAATCAGTATGTCGGGTTGAGAGTGCCCGAGAGTACGAGTACGATGTAGTTTGGATGAAGTCCTAGATGGACATGAGTGATGATCGGATTTGATCCGATAGTGACAGTTTGGAGACTCACCCGAGTCTAGATGACAAGTGGTATCGCTGAGTGATGCGAGATACGATGCGAGGACTCGAGAACGAGTCGAGATCAGAGTAGAGCAGCGAAGCGTGGCGGAGCCGGGAGTTGCTGGCTGGTCACGATGGTTGTGGCCTGCGAGGGTAATGGATGGATAGTTATCCGACGCATTTGGATCGATGAGGATCGTTAGGACTCTACTTAGAGTCAATATGGGCATAGGTCTGAGGATTACCTACGAGATCGGATTCGTGCCATTGTGATGGCAGAATTTGTAGGGTGTTGTCAGATCGGATGCTGAGCAGGACGCCAGCTTAGATGTGATACCCTTAGTGGGAATGCGTTTCCAGCTTGACGACTGTCAGATGGAAGTGTCAGAGAGTCAGACTGAAAAGCCGTTTGGTTGTCATTCTAGTGTTGCTGACCTGTCTAAGTGAGTGACAGACGAGATCGATGAGTGTCGACATGTTTTCTCAAGTGAGACGTACGAGTTGACGGGTAGTTCTCGAGAGTGAGTTGGAGCTTTGGAGGTTCTAATGACGGTACGCACCAAGGACGATATCATTGAGTACGGTGGGTGTGTTGGACGTGTGCTGTTACACGGGTGCCCTTGTGTGTGGGTACAACGATCCGAGATGAGGGACATGGTTGGATTCCACAATATGGTTGTGGAATCAGGTCGATTTAAATTTCGAGGATGAAATTCTTTAAGGGGGGAAGACTATGACGACCCATCCCAAATTAACGGGATTAATTAAGGATTAATTACAGATTAGCGAGACTAATCAGAGATTAGACGATGATTAGCAGACGTTCGGGCAAAATGACAGTTTTGCCCCTCGAATGGGTGAATCATTGAATTTTCATTCGGACAGTGAAATGGACTTTGGCCAATAACTGTGATGTAGTACGTGACGTCACGAGTTCGTAGACAGGTGACACGCTTGATTCCGACGTCCGAGGAAAAAGTTATGAAGTTCAGAAGTTCAAGGGCATTTTGGTAATTTGAGCCGAAAGTTGACTTTTCACCCGAGAGGTCCGATGGTCGAGGGCCAAAGACTGTTACGTAGATGAGGACGATATGAATCCGTAGACAGGCAGCACGTCTAATTCGGACGTTCGACGGAGAAGTTACAGTTCACGGAAGTACGAAGGTACTATTGCACAATTTACGAAACAGATGACTTTTGGACTTAAGTGGGCCCAGATATTTTGGGGCAGGCCCAATGGATGAATGACACTTGTCATCCATCCATTGGCCACCCAAATTGATTCATGTATCCCCCATTTCGTTGTTCGTGCAAACCAAACCCACCAAACCGATCTCACCCTTTTGAAACCAAACCAATCCAATCCAAACCTTCAACCATGGCCATCTGAGGAACCAGGAGAGTGAGAGGAGGACTGAGGATGTTGGGTGGCCGGCCTGGATGGCCAGAACTTCCGTGGACGGCGGCTGGAAGGAGGAGAACCCGAGAACGTGCACGGTTAGGCCCAATTTCCATTTTAAATCTATTTGTGCATTATGGGCTGTTTTGGGTGATTAGGAATTGGTTTTTAGGTTGTTAGGAAGGTATTAAGGAGGTTTTGGGTGGTGGTTTTGAACTGAGCAGCCGTGAGGGTGGCTAGGAAAACATTGAACCGTGAGGTTCAAAATCAAACCTTGGTTTTTGAGTGTTTTTAGGTGCGTTTAAGGATTGGAATGGATAGAAAACTTGAAAATAGGAAGAAAGGAATCAAAATGAAAGAAGTAGGATGAAAAATGGGGAGTCTAGAGCCGTGAACCGGTCACGTCAGTCCAGTTGGACCGGCCAAACCAGTTGAACCGGCCGTCTGAACATGGTGAAGCATGAAGACGATTAACAGTGCACATAAGCTTCTAGGGGCGCGTGAGGGCACGTGGACCATAATTTGGGAAAGTTTTCAACATACAAAATCATCTATTAGATGTAACAAAAATTTTGGGACTGGTTTTGTGTCAATCGGACATCGTTTCGATAGGTTTCAGGGCATCGGAATGTTTAGGTTCAGTTTTAAAAATAGTTAGAAAATCGGGAAAATTATGGGACTTCAATGAGAGGTTAATGAGGCTATTAGTAACCCTCTAAATAAATTTGGTCAGGTTCGGGAATCCCGGAGGCGACGTTTGACCCAGGAGACGATTCTGGCACTCGTATCGAGGCGAGGCGCGACGTGTGAGTGGACCTTTCTTTCGAATTTGATGCATGCATAAATGTTTTATAATTATTTTATTATATGTTTTGTGATGACATGAGTGCATTGGTTCGTCGTAGCTTAGGATCGACATAATTGCACGTTTTTCGAGGTTTTCGGCTGTATGTCGCACTTTTGCGTACTATCTTTTCAATGACGGTTTAATAAATGGATTTTGGATTTGGAAACATGAACTCGGGCGTGAGACCCATTTGATTTACAAAGTCTCGGACTTGGAGTCCATTTGATTTTACAAGGAATCGGACCTCGGGTCCATTTGAGATATACGATCGGACCGAGGGTCCAGTTGGTTTACGATTCGGGTTTGAGGCCCAGTTAGTGGTACTATCGGGGTTGATGCCCTGATGATTTATGATATCGGGCCTGAGACCCATTTAGTTGAGATATCGGGCATAAGGCCCCGTTGGTTGTGAAATCGGACGTGAGGTCCCGTTGAGTTATGGTTTCGGGCGTAGGGCCCAGTTAGTCGTGATATCGGGCTTGAGGCCCTGTTGACTGTGAAATTAGGCTTGAGTCCCAGTTCAGTTTATGAAATGAGTATTCGGGCATGAGACCCTGTTGAACTGTGGATTTAGGCCGAGGCCTGTGAAATGGATTTGAATCGGATTCGAGGTATCCCATTGAGATGAATCGGGTATGAGACCCAATTGAAAAGTGATTTGAGAAAGAAAGTATCTGAGAAAGAAAGAATGAGATTTGAAAAATGAATGAACCTTCCATATGTTTATATGGTCTCCTCCAACGTCGACCTGTAGAGTCACGATCCACAGACCAGAGTGGGTATCCCCATAGGGATTTCGTTCTAGGAGTGGTCCCGGACCAGATTCCGGAGAGATGTGTGGACTAGATCCAGAGAGAGAGCTCGGACTAGATCCAGAGATTGAACCTCCCAGATGGAGATTCCTGGGAGAAGGCTCGGAATGAGACCCCGAGTAGTGTGCACACTCGATAGATTGATGATATCGTGACTATATCGGGGATGTGATCCCTAGGGGCTGTGTGCCCCGAGTTGGCATCTTCTCCGGAAGTGACTTGGATGGGTTATACGTACGAGTACGTATATGGTTTTACAGAAAATGATTTGAGGGCTTAGGCCCTGTGCTTTATGATTTTGGAAATGATTTGGGCAGAGACCCCCTATTCTGTATGTTTGGTATTTCAGTGAGAATGGATTTGGGCTGAGTTCCCACATGTGTTGGTTTATGGTTTTGAGGTGTGATTTCGGGTCGGGGACCCAAATGGATTTACGGTTCATGATGGTTTATGGGAACCGGGCATGAACCCTAGAAAGGTTTTGAGAATGTTTGACAAATGGTTTTATGAATATTTGATAAACAGTTTTTGTGTCAGGGCTCACCCCTAATCCCCCGGGATTAAGGGCTAAACCCCGCTCCCGTCTAACGTACGCATGACACGAGGGCTAAACAACCGCCTAACCTCCGTGTGACACGTAAGTCGGACAAGGGAGTTCCAAACCAACCACCTCAACAACCTCAAACTTCCCAGAGTGCGCAGAGTCTACTGTGGATCGTATGTGCGATGTCTCCATCTCTCTCTCGACCAACAGCCCGCACTGCAGCAACCTGGAGGGTATCGAAAACACGACAAGACTGTGAGTGGACAAAATTCAAAACAGTTATCAGAAAACACAAACAGTTATACCCTCCGTGTTAAAAACCAATGCATGCATATCAATTACGTCATAAAACAATATACGAAAACCAAACACATTTTTCCTTTTTCCAATCCCGGGCCTCAGCCCAAAATCACCGAAAACCATCAAATCCGGGCCACTGCCCAAAACATCATCATCAAAGCTAGTGAAACCCAAAACACATTTAAAGCCACGTTCTCATCCATCGAACCTGCTGGATCTATCCGAGTCTTTAAACTCCCGAGTCTTTAAACTCAATCCAGGCCTTAATAATATCCGAGTCTTTAAACTCCCGAGTCTTTAAACTCAAGGCCTACGGGGGAAATAAATATATATCCGAGTCTTTAAACTCAATCCGGGTCTTTAAACCCAATCCGGCCGGTCCCCCGTCACATATATCCGGGTCTTTAAACCCAATATCCAGATCCAGCAAATCCAATCCAAAACCATTTAAAATCATTTTCCATTTCCATATCCAAACCCGAATCCGAAACCACTGGTCTGATGCCCTTCCGGCATCCATAACCGTCATTCCGAATCCAGACCCAGAACTTATTTCCTTCTCATTTTCCGGTCCGAGTCCGCAACCATCATTCCGTAAGCTAGCATCCGGAATAACCATTCCGAACCCAAACCCGAAATCCGCTTCAAGTCCCGAATCGAATTCCGAATCGTCACCCGGAATTCCGATTCCGAAACCCGAAATCTCATTTCCGAAAACACCTTTGAACTGGGCCTCAAGCCCGAAAATACTCTTCAAAATCCTTTTACTTTCCTTGAAATCCAACCGTATTTCAAATCCCGAAATCGGCCATTAAAACCAGGTTCAAATCACGAGAGTTATCAAAATCTCGTAAAACGTGAAAACCGTCATTTTCCTCGAAAAACGTGCAAAAACCATAAACCATCACAATCACCATCAAATCATAGCATCAAATATAGAAAACATATAAAACATATATGCATGCATCAAGAGTTAGAAAGCAAGGTCCACTCACAGACCATTTCAGCGTCGCCTCGATACACGCGCACTTTTACCGTCCCCGGCCATTCACTATCCTCGGTTTCCCCGAACCTGTCCAAGTTCCAATATAAGGTCACTAACTGATTTACGATACTCATACTAAACTTTCATAATTTTCCCGTATTTTTAACTATTTTTAACCGAACCCTAAAACCTTCGGACAGCCCGAAACATATCGAGTCGATGTCCGATTAACTCGAAACCAGTGCTAAAATGTTCGTTACATCGATTAGACGAAAAACCCTGTTAGACACTTCCCCGGGTTCGGCCTCACGCGCCCACATGCGCCGCCCAAAGGGGCTGCGCGTGGGAGCCACGCGTCCAGCACAGTGTCATCGTCTTCCCTGGGAAAACCCGGTCCGACCGGTTCAGTTCAGCCGGTTCAGCCGTGAACCGGCGTTCACGGTTTTCACTCAATTTTAATCGGTTTTCTAATTAGCCTAGGAGGTTCGTCCTTCCACTCTTAATCTACTAACCTAATCGATTTGTAACAAAAACCACGAATTCATACCTTCACGTTCAAGAATTTAACCCGTATTCTGCAACCTTAACCTCCATAGCTTTTCCGGCTTCCTCCAGCCTCCAAGTTCATCCTAATCAACTTGTTTCCCTTCCATGATCCTGTCCCAATCATTAGTTTGTGTCGTTAAGGTCTACAAACCCATAATGAAATTTAAAATAAAAACTTACCGTAACGGGTTTACCGGCCACCGTCCACGGCGAGCCACCAAATCACGTCCATTCGACTCCCAGACGCCTCAATATCACAATGCCGTAACAATTTAAGCTCCTTAACCTTTATCTGTAACGTCCAATTGTGAAAGTAAAAACAGAGGACTTGCGGGTTTCTCTCAATTCCGCCACCGTCCCTTATTGTCGCACCTCGCCGTGACCACTAATCATTTTGTCTAAGCTCCCTCCTCCTTTCCTTTCAGACCAAAAAGGCAAAGAATGAGGTTTGAGTGGTGTGAGGAAGCTAAATTCTTTCTGTTGCACACGGGCACTCTGCCTCTCGTGATATCAGAGCCACCGTCCACGACGGTGATTGAGTTCAGCACCACCCCACTCGTTCCATACTCCTCTCCAATTTTTCTTCACAACTCAAGGCCGGAAGATGACGATCAAGGGATCAAATTGACGGGTTCTCTCACGGTTGCACCCTTCCTCTGCTTCTTCAACTCAAACCAATTTAAACCGCCGTGTAAACTTGTGAGGCGGTCATCAATGTTCCACAACCATCTGGAGAGGGACACTTGTCAAACTCCTGATGGTTCCTTCTTCAGATGCAGCCAAGTGTCCCACTTGTATTGGGCACACTTCCCAATGCAAGAGAAAGACCAAAATACCCTTCTTAACTCCAAAATTACCATTTTACCCTTACCGTTTTAGACCCGTAACTTGCCCGTCCTAACTCCGATGAACACGTGCCGCCTGTCGTTGAATTCAGGACGATGAGATCTACCCAACGGTCCAAGGTCAACGTGTCAAAACCCGGTCGTAGGAAAAGTCAACTCTATCCCCCCTAATTTAGTCAAATTACGGTTATGCCCTCAACCTTCCGAACATCATAACTTTTCCTCCGGTTGTCCGAATCGAACCTGCCACCTGTCTACGGACTCGTGACGTCCTAAACTACGTCACAGTCAAGGGCTAACACTCAACCAATCGGTAATTCAAAAAGTCAACTTTTCGTCTACTATTCACAAGGGCAAAATCGTCCAGTTACACAAAATTTTACAAAATTACCTTTTTACCCTTCCCGAAGGTACGGGTTGTTACAATCTACCCCCCTAAAAAGAATTTCGTCCCCGAAATTCCACAGCTAGTTCCCGACACCTAGGGTCTCCTACCTGGTAATCAACACTAGGTCAACAACAACTTCTCCTGGGTTTTCCTGTCTATCATCTCCACCTTGGGTATTTCACACCATCCCCAACTACTGCTACCATGGCCAACCCTCTCTTAGTAACAACTGTCTGGTGTACGCAAGGGAAACTCTATGAACAGAAAACAAAGGTATTTTACAATACCTCATATGGAGTACCCGATAGAATTCACAGAGCACATCCGCGCGTACAACCACCGCACCTCCCTCGGCTGCTACGTCGGCCACTAACGGAATAAATCTACAAATTCCTAAAGGCAAACTCTAGCTTGTGGGTTCTCTCCTTCAATAACCTCATATCGTTCAGTTATAGTCACTCCTTTCCAATTCCTTCCACGGAACTCACGAGGGTCCCTGACCATCCCTGCGACCTTAATCCCACCGATGGTCAACCTGTCCATACCGTTACGAAGCCTAGGTTCACCGAGCGTTAGCTGTTCTACTCTAATCACTCAACGACATCCTACCCAAACAACCACCACCTCGGCTGCACCTAGCAGTACCATCTCCAATCTGGCCGTAAATCGGCCCAAACCACAAGGACTACGATCTAGTAAGTCCATAGGGTAACTCAAACCATCCTTGTCATTCAGGTTACCCAAACCCGCAATGACTACTCAACCTTACTGATCAAAGGTCACCGAGCCAAAACCACCTGGCCCAACCGGCCACCCACAATCGGCCTCCTTGGCCCCATATCTTACTAACTCCACGAGCTACTCTCAGGCCCCTCGGGCCGACCAGCCTACTCATCCATAGTTCACCGGCTATGTTCCAGGTTACTTCTACGCTACTATCGCTATGGTATCCAGGTTGCTGACGGGCTATTCCACATCGAGACATCACATCCACAGTAGTTCCACACCACCCCAGTCGACATACCAACGACTCTGGGAACTAACCCTTACGCAGACCACTCAAAACCTCGCTCTGATACCAATTGTCAGGGCTCACCCCTAATCCCCCGGGATTAAGGGCTAAACCCAGCTCCCGTCTAACGTACGCATGACACGAGGGCTAAACAACCGCCTAACCTCCGTGTGACACGTAAGTCGGACAAGGGAGTTCCAAACCAACCACCTCAACAACCTCAAACTTCTCAGAGTGCGCAGAGTCTACTGTGGATCGTATGTGTGATGTCTCCATCTCTCTCTCGACCAACAGCCCGCACTGCAGCAACCTGGAGGGTATCGAAAACACGAAAAGACTGTGAGTGGACAAAAATAAAGTTTAAATTCAAAACAGTTATCAGAAAACACAAACAGTTATACTCTCCGTGTTAAAAACCAATGCATGCATATCAATTACGTCATAAAACAATATACGAAAACCAAACACATTTTTCCTTTTTCCAATCCCGGGCCTCAGCCCAAAATCACCGAAAACCATCAAATCCGGGCCACTGCCCAAAACATCATCATCAAAGCTAGTGAAACCCAAAACACATTTAAAGCCACGTTCTCATCCATCGAACCTGCTGGATCTATCCGAGTCTTTAAACTCCCGAGTCTTTAAACTCAATCCAGGCCTTAATAATATCCGAGTCTTTAAACTCCCGAGTCTTTAAACTCAAGGCCTACGGGGGAAATAAATATATATCCGAGTCTTTAAACTCCCGAGTCTTTAAACTCAATCCGGGTCTTTAAACCCAATCCGGCTGGTCCCTCGTCACATATATCCGGGTCTTTAAACCCAATATCCAGATCCAGCAAATCCAATCCAAAACCATTTAAAATCATTTTCCATTTCCATATCCAAACCCGAATCTGAAACCACTGGTCTGATGCCCTTCCGGCATCCATAACCGTCATTCCGAATCCAGACCCAGAACTTATTTCCTTCTCATTTTCCGGTCCGAGTCCGCAACCATCATTCCGTAAGCTAGCATCCGGAATAACCATTCCGAACCCAAACCCGAAATCCGCTTCAAGTCCAGAATCGAATTCCGAATCGTCACCCGGAATTCCGATTCCGAAACCCGAAATCTCATTTCCGAAAACACCTTTGAACTGGGCCTCAGGCCCGAAAATACTCTTCAAAATCCTTTTACTTTCCTTGAAATCCAACCATATTTCAAATCCCGAAATCGGCCATTAAAACTAGGTTCAAATCACGAGAGTTATCAAAATCTCGTAAAACGTGAAAACTGTCATTTTCCTCGAAAAACGTGCAAAAACCATAAACCATCACAATCACCATCAAATCATAGCATCAAATATAGAAAACATATAAAACAGATATGCATGCATCAAGAGTTAGAAAGCAAGGTCCACTCACAGACCATTTCAGCGTCGCCTCGATACACGCGCAATTTTACCGTCCCCGGCCATTCACTATCCTCGGTTTCCCCGAACCTGTCCAAGTTCCAATATAAGGTCACTAACTGATTTACGATACTCATACTAAACTCTCATAATTTTCCCGTATTTTTAACTATTTTTAACCGAACCCTAAAACCTTCGGACAGCCCGAAACATATCGAGTCGATGTCCGATTAACTCGAAACCAGTGCTAAAATGTTCGTTACATCGATTAGACGAAAAACCCTGTTAGACACTTCCCCGGGTTCGGCCTCACGCGCCCACACGCGCCGCCCAAAGGGGCTGCGCGTGGGAGCCACGCGTCCAGCACAGTGTCATCGTCTTCCCTGGGAAAACCCGGTCCGACCGGTTCAGTTCAGCCGGTTCAGCCGTGAACCGGCGTTCAAGGTTTTCACTCAATTTTAATCGGTTTTCAGTTCTAATTAGCCTAGGAGGTTCGTCCTTCCACTCTTAATCTACTAACCTAATCGATTTGTAACAAAAACCACGAATTCATACCTTCACGTTCAAGAATTTAACCCGTATTCTGCAACCTTAACCTCCATAGCTTTTCCGGCTTCCTCCAGCCTCCAAGTTCATCCTAATCAACTTGTTTCCCTTCCATGATCCTGTCCCAATCATTAGTTTGTGTCGTTAAGGTCTACAAACCCATAATGAAATTTAAAATAAAAACTTACCGTAACGGGTTTACCGGCCACCGTCCACGGCGAGCCACCAAATCACGTCCATTCGACTCCCAGACGCCTCAATATCACAATGCCGTAACAATTTAAGCTCCTTAACCTTTATCTGTAACGTCCAATTGTGAAAGTAAAAACAGAGGACTTGCGGGTTTCTCTCAATTCCGCCACCGTCCCTTATTGTCGCACCTCGCCGTGACCACTAATCATTTTGTCTAAGCTCCCTCCTCCTTTCCTTTCAGACCAAAAAGGCAAAGAATGAGGTTTGAGTGGTGTGAGGAAGCTAAATTCTTTCTGTTGCACACGGTTTTGTTGCACGCGCGTAGCTTGGAATCTGCCAAGGTTGATGAAAGTGGAAATTCGACGCAAGGAGAAGTATTGCCACTGTTAAATCAAGAGTTTATGGACAATCAAAAGAAGCTCAGGTCAAAACATGTTCATATCAAAAGAAAAGAGAACTTAAATGAAGTAAAACTTCAGAGACTAGAAAAAGATGAAAAAAAGGCAAAAGAAAAAGTTCAAGTATGATCTGAGAAAAGTGCATCAATGGAAAGTTTATTCCATTCAACTTAAAGTGAGCAGATGCTGGGAATGACATCAAGCTGTGAAAAGTAATTTTTTAATAGCCCTTGGTATGATTCTAAGTTACTTGTTGTTCATATACTTTTTTCATTTTACCCTCAACCAAGCCGCATTACAACCTATATAGATTAAGTCCTATGTTGATCATTTGGGCAATGACATGAATGTTGGGAGGTATATGCTCTATCTAATTCTAATTTTTCAATTATTTCATGAGATCTATCCTGAAATTGTGCCATTTTTTCTTATACTTCATATGTGAGAATACTTGCTTTCATATTACATAACTTCACTCACATATGTTTGATGGAGAGATTAAACCTTAGGTTCGAGTGATTGAGTGAATCTGTGAGACTTAGAGTGGAGACAAATTCTATCTTCAGGTTTGAGAATGATACCTATGAAGCCTTGAAACTAAGAATATATGTGTTCACTTGCACACTAATTAGATGTTGGCATGGTGAATTCAAAAAGGTGAAGGTATGACTAAAGTTTCATTGGTTCACATTAATTTGTTTCCATAATGCTTTAACCCTTGTTTTCAATAGCCTTGATGGTGTTTGCGGATGTCACCTCTATTAAACCCTCAGGAGACAAAACTCCTCCTACTAGGCACACCTAGGGGTTTAAATGTTTTATCTTAGGAAGATCGAGTCATTATTTTAATTGTGCTTTTGTAATTTTTTTGCTCGAGGACTAGCAAATAATAGATTTGGGGGGCTTTGTTAGGTCATATTTTATGCATTTTTTCCATGCATTATTATCTTTGATGTAGTACTAATATCTTTCAACACATAGGAGAAAATGATAATTTTTTTGAAAGTGGTGCAGGATTGGACATTATATCGAATTACAAAGATTTCAGCGTAAAAAGGAAGAAATTCCGAGTTGACTGAGCA
Source organism: Prinsepia uniflora (assembly GCA_032719365.1). Classification (NCBI taxonomy): domain Eukaryota; kingdom Viridiplantae; phylum Streptophyta; class Magnoliopsida; order Rosales; family Rosaceae; genus Prinsepia; species Prinsepia uniflora. The sequence goes on along the minus strand of CM064865.1, from coordinate 41,234,131 downwards.
TAATCAGGGAGAAAGGAAAAATAACTTGGAAAACAAGAAGCTGTCACTATTCATGCATCACTGTTCACGCTTATAATGTTCACATGAATAGTGTCAAATTCCCGTTCTTTCCTTATTTGCCCTCATGCTTTCTTACCTATAGAATCCCCTTTTCACTCTCAAAATAAACCCTAGCCTCCACATAACAAAGAAATCAAATCTGCTCTTCTTTTTCCATTCTCATTGACAGGACCCATCCCAATCCCCCCGGGATTAGTGCGGGATGACCCTGCTCCCGTCTGACACGAAGTGTCAGACAAGGGATATTTCCGACCTTTGCCCTCCCGGGCTATCAGAGTACGCCAGGATCCGGAGGAGGCATGTGATCAGATGAGAGAAGAGAGGATTGATGGTGAGGATTAAAAGGTAGGGTTGAAATGGATGGTTAGGATTAATAGTTGTTAGGTTAAATTATAAAATAATTAAATTAATAATATTTAATTATTTAGATCCACATTTTGGGGGATCAAAGCAATGGGATGAGTGACACTTGTCACTCATCCATGGGGCCCACCAAAATATCCACCCAATCAGATTTCGCCGAAACGTCCCCGTCTCGAAGTTCGTGCATAATGAAATCGAACTTCCGTGACCCATAACTCTCCCGTTTGAAGTCCGATTTCAGTGTGCCGCCTGCCTATGGATTCGTATCGTCCTTATCTACGTAACGGTCTTCGGCCCTCGGCCATCGGACCTCCTGGTCAAAAAGTCAACTTTTGACCTCCTATTCACCCAAATTACCAAAATGCCCTTGGGCTTCCGAACGTCATAACTTCTTCCTCGAACGTCGGAATTGAACGTGCCACCCGTCTATGAACTCGTGACGTCACGAACTACGTCACGGTCATCAGTCAAAGTCCATTTGACTGCCCGATTAAAAAGTCAACGTTTTGCCACCGTCAGGGGCAAAACGGTCATTTCGCACCGTTCGTCCGATTTCGCTCTACTAATCACGGATTAGCCTCACTAATCGTGATTAGTCACTAATCTAATCATGGAATTTGGGACGGGTCGTTACAACCTTCCCTCCTTAATTAATTTCGCCCTCGAAATTCCAACCGACCTAATCTAACCGTTCTTCCCTCCTTAATTTAGTTCCGTTCTCGAAACTCCAACTATCCTGATTCCACATCCACCTCGTGGAAAGTAAAATCGACCTACCGCGCAACACGTGTACGCTAGTACACCCACTAACCAGAACAATACTTACTGGTCTACAGCCCGACGTACCACTAACGCTCATGTCGCCTCGTCTACATTCGACCACGTCGAATAGCAGAAGTCGTACGCTCCGAACTGACACCACCTGTCAGTATCAGAGTAGCCCAAGTATCCTATGATCGACCTACTTGTCAAATATACCCTTTCGCTGACATAAACAACTCTACGGTTCCTTACTCAATTACTAAGATATTCTGACGTCTGCTCCCACTGGGAGTTACCAATCACTCAACGATTCATGCTGACACCTCCGACAAATTGTCACAACTTGACAGTCGTCAGTCGCAAACTGATATGACACACACTCGTGGTTACACTAACCACAAGCATTTCACTCGACCTATGTGTAACTAGACCTATTAGAAATACCATGACCCAATGCACAGTATCCAATGTCCAGTCCACGTACAAGACCTTAACTAATCCAATGGTATCAGAACTAAGCCGACTACCAACACGCTCACCAACGTACTACGAGTATAACCTATATACCGTCACTAGGCACCACAAGTCTGCCCAGTGTCATACCTTGAACAACGTACAAGGTACGTACATCTACCCATCGACATACCACAACAATAACCAGACCACCTAGGTCGTAGTCAAACACGTTTCAATTATGGAGTCCATCTGTCCGATCTAGACAAATCGAAACTCCAACCCATTATCTATTTCCAAATCTGAATCCGAATCCGCAATTTCGTAAGAAATCCCGAATCCAAACCCAGAAGTCGTATCCATATCCATGTTCAAATCCGAATCCGAAATCATTATTCCGTAAGCTAGCATTTGGAATAACTATTCCGAACCCAAATCCATAAAAGAAAATCTACAGTCAAGCTCTAGAATCAAATCCTGAATCGTCACCCAGAATCCGATTCCAAAACCCAAATCTAGAAATCCTTTTTCAAGTTCCAAAATCAAATCCTGAATCATCATCCAGAAATCTGATTCAAAAACCGGAAATCTCGTTCTCGTCTACCGAGACGCACCATATCCGAACCTATCGGATACCTGTTCAAACGATCACGACCACACTATCGATTGACTTCATAGGGAAGCCAATCACAACACTCACACACAACACCAAGTCTGACAAAACCCGACTTCGTCAGGCACCTACGCCTCGGACAACTACTCAGGCGAGTAGTAAGCCATATGGGGTTTACCTCGAAAAGAAGTTCAGTCCCATCATGCCTCACTCAAACAGCCAAGTATGAGCGATAAACTCTCCGCCTATCTGGATCATCAAGACCACGATCCAGATCCATCACTACGTCAAACGATCATAGACGTCACGATCCCCGATCGTCACGACGTCCAAAGTCCTCAACCGTTTCCCACATCTTAAATAGATCAGTCGACGACGAGACACGCCGAGACTGTGGGTTCTCACTGATTACCTCGTATCGACCCTTGGCATTCCACCTAGAAAATCAAGGATGATACAAGACTATGACATCAAAATTCATCCTATGTGAATACAACCAAACTCGCTGCATTCACCACGTCACGTAAACCAACCTCGTCTGCCACCAAGCAGGAAATGAGAAATCTCAGTCACCTAACTTCGATATACTCATTTCACCTGATGACCCAAGACAAATCACAGGTCCACCAACCAATACATGATCAGTGTACTAGTGGCAACCAACAACATCAATAACATCTACATCCTCTACCACCATCAATCATGGTAGAATCTAAGAAGTCACCCAAAATGACTTCGACATACCCATTACCAATGCGGAAAGCCCGCATTCCTCTCGTCACCTCAATCGCAACCTCTCGCGATTCCGAAGTTCCAACCAGATTGGAAACAACATACCCAGACATCAACCACGTGTCCCCGTTAGACTGGTTATGGACACATGCCCATTTACGACCGTATATGTACATCCAAAAGGATGTCAATTCATCCTAATCTGATGTACCACTCGACTGAAAAGTCACAACAGCCCCCTGCTGTGATCTGCAGTCAAATCTCTGCAAACCACCATCTCCAACCAATCCTGACTAATTCTGACCAATTGGTCGCTAAACCCCGCGACAGCACGAGTCTGACCAACCGGTCACTAATCCGTCATGATAATACTCGATCCTCACTCCTCAACTACCGCTGGATCCTATCCAGTCCGTCACTATCCGTGATTTACTCCCGAACCACAGATACCGAACCTATGCGCCCTTTACGACGGAGTCACACCCCGATCCGTAACTCATCGTCATCACGATCACCGGTACCAGTACCAGCGCTAGTACCAGCACCACGCACTATCACCAAAACTAGTGTCAGTATCAACACGTCGTGTGCAAAACTGACACCCTGGATCTCCGCTCATACCAAGCGACGATCCCATACCTCTGCTCGAATAGGAGAAACTCAGTCTCCCTCGTACCTAACAACTCTGGGTACAGTAACCCTGACAACTCATACGAGAAAAGGAAACGTCCCCAGAACGTCCCTGATCCCCAACAATCGTAACTATAACCACTCTCGGTAGTAGCGCCTGCCCCACACTCGTGCAGACCTAACTACCAGACATCGCTATATCCAGACTCCGTATCCAACGGAATCAATCGCCCGTACCAACTACTCTGTATCCCACTCAGGGATTCCATCGACAAGTACCAACCCTGGTAACCTGTCCAACCAAACTCTAACCAGTCGCAACTCGACTATCCCAATGTCGTCTACCAGGTCACCCGCGACCTTAGTTGCACCAACCCACAACTGAAGTAGCACGACAACCAACTCGGTCTAACCGATACGTACAACCCTGACTGCGAAGTGCAGTCCCAACACAAGCTGACATGACTAGACCGACTAACGAATCCAAATCCGAATAGTCGTCCAAGTCAAACCACTCGTCAACTCCCATTTCCGAACCATACCCATACGGTAGGGTTCCACGATCACACCTAGAGTTCCTCTGAACCCACCTGCGAAAAGCAGTAAAATCAACAATCTGACCGACCCTGCAGTCCGACATCGTAAAGACGTCAATCCAATCCTACCAACAATCCAACTCGGATTCCTCGAATCCGGTTGCTAACTGCCAACTGCAGTAAATCCATTTAACTCAACATAATCTGACCATCTAATGGTCACAACTCCTAACCAGTCGTCGGAATCGATCCTACGACATCGTGAAGGCGATCCCAACTAACCGTCTCACGATCCAAAACTCTAACGTAATACTACGTTAAGCCTTCCGTAGGGTTCCACACTGCCAACCCTGACAGAAACATGGAAACCCCGGCATCGAGTGCCGAACCAAGGCTTGCCAATCCTACTAACTATCGTACCGGCACCCCGACAATCAGGTTAACCACGGACTGCAGCCCAATGAGATATCACATCCTCGACCTGCGTACATACTCCAAGAGCTACACGGTTGCTCGAATAGAGACAACCCCGCTCTGATACCACGTTGACAGGACCCATCCCAATCCCCCCGGGATTAGTGCGGGATGACCCTGCTCCCGTCTGACACGAAGTGTCAGACAAGGGATATTTCCGACCTTTGCCCTCCCGGGCTATCAGAGTTCGCCAGGATCCAGAGGAGGCATGTGATCAGATGAGAGAAGAGAGGATTGATGGTGAGGATTAAAAGGTAGGGTTGAAATGGATGGTTAGGATTAATAGTTGTTAGGTTAAATTATAAAATAATTAAATTAATAATATTTAATTATTTAGATCCACATTTTGGGGGATCAAAGCAATGGGATGAGTGACACTTGTCACTCATCCATGGGGCCCACCAAAATATCCACCCAATCAGATTTCGCCGAAACGTCCCCGTCTCGAAGTTCGTGCATAATGAAATCGAACTTCCGTGACCCATAACTCTCCCGTTTGAAGTCCGATTTCAGTGTGCCGCCTGCCTATGGATTCGTATCGTCCTTATCTACGTAACGGTCTTCGGCCCTCGGCCATCGGACCTCCTGGTCAAAAAGTCAACTTTTGACCTCCTATTCACCCAAATTACCAAAATGCCCTTGGGCTTCCGAACGTCATAACTTCTTCCTCGAACGTCGGAATTGAACGTGCCACCCGTCTATGAACTCGTGACGTCACGAACTACGTCACGGTCATCAGTCAAAGTCCATTTGACTGCCCGATTAAAAAGTCAACGTTTTGCCACCGTCAGGGGCAAAACGGTCATTTCGCACCGTTCGTCCGATTTCGCTCTACTAATCACGGATTAGCCTCACTAATCGTGATTAGTCACTAATCTAATCATGGAATTTGGGACGGGTCGTTACACTCATTCTTTTCCATTGAGAAAACCTCAAAAATAAAACTCATCTTTCTATTTCCCCTCCATAACCATCTCTTCTCTTCCATCCTTTTCCATCTCTTTCCCATGTACCTCAATCTCTCATCATAAAACCTCCAAAATTCCTTCATCAATATCGTCATCCATCATCTTTGTTGTTTGAAGAAGAAGCCCTTTTCAGTTCTGGAGAAGAAGACGGCCTTCTACTTAGAGTTTGCTCCATCCATGTCTTTAACTAATGCATTTATGTTGATTAGATACATGTGTAGCTACTTTCTCATCTATGGTTCTTGATGTAACAATGTAAACTCAATTCTATGTTATGATTGAAGTATTCTGATTTTTAAAAACTCTTCTTTGTTTCATTCATTTTAATTATTGATTCATATGTGATTCTAGTGCTTGATCACCATTAGGGTTCCATATGCCTAGTTAGATTTACAGGACATTCCATGCCTAAGTTTAAATGATTTATGAATGAAAGAAGTTAGTGAGTACATGCCATGCCACTGTGGTCAATTCTATTTCTTTTCTCATACTTAAAGGATTTCTAGGAGTAATCTAAAGTACATGCCATAATTAGGTTGCAATTAGAAGGACTAGATAGTGTTCTACATGCCATGGCCTATATTACTTAAGTGAAAATGAACCTTAAAGCAGGTTTGGAAGATCAGAGTACTTTAGTCGCTATATTCATAGAATCAAGGTTACATAGGTGAAGTCAAGACCTTAGCTTCCATCTCCATACTTTTCACAATCTTTGCTATCTATCTTCATTTACTTACTTTTAATTTCAGTTTAACATCCTTACATATCACAAATCAAAACTTAATTCTATTTTATTTTCAGTTCTTTTTATTCCACTAGTTAATTGAGTCATTATAGGGTTAATTAGAGGTAATTATGAAGCCTAATCAGTCTCTGTGGTTCAACACCATTACTTGTTCATTACCATTACTACAATAGTAGTGTATAAACTAGGATACATCAACATTTCCCATAAACCCTAATACCTATATTTAAAAGAGAATAATTAATTCTCCTACAAAAAGAAGTTTACAATTGAATTCTATAAAGAAAAGGTGTGACGACCCGGAAATTCGAAAAAGGAAAAAATTGGAAAATTTGAAGGAAATGACGATTTTGCCCTTATTTATAAGGGCCGAAAGTTGACTTTTTGATCGGGACCTTATTTGGACTTTCTGTAAGTACCGTCGGATAGTTCTCGGGCCGCTGAATCCGTAGACAAGCAGTACGCGTCAATCAGAGGTCGGATGTGAAAGTTATGGGTCTGCGAAGGCTAGGGGCATTTCGGTAATTATGCAAGGAAGGGCAAATTGGTCTTTTTACTTGTGTACTGACTCATCAGGGGCATTAGCCGTGCTTGGACATCTGCCCCTCAGTATTTGGATGAAAATTGGTTAGCTAGTGACATTTGTCACTTGTTAATTGAGGTTAGTGGCAATTGTTAGCGGTGGTGATAGCTTGTTCAAATACTTGTGCGTGTGTGTTCTTTGAACAAAAACAGAGACTGAGACTAAGAACAATCCTACAGCCAGCCGTTCCTAATCGATCAAGTTGAGAGGGAAATAAAGAGAAGAAATGAGAGGATGAACTAAGCAAAAGAAAGGAAAACCAATAACCCCTAAACCCGAGACCCAGATTAGTGATATTCAAGATTGATCGATTTTCGAATTGGACTTTATAGACCATGATTTGCTGTAATTGGCTTAGATTTAAGCTTTCTGAGGTTGAGGCGAGTTGAACCTAATCAGAAATGAAGGGAATTGAGGTCATTTTTCCGTAGAACCGAAGGGGTGAAGACGTCGGCTTTTTGAATTTGAGTCGAGCACTCGGAGGGATTAAAGGAGGAAATTGAAGTTGGAAACATACTTAGGAGCCTTGTACGTAGCTTTTGACTGAATCAATTTGAAGGAATCGATGGGATTTGAAAGGGGCAGATGTTGAACTTTCTACGAGAAAACTCAAGGTTTGATCGAAGAGATTGAGGTAGTTAATCTTGTAATTTAAATCATAGACCTTTAATTAGAGATTAAACGATAGTGTTAGACGATTCAATTGCAAGAAATGATGCAGAATTGGGCAGGATTGAACTGGGTTACACCGCAGGACCCGTTTGTAGGGAAATGGGTAGAGACGACGATGAACAGTAGTCTGGTTACTGTAGCTGGCGATTGGCTTCCTGGGTTTTTCTAGGTGAGTTCAACATGACTTTTATTCTATGCAATGTAACGAACATTTTAGAGTTGGTTTCGACTCGACCGGACACCATTTCGATATTGTTTCGAGGGTCCGAAGGTTTATGTTACGTGTTTAATTAATATTTAATTCCCAAAAAATTATGGGGAATTAGTATGATGTTAATTGAGTCGTTAATGACCCTGAGTAATGATTTTGGACAGGATTCGAGATTCATAGAAAATGTCAGAAATTACGGAAACACGTGCAGCTCAAAAAGCTAGCGGTTTGGATTGCCATGGCACGACGTTCGGGGCAGAACGAGAGGCGGAGGCATGAGCGGAAATCAGTGCAGTTATCCCTGGTCTGACAGGTGGTGAAGGGTACTTTCGGGACTTTAGTTGACTTGTCAGACGGGAGCAGGATCGGGCACGATTATCAACGTCCAGTTGGGACGGGTCCTGTCAAAAGGCTTCCTAAATAATTAAGTAATCTAATTAAAAACATTTCCTACAAGTAAAGGAATTGAAAATAAGAATATAAAAGGAAGTTGGACTCAAATCCTTATACAATATGGAGATTAGGTGTGAAAGGAAGTTGGAATTATCCTAAAATAACCCAAACTCGGAATTAAACCTTCAGGATCAATTTCGGTGGTCAACCACCGAATTTGGTGGTCCAAGGGATCAGTCAACGCTGGTCAAAGGCGCATGCAACTACAGTAACTGATTGGAGACAGACATGCCATTCGGTAGACGCTTACCGATTGGAGGAGCTGCTACAGTAACCGCAAGTCTGATTCTCAAATCGGTGGATGCTAGCCGAACATCTTGTGCAATCTTCCTTCCTTCTTAACTTCTTCGTTACAACTCCAATTTAGGTGATTCTTTCACTCAAATTCTCATAGTTTCAAGCTCTATTTTATCTACACATTTCTCACAAAATATATTATTTTCTCCAATTGAATAGAACGAAATATTAACAAACATAAGTAAAAGGGTATTAAACCATGGATTAAACATGCATATATTATGACCTATCATGCCACATGGTAACATGTTAGAGGGTGTTAGATGACGTGGCAGTCGACGTGGCAAGTCCACATTAGCATTGTCAGACCACGTGGAGTAATGAGATCGTGCCACGTGGTAGTGTGTTAGGTTTGATAGGATTCGAGCATGAGACCTAATTTTGATTAGATAAGATTGGAGGAATCCTGGGTTTATGAAGTGTTGCTAGACATTATTTTCAATGATGGTTTTGTGGAAATGGATTTGATGAAACTATATTCCGAGCGTGGACCTTGTTGAGATGATTTATGAGAAATAACTGTTTTGATTTGACGTAACGACCCGTCCAGAATTTCGGGATTAATTAGTGACTAATTAAGGATTCGTGCGTATAATCAAGGATTCGTCGAGGGATTAAGGAGGGACGGTGTGAAATGACGATTTTGCACTTAGGAATTGGGCAAAAAGTTGACATTTGACCCGAATGGCCAAATGGACTCTAACTGATGACCGTGACGTAGATCAGGACGTCACGAGTTTGTAGACAGGCGGCAAGTCGAAATCAGAGATTCGACTGGACAGTTATGGATCTAGAACGTTTCGCGGTACTATTTCATGAAAATCAAGGAAAAGAGGACATGAGGCAGGATTTGATTGGGAAAGGTTCTGGAAGGACCCACCAGATGAATGACAAGTGTCACCCATCTGATTGCCCCATTCCCCCACACGGTGGGATATTTTCTTCCCCCGTTGATCGATCATCTTCTTAATTTCTCCCAAAAACCCTTGAAGGTCCTCAAACCGTGCAAACCCATTCCCTATAGCCCCTTCAATCCTAATTACCTGTGCTTGGTGTGTGAATGAAAAAGGAAAAGAAGGTGAGCCAAGTGTGGTGGTGCCACCGTTGTGAGCAGTCATGGATTGTGGCCATGGAAACCGAGAAAGGTACGTTTTGTAATGCGAAAATGGTAGTTCATGATTACTTGGCTTTCGATCGATATTGATGACTGGAATGTGTTTTGGAGGATGAAAGGAACTCAGAAGGGTTGGAAATTAGGCTGGAGATGGCGGAGGCATGAGAACACGGCGGGGGAAGGTTGGCCAGTTCAAACATCGATTGGGAAGGTATGATCTTGGCTTGTTTTCATGTTTTTGAAATCATAGGTTGATAGAATAGGACTAGACGAACCTATAGGAATGAAAATGGATGAAAACGGTCCGAAAACATAGGAGATATGGCCCTGAACCTGTCACTCCGGTTCAGTTGGACCGGTTCACGCGACGGTGAAGAAGCACTGTACCTTGGCACATGAAGCCCACAAGCAGTGCCTTTGGACAGCGCGTGGGGCATTTTTGGGTGAAGTGTTCAACATATGAATTCATCTTTTCGATGTAACGAACATTTTGGGATTGGTTTCGTGTCGATTAGACACCGGTTCGGGGGATTACAGTGGTTAGTAACCCTCTAATATGATTTGGACAGGTTTGGATATTGCAAGGAATGTGATTTAGACCGGGAAGGCTTATGACACGCATATCGAGGCAGCATCGTAGGATAGTTTGTGAGTGGGCTTTGGTTTTATAAATATTATGAATGCATAACTGTTTTATATGCTTTATATATGTGTTTCATGATGATGATGATTGTGATGACTTGTTTTACATATTTATACGTATTTCGAGGTTATGGTTTTATACAATGTTATACATGCTTGTGGTTTCATTGATGGTTTGATGAACTGGTTTTTGTTTTGGAAAGATGAACTCGGGTATGTGACCCATTTGATTTGGAAAGTATCGAAAATGGAGTCCATTTGACTTAATGAGAAATCGGGCTGAGACCCATTTGAGTTGGAAAGTATCGGACCTGGAGTCCATTTGACTTAATGAGAAATTGGGTGAGACCCATTTAAGTTATATGATTGGACCGGGGGCCTAGTTTGTTTACGAAATCGGGCATGAGGGCCAATTGTGTTTTATAAATGTGATTTTGGGTCTGGGACCCTATGTTCATAAACGTGATTTCAGGAGGGGACCCTAAATGGATTTGGAATTATGGATTTGCGATGGTTTTATGGAAATTTCGGGCAGGGCCCTTGAGATGTTTTGAAATGACTTTATAAAACTATTTTCCATGTACCATCTTGATACGAGGATATGTGGATGGTTTCCTCCAGATGTCTGGGACACTGGGGAAGTCACAGTGCATTGCCTGCGAGGGGCCATTTTACGGAGTGACCGGACCATATAGTGACTCAGGAGCAAGATTGCTATGATTAGACGTTTGGGACGTCAAACATCTGGGATCTCAGAGATATGGACCCAAAGAGACCCCGGGTAGCACGCGTTGCTTTGACCGTGAGATATGATGTGTGGGACGTCAAGCGTCTGGGCGCTAGGCATCTGAGAAGCCGAGGATGGTTATTTGGTAAACATGAATTATTGGATTTATGAAATGGTATTTCTGTGTTTATGGATTTAGGCAGTGATCCACTTGGATCTGGATTTACGGATGTTGGTATTCTCTGGTTTTGGGCTGAGTTCCCACATATGCTCGGATTTACGGTTTTTGGGCTAAGACCCTAATGATTTATTTAAGTAAATAGTTTGATTACTGGTTTTCGAATGCATGCATACTTTTTAGTGAAGGGCATAAATGTTTTCTTATGAAATGTATTTTTATCAAAATATTTATATTCATCCATTCACAGCTTTTAATGGTGTTTTAATGCCCTCCAGGTTGATCACGGATGCAGGCTGTAGCAGAGACCGAGACATCGCACTCCTCCACCGATCCTGGCGCGCTCTAGAATCCCCGAATGGGCTGCAATTTTGAGTTATCCCTTGTCTGACACTTCGTGTGAAACGGGAGCATGGCATATCCCACGATAACCCAGTGGGGATTGGGATGGGTCGTGTCAAAGTGGTATCAGAGCACGGTTTGGTCTTGTGGTACGCGCGGGTTGAGGATGTGATGTTTCTATGTGGTCAGCCCATTATCAACCTGATAGTTAGTGGGAATGAATTGTGGATAGAGTGTGATTAGCCTGATACGCCGTGCGTCAATGTGATTCGACCTAAGTAGGGTTGTATATGATGAACTGGTAAAGTGGGACCGTTGGATGGTCATACAATGTTAGATTGTTATGCTGCTAGGAGCAGCTGGGTTCGTGAAACCCTAGTTTAGTTGATGGTAGGATTGGATTTGACGTCCTTACGATGTCAGGACCGCGGGGACGGTCAGATTGTGGAACTCTAGGGTTCAGAGGAACCCTAGGGTATGATTGTGGAACCCTAGGGTATGATTGTGGAACCCTAAATTATGATGGATGGTCTATAAAGGCGAAACTTAGTTGTGATTGATGATTTGGAATTGTGAGTCTGTAGTTGTTGTGGATTGGACGAACATCCAAAGTCGAGGTAGTCTGTCGGGTCGAACCTCAGATTGTGACTAATGGATTGGAATTTGTGTTGCAGAGAGCGGCTAAGGTCATGGATGACCAAGTGGATGACTCTAGTGAGTCTAGTTGAAACTATGGATATCAGTTGGCCCCACCCGAAGTGAAATGATGGGATTCATTCCACGAGTACAATTATGAGATGATATATGGAATCCCAAGTTGGACGTATTCATAGTGTGATGTGTGGGTGTGGATATCGATAGCGATGACTGTTGGTCGACAGCCATGTAGAGATGGTTGGCTATCGAGAGTGGTTGTAGTTGTGGTTGTTAAAAATTGGGGGACGTTCAGGGAACGTTCATTATCTTGATGTGGTTTGTCAGAGTGTTGGTACCCAGAGTTGTGGGGTACGAGGGAGGCAGAGTTCTTCCAATATGAGTAGAGCAATGTGATGATTGCTCGGTATAAGCAGAGATTCAGGATTGGTTGGATTTGCACCCTACATGACGGGCATAGTGAAAATGATAGGAGACGATAGGCCATGACCTGAGGACGTACCTCGGTCGTGAAGTGCACGTGTTTGGAGTGGACCGGGCGATGATGATTTGTTAGTAGGTGTTGAGCCAAGGGAACTGTGCTGAGATAGCAAATAGGTGAGTGATGGACTGGATGGGATCCAGTAGGGGTTGAGATATGTTGGGTTAAGTCCTAATAGGTATGAGATGACTAAGTGATGAATAAATGAAAGGGTATGAATGAGACAAGAGGAGTTCTGGATGACGCAGAGGACGTCATGGAAATTAGTGGATTCGGGGAGTTGTCGTCAACCCCGAAACTTGAGTGGTTGTGTGTCTCTAGTCTCAAGAGGAAGTGCTAAGAATTTATTGAAATTGCAAGAAGCCGAAGAGAATCAATGGAAGTGTTGATGTGTGAATGGGTGATTGTGAATGACATGGAAACCCGAGAGCTGAGCCTGTAAAGGTTGAGATGTTAGAATAAGATAGTAATGCATCACATCCTTTTGGATATGCATAAATGGTTATAAATGGACAGGCGGTTGGGTGTTAGACGGTTGCGGACACGTGGTTGTCCGAGTGAGTTGAGGGTTTGGGAAGTTCAGAGGTTGGACTTGACACCTTGTTGGAAGCATATCTATTTCCAACATGGTTGGATTGCGGAATCAAGAGAAGTTGTGTTTGATTCCAAATTGAGTATTGGGGGAAGAAAAGTTGATGAAGTTGATCATGTATTGGTTGGTGGACCCATGATTTGTTTTGGGTCATAGAGTGATGAAGGCAATATGTATTCCAAAGTCAATGAGGGTGACTTCTCGTGTTCTGCTTAGGGTAACAGCCGATGTTAATTACATAACATGGTAAATGTAAAGGGATTGCGTTGACACTCACATAGGATGAAGTTTGAGGTCATCATCCTGGATGGTCCTGAGTGGACATTATCATGGACTAAAGGAAGGAGTCCTCAAGTTTTGATGATGAGGTGACTGATCTGTTCAGATGTGCAAGCAAGAAAGGAGTGATTATAACTGATTGATATGAGGTAATTGAAGATAACCCACTGTCTAGATGTGTTTCATCTTGTCATTGACTGAGTTATTCGTTTGTGGATAGGGTGTTGAGGAGCGTTGTGATGGTCGAGGGGAATCACAGGGAAGAATTGCCTTGCTGATTATGCTAAGCTAAGAGCAGAGGAGAATCGTATTGTGGGATAGTTGAAGAATCTCTTGGAATAGAACTAAATGATTATCCAACCTCTGTCTCTGATATTTGGATATTTGGATATGGGAATGTTGGGTCGACTTCTTTTCGAAGTTAATTCAGTAAGAGACGGTAGTTGAGTGATTTGAGGTGTATACGATCTGTCTTGGAAGGCGGATTGGTATGTGTTGGATATGGGGATGAGCGCTGCTTTCTGGATGTACCCATTAAGACCAAAGTGGTACTCGGTCTTGTGCGCATTGGATGTGTAGGATCTGTCTTGATCATGTGGAGGAGCCCAGGTTGGATATGTGAAAGGTTTATAGGATCTATCTTGTGTAGGGTAAGAATTGCTCTGCCTTAGAGATGTGCGTCGATGGGATCGGATTTCTTTCGATGCGATCAGTTGTGATGGTGAGTATGACAAAATTGGATAAGTAAGATGATACCTAGAGTGGAACCCAGGAAAAGATGAATAGCCGAGAAATGAGTAGGATGTGTGTGGGCCTAGAGTGGTGATCTATCTGGTACGGGATTAGGTAGATGGACTCCAGAATTGTAGCATGATTGGTCGTGTTGTAGCCATGCTATACTCAGTGTAGCTGCACAGATGTTGCGTATGCTTAGAGTTTGCATTAGTGATGGTGGTGGACGCGATGCAGAGCGATACGTGTTGGTTGGCGTAAGTGAGTTACTGCTTGGATTAGGCCCTAGAATTTTTGTGGGAAGTTGAGATACTGGGTGCATGAGATGCACCAGTTTTAATTGTGATAGAAGTGATGGCGATCAAAACCTTTCTGAAGTAGTGGGTTGGTGAGGACGTGGACTGGACATTGGATAGCATGTGTTTGGGTCGGAGTGATTTGGTGGGGTTCAGTGATTGATGTGAACAAGGGCTCAGAGTTGTGGATGACTAAGGGAATCCTATAGTGTAGATGTGTTATCACTACGAGACAAATATTCAGTGAGGTCTAGTTACCCATAGGTTGAGCGAGTTGGTGGTTCGTGTAACCATATATGATGTGAGTGGTCGGATTGCTTGGCATGAAGTGATTGCTCCTTGACTCTAGTTGAGTCAACATAGATCGCTGAGGGAGTTGTTTGAAGGGAGTACCGAGGCTGATAAATTTGCGGCATAGATTTGGACTTGGCTCTACGAGGTGAGTTTCTGCTGGTGATCTTACGCTACATTGAGGGAGTTATGGGGTGAGGTACCCTCGGTATGTAACGACCCATCCCAAATTATCGGGATTAATTAAGAATTAATGATGAATTAGCGAGACAAATTGGAGATTAGTCGAGGATTATCGGACGTTAAGGGTGAAATTACGATTTTGCCCTTAAACGAGGGTAAAAAGTTAACTTTTGACCCTAGAGGTCCTATGCGCAAGGACCGATGACTGTGACGTAGATCGGGATGTCACGAGTCCGTAGATAGGCGGCACTTTGAAATCAGACGTTCGACGGGAAAGTTATGATTCATAGAAGATTTTAGGAACTTTTTCACGAATTTCGAGACGGATGACATTTGTCATTAAGTGCGTCCAGATATTTTGGGGCAAGCCCAATGGATGACTGAGAAGTGTTACCCATCCATTACTCACCTAACACAGATACATGCATATCCATTCCCTTGTTTGTGTTCATTCAACTAAACCCGATGAACCCAAAAACCATTACCCTTTCCCATTTTCATTTTGTGTGAAGCAAGGAGAGGTGTTGGGGATGATGGATGGATGGAAAGGGATGGTGGCAGGCCGCAAGACCGCCGTAGGCGGCTGTGGGAGTTCACGACCAAGGTAAAACCGTCGACCCTTTGGGTTTGAATTTTCAAATTCCGATTTTGGACGTTTAATGGCAGTTCTAATGACTAGGTGATGTTGGGGGGGGGGGGGGGGGGGGGGGAGGGGTGGGGGGTGGGGGTGGGGGTTGTATTAGTCGTGTGAAATCAGGAATGGCGGCTGAAGACGGCTGATCCGGCCATACAACGGTCGTGAAGGATTTTTGGTGGCTATCCACCGAATTACATTTCCGGCAAGGTAGGCTCAATTTAAACCACTAAACCTTCTTATAATGATCCTAGGAGCTTAATGGAACCCTTGGGATCGAGTTTTGGCCCGTGGAAATGCCCAAGTCATGGGAGGAAAAATTGGGTTTAAAATGGTTTAATGAACCAATGGATTTTAGGATTGTTTTCATTGATTTGATTGCATAAAATGATTCATAGGATAGATTAGGGAAGATTGGTGGAAAGAAGAAAGAAAAAGGATGAAAAAATGGGATGGAATGGCCCTGGATCGGATTTGTAGGTGAACTAGTCGGACCGGTCTAGCCGAAGGAAGAAGATGCAACTGTTCACCGGCGTGTGTAGCCCACGCGTAGGGCCTTTGGGCGGTGCATGGTGGCTCATGGGGAATACTTTGGGGATGTTGTCAACATGAAAAACCATCCTTTTGATGTAACGAACATTTTGGGACTTGTTTCGAGTCAATCGGACATCGTTTCGATATAGTTCGGGGTATTCGAAGGTTTAGGATCAAGTTTAAAATAGTTAAAAATTCGGGAAAATTACCGGACTTCAATGAGAGGTTAATAAGGTAGTTAGTAACCCTCTAGTGTGATTTGGACAAGTTTGGGAATCCCGGTGATGGAGATTCGCCTGGGAAGGCTTATGGCACGCATATCGAAGCGGCGACATAGGACGGTTTGTGAGTGGACCTTGTTTTCTAAATTGATGCATGCATAAATGTTTTATATGAGTTTAAATACATGTTTTGAGATTCTTTGAGTGCATTTGGTTGTGGTAGTTAGTATTTACTTATTTGCACGAATTTCGAGGTTTTCGATTTTGTACGGTGTTTATATGTGCTTGTGGTTTCAGTGATGGTTTAATGAAATGGATTTAGATTTGAAAAGGTAAACTCGGGCATGAGGCCGATTTTTTTTTCGAAATCCTCAAACTCGAAGTCCATTTTAATTACATTATCGGGCCAGGGGCCCAATTGGTTCGTGGATTGATTTCAGATTTGAATATATGGAATCGGACATAAGACCCATTTGATTTACGAACTATCGGACTTCGAGTCCATTTTATTTAATAAGGCATCGGACCAGAGGCCTAGTTTGTTTACGAAATTGGGCTTGAGGCCTAGTTGGTTTACGAAATCGAGCTTGAGGCCCAGTTGGTTTACGAAATCGGGCTCGAGGCCCAGCTGGTTTACGAAATCGGGCTTGAGGCCCAGTTGGTTTACATGATCAGGCTTGAGGCCCAATTTGTTATGATATCGGGCATGAGTCCCATTTATGGTTTATAAAGGTGATTTCAGGTTCGGAGACCCTAAATGGATTTTTGTTTCATGACGGTTGATGGGGACCGGGCATGGATCCTTTGAAAGGTTTGAAAGGTTTCAAGAATGATTACGAAATGGTTTTTTCATATACCATGGACACCAGAGTAGTCACAGAGCACTAACTGAGTGGAGTCGCCCCCGTGGGGTACCTTACCCTCAAGAAGGCATATATGGATTATAACCCCCAGGGAGGGTCAACGATCTGCGGACATTGACCTGGGTGGACCCTAGGGAGACTTTGGATTTGAGACCACATGTAGCACGCACGTAACTTTGGAAACCATGACAGGATATTTTGTAAACATGGTTTATTGGATTTATGACATGGCAATTGGATTTCAGAAATGATATTTCTATCTCTTATGGATTTAGGCAGTGACCCACGTGGATCTTGATTTACGGATTTTCGTATCCTATGGTTTTGGGCTGAGTTCCCACATATGTTTGTATTCACAGATTCGAGAAAAGGGAAATGTTTTTTAGTTTTCCTTAATGGTTTTTATTACATGGGAAATGGTTTTTGGTTTTTGAATGCATGCACGCTTTTTAGTGAAGGGCATAAATGTCTTTATGAAATGTGTTTTTATGAACTTATTACTTTTCATCCACTCACAGCTTTTAATGATTTTAATGCCCTTTAGGTTAATCACGGATGCAGACTGTAGTAGAGACCGAGACATCACACTCCTTCACCGGATCCTGGCGCGCTCTGGAAGCCGGTCGGGCTGAAGGTTTTGAATTATCCCTTGTCTGACACTGCGTAACTCGAGTAGTGGGTTGTCATGGTGATGTCATTGACTAGATGACGGCTGGAGCTCTGATACCAAGGTGGTATAGTTGAACAGTGACAGTGGGAAGATCTTTTTATAATCCCAGAATTGTCAAGAGTGTCATAGTGGTATGATTATCAAGGTGGTACCGAGGGAGGTCTGCCTGTGTTATAGACGTCGTAAAGTAATATATGTCAGATGGTATCTGACAGGACCCATCCCAATCCCTCCGGGATTAGTGCGGGATGACCCTTCTCCCGTCTGACACGAAGTGTCAGACAAGGGATATTTCCGACCTTTGCCCTCCCGGGCTATCAGAGTACGCCAGGATCCGGAGGAGGTATGTGATATCTCGGTCACTGCTACAGTCCACATCCGATGTCAACCTGAAGGGCAGTCAAAACATTAAAAGCTGTGAGTGGACAAAACAAGAGTTTATAAAAACATTTTAACGAGAAGACATTTGTACCCTTCACTAAAAAGCATGCATGCATTCGAAAACCGTTTAACCAAAGAAACCATATATGGGAACTAAGCCCAAAACCATAATGAAATAACCATCATGAAAACGACCATACGGGTCACTGCCCAACTCCATAAGGGACTCGGCCTAAATCATAAGAAAACAACCATACGGGCTACTGCCCAAAACCTGTGTAAACACACATCATATATCATATATAGCATACATCATATATACATATAATTCACACAACCAATCCTGTCACAGTTTCCAAAGCTACGCGCGTGCTACCCAGGTCTCAATCCATGTCTTCTCAAAGTCAAGATCAATGTCCGCAGACCACTGACCCTACCCGAGGTAATAGTAATCATAGCCTTCCTGAGAGTAAGGAACCCAACTGGGGGGTGACTCCACTCAGTCGGTGCTCTGTGACTACTCCGGGGTCCACCCAGGCCAACGACCCTCCCCGGAGGAGATAATCGAGGTAACGGAACGTATATGAATACATATATATACATAACATAAACGTTCATGCCCGGTTCCCTTGAACCGTCATGATCCATAACATCCATAAGAAGGGTTCATGCCGATTCCCATAAACCGTCATGTACCATAATGATCTGACAAGGGTTCATGCGACCACGATTTAGACCTGAAGGTCGTAAATAGCGGCATATGCCCGAGACAAAACCAAATGGGTCTCATACCCGAGTTTATCCATTTGGAAATCCAAAACCAAATCATTTGGACCAATAAAGACATACAGACCTGTATAAGCACCGTATAAGGCCGAAACCTCAAAATACGTGCTTATACGTAACCACATACAAATGCACCCATGGCATTACAAACAAGCATTTAAAACATATAATAAACATTTATGCATGCACCAATTTAGAAAACAAGGTCCACTCACAGACCTGTCCAAATCGTAATAGAAGGTTACTAACTACTTAATTAACCTCCTACCAAAGCCCCGTAATTTTCCCGATTTTCTAACTATTTTTAATATCGAACCTAAAACTTCCGATGCCCCGAAACATATCGAGACGGTGTCCGATCGACACGAAACCAGTCCCAAAATGTTCGTTACATCGAATAGAAGATTTCGTATATTGGAACCTTCCCCAGATTCCCTGCCACGCGCCCTCACGCGCCGCCTGAAGTGGCTGCGCGTGGGCCTCACGCGCCGCCTGAAGTGGCTGCGCGTGGGCCTCACGCGCCTGCTACAGTACCTGCTGACGTCATCGCTAACGTCAGCATGACGTCATCTGACAGCTGTCAGGTCTGACATGTCAGACTCTGACAGGTGCCACGTGTCATTCTCCCATTGGTCCACGTCACTGTGCTGTCAGTGCCACGTGGCTGTCTGACATGTGCCACTTGTCATCACGGTAGTGGTCCACATCAGCCCCTGATTGGGCCACGTCACTGATATGTCAGTGCTGACTGTGCACTGACATGTGACACGTGTCCCACTCCTATTGGCCCATTTTCTGACATGTCAGCTGACATTGTCAGATCTGATAATGCTGACGTCATCCCTAACATGATGACGTCACCTGTCATCCCCTACATCGGTCAGACCAGTCTGAACCGGTCTGGTCCGATTTTTTCCTGCAACTTGGACCGGCGTAACCGGTCCAGGTCTCCTTCTCCCTCATTTTCGGTCCGTTTGCTTCCATTCCAATTCCTAAATTCCTATTTCTTCATTTCCTATCTAACCCAATTAACAAAACGACTTAAAACCTTCGAAACCCGACCGGTTGAATTTTGAACCTCACGGTTCAATTTTCCCGAAACCTCCCAGGGCTTCCCCGACGTCCAACCACCACCAAAACCTCTCTAACAACTCCCTAGCAACCTATTTAACTCAAACCAATCGTCCAAATCGACCCATAACAACTAGAAATCGAAAATGGATTAAACGGGCAAAACCGATTACCTCGTTCGGGTTTTCTCCTCCGCCGCCCACGGTGGCTCTGCCTGGCCAGCCACCAAGTCCAGCCGGTCCTCTCCATCTCTCTGCCCTCTCAGTTATGCTCACAGGTCAAGGGTTTGGATTTTTGGGTGAGAAATTGGATAGGGTTTGTGTTTGGGAACAAAGAAAATGGACGATGCACGGGGATGGGTTTGGTGCATGAATGGGTGAGGTTGGCCAGTGGATGGGTGACAAGTGTCACTCATCCATTGGTTGCTGAAAAGTAACTGGGCCCACAAAAGACAAAACTTACTTTTTGTCTCGTAGAACGTGTCGCTGGGAATAGTATCCCGAAACTTTCATGAACCGTAACTTCGCCGTCGAACGTCGAAATTCGACGTGCCGCCTGTCTACGGATTCGTATCGTCCTTATCTACGTAACGGCCTTTGGCCCTCGGCCATCGGACCACCCGGTCAAAAAGTCAACATTTGATCCCTTTTATCCAAAATTACCAAAATGCCCCTAAACTTCCGAACGTCATAACTTCCTCCTCGAATGTCGGAATTGAACGTGCCACCTGTCTATGAACTCGTGACGTCACAAACTACGTTACGGTCAGCAGTCAAAGTCCATTTGACCGCCCGATCGAAAAGTCAACGTTTTGCCACCATCAGGGGCAAAACGGTCATTTTGCATCGTTCGTCCGATTTCGCTCTACTAATCACGGATTAGCCTCACTAATCGTGATTAGTCACTAATCTAATCTAGGAATTTGGGACGGGTCGTTACAACCTTCCCTCCAACCGACTCTAATCCAACCGTTCTTCCCTCCTTAATTAGTTTCGTTCTCGAAACTCCAACTATCCTGATTCCACCTCCACCTTGTGGAAATAATTCGATCTACCTCGCAACACGCGTACACTCGTACACCACTTAACCAGAATAATACTTACTCGTCTGCCGCCAGACGTACCACTAACACTCACGTCGTATCGACTACATTCGACCACGTCGAAGAACAGTAGTCATACGCTCCGAACTGACACCACTTGTCAGATCGACCATTTCATTGACACAACAACTCTACGGTTCCTTCCTCAATCTCCAACCTATCCTGACGTCTGCTCCCACTGGGAGTCACCAACCCGCACTCAACGATCTACGTTGACACCTCCGACAAACTGTCACCACTTGACAGTCGTCAGTCAAAAACTAACACTATACCCACTTGTGGTTACACTAACCACCAAAATACTCATCCTGAGTATACGTATACCAACATCTAACTCGACCTGCATGTAACTGGACCCATCAGAAATACTATGACCCCACGCACAGTATCCAATGTCCAGTCCACGACCTCAACTAATCCGATGGTATCGGAACCAATCCGACTACCAACAAGTTCTCCAACGTATCACTGGTATACCAAGAATACCGCTGCCAGACACCACAAGCCTATCCAGTATCGTACCTCGAACAACGTACAAGGTACATACACCTACCCATCAATCAGTCTACAACCACCTAGGTTGTAGCCAATCACGTTTCAATAATGGAGTCCATCTGTCCAATCCAGTATTAGAAAAATCGAGACTCCAACCCATCATCTATTCCCAATTCCGAATCTGAATCCGCAACTTCGTAAGAAATCCCGAATCTAAACTCAGAAATCATATCCCTAACCATTTCCCAAATTCGAATCCAAAATCATCATTCCGTAAACTAGTATTAGGAATGACCATTCCGAACCCAAATCCATAAAAGAAAATCTACAGTCAAGCTCTAGAATCAAATCCTGAATCGTCACCCAGAATCCGATTCCAAAACCAAAATCCAGAAATCCTCTTTCAAGTTCCAAAATCAAATCCTGAATCGTCATCCAGAAATCTGATTCCAAAACCTGAAAGCTCTTTTACGTCTACCCAGACGCACCAAAACCGAACCTATCGGTTACCCGTTTAAACAATTACCTCAATACCTTTGATTGACTTCATAGGGAAGCCAATCCCAACATCAACACATCTAGGTTGACCATATCCAACCACGTCGGAAAACTACTCATCGGACAACTACTCAGGCGAGTAATAAGCCATATGGGATTTACCTCGAAAAGAAGTTCAGTCCCATCATGCTCCACTCAACATCCAAGTAAGAGTAATAAACTTTCCACCTATCTGGATATCCAAATCATGATCCAGATCCAACACTACGTCAACCGACCATAAACGTCACGATCCCCGATCGTCACGACGTCCAAAGTCCTCGACCATTTATCACATCTAAATAGATTAGTCAACGACGAGACACGCCGAGACTGTGGGTTCTCACTGATTACCTCGTATCGATCCTTGTCATTCCACCGTGGAAAAATCATGAATGATCGAATAATCCATCCTACGTGAATGCAAACAACACTCGCTGCACTCACCACGTCATGTAACCTAACATCGTCTGCCACGAAGTAGAAAATAAGGAATTTCAGTCACCTAACTTCGATATACTCATCTCCTCCTGATGATCCAGAACAAATCCCGGAGCCCACCAACCAATACACGATCAGTGTACTTGTGGCAACCAACAACATCTATATCATCAACGTCATCTACCATCATCAATCATGGTAGAATCTGAGAAGTCACCCAAAATCACTTCGACATACCCATTACCAATGCGGAAAACCCGCATTCCACTCGTCACCTCAATCACAACCTCTCACGATTCCGAAGTTCCAACAAGATTGGAAACAACATACCCGGACATCAACCACATGTCCCCTAACCAGTTTAACTCTATCTGAGATCCACTCCTGAACCACAGATACCGAACATATGCCCATTACGACGGAGTCACACCCCGATCCGTAACTCATCGTCATCACGATCACCAGCACCAGCACCAGCACTAGTACCAGTATCATCACCTGTCAGCATCAGCACAAAGTGTGCAAATCAGACAATCCTGGATCTCCGCTCATACCGAACAACGACCCCGTACCTCTGTTCGAAAAGGAGAACTCTGCCTCCCTCGTACCCAACAACTCTGGGTACGGTCACCCTGACAACTCATACAAGAAAAGGAAACGCTCCCCGAACGTCCCCAACTCATTCTGCGACCGCACTCAGCCGTAACCGAGTCGAATCCAGAATCACTACTCGTACATATGGGTTACTCACGCACCCCGTATCATCATCACGACTGACAATCCCATCGTCACAATCGTCACGGTAACCTGAGTCTACTCGACCTGATAAGACTCGACTACGTCCATCGATATTAGCGTCTGCCCCAACCTCGTGCAGACCTAACTACCAGGAATTACGATATACAAACTCCGCATCCAACAGAATCAACCGCTCGTACCAAGTACTCCGTATCCCCGCTCCTGGATTCCATCGACAAGTACCAACCTTGATAGCTTGTCCCACCAATCACTAACCAGCCGTACTCCGACTAACCCAAATGTCGTCTACCAGGTCGCCCACGACCTTAGTTGCACCAACAGTCCATCACAACTGAAGTAGCACGACAACCAACTCGGTCTAACCGATACGTACAACCCTGACTGCGAAGTGCAGTCCCAACACAAGCTGACATGACTAGACCGAGTAACGAATCCAAATCCGAATAGTCGTCTAATTCAAACCACTCGTCAACTCACATTTTCGAACCATACACATACGGTAGGGTTCCACGATCACACCTAGGGTCACTCTGAACCCAACTGAGAAAAGCAGTAAAATTCACGCTCTGACCGGCCCCGCGGTCTTGACATCGTAAAGACGTCAATCCAATCCTACCGTCAATCCAACTAGGATTCCTCGAATCCGGCTGCCAACTGCAATGTAATCCATTTAACTCAACCAAGTCCACCCACCCAATGGTCACAACTCCAAACCAGTCGTCGGAACCTATCCTACGACATCGTGAAGACGATCCCAACTAACCATCTCACGATCAAAATCTATAAGAATACGTTTATCGCTTTGTAGGGTCCCACACTGTCATCCACGACAGAACTATGGCAACCCCGACATCGAATGCCGAACCAAGACGTTCCACGATCCAATCCTACTAACTATCGTATCGGCACCCCAACTATCAGGTTGATCACGAACTGTAGCCCATTGAGATATCACATCCTCAACCTGTGTACATACTCCAAGAGCTCCGCGGTTGCTCGAATAGAGACAACCCCGCTCTGATACCACATTGACAGGACCCATCCCAATCCCTCCGGGATTAGTGCGGGATGACCCTGCTCCCGTCTGACACGAAGTGTCAGACAAGGGATATTTCTGACCTTTGCCCTCCCGGGCTATCAGAGTACGCCAGGATCCGGAGGAGGTATGTGATATCTCAGTCACTGCTACAGTCCACATCCGATGTCAACCTGAAGGGCAGTCAAAACATTAAAAGCTGTGAGTGGACAAAACAAGAGTTTATAAAAAGATTTTAACGAGAAGACATTTGTACCCTTCACTAAAAATCATGCATGCATTCGAAAACCGTTTAACCAAAGAAACCATATATGGGAACTAAGCCCAAAACCATAATGAAATAACCATCATGAAAACGACCATACGGGTCACTACCCAACTCCATAAGGGACTCGGCCCAAATCATAAGAAACCAACCATACGGGCTACTGCCCAAAACCTGTGTAAACACACATCATATATCATATATAGCATACATCATATATACATATAATTCACACAACCAATCCTGTCACAGTTTCCAAAGCTACGCGCGTGCTACCCAGGTCTCAATCCGAGTCTTCTCAAAGTCAAGATCAATGTCCGCAGACCACTGACCCTACCCGAGGTAATAGTAATCATAGCCTTCTTGAGAGTAAGGAACCTAACTGGGGGGTGACTCCACTCAGTCGGTACTCCGTGACTACTCCGGGGTCCACCCAGGCCAACGACACTCCCCGGAGGAGATAATAGAGGCAAAGGAAGGTATATGAATACATATATATACATAACATAAACGTTCATGCCCGGTTCCCTTGAACCGTCATGATCCATAACATCCATAAGAAGGGTTCATGCCGGTTCCCACAAACCGTCATGTACCATAATGATCTGACAAGGGTTCATTCCGGTTCCCATAAACCTTCATGAACCACAATGACCTTTCCAAAATTCATGTCGGTTCCCATAAACCGTCATGAACTTGGAAATCCATCTAGGGTCCCTCACCCGATATCATCAGTGTAAAACATCTGGGTCTCGTGCCCGAACATATGACTCAATTGGGAACCATGCCCGATATCTAAGGGTCAGTCACGACTCCGATCATAGTGATGCGTGCAACCATCCATCCAGGACCGCCCTCATTCCTGGTATGTCGCCGTAAACGTATCAACCGACGCGACCATCACAAGATCATGGTGCACTCATCACCGATCGCTATCTTGAACCGTCAGCACTCTGAAGTCGAGCCTCCACAGGCTGCCCGACAACGAATAGTGCATCGTGACCTCTCCGGAATGAACACATCCCAATCCGGAGGCGAGCGTCGTATCGTTGATCGCCGTTCACATAGCACCCGTCGCGACCACGATTTAGACCTGAAGGTCGTAAATAGCGTCATATGCCCGAGACAAAACCAAATGGGTCTCATACCCGAGTTTATCCATTTAGAAATCCAAAACCAAATCATTTGGACCAATAAAGACATACAAACCTGTATAAGCACCGTATAAGGCCGAAACCTCGAAATACGTGCTTATACGTAACCACATACAAATGCACCCATGGCATTACAAACAAGCATTTAAAACATATAATAAACATTTATACATGCACCAATTTAGAAAACAAGGTCCACTCAGAGACTGTCCGAGCTGCCGCATCGATTTGCGGGCCATTCGGCTCCCCGAGCCGATCACCATCACCGGGACTCCGAAACCTGTCCAAATCGTAATAGAAGGTTACTAACTACTTAATTAACCTCCTACCAAAGCCCCGTAATCTTCCCGATTTTCTAACTATTTTTAATCCCGAACATAAAACTTCCGATGCCCCGAAACATATCGAGACGGTGTCCGATCGACACGAAACCAGTCCCAAAATGTTCGTTACATCGAATAGAAGATTTCGTATATTGGAACCTTCCCCAGATTCAATGCCACGCGCCGCCTGAAGTGGCTGCGCGTGGGCCTCACGCACCTGCTACAGTACCTGCTGACGTCATCGCTGACGTCAGCATGACGTCATCTGACAGCTGTCAGGTCTGACATGTTAGACTCTGACAGGTGCCACGTGTCATGCTCCTATTGGTCCGTGTCACTGTGCTGTCAGTGCCACGTGGCAGTCTAACATGTGCCACGTGGTAGTCTGACATGTGCCACGTGTCATCATGGCAGTGGTCCACGTCAGTGACACGTGTCAGCCCCTGATTGGGCCACGTCATTGATATGTCAGTGCTGACTGTGCACTGACATGTGACACGTGTCGCACTCCTATTGGCCCATTTTCTGACATGTTAGCTGACATTGTCAGATCTGACAATGCTGACGTCATCCCTAACACGATGACGTCAGTATGATGACGTCACCTGTCATCCCCTACATCGGTTAGACCGGTCCAAACCGGTCCGGTCCGATTTTTTCCTGCAACTTGGACTGGCGTAACCGGTCCAGGTCTCCTTCTCCCTCATTTTCGGTCCGTTTGCTTCCATTCCAATTCCTAAATTCCTATTTCTTCATTTCCTATCTAACCCAATTAACAAAACTACCTAAAACCTTCGAAACCCGACTGGTTCAATTTTGAACCTCACGGTTCAATTTTCCCAAAACCTCCCAGGGCTTCCCCGACGTCCAACCACCACCAAAACCACTCTAACAACTCCCTAGCAACCTATTTAACTCAAACCAATCGTCCAAATTGACCCATAACAACTAGAAATCGAAAATGGATTAAACGGGCAAAACTGATTACCTCGTTCGGGTTTTCTCCTCCGCCACCCACGACAGCTCTACCTGGCCAGCCACCACGTCCAGCAGGTCCTCTCCATCTCTCTGCCCTCTCAGTTATGCTCACAGGTCAAGGGTTTGGATTTTTGGGTGAGAAATGGGATCGGGTTTGTGTTTGGGAACAAAGAAAATGGACGATGCACGGGGATGGGTTTGGTGCATGAATGGGTGAGGTTGGCCAGTAGATGGGTGACAAGTGTCACTCATCCATTGATTGCTGAAAAGTAACTGGGCCCACAAAAGACAACACTTTTTATCTCGTAGAACGTGTCGCTTGGAATAGTATCCCGAAACTTTCGTGAACCGTAACTTCGCCGTCGAACGTCCAAATTCGACGTGCCACCATCAGGGGAACAACGGTCATTTTGCATCTGTTGATACCATATCGACCGACCACCCTAGCACAGGTCCCACCAGGACAGGAAGGCCGCCGACCGATTGCCTGATCGGCACCCTCACGGCCCACGGTCCGCCGATCGGCACCATACTGCAGACCCGCCATTCGGCATCTGACAATGAACAGACGACAGCTGGCCGCAACAGTCACCTAACCAACCCTGCCATACCAACTCCCTGACGGAGGTAGGTTGGGAATCCAGCTGGCTCCTCCTCCGGATGTCCAGGGCTTATCAGACGGCTCTCAGCCACAAAGCACCACCTGCTCCCGTAACAGTAGCCCACCTACCGCAGTTATGGCTACTATAAATACCCCGAAACCCTTCACACAGGTAAGACACTCAGGACCGATCCAGAGCACTGTATTTACTTGCCCCTCGGCATTCAGATACTAACTTAGGCATCGGAGTCCCTTTGGCCGGAACCACACCGGTGTCTAGTTTTGCAGGATCCCTGCCGAACCACAACGCCCCCAGCGGGCCCGAGACACCACGCGGTTGGTCCTAGAACCCCGAGTGGGTCTCATCGAGTTGGTCATATCAGGATCAAACAGCATCGTTCGTCCGATTTCGCTCTACTAATCACGGATTAGCCTCAATAATCGTGATTAGTCGCTAATCTAATCTAGGAATTTGGGACGGGTTGTTACAGTATCGACTTTGGAAGTATGGTCGATTGTGGACTCCTGAGTGGAGCACAGATTTATGCGATTGGGATGTGGAGTTAGAAGAGTTGGAAATTTCGAGGATGAAATTTTTGTAATGAGGGTAATCTGTAACGAGTCGTCCCGAATTTCGGGATTAATTAGTGATTAATTAAGGATTCGTACGAATAATAAAGGATTAGTCGAAAGATTTCAAACGGACGGTGTGAAATGATGAATTTGCCCCTAGGAATAATGCAAAATGTTGACTTTTCATCCGGATGGTCAAATGGACTTTGAACGATGACCGTGCCGTAGATCGGAACGTCACGAGTTCGTAGACAGGAAGCATGCCGAAATCGGAGATTCGACGGGACAGTTACGGGTCTAGAATGTTTGGCTGTACTAATGCACAAAAATCGAGGAAAAGAGGACATGTGGTAGGATTTGATTGGGGGAGGTTCTGGAAGGACCCACCAGATGAGTGACAAGTGTCACCCGGTGGGATATTTTCTTCCCCCGTTGATTGATCATCTTCTTCATTTCTCCCAAAAACCCATGAAGGTCCTCAAACCGTGCAAACCCATTCCGTATAGTCCCTTTAATCCTCATTAATTGTGCTTGGTGTGTGAATGAAAAAGGAAGAAGAAGGTGAGACAAGTGTGGTGGTGCCCACGTAGCGAGCCGTCGTGGACGGTGGCCATGGAAACCGAGAAAGGTACGTTTTGTAATGCAAAAATGGTAGTTCATGATTCCTTGGTTTTCGATCGATATTGATGATTGGTGTCAAGACCCGTCCCAATCCCCTCGAGATTAGCGCGGGACGCGCCTGATCCCGTCTGACACCGAGTGTCGGATAAGGAAAATTTCCAACTTTAGCTCGCTCGAGCTTCAGAATACGCCAGGATCCAGAGGAGGAGTGTGATGTCTCAGTCTCTACAACAGCCCGCATCCGCGATCAACCTGAAGCGTATTAAAAACATTAAAAGCTGCGAGTGGACAAAACAAAAAATTTATAAAAACATTTTCACAAAAGACATTTATAACCTTCACTAAAAAACTTGCATGGATTCTAAAACCATTTACCAAAACATTCAATAGGGCCTTGGCCTAAAATTGTAAATGAAACCAATCATACGGGCCACTTCCCAAATCCACGTGGGACTCACCCCAAAATCGTACATATATATCATATAACATTTATCATACTACCAATCCTGTCACGGTTTGCAAAGCTACGTGCGTGCTACCCGGGGTCTCAAATCCTAAGTCTCCCCAGGGTCCACCCAGGTCAATGTCCTCAGATCAATGACCCTCCCTGAGGTTATAATCCATAAACCTTCTTGAGAGTAAGGTACCCAACGGGGGTGACTTCACTTAGTTAGTGCAGCGTGACTACCCTGGGGTCCACCCAGGTCAACGACCCTCCCCGGAAGAGACAATCCATATGTAAGGATGGTATATGAAAATCTATATGAAATGATCCTTAAATATTTTCAAAGGATTCATGCCCGATCCCCATAAACCGTCATGAACCAGAAAATCCATTTAGGGCCCTCTACCCGAAATCATAATCGTAAACCAACTGGGCCTCAAGCCCGAACTCATGACTCAACTGAGCATCGTGCCCGATATCTCAGGGTCAGTCACGATTCCAATCGTAGTGATGTGTACAACCATTCGTCCAGGACCGCTCCCAATCCTGGTATGTCACGATGAACAAATCAACCGACGCGACCACCTCTAGATCATGGTGCACCCATCACCGATCGATATCCTGAACCATCAGCACTCCGAAGTCAAGCCTCTATGTGCTGCCCAACAACGAATGGTGCATCGTGACCTCTCCGGAGGGAACACATCCCAGTCCGAAGGCGAGCGTTGTATCGTCCGTCGCCGTGCACATAGCACCCGTCGCGACCACGACTCAGACAGTTAGGTCATCAATAAGGCCATATGTCCGAAACAAAACCAAATGGGTCTCATGCCTGATTCCTTGTTTCTAAATCCAAAATCATTTCATTGAAACCAACACAGAAAGCACAAACACATATATGTATCATTTAAGGCCGAAACCTCAAAATTCGTGCAAATACATGAACACACACAAATGCACCCATGGCACCACAAAACATGTTCATAAAAGCCTATAAAACATTTAAGCATGCATCAATTTAGAAAACCAAAGTCCACTCACAGACCGTCCAAGCTGCCGCCTCGATACGCGTGCAATATGATTCTCCAGGGCCAAACGCCATCTCCAGGACTTCTAAACCTGTCCAAATCGTAATAGAGGGTTACTATCTACTTAAATAACCCCTCACTAAATCCCCGTAATTTTCCGGCATTTTTAACTACTTTTAAAATTAATCCTAAACCTTCGGACAACCTGAACCATATCGAAACGGTGTCTGATCGGCACGAAACTAGTCCCGAAATGCTCGTTTCATCGAATAGATGATTTCACATGTTGGAACCATCAACAAAAAGTGGAAGTGGACCACACGCCCATATGCGCTAGCTGAAGTCCCTGCGCGTAGGAGGCCATGTACCGCTGCAGTGCATCCTTCTCTTCCAGCCAGGCCGGTCCGAACCAGCGAGTTCGAATCGGTTGGTCTGATCCATTATGGAATTCTGGTCCGCTTGGACCGGCGTGACCGATCCAAGGCTATTCCTCCCTCATTTTCTTTCCATTTCTTCCCTTTTGGATCCTAATCTTCCTATTTCAATCCCATCAATCTTCTTATCTAATTAGAACTAAGCAAATCGACCTAAAACTCCCCCGTTCAAAACACCCCTCATGGTTCAAAGTTCCTGACTTTCCCCCTCAATGTTCGACTGCTAACAACCGTCCAAACCACTCTTTACAACTTCCTACAAACCCATTTGACACTCCCTAATCGACAAGCACAGCCCAATCGTCCCAAAACTCAAAATCAAAATTTGAAAGACAATGGGGTTTCTCAGGTTTACCTAGTTCCTGGCCATCGCAGCCGTCCACGGCGGTCCTGCCGCGGTCCAGCTCTTCTCTCAATCTTTCCTCAACATCAAAACGCAGGGGGGGTCATGCTGGTGTGGTTATGTGTAAACCACGATCTGGGGAAGGAGGGGGGGAAGGTTTCGAGTTTGGTTGAAGGATCGAATAAGAAAGGGAGATGCATGTATGGGAAGTAGTGGACAATGGATGAGTGACATTTATTACTCATCGATTGGGCTTGCCCAAAATATCTGGGCCCACTTGAGTACAAAAGCTCCTGGTTTCATAAAACGTGCAATAGTTACCTTAAACATCCGTGAACCGTAACTTCCCCGTCGAGCGTCCGATCTCAACGTGCCACCTATCTACGGACTCGTATGGACCCAATCTACGTAACGGTCCTCGGCCCTCGGCCATCAAACCTCTTGGATCAAAAGTCAACTTTTTACCCTCGTTCAAGTGCAAAATCGTAATTTTGCCCTAAACGTCCGTTAATGCTCGGCTAATTCCCGATTAGCCCTACTATTCTGTAATTAAACTTAATTAATCCTTAAAATTAGGGACGGGTCGTCACAAGCTCCCCTCCATAAAGAGTTTCGTCCTCGAAATTCAAGTCAACCGAATTCCATAACCAAACAATGGAAATATAATCATGTCCCAAGTAGGGGTTACTCTTGTGGAAACATACACGTTCGACACAACCACCATACCCGTCGGTACATGCCGTCACCGGAGCTTCATGATCTCCAGCCCAACTCTCGAGAAGCCACACTCCTACTCAGAAGTCTCACTCGAGACATCGACACTCGTCGATCTCTCCTGTCACTCACTCCAACAGGTCAATCCTATCGAGTTTTCGTCAAATCGTCTTTTCAGCCTCACGATCCATCCCATCAGATAAATGAACTAACATCCTATTCAACATCCGATCCGTCAACATCCGCTAGATTCTGCCATCAGTGTCGCACGAATCCCATCTCGCAAGTCATCTTCAAACCTATGCCATTTATCGACCTCGGTACTCTTACCAGCCAACACTCTCGTTTTCCCATACACACGCTGATATTGACTCTCCTTAGAGTCCCATCAATCCATACCAATCCGAACTCGTCGGATACCGATTAATCCATTACTACGATATGTCACGACCTTTGTGACCAACTGACAACTTCAGGCTCCATTGCGCTCCCGTTGTGCCACTCTGGTCTCGACTCGCTCTCGAGCCCTCACATCGTACCTCATGTCACTCAGCAGTCGATGCTGAAATATTGACTCACTCGAGTCCCAAATTGTCACATCATATACTTTGTCGAAACACATTCGACCTCTCACCCATCCTGGGTTTATCTGGATCCCATCGAATACTTGTCGCAGTAGAGATAACGCGTCTGCACTGTAGGGTTCCCTTAGTCATTCACGACTTGAGCCCCCGCTCACATCAATCACTGAACCCTACCAATCGACTCTGCTCGAGAACACAGTAGTCAACGTCCAATCAACTCATCATGTCGGAACATCTCCGAACATAATCCTCGACGAATCGTCACTATTGGATGCGATTTGGTCCCTGTACCCACAGTAGAATCCATATCGGACCCCATCTGATCGCCATCTCATGTCCATTTAGGACTCAATCCAACCTATAACCCCTTCATACTCTCGAGGACCTGTCAACCCGACATACCAATTACCGTGGTCAATTTCATCATCCGACGTGCACAACACACTGGTGTACCCCCACCACATCAATCATCAAGGCTCCTCTCGACTTGCTCAAGGACTGCACCCATGAAATGTCCAACCACGCACTACTATCCGCGCTCCAAAGGTGGCTTGGACCTCAACCTTTCGTCACCAGGCAAACATCAATCCATCACAATCTCTAATTCATATCCCAGACAGATTATACACTCATTTCACCAATCCAATGTATACTCAAGATAGAGCAAAGTACCTGCACATATCCAACCTCTGTCTTGTCATCTCACCAACTTTGCTAAGGGATACTTCAACTGTCTCACAACACAATTCTCCTCTACTCCAAGCTTAGCATAATCAGCAAGGCAATTCACTCCAATGACGACTGGACCTTAGTCTACTAGACTCACGGTCACCAAAATAACCTCAATCAGCTCGATCATCCTGATCGTCACCACACGACTCACTCTGACTCACCTCGGGCACTGACTTGTCACATCTAGTGACACCAAGAATCCTCTGATCTCCAAGTCAATCAAATTTGACCCACATCCTAGGTGTTCGATTCTTACACCCTCTTTGAACCCTTCAGCTGTCATATCACTCCTCGTTATCACACCTAGGGAAGAATCCAGTAGAATCCAAGATGATAACATCAAAATTCATCCTATGTCATCCTCTAGCACCGAGCACTATCTACTAAAGCGCAGAAAATGAGAAGTCTCCTTCCTCGACTTCGAAAACGAGAGTAGTTGCAACCGTGTTGGTAATAAATATGCTTCCAACTGGGTGTCAAGTCCAACCTCTGGACTTCCCAAACCCTTGACTAAGAGTACTATCTTCGGCTTATTTTGTCCTTTCCAACCAACGACAACTGTCGATAACTACTTTAATGACCCATTCTATTTCTTACCATCAGATTCCTCCTCAAACAACGTACATGAACTTAGGAGGTATGGCTAACCGCAGTCAACCATAACCAATCTGAAATGGACTCTCAAGTCCTCAGCTCATCAAGATACCATCTGCGCATCCGTGACTACCATTTATGCACATCCAAAAGGATCTCAATCTATCCTAACCTGATGTACCGCTCAACCGAAGAGTGACAACAGGCTCCTGCTGTGATCAGCAGTCAAATCCTTGCCTAACTACATACCTGACCAATCGGTCTCCAATCCCCACGACTCTAGGTACGACCGTTTCGACAGTCCAAGCTAGAAAATGAACGTTCCCCGAACATCCCCCGATTCTCAACAAAAACCAAAAAGGCCACCCTCGATGTTGATACCTACCACGAGCTCGTATAGACACAACTCAAGTACCCCACCATCGAGACTCCGAACCTAAGCGATCAACTCACCGTCTGATCATTCACCAACTAGGGTTATTACGAACCTGGCTGCTCCCTACAACAAGTCCATCACGAGCGATCCCTCGCGCTTGACTCTGATATTGGTGTCCAATCAACCAGTAACCACAACCTGAGGATCTCGTCCCCTCATAACTCTACGGCTCCCAGCCGCTGGCCTTCATAAGAATTTGGCCATACTTCGTATCTAACACTTCACCAGTGCTACAAGTCGCAAACACATCCTACCATTAACAGGACCCATCCCAATCCCCCGCGGGATTAGTGCGGGATGACCCTGCTCCCGTCTGACACGAAGTGTCAGACAAGGGATATTTCCAACCTTTGCCCTCCCGGGCTATCAGAGTACGCCAGGATCCGGAGGAGGTATGTGATATCTCGGCCTCTGCTACAGTCCACATCCGATGTCAACCTGAAGGGTAGTCAAAACATTAAAAACTGTAAGTGGACAAAACCAAAGTTTATAAAAACATTTCCATAAGAAGATATTTGTACCCTTCACTAAAAAGCATGCATGCATTCGAAAACTATTTATCCAAAAGAAACCATATGTGGGACTAAGCCCAAAACCATAATGAATTAGACCATACGAGCCACCGCCCAAAACCAGTGTAAACACACATCATACATCATATCATATATCTCATATAGCATACATCAAATATACATATAATTCACACAACCAATCCTGTCACGGTTTCCAAAGCTACGCGCGTGCTACCTAGGTCTCAATCTGAGTCTTCTCAAAGTCAAGATCAATGTCCGCAAACCACTGACCCTAACTGAGGTAATAGTAATCATAGCCTTCCTGAGAGTAAGGAACCCAACTGGGGCGACTCCCACTCAGTCAGTGCTCCATGACTACTCCGGGGTCCACCCAGGCCAACGACCCTCCCCGGAGGAGATAATAGAACAAGTAAAGGAAGGTAGATGAACATATATATACATAACATAAATATTCATGCTCGGTTCCCCTGAACCGTCATGATCCATAATATCCATTATATTCATATACATATCGACAACATCCTCCATGACCAGTTCCCATAAACCGTCATTTACAATAATAACATAACCAGGGTTCATGCTGGTTCCCATAAACCGTCATGTACCATAACGACCAACAAGGGTTCATGCCGGTTCCCATAAACCGTCATGAACCACGATACCATAACAAGGGTTCATGCTGGTTCCCATAAACCGTCATGAACCTGGAAATCCATTTAAGGTTCCCTAACCTGAAATCAAAACCGTAAAGTAACCTGGGTCTCGTGCCCAAACATAGGAAATCAGCTGGGTACCGTGCCCGAGTTTATCCAAAATCCAAAACCAGTTCATTTAGACCAATAAAGAAATACAGACCCGTATAAGCATCATATAAGGCCGAAACCTCGAAATATGTGCTTATACGTAACCACATACAAATGCACCCATGGCATCATCAAATATGTAATAAAACATATAATAAACATTTATGCATGCACCAATTTAGAAAACAAGGTCCACTCACAGACCGTCCGAGCTGCCGCCTCGATTCGCGTGCCATACGGTTCCCCGAGCCGATCACCATCACCGGGACTTCTAAACCTGTCCAAATTTTAATAGAAGGTTACTAACTACTTAATTAACCTCCTACCAAAGCCCCGTAATTTTCCCGAACTTTTAACTATTTTTAAACTGACCCTAAACATTCCGACACCCCGAAAACTATCGAAATAATGTCCGATTGACGCGAGACCAGTACCAAAATCTTCGTTACATCGAATAGAAGATTTCACGTGTTGAAAACTTCCCCAAATTATGGTACACGCGCCCTCACGTGCTCCAAGAAGGGACAGATTACTGTTCATCGGCACCAACCTCCAGTAGACCGGTTTTACTGTTCCGGGCCGGTTCACCTGGTTTGGCCGGTCCAACTGGACCGGCGTGACCGGTTCACAGCTCTAGACACCCCATTTTTCATCCTAGTTCTTCCTTTTTGGTTCCTTTCTTCCTATTTTGATGTTTTCTATCCATTACAATCCTTAAAACAACCTAAAAACCGCATAAACCCATGGTTTGATTTTTGAACCCAACGGTTCAAACTTCCGAAACAGCACCCATTGCTTCACAACCCTCCCAAGCTTCCTAAAACCTTCCTAACATGTCCCTAGCAACCTAATGGACTCATTAAAACCATTAAAAACCAACCATAACAACAAAAATGGAAAAACGGATCAAAATGGGCTAACTGGGTACCTTGCGGGTTTCTCCTCCTCTCGCCGCTGTGGACGGCGGTTCTGGCCGGCAACCACCTCCTCTTGTCCTCTCTTCCATTCCTTGTTTCAGTCCTGGTTCCTTGAGTGAAGGTTGGATGGGTTTTGGGTGAATGGTTTGGGTGAGAAAGTGAGATCGGGGGAATGGTTTTGAATGAGGAAAATGGAATGGTTTGCACGGTGCATGAAGGAAATATGGTGTCCATTGGATGGGTGACACTTGTCACTCATCCATTGGACATCATGACAAATATCTGGGCCCACTAGAGTCCAAAAGCGAACTCGTCTCGTAATTCGTGCAATAGTGCACTCGAACTTCTGTGAACCGTAACTTCGTCGTCGAACGTCTGAATTCGACGTGCCGCCTGTCTATGGATTCGTATCGTCCTTATCTACGTAACGGTCTTCTGCCCTCGGCCATCGGACCTCTTGGTCAAAAGTCAACTATTTGCTCATTGTTAACCAAAATTACCAAAATGTCCCTAAACTTCTGATCGGCATAACTTCCTCCTCGAACGTCGGAATTGAACGTGCCACCTATCTATGAACTCGTGACGTCATGAAATACGTCACGGTCATCGGTCAAAGTCCATTTGATCGCCCGAACGAAAAGTCAACGTTTTTCCCTAGCCTAGGGGAAAAATGGTCATTTCGCATCGTTCGTCTGATTTCGCCCAACTAATCATGGATTAGCCTCACTAATGGTGATTAGTCACTAATATAATCTAGGAATTTGGGAAGGGTCGTTACAACCATGCCACACACTAACTACTCAGTGGCATCCTCTGCCAGTCGACATCCTACGAGGATTCGACACACCGAAACATGGCATCTCGTGCCAACTAGGATCAAAGTTCCTATTCCAACCAGTCTCAACTATACTCAACCAGAATCGTCCACTAGATCATCCTTGACCTCAGCTGTTCTCTGCAGCACACTCAACTGTCCCGACTCTATTGTCGGCCTACGGTGTCTACTACCCACTGGATCCTATCTCCAGTAACTATGCGGCTCTAACCCGTTGGATTACCATGAAGAACGATCCTACTCGGGATCCACTTCCTCGAAACACGGGGAAATCCTATGCCAATCGTACCCTAATCCATCGCATCTCGTGCGAAACGTAGTCTAACTGGGACTCAATTCCACTGAATCCTCCTACTCTTACCCTCACTATCAGGTTGATGGCGGGCTGTTACCAATGTAGAGACATCACATCCTCGACTTGTGCAACACTCTGAGAGCAAAACCTGCTCTGATACCACTTGTCAGCACAAGTCCCAATCCCCCCGGGATTAATGCTGGACACACCTGATGCCGTCTGACACAGAGTGTCAGACAAGGGAAATTTTCAACTTTAGCCCCCTCGTGCTTCAGAGTACGCCACGTTCTAGAGGAGGGGGGGTGATATCTCGCTCTCTGCTACAGCCCGCATCCACGATCAAGCTGAAGGGTATTCAAAACATTAAAAGCTGTGAGTGGACAAAACAAAAAATTTATAAAAACATTTTCACAAAAGACGTTTATACCCTTCACTAAAAAGCATGCATGGATTTGAAAACCATTTACCAAAACATTCAATAGGGCCTTGCCCTAATATTGTAAATGAAACCAATCATACGAGCCACTGCCCAAATCCATGTGGGACTCAGCCCAAAACCGTACATATATATCATATAACATATATCATACTACCAATCCTGTCACAGTTTCCAAAGCTACGTGCGTGCTACCCGGGGTCTCAAATCTTAAGTCTTCTCAGGGTCCACCCAGGTCAATGTCCGCAGATCAATGACCCTTCCTGGGGGTATAATCCATAAGCCTTCCTGAGACTAAGGTACACAACGGGGGCGACTCCACTCAGTTAGTGCTCTGTGACTAGTCCGGAGTCCACCCAGGCCAACGACCCTGCCCGGAGGAGACAATTCATATATAAGGATGGTATATGAAAATTTATATGAAATCATCCATAAAACTTTTCAAAGAATTCATGCCCGGTCCCCATAAACTGTCATGAACTAGAAAATCCATTTAGGGTCCCCGATCCGAAATCATAATCGTAAACCAATTGGGCCTCAAGCCCGAACTCATGACTCAACTGGGCATCATGCTCGATATCTAAGGGTCAATCATGATACCAATCGTGTTGATGCATGCAACCATCCGTCCAAGACCGCTCCTAATCCTAGTATGTTGTCGTGAACAAATCAACCAACACGACCACTTCTAGATCGTGGTGTACCCATCACCGATCGATATCCTGAACCGTCAGCACTCTGAAGTCGAGCCTCTGGTGGCTACCCGCCAACGGATCGTGCATCGTGACCTCTCCGAAGGGAACACATCCTAGTTCGGAGGCGAGCTTCGTATCATCTGTCGCCGTGCACATAGCATCCGTCGCAACCACGACTCAGACCTGTAGGTTATTAATAGGGCCGTATGCCCGAAAAAAAAATCAAATGGTTCTCATGCCCGATTCCTTTTTTCTAAATCCGAAATCAATTCACTAAAACCAACACAGAAAGCACAAACACGTATATGCACCGTATAAGGCTGAAACCTCGAAATACGTGCAAATACGTGAACACACACAAATGCACTCATGGCACGACAAAACATGTTCATAAAATCATATAAAACATTTAAGCATGCATCAATTTAGAAAACCGAAATCCACTCACAGATCATCCAAGCTACCGCCTCGATACGCGTGCAATATGGCTCTCCCAGGATAAACACCGTCACCGGGACTTCCAAACCTGTCCAAATCGTAATAGAAGGTTACTAACTACTTAAATAACCCCTCACTAAAGCCTCGTAATTTTCCGAAATTCTTAACTATTTTTAAAGTCAATCATGAACCTTCCGACAACCCGAACTATATCGAAACGGTGTTCGATCGACAAGAACCAGTCCCAAAATTTTTGTTACATCGAATAGATGATTTCACATGTTGGAACCATCCTCAAAAAGTGGGCCTTACGCCCACATGCGCTGGGTGAAGCCCCTGCACGTGGGAGCCACGCACCGCTACATTGCATCCCTGTCCTTCGGCGAGGCTGGTCCGTTCTGCAATTCTGGTCTGCCTGGAACGACGTGACTGGTCCAAGTCTATTCCTCTCTCATTTTTGGTCCATTTCATCCCCTTTCGATCCTAATCTTCCTATTTCAATCCCAGCAACCCTCCTATCTAATTAGAACTAAGAAAATCGACCTAAAACTCCCCGGTTCAAAAAAACCATCACGGATAAAAGTTCCAGACTTCCCCCCCTTGATGTTCGACCTCTAACCACCGTCCAAACAACTCTCTACAACTTCATACAAACCCATTTGACAATCCCTAATCACAAAAATCGCGGACCATCCTGGCCATCGTCGCCGTCTACGGCGGTCCTACCACTGTCCAGCTCTTCTCTTAATCTATCCTCATGATCGAAACGCAGGGGATCATGGTGGTGTGGTTGTGTGGAAAGCACGATCTGGGAAGGGGGGGGGAAGGTTTCGGGTTTGGTTGAAGGATCGAACAGGAAAGGGAGATTCATGTATGCGAAGTGGTGGGAAATGGATGGGTGACACTTGTCACTCATCCATTTGGCCTGTCTAAAACATCTGGACCCACTTGAGTACAAAAGCTCCCCGTTTTGTAAAACGTGCAATTGTTACCTTAAACTTTCATGAACCAAAACTTCTCCGTCGAGCGTCCAATTTCGACGTGCTACTTGTCTACGGACTCGTATCGACCCAATCTACGTTACGGTCCTCAGCCCTGAACGTTCGTTAATCCTCAGCTAATTCCCAAAACGTCTGTTATTCCTC
Organism: Prinsepia uniflora; assembly: GCA_032719365.1. Classification (NCBI taxonomy): domain Eukaryota; kingdom Viridiplantae; phylum Streptophyta; class Magnoliopsida; order Rosales; family Rosaceae; genus Prinsepia; species Prinsepia uniflora. Next base: position 41,193,616 of record CM064865.1, on the reverse strand, counting down.
GGCTAATGGACGTCCGTTAATCCATTAATGATCGGCTAATTCCCGATTAGCCCCACTATTATGTAATTAACCTTAATTAATCTTTAAAATTAGGGACAGGTCGTCACAATTGGAATGTGTTTTGGAGGATGAAAGGAACTCAGAAGGCTTGGAAGTGAGGCTGGAAATGGCCAGAGGCGTGTGAACACGGCGAGGGAAGGTTGGCCGGTTCAAACATCGATTGGGAAGGTATGATTTTGGCTTGTATTCTTGTTTTTGAAATCATAGTTTGATAGACGAAGCTATAGGAATGAAAATGGATGAAAGTCGACCGAAAACATAGGAGACATGGCCCTGAACCGTTCACGCGAGGTTGAAGAGGCACAGTACCACGACTCGTGAAGTCCACGCATAGCACCTTTGGGCGGCACGTGGTGCATTTTTAGGTGAATTGTTCAACATATGAGATCATTCTTTCGATGTAACAAACATTTTGCCACTGGTTTCGTGTCGATCAGACACCGTTTCAGGGAAGTTTTGGGTGTTCGAAGGTTTAAAGCTTATGTAAAATACGTTTAAAAATCCCGGAAAATTAGGGGGCTTTAATGAGAGGTTAATGAAGTGGTTAGTAACCCTCTAATATGATTTGGATAGGTTCAGATATTCTGAGAATGGGGATTTAGCCCGGGAAGGATTATGGCACGCATATCGAGGCGGGAGCGTAGGATGGTCTGTTAGTGGACTTTGGTTTTATAAATATTATGCATGCATAACTGTTTTATATGCTATATATATGTGTTTCGTGATGATGATGATTGTGATGACTAATTTTACGGATTTGTACGTATTTCAAGGTTATGACTTTATACAGTGTTATACGTGCTTGTGGTTTCATTGATGGTTTGATGAACTGGTTTTGGTTTTGGAATGATGAACCCGTGCATGAGACTCATTTGATTTGGAAAGTATTGGACTTGGAGTCCATTTGATTTAATTAGCAATCAGGCTGAGACCCATTTGAGTTATATGATCAGGCTGGGGGCCCAGTTGGTTTATGAAATCGGGCTGACACCCATTTGAGTCATATGATCAGGCCGGGGCCCAATTGGTTTACTAAATTAGGCTGAGAGCCATTTGAGTTATATGATCGGGCTGAGGGCCCAGTTGGTTTATGAAATCGGGGTGAGACTTATTTGAGTTATATGATTGTTCCGGGGACCTAGTTGGTTTACGAAATCGAGTATGAGGCCCAATTGTGTTTTATAAATGTGATTTCAAGTCTGGCACCCTATGTTCATAAACGTGATTTCGAGTCGGGGACCCTAAATGGATTTGGAAATTATGGATATGCGATGGTTTTATGGAAATTCTGAGCAGGGCCCTTGATATATAGATGGTCTCCTCCAGATGTTTGGGACACTGGGGAAGTCACGGTGCATTGCCTACGAGGGGTCATTATATGGAGCGACCGGACCGTATAGTGATTCAAGAGAAGGATTGCTATGATTATACATCTAGGACGTCAGACATCTGGGATGTCAGTGATATGGGCCCGGAGAGACCCCGGGCAGTACGCGTTGCTTTGACCGTGAGATATGGTGTGTGTTACGTCAAGCGTCTGGGACGCTAGGCATCTGGGATGCCGAGGATGGTTATTTGGTAAACATGAATTATTGGATTTATGAAATGGTATTTATGTGTTTATGGATTTGGGCAGTGGCCCACTTAGATATGGATTTACGGATGTTGTTATTCTATGGTTTTGGGCTGAGTTCCCACATATGTTCGGATTTACGGGTTTTGGGCTAAGGCCCAAACGATTTATTTAAGTAAAGGGTTTTATTATTGTTTTTCTAATGATTGCATATTTTTTAGTGAAGGGCATAAATGTCTTCTTATGAAATGTGTTTTTATTAAACTATTTATTTTTGTCCACTCACAGCTTTTAATAGTTTAAATGCCCTTCATGTTGATCACGGATGCAGCCTGTAGTAGAGATCGAGACATCGCACTCCTCCACCGATCTTGGCACGCTCTGGAAGCCCCGAATGGGCTATGGTTTCGAGTTATCGCTTGTCTGACACTTCGTGTGAGACGGGAGGATGGCACATGCCGCGATAATCCTGGGGTGATTGGGATGGGTCGTGTCATTTGAGTTACAACAGTTATGAAAATGTTTCCACTGTTTTCAAAATGATGATTATGATTTTGAGATTAAAGACTCGGGAGTTTAAAGACTCAGATTTTATGAGAGGGCCTCTGGATGTGAATATGTTTCCTTGGAATGCACGCTGGAGATAATGCTCGCCTCCGAGGTACGTAGAGGTCATGATGCGCCTGCTGTCGTGTAGCTAAGGGAGGCTTAATTTAGGAGTGCGGATGGTATATGAGATCGGTCATTGATATGTTCACGACGATCTGGAGATTATCGACCGATTATGTGCTCATAGCGACATGCTCGAATCAAAGCAGTCCTTGAACTTATAGGCACGCGTTGCTGGGATTGGATATCGCGACTGATGATGATGATGGGCTGAGATCCTACATGGTTGTAAATTTGGGCTGAGGTCCCTCATGGTTTATATTTGGGCTAAGACCTACTAACTAAGGAAGTGGCTTTGATTAAGAAGCATTTTTCACTGTGTTTTGTTTTGAAATGTAATATGATTTACTTTTGAGAAAAGTATTTGAAATACTTGTTTTCTGATGCTTGCATGTTTTTAAGTGAAGGGTATAAATTTCTTTACGTTAAATTGTTTTGATAAATTGTTATTTTTGTCCACTCACAGTTTTAATGTTTTTTATACCTTCAAGTTGATCGCGGATGTGGGCTGTACCAGAGACAAAGACATCACATGCTGCTGCACACTCCAAAAATCTCTACGCACTCTGGTTAATCCCGATCAGGTTACAGTTGTATCCCTGGTCTAGCACGTGGTGTCAGACGGGAGCATGGCACATCTCACGATAATCTAGGGGGATTGGGATAGGTCTTGTCAACTTGGTATTAGAGCACTAGGTTGCTCTTGTGGTGTTGCGCATGTGCTGGATGTGATGTCTCTATGATAAGAACAACTTGTAATCAACCTAATATTGAGGGTAAGAATAGGAAAGTTAAGTGGGAATGACCCTATCTGACAAGACCCGCCCCGATCCTCTCTGGGACCATATAGGGACGTGCCCTGCTCCCGTCTAACACCCCATAATTCATACCAATTTTGACCTCAAAACCTCAAATGCATAAATAATCAAATTAAAGTCATACATCAAATCCGAATTAAACAGATGTCAGACAAGGGATGAAATCCAAAATTACAAGTTGCGAGCACGACTCTAACATAAACCTGCGGGTACACCACCCAGCAGGGGTTCAGGTACGCAGGAGTAGATCTATGCCTCAGCCTCACGTTCCTCCTCTACCTCAGTATCACGACCTGGAGGGGTTACCAAAAACATTAAGGGTGAGTGGACCGAAACTCAAGTTTATAAAATCATTTGATAAGTAAAACATATAATTTACCCCTCCGTTTTCCAAACATGCATGCAACCGTATTTAAAACCATCAATCATATAATATGAACCATAAGGCATATAATAAAACCATAAGTATAATTTTAGTTGCTGCACTATACACTCCAATCCCGACATCCCTGATGTCTGACGTCTCTGACTTCCAATAAGGTCACAATCACAAGGCTACGTGTGCCACTCGGGTCTCAATTCCGAGTTCAATCCCCGAACCCCGTTCGGGTACAGCATCCCTAATGCTTAGCGTCATAGACGCTGGACGTTCTAGACATCCGTGACCTCTCCGGGGTACCTCATCCGGAGGAGACAGTATCATATGAATGGATCTATACAGTGCAGTACCAAATACATTTTATTGATATCCACATCCAAGCATATATATACATAGATAGAATCCGAACCAATCATTAAGTTTCATCGGACGGGTCTCAAGCTCAAATACCGTGAAACGTGCCATAACCATGTTTTCCATATCATCAAAACCATTATTGTTTTTAGCATGTGAATAAGTATAATAAACCAGAAAACATTTATGCACGCAAGGGTTTAAGAAAATGGCCCACTCACAGTACAATCCTGCTAGAAACCGAACGTATACCCTCGTCCTGGTACAAATGTACAATCCCTGTCAAGTCCAAAGTATTCGTAAAGGTCAATTTAAACCCCTAACATTCAACCATGAAATCCTAGGCTGAAACTGGCCGGGAAAAGCCGTCCGAACGCGCTTCCCAAGGCAATAAACCTCATTTCGACCAACTTAATGATCTACTATCGACCCGAAACCACCGCCATTGGATCCGGATCGTCGAAACCTAAAGAATGGTGGTGGTCCCACCAAAAGTACTGTTCACACGCGCCCACACGCGCCAGTCAACGCGTCGGTCAACGCAGGAACAGTCCATGCTGACGTCATCGCTGACGTCACTGCTAACGTCATGCTGACGTCATCTGACAGCTGTCAGGTCTGACATGTCAGACTCTGTCAGTGCCACGTGTCAACACCCGATTGGTCCACCTCACTGATCTGTCAGGCCACGTGTCAGATCTGACATGTGCCACGTGTCAGATCTGACATGTGCCATGTGTCAGCACGGCACTGATCCACGCCACTGACATGTCAGTGACACGTGGCAGTCCCTGATTGGGCCACGTCACTGACATGTCAGTGCTGACTGTGCACTGACATGTGACACGCGTTGGCTCACGGTTGGTCCACGTCACCTGACAGTCTGACAGGGTGCCACGTCATCACCTCTGTCCTCAGACGGTTGACCCGTATCTCTGCAACTCGGGTCGATCAGACCCGCGATCAAGACCTGGTCACCACTTGTTCAATTCTCAATCATTTTCACTCTGGTTTGTTCCTACATACTCGCCTCACTCCCAGAAATAGTTCTATGGAATCAAAATCGAGAAACAAGGACCCAAACGAAGACTTACCTCGATACACAGTCCCGGTTCTCCCGTCGCCGTTTAGCCACCGTCCTGATCACCTCCGGTCACGAACTCGAGCCCAGAAGGTTCCTATAAGTCCCTAGAGTTGATTAGGGTTAAAAGAAAACAAAACTAAACGTTGGAGATCGAGTTACCAAAATCTGAGTTTTAAAACTGTTTCGGGTTTTCCGGTTTTCCTACCTCGCCGCCGTCCTCCGCCGTCATCACTGCCGTCTGTCGCTTCACCCGTCCAGTCCAGTGTCACTCAGAGCAAGGGTCAGATGCAATGTGGTGTGATTGTTTGGAATGGACAGTACGTGAGTGTGTCGGGTTAGGAAATATATAGAAATGGAGGGAAAGCTGCACAATGAAATGAACGGTCCAGATTAGATCTCTGAAATGAGATCAAAGGCTGAGATGCAATCTGGGGGAGTTTCAGATTAATGGCTGAGATCAAAAGTGGTTTTTAAATCTATTTAAATGCTTAGTGGAGTTTTATCCAATCCAGCCAATGGGTGAGTGACACTTGTCACTCACCACGTGTCCTCCAATCAGAAATTTCAGAATAAAATATTCGACACGAAAATCGAGACATGAACCTCCCGATTTCACGTTTCTGATCATAACTCCCTCGTACGAAGTCCAATTTCGGCGTGCCGCCTGTCTACGGACTCAGGACGTCGAGACCTACCTAACGGTCCTTGAGTCACGTGAAAATTAATTGTCAAACGAAAAGTCAACATTTTCGCCCCAACCGTCAAAATTACGGTAATGCCCCTGAACTTACGATAGTCATAACTTTTTCCCTGATCGTCCGAATTGGACGTGCCACCTGTCTATGGACTCGTGACGTGCCGAACTACGTCACGGTCACTGGTCAAAGTCCATTTGACCCACTAATCAAAAAGTCAACAATTTGGCCATACCATTCACAAGGGTAAAAACGTCAATTCACATATTAAATTATAATATTAAAATCCTCGAATTTCTAGGGTGTTACAACCTTCCCCCCTTAAGAAATTTCGTCCCGAAATTTCAAAGAAACAAATGAGGAAATTGATCTCTCATCCGAGCCTCAGGCTCCCATATGGCTTCTTCCACATTCTGGTTTCTCCAGAGAATCTTCACGAGAGGGATCGTCTTCCGACGTAGTACCTTGTCCTTCCGATCCAAGATCTGTACTGGTTGTTCTTCGAAGTTCAAATCCTCCCGTAGTTCGACAGGTTGTTCCCCCAGTACATTCGAAGCATCATGCACGTACTTCCGCGACATCGATATGTGGAAAACATCGTGAACTCTAGATAGTTCTGGAGGTAGTGCCAATCTGTATGCAACCCTGCCAATTCTCTCAACGATCTCATATGGTCCGATAAAACGCGGACTCAGTTTCCCCTGTCGACCAAATCGGATAATCCCTTTCCATGGAGATAACTTCAGGAAGACAAAATCTCCCACTTCAAATTCCAAGTCTCGAATCCGTCGATCAGCATAACTCTTCTGGCGATCCTGTGCCGCCTTCAATCTCTCCTTGATAACACGAACAATTTCCATGGTTAAGTCCATCAATTCCGGCCCTACAGCCGCTCGTTCTCATATCTCCGTCCAGCAGATAGGTGTCCTGCACTGTCGACCATACAGTGCTTCATAAGGTGCCATCCCGATGCTTGCCTGATAGCTGTTGTTGTAAGCGAATTCCATCAATGGCAAATGAGTATCCCAAGAATCCTGAAACTGTAGTACACATGACCTCATCATGTCCTCCAGGGTCTGAATGGTTCTTTCAGACTGTGCATCAGTCTGAGGATGGAAAGTAGTACTGAAACGTAGGGTTGTTCCCAAAGTAGCTTGCAAACTCCGCCAGAACCTGGAAGTGAAACGCGGATCACGATCGGACACGATCGATTCCGGCGTACCATGCAATCGTATGATTTCCTTCACAAACAACTGAGCCAGTCGGTTCGGTTTAAAAGTTTCCTGAACTGGCAGAAAATGGGCTGACTTGGTTAACCGGTCCACGATCACCCACACTCTGTCAACTCCACTCTGAGTCCTTGGTAACTTAAAGACAAAGTCCATAGTGATGTGATCCCACTTCCACTCGGCAATCGGAAGTGGCTGCATAGCCCCATACGGTCTCTGCCGCTCCGCCTTAACCTGCTGACAGGTTAAGCATCTGCTCACGAACTCAGCAATATCCTTCTTCATTCCTGGCCATCAATAATGGTTCCGGAGGGTACGGTACATCTTTGTACCTCCCGGATGCATACCATAGGCCGAACTATGGGCCTCCTCAAGAATCTCGGCTCGCAACTCTGCCACTGCAGGTACACACAAACGGCCCAACTTCATCAGTGCTCCATCATCCCGGATGGTAAAATCCTGTCTCCCATCCGCATCGACCTCAATCCTGTAAATACAGAGTATCGGATCCTGAAGTTGTGCTTCGATGATCCGATCAATCAGTACAGGTCGTACATAGAAGCTGGCCAACAAAGCTCCATGCTCATCCGTACCCAAACTAACTCCCGACTTCCGGAGTTCCACCAGCAAAGGAAGGTACACCATCCCCAGGTGTGCAATTGATCCCGCTGATTTCCTACTGAGTGCATCAGCCACCACATTGGCCTTACTCGGATGGTACTCGATCGTACAGTCATAGTCCTTCAGCAGCTCCAACCATCTCCGTTGTCTCATGTTAAGCTCCTTCTGAGTGAATAGGTATTTAAGACTCTGGTGGTCGGTGTATATCCGACACGTTGCGCCAAACAGGTAATGTCTCCAGATTTTTAGAGCATGAACCACCGCCGCCAACTCTAAGTCATGGGTAGGGTAGTTCAACTCATGAGTCTTCAGCTGCCGGGATGCATAGGCGATAACCTTGCCAGTCTGCATCAACACGCAGCCCAGACCTTGCAGCGATGCATCACTGAAGACCACAAACTCTCCACTGTCATCCGGCAATGCAAGGACAGGTGCAGTGGTCAATCGATCTATCAACTCTTGAAAACTCCGATCGCACTGCTCGCCCCAGATAAACTTTACTCCCTTACGAGTCAAACGAGTCAATGGTGCAGCAACTTTGGAGAAACCCTCCACGAATCTCCGGTAGTAACCTGCTAATCCGACGAAACTTCGCACCTCGGTTACTGTTGTCGGTCTAGCCCAATTGGTCACCGCCTCTGTTTTCTGGGGATCCACGCAAATCCCATCCGTCGATATCACGTGTCCCAGAAAACCAATACTCCTCAGCCAAAACTGACACTTGCTCAGCTTGGCGTACAACTGTTCTTGTCTCAGCTTCTCCAAGACCAACCGTAGATGTTCCTCATGTGCACGGGCACTCCTCGAGTATACCAAGATATCATCGATGAACACAATCACGAACTTATCCAGGTAGGGTCAGAAGACCCGGTTCATCAGATCCATGAATTCTGCTGGAGCATTCGTCAAACCAAATGGCATAACAAGGAACTCGTAGTGTCCGTAACGGGTTCGAAAAGCAGTTTTCGGAATATCCTCCTCTGAAATCCTCAGTTGGTGATACCCAGACCGCAAATCAATTTACGAGAAGCACTGAGCTCCCCGCAACTGGTCAAAAAGGTCATCGATCCTGGGAAGAGGATACTGGTTCCTCAGTGTAACCTTGTTGAGTTGTCGATAATCAATACACAAACGGAGACTTCCCTCCTTCTTCTTCACGAATAACACCGGTGCTCCCCACGGTGAAGTACTCGGTCGGACATATCCCAAATCTACCAACTCCTGCAATTAAGTCTTGAGTTCTCGTAACTCGGCTGGCGCCATCCGGTATGGTGCCTGGGATATAGGTCGGGTACCAGGGAGTAGTTCAATAGTAAACTCGATCTCCCGCGATGGTGGCAACCCAGGCAAGTCTTCCGGGAATACATCCGGAAACTCACATACCACCGGTATTTCGTCGATACCCGGAGTATCAATCTGTTCCGACACAACATGCGCCAGATAACCCTGGCATCCCTTCCGTAGAAGTTTGGTAGCAGTAAGTGAAGAAATCACTTCAGGAGGTGAACCGTCACGTTCCCTCTGAAAGATAACCTCCGGCAAACCCGGGCTCCGCAGAATCACTTGCTTGCTACAGCAATCGATGAGCGATCCATGCTCCGACAGCCAATCCATCCCTAGGGTTATATCGAAGTCGTGGATATCCAGAATAATTAAGTCTGCTGGTAAATCCACATCCTCAATTCTTACCGGGCACCTCCGAATCACCTGACTCACAAGGTACACGATGCCCATCGGGGTGCCAACACCCATTTCGCAATCTAAAGCTGATACCACGCAATCAAGCATACCAGCACAACTCTTCGAAATAAAAGAGTGTGTAGCCCCCGCATCCATCAATACACATACAAGAAGGTTTAAGATATGAAGTGTACCTGTGACCAAGCCTGGGGCAGTCCTCGCCTGCTGTTGGGTCATTGCAAATACTTGGGCCCTCGGCCCTCCGTTCCGTCCGCGCCCGCGCGCGCCATGCCCAGCACCACGGTCACCTCCCTGACCGCGACCTCCATTAGTGTGGGAAGCCGTGCTCTGCACCACACTAGAGCCCCCAGCGTCGTTGTTCTTGGACAACTGCGGGCAATCACAGGCATAGTGGCCCTCCTCTCCGCAAGCAAAACAAGTTACTGGCCTCGGCCTGTCCGAATGTCCACCAGAAGCACCGCTCCAAGATGAGCGCTGCCCAGAGTTGTATCCTAATCCTCTGCCCTGAGAGCCTCCGCGTCGACCTGACCAGTCACGACCCTTGAAGGATGAGGGTGCTCCCTTGTAGCCCCCTCCCTTGTTGTTCTTCTGGCCTCATGGCCCACGATGTGGGCGATCCTGACGTCGCCCCTCACCCGAAGGCTGTCGTGTCTGGTGTGCGGCCAGACTGGCCTCGACACGCCCCGCAGCGTCGACCAAATCTCTCAGAGAAGCATGAGTAGCAGCAGTCACACTTTCCCGGATCTCCCCTCGGAGTCCAAGCTCGAACCTTTGGCATTTGTCCTCCTCCGTGCTCACGAATGATGCAGCGAACCGGGATAGTTTTCCGAAAGTTTGCTCGTAGTCCGTAACGGACATATCACCCTGCTCTAGCCTCAGGAACTCAACCTCCCATGCCGCGCGAAATGATCGCGGGTAGTACTGGTCCAGAAATCTGGAACGGAAAGCTTCCCAAGTAGTGGTATGGACAGACCACCCAGACATTTCGAGTCCGTGCCATCACTGGTAGGCTCCTCCTTCCAGCAAGAAGGCCGCCAAGGTCACTCGTTCGCCCGGAGGGCAGTGCATCACCGAGAAGATCCTCTCCCACTTGGTGATCCAATCATGAGCATCCTCGGGGTTTGATCCCCCGCAGAAAGGAGTGGCTCCCAACCATTGAGCCCTTTCAATGCTCGCGCATTCCATCTCCCTTTCTAGATCCTCGTCAGTTCGTGTATGAGGAATTCTCCTAGGAGGCATAACCAACTGTCAAGAGGCATAGATCAGATAACAATATTCTTAAAAGTCGAAAAGTAACTAGTACTAATCGCAAGTCTAGCATGCTGACCATAACCTAGTACTGACCACAACCTAGTGCTCTGATACCAAGCTGACAGGACCCGCCCCGATCCTCTCTGCGACCATATGGGCACGTGCCCTGCTCCCGTCTGACACCCCATAATTCATACCAATTTTGACCTCAAAACCTCAAATGCATAAATAATCAAATTAAAGTCATACATCAAATCCGAATTAAACAGATGTCAGACAAGGGATGAAATCCAAAATTACAAGTTGCGAGCACGACTCTAACATAAACCTGCGGGTACACCACCCAGCAGGGGTTCAGGTACGCAGGAGTAGATCTATGCCTCAGCCTCAGGTTCCTCCTCTACCTCAGTATCACGACCTGGAGGGGTTACCAAAAACATTAAGGGTGAGTGGACCGAAACTCAAGTTTATAAAATCATTTGATAAGTAAAACATATAATTTACCCCTCCGTTTTCCAAACATGCATGCAACCGTATTTAAAACCATCAATAATATAATAGGAACCATAAGGCATATAATAAAACCATAAGTATAATTTTAGTTGCTGCACTATACACTCCAATCCCGACATCCCTGATGTCTGACGTCCCTGACGTCCAATAAGGTCACAATCACAAGGCTACGCGTGCCACTCGGGTACAGCATCCCCGATGCTTAGCGTCATAGACACTGGACGTTCTAGACATCTGTGACCTCTCCGGGGTACCTCATCCGGAGGAGACAGTATCATATGAATGGATCTATACAGTGCAGTACCAAATACATTTTATTGATATCCACATGCAAGCATATATATACATAGATAGAATCCGAACCAATCATTAAGTTTCATCGGACGGGTCTCAAGCTCAAATACCGTGAAACGTGCCATAACCATGTTTTCCATATCATCAAAACCATTATTGTTTTTAGCATGTGAATAAGTATAATAAACCAGAAAACATTTATGCACGCAAGGGTTTAAGAAAATGGCCCACTCACAGTACAATCCTACTAGAAACCGAACGTATACCCTCGTCCTGGTAAAAATGTACAATCCCTGTCAAGTCCAAAGTATTCGTAAAGGTCAATTTAAACCCGTAACATTCAACCATGAAATCCTAGGCTGAAACCGGCCGGGAAAAGCCGTCCGAACGCGCTTCCCAAGGCAATAAACCTCATTTCGACCAACTTAATGATCTCCGATCGACCCGAAACCACCGCCATTGGATCCGGATCGTTGAAACCTAAAGAATGGTGGTGGTCCCACCAAAAGTACTGTTCACACGCGCCCACACGCGCCAGTCAACGCGTCGGTCAACGCAGGAACAGTCCCTGCTGACGTCATGCTAACGTCATCTGACAGTTGTCAGGTCTGACATGTCAGACTCTGTCAGTGCCACGTGTCAACACCCGATTGGTCCACCTCACTGATCTATCAGGCCACGTGTCAGATCTGACATGTGCCACATGTCAGCACGGCACTGGTCCACGTCACTAACATGTCAGTGACACGTGGCAGTCCCTGATTGGGCCACATCACTAACATGTCAGTGCTGACTGTGCACTGACATGTGACACGTGTCGGCTCACGGTTGGTCCACGTCACCTGACAGCCTGACAGGGTGCCACGTCATCACCTCTGTCCTCAGACGGTTGACCCGTATCTCTGCAACTCGGGTTGATCAGACCCGCGATCAAGACCCGGTCACCACTTGTTCAATTCTCAATCATTTTCACTCTGGTTTGTTCCTACATACTCGCCTCACTCCCAGAAATAGTTCTATGGAATCAAAATCGAGAAACAAGGACCCAAACGAAGACTTACCTCGATACACAGTCCCGGTTCTCCCGTCGCCGTTTAGCCATCGTCCTGATCACCTCCGGTCACGAACTCGAGCCCAGAAGGTTCCCTATAAGTCCCTAGAGTCGATTAGGGTTAAAAGAAAACAAAACTAAACGTGGGAGATCGAGTTACCAAAATCTGAGTTTTAAACCCGTTTCGGGTTTTTCGGTTTTCCTACCTCGCCGCCGTCCTCCGCCGTCATCACTGCCGTCTGCCGCCTCACCCGTCCAGTCCAGTGTCACTCAGAGCAAGGGTCAGATGCAATGTGGTGTGATGGTTTGGAATGGGCAGTACGTGAGTGTGTCAAGTTAGGAAATATATAGAAATGGAGGGAAAGCTGCACAATGAAATGAACGGTCCAGATTAGATCTCTGAAATGAGATCAAAGGCTGAGATGCAATCTGGGGGAGTTTCAGATTAATGGCTGAGATCAAAAGTGGTTTTTAAATCTATTTAAATGCTTAGTGGAGCTTGATCCAATCCAGCCAATGGGTGAGTGACACTTGTCACTCACCAGGTGTCCTCCAATCTGAAATTTCAGAATAAAATATTCGACACGAAAATCGAGACACGAACCTCCCGATTTCACGTTTCTGATCATAACTCCCTCGTACGAAGTCCGATTTCGGCGTGCCGCCTGTCTACGGACTCAGGACATCGAGACCTACCTAACGGTCCTTGAGTTACCTGAAAATTAATTGTCAAACGAAAAGTCAACATTTTTGCCCCAACCGTCAAAATTACGGTAATGCCCCTGAATTTCCGATAGTCATAACTTTTTCCCTGATTGTCCGAATTGGACGTGCCACCTGTCTATGGACTCGTGACGTCCCGAACTACGTCACGGTCACTGGTCAAAGTCCATTTGACACACTAATCAAAAATTCAACAATTTGGCCATACCATTCTCAAGGGTAAAAACGTCAATTCACATATTAAATTATAATATTAAAATCCTCGAATTTCCGGGGTGTTACACTATCCGTTGGTTTTGGTACATGGTTGTGTTAGTCCTAACCCGTGGTGTCAGATGGTGCAGACCGATTCGCACAAGGCATGTGGCAGACATTCCTATCGACGGACATGGGTGAGTCTTATCGATCATGTTCCAGTGACAACTGAGACGATGAGGATTCTACAGTCCTATCGAGTAGCCAAGAGGTGAGATTCCTACATTTGGTGTAGAGGTATGTGATTGTTGATCGGTGGGAGCAGAGATTTAGGGTTTAAACTCGGTTCGCACTGTGTGCGACGATGATAGGAGACGATGAGCTTTGGACAGAGTCTTGGTAGTGATCGAGATGAGTGAGATGAGCTGGATGGAATCTAGCACCGATAAGATGATTCTGGATGATTCCGAGTGCATCGAGGGGATGTGATTAGCCGGGGAGCTTAGACGAGGATGCCTCGAGCTTCGAGTCTTGGAGTCGCTAACATCTGAGTGTTTGGTGATCGTTGAGAGGGCGAGAGAGGGGCCTGAGTGGCCTAGTGAGATCACAATATCCTCCTTGTTGAATTAGATTATTGGAGGCACGAAATATGCGTGGAGTGGTAACTGTCACCCTTGCTATCTTTAGATGAATTGCACTAGTGTCCGAGGCTATATCATAACTCTCACTCCTGGGCATGTGCTTCCCCTTGGAGTCACTCATCCCAGGTAGTGGATCTTGGCACTCCAAGATCATCGACGTATGGAGGAGACTAATACGCTCATATAGGAGGGTATATATATAACAACATACTTTCCGTTCCAAATCTTAGTTCAATTGGGTCTCATACCCGAATCAAAATCCAGGATTCCTCGAATCCGATTCAAATCCAAATCTCACAAGGACTCAGCCCAAATTCACACCTCAGTAGGGTCTTAAACCCGAATTCTCATTTCATAAAAAACAATTGGGACTCAACCCCGATACCATAAATCAACTGGCCCTCAAGCCGATATCAAAATTAACTAGGCCACAAGCCCGATATCATAAATCAAATGGACCTCAAGCTCGATACCATAAATCAACTGGGCCTCAATCCCGATATAACAAATCAACTAGGCCTCGAGCCCGACACCATCAATCAACTGGGCTTCTCGCCCGATATCATTAATCAGCTGGGCCTCAAGCCTGATATCACAAATCAACTGGGCCTCAAGCCCGATATCATACACCAATTGGGCCTCAAGCCCGAAATCATAAACAAATTGGGCCTCAAGCCCAATTTCATAAACTCAATGGGCCTCAAGCCCGAGATCATATTTACAAATCCGAAATCATTTTGTCAATCAAATCATTCGATACCACAAGCACGTATAAAAATCTAGACTAAGCCCAAGATATCACATAAAACATAAATTCTCGAACTACGTGCAATAACACATTTTCCTCCGAAATGGCCAAACAATTCATATTAAAATCACAAGCACTCATGGCATCTCAAATCATGTTTATAAACTGTCAGGGCCCAACCCTCCTCGGTTAGGACCCGACTCATCTAGAACGATATTATCCTCTTTGGGCTTCCTTGCCCTTGCCCTCACGGTTTTATTTTCGGGAGCTCACTGGCATTGGATTCTTGGGGAACTCCAAAGTTAAGCGAGTAGAGGCTGGTACAATCCCATGATGGGTGACGCCCTGGGAAGAGGTCGGTTGGGCTAAAGTGACAGGACCCACCCCCAATCCCCTGGGATTAAGGGCTAAGTCCTGCTCCCGTCGAACATACGCATGACACGAAGGCTAAACTAACGTCCAACCTCCATTTTCCATTTTCGAATCTGAATCCGCAATCTCATCAGGATCCCGAATCCAAACCTAGAACTCATATCCATATCCATTTCCAAATCCGAGTCTGAAACCATCATTTCGTAAGCCGGCATCCGGAATAACCATTCCGGGCCCAAATCTGGAAATCCACTTTCAAGTTCCAAAATCGAATCCAAAATCGTCATTTTGAAATCCGATTCGAAAACTCGAAATCACGTTCTTTAAAGCCACTTTTCTGAACTGGGCTTCAAGCCCGAAATCACTTTTTCGAAATCCATTTCAAATTATTGAAATCAAATCATATTTCGAATCCCGAAGTCAAATCATCAAAATCATGCTCAAATCAGAATAGAAATTGAAGCGTCGTAAAACGTGCAAATACGTAAATATCTCGAAAATCGTGCAAAACCGTAAAGCATCAAGAGCATAATCAAATCATAGAATCACATATAGAAAACACATCAAAACATATATGCTTGCATCATAAGTTAGAAAGCAAAGTCCACTCACATACCATAGTGTCATAGCCTCGATAAGCGCGTACTTTTGCCATTCCCGGCTAATCCACTATCACCGGCTTTCCCGAACCTTTCCTAATCTTATAATAAGGTCACTAACTACTTCATAATACTTCTACTAAAGCCCCGTAATTTTCCCAAATTTTTAACTATTTTTAACCGAGACCTAAAACCTTCGGACAGCCCAAAACATATCGAGATGATGTCCGATCGACTCGAAACCACCACCAAAATGTTCGTCACATCGAATACTTTAAAATTTGTGTAGGAATCTCCCTCAAAGTCTGTGCCACGCGCCCACACGCGCCGTCCAAAGGGGCTGCACGTGGGCCTCACGCGCTAGGCACTATGCTGATCTTCAACCTCTGTTGAACCGGATTCGGTTCGGTTCTTGCATACCCGGTCCAGTTGGATAGGCACGAGCGGTTTGCCACTGTAATTCCATGATTTTTGGTCCGTTTTCCTTCCATTCCATTGTAACGACCCATCCCGAATTCCATGATTAGATTAGTGACTAATCACGATTAGTGAGGCTAATCGGTGATTAGTTAGGCGAAATCGGACGAACGATGTGAAAAGACCATTTTGCCCCTGATGGTGGCAAAACGTTGACTTTTTAATCGGGCGGTCAAATGGACTTTGACCGATGACCGTGACGTAGTTCGTGACGTCACGAGTTCATGGACAGGTGGCACGTTCAATTCCGACGTTCGAGGAAGAAATTATGACGTTCGGAAGTTTAGGGGCATTTTGGTAATTTGGGTGAATAGGAGGTCAAAAGTTGACTTTTTGACCGGGAGGTCCGATGGCCGAGGGCCGAAGACCGTTACATAGATAAGGACGATATGAACCCGTAGACAGGCGGCACGTCGAATTCGGACGTTCGACGGCGAAGTTATGGTTCACGAAAGTTTTGGGATACTATTCCCGGCGACACGTTTTACGAGGACCATTTGTCTCTAGTGGGCCCAGATATTTGCTGGAGGCCCATTGGATGAGTGACAAGTGTCACCCATCCAATGGACATCATTTTTCCTTCATTCACCTGCCTCTTCATCGATCATTCCTCTCCATTTCAAACCATTTTCACCCGATCCCATTTCACCCAAAATCCCAAAACCTTCATCCCTTATGATCTGAGGAACCAGGAGAGTGAGAGAAGAGGACTAGGAAGGCAGCTGGTGGCTGGAACCGCCGTGGGCGGTGGCGGGAGCCCAAAACCTGATCGGGTACCCGGTAAGCCCGTTTTTCCCCATTTTTCGATGTGAGCATTATGGTTGGTTTTAAATGATTAGGGAATGATTATTAGGATGCTAGGAAGGTTTTAAGACGGTTTTGGTGAGGGTTAACGGCTGAGAAGCCGTGGGGGACCGATCGGAAAAATGGGACCGTGAGGTCCATTTCGAACCAAGGGTTTCAGGTAGTTTTCTTAGGTTGTAAGGATTGGGATAGATTGGAAATGAGAAAATAGGAATTTAGGAATTGGAATGGAGGAAATCAGACCGAAAATGAGGGAGAAGGAGGCCTGGACCGGTTACGCCGGTCCAGTTGCAGAGGTTGGACCGGACCGGCCGGCCCAGACCGGTTCGATCGCTGGAGCAGGTGACACTGTAGCGGCGCGTGAGGCCCACGCGCAGCCACTTCAGGCGGCGCATGAGGGAACGTGGCAGGGAATCTGGGGAAGGTTCCAACATACGAAATCATCTATTCGATGTAACGAACATTTTGGGACTGGTTTCGTGTCAATCGGACACCGTCTCGATATGTTTCGGGGCATCGAAAGTTTTAGGTTCAGGATTGAAAATAGTTGAAAATACGGTAAAATTACGGGGCGTTAGTGGGAGGTTAATTAAGTAGTTAGTAACCTTCTATTACGATTTGGACAGGTTTGGGAGTCCCGGTGACGGTGATCGACTCGGGGAGCCGTATGGCACGCAAATCGAGGCGGCAGCTCGGACGGTCTGTGAGTGGACTTTGTTTTCCAAATTGGTGCATGCATAAATGTTTATTATATGTTTTATTACTTGTTTGATGATGCCATGGGTGCAATTCTATGTGGTTACGTATAAGCACGTATTTCGAGGTTTCTGCCTTATACGGTGCTTATACGGGTCTGTATTTCTGTATTGACTTAATGAACTGGATTTGGATTTCAAAATGATAAACTCGGGTATGAGACCCATTTGGTTTTGTCTCGGGCATATGACCTCAGATATCGGGCACGGTGCCCAACTGATGTCCTATGTTCGGGTATGAGACCCAGTCACTTTACGGTTTTCATTTCAGGTCAGGGAACCTTAAATGGATTCCCAGGTTCATGACGGTTTATGGGAACCGGCATGAACCGTTGTTATGGTATCGTGGTTCATGACGGTTTATGGGAACCGGCATGAACCCTTGTTGGTTATTATGGTACATGACGGTTTATGGGAACCGGCATGTTACCTCGGTTATGTTATTACGGTACATGACGGTTTATGGGAACCGGCATGTTACCTCGGTTATGTTATTACGGTACATGACGGTTTATGGGAATCGGCATGTTACCTGATTATGGATATTATGGATCATGACGGTTCAGGGGAACCGGTCATGAATGTTTATGTTATGTATATATATATGTTCATCTACCTTCCTTTACTTCCATTATCTCTTCCGGGGAGGGTCGTTGGCCTGGGTGGACCCCGGAGTAGTCACGGAGCACCGACTGAGTGGAGTCACCCCCCAGTTGGGTTCCTTACTCTCAGGAAGGCTATGGTTACTATTACCTCGGGTAGGGTCAGTGGTCTGCGGACATTGACCTTGACTTTGAGAAGACTCGGAGTGAGACCCGGGTAGCACGCGCGTAGCTTTGGATACCGTGACAGGATTGGTTGTGTGACTTATATATATGTATGTGATGGATATATGATATATGATATGTGGTGTGTACAGGTGTGCACAGGATTGGAGCAGTGGCTCGTGTACTTGGTTTCTTTATGGTTTGGGGCCGAGTCCCTTATGGATTTGGGCAGTGGCCCGTATGGTCGTTTTTATTGTGGTCCTTTCGACCTTGGTTTATATCCGATTTGGGCTTAGTCCCACATATGGTTTGTTTTGGATAAATGGTTTTCGAATGCATGCATGCTTTTTAGTGGAGGGTACAAATGTCTTCTTATTAAATGTTTTTAAAAACTTTTGTTTTGTCCACTCACAGTTTTTAATGTTTTGACTGCCCTTCAGGTTGACATCGGATGTGGACTGTAGCAGAGACCGAGATATCATGTAACTACCCGTCACGAGAATCGAGATTTCTAGAGTGATTAAGGTGTGATTAGTGAGGGTAATCAAGGGTTAGGTGGTCCCGAGGGGTCTGGGAACTTAGAATGACGATTTTGCCCCTGGGTCGGGCAGAAATGTTGACTTTTATTTCGGGTGGTCAATTGGGGATTGACCAGTGACCAGGACGTAGTTTAGGACGTCACGAATCCTTAGGCGGGTGGCACGCCCGATTCCGACATCCGAGGAGGAAGTTGTGATGTTCGGAAGGTTGAGGGCTTAACCGTAATTTGGGTAAAGTAGGGGGAATAGTTAACTTTTTGTACGGACGAGTTTTGGTACGTTGACCTAGGATGGTTAGATAGATCTCGTCGTCCTGAGTTCGATGACAGGCCGCATGTATGCATCGGACTTACGATGAGTGAGATACGGGTCTAGGAAGTTTCGGTAAAACCGTAAAAATGTGTAAAACAAGAGGGTATTTTGGTCTTTTTGGTTTATGGGGATCTGTGCAGAGAGAAGCAAGATGGACGGCTGGGGTTTAAGCAGGTGGGATAAGGATTGCCTGGATTGTGACACATGGCAAAGGTGTAGTGGGTTCTGGGGAGTTCTTCTGTGTGTGTGCGGTCCTAAATATTTGGGTGAACCCGTGTGTGTGTGGTTCTTCGACAAACACAGAGAACAGAGGGTGAGAGTTTGAGATCAATTGATCGATCTGGGTGCAAGGGTGAGTAAATAGGGAGTTGTGAGAGTGATAGTGAGGTAAGGCGGAGCTAGTGGCCGTGAATTGGTGGTGCAATCGTGCACGGCGGCACGGCGGAGGTGTGGAGAAATTTTGGGGGAAACAGGGAGTTTGTGAGGTTGAGGTGATGGCTACGCCGTGAGGCGAGACAAACCAAGGCAAGGGGAGGCTGAGGAGACTGCAAGGGGTCCAACGACCACAGTGGTAGGCGGCAGTGCGCACGGCGGAGCTGCAATCGAAGGGTAAGGCTTCTTTGCTCTGTTTTGCCGTGAAACTTCAGTTGGAAAGTCGTGAGTCTAGGCTTAGTGTCGATGGGATTGAAGGTCAGGGTTATGTCCAGGGAGGTCCTAGGTGTCGACTGGGATGGTCGCCGTGACGGGGGGTGTTCACGGCGGAGCTCGGTTGAAGTGGAGTCTCTGTTCCTCTGTTTAGCCGTAAACTTCAAACGGTGAGTCGATGAGTTTGGGGGTGAGTCGAAGGTAACGGAGGTGTGGTCTAGGTTCAGTGAAGTCCTAGGATGAGTTTGGTGTCACCACCGTGACGGGAGGTGACCGGAGTAGAGGAGTCATGAAGCAGGGGAGTTTGGGGCCATCTGGTTCGAGCTTGAATTGACGATGACGGGATGGTGTCGAGGTGAACGAAGTTGGGGATTGGATTCGTGGTGTCTGGACGAAGCTGCTGGTGAAAGAAGGGATTGAATTGGTGGCCGGACGGCGGAGATCAAGTCTCGCCGGTTCAGCCTGCGACGGCCGGTTCAGCACAGGTTGAAGATGGTACTGTAGCTGGCGCGTGAGGGCCACGCGCAGCCACTTTGGGCGGCGCGTGGGGGCGCGTGCGGCGGCGTATGGAGGAGCGATCAACATGACTTTTGGTCTAGGAGTTGTGGTGAGTTCAATGGAGTTGGTTTCGAGTCAATCGGATGTCGTTTGAGTGTAGTTCCGCGAGGGTGAAGGTTTAGGGTCTCGGGGTTCTAGGTCTTCGGTTCGGGGATTTTGGAGGAAATTTAGGAGAATGTTTGTAGACGTATTAGTGACGTAAGGGATCCTAGAAGAGTTTAAAGGCTTCTGTGTGCATGTACTTTATCAGTTTTTATTTTCCTTGAAATTTAGTGCTATGCTCTGTAAACGATAAGGTTGGGATATTTTGTAATTACTCCTGCGTCTGACTGGGTTCGAGTGAGTTTTACTTGGGTGTTGTGTCGGGGAGTCAGACGGGAGCGGGATTTACCTCGGGTTTCGGGGTGAAACCGGGGTGGGTCCTGACAATTGGTATCAGAGCATAGGTTTGTCGGGTTTGTGGGGTTTGTTGGTTTGTGAGGTTGTGTTCTAGCTGCTTAACTACTTCTATGCCTCTTTCAGTGTGCAGTTGACGATGCCTCCGAGACGTAGACCCTCTCCACAACCTAAAGAAGTAGCCAGAGAGACTGAGAGTGCCACGATTGAGCGAGCCCAGCGACTCGGGGCGACGACGTTTCGTGGTGGGGCTGATCCTGAGGAAGCCCAGAGGTGGATTACCAGACTGGAGCGGATTTTTGCGGTGATGCATTGTCCGCCGGGGGAGCGAGTGTTGTTGGCTACATTTTTACTAGATGGTGCGGCGTACGAGTGGTGGTATACCCTCGAGTTGTTCGGTTGGGATGTCCATAGTGTGACCTGGGAGACGTTCAGGGAACGGTTTCTGGAGCAGTATTATCCTCGTTCTTTTCGGGATGCCAAGGAGGCGGAGTTTCTGCAGCTCCAGCAAGGGAATATGACAGTGGCAGAGTATGAACGGAAGTTCCAGATGTTGTCTCGGTTTGCTCCTGCTTTTGTGGCCACTGAAGCCGAGAAGTGCCGTAGGTTTGAGTTGGGTTTGCGAGGTGAGATTCGAGCCGTAGTGACGGCTGGATCTTTTGCTACCCTCCGAGACTTGTCGGATGCTGCGGTGCGAGTTGAGGCTAGTTTGCCGGTGCGACGCCGGGAACCATCGATTCCTGGAGCTTCGAGCCAGCGGACACCGAAAAGAGGTAACTTCGGTGGATCGTCCTCGTCGGGCGATGATCGTTTTGGTAGGCCTGGCAGTGCCCAGAGTTCAGGATTTTGGGGTTACCGAGTACCGCCGACTCCGCAAGCGAGTGCGACCTCTGTAGCGTCCACAGTGAGACCGAGCAGTGGACCAGGCTGGAATGTGTGTTTCTACTGCGGGGAGCGAGGTCATTTTCGACGTGAGTGTCCACAGTTGCCACATGAAGGTGGTGTAGGCAGAGGAGCAGCGGAGCCTGGGCAGAGTACGGCGTCAGGGACAGCGGGCACTAGAGGAGGTGGTGGCACAGCCACGAGTAGTTCGAGGCGACGTGGTAGAGCGTCGGGATCTCAGGCCCGGGTGTTCTTGATGACTTAGCAGGAGGATCAGGCGATACCAGATGTGGGGACAGGTACTTGTTTTACTTTTGGTTGTTCTGTTGGTTTGGTTGTTGGATCCCAGGGTAGAGTCTAGGAGTTCGCCTAGAGGACTTGGAGTGTACAGTAAGTTCCGTAGCAGGTTGACGGGAAGTATAGAAAAGGAGTGCCTATAACTGATCGATCTGAGACTATTGAAGGAGAGAACCCACAAGCTAGAGTTTGCCTTTAGGACTTTGTGGAGTTATTCCGACCGTGGCCGGAATGGCAGCCGAGGGAGATGGGTGGACGATTGTTTGGGTTAGTAGTCGAGTTGGTTTGGGAAGGTATGGGTGGTTGTATACGAGGATGTACTCTATGACTTCTGTCGGGTACTGTGGAATGAGGTATTTTATAATACCTTTGTTTTCCGTTCATAGAGTTTCCCTTGCGTACTCCATGCAGCTGTTACATAGCTAGGGTTGGCTGTGGTAACAGTAGTTGGGGATGGAGTGAAATACCCAAGGTGGAGATGATAGACAGGAAACCCAGGAGAGGTTGTTGCTGACCTAGTGTTGGTGACCAGATAGGAGACCCTAAGTGTCGGACACTAGTTGTGGAATTTCGGGGTCGAAATTCTTTTTAGGTGGGTAGATTGTAACAACCCGTCCCGAGAATCGGGATTTCTAGAGTGATTAAGGTGTGATTAGTGAGGGTAATCAAGGGTTAGGTGGTCCCGAGGGGTCCGGGAACTTAGAATGACGATTTTGCCCCTAGGTCGGGCAGAAATGTTGACTTTTATTTCGGGTGGTCAATTGGGGATTGACCAGTGACCAAGACGTAGTTTAGGACGTCACGAATCCTTAGGCGGGTGGCACGCCCGATTCCGACATCCGAGGAGGAAGTTGTGATGTTCGGAAGGTTGAGGGCTTAACCGTAATTTGGGTAAAGTAGGGGGAATAGTTGACTTTTTGTACGGACGAGTTTTGGTACGTTGACCTAGGATGGTTAGATAGATCTCGTCGTCCTGAGTTCGATGACAGGCGGCATGTATGCATCGGACTTACGATGAGTGAGATACGGGTCTAGGAAGTTTCGGTAAAACCGTAAAAATGTGTAAAACATGAGGGTATTTTGGTCTTTTTGGTTTATGGGGATCTGTGCAGAGAGAAGCAAGATGGACGGCTGGGGTTTAAGCAGGTGGGATAAGGATGGCCTGGATTGTGACACATGGCAAAGGTGTAGTGGGTTCTGGGGAGTTCTTCTGTGTGTGTGCGGTCCTAAATATTTGGGTGAACCCGTGTGTGTGTGGTTCTTCGACAAACACAGAGAACAGAGGGTGAGAGTTTGAGATCAATTGATCGATCTGGGTGCAAGGGTGAGTAAATAGGGAGTTGTGAGAGTGATAGTGAGGTAAGGCGGAGCTAGTGGCCGTGAATTGGTGGTGCAATCGTGCACGGCGGCACGGCGGAGGTGTGGAGAAATTTTGGGGGAAACAGGGAGTTTGTGAGGTTGAGGTGATGGCTACGCCGTGAGGCGAGACAAACCAAGGCAAGGGGAGGCTGAGGAGACTGCAAGGAGTCCAACGACCACAGTGGTAGGCGGCAGTGCGCACGGCGGAGCTGCAATCGAAGGGTAAGGCTTCTTTGCTCTGTTTTGCCGTGAAACTTCAGTTGGAAAGTCGTGAGTCTAGGCTTAGTGTCGATGGGATTGAAGGTCAGGGTTATGTCCAGGGAGGTCCTAGGTGTCGACTGGGATGGTCGCCGTGACGGGGGGTGTTCACGGCGGAGCTCGGTTGAAGTGGAGTCTCTGTTCCTCTGTTTAGCCGTAAACTTCAAACGGTGAGTCGATGAGTTTGGGGGTGAGTCGAAGGTAACGGAGGTGTGGTCTAGGTTCAGTGAAGTCCTAGGATGAGTTTGGTGTCACCACCGTGACGGGAGGTGACCGGAGTAGAGGAGTCATGAAGCAGGGGAGTTTGGGGCCGTCTGGTTCGAGCTTGAATCGACGATGACGGGACGGTGTCGAGGTGAACGAAGTTGGGGATTGGATTCGTGGTGTCTGGACGAAGGTGCTGGTGAAAGAAGGGATTGAATTGGTGGCCGGACGGCGGAGATCAAGTCTCGCCGGTTCAGCCTGCGACGGCCGGTTCAGCACAGGTTGAAGATGGTACTGTAGCTGGCGCGTGAGGGCCACACGCAGCCACTTTGGGCGGCGCGTGGGGGCACGTGCGGCGGCGTATGGAGGAGCGATCAACATGACTTTTGGTCTAGGAGTTGTGGTGAGTTCAATGGAGTTGGTTTCGAGTCAATCGGATGTCGTTTGAGTGTAGTTCCGCGAGGGTGAAGGTTTAGGGTCTCGGGGTTCTAGGTCTTCGGTTCGGGGATTTTTGAGGAAATTTAGGAGAATGTTTGTAGACGTATTAGTGACGTAAGGGATCCTAGAAGAGTTTAAAGGCTTCTGTGTGCGTGTACTTTATCAGTTTTTATTTTCCTTGAAATTTAGTGCTATGCTCTGTAAACGATAAGGTTGGGATATTTTGTAATTACTCCTGCGTCTGACTGGGTTCGAGTGAGTTTTACTTGGGTGTTGTGTCGGGGAGTCAGACGGGAGCGGGATTTACCTCGGGTTTCAGGGTGAAACCGGGGTGGGTCCTGACATATCACATGCCTCCTCCGGATCCTGGCGTACTCTGATAGCCCGGGAGGGCAAGGGTCGGAAATATCCCTTGTCTGACACTTCGTGTCAGACGGGAGCAGGGTCATCCCGCACTAATCCCGGGGGGATTGGGATGGGTCCTGTCAGCGTGGTATCAGAGCGGGGTTGTCTCTATTCGAGCAACCGTGGAGCTCTTGGAGTATGTACGCAGGTCGAGGATGTGATATCTCAAGTGGCTACAGTTCGTGATCAACCTGATAGTTGGGGTGCCGGTACGATAGTTAGTAGGATTGGCATGCCTTGGTTCGGCATTTGATGCCGGGGTTGCCATAGTTCTGTCAAGGTTGACAGTGTGGGACCCTACGGAAGGATTAACGTGTCCGTATTCTGGAGTGTGATCGTGAGACGGTTAGTTGGGATCGGCTTCACGATGTCGTAGTATCGGTTCCGACGACTGATTCGATGTTGTGACCATTAGATGGTCGGATTATGTTGAGTTAGATGGATTTACTGCGGTCGGCAGTTAGCTGTCGGTTTTGTGAAATCCTAGTTGGATTGACGTCTTTATGATGTCCAGACCGCGGGGTCGGTTAGATTGTTGATTTTACTGCCTTATGCAGTTGGGTTCAGGGGAATTCTAGGTGTGATCGTGGAACCCTACCGTATGTGTATGGTTCGGAAATGGGAGTTGACGAGTGGTTTGACTTGGACGACTATTCAGATTTGGATTCGTTAGTCGGTCTAGTCATGTCAGCTTGTGTTGGGACTACACTTCGCAGTCAGGGTTGTACGTATCGGTTAGACCGAGTTAGTTGTCGTGCTACTCAGTTGTGGTTTGTCGCAAATAAGGTCATGGGCGACCTGGTAGACGACATTGGTTTAGTTGAGTTGCGACTGGTTAGTGTTTGGTTTGGACAAGTTATCAGGGTTGGTACTTGTCGAAGGAATTCTGGAGCGGGGATACAGAGTAGTTGGTACAAGCGGTTGATTCCGTTAGATGCGGAGTCTGGATATCGTGGTACCTGGTAGTTAGGTCTGCACGAGGTTGTGGCAGACGCTACTATCGATGGACTTAGTCGAGTCTCATCAGGTCGTGTAGACTCAGGTTGTCGTGACGATGATACGAGGTGCGTGAATAACGCATATGTATGAGTAGTGATTCTGGATTCGACTTGATTACGGTTGAGTGCGATCGCAGAATGAGACGGGGACGTATGGGGGACGTTTCCTTTTCTTGTATGAGTTGTCAGGGTTACTGTACCCAGAGTTTTTGGGTACGAGGGAGGCAGAGTTTCTCCTATTCGAGCAGAGGTACGGGATAATCGCTCGGTATGAGCAGAGATCCAGAGTTGTCTGATTGGCACACTTTGTGCTGATGCTGACAGGTGGTGTACTGGTACTAGTGCGGGTGCTGGTGCCGGTGATTGTGATGACGGTGAGTTACGAGTCGGGATGTGATTCCGACGTGATGGGCTTATGATTGGTATCTGTGGTTCGGGAGTGAATCACGGATAGTGACTGACTGGATAGGATCCAACGGTAGTTGAGACGTGAGGATCGAGTACTGTCATGGGGGACTAGCGACCAGTTGGTCAGTGTTGGCCAGAGTTGGTCAGAATTGGTTAGATATGGTGGTTTGCAGAGATTTGACTGCAGATCACAGCAGGGGTCTGTTGTGACTTTTCAGTAGAGTG
Source organism: Prinsepia uniflora (assembly GCA_032719365.1). Classification (NCBI taxonomy): domain Eukaryota; kingdom Viridiplantae; phylum Streptophyta; class Magnoliopsida; order Rosales; family Rosaceae; genus Prinsepia; species Prinsepia uniflora. Next base: position 41,167,319 of record CM064865.1, on the reverse strand, counting down.
GTACATCAGATTAGGATGAATTGACATCCTTTTGGATGTACATATACGGTCGTAAATGGGCATGTGTCCATAACCAGTCTAACGGGGACACGTGGTTGATGTCCGGGTATGTTGTTTCCAACCTGGTTGGAACTTCGAAATCGCGAGAGGTTGCGATTGAGGTGACGAATGAAATGCGGGTTTTCCGCATTGATAATGGGTATGTCGAAGTCATTTTGGGTGACTTCTCAGATTCTACCATGATTGATGATGGTAGATGATGTAGATGTTATTGATGTTGTTGGTTGCCACTAGTACATTGATCGTGTATTGGTTGGTGGACCCGTGGTTGTCTTGGGTCATCAGGTGGAGTGAGTATATCGAAGTTTGGTGACTGAGATTTCTCATTTTCTACTTGGTGGCAGACGATGTTAGGTTACATGACATGGTGAGTGCAGCGAGTGTTGTTTGCATTCACGTAGGATGGATTATTCGATCATTCTTGATTTTTCCTCGGTGGAATGACAAGGATCGATACGAGGTAATCAGTGAGAACCCACAGTCTCGGCGTGTCTCGTCGTTGACTAATCTATTTAGATGTGGGAAATGGTTGAGGACTTTGGACGCCGTGACGATCGGGGATCGTGACGTCTATGGTCGGTTGACGTAGTGTTGGATCTGGCTCGTGGTTTGGATATCCAGATAGGTGGAGAGTTTATTACTCTTACTTGGATGTTGAGTGAAGCATGATGGGACTGAACTTCTTTTCGAGGTAAATCCCATATCGCTTATTACTCGCCTGAGTAGTTGTCCGATGAGTAGGTGTCTAACGAGGTCGGATTTTGTCTGACCTAGTGTTGTGTTGATGTTGGCATTGACTTCCCTATGAAGTCAATCGTTTGTAATAGGGTAATCGGTTTAGCAGGTAACCGATAGGTTTGGTTTTGGTATGTCTCGGTAGACGAGAACGATATTTCGAGTTTTGGAATCTGATTTCTGGATGACGATTCAGGATTTGATTTTGGAACCTGAAAGAGGATTTCTGTAATTGGGGTTTGGAATCGGATTCTGGGTGACGATTCACGATTTGATTCTAGAGCTTGACTGTAGATTTTCTTTTATGGATTTGGGTTCGGAATAGTTATTCCAAATGCTAGCTTACGGAATAATGATTTCGGATTCGGATTTGAACATGGATATGGATACGACTTCTGGGTTTGGATTTGGGATTTCTTACGAAATTGCGGATTCGGATTCGGATTTGGAAATAAATAATGGGTCGGAGTTTCGATTTGTCTAATACTGGATTGGATAAATGGACTCCATCGTAGAAACGTGATTGACTACGACCTGGATGGTTGTAGGCTGATCGATGGGTAGATGTATGTACTTTGTACGTTGTTCAAGGTACGATACTAGGTGTACTTGTCGTATATAGGAGATACCAGTGGTGCGTGGGAGAGCGTATTGGTAGCCGGATTTGTTATGATACCATCGGATTAGTTGAGGTCGTGGACTGGACATTGGATACTATGCATTGGGTCATGGTATTTCTAATGGGTCTAGTTACACACAGGTCGAGTTGTTGTGTCAGCGAAAGGGTAGAGTTGACAAGTGGGTTGATCATAGGATACTTGGGCTACTCTGATACTGACAGGTGGTGTCAGTTCGGAGCGTACGACTACGGTCATTCGACGTGGTCGAATGTAGTCGATGCGACGTGAGTGTTAGTGGTACGCCTGGTTGCAGACGAGTTTTATTCTGGTTAGTTGGTGTACGAGTGTACACGTGTGTTTAGAGGTCGGTTCTACTTTCCACGAGGTGGTTGTGGAATCGAGATAGTTGAAGTTTCAAGTACGAAACTAATTAAGGAGGGAAGAACGGTTAGATTAGGTCGGTTGGAATTTCGAGGACGAAATTAATTAAGGAGGGAAGGTTGTAACGACCCGTCCCGAATTCCATGATTAGATTAGTGACTAATCACGATTAGTGAGGCTAATCGGTGATTAGTTAGGCGAAATCGGACGAACGATGCGAAATAACCGTTTTGCCCCTGATGGTGGCAAAACGTTGACTTTTTAATCGGGCGGTCAAATGGACTTTGACCGATGACCGTGACGTAGTTCGTGACGTCACGAGTTCATAGATAGGTGGCACGTTCAATTCCGACGTTCGAGGAAGAAGTTATGACGTTCGGAAGTTTAGGGGCATTTTGGTAATTTGGGTGAATAGGAGGTCAAAAGTTGACTTTTTGACCGGGAGGTCCGATGGCCGAGGGCCAAAGACCGTTACATAGATAAGGACGATACGAACCCGTAGACAGGCGGTACGTCGAATTCAGACGTTCAACGGCGAAGTTACGGTTCACGAAAGTTTCGGGATACTATTCCCGGCGACACGTTTTACGAGGACCATTTGTCTCTAGTGGGCCCAGATATTTGCTGGAGGCCCAATGGATGAGTGACAAGTGTCACCCAACCAATGGACATCATTTTTCCTTCATGCATCTCACCTGCCTCTTCATCGATCATTCCTCTCCAATTCAAACCATTTTCACCCGATCCCATTTCACCCAAAATCCCAAAACCTTCATCCCTTATGATCTGAGGAACCAGAAGAGTGAGAGAGGAGGACTAGGACGGCAGCTGGTGGCTGGAACTGCCGTGGGCGGTGGCGGGAGCCCAAAACCCGATCGGGTACCCGGTAAGCCCGTTTTTCCTCATTTTTCGATGTGAGCATTATGGTTGGTTTTAAATGATTATGGAATGATTATTAGGATGCTAGGACGGTTTTGGTGAGGGTTAACGGCTGATAAGCCGTGGGGGACCGATCGGAAAAATGGGACCGTGAGGTCCATTTCGAACCAAGGGGTTTCGGGTAGTTTTCTTAGGTTGTAAGGATTGGGATAGATTGGAAATGAGAAAATAGGAATTTAGGAATTGGAATGGAGGAAATCGGACCGAAAATGAGGGAGAAGGAGGCCTGGACCGGTTACGCCGGTCCAGTTGCAAAGGTTGGACCGGACCGGCCGGCCCAGATCGGTTCGATCGCTGGAGCAGGTGACAGTGTAGCGGCGCGTGAGGCCCACGCGCAGCCACTTCAGGCGGCGCGTGAGGGCGCGTGGCAGGGAATCTGGGGAAGGTTCCAACATACGAAATCATCTATTCGATGTAACGAACATTTTGGGACTAGTTTCGTGTCAATCGGACACAGTCTCGATATGTTTCGGGGCATCGGAAGGTTTAGGTTCGGGATTGAAAATAGTTGAAAATACGGGAAAATTACGGGGCGTTAGTGGGAGGTTAATTAAGTAGTTAGTAACCTTCTATTACGATTTGGACAGGTTTGGGAGTCCCGATGACGGTGATCGACTCGGGGAGCCGTATGGCACGCAAATCGAGGCGGCAGCTCGGACGGTCTGTGAGTGGACTTTGTTTTCTAAATTGGTGCATGCATAAATGTTTATTATATGTTTTATTACTTGTTTGATGATGCCATGGGTGCAATTCTATGTGGTTACGTATAAGCACGTATTTCGTGGTTTCTGCCTTATACGGTGCTTATACGGGTCTGTATTTCTGTATTGACTTAATGAACTGGATTTGGATTTCAAAATGATAAACTCGGGTATGAGACCCATTTGGTTTTGTCTCGGGCATATGACCTCAGATATCGGGCACGGTGCCCAACTGATGTCCTATGTTCGGGTATGAGACCCAGTCACTTTACGGTTTTGATTTTAGGTCAGGGAACCTTAAATGGATTCCCAGGTTCATGACGGTTTATGGGAACCGGCATGAACCGTTGTTATGGTATCGTGGTTCATGACGGTTTATGGGAACCGGCATGAACCCTTGTTGGTTATTACGGTACATGACGGTTTATGGGAACCGGCATGTTACCTCGGTTATGTTATTACGGTACATGACGGTTTATGGGAACCGGCATGTTACCTGATTATGGATATTATGGATCATGACGGTTCAGGGGAACCGGTCATGAATGTTTATGTTATGTATATATATGTTCATCTACCTTCCTTTACTTCCATTATCTCCTCCGGGGAGGGTCGTTGGCCTGGGTGGACCCCGGAGTAGTCACGGAGCACCGACTTAGTGGAGTCACCCCCCAGTTGGGTTCCTTACTCTCAGGAAGGCTATGGTTACTATTACCTCGGGTTGGGTCAGTGGTCTGCGGACATTGACCTTGACTTTGAGAAGACTCGGAGTGAGACCCGGGTAGCACGCGCGTAGCTTTGGATACCGTGACAGGATTGGTTGTGTGACTTATATATATGTATGTGATGGATATATGATATATGATATGTGGTGTGTACAGGTGTGCACAGGATTGGAGCAGTGGCTCGTGTACTTGGTTTCTTTATGGTTTGGGGCCGAGTCCCTTATGGATTTGGGCAGTGGCCCGTATCATCGTTTTTATTGTGGTCCTTTCGACCTTGGTTTATATCTGATTTGGGCTTAGTCCCACATATGGTTTGTTTTGGATAAATGGTTTTCGAATGCATGCATGCTTTTTAGTGGAGGGTACAAATGTCTTCTTATTAAATGTTTTTATAAACTTTTGTTTTGTCCACTCACAGTTTTTAATGTTTTGACTGCCCTTCAGGTTGACATCGGATGTGGACTGTAGCAGAGACCGAGATATCACATGCCTCCTCCGGATCCTGGCGTACTCTGATAGCCCGGGAGGGCAAGGGTCGGAAATATCCCTTGTCTGACACTTCGTGTCAGACGGGAGCAGGGTCATCCCACACTAATCCCGGGGGGATTGGGATGGGTCCTGTCAGCGCCTATAACTAAGTCTTATCAAGTCCTATTCCCCCACAATGTCAAAACTCAAGCATTCTTCTTAAACCTTCGTGTTCGTAACCAGTTACAAAATCCAAGTTTTTATTCCAAATTCTGGGCACATCTAATTACTCAAAACACCCCCTAATGACCCCATGATGCTGCTAAGAACCTGAAAATTGTGTTTGAGGGACTAATTGAAGCTCACCTGGCCCAAAAGTGCTTTCGATCATTGGCCACAGAAACGATCCCACGACGGCTCCACCACCGTTCACCGCCCATCAACCATCTGCTTCCTTTCCTAGGCACCCAGTGAGTTCTATGGGGTCTTTGAACCATCTTTCAATCAACCAATTTTATTAATGATTGTTAAAGCACGGTTTGCCAATTTTAATTAACAAAAATAGAAAACTCACAGCAACCCACTTACCGTCCACCACGATCACCGCCGTGGCCTTCACCCCTCTTGTTCCAACTCTTCTTCCCACTTCCAGTTATGAATCAGGGCAATTAATCACATTGGGAGAGATTTGGGTTCTCACGGTCACACACAAACACTCTGTTCTCATATGTTTCTCTTAAGCCCGTGCAACCAATATCTTAAAAACTCAAAAGTGAGGCGGCTGAACAAGTTCCACAATCCTCTAGACTCAGCCAAGTGTCCACATCTGACGAGGCAACCTTTTCAAGGCAGCCAAATGTCACTAGGCCCAAATCCCAAGGCAGCCAAAGACCAAATTGCCATTACCTTTACAAATTACCATTTTACCCCTCAAATTTTTGAACGTCACAACTTTCTCCTCGAATGTCCGAATCGCACGTGCCACCTATCAATGAACTTGTGACGTCCCAAACTACGTCACGATCATCAGTCAAAGTCCATTTGACCGTCGGAACGAAAAGTCAACATTTTTGCCCATTCCAGGGGCACAACCGTCATTCTGCACTGTCCGTCCGAAATTATCCAACTAATCACTGATTATCTTCACTAATCCGTCATTAACCACTAATCTAATCTCGATTTCTAGAACGGGTCGTTACATAAAGGTTCAAATTTTCGCTGGTCTAATACTCCGTGTCAGACGAGATCAGGAGCGTCCCTTGTTAATCCCAGGAGGATTGGGACGGGTCCTAACATAAACAAATATAAAACATTTATGAATCCAGCGATTCATAAAACAAAGTCCACTCACAGACCGTCCAAGTTGCGCCCCAATATGTGTGCCACAAGTCTCTCCGGCTAAATCACCATCAGCAATCATACTCGAGGGTTACTAACTACTTCGAATATGCTAACATTGATTCCATCAAATTTTTCGGGATTTTTAAACGTATTTTAAATGGACCCTAAGCCTTCGGACACTCAAAACTACCTTGAAACGGTGTTCGAATGACTTGGAACTTGTCCCAAAATGTTAGTTACATCGAAAGGATGATTTTAGGTGTTGACCTCATCTCCAAAACAGTGCCTCACGCGCCCCCACGCGCCATCCAAAGGCGCTGCACGTGGAGCTCATGTGCTACACACTGTATATCTTTAACCTCGTGAAAGCTGGTCTGAACCGGTCCACTGTAACGCTGGTCTAATAGAACCGGCATAACTGGTTCACCCCCATTTTTTCAACCCGTTTCAATTCATATTCCTTTCTCCCATCATTTGCAACTAATCTATGTGATCACAACTTAAAACCTAGAACTAACTTGTTCAATTTTTCCTTCACGGCCCAATTTTCAAGCCCCTTGCATGGGCTGCTCAGTCACCCCCTTCCGTCCAAAACCATTCCAAAAAATTATACAAACCCAATAAACATCCCTTAATCATTAGACAACATCCTCAACATCCAAATCCAAAATTCGAATTTTAAAAACTAAAAAGGTGGTTTCGGGTTACTTGTTTCCCCCAAAATTTGACCTCCACATCGTCGCAGTCTCACCCTCAGCCACACTCTCAGTCTCACAGGGATCCTCAAGTAGAGGATGGGATGAGGATGGATTGAAAATGGGGAAGGGTCTTGGTTTGGATCGAATGAAATGGGTATGTGCAGATGCATGTATGTCCGTTAGGTGAGCAATGGATCAGTGACACTTGTCACTCATCCATTAGGCCTGAACTAAATATCTGGGGCCCACTCAGGAAAAAAGTCCACCTGTCCCGTAAAGCATGCAATAGTACCTCGTGACTTCAGTGACCCGTAACCTTTCCGTCAAATATCCGATTTTGACGTGCTCCCTGTCTACGAACTCGTATCGACTCTATCTACGTAACGGTCTCCGATCCATGGACAATGGATTGGGAAGGGTAGTTCAAACTTCCCTTAAAGAATTTCATCCTCGAAATTCAAACTGACCCAATTCCACAACTAAACCGTAGAAATCCAATCTTGCGTCCAAATCAGTCAATCTCGTGTAAAAGTATATATCCGACACAACCACCGTACTCATCGATACACACTGTCACTGGAGCTGCCAAAGCTCCAACTCACTCTCGAGAAACCACACGTCGGCTCTTAGGTCTCGCTTGAGACACCGACACTCGTCAATCTCGCATGTCACTCACTCCGACAGGTCTGCCATACTAAGCTGACATCAAAGTCGGCTTTTCAGCCTGATGGTTCTTCCCATCTGACAATTTCCAAATTTTGGTCGTCAGGTTGAAATACAAACTCCCACTGAGGGCTATCACATCCAAGCTGTAACAACCCATCTCGGAATTCGGGATTAGTTTTGCAACTAATCATTATTAACGGGGTTAATCGGTGATTAGTTGGGTGAAATCGGACGAACGGTGCAAAATGACCGTTTTGCCCTTGGTCGTGGGTAAAACGTTGACTTTTAGTTCGGGCGGTCAAACAGACTTTGACCAATGACCGTGACGTAGCCTGGGACGTCACGAGTTCATAGACAGGTGGCACATTCGATTCCGACGTTCGAGGTGATAGTTATGACGTTCTGAAGCCCAAGGGCATTTTCGTAATTTGGACGAAATAAGGGAAAATGTTGACTTTTTGATCGGGAGGTCCGATGGCCGAGGACCGAGGACCGTTAGGAAGGTCTCGATGCCCTGACTCCGTAGACAGGCGGCATGCGTCGATCGGAGTTCAATTGACCAAGTTACGGGTCTGGGACGCGTGAGGGGCATTTTGGTAATTTGCCAAGTGAGGGCAAAATGGTAATTTCCTGCAGGGGGACTGTTTGAACCATGAAACAGAGGGCTGAGCACCCATGCCGTGTGTGTCCTGAAATCCCACAATTGTCTAACCAATTCAGTGACATTGGGGAGATATTATTATCCCGTTAGTGACATTGAGGGCTATGTGTGTGCTGGGCGTGCACGGGTGGTGTGTGTGTGGGAAACAAGTGATGGTGTTCGGAATTGAAAAATAGAGCTTGGACTTGAGCGTGCACGGGTTGGATTTGTTTATACCTTTGAGTGGAGGAACATAGAGCACTTAGGGAGATTTGTCTGTGCTGGTGAGTGACATTGGGTCAGTTGGGACTGGAGAATTGCAGAGCACGGGCAACCATTTTCTTCTTCATTTTTGGGACAGTGCGGGGGACGATTCACAGAGGAGCGAGAACGAGTTCCCACGGGTGTTGGGGTCTTGTTTGATTATCAGAGTGCTGGGAGTGTTGCTCTGATTCATTTTCAAACCAGAAAGTGAGCGGAGAGTTGACAGAACCAGCTCTGGGAAAAACTCGAAAAATGGGGGGAAATTCCAAATTTAATCTGTGAGCTGAGTTGAGCCAAACAGAGGTAAATATTAGTCTTCTGAGTTCATTTCGAACTCGACCATACGAAAATTGAAGGGAACTAATCATGTATGGCCATGAATGGAGGCCAATGGTTTCAGAGATTTTCGAGCTTGAAGTCGACAACCTCCAGGTAATATTTCCTGAAATTTACAGTGCTAAAGTGTTCGTTTAGGTCTCTAGAAACTCATGTCTAAGTTAATTTGGGAATGGGGTCGATTTGGGTGAGTTTCGTACTTCGACCCGTTTGGATGTTCGAGTTCGAGTTGATCGATTTAGGGCTAATGGAAGATGATTAATGAATGGGATCCTAAATTAACCTGATGAGAAATGATTTAGTTGGAATGAGGGGAGTAATCGAGTGAGTTTTGATAAGGATTTAACCAGGTTGTGTCGCGGGTTGAACAACCCGTATTGCAGGTTTGGCGGGTGAGAACGATGAACTATGCAGGGGTACTGTAGCAGGCGCGTGGACTAACGCGCAGCCACTCACGGTGGCGCGTGAGGGCGCGTGGGTCTGATTTTCGAGGTAAGTCCAACATGACTTTTGTCCTATACACTGTAACGAACATTTTAGCGTTGGTTTCGAATTAATCGGACACCGGTTCGATGTTATTCAGAGGGTCCGAAGGTTTAGGTTACGTTTTTAATTAACGAATAATTCCCGAAAAATTATGGGGAATTGGTATGTTGTTATTTGAGGCCTTAATGACCCTGGAATGTGATTTCGAGCAGGATTCGGGTTTTCTGGAAAATGCCGGAAATTACGGGAATACGTACGGCGCGAAACCGAGCCTTAAAATTGGTGTGTGAGTGGACGTTGCTTTCCAAATTTGATGCATACATAAATATTTCTATGATTTCTATGATTATGATTATGAATGGTGATTGATTTTGATTCCCGTATTTATACGTATTTTTGCTATACATACGAAATTACACGTATTTCGAGAATATGTTTTCTTTTATGATTGACGATGGTTTAATGAATGATTTTATGGGATTTGTGCATATTATCTTTTTAAGATGTTGGATCCGGTTATGAGTATTGTTCACAGTTTTGACACGTATTTCGAGAATGACACAGTTTTGCACGTTTTACGTGACAGGACCCATCCCAATCCCCCCGGGATTAGTGCGGGATGACCCTGCTCCCGTCTGACACGAAGTGTCAGACAAGGGATATTTTCGTCCTTTGCCCTCCCGGGCTATCAGAGTACGCCAGGATCCGGAGGAGGCATGTGATATCTCGGTCTCTGCTAGAGTCCACATCCGATGTCAACCTGAAGGGCAGTCAAAACATTAAAAACTGTGAGTGGACAAAACAAAGAGTTTATAAAAACATTTAATAAGGAAGACATTTGTACCCTCCACTAAAAAGCATGCATGCATTCGAAAACCATTTATCCAAAACAACCATATGTGGGACTAAGCCCAAAGCAGATATAAACTAAGGTCGAAAGGACCACAATAAAAAAAAACGACCATACGGGCCACTGCCCAAATCCATAAAGGACTCGGCCCCAAACCATAAAGAAACCAAGTACACGAGCCACTGCTCAAATCCTGTGCACACATGTACACACCACATATCATATATCATATATACATCACATACATATATATAAGTCACACAACCAATCCTGTCACGGTATCCAAAGCCACGCGCGCGCTACCCGGGTCTCAATCCGAGTCATCTCAAAGTCAAGGTCAATGTCCGCAGACCACTGACCCTACCCGAGGTAATAGTAACCATAGCCTACCTGAGAGTAAGGAACCCAACTGGGGGGTGACTCCACTCAGTCGGTGCTCCGTGACTACTCCGGGGTCCACCCAGGCCAACGACCCTCCCCGGAGGAGATAGTAGAACATGTAAAGGAAGGTAAACGAACATATATATACATAACATAAACATTCATGACCGGTTCCCCTGAACCGTCATGATCCATAATATCCATAATCAGGTAACATGCCGGTTCCCATAAACCGTCATGTACCGTAATAACATAACCAGGTAACATGCCGATTCCCATAAACCGTCATGTACCGTAATAACCAACAAGGGTTCATGTCGGTTCCCATAAACCGTCATGAACCATGATACCATAACAAGGGTTCATGTCGGTTCCCATAAACCGTCATGAACCTGGGAATCCATTTAAGGTTCCCTGACTTGAAATCAAAACCGTAAAGTGACTGGGTCTCGTGCCCGAACATAGGACATCAGTTGGGCACCGTGCCCGGAATCTGAGGTCATATGCCCGAGACAAAACCAAATGGGTCTCATACCCGAGTTTATCATTTTGAAATCTAAATTCAGTTCAATTAAATCAATAAAGAAATACAGACCCGTATAAGCACCGTATAAGGCCGAAACCTCGAAATACGTGCTTATACGTAACCACATACAAATGCACCCATGGCATCATCAAACAAGTAATAAAACATATAATAAACATTTATGCATGCACCAATTTAGAAAACAAGGTCCACTCACAGACCGTCCGAGCTACCGCCTCGATTTGCGTGCCATACGGCTTCCCGAGCCGATCACCGTCACCGGGACTCCCAAACCTGTCCAAATCGTAATAGAAGGTTACTAACTACTTAATTAACCTCCTACCAAAGCCCCGTAATTTTCCCGTATTTTTAACTATTTGTAATCCCGAACCTAAACCTTCCGATGCCCCGAAACATCTCTAGACGGTGTCCGATCGACACGAAACCAGTCCCAAAATGTTCGTTACATCGAATAGATGATTTCGTATGTTGGAACCTTCCCCAGATTCCCTGCCACGCGCCCTCACGCGCCGCCTGAAGTGGCTGCGCGTGGGCTTCACGCGCCTGCTACAGTACCTGCTGACATCAGCATGACGTCATCACTAACAGCCCCTGACAGTGACACGTGTCACGCTCCCATTGGCCCACTGTCTGACATGTCAGTCTGACATTGTCAGATCTGACATGATGACGTCATCCCTGACATGATGACGTCATCGCTGACGTCAGCATGACGTCATCACTGACAGCCCCTGACAGTGACACGTGTCACGCTCCCATTGGCCCACTGTCTGACATGTCAGTCTGACATTGTTAGATCTGACATGATGACGTCATCCCTGACATGATGACGTCATCAGGATGACGTCATCAGTCATCCCCTACATCGGTCAGACCGGTCCGAACCGGTCCGGTATGGTTTTTCCTGCAACTTGGACCGGCGTAACCGGTCCAGGTCTCCTTCTCCCTCATTTTCGGTCCGTTTGCTTCCATTCCAACTCCTAAATTCCTATTTCTTCATTTCCTATCAATCCTAATTAACTAAACAACCTAAAACCTACGAAATCCGACCGGTCCAATTTGAACCTCACGGTTCAATTTTTCCCGATCAGTCTACACGGCTTCTCGGCCGTCAACCACCACCAAAACCTTCCTAAAATGTCCCTAGCAACCTAATGGACTCATTAAAACCATTAAAAACTAACCATAACAACGAAAATGGAAAAATGGATCAAAATGGGCTAACAGGGTACCCGTTCGGGTTTCTCCTCCTCTCGCCGCCGTGGGCGGTGGTTCAGGCCTCCAAGCCTGCCACCTCGGCTCCCTCGATCTCCCTGGTCCTCTGCCTGGTCATGGGTGATGGTTGGCTGGGTTTGGGTTGCACGGGAATGAGAGAAAATGGTGAGATCGGGTGGGTTGTGTTTGAACGAAGAAAATGAAAATGCACGGTGAAGTGCATGTATGTAATGTGTTGTCCAGTGGATGAGTGACACTTGTCACTCATCCATTGGTTGCTAAAAGCAACTGGTCCCACTAAAGACAAACTGCACTTTTTGTCTCGTAAAACGTGCCGTCGTGAATAGTAATCGGGATCTTCCGTGAACCGTAACTTCGACGTGCCGCCTGTCTACGGATTCGTATCGTCCTTATCTACGTAACGGTCTTCGGCCCTCGGCCATCGGACCTCCCGATCAAAAAGTCAACTTTTGACCTCCTATTCACCCAAATTACCAAAATGCCCCTAAACTTCCGAACGTCATAACTTCTTCCTCGAACGTCGGAATTGAACGTGCCACCTGTCTATGAACTCGTGACGTCACGAACTACGTCACGGTCATCGGTCAAAGTCCATTTGACTGCCCGATTAAAAAGTCAACGTTTTGCCACCATCAGGGGCAAAACGGTCATTTCGCACCGTTCGTCCGATTTCGCTCTACTAATCACGGATTAGCCTCACTAATCGTGATTAGTCACTAATCTAATCTAGGAATTTGGGACGGGTCGTTACAACCTTCCCTCCTTAATTAATTTCGTCCTCGAAATTCCAACCGACCTAATCTAACCGTGCTTCCCTCCTTAATTTAGTTTCATTCTCGAAACTCCAATTATCCTGATTCCACATCCAGCTCGTGGAAAGTAGAATCAACCTCGCAACACGTATACACTCGTACACCAACTAACCAGAGTAATACGTACTCGTCCGCACCCAGACGTACCCCTAACACTCACGTCGTATCGACTACACTCGACCACTTCGAATGACAGTAGCCATATGCTCCGAATCGACACCACTTGTCAACTCGATGATTCCTTTCTCAAACGCTAATCTATCCTAGCGTCTGCTCCCACCGGGAGTCACTAGACCTCACTGACCGATCCACGCTGACACCTTCGACAACTGTCACCACTTGACAGTCGTCAGTCGCAAACTGACATGACACGCACTCGTGGTTACACTAACCACAAGCATTGCACTCGACCTGTGTGTAACTAGACCCATTAGAAATACCATGACCCAATGCACAGTATCCAATGCCTAGTTCACGACCTCGACTAATCCAGGTATCGGATCCAATCCGACTACCAACATGCTCACCAACGTACTACCGGTATAACCTATATACCGTCACTAGGCACCACAAGTATGCCCAGTATTGTACCTCGAACAACGTACAAGGTACATACATCTACACATCAATCAGCCTACACCCATATAGGTTGTAGCCGATCACGTTTCTACTATGGAGTCCATTTGTCCAATCCAGTACTAGACAAATTGAAACTCCGACCCATTATCTATTTCCAAATCCGAATCCCAATCCGCAATTTCGTATGAAATCCCAAATCCAAATCCAGAAATCATATCCATAATCAGGTCCAAATTCGAATCCAAAATCATTATTCCGTAAGCTAGCATTTGGAATAACCATTCCGAACCCAAATCCATAAAAAGAAAATCTACAGTCAAGCTCTAGAATCAAATCCTGAATCGTCACCCAGAATCTGATTCCAAAACCCAAATCTAGAAATCCTTTTTCAAGTTCCAAAATCAAATCCTGAATCGTCATCCAGAAATCTGATTCCAAAACCTGAAATATCTCGTTCTCGTCTACCAAGACGCACCATATCCGAACCTATCGGATACCTGTTCAAACGATTACCACAATACGATCGATTGACTTCATAGGGAAGTCAATCCCAACATCAACACAACACTAGGTCAGACAAAATCCGACCTCGTCAGACACCTACTCATCGGACAACTACTCAGGCGAGTAATAAGTCATATGGGATTTACCTCGAAAAGAAGTTCAGTCCCATCATGCTCCACTCAACATCCAAGTAAGAGTGATAAACTCTCCACCTATCTGGATCATCAAGATCACGATCCAGATCCACCACTACGTCAAACGACTATAGACGTCACGATCGAGACTGTGGGTCCTCCCCAATCACCTCGTATCGATCCTTGGCATTCCACCTAGGAAAATCCAAAGATGATCCAAGACGATGACATCAAAACTCGTCCTATGTGAATACAACAAAACTCGCTGCATTCACCACGTCACGTAAACCAACATCGTCTGCCACCAAGCAGAAAATGAGAAATCTCAGTCACCTAACTTCGATATACTCATCTCCTCCTGATGGTCCAGAACAAATCCCGGGTCCACCAACCAATACACAATCAGTGTACTAGTGGCAACCAACAACATCTATATCATCAATATCATCTACCACCATCAATTATAGTAGAACCTGAGAAGTCACCCAAAACGACTTCGACATACCCGTTACCAATGCGGAAAACCCGCATTCCACTCGTCACCTCAATCGCAACCTCTCGCGATTCCGAAGTTCCAACAAGATTGGAAACAACATACCCGGACATCAACCACGTGTCCCCTAACCAGTTTAACTCTATCTGAGTTCCACTCCTGAACCACAGATACCAAACCTATGCCCATTACGACGGAGTCACACCCCGATCCGTAACTCATCGTCATCACGATCACCGGTACCAGTACCAGCGCTAGTACCAGCACCACGCACTATCACCAAAACTAGTGTCAGTATCAACACGCCGTGTGCAAAACTGACACCCTGGATCTCCACTCATACCAAGCGACGATCGCATACCTCTGCTCGTATAGGAGAAACTCTGTCTCCCTCGTACCTGACAACTCTGGGTACAGTCACCCTGACAACTCATGCGAGAAAAGGAAAACGTTCCCCGAACGTCCCCGATCCCCAACAATCGTAACTATAACCACTCTCGGTAGTAGCGCCTGCCCCACACTCGTGCAGACCTAACTACCAGACATCGCTATATCCAGACTCCGTATCCAACGGAATCAATCGCCCGTACCAACTACTCTGTATCCCCGCTCCGGGATTCCATCGACAAGTACCAACCCTAGTAACTTGTCCAACAATCTCTATCCTGTCGTAACTCGACTAAACCATTGTCGTCTACCAGGTCATCCACGACCGTAGTTGTACCAACAATCCATCACAACTAATGTAGCACGACAACCTACTAGGTCTAACCGATAAGTACAACCTCGACTGCGAAGTGCAGTCCCCACACAAGCTGACATGACTAGACCGACTAACGAATCCAAATCCGAATAGTCGTCAAAGTCACACCACTCGCCAACTTGCCTTTCCGAACCATACCTACCAAGGTAGGGTTCCACAATCACACCTAGAGTTCCTCGGAACCCAACTGCGAAAAGCAATAACATCAACAACCTGACCGACCCTGCGGTCTTAACATCGTAAAAACGTCAATCCAATCCTACCGACAATCCAACTAGGATTCCCCGAAACCGACAACTAACTGCCGACCGCAGTAAATCCATTTAACCCAACCCAAGTCCGACCATCGAGTGGTCGCAACTCCAAACCAGTCGTCGGAACCGATCCTACGACATCGTGAAAGACGATCCCAACTAACCGTCTCACGGTCAAAACTCGAAAATACTGTTTATCCCTTTGTAGGGTCCCACACTGTCATCCACGACAGAACTACGGCAACCCCAGCCTCAAATGCCGAACCAAGGCATGCCAATCCTACTAACCATCGTACCGGCACCCCGACAATCAGGTTGACCACGGACTGCAGCCCAATGAGATATCACATCCTCGACCAGCATACATACTCCAAGAGCTCCGCGGTTGCTCGAATAGAGACAACCCCGCTCTGATACCACGTTGATAGGACCCATCCCAATCCCCCCGGGATTAGTGCGGGATGACCCTGCTCCCGTCTGACACGAAGTGTCAGACAAGGGATATTTTCGTCCTTTGCCCTCCCGGGCTATCAGAGTACGCCAGGATCCGGAGGAGGCATGTGATATCTCGGTCTCTGCTAGAGTCCACATCCGATGTCAACCTGAAGGGCAGTCAAAACATTAAAAACTATGAGTGGACAAAACAAAGAGTTTATAAAAACATTTAATAAGGAAGACATTTGTACCCTCCACTAAAAAGCATGCATGCATTCGAAAACCATTTATCCAAAACAACCATATGTGGGACTAAGCCCAAAGCAGATATAAACTAAGGTCGAAAGGACCACAATAAAAAAAACGACCATACGGGCCACTGCCCAAATCCATAAAGGACTCGGCCCCAAACCATAAAGAAACCAAGTACACGAGCCACTGCTCAAATCCTGTGCACACATGTACACACCACATATCATATATCATATATACATCACATACATATATATAAGTCACACAACCAATCCTGTCACGGTATCCAAAGCCACGCGCGCGCTACCCGGGTCTCAATCCGAGTCATCTCAAAGTCAAGGTCAATGTCCGCAGACCACTGACCCTACCCGAGGTAATAGTAACCATAGCCTACCTGAGAGTAAGGAACCCAACTGGGGGGTGACTCCACTCAGTCGGTGCTCCGTGACTACTCCGGGGTCCACCCAGGCCAACGACCCTCCCCGGAGGAGATAGTAGAACATGTAAAGGAAGGTAGACGAACATATATATACATAACATAAACATTCATGACCGGTTCCCCTGAACCGTCATGATCCATAATATCCATAATCAGGTAACATGCCGGTTCCCATAAACCGTCATGTACCGTAATAACATAACCAGGTAACATGCCGGTTCCCATAAACCGTCATGTACCGTAATAACCAACAAGGGTTCATGCCGGTTCCCATAAACCGTCATGAACCATGATACCATAACAAGGGTTCATGCCGGTTCCCATAAACCGTCATGAACCTGGGAATCCATTTAAGGTTCCCTGACTTGAAATCAAAACCGTAAAGTGACTGGGTCTCGTGCCCGAACATAGGACATCAGTTGGGCACCGTGCCCAGAATCTGAGGTCATATGCCCGAGACAAAACCAAATGGGTCTCATACCCGAGTTTATCATTTTGAAATCTAAATTCAGTTCATTTAAATCAATAAAGAAATACAGACCCGTATAAGCACCGTAGAAGGCCGAAACCTCGAAATACGTGCTTATACGTAACCACATACAAATGCACCCATGGCATCATCAAACAAGTAATAAAACATATAATAAACATTTATGCATGCACCAATTTAGAAAACAAGGTCCACTCACAGACCGTCCGAGCTGCCGCCTCGATTTGCGTGCCATACGGCTCCCCGAGCCGATCACCGTCACCGGGACTCCCAAACCTGTCCAAATCATAATAGAAGGTTACTAACTACTTAATTAACCTCCTACCAAAGCCCCGTAATTTTCCCGTATTTTTAACTATTTTTAATCCCGAACCTAAACCTTCCGATGCCCCGAAACATCTCGAGACGGTGTCCGATCGACACGAAACCAGTCCCAAAATGTTCGTTACATCGAATAGATGATTTCGTATGTTGGAACCTTCCCCAGATTCCCTGCCACGCGCCCTCACGCGCCGCCTGAAGTGGCTGCGCGTGGGCTTCACGCGCCTGCTACAGTACCTGCTGACGTCATCGCTGACACGTCATCGCTGCCCATTGGCCCACTGTCTGACATGTCAGTCTGACATTGTCAGATCTGACATGATGACGTCATCCCTGACATGATGACGGCATCGCTGACGTCAGCATGACGTCATCACTGACAGCCCCTGACAGTGACACGTGTCACGCTCCCATTGGCCCACTGTCTGACATGTCAGTTTGACATTGTCAGATCTGACATGATGACGTCATCCCTGACATGATGACGTCATCAGGATGACGTCATCAGTCATCCCCTACATCGGTCAGACCGGTCCGGTCCGGTTTTTCCTGCAACTTGGACCGGCGTAACCGGTCCAGGTCTCCTTCTCCCTCATTTTCGGTCCGTTTGCTTCCATTCCAACTCCTAAATTCCTATTTCTTCATTTCCTATCAATCCTAATTAACTAAACAACCTAAAACCTACGAAATCCTAATTAACTTCATTTCTTCATTCTCGGCCGTCAACCACCACCAAAACCTTCCTAAAATGTCCCTAGCAACCTAATGGACTCATTAAAACCATTAAAAACTTTCCATAACAACGAAAATGGAAAAATGGATCAAAATGGGCTAACCGGGTACCCGTTCGGGTTTCTCCTCCTCTCGCCGCCGTGGGCGGCGGTTCAGGCCTCCAAGCCGGCCACCTCGGCTCCCTCGATCTCCCTGGTCCTCTGCCTGGTCATGGGTGATGGTTGGCTGGGTTTGGGTTGCACGGGAATGAGAGAAAATGGTGAGATCGGGTGGGTTGTGTTTGAACGAAGAAAATGAAAATGCACGGTGAAGTGCATGTATGTAATGTGTTGTCCAGTGGATGAGTGACACTTGTCACTCATCCATTGGTTGCTAAAAAGCAACTGGTCCCACTAAAGACAAACTGCACTTTTTGTCTCGTAAAACGTGCCGTCGTGAATAGTAACCGGGATCTTCCGTGAACCGTAACTTCGCCGTCGAACGTCCGAATTCGACGTGCCGCCTGTCTACGGATTCGTATCGTCCTTATCTACGTAACGGTCTTCGGCCCTCGGCCATCGGACCTCCCGATCAAAAAGTCAACTTTTGACCTCCTATTCACCCAAATTACCAAAATGCCCCTAAACTTCTCTTCCTCGAACGTCGGAATTGAACGTGCCACCTGTCTATGAACTCGTGACGTCACGAACTACGTCACGGTCATCGGTCAAAGTCCATTTGACTGTCTGATTAAAAAGTCAACGTTTTGCCACCATCATGGGCAAAACGGTCATTTCACACCGTTCGTCCGATTTCGCTCTACTAATCACGGATTAGCCTCACTAATCGTGATTAGTCACTAATCTAATCTAGGAATTTGGGACGGGTCGTTACATTACGAGTTTTTGAGTATGTTTTGATTGGACCGTGATTTTGGTGATTATGATTGTGGTTTTGATGTTTTGATAATGAGATTTGAGAAATTAAGTGATTTCAAGGAATTAAAATGGATTTTGAAAAAGGTGATTTCGGGCTTGATGCTCGGGGCATAAAAGTAACTTTGATTAGCGAGATTTCGGTTAACGGAAATTTAAAGCGAATTCTTGGTTTGGGTTCGGGATGATGTTTCCCGATGCCGGCTTACGGAATCATTATTGCGGATTCGAATTCGAGAATGAAAAAGGATTTAATAAAGTGATTTGGTCTGACTTTGCATGCCCCGTGTTTAATGATAATTTGATTACGTTTGTGAAGTATGATTTGGGGAATTGAATGTGGAAATTCGGACCATGGGTCCTGTTGTGAAAAATATGATTTCGGGATGAATCCCGCATTGTTGTGATTGAAAAATGTTTTGGATTTAAAGACCCGCCGAAAACTGTTTTGGGTTTAAAGACCTGGTGCTATTGCTGGAGCACGTTTTGAGTTTAAAGACTCGATTAATTGATGACGGGGGAGGGCCCTTAATGAGTTTAAAGACTCATGAGTTTAAAGACTCGGTTATTGTGATACCCCCGAGGCCTATTGATTATGTTCTGAGTTTAAAGACTCGTTGATATCCCGGGAAGGCCTGATAATGCGCATGGTTTTGAGTTTAAAGACTCGGACGCACTTGATATCCAGCAAAATGATTGACTTGTGATTTGTTGTTAATTTCGGAGGTTTCGGTTGAGTTGGGCAGTGGCCCAGTTATGCGATTGATGGTTTTGGATTTGGTTTATGTTGTATAATTGGATTTGATTTCGTGGTTTTGGACTGAGGCCGGTGTTTATGATTGCGGGGTAGGACCTGATGGTTGAGAAGGGAAAAATGACTTTGAGTTTCATACAAGTTTTTCTTATGTTGAAATTTGACACTTGGTTTTTCCTATGCTAAAAATGTAACCGATTGCGAAATGATTTTTGTATGTATGCATTGTTTTTACGTGGAGGGTAAAAGCGTCTTTCGGTAACTGTTTTATAAGCTAATTTATTTTGTCCACTCACACCTTTTGGTTTTTATTGACCCTCCAGGTCGTGGTGCGTTGTTCGAGGCTGTTCGAGGGGCGGAGGCATAAGTACGCACGTGTGGCTATCTCTGGTCTGGCATGTTCGAAGGGTAACTTCGGGATTTCAGTCGTTTTTCTAGACGGGAGCAGGACCGGGCACGGCTATTAATGCCCTTCTCAGGGGCAGTCCTGTCAATTTGGTATAAGAGCACTAGGTTGCTGATTCTGTTGCCACATCATGCCTCTGAAGTGTAAGCCTCGTGCGCGACCTGGTAGTGAGACTAGTAGGCGAGGGTGTTTGGCACCTCGTGCTAGATCTCGAGTGAGATTGACCCTGGTTTGAGGGTTAGATGTCGGGTAGTGTACACTGTGAACTGTGATTTGCTAGACATAGAATTGCGTGAGCCGTAGGGACGAATGAGACCGATGGCTGGAAGGCCGCATAATTGGGAAAATTGTACTATCCCTTAGGCCCTATTGGCCGTATAGAATTTGGTTGAGCATTGGAAATTGCTCGGGGACTGGATATGTCGGTGATGACATGGTTGGTTTGGTATGAGATTGGACTCAGGAGGAGTCGGGATGTGGATGGAGGACTCACGATGAGTCAGGATTTTGAGTTGGGAAATTCTGGCTGGATCTTGTGGAAATTGCTGAGTGTCGTGGATACTAGGTGTAGTGGTCATAGTTGAGAATTCCGGGGCGTTCGGGGAACATCCATTATCCTGTTGTGGATTGTCATAATGGTGGTACCCCTAGTTACGGAGTACGAGTAGTGATACGGGATCGTCGCTCGGTATGAGCGGAGATCCACGGCTACCCATGTTGCACACGGTGTACTTGTGTGGATGTTTGTATGTTGGTACTGGTACTAGCGCTGGTGCTAGTGTCAGTGAATGAGATTGTGTTGAGCCACGAGTTGGGGTGTGACTTTGTCATGATGAGCGTGCGTTGGTAGTAGTGGTTGAGTCATGGACTGAGTGGGATCCAGCAGAGATTGCGAGGTGTTGGGATAAGTCCCAACAGTGATGAAGTGACGAGAGTCGAGTAATTTTCCAATCGGGATCTGTGTTTGTGCATAAATAGTTATTAGCGGACGTGAGGTCTGAGTATTGGTCTGAGTGCGGACACGTGGTTGTCAAGTGAGTTACGGATGTAAGGAGTCTAGTGGTTGGACTTGACATCTCATGGGGTGGGTGTCTGATCCCAACATGGGTGGATTAAATGGTATATTTTAGACATGGGGAAAATCATTGGTGAGGGGTATTCGGAAGTCATCGGGGCTGGCTTCTTAATCTCTGCCCTGGAAAATGTTGATCGCAGATACCAGTATGTTGAGCGTATGGGTTGGTGGACCCATGTGTGTTTGGGGTCATCAGGAGGAGTTGCGTTTTCTGAAGTTGGGTAAACGGGATACCCATTTTCTGCTTGGTGGCAGATGATGTTGGATATTTGGTACGGTGTGTGCAGTAAGTTGTGTTTGCACTCACATCGGATGCATGTTGATGACACCGTAATGGATATCCTTGGTCTCTCCTAGGTGGAGTGGCAGGGATCGAGGTGAGGTAGATGGAGGGAATCCACAGGATGGATGTATTATGTTGTTGAGTGAATTATTAGATGAGGAAATAGTTGACGAGTGTTGTGTGGTTGACAAGGATTCCAGAAGGTGTAAGACCCTACGGTCAGGTTCTAGGTGGATTGCTAGCTGTGAGTAGGGGTGGATCCTAGGTGGATCCGAATTATGATGTTGTGGACCTTGGGCGTGGGAACATTTATGATTTGGACTCGAGGCTTGACTAGTGGATGAGTGGGTATCCAACAGGGTCTAATTGGTCAGTCGGTGGGGATGTGGTAACCGTTTGAGCGGGTATCCAATAGATTCGGGGTTGGTACGCCTCGGTAGTTGTGAATGAGATTAGATGTCCATTCGGCATGACTGTATACGCCTTGGTGAGCGTGCTTGGATGACGTGTTTGGGAGATGATGTTGTGTTACTGGTTGGGTAACCATGGGATCTAGAATGGATGATGAGTTGGATTGATCGATTTGTCTGGTATAAGATTGGACAAGAAACCCCGGTGTCAGGTTGTGATTGATTGTGAACTTTGTAGTGGACTTGTTGGAGATGGATGTACGTACCCTGTACGTGTACGAGAATTGGTACCAGACAGGCCGAGTGGTATTTAGTGACTGTACGTGGGAGGTACCATTGGTTTGGTTATACATGTTGGCATTCGACTTAGTTCCGACACACTTGGAATTTGTGGTGAACTGGACTTGAGCTTGATATATGCCGCAGGGTTGGGTTCGCCCTTCGAGATGAGGTTTTGTTGTTGACCTTACTCTTCAGTGAGTGAGTTGTAGTATGGGGTGTTGCCACTGATTGGCTGTTGATTGGAGCTTTACTAGGGTGGTAAAGCTTAGTGGCGACGGGTTACCTGGCAGCGTCGGCGGGGGCTGATGAGTCGGATTTGGCGACTCCCACGGGGAGCAGACGTAAGGTATGTTAGTGACTGTGAGGAACCGACTAGCTAAAGGAGTCAGCTAAGTGGTGAAAATTTGACGAGCGGTATTCACACGGATCAGGTGTTCAATTTTCACTCGCGGTGGTCGAGTGCGATCGGTACGGCGTGAGACCGTGATGGGACGCTTGAGTACAGACAAGTTTGGTGGGTGTACAAGTGTACATAGGTGTGAGATCAAAATTTCTTCCACGAGGTGGATGTGGAGTAAGGATAATTGAAAATTTTGGGAACGGTTGAGAAAAAATCGGATGGAATTTCGAGGACGAAATTCTTTAAGGGGGGAAGATTGTAACGACCCATCCCGGAATTCGGGATTAGTTTTGCAACTAATCATGATTAACGGGGTTAATCGGTGATTAGTTGGGTGAAATCGGACGAACGGTGCAAAATGACCGTTTTGCCCTTGGTCGTGGGTAAAACGTTGACTTTTAGTTCGGGCGGCCAAACGGACTTTGACCGATGACCGTGACGTAATCTGGGACGTCACAAGTTCATAGACAGGTGGCACGTTCGATTCCGACGTTCGAGGTGATAGTTATGACGTTCGGAAGCCCAAGGGCATTTTCGTAATTTGGACGAAATAAGGGAAAATGTTGACTTTTTGATCGGGAGGTCTGATGGCCGAGGACCGATGACCGTTATGAAGGTCTCGATGCCCTGAGTCCATAGACAGGCGACACGCGTCGATCGGAGTTCAATTGACCAAGTTACGGGTCTGGGACGCGTGAGGGGCATTTTGGTAATTTGCCAAGTGAGGGCAAAATGGTAATTTCCTGCAGGGGGACTGTTTGAACCATGAAACAGAGGACTGAGCACCCGTGCCGTGTGTGTCCTGAAATCCCACAATTGTTAACCAATTCAGTGACATTGGGGTGATTTTATTATCCCGTTAGTGACATTGAGGGCTATGTGTGTGCTGGGCGTGCACGGGTGGTGTGTGTGTGGGAAACAAGTGATGGTGTTCGGAATTGAAAAACAGAGATTGGACTTGAGTGTGCACGGGTTGGATTTGTTTATACCTTTGAGTGGAGGAACACAGAGCACTGAGGGAGATTTGTCTGTGCTGGTGAGTGACATTGGGTCAGTTGGGACTGGAGAATTGCAGAGCACGGGAAACCATTTTCTTCTTCGTTTTTTGGACAGTGCGAGGGACGATTCACAGAGGAGCGAGAACGAGTTCCCACGGGTGTTGGGGTCTTGTTCGATTATTAGAGTGCTAGGAGTGTTGCTCTGATTCATTTTGGAACCAGAAAGTGAGCGGAGAGTTGAGAGAACCAGCTCTGGGAAAAAACTCAAAAAATGGAGGGAAATTCCAAATTTAATCTGTGAGCTGAGTTGAGCCAAACAGAGGTAAATATTATTCTTCTGAGTTCATTTCAAACTCGACGATACGACAATTGAAGGGAACTGATCACCGTATGGCCATGAACGGAGGCCCCTGGTTTCAGAGATTTTCGAGCTTGAAGTCGACAACCTCCAGGTAATATTTCCTCAAATTTTCAGTGCTAAAGTGTTCGTTTAGGTCTCTGGAAACTCCTATCTAAGTTAATTTGGGAATGGGGTCGATTTGGGTGAGTTCGTACTTCGACCCGTTTGGATGTTCGAGTTCGAGTTGATCGATTGAGGGCTAATGGAAGATGATTAATGAATGGGATCCTAAATTAACCTGATGAAAAATTATTTAGGTGGAATGAGGGGAGGAATCGAGTGAGTTTTGATAAGGATTTAACCGGGTTGTGTCACGGGTTGAACAACCCGTATTGCAGGTTTGGCGGGTGAGAACGATGAACTGTGCAGGGGGTACTGTAGCAGGCGCGTGGACTCACGCGCAGGCACTCACGGTGGCGCGTGAGGGCACGTGGGTCCGATTTTCGAGGTAAGTCCAACATGACTTTTGTCCTATACACTGTAATGAACACTTTAGCGTTGGTTTCGAATTAATCGGACACCGTTTCGATGTTATTCCGAGGTTCCGAAGGTTTAGGTTACGTTTTTAATTAACGAATAATTCACGAAAAATTATGGGGAATTGGTATGTTGTTATTTGAGACCTTAATGACCCTGGAATGTGATTTCAAGCAGGATTCGGGTTTTTTGGAAAATGCCAGAAATTACGGGAATGCGTGCGGCGCGAAACCGAGCCTTAAAATTGGTGTGTGAGTGGACGTTGCTTTCCAAATTTGATGCATGCATAAATATTTCTATGGTTTCTATTATTATGATTATGAATGGTGATTGATTTTGATTCCCGTATTTATACGTATTTTTGCTATACATACGAAATTACACGTATTTCGAGACTATGTTTTCTTTTATGATTGACGGTTTAATGAATGATTTTATGGGATTTGTGCGTATTATGTTTTTAAGATGTTGGATCCGGTTATGAGTATGGTTCACGGTTTTGACACGTATTTCGAGAATGACACGGTTTTGCACGTTTTATGAGTTTTTGAGTATGTTTTGATTGGACCGTGATTTTGGTGATTATGATTGTGGTTTTGATGTTTTGATAATGAGATTTGAGAAATTAAGTGATTTCAAGGAATTAAAATGGATTTTGAAAAAGGTGATTTCGGGCTTGATGCTCAGGGCATAAAAGTAACTTTGATTAACGAGATTTCGGTTTTCGGAAATTTAAAGCGGATTCATGGTTTGGGTTCGGGATGATGTTTCCGGATGCCGGCTTACGGAATCATTAATGCGAATTCGAATTCCGAAATGAAAAAGGAGTTAATAAAGTGATTTGGTCTGACTTTGCATGCCCCGTGTTTAATGATAATTTGATTATGTTTGCAAAGTATGATTTGGGGAATTGAATGTGGAAATTCGGACCATGGGTCCTGTTGTGAAAAATATGATTTCGGGATGAATCCCGCATTGTTGTGATTGAAAAATGTTTTGGATTTAAAGACCCGCCGAAAATTATTTTGGGTTTAAAGACCCGGTGCTATTGGTGGAGCAAGTTTTGAGTTTAAAGACTCGATTAATTGATGACGGGGGAGGGCCCTTAATGAGTTTAAAGACTCGTGAGTTTAAAGACTCGGTTATTGTGATACCACCGAGGCCTATTGATTATGTTATGAGTTTAAAGACTCGTTGATATCCCGGGAAGGCCTGATAATGCGCATGGTTTTGAGTTTAAAGACTCGGGCGCACTTGATATCCAACAAAATGATTGACTTGTGATTTGTTGTTTATTTCTGATGTTTCGGATGAGTTGGGCAGTGGCCCGGTTATGCGATTGATGGTTTTGGATTTGGTTTATGTTGTATAATTGGATTTGATTTCGTGGTTTTGGGCTGAGGCCGGTGTTTATGATTGCGTGCTAGGACCCGATGGTTGAGAAGGGAAAAATGACTTTGTGTTTCATACAAGTTTTTCTTATGTTGAAATTTGACACTTGGTTTTTCCTATGCTAAAAATGTAACCGATTGCGAAATGATTTTTGTATGTATGCATTGTTTTTACGTGGAGGGTAAAAGCGTCTTTCCGTAACTGTTTTATAAGCTGATTTATTTTGTCCACTCACACCTTTTGGTTATTATTGACCCTCCAGGTCGTGGCGCGTTGTTTGAGGCTGTTCGAGGGGCGGAGGCATGAGTAAGCACGTGTGGCTATCCCTGGTCTGGCACGTACTAAGGGTAACTTGGGGATTTCAGTCGTTTTGCCAGACGGGAGCAGGACCGGGCACGGCTATTAATGCCCTTTTCGGGGGCGGTCCTGTCACAAGCTGACATTCTGCTGAACATCCGACTAGAAAATCATCCGCTAGACTCTACCGTCATAATGGCACGAATCTTACCTCGCAAGACATACTCAAATCTATGCGGCAGATTTAATCGACCTCGATACACACACACGAGTCAACTCTCATTTTCGCATACTCACTCTCGCTAGAGTCCCAACACTTCATACCAATTTGAATCTATCGGATACCAATTTAATCCTTCACCACTATATGTCTGATTGACTTCGCATGGAAGCCAATCCAATAGACAAAAATCGTCACAGGCCATCAAATCCCGTCTCCGTTGCGCTTCCGTTGCGCTACTCTGATCTCGACTCACTCTTGATGTCAGGACCCACCCCGGTTTCCCCCATCACGGTGGCTATCCCAAACGCTTCCTAGGACCTCTCTGAACTTAACACCACTCACCATAACCGTCGTCTCTACCCCAAACTTCACGACTTCCAGTTCGAGCATCGACGGCAAAACAGAGCACACAGAGTACTCTCCGTCGCTCCAACCTCCACCGTGCACCTCCCGTCACGGTAGCACAACCAGAAGACTCCTAGGCATCAACTGAGTCCCCTAGACCTTCCTAAACTCTTCGATTCAACCCCTAAACTCATAACTTTCACTTTGACACTTGGCGGCAAAACAGAGAAAAGATATAGGGATGAGGGATTACCTGTCCTTCTGTCGCCGTCGCAAGCTCCGCTGGGTCTGGTCGACTACTTTCACCCCTCACGACACCACCACGAGCCCAAGTGCACCGTACACGTCCACCACCGCCACGATTTCTCACAACCTCCCTGCTTCCTCCCTGTTTTTCTCTGAAAACCGACTGCCCCGACCACCGTGTTCTTGCACGATTTCACTTCCCCAACCGCTCACCAGTTCACTCTTCCACCCTCTGATCACTCTCACACACTCACAACCTCACCAACACTCTCAGCCACCATCAATTTTCCCCGATCTCCCTCTCTGTTTCACTCTGGTTTGAAGAACACAAACGTCCCAAATTATTGGACCCGTGCACAATTGTGTAGAACCCACTACACACTTGCCACATGTCACCAATCCTCTCCATTCTCTCACAAATGGCCCAATCCCAGCCATCCATCTGTCCCTCTCTGTGCACAAATACCCAGACAACCAAAAGACCAAAATACCCCTCATTTTAAGTCAAAATTACGATTTTACCCTTACCGTTTTAGACCCGTAACTCACACCTCGTAAGTCCGATGAACATGTGCCGCCTGTCATCGAACTCAGGACGATGAAATCTATCTAACGGTCCTAGGTCAACATACCAAAACCCGTTCGTACAAAAAGTCAAGGTGTCCCCCTATTTTACCCAAATTACGGTTATGCCCCCAACCTTACGAACATCATAACTTCTTCCTTGGATGTCGGAATCGGGCGTGCCACCTGCCTATGGATTCGTGACGTCCTAAACTACGTCCTGGTCACCGGTCAAAGTCCATTTGACCATCCGAACTAAAAGTCAACTTTTTTCCCAAACTAAGGGCAAAATCGTCATTTACCCACTAGTCACCGATTACACGCACGAAGCTCATCTTAATCACTATCTAAACTGTAATTTCTGGGACGGGTCGTTACAATCTACCCACCTAAAAAGAATTTCGTCCCCGAAATTCCACAACTAGTTCCCAACACTTAGGGTTTCCTACCCAGTAATCATCACTAGGTCAATAACAACTTCTCCTGGGTTTCCTGTCTATCATCTCCATCTTGGGTATTTCACACCATCCCTAGCTACTGTTACCACGGCCAACCCTCTCTCTGTAACAACTGTATGGTGTACGCAAGGGAAACTCTATGAACAGAAAACGAAGATATTTTAAAATACCTCATATGGAGTACCCAATAGAATTCACAGAGTACATCTTCACGTACTACCACCTCACCTTTCCACAACCAACTCGGATACTAACCCAGACAATCGAACACCTATCTCCCTCAGATGCTACTTCGGCCACTATCGGAATAAATCTACAAAGTCCTAAAGGTAAACTCTAGCTTGTGGGTTCTCTCCTTCAATAACCTCATATCGATCAGTTATAGTCACTCCTTTCCTATACCTTCCGTCATCCTTCCACGGAACTCACTGTAACACTCCAGATCCTCTAGGGAAACTACTAGACTCTACCCTGGGATCCAACAACAAAGCTGGGTACAACATATCCAAGAAGAGTAAAAATACATGTCCCCGCATCTGGTGCCGACTGAACCTCCTGCTGAGTCATCGAAAACACTCGGGCCTGAGATCCCGACGCTCTACCACGTCCCCTCGAACTACTAGTGGCACCACCACCTCCTCTAGTACCCGTTGTCCCTGACGCTGTACTCTGTCCGGGCTCCGCTGCTCCTCGGCCTACACCACCTTCCTGTGGCAACAATGGACACTCACGTCGGAAATGACCACACTCTCCACAGTAAAAACAAACATCTCGACCGGAAAGACCTGGTCGCCCTGTCGACGCAACAGACGTCGCACTAGCTTGCGGAGTCGGCTGTGCTCGGTAACCACGAAATCCTGAACTCTGGAAACTACTAGGTCTACCGAAACGATCATCCCCCGACGACGACGCTCCACCGAAGTTATTTCTTTTCCGCGTCCGCTGGCTCGAAGCTCTAGAAAAAGATGGCTCCCGGCGTCGCACCGGCAAACTCGCCTCAACCCTTACCGCTGCGTCCGACAACTCCCGGAAGGTAGCAAACGATCCAACCGTCACTATGGCTCGAATCTCACCTCGCAGGCCCAACTCAAACCTACGACACTTCTCGGCTTCAGTAGCCACAAACGCAGGAGCAAACCGAGACAACATCTGGAATTTCCGTTCATACTCAGCCACTGTCATATTCCCTTGTTGAAGCTGCAAAAATTCAGCCTCCTTGGCATCTCAGAAAGAACGAGGATAGTACTGCTCCAAGAACCGTTCCCTAAACGTCTTCCAGGTCACAGTATGGGCATCCCAGCCAAACAACTCGCGGGTATACCACCACTCATACGCCGCACCATCCAGTAAAAACGTAGCCAACAACACTCGCTCCTCCGGCGGGCAATGCATCACTGCAAAGATCCGTTCAAGTCTCGTAATCCACCTCTGGGTTTCCTCAGGATCAGCCCCGCCACTAAAAGTAGTAGCTCCGAGCCGCTGGGCTCGCTCAATCGTAGTACTCTCTGTTCCTCTCACCGTTTCTTCTCCAGGTCGTGGAGAGGGTCCACGTCTCGGAGGCATCGTCAACCACACGCTGAAAGAGGCATAGAAGTAGTTTAACAACCGAAACAAACCCTCACAAACTGACAAACCCCAACAAACTCGACAAACCTATGCTCTGATACCAATTGTCAGGACCCACCCCGGTTTCCCCCGTCACGGTGCCTATCCCAAACGCTACCTAGGACCTCTCTGAACTTCACACCACTCACCATAACCGTCGTCTCTACCCCAAAATTCACGACTTCCAGTTCGAGCATCGACGGCAAAACAGAGCACACAGAGTACTCTCCGTCGCTCCAACCTCCACCGTGCACCTCCCGTCACGGTAGCACAACCAGAAGACTCCTAGGCGTTAACTGAGTCCCCTAGACCTTCCTAAACTCTTCGATTCAACCCCTAAACTCACAACTTTCACTTTGACACTTGGCGGCAAAACAGAGAAAAGATATAGGGATGAGGGATTACCTGTCCTTCTGTCGCCGTCGCAAGCTCCGCTGGGTCTGGTCGACTACTTTCACCCCTCACGACACCACCGCGAGCCCAAGTGCACCGTACACGTCCACCACCGCTACGATTTCTCACAACCTCCCTGCTTCCTCCCTGTTTTTCTCTGAAAACCGACTGCCCCGACCACCGTGTTCTTGCACGATTTCACTTCCCCAACCGCTCACCAGTTCACTCTTCCACCCTCTGATCACTCTCACACACTCACAACCTCACCAACACTCTCAGCCACCATCAATTTTCCCCGACCTCCCTCTCTGTTTCACTCTGGTTTGAAGAACACAAACGTCCCAAATTATTGGACCCGTGCACAATTGTGTAGAACCCACTACACACTTGCCACATGTCACCAATCCTCTCCATTCTCTCACAAATGGCCCAATCCCAGCCATCCATCTGTCCCTCTCTGTGCACAAATACCCAGACAACCAAAAGACCAAAATACCCCTCATTTTAAATCAAAATTACGATTTTACCCTTACCGTTTTAGACCCGTAACTCACACCTCGTAAGTCCGATGAACACGTGCCGCCTGTCATCGAACACAGGACGATGAGATCTATCTAACGGTCCTAGGTCAACATACCAAAACCCGTTCGTACAAAAAGTCAACTTGTCCCCCTATTTTACCCAAATTACGGTTATGCCCCCAACCTTACGAACATCATAACTTCTTCCTTGGATGTCGGAATCGGGCGTGCCACCTGCCTATGGATTCGTGACGTCCTAAACTACGTCTTGGTCACCGGTCAAAGTCCATTTGACCATCCGAACCAAAAGTTAACTTTTTGCCCATACTAGGGGCAAAATCGTCATTTACCCACGAGTCACCGATTACACGCACGAAGCTCATCTTAATCACTATCTAAACTGTAATTTCTGGGACGGGTCGTTACAATCTACCCACCTAAAAAGAATTTCGTCCCCGAAATTCCACAACTAGTTCCCAACACTTAGGGTTTCCTACCCAGTAATCATCACTAGGTCAATAACAACTTCTCCTGGGTTTCCTGTCTATCATCTCCATCTTGGGTATTTCACACCATCCCTAGCTACTGTTACCACGGCCAACCCTCTCTCTGTAACAACTGTATGGTGTACGCAAGGGAAACTCTATGAACAGAAAACGAAGATATTTTAAAATACCTCATATGGAGTACCCAATAGAATTCACAGAGTACATTTTCACGTACTACCACCTCACCTTTCCACATCCAACTCGGATACTAACCCAGACAATCGAACACCTATCTCCCTCAGATGCTACTTCGGCCACTATCGGAATAAATCTACAAAGTCCTAAAGGTAAACTCTAGCTTGTGGGTTCTCTCCTTCAATAACCTCATATCGATCAGTTATAGTCACTCCTTTCCTATACCTTCCGTCATCCTTCCACGGAACTCACTGTAACACTCCAGATCCTCTAGGGAAACTCCTAGACTCTACCCTGGGATCCAACAACAAAGCTGGGTACAACATATCCAAGAAGAGTAAAAATACATGTCCCCGCATCTGGTGCCGACTGAACCTCCTACTGAGTCATCGAAAACACTCGGGCCTGAGATCCCGACGCTCTACCACGTCCCCTCGAACTACTAGTGGCACCACCACCTCCCCTAGTACCCGTTGTCCCTGACGCTGTACTCTGTCCGGGCTCCGCTGCTCCTCGGCCTACACCACCTTCCTGTGGCAACAGTGGACAATCACGACGGAAATGACCACGCTCTCCACAGTAAAAACAAACATCTCGACCGGAAAGACCTGGTCGCCCTGTGGCCGCAACAGACGTTGCACTAGCTTGCGGAGTCGGCTGTGCTCGGTAACCACGAAATCCTGAACTCTGGAAACTACCAGGTCTACAGAAACGATCATCCCTCGACGACGACGCTCCACCGAAGTTACTTCTTTTCGGCGTCCGCTGGCTCGAAGCTCCAGAAAAAGATGGCTCCCGGCGTCGCACCGGCAAACTCGCCTCAACCCTTACCGCTGCGTCCGACAACTCCCGGAGGGTAGCAAACGATCCAGCCGTCACTATGGCTTGAATCTCACCTCCCAGGCCCAACTCAAACCTATGACACTTCTCGGCTTCAGTAGCCACAAACGCAGGAGCAAACCGAGACAACATCTGGAATTTCCGTTCATACTCAGCCACTGTCATATTCCCTTGTTGAAGCTGCAAAATTCAGCCTCCTTGGCATCTCGGAAAGAACGAGGATAGTACTACTCCAAGAACCGTTCCCTAAACGTCTCCCAGGTCACAGTATGGGCATCCTAGCCAGATAACTCGAGGGTATACCACCACTCATACGCCGCACCATCCAGTAAAAACTTAGCCAACAACACTCGCTCCTCCGGCGGGCAATGCATCACTGTAAATATCCGTTGAAGTCTCGTAATCCACCTCTGGGCATCCTCAGGATCAGCCCCCGCCACTAAAAGTAGTAGCTCCGAGCCGCTGGGCTCGCTCAATCGTCGTACTCTCTGTTCCTCTCACCGTTTCTTCTTCAGGTCGTGGAGAGGGTCCACGTCTCGGAGGCATCGTCAACCACACGCTGAAAGAGGCATAGAAGTAGTTTAACAACCGAAACAAACCCTCACAAACTGACAAACCCCAACAAACTCGACAAACCTATGCTCTGATACCAATTGTCAGGACCCACCCCGGTTTCCCCCGTCACGGTGCCTATCCCAAACGCTTCCTAGGACCTCTCTGAACTTCACACCACTCACCACAACCGTCGTCTCTACCCCAAACTTCACGACTTCCAATTCGAGCATCGACGGCAAAACAGAGCACACAGAGTACTCTCCGTCGCTCCAACCTCCACCGTGCACCTCCCGTCACGGTAGCACAACCAGAAGACTCCTAGGCCTCTTCGATTCAACCCCTAAACTCACAACATTCACTTTGACACTTGGCGGCAAAACAGAGCAAAGATATAGGGATGAGGGATTACCTGTCCTTCTGTCGCCGTCGCAAGTTCCGCTGGGGCTTGTCGACTCCTTTCACCCCTCACGACACCACCACGAGCCCAAGTGCACCGTACACGGCCACCACCGCCACGATTTCTCACAACCTCCCTGCTTCCTCCTTGTTTTTCTCTGAAAACCGACTACCCCGACCACCGTGTTCTTGCACGATTTCACTTCCCCAACCGCCCACCAGTTCACTCTTCCACCCTCTGATCACTCTCACACACTCACAACCTCACCAAAACTCTCAGCCACCATCAATTTTCCCCGATCTCCCTCTCTGTTTCACTCTGGTTTGAAGAACACAAACGTCCCAAATTATTGGACCCGTGCACAATTGTGTAGAACCCACTACACACTTGCCACATGTCACCAATCCTCTCCATTCTCTCACAAATGGCCCAATCCCAGCCATCCATCTGTCCCTCTCTGTGCACAAATCCCCAGACAACCAAAAGACCAAAATACCCCTCATTTTAAGTCAAAATTACGATTTTACCCTTACCGTTTTAGACCCATAACTCACACCTCGTAAGTCCGATGAACACGTGCCGCCTGTCATCGAACTCAGGACGATGAGATCTATCTAACGGTCCTAGGTCAACATACCAAAACCCGTTCGTACAAAAAGTCAACTTGTCCCCCTATTTTACCCAAATTACGGTTATGCCCCCAACCTTACGAACATCATAACTTCTTCCTTGGATGTCGGAATCGGGCGTGCCACCTGCCTATGGATTCGTGACGTCCTAAACTACGTCCTGGTCACCGGTCAAAGTCCATTTGACCATCCGAACCAAAAGTCATCTTTTTGCCCAAACTAGGGGCAAAATCGTCATTTACCCACTAGTCACCGATTACACGCACGAAGCTCATCTTAATCACTATCTAAACTGTAATTTCTGGGACGGGTCGTTACACTTGAGTCCCCACATCGTAACTCATGTCACTTAGTGACCTACTTTGAAAACTTGACTCATCTCGCGTCCCAACTGTCATATCACATATCCTATCAAA
Source organism: Prinsepia uniflora (assembly GCA_032719365.1). NCBI lineage: Eukaryota > Viridiplantae > Streptophyta > Magnoliopsida > Rosales > Rosaceae > Prinsepia > Prinsepia uniflora. Next base: position 41,133,074 of record CM064865.1, on the reverse strand, counting down.
ACACATTCGACATCTTACCCATCCTGGGTGTATCTGGACCCCATCAAATACTTGTCTCAATAGGGATTGTCATCACACAGATAAAACACTATGGTTCCTCTAGCCCACATGGCCTTGAGCCCTCTACTCACATAATCACTGAACCCTCTAAATCCACTCTGCTCGAGCACACAGCATTCTACGACCAGTGAACATCTCAATATGTCGGAACACATCCGATCATAAGCCTCATCGAACTGTCACCATCGGATCCAAGCCGATCATAATATCAGGTCCATCTAGGACTCTATCCCTTAGGCAAAAAATTCCTCCTTTCTGGTAACTCCAAACATACCAATCATCAAGGCACTACACGGCCTGCTCAAGGACTGCACGCTAGCAATGTCCAACCACATACTACAGTCCATGCTCCAAAGATGGCTCAGACCTCAACCATCTGTCCCGAGGCAAACATCAATCCATCACAATCTCTACCGTCATAACCAACTCGAGTTATCGGCTATTCATCTCTTCCTGATCCATACGTGGGTATCGTCCTCGTCACATACTTATTCACATATCCAACTCTAAGACAGAGCAATACTCTTCCACATATCCAACACGTAACCGTATCCGCCCAAGACAAAGGTTGGATAATCAGTTCGCTATCTCGGGGTCGTTACGATACGATTCTCCTCTGCTCCTAGCTTAGCATAATCAGCAATACAATTCACTCTGATAACGACCAGACCTCAGTTTACTCGACTCACAGTCACCACGATCATCTCGATCATCTTGATCGTCACCACACGGCTCGAACCTCAATATGTCACTACTCGATCCTCATTATGTCACTACTCGATCTCTCAACCAATGTAACATGACCCATACTGCCAACAAGGGTCCACTACCTCGGATAGTTACTCGTCACATCCGGTGACGCTAAGTACCATGTCAGGACCCACCCAGGTTTAACCCCGAAACCCGAGGTAAATCCTGCTCCCGTTTGACACCCTGACACAAAAACAGTCAGACGCAGGAGAAAGCACTCAATAAAAACCGAAGTTAGAGTTTACAGAGCATAGTACGAATACAATGAAATAAAACCCGATGACAGTTACACGCACGTGGAAGAAAAACTTAAACACTCGGGAATCCCGCTCGTCACTTCTATGCCTCAGACACTGCCTCGACGTCAAGACCACGCGCTAGCTCCACAACCTGGAGGGCAATTTAAAACAGAAGATGTGAGTGGACCAAGAAAAGTTCTAAAACTATTTATCAGAAAAACCGAGTTTAACCCTCCGTTTTGGAACCACATGCATAACCCAGTTATCAAAACAGTAGGATCCAATACTCAGAAAACATCATAAGAAACAGAAACACTAGAAAACAGTTATAGAAGTTGTAACGACCCATCCCAGAATTCGGGATTAGATCACTAACTAATCATGATTAGCGGGGTTAATCGGTGATTAGTTGGGCGAATTCGGACGAACGGTGCAAAATGACCGTTTTGCCCCTGGTTGTGGGCAAAACGTTGACTTTTTATTCGGGCGGTCAAATGGACCTTGCCCGATGATCGTGAATTAGTTTGGGACGTCACGAGTTCATAGACAGGTGGCACGTCCGATTCGGACGAACTGGGTGAAAGTTATGACGTTCGGAAGCCCAAGGGCATTATCGTAATTTGGACGAAATAAGGGAAAATGTTGACTTTTGATCGGGGGGTCCGATGGCCGAGGGCCGAGGATGGTTAGGATGGACTCGATGCCTCGAGTACAACGACAGGCGGCACGCGCCGATCGGAGTTCAATTGACCAAGTTACGGGTCACGGATGGTGGGGGGCATTTTGGTAATTTTCTGCACAAGGGCATAATGGTAATTTCACAAGGGATGTTTGAACGGTTACTGTAGCACCTGTAATGGGAGACATGCCAGTGCACGGGTGGATGGTTTTTGGGGCAAAATTGGATGGGCTAAATGGTTGTTTATGGGGTATTGCATTGTTTAATCATGTTAGTGGGAGACATGGCCGTGTGGACAATAAGATTGGGCAACTTAACCGTGGCTGGTGCGCTGGTGGGTTTAGCACGGGATGTTGGTTACAGGCGTGGAGCAGAGACATGGGGGGAGCACTTCGGTTCTAATCAGTGTGGTTGTGAGTCTTTTGAGTTGTTATTTGCTGCTTAGTGGTTTGATCAGTGCACGGGGGGACTGGGTTTTGCCTGTGTGGGAGGCAGGCGTGTCTGGGAATGTGAAGAACAAAAACAAAGTAGGCAGGAGTTTGAGTTTTGCACGGGTGAGATTGGAACTGGAGCAATGTCGTGGTCTGGTTGTTTAGGCAGATAGTGAGGGAGCAGAGAGAGAAGTCAGTGCACGGTTGTGTTGGTAGAGGTGATGTGCGGGGAACAATCGCACAGTGAGCTGTGCTGATACATTTTGAAATATTAAAAAACAGAGACTGTGGAGCCATTGTCCTTTCGACCTCCCCAATTACGGTTTGGGAGGAAATGAGAGCTGGGGACGAACGAGAGAAGCTGAGGGACGTTTTGGAGAGGAAAACGGAGGGGTACTGAGTAAAGATTCAAGCACTGAAACCAGAAACTCGCTTCTGGGTAAGTTCGACTTCGAGTTCGAATGGCAGGCCAGCCCAAACCAAATTGAAGCTCGAATGAGTCTTCTGAAACCTTATGTAGTCGATCCAGATCGATAATTGCGAGCTTCGAAGCTTCTGAAGCCAGGAACGGACGTCGTGGGTGGCCGGAAAATCGAGCATAGCGTTCGTGCAATTGGAGGTTAGTCTTCGTGAAATTGAATCCTAAATTATCTTTACCATAATGCTGTGATGCTTGACGACCAACTAATCGAAGACTTCCTTGGCTGTTAATCAAACTCAGACGAGGAACTCGATTTTGGAGCTTGGGTTGAGTCGAGTTGGCTCGAGGTCATGACGACTGAAATGGACGGTACAGATCCCTAATTCAAATAGTGGCGAAGCTATTAGTGTGTTCAATCGTTCAAAATGATGTCGAATTGATGGGAGGCTAATCGGGTCCTCGCGCGGGTTGAACAGCCCGTATTGCAGGCTGCCGGGTTAGGACGATGACCGTTGATGCTACTGTAGCAGCGCGTGAGTGTCACGCGCAGCCGCTTGCGGCGGCGCGTGGGACCAATTTTCAAGGTGAGTTCAACACGACTTTTGTCCTACACAATGTAACGAACCTTTTAACGTTGGTTTCGAAATTTTCGGACACCGTCTCGATGTTATTCCGAGGGTCCGAAGGTTTAGGTTACGTTTTTAATTAACGAATAATTCCCGAAAAATTATGGGAAAATGGTATGTTATTATCTAAGCTCTTAGTGACACTAAATTATGTTCTCGGACAGGATTTGGGATTTCTGGAAAATATCGGAAATTACGGAACCGTGTGCGGCGCGAAACTGAGCCCTATTGGACGGTGTGTGAGTGGACGTTGCTTTCAAGATTTAATGCATGCATAAATTATTTCTATAATTTTATGATTATGATTATAAGTTGTGATTGATTTTGATTTCCGTATTTATACGTATTCGGTCCCATATTTATACGTATTTTTACTATACATGTGAAATTACACGTATTTCGAGACTATGGTCACTTGTGTGCTTAATGATGGTTTAATGAAAGAAGTTATATGAAATGGGTGTAAAATGATTTAAGAAGGGTGTTTATGATTGCAAGTGTGACCTACGATTTTGACACGTTTTTCGAGAACGTTCCGGACTTACACGTTTTACGAGATTTCGAGTTGTTGTGATTTGATCACTGTTGATGTTTGAACCTGGGAATTGAAATGAGACTTGTGATTTTGAGGATTTTAAAAATGGGTTTTGAGTATGTTTTGCTTGGATTGCGATTTTGGTGATTTTGGTTGTGGTTTTGATGTGTTGAAAATGAGATTTGAGAAAGAAGTGATTTCTAAGAATTAAAATGGATTTGAAAAAGGTGATTTCGGGCTTGGTGCTCGGGGCATAAAAGTAACTTTGATTTACGAGATTTCAGTTTTCGAAAAAAATGGATTCTTGGTTTGGGTTCGGGATGATGCTTCTGGATGCCGGCTTACGGGATCATCGTTGCGAATTCGAATTCGGGAATGAAAAAGGATTTAATAAAGTCATTTGGTCTGATTTTGCATGCCCCGTGTTTCATGATGATTTGAACATGTTTGTAAAGTATGATTTGGGGTAAATGAACGTGGAAATTCGGACCATGGGTCCTGTTGTGGGAAATGTGATTTTGGGATGGATCCCACGTTGTTGTGATTTTCAATCTGTTCTGGGGTTTAAAGACCCGCTGAAAACTGCTTTGGGTTTGAAGACCCGTTGTTGTGTTTGAAAACTGTTTTGGGTTTAAAAACCCGGTGATATTGCTGGAGCACGTTTTGAGTTTAAAGACTCGGTTAATTGATGACGGGGGAGGGCCCTTAATGAGTTTAAAGACTCGTGAGTTTAAAGACTCGGTTATTGTGATACCCCCGAGGCCTATTGATTATGTTTTGAGTTTAAAGACTCGTTGAAATCTCGGGAAGGCCTGATTATGCGCATGGTTTTGAGTTTAAAGACTCGGGCGCACTTGATATCCATCAAACGGATTGATTGGGATTCATTGATGTTCTCTGATGATTGGATGTGTTGGGCAGTGGCCCGGTTTATATGGTTGATGGGTTGGTTGATGTCGTATACTTGGATTTGGATTTTATGGTTTTGGGCTGTGGCCCTGTGTTCATGATTGCGCGCTATGACCCGAAGGTTAAGAAAAGGGAAAATGTTTCTGATCTTTCATATATGGATTTCTTATGTTGAAAATGTAACGGATTGCGAAATGATTTTTGTATGCATGCATTGGTTTTTACTTGGAGGGTAAAAACGTATTTCCGTAACTGTTTTGCAAACTGAATTCTTTTTGTCCACTCACACCTTTTGTTTTTTTTATTGACCCTCCAGGTCGTGGCGCGTTGTTCGAGGCTGTACGAGGGGCGGAGGCATGAGTAAGTACGTGTGGCTATCCCTGGTTTGGCAAGTACTGAGGGTAACTTGGGATTTTCAGTCATCTTGCCAGACGGGAGCAGGACCGGGCACGGTTATCGATGCCCCTTTCGGGAGCGGTCCTGTCAGAAGTCATAGCATAGGAATCATAAAACCATATCATAAACCCTGAACGTCAAAATCATCATTTTCCGATCAAACCTGCTGGACCTATCCGAGTCTTTAAACTCCCGAGTCTTTAAACTCAACAGGCCTCAATAATATCAATATATCCGAGTCTTTAAACTCCCGAGTCTTTAAACTCAATCCGTGCTCGTCCCCCGTCAATCAATATCCGGGTCTTTAAACCCAATAACCAGATCCAGCAAATCCAATCCAAAACCATTTGTAAAACCCTTGTCCATTTCCATATCCAAACCCGAATTAGAAATCACTGGTCCGATGCCCTTCCGGCATCCAAAACCGTCATTCCGAACCCAAATCCGGAAATTCACTTTTCAACTTAAAACCAAATTCTGCTTTACGAGATCCGATTATAAAACCGAAAACCTTGATCATCGAAATCATGTTCCAAAATCCATTTATAATCATTAGAAATCATTTATCATTTGAAATCCCAAAACTATAACATTATAATCAGAAATCGACCTTTTATCGTAAAACGTACGAAATACCGTATTTTCTCGAAAAACGTGCAATTATGTAAAATCACATCATAAATCCAACAATCATGAAATCACATATATAAAAAACGTATAGAAAACAGTTATGCATGTTCGAGTTTAAGGAAAGGGTCCACTCACAGTACCAAGCCCTCAATCGCGTCCCGAACGTACTGCACGTTCCTCGGCTTCCTCGGGAAATCTCGATCCTGTCAACAACCACCAAATGACGTCAATAACACGTCTACGAGTATCCACCTAAATTCCCTCAAAAATACCCGGGTCCTAAACGTAATGAACCGGAACCCTAAACCTTCACCCTCACGAAACTAAACTCAAACGACGTCCGATTAACCCGAAACCAATTCCAATTGACTCGTCACAACTCCTGGACCAAAAACCATGTTGACCACTTTCCCCAAAACCGCCGCACGCGCCCCCACGCGTTGTCCAAAGTGGCTGCGCGTGGCCCTCACGCGCCGGCTACAGTACCACCGTCAACCTCACGTCGACCCGGTTCACACCAGTGCTGCAACTCGGACCGGCGAGACCTGTTCTCTGCCGTCCGGCCACCATTTCACCTCCTTTCTTCACCTATAGCTTCGTCCAGCCCTACTCTATCCATCCCCGTCCTTGAATCACCGCAATTCAACTCGTAGCTCATCGACTCAAGCTCGAACCAGACAGCCCGAACTCCCCTGTTTGCCTTCCCGGCCACCCAGGTCACCTCCCGTCATGGTGGCAACACCAGACGGTTCCTAGGACCATCCTAAACCTCACCCAACTCACCTGGAACGTCGACTCTACGCCAATCTTCACGACTTTCGGTTTGAAAGTCATGGCTAAAACAGAGCACGCAGAGCACTTGCCGTCGTGCTAACCGCCACCGTATACCCCCGTCACGGCAGCACAACCAGGAGATACCCAGGCCTCCCTTGAGTCACCTAGACCACCCTAGACTCAACGATTCTACCTCTAAGGCTACGACTTCCATTTTGAACTTCTACGGCTAAACAGAGCATCGAAATGGGGATGAGGGAATTACCTGCCTTCGGTCACCATTGTGAGCTCCGCTGGGGTTGGTGGACTCCTCGCACCCCTCACGACACCACCACGATCTCTGTAGCACCGTACACGGCCGCCGCCGCCACGATTTCTCACAAACTCCCTGATTTCCTTCCTGTTTCCCCCCTGAGTTTCCCGCAGCTCTCGACGCCCTCACACACAACCCCCACACCGTCAGCCTCTCTCACTGCTTCCCTCTCACTCCCTGCTCACTCTCACACACTCACAACTCACCAGCACCCTCGATCAACCCTCAATTCTTCCTCACAATCTCCCTCTATTTCACTCTGGTTGAAGAACACGAACACACACCTTTGCACGGGTGCACCCCAATTATTTGGACCGTGCACACACACAAGAACCCCCCAGAAGCCACTACACACCTACCACATGTCACCATCCACTCCATCCTCTCCCACATGGCTCAATCCCAGCCGTCCATCTGTCCCTTTCTCTGCACAATTCCCAGAGCACAAAAGACCAAACTGCCCCTCATTTTAAACCAATTTTACACTTTTACCACTAACTTCCTAGACCCGTAACTCACTCATCGTAAGTCCGATGAATACATGCCGCCTGTCATCGAACTCAGGACAACGAGATCTACGTAACCATCCTCAGTCAACGTACCAAAACCCGATCGTCCAAAAAGTCAACGTTTTCTCTTCTTTTAACCAAATTACGGTTATGCCCTCAACCTTCCGAACATCATAACTTCCTCCTCGGATGTCGGAATCAGGCGTGCCACCTGCCTATGGATTGGTGACATCCTAAACTACGTCCTGGTCATTGGTCAACACCCATTTGACCACCCGAACTAAAGTCAACCTTTTTTGCCCAAGTCAGGGGTAAAATCGTCATTCTAAACTTACGGACCTATCGGGACCACCTAACCACCGATAAACCTCACTAATCCCACCTTAATCACTATCTTAATCCCGGCTCTCGGGATGGGTTGTTACATACCATCTGCTATTCCAGTAAATCAAATTTGACTAACATCCTAGGTGTTTAGTTCTTACACCCTCTTTGAATCCCTTAATTGTCATATCATTCCCCATTGGCCCATATAGGAAAACCTAAAGATGATGACATGAAATTCCTCCTATGTCATCCCGCGGCACCAAACACTATCTGCTAAAGAGCAGAAAATGAGAATTCTCCCTTATCTACTTCGGAATACCCATCTCTAATCCGGAATCAAGCACTCTTCTCTTTGTCTTAATCACAACATCTCTTGGTTCCGAAGTTCCAATCATGTTGGAAGCATATCCACCATTTCCAACCAATCATAACCGTCGAGAACTACTGTTGTTACCCATTCTATTTCTCACAATCAGATTTCTCCTCAAACAAGCTTATATGAAGCTCAGGAGGTAGGGTCAACTGCAGTCAACCAAAACCAACTCCCAATGTACTCTCAAGTCCTCCACTCAGATCTCACGTCTCACCCATACCAGAGTGAGAACTCCAAGGAGATGAAAGTGCATTTATTAATTGTTGGTTCCAGACCAACTCTCTGAATGTGGTAACTACCACTCGCGCCAACAATACATCGGGAACTCCAGCGCCACCCGAAACTCACTCCAAGATTGCGAGCTAACTGGGGACATCACACACGTTTCCTGCATCCCTCACGACAGTTCATTCGTAATCTCCTGGCCTCCAAGCCGTCACTCATGTGGACATCAACCACGTGTATGTAACTATCAACCTTAGTATCCAACTCGTGTCAAGCCCCGACCCTCCTCGGTCAGGACCCAACTCATCTACCACGATATTGTTCGATTTGGGCCTCATTGCCTTTGCCCTCATGGTGCAACTTCCTAGGGGGTTACCCATCATGGAATTGCACCAACCTCAACTCGCTTAACTTTGGAGTTCGAACGCCAATGAGCTCCAAAAAGGTCTCAGGCTAGATAGGTGTGAGCCTACACCTTTAAGGCACACCACCATTCCTCTCCCAGACCATTCCCCTCGTAGGAATGTGGGATCGTTCACCGTTCCCTCCAGGACATGGGTCTTACAATCCACCCCCCTTAGGGCCCAGCGTCCTCGCTGGTACACTTCCTGGTTGGGGTTTGGCTCTAATACCATTCTGTCAGGACGCGACCCTCCTCGGTCAAGACCCAACTCATCTAGCACGATATTGTCCGATTTGGGCCTCCTTGCCATTGTCCTCACGGTTTTGTTTTCGGGAGCTCACAGTGCAACTTCCTAGGGGGTCACCCATCATGGAATTGCACCAGCCTCAACTCGCTTAACTTTGGAGTTCCAACTGAACCCAATGCCAATGAGCTCCCAAAAGGCCTCATGCTAGATAGGTGTGTGCCTACACCTTTAAAGCACACCACCATTCCTCTCCCAGACCATTCCTCTCGCAAAAATGTGGGATCATTCACCGTTCCCTCTATGACACAGGTCTTACAACTCACCTATCCGATTTGACCGTTTAGGTACATCCAAAAGGATGCCATACATTACTACCTATTTGCTTGTTTCCACCTTTCACGGTTACAACCCCTGAGCACACCCTCATGTCTCAAGTCTCGTATCACTAAGGAACTAATCACCAAACCAGATATACTATGTGCCTCGCACTGAGCCACTCGGGATCCTCTCTGCCCCACTAAGTACCCAACTAACTCACATGCTCGCCACTTTCGGCGCATCTACTATATCGGTCATCATCCAAGCCTCATCGGCATTACCTCATTTAGACACATACATCATCATTTAGAATCATGCACTCGCTATTGGATTCCATCGAACACGTCTCTGACATTTTGACAGGACCCATCCCAATCCCCCCGGGATTACCATGGAATGTGCCCTGCTCCCGTCCAACAAGGGGTGTCAGACAAAGGATGACCAAGAGCCACTGCCCAAACAGGGCATCCAGAGTGCGCAAGGATCGATGGAGGAGGTGTGCAATGTCCCAGTCTCTACTGCAATCGCATCTGTGATCAACCTGAAGGGCATTAAAACCAAAAGCTGTGAGTGGACAAAAACCAATAAATTTACCAAATACATTTATAAGACATTTATGCCCTCCAATAAAAACGTATGCATGCCACCAAAACCAGTAACCAAAACGTTTGCTCAACCGAGCCCTTAGGGCCTTAGCCCAAAAACCCTTAACCAAAAACCAAGTGTGGGAACTCAGCCCAAAACTGTGGAATACCACCACCATACATATTAAAACCATGTGGGTCACCACCCACGACCATAAATGAACATCAATCCATAAATACAAAACCATTTAGGGTCCCTGACCCGACATACCATTTCACAACCAATAATCCATTTTTAACACATAACACATATCCAACCAATAAGCCATTTTATTCATTAATCCATATTTTACCATTACCATCACCAGCATCCCAGATGCTTGGTGTCCCAGACGCTAGACGTCCCTGACGTCATATCTCACGGTTTCATAAGCTACGCGTGCTGCCCGGGGTCTTTCCGGGTCCATATATCTGACATCCCTGATGTCTGACGTCCCTGACGTCAATCATAGCAATCCTGCTCCTGAGTCATCATACGGTCCGGCTGCTCCGTATAATGACCCCTCGCAGGCAATGCACCGTGACTTCCCCAGTGTCCCAGACATCTGGAGGAGACCATCATATATCCTTGTATCCAGATGGTATATGGAAAACAGTTTTATTTAATCCTTTTATCACATTATTACCATTGGGCCCTGCCCGAAATTTCCATAAAACCACATAATTCCATTTAGGGTCCCTGGCCCAAAATCACAATTATTAAATATAGGGTCCCTGACCCGAAATCACCATTATAATCCAATTGGGCCTCATGCCCGATTTTATAAACCACTGGGCCCACGGCCCGATTTGTAAACCAACTGGGCCCCTGGCCCGATAACATAACTCAAATGGGTCTCAGCCCGATTTTATACCAACTGGGCCCTTGGCCCGATTTCATTAACCAACTGGGCCCCCGGCCCGATTCTCAAATGGACTCCAAGTCCGAAATTTCCAAAACAAGTGGGCCTCAAGCCCGAGTTTATATTTCCAATTTCAAAACCATTTCATCACATTATATCCAAGACATAAATATGGAAAATCCATGTAAAACCAGAAAACCTCGATTTACGTGCAAGCACGTAAATCGCCTCGAAATACGTGAAACCGTACAATTTACCAACAACCAAATCAACATCACACAATCACAACCATAATCCATATAAAACATTTAAGCAAGCATAGAATTTATAAAACCAAAGTCCACTCACATACCGTTTTAACCGTGTGCCTCGATATGCGTGCCACCGGCCCTCCCGGGCCACACCACTATCACCGGGACTCCCAATCCTGTCCAAATCACATTAGAGGGTTACTAACCTCATTATTAACATCCTATCAAAGTCCCGTAATTTTCCCGAATTTTTACTTATTTTTAAACTTATTTTAAAACCTTCGGACATCCCGAACAATATCGAGACGGTGTCCGATCGACACGAAACCAATTCCAAAATGTCCGTTACATTAGATAGGATAGAAGTCATGTTGACCTCACCTCAAGATTCCCAATCACGCGCCCCCACGCGCCGCCGCAAGCGGCTGCGCGTGGAAGCCACGCGCCAGCTACAGTACCAGCACAGTCATCTCCTTCGCCCGTTTGTCTGGTAAACGGGTTGAAAAACCCGCGAATAGACCCGATTCAATCTCATTCAATTTAACCTCAATTCGATCCGTTCTTTCAACTGATTCCTTCCAATCCAACTCTAATTAAGTTCTGCAAGTTCAATTTCTCGAATCGTGGTCTAAATCCTCACGACTCTCGATCGATCCTCGACGGGTCTCCGGTTCGGGTTCATAGATTTCGACCCTGTTTTTCAAATTAATTAACACAGTGAGTATCGTGAGAGTGTAAGGATCATTTCTACAAGATTAATTTCATACAATCTCACCTCTAACCCAATGAACTCAAGCTCGAACACAGTAACTGTTCAAGCATGGAGTTTCATCAACCACGACCGTTTCCTTTCAATTGACGAACCCAGAAGCATCGTGGGATCATGATAAGCAGTTTCCCCACCTCAATTTCATCCAACGAAGCCTCCAATTCCACGACTCAGCTTCGAAATTTCAGAGACCTCCATCCTTCTGTTCTTCCTCAATTCGACCCCAATTACCTTCGTTCTTGTTGCAGATCGATTCGTGTTGATCCCAGAAAGCTGAATGTGAGCTCAATTTCGATCCTCACGGCCTAACACTCAGTATTCGAATTTTCCCTCTCATTTTTCCCGAAATCAAAAATCCAAAATTCAACACTCTCACAACCCCTCGTGTTTCCCCGTTAATTCCCTCATCTTAGTCTCCCATTTTTCTCTCAGGAACGGCAGAAAGAGGGAGCCAATTCTCCCAGTTCATACTCTCCCCAAATCGTGCACGGTTTGAAAGAAAAATAACGGAAAAGGAAGGAAAATGATGGATAAGGAATGATGATGTTGTAATGATAGTGTTGGGAGGGAAACATGGATCAGAATTCAGGGGATGGGTGACACTTGTCACTCATCCAGATGTGCACAGTCAACTATCACTATTCAATATTATATTATTATTTTAATCCCGGCCTCGGTTCGTTAGTTCGTTTCCTTGACCATAACGTCGTCGTCGGATCTCCGATTTCGGAATGCCGCCTGTCGTTGGATTCGTATCGACGATACCTACGTAACGGTCCTTGGCCCTCGTCCATCGGACCTCCCGGTCAGAAAGTCAACATTTGGCCCCTAAAAAGCCAAATTACCAAAATGCCCCTCAACTTCTGAACACCATAACTTTCTCTACAAATGTCGGAATCGAACGTGCCACCTGTCTATGAACTCGTGACGTCCCGAACTACGTCACGGTCATCGGTCAAAGTCCGTTTGACCGCCCGATCAAAAAGTCAACATTTTGCCCACGACCAGGGGCAAAACGGTCATTTTGCACAATTTGTCCGATTCCGCCTTACTAACCACCGTTCAACCTCACTAATCAAGATTAGTGACTAATCTAATCCCGGAATTCGGGACGGGTCGTTACACATTTCCCACTCATCTCAGTCACCTCCCCTGAGGTAGCATGACACACTTGCCAACGCCCAAAGCTCATCTCCTTCTGTGATTGCACACAGTCGTAACCCAGCCAACTCCCCAAACCACTGCTCATATTGTGCGTCACTCACGCAACTCCGTACCATCGCCACGACTGGAGAATCTCCATCGTCTCAGTCGTCACGGCAACCTGAGCCTATCTAACTCGATAAGAAGACTAATCCAATGGACCAATTCCGGTCAATAAGAAGACTAATCCCATGGATGAGTCTTATCAATAATAATGTCTGCAACAACCTTACACAAATAATTCCAGTAGCCACTCCGTTACTGAAACTCCATAACCGTGACATCAACTCACTGCAGGCACCAACCGCCCAACATGCAATATCCAACGGTCAGTCCACACAGTTTCCATCATTGCTCAACCCCGACCTGCTACACATAGGGCTTGCCATGCCACAAAACCTCTACACCGTGGCATCCTCTGCTAGTCAACATCCCTCCAGGATCCAATACACTGCAATGTGGCAACACATGCCAAAATGGGTCAAACTTTCCTATTCCCAACAATCTCAACTAGGCTCGTCCACAACTTCTACTGATGTCTCTTTGACACAATCCTCTATCTGATATGACCTTACTGTTAAACGGTCACAACTCAGTAATATAGTCATACTAAGACATCCACATCGACTAGATAGAGGGGACCTACCCGTAACACTACGACTCTATATCGTTAGATTCACATCTACGAAGATCCTACTCGAAATCAAATCTCACCAAAACACGACATCCTGTGCCAATCGAAGCCTAAACCATACTTCGTGCGAAACATGACCTAACCAGGGCGATTCCATCGAATCCTCATACTCTAACCCTAACTATCAGGTTGATGACGGGCTGTTACCACTACAAAGACATCACATTCAGCACCTACGCATCACTGTAAGAGCAACAAATGCTCTAATACCAACTTGACAGGACCCGTCCCAATCCCCCTTGAATATCGTGGGACGTGCCTGCTCCCGTCTAACACCGCGTGTCAGAACAGGGATAAACTTGTTACCCACTCGGGGTCTATCAGAGTACTCCAGGATCAATGGTGGCATGTGGTGTCTTGCTCTCTGCTACAGCCCGCATCCGCTATCAACCTGAATGGTATTAAAATTATAAAAGTTGTGAGTGGACAAAACAAAATTTTATAAAAACCATTTGTATCGAATAGACATTTATACCCTTCACGTAAAAGCATGCATGCATCATAAAATAACTTTATTTCAAATACCTTTTGAAAGCAAGACATAATGCTTTTCAATCAAACACGGTGAAAACTGCTTCTCAAACGAAGCCATTAACTTTGTAAGTTCTTAGCCCAAAATCAATTCAAAGGAACCAGAACGAAGTCTCAATTTCAATCATAGAACACGGGGTCTCAGCCCCAAACCAATCATACGGTGAAACATCATATACACATATATATAACCCATCCTTGGCATCTCATATGCCAAATCAACAACCTATCACGATATATCTACAGTACGCGTACTACTCGGGTCTCATCTCCAAGTCTAACCCCAGGATCTACGATGTCTGGGAGGACCTGTCTCTGGACCCTATCTTAGACTATATCATATCTCTCACTCCTAGGCATGTGCTCCCCTTCGGAGTCACTCATCCCAGGAAGTGGATCGTGACATTCCAAGATCATCAACATCTGGAAGAGACTAATCCGCTCATATAGGAGGGTATATATATATAACAACGTACTTTCTGTTCCAAATCATAGTTCAATTGGGTCTCATACCCGAATCAAAATCCAAATGGACCTTAATCCCAAGATCATATTTCCAAATCTGAAATCATTTTATCAATCAAAACATTTCATACCACTAGCACGTATAAAAACCCGGCCTAAGCCCAAGATATCACATAAAACATAAATTCTCGAAATACGTGTAATAACACATTTTCCTCCGAAAAGGCCAAACAATTCATATTAAAATCACAAGCACAGATGGCACCTCTAATCATGTTTATAAACACATATAAAACATTTATTCATGCATCGATTTGTAAAAAAAGTCCACTCACAGACCATCCAAGTTGTACCTCGATATGCGTGCTATAAGTCTCTCTGGCTAAACCACTGTCACCAGGACTCCCAAACTTGTCCAAATCAAACTCGAGGGTTACTAACTACTTCGAATACGCTAACATTGAATCCCTCAATTTTTTCGGGACTTTTAAACTTATTTAAAATGGACCCTAAGTCTTCAGACACTCAAAACTACCCCGAAACGATGACCAATAGACTCGAAACTTGACCTAAAATGTTTGTTACATCGAAAGAATGATTTCATGTGTTGACCTCATCTCGAAACAGTGCCTTAGCCCCCCCACGCGTTGCACATAGGCGTTGCGCGTGGAGCTCACGCACTACAACATTGTACATCTTCAACCTCGTGACAGCCGGTTTGAACCGGTCCACTGTAATGCCGGTCCAACCAAACTAGCGCAACCGGTTCACCCCTATTTTCTCCACCATTTCAACTCGTTTCAATTTCTATTCCTTTGTCCGATCATTTGCAACTAATCTATGTGATCGCAACCTAAAATCATGGCCTAGTACTCACTTCAATTTTTCCTTCACGACCTAATTTTCCAGCCCCTTGCCTGGGCTTCTCAGCCACCCCCTTCCGTCCAAAACCATTCCCAAACAATTATACAAACCCAATAAACATCCCCAAATCATCAGAAAGCATCCTCAACGTAATCTGAAATTCGAATTTTAAAAACTAAAAAGTGGTTTCGGGTTACCTGTTTCCCGCGATCCCTCCGCCGTCCACGGTAGCTCAGCCACCTCCACACCATTGCAGTCTCACCCTCAGCCACACTCTCAGTCTCACAGGGTTCCTCAAGTAGATGATGAGGTGAGGATGGATTGAAAATGGGGAAGGGTCTCGGTTTGGATCAAAGAAAATGGGAAGATGCATGTATGTGTGTTAGATGAGCAATGGATGAGTGATACTCATCACTCATCCATTGGGCCTGAACTATATATCTGGGGCCCACTCAGGATAAAAGTCCATCCGTCTTGTAAATCGTGCAATAGTACCTTGCGACTTCCGTGACCCCCAACTTTCTCGTCAAATGTCTGATTTTGACGTGTCGCCTGTCTACGGACTCGTATAGACTCGGTCTACGTATTGGTCCCCGATCCACTGGTAATGGACCTCTTGCGTCAAAAGTCAACTTTTTTCACTCATCTAGGGACAAAATCGTAATTTCATCTTGAATGTTCGATAATCCTCGACTAATCCCCGATTAGCCTCGGTAATCCGTAATTAATTCATTATTAATCCTAAGAATTTGGGACAGGTCTTTACATTCGGTGATTGTGTGAGCATGGAGCTCAGGACCAGAATGGGCTTTGAATTTCAAAAATTAAAAGCTGGTTTCGGGTTACCTGTTTCCCGCGATCCCTCCGCCGACCACGGCAGCTAAGCCACCTTGAGACCGTCGCAGTCTCACCCTCAGCCACACTCTCAGTATCACAGGGTTCCTCAAGTAGATGATGGGGTGAGGATGGATTGAAAATGGGAAAGGGTCTCGGTTTGGATCGAATGAAATAGGAAGGTGCAGATGCATGTATGTATGTTAGGTGAGCAATGGATGAGTGACACTTGTCACTCATCCGTTGGGCCTGAACTATATATCTGGGGCCCACCCAGGATAAAAGTCCATCTATCTTGTAAAGCGTGCAATAGTACCTAGGGACTTCCGTGACAACTAACTTTCTCGTCGAATGTCCGATTTTGACGTGCCCCTTGTCTACGAACTCGTATCCACTTGGTCTACGTAATGGTCCCCGATCCACTGGCAATGGACCTCTTGCGTCAAAAGTTAACTTTTTGCCCTCATCTAGGGATAAATTGTAATTTCGTCCTGAACGTTTGATAATAGTCGACTAATCCCCGATTAGCCTCGCTAATCCATAATTAATTCATTATTAATCCTGAGAATTTGGGACAGGTCGTTACATTCGGTGGTTGTACAAGCATGGAGCTCAAGGCCAGAATGGGCAAGAGGAACCCTAGTGATGATGTCTGTGATTATCTCTTCTAAAGCAAGTATTTGATGGGGTCCAGATACTCTCAAGATAGGTGAGATGTCGGTTTCTGTACCGACAGGATGATCGAGATGTCGGTTAGTGTATCGACAAAATGAGTGAGATAATAGTTGGGACTTGAGAAGAATCGGGATTACAGTGCTAGTCATTGAGTGACATGTGCTATTGTACGAGGTATCCTGATAGGATTCTAGAGCAAGTCAAGATTAGAGTTGCACAACGGAAGCGTAATGGAGCTGTGAGTAACCATCTAGACACGACGGTACATCATGACTATGATACACAGCTAGTGACCGCCGAGTGTGAGATGACTTGTGGTGCTCCAACTGAGTAGAGATTAGGAGCAGGATTGTCGGATAAGATACTCAGTAGAGATTAGATGTCAGCTTTGTCTAGAAGGATTGTTAGCATGAGTAGGATCTTGAGCAGGACTAAGCTGGACTCAGTAGAATTATGAGAAGAATATCAAATTGGTATTGTCAGATTGGATTCGGAGCATACCTGCATGAGTGACAGGTGAGATCAACAAGGATTAATGTCTCAGTCGAGGCTTGGGAATGCGAGGTTCAAGAATTGAGCAATGGAGAGTCCACTGAAAGTTAGTCATGTGCTTGTTGGATAGGGTCACAAAGGATGAGTTGAGTTTTAGCATTGACTGTTGCATTGAGGATGTACATCGAGTGACATTTGATTCTGTATGCGTACTGTGGATGGACGTTGGACGTGTTCGTATGCACGTAGGAGCCTTGGGTTAGAGGCATGATTGGATTTCCATAGTTTGGTGTGGAATTGGAGTAATGTGAATTTCGAGGATGAAATTTCTTTAAGGAGGGTAGATTGTAGCGACCCATCCCGAATTTAAGGGATTATCGAGATTAATCGAGGGTAATCAGACGATTTTGGAAAAATTACGATGTTGCACTTAGAGAGGGTGAGAAAGTTGAATTTTAATCCAAGAAGTCAAAAACATGTGGACTAAGGACCGTTACATAGATCGAGACGATACAAGTCCGTAGACAGGTGAAACGTCAAAATCAGACATCGTATGGGAAAGTTACAAGTCACAGAAGGTTCTAGGAACTATTTATGGTTGCACGTTTCACGAGGGTTGACTTTTGAGGTTGTCTTTAGTGGTCCTAAAATATCTGGCCTGGACCAAACCCATACATACATGCTTAATTACCCATTCCCTTTCATTTTTCTCATCCAACCCGAAACCCTCCCCCAAATCTCCATCATCATCTTTTTTAGCTAAGACAAGAGAGAGAGTCTGAGGGTGAGCGAGAGAGTGGGAGACGATGAAGGACGAGGCTGAGCTGGTGTGGACAGTTTAGAAACCCGTGAAACCCAAGTAACCCGAAACCCATTTTGATTGGAATTTGGTTTTTGGATTTCTAGGCATTTGGGGCTTGTTTTAATGATTTGGACATGTTTTGGGAGCTCGTACGAGCCTGTAGGACGAAGAATGAGAGGTAGAGGACCTCTGGACAGCCATGGCAGCAAGCTTGAAGTTTGGTTGTGGGAGTTCGAGCTTGATAGGTAATTTCTAGGTCTTGCTTTGTGATTTTGAGGTCATAGAACCCTTCCTGGGTTAGAGACGAGTTGATAGGAAGAAAAATGGACTAAGATAACTCAAGTGTTAGCAATCTCCGCCCCAACCTCATGGCTTCTTAGGTCCATGAAGGGTTTAGGCAAGAATTAACAAACGAGACTTCACCTATTCCATTAAACATCAAAATCTAAACTACGAAACACAAGTGATCCACATATAATCAAGACTAGTTTATGAAAAACAAACACTTATGGACAAATTATAAACAGGTATAATATGACAATTTAGATATAAACAATTTATACAAGTATGAACAATTTACAAATGAACAATTTATCCACAAGTAATGATATTCACAAAATAAACATTTACACTAACACAATAAAATATGCACAAGACTTATTCACAAGTATATTGTCAGGACCCGTCCCAAATATCACCTCGATACTCGGGATGAACCCTGCTCCCGTCTGACAATCATACTTACAATACCAAAAAGAAACTTAATACAACTATAAGCATAACCATCAGACGAAGGAGTAAATATATACAACAGTAAGCCAGAGCATAGTTTTACAAAATGGGCACCAAAAGTCCTACAAGTCTAAGTCCGCAACGGAAGAACGTCGGAAGCCCTATGCCTCGAAATCTGCCTCAACGTTCACCCCAGCGCTATCACCACGACCTGGAGGGAAATTAAAAATCAAAGGTGTGAGTGGACCGGAAAGAATGAAAGTAAGGAAATAAAATCATTTGTTCCCTCCGGTTTAAAACCAAGCATGCCAATGAAGTATTAGAAAAACAATAATATGAAACATCATAAGAAACAGAAACACTATAAATACCATAAGAAACAGATACACTATAAAACAGCATAAGAAAACAGAGTATAACCCGATCAAACCTGCTGGACCTATCCGAGTCTTTAAACTCAACCAGGCCTCACATAATCCGAGTCTTTAAACTCCCGAGTCTTTAAACTCAATAGGCCTATGGGGGTAATATCATAATATCCGAGTCTTTAAACTCCCGAGTCTTTAAACTCAATCCGGGCCCGTCCCCCATCAATATCAATCCGGGTCTTTAAACCCATAACCAGATCCAGCAAATCCAATCCATTTCCAGTGTAAAACCAATTCAAAATCCATCGCCAAACCCGAATTCGAAATCCCCGGTTCGAAGCCCTTCCGGCGTTCAGAACCGACATTCCGAACCCAAATCCGGAAAATCCATTTCCATACCAAAAACCATAAGAAATCCCTAACCATGTTTCATAACCCATTTACCATCATCAGAAAACATTTATAGGGTGAATTCCTCAAATATGGCATCAAAATCTGAAAACCGGCTTTTTCTCGAAAAACGTGCAAAACCCCGAAAACGTCTCGAAAAACGTGCAAACATCTCAATCACGTATAATCATCATCAAGACATAAAAACATACATAGAAATCATAAAACAGTAATTAAAACAGTTTGGCATGCTCGGAAATAAGAAAGAGTCCACTCACAGTTTACAACACGTCACTCGCGCTCCGTGCGCTCCTCAACCGTCTCTGGTGTCTCCCGTCCTGTCAATAGATACCAAATAGGGTCACAATAACATCAAGGATACCTTCCCTATTTTCCCTAATTTTTCGGGAATTTAATAATATTTTAATCCGAATCCCTAAACCGTACGGATTCCCGAACCATTCCGTAACACCGTCCGATTAACCCGAAAACTATACCATTGGATTCCTTAGGACATTTAGGCCTAAACTCATGTTGGACGCTTAACCGGATTCCTCCCCACGCGCCCCCACGCGCCGCCCAAAGTGGCTGCGCGTGGGCCTCACGCGCCTGCTACAGTCCATCTTCAACCTCGAGTCACCCGGTTCAACTGTGTTGAACCGGCGTGACCGGTTCTCCGCCGTTCACCCACCATTCTTCTCCATTCCAATACCATTAGCTTCGTCCAGTCCCCTGCAACCAAACCCAGTCCTAAAATCCAGAAATCACGGCCTGAAACCCCTCGTCTTCAGCCTCGAAAAACCTTGCCCGTGAGCTCTGTTTTCCTTCCCGGCCGTCCACTGCTTCCCCCTTCACGGTGGTGATACCAGCACCTTCCTAGGACCCTACTTAGTCCTACCCAACTCACAGAATCCGTCGATTCATCCCCGAAGTCCACGACTTCAAGTTTGAAGTCACGGCCAAAACAGGGTACAATGGACCCGCCGTCGAACCACCACCCACCGTGAACCTCCCGTCACGGCAACCACCACAAACGACGCCTAAGACCTCACAGAACAACACCCTGACCTCCTAATCCCTCGACTCTAAGCCCAACGTCACGACTTTGCATTTGAAAATCCACGAAAAACAGGGTAAACGAGCTTACCTTTCGATTCCGGCGCCGCCGTGAGAACCGTCACCCACCACGGTGCTCGTGGGACTCCCTGCAACCACCTGGACCTCCTACCGCCTTGGTTTGCCTCACCACACGGCACAACAGCCACCACCGTCCACGGCCTCCTCTGTTTCCTCAAATGTTCGCCGCACCACCACCGTGCCGCCGTGCACGATTCCAGTCCCAAAACACGATCAGCACCTCACCCACGTCTCTCTGTCACTCTCACCAGTCACTCTTCACTCTCCCTAGCCTCCAAATCGATCACCGCCTCACTCAAACTTCTCTCTGTTTTTCAGTTTCCTTCGAACTTGTGCACGGTTCAAAAATGACTAAGTGTGGCCGTGCACACTTAAGTTTCTCCTAGAACCATCTAGGGTCCCCCACGTGTCCATCATCTATTGGCCAGCCCAAAAATATCTGCCACTTGCCCTTAGCTGATTGGGCTGAGGAAAAATGACCAAAATGCCCCTCCTGCACAAAATTACCATTTTGCCCTTAGACTTTCCAGACCCGTATCTTTTCCGTCCGACGTCCGATGACAGCGTGCCGCCTGTCGTTGAACTCAGGACGTCGAGACCTATCCAACGGTCCTCGGTCTACGTGAAAATCACACATCCTCCAAAAAGTCAACATTTCCCTTCTTAACTCGAAATTACGGTAACGCCCCCAACCTTCCGTACATCATAACTTTTCCTCCGGTTGTCCGAATCGAACCTGCCGCCTGTCTACGGACTCGTGACGTCCTAACCTACGTCACGGTCAAGGGCTAACACTCATCCAATCAATAGTACAAAAAGTCAACTTTTCGTTTACTATTCACAAGGGCAAAATCGTCCTTTTTACAAAACTTCTCAAAAATTACATTTTTACCCTTCCCGTAGGTACGGGTTGTTACATATATATTTACTCTAACATAAAGCTAAGAAAAAGAAAAATTTCAAATTATTTTTTTATGAGTTTTTTTTAATTAATTTTGGAATGACAACTAAACTTGAAAAGAGAATAATTTTTTTTTCGAATTTTTTTTAAAGTAATGGCAAAAAATAATGATAAACATATAAAAGTTTGTTTTTTCGAAATTTTTTATTTTATTTTATAATTTTAAAAAAACAAATTAAATAAATCAAAATAAATAAAAAATAAAATGTGAACAAGTATAATATGAAAATTATGCACAAATATGAACAAGTGTAAACAAACAAGAACAAGTAGATACAACTATAAACAAGTATAAAATGAATAGATATAATAAGAACTTAAATTTACATAAACAATTATAATATGAACAAGTATATATAAAAAAAAATTATGAACAAGTATAGAAATAAGAAAAAAATAAAAATTATAGACAAGTATAATATGGACATGCATAAAGATAAAGATTATGAACAAATATAATATGTCCATGTATAAAAATAAAAATAAAAAAATATAATATGAACAAATATAAATGGACAAAAATAAAAATTATAAACAAGTATAATATAAACAATTTATACATACTAACACATTAAAAATGATTTTCAATTTCCCGAGAAAATGCGCCAAAAATTGATAACGCTCGAACTACGCATTTAAATAAATGGATATTGGATTTATAGATTTACGATGATTTTATGGAAAGTCCGGGCATGGTCCCTTTGAGATGTTTGGAAATGATTTTAAAAAAGATGTTTCCCATATACCATCCTTAGATGAGGATATGTTGATGGTCTCCTCCAGATGTCTGGGACACTGGGAAAGTAACGACGCATTTCCTGCTAGGGGTCATTGCACGGAGCGACCAGACCGTATAATGACTTAGGAGCAGGATTGCTATGATTAGACGTCTGGGACGTCAGACATCTAGGATGTCAGAGATTGACCCGAAGAGACCCCGGGCAGTACGCGTTGCTTAGACCTTGAGATATGACGTCTGGGACGTCAAGCGTCAGGGACATCAAGCGTTTAGGACACTAGACATCTGGGATGTTGAAGATGGGTATTTGGTAAATATCATTTATTGAATTTTTTTAATTATATTTCTGAAATTGTATTTCTGTGTTTATGGATTTGTGCAGTGGCCCACATGATTTGGATTTACGGTTTTGCACTGAGTTCGCATATTCTTGGATTTTATGGTATTGGGGCAAGGCCCTAATGATTTCAAGAGGGAAATGACTTTGGTTTTCTAAATGGTTTTATTATGTTTGAATTAACTGGTTTTGTATACATGCATGGTTTTTAAGTGGAGGGCATAAATGTCTTTTTGTGAAATGTATTTTATTAAATTATTTATTTTCGCCAACTCACAGCTTTTAATGGTTTTTAATGCCCTTCAGGTTGATAGTGGATGTGGGCTGTGGCAGAGACAGATACCTCACATTCCTCGGCGGATCCTGGCGCACTCTAGGAGCCAAATGGGGCTCAGGAATTTAGATTATCCCTTGTCTAGCCTTTGTGTTACCTCGTGTGACACGTGGGTTAGATGGGAGCATGGCACATCACGTGTTAATCCCGGGGGGATTAGGATGGGTCGTGTCAGGAAATGTGAAGAATGGTTGATTGCGGTGAATATTTATAGCCAAAAGATTTGGTTAGGGGTTAGCCTCATGATACATGAAGAGTTATGAGGAATAAAGACGAAAGTAATCACAGTCGAGATCTTTTCATATCCCGAAGATAATTTCAACAAAATTACAGGCTACACCACTTAAATCGAACTCGGTATGAGTGGCAATTAACTAGAGACAAGAGGGCAACATGCCTAGAAAGATAATGGGTTTAAATTACAAGTCTAACAACCCACCAAACATCTCTTAAAGGCCCACTTTCTGCATCCCGATATTGAAAGAAAGGGTCGTCTCTTTGGCAGAAGCCTCATGGGCTCGCTTATCTCCCCTTTGACTGTTTGCCCGGAAAACTTCCCTTCGTTGTTTCGTGGACTCATATTGTGTCAGGACCCGACCCTCTTCTGTCAGGTCCCGATTCATCTAGCACGATATTGTCCGCTTTGGGCCTCCTTGCCCTTGCCCTCACGGTTTTGTTTTCGGGAGCTCACGGTGCAACTTCCCAGGGGGTCACCCATCATGGAATTGCACCAGCCTCAACTCGCTTAACTTTGGGGTTCCAATCCTCCCAAAGCCACTTGAGCTCCCAAAAGGCCTCGTGCTAGATAGGTGTGTGCGTACACCTTTAAGGCACACCACCATCCTCTCCCAGACCATTTCCCCTCGTAGGAATGTGGGATTGTTCACCGTTCCCTCCAGGATACGGGTCTTACAATCCACCCCCCTTAGGGCCCAGCGTCCTCGCTGGCATACTTCACGGTCGGGGTCTGGCTCTGATACCAAATTCTCAAGACCCGACCCTCTTCTGTCAGGTCCCGATTCATCTAGCACGATATTGTCCGCTTTGGGCCTCCTTGCCCTTGCCCTCACGGTTTTGTTTTCGGGAGCTCATGATGCAACTTCCCAGGGGGTCACCCATCATGGAATTGCACCAGCCTCAACTCGCTTAACTTTGGGGTTCCAATCCCCCCCAAAGCCACTTGAGCTCCCAAAAGGCCTCGTGCTAGATAGGTGTGTGCCTACACCTTTAAGGCACACCACCATCCTCTCCCAGACCATTTCCCCTCGTAGGAATGTGGGATTGTTCACCGTTCCCTCCAGGACACGGGTCTTGCATATTGTTGCCTAAGTGCCAGGCATGCAGCCTCGGCTTCGGAAGGTGAGCACGAAGGGTACCCACATCCTGAAGTGTTTCCCGATACATCCCTTCCTATGCAAATGAATTCATCATAAGCTTTGAGGTATCTTTGATGAAAGTCATCTAACTCAGCCAGTGTGGGAATATCAGTCAAAAGGGAAAATCGGTTCAGGTAGGTCAGAGGAAAGTGTTTACGAAGACTCTCTAGAAACGGTATAACCACGAGAGAAGCAGTTAGAGTTGCGGGATTGAAATGAGCAAAAAAATTTATTGCCTGAGTCAGCTCTCCTAGATCGATGGAGTCGTATCTAGGCATGAATGACCTAATTACATCTTTAGAAACTACAAGTTCAGATGATTCTATTCCCGATGCTCGAGCGGTGCAAGAGGGAATAAGGCGGGCTGCATCAGAATCCAAGCGGTCGAACTCAAGATGAAGGATAACCTGTGTGACAGGACCCGTCCCAAATCCTCAGGGATTAATGTGGGAAGTGCCTGCTCTCGTCTGACACGAAGTGTTAGACTAGGGATAATTTCGTCCTTTGCCCAACCGGGACTATCAGAGGGTGCTAGGATCCGGAGGAAGAATGTGATGTCTCGTCTCTGCTACAGCCCGCATCCGCTATAATTCAAAACATCAAAAGTTGTGAGTGGACAAAGCAATCAATTTCTAAAAACATTTTCACAAAAAGACTTTTATGCCCTTCACAGAATGCATGCATGCATTCGAAACCCATTTATCAAAACGTTCACAAAACCATTTGGGCCTTGGCTTGAAACTGTAAGGAAAGTACATGGGAACTCATCCCAAAACCAGTTTCTGTAGGGACTCAGCCCAAATCAACATACGTGGGTCTCAGGCCAAAAACATAGCCAAAACATAGAACACGGGGTCTCTGCCTCAAACCTCTTTTCAAAACATAGAACATGGGGTCTCTGCCCCCAAATCACTTTCCGTAAAACCTCACATGTATACACATACATATAACCCATCCTCGGCATCTCAAACGAGATACCAACTCGGGGCACACAACCCCTAGGGAACACATCCCCGATATATGTCACGATTCATCTCTATATAACTGTGCACACTACTCGGGGTCTCACTCCCAGTCTACCCCCAAGAATTCTCCATCTTGGAGGCTCTGTCTAACATCCAGGATCTACGCTGCCTGGATGACCGTCTTCAGATCTAGTCCGAGCATCTTTTCAGAATCTGGTCCGAGACCACATCATAACTCCCACTCCTGGAATAGGCTCCCTATAGGGATACTCATTCCGGATAGTGGATCGTGACTCTCCAGGTCGACGTTTGGAGGAGACCAATCAAATCACGTCGGAGGGTATATACATTTTAAAAAGCACGTTCTTTCTCAACTCAATTCAACTAGGTCTCATACTCGATTCTCAAAGGTATTTCTCGAATCCGATTCAAATTCCCTTTCACAGGCTTCGGCCTAAATCCACAGTTCAACAGGGTCTCAAACCCGAATTCTCATTTTATAAACCAAACTAGGACTTAAGCCCAATTTCACAATCAACGGGGCCTCAAGCCCGATTTCACGATCAACAGGGCCTCAAGCCCGATACCACAATAACTGGGCCTTAAGCTCAATTTCACAACTAATGGGGCCTCGAGCCCGATACCATAAATCAACAGTGCCCTCGGCCCGATCGTATAACTCAAATGGGCCTCCAACCCGATTTCTCATCACATAAAATGGACTCTAAGTTCGAGGGTTTCCAATAAAATGGGTCTCATGCCCGATTTCATCTTTCTAAATCCAAAACTCATTCATTGAACCCTTGCAGAAAACATAGCATGTATAAGCATCGTATAAAATCAGAAATCTCGAAATACGTGCAAATACGTTAATACTAGCTACCACAAAAAAACGCAGTCATGGCATGCCCAAACATATATTAAAGCACTTATAAAACATTTATGCATGCATCAGTTTAGAAAGAAAGGTCCACTCACAGACCGTCTGAAGTCGCGCCTCGATACGTGCACCATAAGGCTCTTCCGAGCCAATTGTTACCT
Organism: Prinsepia uniflora; assembly: GCA_032719365.1. Classification (NCBI taxonomy): domain Eukaryota; kingdom Viridiplantae; phylum Streptophyta; class Magnoliopsida; order Rosales; family Rosaceae; genus Prinsepia; species Prinsepia uniflora. Next base: position 41,106,463 of record CM064865.1, on the reverse strand, counting down.
CCGGCATTCCCGAACCTGTCCAAATTAATTTATAGGGTTACTAACTACTTAAATAACCCCTCACTAAGGCCCCGTAATTTTTCAGAATTTTTAACTATTTTTAAACCCGATCCTAAACCTTCGGACGTCCCGAACTATATCGAAATGATGTCCGATCGACTCGAAATCAGTCCCAAAATGTTCGTTACATCAAATAGATGATATTACATGTTGGAACCCTCCGTAAATTATGCTTCACGGGCCCCCATATGCCACCCAAAGGGGCTGCGCGTGAAGGCCATGCGCCTATCTACAGTTACGATCAACCTCAAGCAAACCGGGTCTGAACCAGTTTGCTGGTTCTCAATTGCACCAGACCGGCACGACCGGTCCAACCTATTTTCTCTCTCCATTTTCACTCGATTCCTTCCCTTTCAATTCCAATCCCTCTGTCTCATTGATTCCTATCTTTCTATGGTTTCAAATCAAAAGAAAAACAATCGAAAATGGTACCTCTGGATTGAAGAACACACGACCAACTTTGGCCGTCCCTCCACGGCCGTTCAACCGTCCGAACTCTCCCCTTCCAATCCTCACAACCTCTCACTTACCTTCAAAACATCATCACATCATCAGACGCCATCCAAAACTTTTGAAATTAAAAATCCAAAATTCAAATGTTTGGTTCACGGCTTACCTTTCTCAGTGGTTCCACCGCCGTCCACAGCGACTTGCTGCCCAGCTGCCACCTCTCAGTCCCTCACTCACTCTACCCTCACACAAAATCGATTAGGGAAAGGGATATGGATTTGGTGACAAGACCCATCCCGATTATCCCTCAATAGTCGCGATGAATCATGCTCCCGTCTGACAATAACTAAAAATTACCGAAAGTAACCAAACTTATATACATACATCACACAAAAAAACCCGAAAACATTGTTAGACAAGGGATAGTTAAGTTTTACAGACCCATGACGTCAAAAGTTTGACTAGTCAAAGACAATACAGAGCATAGGTACTATTACAGATAGGGCTCAAATTCCTACTCTGTAGAGTGTCTGAGTGCGCAACGGTCTATTTATTCTTTTGCCTCGCTTGCCTCGTTTCTAGCCCTCGTACCTGTGCACTGGCCTGGAGGGTGCATAAAACAGTAAAGGTGTGAGTGGACAAAATAAAGTTTGATAAATACATTTACCTAAACACATTTCTTACCCTCCATTTTTCACAAACATGCATGCATATCATAAAACACGAGTAATAATAAGAAATCAATTAAATATGTTCAGTGGATCAATCAAAACAATTTCCACAAAACCACGGGACTTATTTCCATATCTTGTTGCTTAGAGTCACGTTTATCCCTGCAACGCGTGCATATCAATAGGCTCAAGGACCGCTCAAAATCCGAGCATCCGCCGCTGTGAACACATCACCAGCCGGCAATCCAGATCTAGTGAACACATCACTTACCGATCTATGTATATCCAGCACATCTGATCTGAGTCAAGCCTCCCTCGACTACTCTACAAAGATCGTGCTACGTGACCTCTTCGGGGTAAACACTTCCATCCCGAAGGCGAGCGTTATCTCCAGGGTGCACTCCGGGGAAAAACATATTTTCACCCGAAAGCCCTAAATATCCGCAACATATCATCATCCCAAAAACCAGTGAAAAACAGTTGCATTAAAAACCAAATCATATATCAACACAGGGTCTTAGCCCCAACATAACCAAAGTCCCGATTTATTTTATAAATCCGAAAATCATCAATATCAACATGTCATCACATGGAAATACAAATCCATTCAAAATCACAATTCCATTGGGTCTCAAGCCCAAAATATCATTTTCACACAAATCCGTGCAACCGTAAACCCGAGTTGCCAAATCACGTAAACCCATGAAAACAATTCCTGACTCATAATGCGAGTCCAAATATCATTTTCAATGTCGGGCCGTAGCCCAAAACATCATTTGCACGTTCCTCGTAAAACGTGCCCGAAAGACTGATTAAAATAATCACAAAATCACGAGAATACAAAAATCATCAAATTCATCAAATTCACATGTAACTCCAAATCCGAGTCAAAATCATTATTTACTTGAGTTCTCACGCCCACAGTATCATTTTTAACCAATTTCATGATTTCTCGAAAAACGTGCCAAAATATAATATAATAATCATAAAATTGAGAAATCACCGTATTGAAACATCAATCATGCCAAAGCATATAAAATCATATAATAAAGCATTTAAAACATATATGCATGCATCACGGTTAGAAAACAAAGTCCACTCGCACACACCGTCCCGATTGACCCGACGTCCCGGGAATATTCCAGCCTGTCAAACAAAGTGATTTAAGGTTACTAGACTATCATATAATCCTTAAATAAGAATCCCCTAATTGTCGGAATTTTATAATATTATTTTAATATAATTTAAACATGTCGGGTACTCGGAACTACTTTGAAACCATATCCGATTGACCCGAAACCAACGCGGATAGGTTCATATCATCGAGAACATCAAGTTTCATGTTGAACACTGTGCTGGAATCCTCCCCACGCGCCGTCACGCGCCCAGCACAGTACATGCTACAGTGCGTCGTTCTCACCCGTACGTCTGATAAACGGGTTGAAATACCCGCGATAGGATCCGATTCAAACTCCATCAATTCGACCTCAAATCGATCTGTTCTTTCAACTGATCCCATCTAATCCAACTTCATTTCAGTTCTGTATGTTCAATTACCTCAATTAAGGTCCAAAACTTCACGATGCACGATCGAACTTCGACGGGTCTCCGATACGGGTTTACGATTTCGTCCCTAATTTTCCAATTAATTCACATGGTTAGCATCTTGAGAGTGTAAGGAACAATTCTCCATGATCAATTTCATACGATCTTACCTCTAAGTATCTGAACTCAAGGTCGATTTTTGGTAGCCATGGCAGCTTCTGTTCTTCCTCAATTCGACGCGATTCCTTTTCGTTTTTGTTGCAAAGATGTTCGTTTTGATCCCAGCAACGTACTTCAATCCTCAATTTCTCTTCTCCTGGCTCCCAAATTCGAATTCGATTTTCCCCCCAATTTTTCTGAATTTTCGAAGCAAAATTCTACCAATTCTCTCAACCTCTCGAGTTCCTCTCTCTCAGTTCACTTCCTGAGACGCTTAATTGCATAATGACGACGAGTTTGGGGTTTATCACGGGTCAATTGAACATAATGATGAATGAAGCCTTAATTTGGGGAAAAAATGTCAAAAGGGGATATCATTGTGTTTCCCTTAAGACCCGATTCTATGTTTTCTGAGGTAAGTATCAGACAAAAGACAAGTGTCATGGTCTGATCAAAGTTGAAAGACCATTTTGCCCCTGGTTGGTCAAATTACCATTTTGCCCCTAGGCTTTCGTGACCCGTAACGTTCGTATCCAAACTCCGTTTTCGACGTGCTGCCTGTCGTTGTACTCCGGGCATCGAGACCAACCTAACGGTCCTCGAATTTTGTGAAAATTGGTTGTCAAACAAAAAGTCAACATTTTTCCCCCTTTTCGTCCAAATTACGAAAATGCCCTTGGGCTTCCGAACGTCATAACTTTTTCCCTGATCGTCGGAATTGGGCGTGCCACCTGTCTATGGACTCGTGACGTCCCGAACTACGTCACGGTCATCGGTCAACGTCCGTTTGACTCACCAATCAAAATGTCAACAATTTGACCATACTATTCACAAGGGTAAAAACGTCATTTATTCATTATGTTACAAAATTACATTTTCTGAATTTCCGGGGCATTACAACCTTCCCCCCTTAAGAAATTTCGTCTCGCATCTGTGTCTTAGGTTCCCACGTAGCCTCTTCCACGTTCTGATTCCTCCAATGAACCTTCACTAAGGGAATCGTCTTTCATCGAAGCACTTTATCCTTTCGGTCCAAGATCTGTACAGCTGTTCTTCAAAACTTAGGTCTTCTCTGAGTTCAACGGGCTGTTCCTCCAACTTGGGGCCCAGTTACGGTTTACGATTGTGATTTCGGGTCGAGGACCCATAAATGGATTTCTGGTTCATGACGGTTTATGGGGACCGGGCATGAACCCTTGAAAGGTTTTTAGAATGATTTCAAATGGTTTTTCATATACCATCCTTATATATTTATGGATTGTCTCCTCCGGGGAGGGTCGTTGGCCTGGGTGGACCCCGGAGTAGTCACGGAGCACTAACTTAGTGGAGTCGCCCCCATTGGGTACCTTACTCTTAGGAAGGTTATTATGGATTATAACCCCTAGGGAGGGTCATTGATCTGCAGTCATTGACCTTGGTGGACCCTGGGGAGACTTGGGATTTGAGACCCTGGGCAGCACGCGCATAGCTTTAGAAATTGTGACAGGATTGGTTATATTATATTCATAAACATGATTTTTTGGATTTACGAAATTGTGTTTTGTGAGTAATAAATGAATTTAGGCTGAGTTCCCACATATGTTTGATATGGTATCGTTTTTCGTAAATGGATTTGCGCAGGGGCCCGTATGACTTGAATTTACGGAATTTAGGGCTGAGACCCTATAAATGGTTATTAAAACATATGTGGTTTCATAAATGGTTTTCCTATGCGTGCATGATTTTTAGTGAAGGGCATAAATGTCTTTTATGAAATGTGTTTTATGAACTTATTGCTTTTTCCACTCATAGTCTTTTTCGTTCTTCAATGCCCTTCAGGTTGATTACGGATGCGGACTATAGCAGAGACCGAGACATCACACTCCTCCACCTAATCCTGGCGCGCTCTGGAATCCAATCAGGCTAAAGGTTTAAATTTTCCCTGGTCTGACACTTCGTGTCAGACGGGATAATGATGCATCCCGTGTTAATCTAGGGGGGATTGGGATGGTTTGTGACAAGTGGTATCAGAGCAGGTTTGCTGTTATGTTGCGCGCAGGTCAAGGATGTGATGTCTCTATGGGCTGCAGTTCATTATCAACCTGAAAGTTAGGATGCTAGTATGATAGTTAGTAGGATTGAATCGTGGGTCATTTTGGTTCGACATTTGATGCCAGGGTTGCCATAGTTTTGTCGTAGTTGGCAGTGTGGGAACCTACTGAGGAATGAAGGAAATAGTAGTTTAAAGTTTTAACCGTCCCCGCGGTTAGGTTGGGATCGTCTTTCACGATGTTATAGGATCATCTTCGACGATAGTGCGAAATTGTGACCATTAGATGGTCGGATCATGATGAGTCTGGAGTTTTGCTGCTAGGAGTAGCTAGGTTTTCCGAACACTAGCAGTGATTGATGATGTGAAGAATGTGAGTGCTGAGGAGTTAGTTGCGGATCTTATTGGGAATCCTAGTTGAGTTGAGGGTAGGATTGGATTGACGTCCATGCGATGTTAGGATCGCAAGGTCGGTCAGTTTGTGGTTTTACTGCCTTCTGCAGTTGGGTTCAGAGGAACCCTAGGATGTGATCGTGGAACCCTTAATCATGATGGATGTCGGGAAAAATGAACCCTAGTGGTGATTGATGGGTTAGAGTATATGTGTACAATAGAGTTAGTTGATGTCCTGGTAGAAAACCCTAGTGTTGAAGTATGGTTCGGAAATGTAAGTCGGCGAGTGGTTTGGTTCTAGCGACTTTTTAGAGCCGAGACCGTCGGTCGATCATGCCATGTCAGCTTTAGTACTAGGGCTGCACTCTGCAGTCGAGGTTGTATTAATCGGTTAGACAGCTAAGGTCATGGACGACCTGGTAGATGACATTGATTGAGTCGAGTTAGGATTTGGTTAGAGATTGGTCGGACAGGTTACCAGGGTTTGGTATTTGTCGACGGACTCCTGGAGTGGAAATACGGAGTGGATAGTACGGGCGTTTGATTCTGTTGGATGCAAAGTCTCGATAGCGATGTCTGGTGGTTAGGTTTGCACGAGTTGTGGCAGGCAGTACTATCGAGAGTGGTTGTAGTTGTGGTTGTTGTGAATCGGGGGACATTCAAGGAACGTTTCCTTTTCTTGGTTGAGTTGTCAAGGTGACTGTACCCAGAGTTGTTGGGTACGAGAGAGGCAGTTTCTCCAACTTGAGTAGAGGTACGAGGTCGTTTCTCAGGATGGGCAAAGATCCAGGGTTTCTAATTCGCCTAGTGGGTGCTGATGTTGATGCTGATGCTAATGTGCTGGTGCTGGTGCTGGTGCTGGTGCCAGTGATTGTGATGACGATGAGTCACGAGTCAGGATTTGACTTCGTCGAGATGGGCATGTGTTCAGTATCTGTGGTCCAGGAGTGGATCACGGATAAAGTTGGACTCGACGGGATCCAGCAGGGATTGAGACGTGTGAATCAAGTAGTAATGGGCCACATCCTTTTGGATGTACATAAACGATAGAAACCGATAGGCAAACTTGGCAGTGGATTAGACTGGTTACAGACACGTGGTTGATGTCCGAGTGTGTTGGTTCTAACATTGTTGGAACTTCAGAATCAAGAGAGGTTGTGGTTGAGGCGACAAGGAGATTGCTTGATTCCACGTTGGTAATGGGTATTTCGAAGTCCTTCATGGTCACTTCTCAGGTTCTACCATGGCAGATAATAGTTGTTGCCACCAGTACGTGATAGTGTATTGGTTGGTGGAACCAAGTTTTGTTTTGGGTCATCAGGAGCAGTTGGGTAATTCGAAGGTAGGTAAACGAAATTTCTCATTTTCTGCTTGGTAGCAGACGATGTTGGGTTACAGGGTGTGGTGAGCACAATGAGCCTTTGTTGCATTCTCGTAGGAAGAATGTTGATGTCATCGTCTTGGATCATCCTTGATTTTCCTAGGTGGAATGACAAGGATCGATACGAGGTACTTGGAGAGAACCCACAGTCTCGATGTGTCTCGCGTTGACTTATCTGTTTAGATGTGGGAAATGGTTGAGGAGTGATGTGACTAATGGAGGATTCAAAAGGGTGTAAGACCCTATGATCAGATTTCAGGAGGATAGTTAGCTGAGGTAGAACATGTGTGGATCCTAGGTGGATCGGGTTTGTGATGTGGTGGACATTGGGCATTGTGATGGATCTAGATCGTGATATTGATGACCAAGTTAGGTGGAGAGTTTATTTCCCTGTCTTGAATATTTGGATACGAGAATGTTGCGACGACTTCCTTTCGAAGTCAATCCGTTATGAGACGGTAGTTGAGTAAATTGAGGTGTATACTTTTTTCCTTGGACATTTGAGGATGAGGACGATGGAACTGACTTCTTTTTGAGGTTAATCTCGTATGGTGTACTAATCGAACAAGTAGGTGTCCGACGGGGTCGAATTTGGTCAGCCTTAGATGTGCGAATGGTGCGATTGGCTTCCCTATGATGTGAATCGAATGTAGTGAGTTGGTAATCGTTTGAGAAGGTAACCGTTAGGCTCGAATTTGGTACATCTCGGTAGACGTGGGTGAGATTGGATGCCAGTTGGCATGAGTGGGTACGGCTTGATAGGCGTGAGTCAGATTGGTACATTGGAATTCGTGTTTGAGAGTAGACGTTGTGATGCTGGTAGGGTGTTTTTGATCTATCTAGTACTCGATTGGACATATGGACTCCAGAATTGAAACGTGTTTGTCTACGATCTAGGTTGTAGGCTGGTTGATGGATGGATGTACGTACCTTGTCAGTGACAGGTTAGAGGAAGCTGGTTTCGAAGATGGACGTGGTCGGAGGCGACGGGGAAGATGACAAAAAAACTGGGCCGCAGATCTAGAATGTTTTAATGGTTTTTGAGTTCATAGACTTGTAGATGGAGCTTAGACGAACACGTAGGAAAAAACCTCGTCGAAAATGGTTGCTGGAAATGGGAGTTCTGATCGGGTCAAGTCGCGGATCATCGGCAACCCAATTGTAGGACTTCGGTAGGACCCGACCAAATGTCAGGGATAATAATGTCATCATGCAGACATCATGATGACATCATCATGTCAGACATGTCAGACTAGCGACCAACCGTGAAGTGACACATGTCACCTGCCACTTGTTAGTGAAGATGTAAGCACTGACAACCCTAATAGCGCCATGTGTCGGCCTATCATTGGTCCCCTATCTGACACGTCAGTCTGTGACACGACCTATCCCAATCCCCCCGAGATTAACGTGGGATGTGCATGCTCCCGTCTGACACGAAGTGTTAGACAAGGGATAATACATACCTCAGACCATATGGGGCTCCCAGAGCGCGCCAGGAACGGTGGAGGAGTGTGATGTCTCGACTCTGCTACAACCCGCATCCGTGATCAACCTGAAGGGCATTAAAACCATTAAGAACTGTGAGTGGACGAAAATCAATAAGTTTATGAAAACACATTTCATAAAGATATTTATGCCCTTCACTAAAAAGTATGCATGCATCGTAAAATGAGTAATCAAAACATTTACTCAAATGCACCATTAGGGCCTTAGCCCAAAAACCGTAACTTAAAATCAAGTGTGGGAACTCATCCAAAAATTGTAGAATAATAAAATCACTAAATCAAAAATCAAGTGGGCCACTGCCCAAATCCATAACCACAAATCCACAAATACCGAAATACCATTTCAAGATTTCAACAATCCATATTTACCACATAACCATCTCCGGCATCCCAGATGCCTAGCGTCCCAGACGCTCGACGTCCCAGACGTCATATCTCATGGTAATAAGCAATGCGTGCTTCCCGGGGTCTCTCTGGGTCAATATCTCTGACATCCCAGATGTCTGACGTCCCATACGTCTAATCATAGCATTCGTGCTCCTAGGTCACCATACGGTCCGGTAGCTCCGTAGAATGACCCCTCGCAGGCAATGCACCGCGACTTCCCCAGTGTCGCAGACACCTAGAGGAGACCATCACATATCCTCGTATCAAGATGGTATATGGAAAATATTTTTACAAAGTTATTTCAAAACATGTCAATGGGCCCTACCAGAAATCTCCATAAAACATCACAAATCCATTTAGGGTTCCCGACCCAAAATTACGTTTATGAAACATAGGGTCCCAGACCTGAAATCACATTTATGAAACATAGGGTCTCATTGGGCCTCATGCCCGATTTTGTAAACCACTAGGCCGCCCCCCCCCCCCCCCCCCCCCCCCCCCCCCCGCTCGATCACATGACCCAAATGGGTCTCAGCCCGATTTCGTAAACCAACTGGGCCCCTGGCCCGATCACATAATTCAAATGGGACTCATGCCCAAATTCATCTTTCCAAAAACAAAACCATGCCACAGAATCATTATTGAATTCACAATCACATAGTAATAGCATATACTCGTAAACCTTGAAATACGTGTAAATACAAGTTTACCTCGAAATACGTGCAATCGTATAATCCATAAGTGCCATAATCATCATCATAGAAATCACGTATGTAAAACATATAAAATAGTTATGCATGCATCACAATTTAGAAAACGAAGTCCACTCACAGACCGTCCTATGCTACCACCTCGATACGCGTGCCGAAAGTCCTCCTAGGCCTCATCACTATCACCGAAACTTCCAAACCTATCCAAATCACACTAGAGGGTTACTAACCTCATCATTAAGTTCCTATTAAAGCCCCGTATGTAAGACCCGTGTCCTGGAGGGAACGGTGAACAATCCCACATTCCTGCGAGGGGGAATGGTCTGGGAAGGGAATGATGGTGTGCCTTAAAAGTGTAGGCACACACCTATCCAGCATGAGGCCTCCCTTGGCTGCGCTGGTTAACGTGGTTACCTTCCAGGCGTGAGGTCTTGGGGTCAATATCATGCTAGATAGAGCGTGCAGGTGCACGTCTCTGGTTTAGACGAGGCCTTTTGGGGGCTCAGTGGCTTTGGGGGGGATTGGAACCCCAAAGTTAAGCGAGTTGAGGCTGGTGCAATTCCAGATGGGTGACCCCCTGGGAAGTTGCACCGTGAGCTCCCGAAAACAAAACCGTGAGGGCAAGGGCATGGAGGCCCAAAGCGGACAATATCGTGCTAGATGAATCAGGACTTGACAGAAGAGGGTCGGGTCCTGACAATTTGGTATCAGAGCCAGACCCCGACCAGGAAGTGTGCCAGCGAGGACGCTGGGCCCTAAGGGGGGTGGATTGTAAGACCCGTGTCCTGGAGGGAACGGTGAAAAATCCCACATTCCTGCGAGGGGGAATGGTCTGGGAAGGGAATGGTGGTGTGCCTTAAAAGTGTAGGCACACACCTATCTAGCATGAGGCCTCCCTTGGCTGCGCTGGTTAAGGTTGTTGCCTTCCAGGCGTGAGGTCTTGGGGTCAAAACCTTGCGGGCGCAGGTGCGCCTAAAGAGGACAATATCATGCTAGATAGAGCGTGCAGGTGTACGTCTTTGGTTTAGACGAGGCCTTTTGGGAGCTCAGTGGCTTTGGGGGGATTGGAACCCCAAAGTTAAGCGAGTTGAGGCTGGTGTAATTCCAGATGGGTGACCCCCTGGGAAGTTGCACCGTGAGCTCCCGAAAACAAAACCATGAGGGCAAGGGCAAGGAGGCCCAAAGCGGACAATATCGTGCTAGATGAATCGGGACTTGACAGAAGAGGGTCGGGTCCTGACACCGTAATTTTCCCGAATTTTTAACTATTTTTAAACTCGATTCAAAATTTTTGGACGCCACGAAACATATCGAAGCGGTGTCTGATAGACACGAAACCAGTCCCAAAATGTTCCTTACATCGAATAGATTATTTCTCATGTTGAACACATGTCTCAAAAGTACCCCCACGCGCCCCCATGCACTGCCGCAAGTGGCTGCGCGTGAAGCCCACATGCCAAACAGTGTTCATCGTTAACCTTAGGTTAACCCAGTCTGAACCGGTTCAAAGGTTCAGTCCAGTTCAACCGAATCGACGGACTAACTCGGCCGGTTCTCAGCCGTTCCTTAATTATTTTCGATCCTATTGATCCGTAAGCCTTCGTCTAACTCTCCTCTATCCATTCATGACTTCAAAACACGAAAACTAACTCTAGATCATACCTTCTAGTTCGAAGAACCTACGACCTTCCTTCAACCCCTTGTCTCCAGCCACCACAGACTGCCTCCGGTCACCAAATCGGTACCAATCAACTCCTAGTTACCTTCATATGTTCACCCAACTAATCAATTCTTTCATCAATCACCAAATCAAGCTTCACCATTTTTAAACCAATACAAAGCATTCACGGTTCTTACCTCTTCTCGCCGTCGTGGGCCACCACCGTGGCCACCACTACGCTCATCTCCTTTTTGATTTTGATTCACAAATCACGCGCAAAAGATGGGGATCGAGGGGTTTGGATTTCACGGTCACTATCACGCTCTGTACTCTGTTTCTCACGGGGTCAATGCCATAGTCCACGACAAGCCGTCGTGATTACGCCACTACACTCCTCATCGTCCACTACTCTTTCATTCACACCACACACACAGGTAACAGGGATTGAAAGGGGTGTATGGGATGGGAGTTCGGGTTTGTAGGAAATGAAGACGATGGAAACGGCTGCACGGGTAGGAATAGAGATGTAAGGGATGAGTTAATTAACTAATTAAGTGGCCAATGGACATAGATCCACCAATTAGGGAAAAGTAATCAATGGGATGAGTGACACTTGTCACTCGTCCAAGGCCCACACAAAAATATCTGCTCAATAAGCTTTAATTAATATTTTATTCAGATCTCGAGGCGTTAAATCCCCAATTTTGACCTGTGACCATAAGTTCTCCGTTCGACGTCCGACTTCGATGTGCCGCCTGTCTATGGATTTGTATCGACCCGATCTACGTAACGGTCCTCGTCCCTCGGCCATCGAACCTCCCGGGTGAAAAGTCAACATTTTGCCCACGCCTAGGTGCAAAACGGTCATTTACACCGTCCAGTCGATTTCGCTCAACTAATCACCCTTTAACCTCACTAATCCTTGATTAGTCACTAATCTAGTCCCCGAATTCGGGACGGGTCGTTACAACCTTCCTACCTTAAATAATTTCATCCTCAAAATTCCCACTATACCGATTCCACATCCACCTCGTGGAAAACAATTCGATCGTACATCACGTGTACACCTGCACACCCACTAACTATCAAAATACTTGCCTGCACCCAGATGTTCCACCAATAATCACGTCACAACGTATACAATCGACCACCTCGAGTGAAATCGATCGCACGATCCGACCACTTGACAATTCTACCCTTACTCTGACACATTTACTTTGACCCAATCAGCTTAACAGCCCCTCTCAATCGCTAATACTCTCTGGTATCTGCTCCCGTAAGGAGTCACCAAACCCTACTCATCAATCCACGCTAACACATTCATCCAAACCGTCACCACTTGGCCAGTCGTAAATCAATCCGACATCTCTCCCACACCGAGAGTTACCAAATCTCACAATTTCTTGATTTCCTAGATTTTACCATGTCAACATTACATGTTCCATCACGTCGCGTTCTGTTGTCACTCATGGCTCCACAGTCACAATCGAATCACCGACACCCATTGACTCACTCTAGAGTCGCACCAAGGTACCTCGTACAAAAACTTATTAATAATCCATGTTGTCACTAGTGAGAGTGACAGAGCAGTCGATCCAGTCAAAACAACTCATGGTTACACCAACCACCAACTCACTCAACCTGAGTATACCTATAACAACATCTCACTCGACCTGCATGTAACTGGACCCTAACGAATACCTGCCCAGTGCATAGTATTCAATGTCTAGTTCACGTCCTCAACCAATCCAATGATATTGGAACTAAGCCGACTACTAACACGCTCAACCACCTATCACTGGTACATCCTATGTACCGTCACCAGGACTACTCAGCTTATCCAGTATCGATCCTCGTACAACTTACAGGGTACGTACATCCATCCTCCAACCAGTCCACTACATGGTTCATCTGTCCAATCTCGTACTAGACAAATCGATCACTCCAACTCATCATCCATTCTGTGTCCCATGGTCACCCGACCGGCATCACAACGTCAACTGCCAAATGCGTAATCCAACACGTACCAATGTGACTCATGCCTACCAAGGAGTACCCATTCATGCCAATTGGGCATCCAATCTCACCCACGTCTACTGAGACGCACTAACAGCGAACCTATTAGTTACCTGCTCATTCGATTAGCACATTACATCTGATTGACTTCACAGGGAAATCAATCCCATTGTCTACATATCCAAGACTGACCAATCCGACCCCATCGGATACCCACTCGTTCACAAGTCAAATTCTCAAGTCAAATTGTAAACATCTTAACTCACTCAAGTACCATCTTATACTAGATTAACTTCAAAAAGAAGTTCAGTCCCAACATTCCCAAATCCAAATATTCACGTCAGGTAATAAACTCTCCACCTAACTTGATCAACAAGGTTACAAGCTAGATCCATCACCACGTCACCCGACTGGTAACATCACAATCCTAGATCGTCACAATGCCCAATGTCCAAAATATCACAATCCAGATACACCTAGGATCCACACATGCTCACTTAGCTAACAATTCACCTGAAATCTGATCGTAGGGTCTTACACCCTCTTTGAATCCTTCGTTAGTCACATCACTTCTCAACTATTTTCACATCTAACTACTCAGTCAAAAACGAAACTCGTCTACATTGTGGGTTCTTTCCAATTTCTAATATAGATCCTTGTCATTCCTCCTAGGAAAAATCAAGAATGATCCAAGACAATGACATCAATATTCATCCTATGTGAGTGCAAACACAACTCACTGCACCCACCACAATAAGTAACCCAACCTCGTCTACCACCAAGCAGAAAACAGAAATCTCAATCACCAAGCTTCGAAATACCCAATTTCTCCTGATGACCCAAGATAATTCACGGGTCCACTGACAGGACCCATCCCAATCCCCCTGGGATTACCATGGAATGTGCCCTGCTCCCGTCCAACAAGGGGTATCAGACAAGGGATGACCAAGAGCCACTGCCCAAACGGGGCATCCAGAGTGCGCAAGGATCGATGGAGGAGGTGTGCAATGTCCCAGTCTCTGCTGCAATCGCATCCGTGATCAACCTGAAGGGCATTAAAACCGAAAGTTGTGAGTGGACAAAACCAATAAGTTTATTAAACACATTTATAAGAAATTTATGCCCTCCAATAAAAACGTATGCATGCCACAAAAACCAGTAACCAAAACGTTTGCTCAACCGAGCCATTAGGGCCTTAGCCCAAAAACCGTTAACCAAAAACCAAGTGTGGAAACTCAGCCCAAAACTGTGAAATACCATAACTATACATAAACAACCATGTGGGTCACCACCCAAAACCATAAATGAACATCAATCCATTAAAATCATATAATCACAAATCCACCCGGAAAGCCATTTCATTAATTCGTATTTTACCATTACCATCACCAGCATCCCTGATGCTAGACGTCCCTGACATCATATCTCACGGATTTATAAGCTACGCGTGCTGCCCGGGGTCTCTCCGGGTCCATATATCTGACATCCCTGATATCTGACGTCCCAGACGTCAATCATAGCAATCCTGCTCCTAAGTCATCATACGGTCCGGCTGCTCCGTATGGTGACCCTTCGCAGGCAATGCACCGTGACTTCCCCAGTGTCCTAGACATCTGGAGGAGACCATCATATATCCTTGTATCAAGATGGTATATGGAAAACAGTTTTTATTAATTCATTTCACAACATCACAATGGGCCCTGCCCGAATTTTCCATAAAACAACACATTTCCATTTAGGGTCCCTGACCCGAAACCACATTTATTAAATATAGGGCCCCTGACCCGAAATCATCATTTTAATCCAACTGGGCCTCATGCCCGACTTTATGAACCACTGGGCCCTCGACCCGATTTATAAACCAACTGGGCCCGCAGCCCGACTTATAAACCAACTGGGCTCGCAGCCCGATTACGTACTCAAATGGACTCCAAGTCCGAGATTTCCAAAACAAGTGGGCCTCAAGCCCGAATTCATCTTTCCAATATAAAAACTGTTTTATCATATTATTTATTTAACCACAAGCACGCAAAACCACAAATAAACCGTTAATCCCGATATACGTGAAATACGGAAAACACCTCGAAATACGTGCAACATACCCGAAATCAATACTCACAAATACCATCATAGAAATCATGTATATAAACCATATAACACATTTAAGCATGCATAGGATTTATAAAACCAAAGTCCACTCACAGACCGTTTTAACGGTATGCCTCGATACGCGTGCCACCGGCCCTCCCGGGCCACACCACTATCACCGGGACTCCCAATCCTGTCCAAATCACATTAGAGGGTCACTAACCTCATCATTAACATCCTATCAAAGTCCCGTAATTTTCCCGAATTTTTACTTATTTTTAAACTTAATTTAAAACCTTCGGACATCCCGAACAATATCGAGACGGTGTCCGATCGACACGAAACCAATCCCAAAATGTCCGTTACATCGAATAGATTAAAAGTCATGTTGACCTCACCTCGAGATTCGTGCCCACGCGCCGTCACGCGCCGCCGTGAGTGGCTGCGCGTGAAATCCACGCGCCTGTTACAGTGCATCGTCCTAACCCGTATCTCTGGTAAATGGGTCCAAATTGCCTGCGACACGACCCGGTTCAATGTCCATCGATTCGATCCTAATTCCTTCAATTGATCATTTAGTTAGTTTCGTTTTAAGTCTAATTTAAGTTCTGTAAACTCAATTACACGAACACTTACCCAGATTCCATCGATTCCACGAAGAACACTCCGGTCACTGTTCAATCATGGGATTCCTTCAATGGCTGCAGGTTTCTTCCAATTGATGCATCCAGAAGCATCAATGGACCATGAGGAACAATTCCCCCACATCAATTGCATCAAACTAGTGCTCAATCGTCACGACTCAAGCTCGAACACCGTCACTATTCAACCATGGAGTTCTGTCAACCACAGCTGTTTTCCTTCAATTTATGAACCCAGAAGCATCGTGGGATCATGAGAAGTAGTTTCCCCACCTCAATTGAATCATTCGAAGCCTCAAACGCCACGACTCGAGCTCGATTTTCCTCCTCTGTCACCAAGTGTGATCAGAGCCAAAACAGCACCAATTCCCTTCGTTCTTTCGACGTTTCTGATCGTTGTGATCCCAGGAAGCTGAAGGTAATCTCCAATTCGATCCTCACGGCCTAATTCTTCCATTTCGAATTTTCCCCCCAATTTTCCCGAAATCCAAAATCCCAAATCCCAAATTCAGTACTCTCACAACCCCTCGTGTTTCCCCGTTAATTCAATCATCTTAGTCTCTCATTTTTCTCTCAGGAACGGCAGAGGAAGGGAGCCAATTCTCCCAATTCATCCTCTCCCCAAATTGTGCACGGTTTGAAAGAAAAACAAAGGAAAAGGAAGGAAAATGATGGATAAGGAATGATGATGTTGTAATGATAGTGTTGGGAGGGAAACATGGAGCTGGAAACAAGGGATGGGTGACACTTGTCACTCATCCGGATGTGCACAGTCAACGGTCACTATTCAATATTATATTAATATTTTAATCCGAGCCTCGGTTCGTTAGTTCGTTTCCTTGACCATAACGTCGTCGTCGAATCTTCGATTTCGGCATGCCGCCTGTCATTGGATTCGTATCGATGATACCTACGTAACGGTCCTTGGCCCTCGTCCATCGGACCTCCTGGTCAAAAAGTCAACATTTGGCCCCTATTATGTCAAATTACCAAAATACCCCTCAACTTCCGAACCTCATAACTTTCTCTACGAATGTCGGAATCGAACGTGCAACCTGTCTATGAACTCGTGACGTCCCGAACTACGTCACGGTCATCGGTCAAAGTCCGTTTGACCGCCCGATCAAAAAGTCAACATTTTGCCCACGACCAAGGGCAAAACGGTCATTTTGCACATTTTGTCCGATTTCGACCTACTAAGCACCGTTCAACCTCACTAATCGAGATTAGTCACTAACCTAATTTCGGAATTCGGGACGGGTCGTTACATCCACCAACCAATACACGCTCAACGTGCTGGTAATAACGACCATCGTTTGCCACGGGTAGAAAATAAGAAGCAACCCCAGTGACTTCAGAATACCCATCACCAATGCTGACACACGTACTCCTCTCGTCTCTTCAATCACAACTCTCCTCGAATCCAAAGTTCCAACCATGTTAGAAAATTGATATGCTTCTAACTAAGTGTCAAGTCCAACCACTGGACTTCCCAAATCCTTAATTAACTTGGACAGCCACGTGTCCACAACCAATCTATTACTCAGACCTCCTGTTTGTTCATAACCGTTTATGCACATCTGAAAAGATGTAATTCATTACTATCTCGTTCCCATAACTCAACCTTTACAGGTTCAACTCTCAGGTTTCCATGTTATTCACAATCTTACAAACTCTCACATCAATACTACCAATGATTCTCATCGACTCTTTCCAATTTCACTAATTTCCTTGCACTTCCTCTGGATACTAGAAACACACAACCACACAAGTTTCGGAGTTGACGAAAACTCCCCGAATCCACTAATTTCCATGACGTCCCCTATCCCATGTCTCAATCGTACCTTTTCATCAATTCATCCATTCATCACTTCATCACTTGTCATCCATTCATCCATTCATCCATTCATCACTTCATCACTTCATCCATTCATCCAAAAATTTCTCATGTCTCAATCGTACCTTTTCATCCATTCATCACTTGTCATCTCATAACTATTGGGACCTATCCCAACACATCACAATCCTTGTTGGATCCCATCCAGTCCATCACTCAATCATTACCCAATCTCAGATACCGAACATATACCCATCACGATGGAGTCACATCCCAACTCGTGGCTCATCATCATCACAACCACTGGCACATAGCATACGAATCAGTCAACCCTGGGTCGTTACTCATACCAAGCAACAACCTCGTATCTCCGCTCAGGTGAAAGGAACTTTGCCTCTCTCGTACCCCAAAACTATGGGTACCACCATTCTGACAATCCACAGGCAGATAATGAACGTTCCTTGAATGTCCCCCGATCCTCAACTAACACCACTACATCCCCTTGA
Organism: Prinsepia uniflora; assembly: GCA_032719365.1. Classification (NCBI taxonomy): domain Eukaryota; kingdom Viridiplantae; phylum Streptophyta; class Magnoliopsida; order Rosales; family Rosaceae; genus Prinsepia; species Prinsepia uniflora. The sequence goes on along the minus strand of CM064865.1, from coordinate 41,088,422 downwards.
TAGCCAGTCATCTCCACACGACTGTCTACCAACGGTCATTGCTATCGAGATCCACATCCACACATCACACTATTATCTTGTCTAACCCGAGATTCCATATCTTATCTCAAAACTGTACTCGTGGATCGAATCCCATCATTTCACTTCATGTCGGCCAACCAATCTCTATCGTTTCGACTAGACTCACTAGAGTCATCCACATGGTCATCCACGACCTCAGCCGCTCTTTGTAGCACAAGTTCTAATCCACTAGTCACAATCTGGGGTTCGACTCGACAAACCACCTCCACTTCGGAAAGTCGTCCAATCCTCAACAACTACGGACTCACACTTCTTATTCATCAATCACACTCTAGGGTTCCTCCGAACCCAACTGCTCTCTGCAATAAATTTCGCAATCCGACCGACCCCGCGGTCTTGACATCGTGTGGATGTAACTCCAATCCTACCATCAACTCAACTGAGGTTCACATTTCCAGATCACTACTCAAATGGGGTTCCCCAACCCAACTACTCCAAGCAGCACCACAATCTAACATCACATGACTGAGCCAACGGTCCCACATTACCAGTTGGCACGTACAACCCCACTTGGGTCGAATCACAATAACGCTCGGTGTTTCGGGCCAAAACACACTATCCACTATTCGATTCCAAAAATATCTAACTGGCATCCTATTATCAGGTTCATAATGAGCTGATCACGTAGAGACATTACATCCTCGACCTACGCTACAATAAGAACTACCGAATAGCGACAACCTCGTACTGATACCACTTGACACAACCCATCCCAATCCCCTCCGGATTAACGTGGGATGCATCATGCTCCCGTCTTACATGAAGTGTCAGACAAGGGATAATACTACCTTAGCCCATACGGGGCTACCAGAGCGGTATGGACTCCCAGAGCGCGCCAGAAATAGTGGAGGAGTGCGATGTATCGGTCTTTGCTACAACCCGCATCCGTGATCAACCTGAAGGGCATTAAAACCATTAAGAACTGTGAGTGGACGAAAATGAATAAGTTTATAAAAACACATTTCATAAAGATATTTATGTGGTTCACTAAAAAGTATGCATGCATCGTAAAATCAGTAATCAAAACATTTACTCAAATGCACCATTACGACCTTAGCCCAAAAACCGTAACTCAAACCAAGTGTGGGAACTCAGCCCAAGATAGTAGAATACTAAAATCCGTAAATCCAAAATCAAGTGGGCCACTGCTCAAATGCATAACCACAAATCCACAAATACCGAAATACCATTCCAAGATTCCAACAATCTATATTTACCATATAACCATCTTTGGCATCCCAGATGCCTGACGTCCTAGACTCTCGACGTCTCAAACGTCATATCTCACGGTAATATGCAACGCGTGCTACCCGGGGTCTCTCTGGGTCAATATCTTTGTCATCCCAGATGTCTGACGTCCCAAACGTCTAATCATAGCATTCCTACTCCTGAGTCACCATACAGTCCGGTAGCTCTGTATAATGACCCCTCACAGTCAATGCACCGTGACTTCCCCTGACAATCCCTACCCCTAATCTACTGGGATTAAGGAACAAGCCATGCTCCTGTCTAGCTTACGTGCGACATGAAGGCTAAATCGACGTCCAACCTCCATGTAACACGTAAGCCAGACAAGGGATTCCCAAGCGAACCATCTACCAACTTTCGGTCCATCTGGCGATCGTCCCAGTCTCACCGGGGTCAACACATTTCTAAGTCATACCCAAGGTACCTCTAACGTCACACCAGCTGATACTCACGGATCAACCAACACTAGGTACGCCACAACACCACTACTACCAGTCACATCAATCTCGACTCATTCTCGAGTCAAGCGTACCTCGTACCAATATCGCAGTACATCGTTCGAGTCTGCCGCCAATAGGTACAAATCTCACCTCGCAAACCAATTCTCAAGACGGCATCTACCGGGTCACAAATCCACACGTTGACGGTGGTACTCATGCCAATTCTCAATAGGTACAAATCTCACCTCGCAAACCAATTCTCAAGCCTGTTGAGCCGGATGGTACTCATGGGCCGGTTGACGGTGGCCCGTTGGGCCGGATGGCGATTGGATTTGTGACCCGTGATCAGTTTGGTTGAGATTGGATTTTTTCGGCTACGAGTAGTCTTTAGACTCAAAACACAATCAACAGACCTCGGGGGATATCACAATAACCGCGGCCTGTTGATTGTGTTTTGAGTTTAAAGACTCGGTTGATTGATGACGGGGGAGGCCCTGGATTTCTATGATTTTCACTTGGTTTTCGGTTTAAAGACCCGTTGAAACTTGGTTTTCGATTTAAAGACCCGAATATGGTTGGATCTAGTTTTGAGTTTAAGGACTCGGCGCGCTTGAGATTCAGCAACTTGATTGATTGATGTTTTACTTTTGTTTTTCACTTGTTTTCAGATGTATTGGGTTGTGGCCCGGAAGATTTGGATTTTGTGGATTTTGGGCTGAGTTTCCGTACTTTGATGAGGATTTATGATTTTGGGCTGAGGCCCTGGATTTGAGTTACGGATTTGAGAAAAGGAAATGATTTCTGGTTGTCATTGATGGTTTCTTATCTTGGTTATGAAATGGTTTTATGAAAATAGTTTTCACATTCATGCATTGGTTTTTTTAAATGGAGGGTATAAATTTAATTTCTTATAAACTATTTTTTGAACGTATTATTCATTTTGTCCACTCAGTCTTTTTATGTTTTCGATACCCTACTGGTTTGATGAGGTACAGGCTGTTGTTAGAGAGAGACCGAGACATCACATATGCATCCACAGTAGGTTCTGCGCATTCTAGGAAGCCCGAAAGTTTTTTGACGGTTTGCTTAGGAATCCCTTGTCCGGATTACGTGTTACATGGAGGTTGAATGTTGGTTTAGCCTTCATGTCGCACGTAAGTTAGAAGGGAGCATGGCTTATCCATTAATCCCGGGGGATCGGGGGTAGGGCGTGCCATCCCCAGCGTCCCAAACACCTGGAGGAGACCATCACATATCCCCAGTGTCCCAAACACCTGGCAAGCGGCTGCGCGTGAAGTCCATGTGCCAAACACTGTTCATCGTCAACCTTGGGTAAACCCGGTCTGAACTGGTTCAAAGGTTCGGTTGGGTTCAACCAAACCGACGGACTGACTTGGCTGGTTCTCAGCCGTTCCTCAACAATTTTTGATCCTATTGATCCCTAACCCTTCGTTTAACTCTCCTCTATCCTTTGATGACTTCAAAACACGAAAACTAACTCTAGATCATACCTTATAGTTCGAATAACCTAAGACCTTCCTTCAACCTTTGTCTCCAGCCACCACAAATCGCCTCTGGTCACCAAATCGATCCCAATCAACTGCTGGTTACCTTCAGATGTTCACCTAATTAATCAATTCCTTCATCAATCACCAAATCAAGCTTCACCATTTTTGAACCAATACAAAGCATTCATGGTTCTCACCTCTTCTCGCCGTCGTGGGCCACCACCATGGCCACCGATACGCTCATCTCGACCTCCTGTTTCATTTTGATTCACAAATCACGAGTAAAAGATGGGGATCAAGGGGTTTGGATTTCACGGTCACAGTCACGCTCTGTACTTTGTTTCTCACGAGGTTAATGCCATAGTCCACGGTAGGCCGTCGTGATTACGCCACTACACTCCTCATCGTCCACCACTCTGTCATTCACACCACACACACAGGTAACAAGGATTGAAAGGGGTGTATGGGATGGGTGTTCGGGTTTGTAGGAAATGAAGACAATGGAAATGGATGCACGAGTGGGAAGAGAGATGTGAGGGGTGAGTTAATTAATTAATTAAGTGGCCAATGGACATAGATCCACCAATTAGGGAAATGTAATCAATGGGATGAGTGACACTTGTCACTCATCCAGGGTCCACACAAAAATACCTTCCCAATAAGCTTTAATTAATATTTTATTCGGATCCCGAGGCGTTAAATCCCCAATGTTGTTCCCGTGACCTTAACTTCTCCGTTCGACATTCGATTCGGTGTGCCGCCTGTCTATTGATTCGTATCGACCCGATCTACGTAACGGTCCTCGGCCCTCAGCCATCAGACCTCCCAGGTAAAAAGTCAACATTTTGCCCACGCCTAAGGGGAAAATGGTCATTTTACACCGTTCGGTCGATTTCGCTCAACTTATCATCGTTTAACCTCACTAATCCTTGATTAGCCACTAATCTAATCCCGGAATTCGGGACGGGTCGTTACAACCTTGCCCCTTTAAATAATTTCGTCCTCAAAATTCTAACTATACCAATTCCACATCCACATCGTGGAAAACAATTCGATCGCACATCACATGTACACCTATACATCAACTAACTAGCAAAATACTTGCCTTCACCCAGACGTTCCACCAATACTCATGTCACATCGTATACACTCGACCACCTCGAGTGAAATCGATCACACGATCCAACCACTTGACAATTCTACCCTTACTCTGACACATTTACTTTGACCCAATTAGTGTAACGGTCTCTCTCAATCGCTAATACACTCTGGTATCTACTCCCGCTGGGAGTCACCAAATCCTACTCATCAATCCACGCTGACACATTTAGCCAAACCGTCAGCTCTTGGCTGGTCATAAATCAATCTGATATCTCTCCTGACACGACCCATCCCAATCCCCCCGGGATTACCATGGAATGTGACGTGCTCCCGTCTGACAAGAGGCGCCAGACAAGGGATAACCGATTGCCATTGCCCAAAAGGGCTTCCAGAGTGCGTAAGGATCGATGGAGGAGGTGTGCGATGCTCAATCTCTGCTGCAGTCGTATCCGGAATCAACCTGAAGGGCATTGAAAACAAAAGCTGTGAGTGGACGAAAATAAACAAGTCTGTTTAAAACATTTATAAGACATTTATGCCCCTCAGTAAAATCATATGCATGCACCAAAACCCAATAATCCCATATTTATTTAGAAATAACCATTAGGGCCTTAGCCCGAAAACCAAAGCATAGTTTCAATTTCCAAAAGTAAATCCAAGAGTTATTTCATAAATCCAGTAATATGAACCATAAGGCATATAATATAAACCATAACCATTATTTTAGCCACTGCACTATACACTCCAATCCGACATCCCTGATGTCTGACGTACCTGACGTCAATAAGGTCACAATCACAAGGCTACGCGTGCCACTCGGGTCTCAATTTCCGAGTTCAATCCCCGAACCCCGTTCGGGTACAGCATCCCCGATGCTTAGCGTCATAGACGCTGGACGTACTAGACGTCCGTGACCTCTCCGGGGTACCTCATCCGGAGGAGACAATATAATATGGAAGGATCTATACAGTGCAGTACCAAATACATTTTATAGATATCCACATGCAAAACATATAGGTATACATAGATAAAATCCGAACCATTCGTTACGTTTCATCAAACGGGTCTCATGCCCAAATACCGTGAAACGTGCCATAACCGAAATATCATCAAAACCATTTATAGATTCCAGCATGTGAACATATACAAAATGTAAACCAGAAAACATTTATTCAATTCCATTTTAGGGTCCCCGACCCGCAATCACGTGTAGAAATCAACTGGACCCCTGGCCCGATTCCACAAGTTAACTGGGCCCCTGGCACGATCCACATGTTAACTGGGCCCCTGGCCCGATTTCATAGTTCAACTGGGCCCCTGGCCCGACTTTACATTATTCAAGTTCGTAACCGTTTCATGAAATCATATCCAACCATATTTATGGAAATCGGTGAAAATCCAGAAAATCTCGGTTTACGTGCAAATACGTAATTCACCTCGAAATGCGTGAAATCATTCTAAATTCACCGATATCCAAAGTAAATCATTTAATCATAATTATAACAATCATAAAACAGTTATGCATGCATCGAATTTATGAAACCAATGTCCACTCACAGACCGTTTAACCGAGCGCCTCGATACGCGTGCCATAGGCCTTCCCGGGCCACACCACTATCACCGGGACTCCCAATCCTGTTCAAATCACATTAGAGGATTACTAACCTCACCGTTAACATCCTATTCAAGTCCCGTAATTTTCCCGAATTTTTAAGTATTTTTAAACTGGATTTAAAACCTTCGGACATCCCGAACAATAACGAAACGGTGTCCGATCGACACGAAACCAATTCCAAAATGTTCGTTACATTAAATAGGACAGAAGTCATGTTGACCTCACCTCAAGATTCGTGCCCACGCGCCGTCACGCGCCGCCGTGAGTGGCTGCGCGTGAAAGCCACGCGCCTGCTACAGTGACTGCTACAGTCACCATCCTCGCCCGTTTCTCTGGTAAACGGGTTGAAAAACCCGCGATAGGACCCGGTTCAATCTCACCCAAAACAACATCGAATCAATCCGTTCTTTCAACTGATCCCTTGTAATCAATCACCATTTAAGTTCTGTAAATCGAATTACACAAATCGTGGTTTCAATCCTCACGACTCTCGATCGATCCTCGACGGGTTTTCAAATCGGGTTTCACGATATCGTCCCTGTTTTCCAAATTAATTCATTCAGTTAGCATCGTGAGAGTGTAAGGGACATTTCTACAAGGTCAATTTGAGAATTACTTACCTCAAACCCACTGAACACAAGCTCGACTTTGAGCTGCCATGGAAGCTTCTGTTCTTCCACAATACGGCACCATTTCTCGTCGTTTTCATTGCAGAGATGTTCGTATCAATCCCAGAAGTCGAATTGAATCCACAATTGTGATCCTCACCGCTCATATTGTCGAATTCGCAAATCCCCCAATTTCCACGATTTTTCGGTTTAAAATTAACCCAGGGGCCTCACTGTCACTCGAGCCTCACACTCAATTCGGCTTCCTCAGTCTCCCAATTGCACAATGGAGCTGAGACAGAGGTTAATTAGCTGCTAATTGGTAATCATTAAGACAACCCACAAATTAGGGAATTAGTGTCTAAAGTAAGAATAATTGTGTCTCCCTTAATACATGATTCCATGTTATCTGGTGCAAAGAAGATGACAAAGTGACAGATGCCACTGCCAGGCAGCAAGATTCAATGGTAAAAGACCATTTTGCCCTCCGGTTGACAAATTACCATTTTGCCCCCAGACATCCGTGACCCGTAACTTGGTCACCCGAACTCCGTTTTCGACGTGCCGCCTGTCGTTGGATTCGTATCGACGAGACCTACGCAACGGTCCTTGGCCCTTGGCCATCGGACATCCCGGTCAAAAAGTCAACATTTGGCCCCTAATATACCAAAATTACGAAAATGCCCTTGCACTTCCGTACATCATAACTTTCACCACGAACGTCGAAATCGAACGTGCCACCAGTCTATGAACTCGTGACGTCCCGAACTACGTCACGGTCATCGGTCAAAGTCCATTTGACCATCCGAATTAAAAGTCAACGTTTTGCCCACACTCAGGGGCAAAACTGTCATTTTGCACAATTCGTCCGAAATCGCCCAACTAATCCCAGATTAGTAAATCACAATTAAATATTATTAAATCCCGATATTCGGGACGGGTCGTTACAACCTTCCCTCCTTAAAGAATTTCGTCCTCGAAATTACCAACAATCTTATTCCACAACCACCTTGTGGAAAACAATTCGACCACACATCTGTGTACACTTGTACACCCACATACTGGGACAACACCAGTCACGTTTGTACCCAGACATCCCATCACAGTCATACGTCACAACAACAACACTCGACCACCTCGAGTGGACATAAGCACCTGATCCGCGATAAGATCGCTTAACCATTTAGCTGACTCCTTCAGCTAGATGGTTCCTTTCCATTATCAATAAATCCTTACATTTGCTCCCGTTGGGAGTCACCAAATCTCATTTGTCAGTCCACGCTGACACCATCAGTCAACTGTCATCACAAAACTTACCACCCTGGTAAGGCTCCAACCATCTGTCCGTCGGTGACAACACCATGTACTACATCACTCCCGATGTAGCGCAAGATCAACCACATGATCTCAATTCGCAGGGCAAGCCCATTCCTGCGACATAAATAAATCTCAATGTCCATAATCGCCGACTCCCTCAGCGAACCAAAACGCTGGGAAATCACGGTGTGATCAAGTCACACAAGGCTACTCGTGGTTACACAGACCACCAATTCACTCATCCAGAGTGTACGTATACCGTCAATTAACCCAATCAAGTGGTGTAATTGGAACACATTGAATACCAGCCCAACAGTGATCACACATATCAATACCGGGGTTCCACTAGCCAACCGTGGCCAAGAGCACCTGCTCATACAATCACTGAACCCGACAAAATCACTCTGCACAGCGCACAGTATCCAATGTCCAGTCCACAATCACAACCAAACAAATGATATCGGAACCAAGCCGATTACCAACACGTTTAATTACACACCACTGGTACATCCCATGTACCGCCATTAGGCACCACTCAGCCTAACCCGTAACAATCCTCGTATAACGTACCCTGTACGTATCACAATCCATCAATTTGACTATAGCCACCCAGGTCATAGCCAAACACGTACTAGTAATGAAGTACCTTTGTCCAACCCAACATGAGACAAAGCGAACTCCACCCGTCATCTCGTTCCAATTCTGAATCCGAATCCGCAATTTCGTAAGAAATCCCGAATCCGAACCCAACAACACATTTTTAATCCATGTCCAAATCCGAATCCGAAATCATTATTCCGTAAGCTAGCATTGGAATAATCATTCCGCACCCAAATCCGGTAATCCATTTTCGAGCTTTGTAATCGAATCCTGAATCGTCACCCAGAAATTCGGTTCCAAAACCCAAAACCTCGTTTACGTTCATCAAGACGTAACGTAACCGAACCTATCGGTTGCCTCTCCAAAACACTCGATTGACTTCATAGGGAAGCCAATCCCAATATTCACACGTCAAAGGTTGACAAAATCCGACCACATCGGAAACCTACTCAATCGAGTAACAAGCCATATGGACTTCACTCCGAAAAGAAGTTCAGTCCCGTCATCTACGACTCACATACCAAGGTAAGAGTGATAAACTCTCCACCCATCTGGATCATCAAGATCACAATCCATATCCATCGCTACGTCACCCGACAAGTAATATCACGATCCTAGATCGTCACATCGACCAAAGTCGACAACATCGCAAATCAGATCCACCTAGGATCCACACATGCTCACATAGCTAACAATCCATCTGAAAGCTGATCGTAGGGTCTTACACCCTCAATTGAATCCTTCGCCAAATTCTCTTGGTGGAAAGATGACCACGCATAACACCACCAAATCCAAAATCATACAAAACTTCTTGTGTCCAATGACCCAAGGCCAAACCTGGGTCCACCTACCAATACACGCTCAACGTACTGGTAGCAACAATCATCATCTGCCACGGCAGGAAAATATGAAGTCAACCCTAATGACTTCGGAATACCAATCACTGATTCGGAAACGAGCACTCCTCTCGTCTCCCAATCACAACTCTCCCCGAAACGGGAGTTCCAACCATGTTGGAAACAGACATGCTCCCAATGAGATGTCAAGTCCAACCACTGGACTGCCCATGTCCATACCTTACTTGGACCACCACGTGTCCAAGATCGATTCATTACTCGGACCTCACGTCCGTCAATAATCATGTATGCACACACCCCGATTCCGAACGGAATGTCCATAATTTTGCCTGAATGTGCATACCACACTGCTTCCGTCTCACATCTCAACCTAAACAGGTTCAATCCTCAGGTTCCAAGTGATTCACAATCACAAAATCCCACATCAATACCACGAATGGTTTCCCCGACTTTTCCAATTCCAATAATTTCCTTGTACTCTCAGGGGATATAAGCAGTACACAAACTTACCAATCTCGGAGTTGACCACAACTCCCCAAATCCACCAACTCGCATGACATAGGGAACATCGTCCCTAGATTCCCCAAGTTTCAATCATACCATTTTATCCGTTCATCACTTGTCGTCATATATCTGTTAGGACTTATCCCAACACGACACAACCTCCACTAGATCCCATCCAGTCCAAGACTCAACCACCACTGAGTCGCAGATACCAATCATCTGTCCATCATGGCAGAGTCACACCCCAAATGGTGGCTCCTCGTCATCACAATCACCGACACCGGTACCAGCACCAGTGCTAGTACCAGCACCACGCACCATCATCAATACTAGTATCAGCACACAGGCATCCATACTAGTATTGGCATATGGGTACCAACATCCATACATAGCACACGAACACCCATGCTAGCACACAGTGTGCAAGGTTGTTACCCTGGATCTTCGTTCATTCCGAACGACGATCCCGTAACACCACTCGTTCCCCACGACTATGGGTACCTCCAATTTTTGCCATCGGCACATCAGGATAATGAACGTTCCCTGAACGTCCCCAAGTATTAAAACCACACTAACTACCCTCGATAGCCAGTTATCTTGACACAACTGTCGACCAACAGTCATCGTTGTCAAGATCCGTATCCACACATCATACTAACATTCGATCCAAAACAGGATTCCATATTTCCTCATAACCGTATCCGTAGATCGAAACCCATAAGACTCACTAGAGTCATCCCCATGGTCATCCACGACCTCAGCCGCTCGTCGCAGCACAAGTTCTCACTTAAGGTTCACCTTTCGGTCCATCAATTATAAATTAGGGTTCCAAAATCACACCCTAGGGTTCCACCGAACCCAACTACCTTTTGCAGTAAAATCCACAACCTGACCGACCCCGCGGTCCTGACATCGTATAGACGTCCAATCCAATCCAATCGTCAATTCAATGTGGGTTCCATCGTGGGTTCCACCACGAAGGTCATCGGCTAACTCCGATGCACCAACCCCCGTACACTAGCCAACACTACTAGGGTCCAAAACTTAGACCAATACTCAACTGAGTTCACATTTCCATAACATTACTCCAAATGGGGTTCCCTGAACCTAGCTGTGCCCGGTGGCACAACAATCCATCATCACACGACCGAACCGACGGTCCCACATTACCAGTTAATCGTATACAACCCCACCTGGGTTGAATCGCATCAATGCACGGCGTATCGGGCCAACACACCCAATCCATCATTCAAACCCCAAACTATCTATCAGGTTGACAACGGAACAGCAGCCCAAAGAGACATCACACCCTCGACCTTCGCGCACAAAAGAGCAAAACCTGCTCTGATACCACTTGACACGACCCATCCCAATCCCCCCGGGATTACCATGGAATGTGACGTGCTCCCGTCTGACAAGAGGCGCCAGACAAGGGATAACCGATTGCCATTGCCCAAAAGGGCTTCCAGAGTGCGTAAGGATCGATGGAGGAGGTGTGCGATGCTCAATCTCTGCTGCAGTCGTATCCGGAATCAACCTGAAGGGCATTGAAAACAAAAGCTGTGAGTGGACGAAAATAAACAAGTCTGTTTAAAACATTTATAAGACATTTATGCCCCTCAGTAAAATCATATGCATGCACCAAAACCAATAATCCCATATTTATTTAGAAATAACCATTAGGGCCTTAGCCCGGAAACCAAAGCATAGTTTCAATTTCCAAAAGTAAATCCAAGAGTTATTTCATAAATCCAGTAATATGAACCATAAGGCATATAATATAAACCATAACCATTATTTTAGCCACTGCACTATACACTCCAATCCGACATCCCTGATGTCTGACGTCCCTGACGTCAATAAGGTCACAATCACAAGGCTACGCGTGCCACTCGGGTCTCAATTTCCGAGTTCAATCCCCGAACCCCGTTCGGGTACAGCATCCCCGATGCTTAGCGTCATAGACGCTGGACGTACTAGACGTCCGTGACCTCTCCGGGGTACCTCATCCGGAGGAGACAATATAATATGGAAGGATCTATACAGTGCAGTACCAAATACATTTTATAGATATCCACATGCAAAACATATAGGTATACATAGATAAAATCCGAACCATTCGTTACGTTTCATCAAACGGGTCTCATGCCCAAATACCGTGAAACGTGCCATAACCGAAATATCATCAAAACCATTTATAGATTCCAGCATGTGAACATATACAAAATGTAAACCAGAAAACATTTATTCAATTCCATTTTAGGGTCCCCGACCCGCAATCACGTGTAGAAATCAACTGGACCCCTGGCCCGATTCCACAAGTTAACTGGGCCCCTGGCACGATCCACATGTTAACTAGGCCCCTGGCCCGATTTCATAGTTCAACTGGGCCCCTGGCCCGACTTTACATTATTCAAGTTCGTAACCGTTTCATGAAATCATATCCAACCATATTTATGGAAATCGGTGAAAATCCAGAAAATCTCGGTTTACGTGCAAATACGTAATTCACCTCGAAATGCGTGAAATCATTCTAAATTCACCGATATCCAAAGTAAATCATTTAATCATAATTATAACAATCATAAAACAGTTATGCATGCATCGAATTTATGAAACCAATGTCCACTCACAGACCGTTTAACCGAGCGCCTCGATACGCGTGCCATAGGCCTTCCCGGGCCACACCACTATCACCGGGACTCCCAATCCTGTTCAAATCACATTAGAGGATTACTAACCTCACCATTAACATCCTATTCAAGTCCCGTAATTTTCCCGAATTTTTAAGTATTTTTAAACTGGATTTAAAACCTTCGGACATCCCGAACAATAACGAAACGGTGTCCGATCGACACGAAACCAATTCCAAAATGTTCGTTACATTAAATAGGACAGAAGTCATGTTGACCTCACCTCGAGATTCGTGCCCACGCGCCGTCACGCGCCGCTTTGAGTGGCTGCGCGTGAAAGCCACGCGCCTGCTACAGTGACTGCTACAGTCACCATCCTCTCCCGTTTCTCTGGTAAACGGGTTGAAAAACCCGCGATAGGACCCGGTTCAATCTCACCCAAAACAACATCGAATCAATCCGTTCTTTCAACTGATCCCTTGTAATCAATCACCATTTAAGTTCTGTAAATCGAATTACACAAATCGTGGTCTCAATCCTCACGACTCTCGATCGATCCTCGACGGGTTTTCAAATCGGGTTTCACGATATCGTCCCTGTTTTCCAAATTAATTCATTCAGTTAGCATCGTGAGAGTGTAAGGGACATTTCTACAAGGTCAATTTGAGAATTACTTACCTCAAACCCACTGAACACAAGCTCGACTTTGAGCTGCCATGGAAGCTTCTGTTCTTCCACAATACGACACCATTTCTCGTCGTTTTCATTGCAGAGATGTTCGTATCAATCCCAGAAGTCGAATTGAATCCACAATTGTGATCCTCACCGCTCATATTGTCGAATTCGCAAATCCCCCAATTTCCACGATTTTTCGGTTTAAAATTAACCCAGGGGCCTCACTGTCACTCGAGCCTCACACTCAATTCGGCTTCCTCAGTCTCCCAATTGCACAATGGAGCTGAGACAGAGGTTAATTAGCTGCTAATTAGTAATCATTAAGACAACCCACAAATTAGGGAATTAGTGTCTAAAGTAAGAATAATTGTGTCTCCCTTAATACATGATTCCATGTTATCTGGGGCAAAGAAGATGACAAAGTGACAGATGTCACTGCCAGGCAGCAAGATTCAATGGTAAAAGACCATTTTGCCCTCCGGTTGACAAATTACCATTTTGCCCCCAGACATCCGTGACCCGTAACTTGGTCACCCGAACTCCGTTTTCGACGTGCCGCCTGTCGTTGGATTCGTATCGACGAGACCTACGCAACGGTCCTTGGCCCTTGGCCATCGGACATCCCGGTCAAAAAGTCAACATTTGGCCCCTAATATGCCAAAATTACGAAAATGCCCTTGCACTTCCGTACATCATAACTTTCACCACGAACGTCGAAATCGAACGTGCCACCAGTCTATGAACTCGTGACGTCCCGAACTACGTCACGGTCATCGGTCAAAGTCCATTTGACCATCCGAATTAAAAGTCAACGTTTTGCCCACACTCAGGGGCAAAACGGTCATTTTGCACAATTCGTCCGAAATCGCCCAACTAATCCCAGATTAGTAAATCACAATTAAATATTATTAAATCCCGATATTCGGGACGGGTCGTTACATCTCCCACACCGAGCGTTACCAAATCTCACAATTTCTATGCATTTCCTAAATTTTACCATGTCAACATTACACGATCCATCACGTCGCACTCTGTCGTCACTCATGGCTCCACGGTCACAATCCGAATCACCGACACCCACTGACTCACTCTAGACTCGCACCAAGGTACCTCGTACTAAAACTTCCTAATAATCCATGTTGTAAATAGTGAGAGTCACAGAGAAGCCGATCCACGCAAAACAACTCGTGGTTACACCAACCACTAACTCACTCAACCTGAGTATACTTATATCAACATCTCTCTCGACTTGCATGTAATTGAACCCTAACAAAAACCTGCCCAGTAATAATACACATCCCAACTCTAGGGTTCCATTAGCCATCCAAGGCTCCGAGCACCTGCTCATACAATCTCTGAATCCATCAAAATTACTCTTCCCAACGCATAGTATTCAATGTCCAGTTCACGCCCTCAACCAATCCAATGATATCAGAACTAAGCTGACTACCAACACGCTCAACCACCTACCACTAGTACATCCTATGTACCCTCACCAGGCACCACTCAACCTATCTAGTATCGATCCACGTACAACGTACAGGGTACGTACATCCATCCTCCAACCAGTCCAATACATGGTTCATCTGTTTAATCCCGTACTAGACAAATCGATCACTCCAACTCATCATCCATTCTGTGTCCCATGGTCATCCGACCCGAATCACAATGTCTACTCCCAAACGTGTAATCCAACAAGTACCAATGTGACTCACGCCTAACAAGGCGTACCCATTCATGCCAATTGGGCATCTAATCTCACCCACGTCAACTGAGACGCACTAACTCCAAACCTATCAGTTACCTGCTCATTCAATTAACACATTACATCCGTTTGACTTCATAGGGGAAGCTAATCCCATTTTCTACATATCCAGGACTGACCAATCCGACCCCGTTGGATATCCACTCATCCACAAGTCAAATTCTCAAGTCAAATCGTAAACGTCTAAACTCACTCATGTACCGTCTCATACCGGATTAACTTTGAAAAGAAGTTCAGTCCCAACATTCCCATATCCAAATATTCATGTCAGCGCACTAAACTCTCCACTTAACCTGATCAACAAGGTTACGAGCCAGATCCATCACCACGTCACTCGACTGGTAACATCACAATCCTAGATCGTCATAATTCCCAATGTCCACAACATCACAATCCTGATCCACCTAGGATCCACACGTGCTCACTTAGCTAACAATTCACCTGACATCTAATCGTAGGGTCTTACACCCTCTTGGAATCCTTCGTTAGTCACATCACTTCTCAACTAATTTCACATCTAACCACTCAGTAAAAAATGAAACTCGTCTACACTGTGGTTACTTTCCAATTTCTCATATCGATCCTTGTCATTCCTCTTAGGAAAAATCAAGGATGATACAAGACGATGACATCAACATCCATCCTACGTGAGTGCAAACACAACTCACTGCACCCACCACAACAAGTAACCCAACCTTGTCTGCCACCAAGCAGAAAACGGAAATTTCAATCACCTAGCTTCAAAATACCCAATTCCTTCTGATGACCCAAGACAATTCTTGGGTCCGCCAACCAATACACGCTCAACGTAATACTAACAACAACCATCGTCTGCCACAGGTAGAAAATAAGAAGCCACCCTAGTGACTTCAGAATACCCATCACCAATGCTAACACACGTACTCTTCTCGTTTCCTCAATCACAACTCTCCTCGAATCCGAAGTTCCAACCATATTGGAAAATTGATATGCTTCTAACTAAATGTCAAGTCCAACCACTGGACTTCCCAACTCCTCAACTCACTTGGACAGCCACGTGTCCCCAACCAATCTATTACTTAGACCTCCTGTCCGTTCATAACCGTTTATGCACATCGGAAAGGATGTAATTTGTTATTATCTCATTCCCATAACTCAACCTTTATAGGTTCAACTCTCGTATTTCCATGTTATTCACAATCTTACAAACTCACACATCAATACTACCAATGATTCTCATCGACTCCTTCCAATTTCACTAAGTCCCTTGCACTTCCTTAAGAAACTAGAAACACACAACCACACAAGTTTTGGAGTTGACGGAAACTCCCCGAATCCACTAATTTCCATTACGTCCCCTGCGTCATCCAAAAACTTCTCATGTCTCAATCGTACCTTTTCATCCATTCATCACTGGTCATCTCATAACTTTTCGGACCTATCCCAACACATCACAATCCTTGCTGGATCCCATCCAGTCCATCACTCATTACCGAATCTCAGATACCGAATCAGTCAACCCTGGGTCATTACTCATACCGAGCAACAACCCCGTATCTCCGCTCAGGTGAAAGGAACTATGCCTCTCTCGTACCCCACAACTGTGGGTACCACCATTCTGACAATCCACAGCTAGATAATGAACATTCCCTGAACGTCTCCTGATCCTCAACTAACATCACTACATCAATCAACCACGATAGCCAGTCATCTCCAGATGACTGTCAACCAGCCACACATCACATAATCGAGATCCGTATCCACACATCACACTATTATTCAGTCTAACCTTGGATTCCACATCCTATCTCGAAACCATACTCGTGGATCGAATCCCATCATTTCACTTCCTATCGGCCAACCAATCTCTATCGTTTTAACTAGACTCACTAGAGTCATCCACATGGTCATCCATGACCTCAGCAGCTCTATGCAGCACAAGTTCTAATCCACTAGTTACAATCTGGGGTTCGACTCGGCAGACCACCCCTGTAACGACCCGTCCCAAATTCCAGGATTAGATTAGTGACTAATCATGATTAGTGAGGCTAATCCATGATTAGTAGAGCGAAATCAGACGAACGATGCGAAATGACCATTTTGCCCCTAGTCGTGGCAAAATGTTGACTTTTCATTCGGGGGGTCAAATGAACTTTGACCGATGACCGTGACGTAGTTCGTGACGTCACGAGTTCATAGACAGGTGGCACGTTCAATTCCGACGTTCGAGGAGGAAGTTATGACTTTCGGAAGTTTAGGGGCATTTTGGTAATTTTAGTTAAAAGGGCCAAATAGTTGACTTTTTGACCGGGATGTCCGATGGACGAGGGCCGAGGACTATTACGTAGATAAGGACGATACAAATCCATAGACAGGCGGCACGTCGAATTCGGACGTTCGACGGGGAAGTTACGGTTCACGGAAGTTCAAGTGCACTATTGCACGAATTACGAAACGAGTTAACTTTTGGACTCTAGTGGGCCCAGATATTTGTCCTGATGCCCAATGGATGAGTGACAAGTGTCACCCATCCAATGGACACCATCCTTCCCTTTATGCACCGTGCATTCCATTTTCCTCATTTTCAAACACACACCCAAACAACCCGATCTCACACCCTTTCTCTCCATCTTTGTGCAACCCAAAACCCATCCCACATTAACCCATGACCAGCCATGAGGACCAGGGAGACTGGGGGAGCTGAGGTGGCCGGCCTGGAGGCCTGAACCGCCGCCCACGGCGGCGAGAGGAGGAGGAACCCGAGAGGGTTCTCGGTACGACTCCAAACTCCATTTAAATTATATATATATATATATATTATGGGTCATTTTGGTTGCTTCCAATGAATTAAATGAGTTATTAGGATTGTGTTAGGAAGGTTTTGATTAGCTTTGGGTGGCTGTACAGCCATGGTACAGTTTTGGAAAGCTTGAACCATGAGTTTTGTGTAGTTTTAGGTTGTTTTGATTAGTAAAAATGATAGGGAATGAAGAGATATGAATTATAGGATTAATTAGGGTTGAAATCGGACCAAAATAGGGCAGGAAAACCACTGAAAAATTTTCTCCGGTTCGGAACAGTACTGCTACAGTAACCGGTCCAAAAACCAGAAAAAAAAAAACCGGTTTTCAGGGGTAGGTGATGATGAACAGTGTTTTTGACCTTCTAGGGGCTCGTGAGGATGCGTGGTCCATAATTTAGGAAAGTGTTCAACATGGAAAATCATCTATTCGATGTAACGAAGATTTTGGGACTGGTCTCGTGTCAATCGGACATCGTTCGATAGTTTTCAGGGTGTCGGAAGGTTTAGGGTCGGTTTAAAAATAGTTAAAAGTTCGGGAAAATTACGGGCCTTTGTTAGGAGGTTAATTAAGTAGTTAGTAACCTTCTATTAAAATTTGGACAGGTTGGGGAGTCCCGGTGACAGTGATCGGCTCGGGAGAGCCTATGGCACGCAAATCGAGGCGGCAGCTCGGACGGTCTGTGAGTGGACCTTGTTTTCTAAATTGGTGCATGCATAAATGTTTATTATATGTTTTAAATACTTTTTGGGGATTCCATGAGTGCATTTGGATGTGTGTTTACGTATAGGCACATATTTTGATTTTTCGGCCCTATACGATGCCTATACGGGTCCGTACGTCTTTATTGGTCTGAATGAAATGGTTTTGGATTTCCAAAAGGATAATGAATGTGATTTGATGAGTTTGATTTGGATATTTGTAAATTATATGGTTTCACGTATTTCGAGGTGGTTTACGTGCTTGCACGTAAATCGAAGTTTTCGAGTTTTATACTGATTTTCCGTACTTATGATTTTGGAAATGGTTTAATGAAATGGTTTTGGATTTGAAAAGGTAAACTCGGGTTCGAAACCCATTTGATTTATGGAATCGGGCCGGAGGCCCAGTTGGTTTACGATTCGGACCGGAGGTCCAGTTTCTATGTGGATTCGGACGTAGCGCCCAGTTATGTGTTACAAATGGTTTTTATGGTTCATGACGGTTTATGGGAACCGGCATGAACCCTTGAAATGGATTTACGGGTCATGACGGTTTATGGGAATAGGCATGAACCCTCGGAAAGGATTTTATGGATTATGACGGCTTATGGGGGCCGGGCATGAATCCTGGAAAAGTTTAAAGAATGATTTCAAAAGGTTTTTCATATTCCATCCTTTATATATGATTGTCTCCTCCGGGGAGGGTCGTTGGCCTGGGTGGACCCCGGAGTAGTCACGGAGCACTGACTGAGTGGAGTCGCCCCCCAGTTGGGTTCCTTACTCTCAGGATGAACATGGTTCGTTACCTCGAGGGAGGGTCATTGATCTACGAACATTGACCTGGGCGGACCCTGGAGAGACTTGGGTTTGAGACCCCGGTTAGCACACGTGTAGCTCTATTTTACCGTGACAGGTTCTGGATATGAATATAAGGGATAAACATGATTTAAATTGGTTTGGGAAATTATGTTTTATGATGATAAATAGTTTTGGGCTGAGATCCTACATATGTTTACTATGTTATGGTTTTCTGTAAATGGTTTTGGGCAGGAGCCCGTAGAACTTGTATTTATAGAATTTGGGGCTGAGACCCTAATTATGGTTGTTTAAACTTATGTGTTTGGATAAATGGTTTTACTATTCATGCATGCTTTTTAGTGGAGGGTATAAAGGTCTTTAATGAAATGTTTTTATAAATTCTTTATTTTTGTCCACTCACAGTCTTTCTATTTTTAATACCCTTCAGGTTGGATACGGTGTGGACTGTAGCAGAGATTGAGATATCACATACCTCCTCCGGATCCTGGCGTACTCTGATAGCCCGGGAGGGCAAAGGTCAGAAGTATCCCTTGTCTGACACTCCGTGTCAGACGGGAGAAGGGTCATCCCGCGTTAATCCCGGGGGGATTGGGATGGGTCCTGTCAGCGTGGTATCAGAGCATAGGATTGCTTATCTGAGTTGGGTTGCTCATGTTACTCTGACTTCCGGAGCGTATTTTGCACGGTACTCCGTACGCAGGTCGAGGATATGATATCTCAATGGGCTATAGTTCGTGATCAACCTGATAGTTGGGGTGCCGATACGATAGTTAGTAGGATGGAATCATGGAATGTCTTGGTTCGACATTTGATGCCGGGGTTGCCATAGTTCTGTCATGGTTAACAGTGTGGGACCCTACGGAAGGATTAACGTATTCGTATTCTGGAGTGTGATCGTGAGACGGTTAGTTGAGAACGTCTTTCACGATGTCGTAGGATCGATTTGATGACAGTTCGGAATTGTGACCATCGGTTGGTCGGATTTGGTTGAGTTAAATGGATTTACTGCGGTTGGCAGTTAGTATTCGGATTCGTGGAATCCTAATTGCACTTACGGTAGGATTGGGTTAACGTCATTCCGATGTCAAGACCGTGGAGTCGGTCAGATTGTTGATTTTACTGCTTTCTACAGTTGGTAGCTTGCAGTTGGGTTCAGAGTGACCCTAGGTGTGATTGTGGAACCCTACCTTGGGTGTATGGTTCGGAAAGGTGAGTGGTGTGTGGTCTCGACTTTGATGAGATCTTCGGTCGAGTCATGTCAGCTTAGTGTTGGGACTGCACTTCGCAGCCGAAGTTGTACTTATCGGTTAGACCTAGTAGGTTGTCGTGCTACATTAGTTGTGATGGATTGTTTGTGCAACTAAGGTCATGGACGACCTGGTAGACGACATTGGTTGAGTCGAGTTACGACTGGTTGGTGATTGGTTGGACAAGTTATCTAGGTTTGTACTTGTCGATGAAATCCCTGAGTGGGATACTGAGTAGTGGTACGGGTGAGTGATTCCATTGGACGCGAATCTCGATTGTGATGTTTGGTAGTTGGGTCTGCATGAGTCTATGGCAGGCACTACTACCGAGGATGGTTGTAGTTACGGTTGTTGGGGATCGGTGACGTTCAGGTGACGTTTCCTTTTCTCGTATGCGTTATCAGGGTGACTGTACCTAGAGTTGTCAGGTACGAGGGAGGCAGAGTTTCTCATATTCAAGCAGAGGTACGGGATCGTCGCTCGGTATGAGCGAAGATCCAGTGTTGTCAGTTTTGCACATGGTGTGCCGATACTGGTGCTGGTGTCGGTGATTACGACAACGATGAGTTACGAGTCGGGATGCGACTCCGTCATGATGGGCATATGTTCGGTATCTGTGGTGCCAGAGTGGATCTCAGATAGAGTTAAATTGGTTAGGGGACACGTGGTTGATGTCCGGGTATGTTGTTTCCAATCTTGTTGGAACTTCGGAATCGCGAGAGGTTGTGATTGAGGTGACACGCGGAATGCGGGTTTTTCGCATTGGTATTGAGTAATTCGAGGTCATTTTGGGTGAAGATTGGAACAGTTATGGACTTGAACCGGTCACGCCGATCCATGTTGCAGGCGAACCTGACCGGACTGGTACGGACTGGTCGTCGCCAGGAGGAAGACGACACTGTTCACTGGCGCGTGGCTCCCACGCGCAGCCACTTCAGGCGGTGTATACGGGCGCGTGGGGGGAGAATTTGAGGATGGTTCCAACATGTCAAATCATCTATTCGATGTAACGAACATTTTGGGACTGGTTTCGAGCCGATCGGACTTCGTTTCGATAGGTTTCGGGCTGTCCGAAGGTTTAGGTTCGGTTTTAAAAATAGTTAAAAAATCGGGAAAATTATGGGACTTCAATGAGAGGTTAATGAGGCTATTAGTAACCCTCTAAATGAATTTGGACAGGTTCGAGAGTCCCGGTGATGGTGATTGGCTCGGGAGAGCCGTATGGCACGCAAATCGAGGCGGCAGCTCGGACGCTCTGTGAGTGGACCTTGGTTTTCTAAATTGGTGCATGCATAAATGTTTATTATATGTTTTAATACATGTTTGATAATGACATGGGTACATTTGTATGTGGTTACCTATAAGCACGTATTGCGAGGTTTCGGCCTTATACGATTCTTATGCGGGTCGGTATTTCCTTATTGGTTATAATGAATTGGATTTGGATTTCAAAAGGATAAACTCAGGTATGAGACCCATTTGGTTTTGTCTCCGGCATATGACCTCAGATATCGGGCACGGTTCCCAGCTGATGTCCTATGTTCGGGCACGAGACCCAGGTTACTTTACGGTTTTGATTTCAGGTCAGGGAACCTTAAATGGATTTCCCGGTTCATGACGATTTATGGGAACCGGCATGAACCCTTGTGATGGTATCGTGGTTCAAGACGGATTATGGGGATCGGCATGAACCCTAGTTATGTTATTACGGTACATGACGGTTTATGGGAACCGGCACGTTACCTCGGTTATGTTATTATGGTACATGACGGTTTATGGGAACCGGCATATTACCCTAGTTATGTTATTACGGTACATGACGGTTTATGGGAACTGGCGTGTTACCTTGCTTATGGATATTATGGATCATGACGGTTCAGGGGAACCGGGCATGGATATTGTGTTATGTATATATATCTTCATATACCTTCCTTTACTTCTATTATCTCCTCCGGGGAGGGTCGTTGGCCTGGGTGGACCCCGGAGTAGTCACTGAGCACCGACTGAGTGGAGTCACCCCCAGTTGGGTTCCTTACTCTCGGGAAGGCTATGGTTACTATTACCTCGAGTAGGATCAGTGTTCTGCGGACATTGACCTTGACTTTGAGAAGACTCGGATTGAGACCCGGGTAGCACGCGCGTAGCTTTGGATACCGTGACAGGATTGGTTGTGTGACTTATATGTATATATGATATATATATATATGATATATGATATGTGATATGTGGTGTGCACAGGTGTGCACAGGATTTGAGCAGTGGTTCGTGTATTTGGTTTCAGTCTAGTTATGGTTTTGGGCTGAGTCCCTTATTGGTTTCGTATGGATTTGGGCAGTGGCCTGTATGGTCGATTTCATTGTGGTCCTTTCGAAATTGGTTTATATCTGATTTGGGCTTAGTTCCCACATGTGGTCCATTTGGTTAAATGGTTTTTGAATGCATGCATGCTTTTTAGTGAAGGGTATAAAGGTCTTTTATAAATGTGTTTTACGAAACTTATTCCTTTTTGTCCACTCACAGTTTTTAATGTTTTGACTGCCCTTCAGGTTGACATCGGATGTGGACTGTAGCAGAGACCGAGATATCACATGCCTCCTCCGGATCCTGGCGTACTCTGATAGTCTGGGAGGGCAAAGGTCAAAAATATCCCTTATCTGACACTTCGTGTCAGACGGGAGCAGGGTCATCCCGCACTAATCCCGGGGCTGGAAGGGGGGGGGGGGGGTTGGGATGGGTCTTGTCACCGACTTTGGAAAGTCCTCCAGTCCTCAACAACTACGGACTCATAATTCTAATTCATCAATCACACTCTAGGGTTCCTCTGAACCCAACTGCTCTCTACAATAAATTGCGCAATCCGACCGACCCCGTGGTCCTGACATCGTATGGATGTCACTCCAATCCTACAATCAACTCAACTGAGGTTCACATTTCCAGATCACTACTCAAATGGGGTTCCCCGAACCCAACTGCTGCCAGCAGCACCACAATCTGACATCACAAGACTGAACCAATGGTCCCACAATAAGTCGTCTCATACAACCCCACTTGGGTCGAATCACACTAACGCATGGTGTATCGGGCTAACACACACTATCCACTATTCGATTCCAAAAACTATCTGACTAGCATCCTACTATCAGGTTGATAACGGGCTGACCACGTAGAGACATCACATCCTCGACCTGCGCGTACATCAAGAACTACTGAATAGTGACAACCGCGCTCTGATACCACTTGACACGACTCATCCCAATCCCCCCCGGATTAACGTGGGATGAATCATGCTCCCATTTGACACGAAGTGTCAGACAAAGGATAATACATACCTCAGCCCATACGGGGCCCTTAAAGCACGCTAGGAATGGTGGAGGAGTGCGATGTCTCGGTCTCTGCTACAGTCCGCATCCGTGATCAACCCGATGGACATTAAAACCATTAAGAACTGTGACTAGACGAAAATCAATAAGTTTATAAAAACACATTTCATAAAAGATATTTATGCCCTTCACTAAAGAGAATTCATGCATCGTAAAATCAGTAATCAAACCATCGTAAAATCGGTCTCGACGTACCAGATGCTCGACGTCCCAGACGTCATATCTCATGGTAATAAGCAACGCATGCTACCTGGGGTCTCTCCGGGTCAATATCTTTGACATCCCAGATTTCTGACGTCCCAGACGTCAAATCATAGCATTCCTTCTCCTGAGTCACCATACGGTCTGGTAGCGTGACTTCCCTTGTGTCCCAGACACCTGGAGGAGACCATCACGTATCCTCGTATCAATATGGTATATAGAAAACAGTTTTACAAAGTTATTTCAAAACATCTCAATGGGCCCTGCCCGAAATCTCCATAAAACATCACAAATCCATTTAGGGTCCCCGACTCGAAATCACGTTTATGAAACAGAGGGTCCCAGATCTGAAATCACATTTATGAAACATATGGTCTCAAACCCAAAATCTAATTTATAAAACTCAAATGGGCCTCATGCCCGATTTTGTAAACCACTGGGCCCCCGGCCCGATCACATGACTCAAAAGGGTCTCAACCCGATTTTGTGAACCAACTGGGCCCTTGGCCCGATCACATAATTCAAATGGGTCTCATGCCCGAATTCATCTTTGCAAAACCAAAACCATGCCACAAAAATATTATTGAATTCAAAATCACATAGTAACATCAAAAACTCGTAAACCTCGAAATACGTGTAAATACGGGTTTACCTCAAAATACGTGCAATCATATAATCTATTAGTGCCACAATCATCATCATAGAAATCACGTATGTAAAACATATAAAATAGTTATGCATGCATCAAAATTTAGAAAAAAAATTCCACTCACAGACCGTCCTACGTTGTCGCCTCGAAACTAGTCCCAATCTGTTCGTTACATCGAATAGATTATTTCTCATGTTTAACACATGTCCCAAAAGTGCCCCACGTGCCCCATGCGTAGCAGCAAGCAGCTGCGCATGAAGCCCACGTGCAAAACACTGTTCATCGCAACCTTGGGTAAACCCGGTCTGAACCGGTTCAACGGTTCGGTCTGGTTTAACCGAACCGACGAACTAACTCAGCCGGTTCTCAGCCGTTCCTCAACCATTTTCGATCCTATTGATCCCTAAGCCTTCTCCTAACTCTCCTCAATCCATTCATGACTTCAAAACACGAAAACTAACTCTAGATCATACCTTCTAGTTCGAAGAACCTATGACCTTACTTCAACCTCTATATCCAGCCACTACAGACCCCTTCCGGTCACCAAATTGGTCCCAATCAACTCCTGGTTACCTTCAGATGTTCACCCAATTAATCAATTCCTTTGTCAATCACCAAATCAAGCTTCACCAATTTTTAAACCGATACAAAGCATTCACGGTTCTTACCTCTTCATAACGTCATGGGCCACCGTCGTGGCCACCAATACGCTCATCTCGACTTCCTTTTCCATTTTGATTCAAAAATCATGGGTAAAAGATGGGGATCGAGGGGTTTGGATTTCACGGTCACTGTCACGCTTTGTACTATGTTTCTTACGGGCTTAATGCCATAGTCCACGGCAGGCCGTCGTGATTACGCCACTACACTCCTCATCGTCCACCACTCTTTCATTCACACCACACACACAAGTAACAGGGATTGAAGGGGGTGTATGGGATGGGTGTTCGAGTTTGTAGAAAATGAAGACGATGGAAACGGCTGCACGAGTGGGAAGAGAGATGTGAGGGGTGAGTTAATTAATTAATTAAGTGGCCAATGGACATAGATCCACCAATTAGGGAAAAGTAATCAATGGGACGAGTGACACTTGTCACTCAACCAGGGCCCACACAAAAATATCTGCCCAATAATCTTTAATTAATATTTTATTCGGATCCCGACGCTTTAAATACCCCAATTTTGTTCCCGTGACCATAACTTCTCCGTTCGACGTGCCGCCTGTCTATGGATTCGTATCGACCCGATCTACGTAACGGACCTCGACCCTCGGCCATTGGACCTCCCGGGTCAAAAGTCAACATTTTACCCACGCCTAGGGGCAAAACGGTCATTTTACACCAACCGGTCGATTTCGCTCAACTAATCACTGTTTAACCTTACTAATCCTTGATTAGTCACTAATCTAATCTCGGAATTCAGGACGGGTCGTTTCAGTCTGACGTTGTCAGATCTGACATGATGACATCACCTTGATGATGTCATTACTGACGTCATGTCACCCCTAACCTCCAACTGGGTCAACCCCACTGTATGAACCTGGTCGTAAAGACCCGCGACTCAACCTAATCAGTTCTCCACCGTCGCAATAGCTTTCAACCTCATTTTTCCTCCATTCTCTTTGTCGAAGCCTACCCTATCGATCTACGGTTCAAAATCGTGAAAAACAAACTAAAATTGTACCTTTAATCCCAGGAACAGTAATCCATAATTCCTCCCTCGAGTTATGTCGATTCCGACCACTGTTGGCCTCGATTCCTAGCCCATCGAGGTTGTCTCAGTCCCCAGAATCTCATCCAATCAATAGAAATGGTCAATAACCAACCAACCCAATTCCACCATTCTTGAACTCAAAACACAAGCTACGAGTTTTACCTTCGAACTTCCATCACTGTACACGACGGTCGATGTCGTTGCCACCATCATTATCGTCTGCCTTCACTCTCCAACTTTAATTCACGGCCCAACCATGATAGATGAGGATTTGAGGGTGAGTGAAGGGTTGGGTTTCACGGTTCGAGAGGGTTCGCGGGGTTCAGGGAGAAAGGAAGAAAATGATCGATGAAGAGGATAAGGGTCAATTAATTTGGGTTATGGGCCTATCAGATGGGTGAAACTTGTCACCGACGCCAACCGTCATTCAGTCACCAACGCCCCTGACAATCCACTACTCAAGTCACGACACCAACCTCGACCCGCCTCGGATTCATACTATGGGTACCTCGCACCACAACTCCTTTAGTACCTCATATCATAACTCTCTTAGTACCTCATACCACAACTCCCTCAACGTAGGGTAATATTTTTCCGTCACAATGGCAAGAATCTCACCTAAATGAGCCAAGCTCAAAATGGCAGCATTTATCGGCCTCGGTACTCACTTCAATCTACTCCCTCAGCGATCCATGCTGACTCAGGTGGAGTCACAAAATAGTCGCTTCATGCAATGCAACCTGATCTCTTGCCTCGTCTATGGTTACACGAACCACTAACTCACCCAACCTGTGTGTCCACCACCCACGTCTCACTCTACTATGTGTAAATGAACCCCATCGAATACTTGCCCAGTAGTGACAACACATCTCAACTGTAGGGTTCCACTAGCCTTCCATGACCCTGAGCCACTGCTTATACCATCATTGAACACTAAAATGTCACTCTTACCTCGCGCACAGTATTTGATGTCCGGTCCACGCTCCCAACGGTATCAGAACCTCTCTAATAACAATTACTTCTATCACATCCACCCACTGGTACATCCCATGCACCCACGTATCTAAATTACCCACTTCTTGGCTCCATATAGTTCTAGTCTGCACATCCTCCATCCCACGTCCACAACATGGCTGGGGCCTACTGTCAGCGGTAACTCACTCACGTCATCCCTTGCGTATCTATTCGAACCACGTCCACCAAGATGTACTAGCCTAATAGGTTCACACACCACGCTCAATAAGTACCCAACAGCATGCACGTCCCCCAAGATGTACCGACTCGAACCTACCAGATACCATGCTGACATCTTGTCCATTCAATTACCACATTGTCTTCTATCACATAGATAGCCTTTTCCTAACAATCACTAACACTTCCAATCGGAATGAGTGAATCCAAGATCTAAACTCATCCACATATCCAAGACAGACCATCATTCCCATATCCAACACACGCATAAGACAGAGCAATTTCGATACCCACATATCCAACCTCTGTCTTGTCCTCTCACTAACTATTCCAAAAGATTCTTCGACTGTCATACAATACAATTCTCCTTTTCTCCTAGATTAGCATAATTAGCAAGGCAATTCTTCCCTACGATTCTCCCCTATCGCCACATCACTCCTCAACACCATGTCCATAACTGAACAACTCAGTCAAACACAAGAAATGTATAGACTGTGGGTTCTCTTCAATTACCTCATATCGATCAGTCATAATCACTACTTGTCCTCCTTACATATCGGGACTTCCTCGTCATCATTCCCTATGTCAGATCAACCCTGACGTCGCACATAGGGAAAATCAAGGATGATCCAAGACGTTGACATCAAAATTTATCCTTCGTGAGCGTAACACCATCCCCGCTACATTCACCACACTCACCACTTATTCTCGAGTCGGAAGAACATTCACCACCTCTCTTGATCAATGACCCAAAGCCAGTCATGGGTCCACCAACCAATACATGATCACCGTACTGGTGACATCCAATATCGAAATCACACGCACAACTTCTCTTGATTCCGACGTTCCAACCATGTTGGAAGCATATCCATCGTTTCCATCCATTGGACCTAATCCCCAACGGGTATCCTACCACTGGACTGGTGTAATGACCCGTCCTAAATTCCGGGATTAGATTGGTAACTAATCATGTTTAGTGAGGTTATATCAGTGATTAGTTGGGCAAAATCGGACGAACGATGCAAAATGACTGTTTTGCCCCTAATCGTGGGTAAAACATTAACTTTTCATTCGGGCGGTCAAACGGACATTGACCAATGATCGTGACGTAGCGTGGGTCGTCACGAGTTCATAGACATGTGGCACGTTTGATTTCGACGTTCGAGGAAAAAGTTATGATGTTTGGAAGTTTAAGGGAAATTTGGTAATTATGGTTAAAAAGGGGCAAATGTTGGTTTTTTGACTGGGAGGTCCGATGGCTGAGGGCCGAAGACCGTTACATATATCGGGATGATACAAATAGATAGACAGGCGGCACGCTGAAATCGGACTTCGAACGAGAAAGTTATGGGTCATAGAAGTTCGGTTTCACTATGCACGTACTTCGAGGTAATGATGAGGTGGCTTATTCTGATTGGGCATATATTTTAAATGGAAGCTATGGATGAGTGACAAGTGTCACTCATCCCATTGGTCAATCCCTAAATTGTGGATCTAACTCAATTAAATAATACTATTTCAATATTTTATAATTAATTCAATTACCACTCAATCATAACCATTCATTCCAAACTAATCTCTCAATTCTCACCACTCAGCTCATCCCATCTCCCTCTCATCTGATCAGCCCCATCTCCTATATTCTCTCACAAAACCCGAAAGCTATTTCTCCATTTCTTCATTGAACAACACACATACCTTTCACATCCATCATTCATCCTATGTGCACGTATTACTTTGTGTGTGACGGAGGGAATGTGAGAGACAGATGGTGGCATTGACGGCCAGCCACGACGGTGGTTCACGGTGGTGGACACGGCGGGAGGAACCCCCAAGGTAAGCTTCGGGTTTGAACTAGATATGGGTTTTTATGGTTGATTGATTGATTCCAATAATTAAATGATGTCCCTGTTGGTCTTAGGAACATTTTGAGATGGAAAAACACGGCTGGGAATGGCCTGAGAAGTTGGGACCGTGGGGAGGATTTTGGCCTTGAGTTGCTTGATCGAGGAGGTAAGTCTTGGACGTTTTTTCTTAGTTTTGTTCATTCAAGAAGGTTGCTAAGGACTAAATAAAAGTATAGGAATCAAAATGGGTTGAATTGGACCGAAAATGGACGATTTATGGCCTTGAACTGGCCCAGACCGGTTCAGCCAGCCCAAGTTGCAGGTGAACTAGGTTCACGCATTGGAGAAGATGAACAGTGCCTGGTGCGTGGGTTTCACGCGCAGGGAGTTTAACCGGCGCGTGGGGGGTGCGTGTAAGGTCTTTTGGGAAAACGTTCAACACGTGAAATAATCTATTCAATGTAACGAACATTTTGGGACTGGTTTCGTGTCGATCGGACACCGTCTCGATAATGTTCGGGGCATCAGAAGGTTTCAGATCAAGTTTAAAAATAGTTAAAAATTTGGGTAAATTACGGGACTATAATAGGAGGTTAATGAAGAGGTTAGTGATCCTCTAGTGTGATTTGGACAGGTTTGGGAGTCCTGGTGATAGTGGCGAGGCCCGGGAAGGCCTATGGAACGCGTATCGAGGCGCTTCATATGACGGTCTGTGAGTGGACTTTGGTTTTATAAACTTCATGCATCCATAACTATTTTATATGGATTATGATTGTGATTGTATGATGTCGATTCAGATATTGTTGAATTATATGGTTTCACGTATTTCGAGGCGATTTACGTGCTTGTACGTAAATCGAGGTTTTTCGATTTTACTCTGATTTTTCCGTACTTATGGTTTTGGAAATAGTTGAATGAAATGGTTTTGAAATTGGAAAGATAAACTCGGGCATGAGGCCCAATTGTTTTAGAAACCTCGGACTTGGAGTCCAATTGAGTCACGTAATCGGGGTGGGGGCCCAATTGCTTATGAAATCGGGCCAGGGGCCCCGTTGTTTACGAAATCGGGCTGAGACCCATTTGAGTTATATAATCGGGCCGTGGGCCCAATTGGTTTATGAAATCGGGCATGAGGCCCAGTTGGTTTATAAATGTGATTTCGGGTCGGGGACCCTAAATGGATGTGGATAAATGTTTTGGATTTGAGAAATCAGATGTTTGGACTTGTGATGGTTTTATGGAAATTCCGGGCAGGGCCCTTGAGATGTTTTGAAATGATTGATAAACTGTTTTTCATAAACCATCTTGATACGAGGATATGTGATGGTCTCTTCCAGGTGTCTGGGACACTGGGGAAGTCACAGTGCATTGCCTACGAGGGGTCATTATACGGAGCAACCAGACCGTATGATGACCCAGGAGCAGGAATGCTATGATTGGACGTCAGGGACGCCAGACATCTGGGATGTCAGAGATATTGACTCGGCGAGACCCCGGGTAGCACGCATTGGTTGATACCGTGAGATATGGCGTCTGGGACGCTAGGCATCTAGGATGCCCATGATGGTTTAAATATGTTTTGTTTTATTGAATGGTATTTATGGTTATGGTTTTGGGAAGTAGCCCACTTGGAATTGGAATTTGGTTTTACGGTTTTTGGCTGAGTTCCCACATTTGGTTTTGAGTCATGGTTTCTGGGCTAAGGCCCTAACGGTTGTTTTTAGTAAATGGTTTACTTACTGATTTCGATGCATGCATACGTTTTAATGAAGGGCATAATTTTCTTTGTGAAATGTTTTTTATGAACTTACTTATTGTCGTCCACTCACAGCTTTTGGTTGTTTTTAATGCCCTTCAGGTTGATCACGGATGTGACTGCAGCAGAGATTGGGACATTGCATGCCTCCTCCCTCGATCCTTGTGCACTCTGGAAGCTCGTTGGGGGTAGTGGCCTTAGGTTATCCCTTGTCTGACACTTCGTGTCAGACGGGAGCATGACACATCCCACGGTAATCCAGGCGGGATTGGGATGGGTCGTGTCAACTGGGAAGTCCACGATTCACTCGGACCACATCCATGTGTCCACAAACAATCTAACACCCAACTCGCTTGTTCGTTTAACACGGTTTATGAATATCCAAAAGGATGTCAACTCATCCTAACTTGATGTACCACTTGACTGAATAGTCACAACAGACTCCTACTGTGATCTGAAGCCAAATCTCTGCATACCACCATATCTAACAAATCGACCACTAATCCCCATGACCGTACCTGCATAGGCCCTTTATACCATTTCGTCTAATCACCACTTAATCATCTCCATCACATCCATCCTCTCAATCACGGTTGCGAAGTGTCCCAACATAACTCATCCACTACTGGATTACATCCAGTCCGTCTCTAGCCAAGATCCCTTCATAGAATCTCAAGTCTCACAATCCTATTAACAGCCAAGCCCGACGCTCTAGCCAAGCCAGACACTCTAGCCAAGCTGGTGGAAAAAGAGAAGTCACTTTCTCCGACTAAAAGTATTCTCTTCGGCTTCATCCAACTCCAAATGATTTCTTACTACTCCCTAAACTCACCAATTTCCCTTGATTAATGATCCAAAACAAAGCCTGGGTCCACCACGCTTCCCCTACGCCACTCTAATATGACCATACTAGGAAAAGAAATCCCCTCTCGATATCTGTCAAGACTTGACCCTCCTCGATCAAGACCCGACTCATCTAACACGATATTATCTACTTTGGGTCTCCTTGCCCCTGCCCTCACGGTTTTGTTTTCGGGATTTCACAGTAAAACTTCCCAGGGGGTCACCCATCATGGGA
The DNA here is from genome assembly GCA_032719365.1 of Prinsepia uniflora. Classification (NCBI taxonomy): domain Eukaryota; kingdom Viridiplantae; phylum Streptophyta; class Magnoliopsida; order Rosales; family Rosaceae; genus Prinsepia; species Prinsepia uniflora. The sequence goes on along the minus strand of CM064865.1, from coordinate 41,056,108 downwards.
TTGCATGAGCCTCAACTCATTTAACATTGGAGTTCCAACCGAACCTAAAGCCGATGAGCTCCCAAAAGACATCGTGCTAGATAGGTGTGTGCAGACCTTTAAGGCACCAAACCATTTCCCTCCCAGAACCTAAAGCCGATGAGCTCCCAAAAGACACCGAACCTAAAGCCAATGAGCTCCCAAAAGACCTCGTGCTAGACCTTTAAAGCACCAAACCATTTCCCTCCCAGACCATTCCCCCTCGCATAAATGTGGGATCATTAACCATTCCCTCCAAGACATGGGTCTTACAATATCTCTAAGGTAGACCAACACTAGGTCTCATAAGTCCCTGTCTGAACGTCCCATTCAATACTTAACATTCTCAAGTTGACTCAACCAGAGTCGCCCCCTAAGGTATCCACTAACCTACGAAACTCTGCAGAGCAATCGCCAACCTGACCGATCCATGGTCCCACAATGCAATTTCATCAATCCAACCCCACTCGGGATCACCACACTGATTCACGGCATATTGGACAATCATAGCCTATCCACTATTTGTTTCCACTAACTCTCGTACTGTTTCCCTAACGTTTAGGTTAATTACAGGCTGGTCCTCGTAGAGACATCACATCTGCAGCACCTGCGCACCAATGCTCTGGTTCCAAACTGACAACCTCACTCTGACACCACTCTGGTATTAGAGTACCACACGTAAAACTCGGCTTGATACCACCTAACATGACCAATCCCAATCCCCCCAGGATTACGTGTAATGTGTAATGCTCCTGTCTAACCCACGTGTTACACAAAGGCTAGACACCCATCTAACCCTCGTGTAACGCGAAGGCTGGACAAGGGATAACCTAGGTCAACAACCCAAACGGAATTCCAGAGCGTGCCAGAAAAAAATGGAGGAGTATGATGTCTCAGTCTCAGCTACAACCCTAACCGCGATCAACTTGAAGGGCATTAAAAACCATAAAAGTTGTGAGTAGATGAAAATAAATAATTTAATAAAACACATTTGGTAAAAGACATTTATGGCCTTCACTTAAAACTTTGCATGCATACAAAAACTAGTTAATTCAAACATAATAAAAACCGTTTAGAAAACCAAAGCCATTTCTTTCCTCAAATCATTACGGTCTTAGCCCAAAATCGTAAAATCGACCTAGTATGGGAACTCAGCCCAAAACCTTAAAACACCGAAATCCGTAAATCCAAATCCAAGTTGGTCACTGCCCATATCCATAAACACAGAAATACCATTTCATTTATCCAATAAATCATGTTTACCAAATACCAATCCTCGGAATCCCATATGCCTAGCGTCCCAGAAACTTAACGTCTCTGACATTGTATCTGACAGGACCCATCCCAATCCCTCCGGGATTAGTGCGGGATGACCCAGCTCCCGTCTGACACGAAGTGTCAGATAAGGGATATTTCCGACCTTTACCCTCCCGGGCTATCAAAGTAAGCCAGGATCCGGAGGAGGTATGTGATATCTCGATCTCTACTACAGTCCACACCGTATCCAACCTGAGGGGTATTAAAAACAGAAAGACTGTGAGTGGACAAAAATAAAGAATTTATAAAAAAATTTCATCAAAGACCTTTATACGCTCCACTAAAAAGCATGCATGCATAGTAAAACCATTTATCCAATCATATATGTTAAAACATCCATAAATAGGGTCACAACCCCAAGTTCCGTAAATATAAGTCACACGGGCTCCTGCCCAAAACCAATTTACAGAAAACCAGAACATAGTAAACATATGTGGGATCTCAGCCCAAATCCATTTATCATTATAAACACAATTTTCCAAACCCATTGAAATCATGTTTATCCATTATATTCATATCCAGAACCTGTCACGGTGAAATAGAGCTACACGTGTGCTAACAGGGGTCTCAAACCCAAGTCTCTCTAGGGTCTACCCAGGTCAATGTCCGTAGATCAATGACCCTCCCTGGAGGTAATGAACCATGCTCATCCTGAGAGTAAGGAACCCAACTGGGGGGCGACTCCACTCAGTCAGTGCTCCGTGACTACTCCGGGGTCCACCCAGGCCAACGACCCTCCCCGGAGGAGACAATCATATATAAAGGATGGAATATGAAAAACCTTTTGAAATCATTCTTGAAACCTTTCAAGGATTCATGCCCGGCCCCCATAAGCCGTCATGCACCATAAAATCCTTTCATGGGTTCATGTCGGTTCCCATAAACCGTCATGACTCGTAAATCCATTTCAAGGGTTCATGCCGGTTCCCATAAACCGTCATGAACCATAAAAAGCATTTCAAGGGTTGATGCCGGTTCCCATAAACCGTCATGACCCATAAAAACCATTTGTAACACATAACTGGGCCCTAGGGCCGAGTCCGTAAATCAAATGGACCTCAAGTCCGAGAATTACCTTTTCAAATCCAAAATCATTTCATGAAATCATATCCAAAACCACAAGAATGGAAAATCAGTGTAAAACTGAAAAACCTCGATTTACGTGCAAGCACGTAAATCGCCTCGAAATACGTGAAACCATATAATTCACAAGCATCCAAATCAACATCATAAAATCATATTCATAATCCATTTAGAAATCCAAAACCATTTCATTTAGACCAATAAAGAAATACAGCCCCGTATAGGAACCGTATAGGGCCGAAACCTCGAAATACGTGCCTATGCGTAACCACACATCCAAATGCACTCATGGCATCACAAACAAGTATTTAAAACATATAATAAACATTTATGCATGCACCAATTTAGAACACAAGTTCCACTCACAGACCGTCCGAGCCGCCGCCTCGATTTACGTGCCATTCGGCTCCCCGAGCCGATCACTATTACCGGGACTCCCAAACCTGTCCAAATTTTAATAGAAGGTTAATAACTACTTAATTAACCTCCCATCAAAGCCCCGTAATTTTTCCGAACTTTTAACTATTTTTAAGCCGACCCTAAACCTTTCGACACCCCGAAAACTTTCGAAACGATGTCCGATTGATGCGAGACCAGTCCCAAAATCTTCGTTACATCGAATGGAAGATTTCCCGTGTTGAACACTTTCCCAAATTATGGCCCACACATCCTCACGAGCCCCTAGAAGGTCAAAAACACTGTTCATCGGCACTAACCTCCAGCAGACCGGTTTTACTGTTCATGGCCGGTTCACCTGGTTTGGCCGGTCCAACTGGACCGGCGTTACCGGTTCACAGCCCTAGACACCCCATTTTTCATCCTAGTTCTTCCTTTTTGGTTCTTTTCATCCTATTTTGATGTTTTCTATCCATTCCAATCCTTAAACGCAACCGAAAATGTCTAAATCCTATGGTTCGATTTTGAACCAAACGGTTCAAATTTCCAAAACTGCACCCATGGCTGCCCAGCCATCCCAAGCTTCCTTAAACCTTCCTAACATGTCCCTAGCAACCTAATGGACTCATTAAAACCATTAAAAACCAACCATAACAACAAAAATGGAAAAATGGGTCAAAATGGACTAACTGTGAACCTCACGGGTTCCTCCTCCTCTCGCCGTTGTGGACCGCGGTTCTGGCCGCCCAGCAACCTCCTCAGTCTCCCTGGTCCTCTTCCTAGTCATGGGTGAAGAGTGGATGGGTTTTGGGTCGCACGGATGGGAGGAAAATGGGTGAGATCGGGTTGTGTTTTTGTGTGTGTTTGAAATGGAGAAAATGGAATGGTTTGCACGGTGCATGAATCAATATAGGTAGCTTGTGGATAGGTGACACTTGTCACTCATCCATTGGGCCTCCCTTAAATATCTGGGCCCCACTAAAGTCCAAAAGTTAACTCGTTTCGTAATTCGTGCAATAATGCACTTGAACTTCCGTGAACTGGAACATCGCCGTCGAACGTCCGAATTCGACGTGCCGCCAGTCTATGGATTCGTATCGTCCTTATCTACGTAATAGTCCTCGGCCCTCGGCCATCGGACATCCCGGTCAAAAAGTCAACTTTTGACCCCATTTAACCAAAATTACCAAAATGCCCCTAAACTTCTGAATGTCATAACTTCCTCCTCGAACGTCGGAATTGAACATGCCACCTGTCTATGAACGCGTGACGTCACGAACTACGTCACGGTCATCGGTCAAAGTTCATTTGACCACCCGAATGAAAAGTCAACGTTTTGCCACGACTTGGAGCAAAACGGTCATTTCGCATTGTTCGTCCGATTTCGCCTAACTAATCACCGATTAACCTCACTAATCGTGATTAATCACTAATCTAATCTAGGAATTTAGGACGGGTCGTTACAACCTTCCCTCCTTAATTAATTTCGTCCTCGAAATTCCAACCGACCTAATCTAACCGTTCTTCCCTCCTTAATTAGTTTCGTGGAAAGTAGAATCGACCTCGAAACTCGTGTACACTCATACACCAACTAACCAAAATAATACTTACTCGTCTGCACCCAGACGTACCACCAACACTCTCGTTACATCGACTACATTTGACCACATCGAATGACAGTAGTCACCAGTTTCGAATTGACACCATTTGTCAAATCTACCCTTTCGCTGACATAAACAACTAGCTGGTTCCTTGCTCAATCTCTAACTATCCTGACGTCTACTTCCACCTGGAGTCATCAGACCTCACTAACCGATCCACGCTGACACCTTTGACAATCTGTCACCACTTCACAGTCGTCAGTCAGAAACTATCACCATACTTACCTGTGGTTATACTAACCACCAACTTACTCAACCATGAGTGAACACTAACCAACCATTCACTCGATATGTGTGTAACTGGACCAATCAGAAACACTATGACTGAATGCACAGTATCCAATGTCTAGTCCACGTCCTCGAAAAATCCAATGGTATCGGAACTAATCCGACTACCAACACGCTCACCAACATACCTCTGGTATGACCTATATACCGTGAATAAACATGACAAGTTTGCCCAGTATCGTACCTCGAACAACGTACAAGGTACGCACATCTACCCATCAATCAGCTTACAACTACCTAGGTTGTAGCTAATCACGTTTCTACTATAGAGTCCATTTGTCCAATCCAGTATTAGACAAATCGAAACTCCGACCCATTATCCATTTCCAAATCCGAATCCGAATCCGCAATTTCGTAAGAAATCCCGAATCCAAACCCAGAAATCATGTCAGGACCCGTCCCAAATATCACCTCGATATTCGGGACAAACCCTGCTCCCGTCTGACAATCACACTCACAGTACCACAATTAACCATAATACAACTATAAGCATAACTATCAGACGAAGGAGTAAATATATACAACAGTCAGTCAGAGCATAGTTCTACAAAATGGGCACAAAAAGTCCTACAAATCTAAGTCCGCAACGGAAGAACGTCGTAAGCTCTATGCCTCGATATCTGCCTCAACGTTCACCCCAGCGCTATCACCACGACCTGGAGGGAAATTTAAAAACAGAAGGTGTGAGTGGACTGGAATGAATAAAAGTTTCAAAACAGTTTCTCGTAAAATCAGAGTCAAGGAAAAGTAATAAGTTGTTCCCTCCGTTTTGAAAACAGGCATGCCCAACGAAGTATAAAAAAAAAATCATAATATGGAACATCATAAGAAACAGAAACACTATAAAACATCATAAGAAACAGATACACTATAAAACATCATAAGAAACAGTTACACTATAAAACTGATATAGAAACCAGAGCATGAGCATCAAACCATCTTTTCCGATCAAACCTGCTGGACCTATCCGAGTCTTTAAACTCAACCAGGCCTCAAATATAAATCCGAGTCTTTAAACTCCCGAGTCTTTAAACTCAATAGGCCTATGGGGGTAATATCATAAATATCCGAGTCTTTAAACTCCCGAGTCTTTAAACTCAATCCGGGCCCGTCCCCCGTCAAACAATATCCGGGTCTTTAAACCCATATCGATCCAGCAAATCCAATCCATTTCAGTGTAAAACCGTTCCGAAACCCATCACCAAACTCGAATTCGGAATCCCCAGTTCGAAGCTCTTCCGGCGTTCAGAACCGACATTCCGAACCCAAATCCGGAAAATCCATGTTCATACCAAAAACCATAGGAAATCCCAAATCATGTTTCATAACTCATTTACCATCATCCCGGAAACGTCTCGAAAAACATGCAAACATTTCAATCACGTATAACCATCATTTAAAGCATAAAAACACACATAATATCATAAAACATTGATAAAAACAGTTAGGCATGCTCGGAAGTAGAAAAGAGTCCACTCATAGATCAGAACAAGTCACTCGCGCCCCGTGCGCTCCTCGACTGTCTCGGGTGTCTCCCGTCCTGTCAATAGATACCAAATAGGGTCACAATTTCATCAAGGATACCTTCCCTATTTTCCCCAATTTTTCAGGAATTTAATAACATTTTAATCCTAAACCCTAAACCTTCCGGATTCCCGAACCATCCCGTAACACCGTCCGATTAGCCCGGAAACTATACCATTGGATTCCTTAGAACATTTAGGACTAAACTCATGTTGGAAGCTTGGCCGGATTCCTCCCCACGCGCCTCCACGCGCCGCCCAAAGTGGCTGCGCGTGGGCCTCACGCGCCTGCTACAGTGCATCTCCTTCCTCGGGTCACCCGGTTCAACACAGTTGAACCGGCGTGATCGGTTCTCTGTAATCCGACCACCGTTCCAGTCCAATCCAATCCCATTCTCTTCGTCCCATCCTAAGCAATCTAACCATGTCCTAACCTTGAAAAATCACGGCCGGAAACCCGCCGTTCACGGCCTCGAAACAGACAGCCCGTAGCCCCTGTTTTGGCCGCCAGCCGCCCAGGTCCTCCCCCGTCACGACGTTCATCTTAATCGACGCCTAGGACCTTCCTGAACTTCACCCTAACCTCCTAACCCCTCGACTCTACACCCAACTCCACGACTTTTGAATTTAAAATCCATGGGAAAACAGGGGAAAGGAACTTACCCTTCGATTCAGGCTCCGCCGTGAGCACCGCCGCTTACCACGGTGCTGGTTGGACTCCCCATGGTCTCCTGAGTCTCCTAGTGGCTTGAATCAATCCACCACCCAGCACAGCAGCCACCACAGTCCACCGCCTTCTCTGTTTTCTTCAAAACCCAGCCGTCCACCGTGTAGCCTCCGTGCACGGTTGCAACTCCCAAACACGATCACCAGCACCTCCTTGCCTCACTGTCCTTCTCTCAACTCACTCTTCACTCTCCCTTGCACTGCATCGATCACCGCCTCTCCAACTCTTCTCTCTGTTTTCTGCGTTTGTCGAAGGATTGCACGGTTCAAAAATGAGCAAAGTGTGGCCGTGCACACTTGAGAACCTTATGGAACAATCCAGTGCCCCCACGTGTCCACAATCCTATGGACAAGCAGAAAAGATCCTACCCCACTCAGCCACTTGTCCTCATCCAATTGGCTGAAAGAAAATGACCAAAATACACCTTGTATAATTAATTACCGTTTTGCCCTCGAACGTTCTAGACCCGTATCTTTCCCGTCCGACTTCCGATGACAGCGTGCCGCCTGTCGTTGAACTCAAGACGTCGTGACCTATCCAACGGTCCTCGGTCTACGTGAAAATCACAAGTCCTCCAAAAAGTCAACATTTTCCTCATTTAATCAAATTTACGGTAACGCCCTCAACCTTCCGTACATCATAACGTTTTCTCCGGTTGTCCGATTTGAACCTGCCACCTGTCTACGGACTCGTGACGTCCTAAACTACGTCACGGTCAAGGGCTAACACTCATCCAATCGGTAATACAAAAAGTCAACTTTTAGCCTACTATTCATAAGGGCAAAATCGTCCTTTTCTACAAAACTTTACAAAATTACAGTTTTACCCTTCCCGAAGGTACGGGTTGTTACAATCTACCCCCCTAAAAAGAATTTCGTCCCCGAAATTCAGTGAAACAAATAAGGGTACTGTTCACGCATCAAGGCTTCGGGTTCCCAAGTAGCTTCTTCCACTTGATGATTTCTCCACAATACTTTGACTAAGGGAACCGTCTTCCTTCGTAAAACCTTATCCTTCCGATCCAAGATCGCAACAGGCTGCTCTTCAAAACTCAAGTCTTCCCTCAGTTCCACTGGTTGTGCTTCCAGAACATGCGAATCATCCCGAATGTACTTCCGAAGCATAGAGACATGAAAGACATTATGTACCTTTTCCAAGTCTGCTGGTAAGGCCAATCGATATGCAATAGGACCAATCCGTTCCAAGATCTCATAAGGTCCAATATAACGAGGACTCAACTTCCCTCGTCTGCCAAACCGTACGATTCCCTTCCAAGGAGATAACTTCAAGAAAACCCAGTCTCCTACTGCAAACTCCAAATCTTTAATCCTACGGTCGGCGTAGCTCTTCTGGCGGTCCTGCGCTGCCTTCAATCGATCCCTGATCAGTGCCACCTTTTCCTGTGTAAGATCTACCAGCTCAGAAGTAGTCAATTTCCGCTCACCAACCTCAGTCCAACACAATGGAGTCCGACACTGTCGCCCGTACAAAGCCTAGTAAGGAGCCATCCCAATGCTCTCCTGATAACTGTTATTGTAGGCGAACTCCATCAAAGGCAGATGTGATTCCCAAGTACCCTGAAACTGAAGTACACAAGCTCGCATCATGTCCTCGAGAATCTGAATAGTCCGCTCAGACTGCCCATCGGTCTGAGGGTGAAAAGCACTACTGAAATGCAATTTAGTCCCAAAAGCTTCCTGTAGGCTCTGCCAAAATCGGGAAGTAAATCTCGGATCCCTGTCAGATACTATTGACTCTGGAGTCCCATGCAACCGAATAATCTCATCTATGAACAACTGTGCAAACTGCGTCAACCTGAAGTTCTCCCGTACTGGCAAGAAATGAGCAGACTTCGTAAGTCGATCCACAATAACCCACACACCATCGTGGCCCTTGGATGTTCTGGGTAGCTTGAAGACAAAATCCATAGTCAGGTGATCCTATTTCCACTCGGGGATCGGCAAAGGTTGCATTGCTCCATAGGGTCTTTGCCGCTCGGCTTTCACCTGCTGACAGATCAAGCATCTACTGACATATTCTGCAATCTCACGTTTCATTCCCGACCACCAGTAATGCTCTCGAAGTGTACGATACATCTTGGTCCCACCAGGATGCATCGCATAAGCTGAACAGTGAGCCTCATCCAGTATCACTTTCTTCAATGCGTCATCCTCAGGTATGCACAACCGTCCACCCTTAACCAAGGCTCCATCCTTGCGGATCTCAAAGTCCTGTCTCTCTCCAGCCTCGACCTCAATCCGAATGATGCCCAGAATAGGGTCTTCAAACTGAGCATCAATAACCTGATCAATCAAAACAGGTCGCACATGGAAACTCGCTATGAGTGCTCCCTGATCGACCACAGTCAACTCTACCCCCAACCTGCGGAGCTCAACCAACAACGGTAACCGTACTGTCCTCAAATGTGACAAAGAACTAGCTGACTTCCTACTCAGAGCATCGGCGACCACATTAGCCTTCCCTGGGTGATACTCAATAGTACAGTCGTAGTCCTTAAGTAACTCCAACCATCGACGCTGTCTCAGATTCAGTTCCTTCTGAGTGAACAAATACTTTAAGCTCTTGTGGTCCGTGAAAATCCTGCACTTCTCGCCATATAAGTAATGCCGCCAAATCTTCAGTGCATGAACCACCGCTGCTAGTTCCAAATCATGTGTAGGTTAGTTCATCTCATGGGGTTTCAATTGCCGGGAAGCATAAACAATCACTCTCCCATGCTGCATCAAGACACAACCCAAGCCTTGCAAAGAAGCGTCACTATACACCTCAAACTCCCCACTATCGTCTGGAAGGGCTAACACAGGAGCAGATGTCAACCGTCTTTTAAGCTCCTGGAAACTCTGTTCACATTTATCATCCCACTCAAACCGAACTCCTTTCCGAGTTAGTCGGGTTAAAGGAGCGGCTAAAATCGAAAATCCCTCAATGAAACGCCGATAATAGCCTGCTAAGCCCAGAAAACTCCGGATCTCCGTCACCGTCTTAGGCTGTTCCCAATTGGCTACCGCTTCAACTTTATGAGGATCCACGCTGGTGCCCTCGGCCGAAATCACATGACCCAGAAATCCCACACTGGTCAACCAAAACTGACACTTACTGAGCTTCGTATACAATTGATTCTCCCTCAAATTTTTAAGCACGATTCTCAGATGTTTCTCATGTGCCTTTGCACTCTTTGAATACACCAGAATGTCGTCAATGAAGACAATCACAAAACGATCCAAATATGGCCGGAACACGCGGTTCATAAGGTCCATAAAAGCTGCTGGGGCATTAGTCAAACCAAAAGGCATCACAACAAACTCATAATGACCGTACCTAGTCCGAAAGGCTGTCTTCGGTACATCCTCTTCTTTAACCCTTAACTGATGGTAGCCGGAGCGAAGATCAATCTTCGAGAAATACTGAGCTCCCTTCAATTGGTCGAACAAATCATCAATCCGGGGTAGGGGATACTTATTCCGAATAGTTACCTTATTCAGTTGTCTGTAATCCACACACAATCTCAATCCTCCGTCCTTTTTCTTGACGAATAGTACCGGTGCTCCCCACGGTGGCATACTCGGTCGAATGAAGCCCATATCGACCAACTCTTGCAACTGGGCCTTAAGTTCCCTCAATTCTGCAGGTGCCATTCTATAAGGAGTCTGTGAGATAGGTTGTGTACCTGGAAGAAGATCAATCGTGAACTCGATCTCTCGATGAGGTGGTAACCCTGGGAACTCCTCGGGGAAAACATCGGGGAACTCTCGTACCACAGGTATATCATCCGCCCTCACTGGCGTAGCACGCGTATCCACCACATGGGCTATGTAACCCTAGCACCCCTTACGTAACAGCTTGCTAGCCTCGAGTGCCGAAATAACTCCAGTAGGAAGTGCACGCTGATCCCCCTGAAACGTAATCTCTAATAAGCCGGGACTCCGCAAAGTCACTCTCCTATCGAAACATTCGATAGAAGCATGATGTCTCGTTAACCAGTCCATACCCAAAATAACATCAAAGTCCCGTAAATCCAAAAGTAACAAATCCGCCAGTAACTCCACCTCACCTACCATCACCGGACACTCTCTCAACACCTGAGTCACTACCAACACCTCCCCCGTAGGTGTACTCACTCCTAACGCACAATCCAAAGTAGACACCTCCCTCTCCTTAACCAAACTACAACTCCAAGCTATAAATGAATGGGTAGCCCCGGGATCTATCAAAACAAAAACAGTGCGACCAAGTATGGTGAGTATACCTGTCACCACTCCCGGTGCGGATCTGGCCTCTTGCTGGGTCATAGCAAAAATTCGCGCCTGAGGTCCCGATGACCTACCGCGCCCTCTGGAACTACTCGTGGCACCACCGCCACCCCTAGGGCCTGCCGCCCCTGATACTGAAGCCGTACTCCGTCCAGGTTCTGCTATACCTCGGCCTGCTCCACTCTCCTGAGCTAACAATGGGCACTCCCTCCGGAAGTGTCCTCGCTCCCCATAGTAGTAGCAAGCATCTCTACCGGGTCCACCGGTATGCCTCCCAGTAGAAGCAACTGAAGTCGCACTCGCCTGAGGAGTCGGCTGTTCCCTAGCTCCTCGAAAACCAGAGCCCTGGAAACTACCTGGTCTACCATACCGGGCTCCACCAGCTGATAACGAACCACCAAAATTACCCCGCTTCGGGGTCCTCTGACTCGATGCTCCAGGGAATGAATGCTCTCGGCGCCAAACACTGCCCGAGTACTGTGGTCTAGCAGGTAAACTGGCCTCCACCCTAACAGCAGCATCAGACAACTCTCGGAATGTAGCAAAAGAGCCAGCTGTCACTATAGCCCTGATCTCTCCCCGAAGGCCCAACTCGAACCGACGGTACTTCTCCGCCTCGGTAGCCACAAAGGCAGGAGTAAATCGGGATAACATCTGAAATCTCTGCTCATACTCAGCAACTGTCAAGTTCCCTTGCTTCAAGTGAAGAAATTCTGCCTCCTTCGTATCCCTGAAAGAACGGGGATAGTACTGATCAAGGAACCGCTCCCGGAAAGTCTCCCATGTCACGGTATGTGCATCCCAGCCGGACAGTTCCAACGTGTACCACCACTCGTATGCAGCTCCATCCAACAGAAAAGTAGCTACCAAAACCCGATCCTCAGGAGGACAGTGCATCACCCCAAAAATACGTTCGAGCTGGGTGATCCATCGGTGAGCTTCCTCGGGGTCTGCCCTACCGCTGAAAGTCGTAGCCCCAAGTCTCTGGGCTCTCTCGATGGAAGCGCTCTCAGTCCCTCTCGCTGCTTCATCTTCAGGTCGTGGAGGGGGTTCACGTCGCGGAGGCATGATCGATCGTACGCTGAAAAAGGCATAGAGTTAGCAAAAAACCGAGACCTAACACAAATCGACACAACCTATGCTCTGATACCAATTGTCAGGACCCGTCCCAAATATCACCTCGATATTCGGGACGAACCCTGCTCCCGTCTGACAATCACACTCACAGTACCACAATTAACCTTAATACAACTATAAGCATAACTATCAGACGAAGGAGTAAATATATACAACAGTCAGTCAGAGCATAGTTCTACAAAATGGGCACAAAAAGTCCTACAATTCTAAGTCCGCAACGGAAGAACGTCGTAAGCTCTATGCCTCGATATCTGCCTCAACGTTCACCCCAGCGCTATCACCACGACCTGGAGGGAAATTTAAAAACAGAAGGTGTGAGTGGACTGGAATGAATAAAAGTTTCAAAACAGTTTCTCGTAAAATCAGAGTCAAGGAAAAGTAATAAGTTGTTCCCTCCGTTTTGAAAACAGGCATGCCCAACGAAGTATAAAAAAAATCATAATATGGAACATCATAAGAAACAGAAACACTATAAAACATCATAAGAAACAGATACACTATAAAACATCATAAGAAACAGATACACTATAAAACTGATATAGAAACCAGAGCATGAGCATCAAACCATCTTTTCCGATCAAACCTGCTGGACCTATCCGAGTCTTTAAACTCAACCAGGCCTCAAATATAAATCCGAGTCTTTAAACTCCCGAGTCTTTAAACTCAATCTGGGCCCGTCCCCCGTCAAACAATATCCGAGTCTTTAAACCCATATCGATCCAGCAAATCCAATCCATTTCAGTGTAAAACCGTTCTGAAACCCATCACCAAACTCGAATTCGGATTCCCCAGTTCGAAGCCCTTCCAGCGTTCAGAACCGACATTCCGAACCCAAATCCGGAAAATCCATGTTCATACCAAAAACCATAGGAAATCCCAAATCATGTTTCATAACTCATTTACCATCATTAGAAAACGTTTATAGGTTGAATTTCTCAAATATGGCATCAAAATCTGTAAACCGGCTTTTCTCGAAAAACGTGCAAAATCCCGGAAACGTCTCGAAAAACATGCAAACATTTCAATCACGTATAACCATCATTTAAAGCATAAAAACACACATAATATCATAAAACATTGATAAAAACAGTTAGGCATGCTCGGAAGTAGGAAAGAGTCCACTCACAGATCAGAACAAGTCACTCGCGCCCCGTGCGCTCCTCGACTGTCTCGGGTGTCTCCCGTCCTGTCAATAGATACCAAATAGGGTCACAATTTCATCAAGGATACCTTCCCTATTTTCCCCAATTTTTCGGGAATTTAATAATATTTTGATCCTAAACCCTAAACCTTCCGGATTCCCGAACCATCCCGTAACACCGTCCGATTAGCACGAAAACTATACCATTGGATTCCTTAGAACATTTAGGACTAAACTCATGTTGGAAGCTTGGCCGGATTCCTCCCCACGCGCCTCCACGCGCCGCCCAAAGTGGCTGCGCGTGGGCCTCACGCGCCTGCTACAGTGCATCTCCTTCCTCGCGTCACCCGGTTCAACACAGTTGAACCGGCGTGACCGGTTCTCTGTAATCCGACCACCGTTCCAGTCCAATCCAATCCCATTCTCTTCGTCCCATCCTAAGAAATCTAACCATGTCCTAACCTTGAAAAATCACGGCTGGAAACCCGCCGTTCACGGCCTCGAAACAGACGGCCCGTAGCCCCTGTTTTGGTCGTCGGCCGCCCAGGTCCTCTCCCGTCACGGCGTTCATCTTAATCGACGCTTAGGACCTTCCTGAACTTCACCCTAGCCTCCTAACCCCTCGACTCTACACCCAACTCCACGACTTTTGAATTTAAAATCCACGGGAAAACAGGGGAAAGGAACTTACCCTTCGATTCAGGCTCCGCCGTGAGCACCGCCGCTTACCACGGTGCTGGTTGGACTCCCCGTGGTCTCCTGAGTCTCCTAGTGGCTTGAATCGATCCACCACACGGCACAGCAGCCACCACAGTCCACCGCCTTCTCTGTTTTCTTCAAAACCCAGCCGTCCACCGTGTATCCTCCGTGCACGGTTGCAACTCTCAAACACGATCACCAGTACCTCCTTGCCTCACTGTCCTTCTCTCAACTCACTCTTCACTCTCCCTTGCACTGCATCGATCACCGCCTCTCCAAACTCTTCTCTCTGTTTTCTGCGTTTGTCGAAGGATTGCACGGTTCAAAAATGAGCAAAGTGTGGCCGTGCACACTTGAGAACCTTATGGAACAATCCAGTGCCCCCACGTGTCCACAATCCTATGGACAAGCAGAAAAGATCCTACCCCACTCAGCCACTTGTCCTCATCCAATTGGCTGAAAGAAAATGACCAAAATACCCCTTGTATAATTAATTACCGTTTTGCCCTCGAACGTTCTAGACCCGTATCTTTCCCGTCCGACGTCCGATGACAGCGTGCCGCCTGTCGTTGAACTCAGGACGTCGTGACCTATCCAACGGTCCTCGGTCTACGTGAAAATCACAAGTCCTCCAAAAAGTCAACATTTTCCTCATTTAATCAAATTTACGGTAACGCCCTTAACCTTCCGTACATCATAACTTTTTCTCCGGTTGTCCGAATTGAACCTGCCACCTGTCTACGGACTCGTGACGTCCTAAACTACGTCACGGTCAAGGGCTAACACTCATCCAATCGGTAATACAAAAAGTCAACTTTTAGCCTACTATTCATAAGGGCAAAATCGTCCTTTTCTACAAAACTTTACAAAATTACAGTTTTACCCTTCCCGAAGGTACGTGTTGTTACAAATCATATCTATAATCATGTCCAAATTCGAACCCGAAATCATCATTCCGTAAGCCGGCATTTGGAATAACCATTCCGAACCCAAATCCATAAAAAGAAAATCCAGTGTCAAGCTCTAGAACCAAATCCTGAATCGTCACCCAGAATCCGATTCCAAAACCCAAATACAGAAATCCTCTTTCAAGTTCCAAAATCAAATCCTGAATTGTCATCCAGAAATCTGATTCCAAAACCTGAAATCTCGTTCTCGTCTACCGAGATGCACCATATCCGAACCTATCGGATACCTGCCCCACCGATTACCACATTACCATCGATTGACTTCATAGGGAAGCCAAACCCAATATCGACATATCTAGGCTGACAAAATCCGACCTACGTGAATGCAAACAAAACTCGCTGCACTCACCACGCCACGTAATCTAACATCTTCTGCCACCAAGCAGAAAATGAGAGATCTCAGTCACCTAACTTCGATATACTCAATTCTCCGTATTGCCCAAGATAAATCACAGGTCCACCAACCAATACACGATTGGTGTACTAGTGGCAACCAACAACATCTACATCATCAACATCATCTACCATCATCAATTATGGTAGAACCTGAGAAGTCACCCAAAATGAATTCGAAACACCCAATACCAATAAGGAAAACCCGCATTCCACGTGTCACCTCAATTACAACCTCTCACGATTCCGAAGTTCCATCCAGATTGGAAACACCATACTTGGACATCATCTACGTGTCCCCCTTTTTGACTATTTACGGACACATGCCCATTTACGACCGTATATGTACCTCTCGACTAGAGAGTCACAACAGACACCTACTCTGATCTGCAGTCAAATCTCTGCAAACCACCATATCTAACCAATTCAGACCAACTCTGGCCAACACTGACCAACTGGTTGCTAGTCCCCCATGACAGTACTCGATCCTCACTTCTCAACTACCGTTGGATCCTATTCAGTCCATCACTATCCGTGATACACTCCTGAACCACAGATACCAATCATAAGCCCATCACGTCGGAGTCACATCCCGACTCGTAACTCATCGTCGTCACAATCACCGGCACCAGCACTAGCACTAGTACCAGCACCATCACTATCACCTGTCAGCATCAGCACACAAACATCCTCACTAGCATCAGTACTGACGCTAGCACACCGGGTGCAAAACTGACAACCCTGGATCTCCGCTCATACCGAACGACGATCCCGTATCTCAACTCGTATTGGAGAAACTCAGCCTCCCTCGTACCTAACAACTATGAGTACAGTCATCCTGACAACTCATACGAGAAAAGGAAACATCCCCTGAACGTCTCCGATTCTCAACAACCACAACTACAACCACTCTCGGTAGTAGTGCCTGCCACAGACTCGTGCAGACCTAACTACCAGACCTCGCTATATCCAGACTCCGCATCCAACGGAATCAATCGCCCGTACCAACTACTCTGTATCCCACTCAGGGATTCCATCGACAAGTACCAACCCTGATAACTTGTCCAACCAATCACTAACCAGTCGCAACTCGACTAACCCAATGTCGTCTACTAGGTCATCCATAACTTTAGTTGCACCAAACCACAACTGAGTGGCACGACAACCAACTCAGTCTAACTGATAAGTACAATCCCGACTGCGAAGTGCAGTCCCAACACAAGCTGATATGACTAGACCGACTAACGAACCCCAAATCCTAATAGTCGTCAAAGTCACACCATTCTCCAACTCAAATTTCCAAACCATACACCCAAGGTAGGGTTCCACAATCACACCTAGAGTTCCACCGAAACCAAATGCTAACTGCCAACTGCAGTAAATCCATTTAACTCAATCAAATCCGATCATCGGATAGTCACAACTCCCAACCAGTCGTCGGAACCGATCCTACGACATCGTGAAGACGATCCCAATTAACCGTCTCACGATCAAAATGCTAACGTACGAATACGTTCATCCCTCCGTAGGGTCCCACGTTATCAACCACGACAGAACTATGGCAACCCCAGCATACAGTGCCGAACCAAGAAATATCCCGATTCCATCCTACTAACTATCGTATCGGCATCCCAACAATCAGGTTGACCAAGAACTGCAGCCCATTGAGATATCACATCCTCGACCTGCGTACATTCCAAGAGCTCCACGGTTGCCCGAATAGAGACAACCCCGCTCTGATAAGCATCCTATGAGCAATCCTATGCTCTGATACCACGCTGATAGGACCCATCCCAATCCTTCCGGGATTAGTGCGGGATGACCCTGCTCCCGTCTGACACGAAGTGTCAGATAAGGGATATTTCCGACCTTTGCCCTCCCGGGCTATCAGAGTACTCCAGGATCCGGAGGAGGTATGTGATATCTCGATCTCTGCTACAGTCCACACCGTATCCAACCTGAAGGGTATTAAATACAGAAAGACTGTGAGTGGACAAAAATAAAGAATTTATAAAAACATTTCATCAAAGACCTTTATACCCTCCACTAAAAGGCATGCATGCATAGTAAAACCATTTATCCAATCATATATGTTAAAACATCCATAAATAGGGTCACAACCCCAAGTTCCGTAAATACAAGTCACACGGGCTCCTGCCCAAAACCAATTTACAGAAAACCAGAACATAGTAAACATATGTGGGATCTCAGCCCAAATCCATTTATCATTATAAACACAATTTTCCAAACCCATTGAAATCATGTTTATCCATTATATTCATATCCAGAACCTGTCACGGTGAAATAGAGCTACACGTGTGCTAACCGGGGTCTCAAACCCAAGTCTCACCAGGGTCCACCCAGGTCAATGTCCGTAGATCAATGACCCTCCCTGGAGGTAACGAAGCATGCCCATCCTGAGAGTAAGGAACCAACTGGGGGGCGACTCTACTCAGTCAGTGCTCCGTGACTACTCTGGGGTCCACCCAGCCAACGACCCTCCCCGAAGGAGACAATCATTTATAAAGGATGGAATATGAAAAACCTTTTGAAATCATTCTTGAAACCTTTCAAGGATTCATGCCCGGCCCCCATAAGCCGTCATCCACCATAAAATCCTTTCATGGGTTCATGTCGGTTCCCATAAACCGTCATGACTCGTAAATCCATTTCAAGGGTTCATGCCGGTTCCCATAAACAGTCATGAACCATAAAAAGCATTTCAAGGGTTCATGCCAGTTCCCATAAACCGTCATGACCCATAAAAACCATTTGTAACACATAACTGGGCCCTAGGTCCGAGTCCACATAGAAACTGGACCCTCGGTCCGAATCGTAAACCAATTGGGCCTCCGGCCCGATTCCGTAAATCAAATGAACCTCAAGTCCGAGAATTACCTTTTCAAATCCAAAATCATTTCATGAAATAATATCCAAAACCACAAGAATGGAAAATCAGTGTAAAACCGAAAAACCTCGATTTACGTGCAAGCACGTAAATCGCCTCGAAATACGTGAAACCATATAATTCACAAGCATCCAAATCAACATCATAAAATCATATTCATAATCCATTTAGAAATCCAAAACCATTTCATTTAGACCAATAAAGACATACAGCCCCGTATAGGAACCGTATAGGGCCGAAACCTCGAAATACGTGCCTATACGTAACCACCCATCCAAATGCACTCATGGCATCACAAACAAGTATTTAAAACATATAATAAATATTTATGCATGCACCAATTTAGAAAACAAGGTCCACTCACAGACCGTCCGAGCCGCCGCCTCGATTTACGTGCCATTCGGTTCCCCGAGCCGATCACCATTACCGGGACTCCCAAACCTGTCCAAATTTTAATAGAAGGTTAATAACTACTTAATTAACCTCCCATCAAAGCCCCGTAATTTTTCCGAACTTTTAACTATTTTTAAGCCGACCCTAAACCTTCCGACACCCCGAAAACTATTGAACCGATGTCCGATTGACGCGAGACCAGTCCCAAAATCTTCGTTACATCGAATGGAAGATTTCCCGTGTTGAACACTTTCCCAAATTATGGCCCACGCGTCCTCACGAGCCCCTAGAAGGTCGAAAACACTGTTCATCGGCACTAACCTCCAGCAGACCGGTTTTACTGTTCATGGCCGGTTCACCTGGTTTGGCCGGTCCAACTGGACCGGCATGACCGGTTCACAGCCCTAGACACCCCATTTTTCATCCTAGTTCTTCCTTTTTGGTTCCTTTCATCCTATTTTTATGTTTTCTATCCATTCCAATCCTTAAACGCAACCGAAAACGTCTAAATCCTATGGTTCGATTTTGAACCAAACGGTTCAAATTTCCAAAACTGCACCCATGGCTTCCCAGCCATCCCAAGCTTCCTTAAACCTTCCTAACATGTCCCTAGCAACCTAATGGACTCATTAAAACCATTAAAAACCAACCATAACAACAAAAAAGGAAAAATGGGTCAAAATGGACTAACTGTGAACCTCACGGGTTCCTCCTCCTCTCGCCGCCGTGGACCGCGGTTCTGGCCGCCCAGCAACCTCCTCAGTCTCCGTGGTCCTCTGCCTGGTCATGGGTGAAGAGTGGATGGGTTTTGGGTTGCACGGATGGGAGGAAAATGGGTGAGATAGGGTTGTGTTTTTGTGTGTGTATGAAATGGAGAAAATGGAATGGTTTGCAGGGTGCATGAATCAATATAGGTGGCCTGTGGATGGGTGACACTTGTCACTCATCCATTGGGCCTCCCTTAAATATCTGGGCCCCACTAAAGTCCAAAAGTTAACTCGTTTCGTAATTCGTGCAATAATGCACTTGAACTTCCGTGAACCGTAACTTCGCCGTCGAACGTCCGAATTCGACGTGCCGCCTGTCTATGGATTCGTATCATCCTTATCTACGTAATAGTCCTTGGCCCTTGGCCATCGGACATCCCGGTCAAAAAGTCAACTTTTGACCCCATTTAACCAAAATTACCAAAATGCCCCTAAACTTCCGAATGTCATAACTTCCTCCTCGAACGTCGGAATTGAACGTGCCACCTGTCTATGAACTCGTGACGTCACGAACTACGTCACAGTTATCGGTCAAATTTCATTTGACCGCCCGAATGAAAAGTCAACATTTTGCCACGACTAGGAGCAAAACGGTCATTTGGCATTGTTCGTCCGATTTTGCCGAACTAATCACCGATTAACCTCACTAATCGTGATTAATCACTAATCTAATCTAGGAATTTGGGACGGGTCGTTACAGTATCTCACTGTCTAAGCAACACGTGCTACCCGGGGTCTCTCTGGGTCAATCTATGACATCCTGGATGTCTGACATCCTAGAAGTCTAATCATAGCAATCCTGCTCTTGAGTCACTATACGGTTTGGTCGCTCCATACAATGACCCCTCGTAAGCAATACGCCGTGACTTCCCTAGTGTCCCAAACATCTGGGGGAGACCATCCACATATCCTTATCTAAGGATGGCATAAGGGAAACATTTTATAAAATCCATTCAAAACCTTTCAAAATATCTCAAAACCTTTCAAAGGTGCCATACCTGGAATTTCCATAAAACCATTAGATCCAGAAAATCCGTTTCCTCAAATCCAAATACGTTTTAGGGTCTCCGAATCCAAAATCACATTTATAAGCCAGAAATGGGACTCATATCCAGAATCATAACCAACTGGGCCTCAAGCCTGATCATGTAAACCAAATGGGTTTCCAGCCCGATATCTCATTAAATCAAATGGGCTTCAAGTCTCATAGTTTCCAAATCAAATGGGTCTCATGCCCGATTCCATATTTCTAAATCCAAAGCCCTTCTATCAAGCCATCTTCGAAATACCATCACACATCAATACAGTATAAAATCATAAATTCAAAATACATGCAAATACGTAAATCATAAATACCAAAATCATAATCGTAGAAATCACATATATAAAACATATAAAACAGTTATGCATGCATCATAATTTGAAAGCAAAAGTCCACTCACAGACCGTCATAGTTGCTGCCTCATTACGCATGCCATAAGCCTTCCCGAGGCTAATCCACCATCTCCGGGACTTCCAAACCTGTCCAATTCACACCCGGATGTCACTAACCATCTATACAAGTCTATAGGATTAAACCCCAAATCTTCCGAATAATTCAACACATCTCAAACACATTTCTCGAGGTGGCGTCATGTCACCCCTAACCTCCAACTAGGTCAACTTGACTATCTAAACCGGGTTGCACAGACCCGCGACCCGACCCAACCAATTCTCCACCGTCTGACCACCTTTCAACCCCATTTTTCCTCCATTCTCTTTGTCTAAGCATACCGTATCGATCTACGAGTTCAAAATCGTGAAAAACAAATTAAAATTATACCGTTAATCCTAGGAACAGTAGCCCAGAATTCCTCCGTCGAGTTCTCTCGATTCCGACCACCGTTGGTCTCGATTCCAAAGCCCTTTGAGGTCGTCTCAGTCCCCAGAACCTCATCCAATCAATAGAAATGGTCAATAACCAACCAACCCAATTTCACCATTCTTGAACTCAAAACACAAGCTAGGGGTTTTACCTTTGAACTTCCATCACCGTACACGACAGTCGACGCCGTTTCCTCCATCATCATCGTCTGCCTTCACTCTCCAACTTTCATTCACGACCCAAGCACGATAGAAGAGGATTTGAGAGTGTGTGAGGGGTTGTGTTTCACGGTTCAAGAGGGTTTGCGGGGTTTTGAGAGAAAGGAAGAAAAGGATCGATGAAGAGGATAAGGGTCAATTAATTTGGGTTCTGGGCCTATCATATGGGTGACACTTGTCACTCATCTGGTGAGTCCTTTTAGATTTTTCCACCAACCAAAACCTGCCACGTGTCGCGATGTCTCGGTTTACATGAATAGTGCTGATAAAATTTCCTAGACCCGTAACTTCTCCGTCGAACGTCCGATTTCAACGTGTCGCTTGTCTACAAACTCGTAATGACCCGATCTACGTCACGGTCATCTGTCAAATTTCATTGGACCTCCTAGGTCAAAAGTCAACATTTTACCCAATTCCTAGGGGTAAAACGATCATTTCACATCGTCTGTCCGAAATCGTTCGACTAATCCTCGATTAGTTGCTCTAATCCTTAATTACTCCTTAATTAATCCCAAAATTCTGGACGGGTCATTACAGGTTGTGCACTTTCGATATGTTGATTGAAATGATGATTGTTGTGGTACACATAAAGATGCTCTTTTTCTTGTGCATCGATGTTGAGGGTTTGTTGTGAACTTGTTGTAACGCCCCGGACATTCTGAAAATGTAATATTGTAAAATATTGAATAAAATGACGTTTTTACCCTTATGATTTGTATGGTCAAATTGTTGACTTTCTTGATTGGGAGGTCGAACGGACGTTGAACGATGACCGTGACGTAGTTTGGGATGTCACGAGTTCATAGACAGGTGGCACGTCCGATTCGGACACTCGAGGCGAAAGTTATGATGTTCGGAAGTTCAGGGGCATTATCGTAATTTGGACGTTATATGGGAAAAAGTTGACTTTTTGCTTGACAATTGGTTTTCACATGATTCGAAGACCGTTAGGTTCGTCTCGAGGTCCCGAGTACAACAACAGGCGGCACGCGTGAAATGGACCGAGTTACGGGTCACGGAAGTTGGAGGGCATCTTGGTAATTTTTGCCCTGAGGGCATTTTGGTCTTTTTACACGGGGTACTATTCACCACCGTGGAAAACAGAGTGCACGGCCGTGGTGTCTTGTGCGTTCAATTGTTTATGGCCTAGTGGAATGATCAGATGCATTGTTTAAGTTGATTGAGGCAGTGGGGGACATTGGTGAACGGACTGAGGCCACACAGAGCACGGGCTGGGTTAAAGAAATGGCCATGGCTTCTGTGTGCGTGGGAGACATTTTCAGAGACCTCAGTTGGGTCTCCCACGGGCTGTTTGCCATTCTATCGATTAACCGTGTATGGGAATGAAGTGAGGATTCATTTGGGGTCGTTTGTGCATCAGTGTGAAGGCTGAGATTGAGAGAAACAGTGAAGGACCATTTTCGGGTTTTTGGGGGGGAAATATCAGAGTTCATTCCCTACGGGTTTTGGGACCATTTCAGACACACAGAGAGCTTTCTGGGAGCAGCAGAAACATAACCGTGCACGAGATCAAGTGAATTGAGCAAGGATTGCTCAGGAGCTCAGGTACCAGTTCAGAGATGAACCAGTTGGAGGGAAAAATCGAATTCAATTCCTGAGGCGTGTTGAACGAAACCAAGGGCCGTGTTAGACTTCTAGGGTCACTACGAGCACAACCGAGCAAAAATCGAAGGAGGAGGAGGACTGGTTGGCCGGGAACCTGAGTCTCAGTTTCAGAGGAAAACCAGTGTTGAGGACGACGACTTCCAGGTAACGGCGAGTTAAATTGTTTGTGCCATTGAGTTCGTCTAAGTCCCCTTAAGCTACTGATGAAGTTAATTTGGAAATGGAACCGCGTAGGGTGAGTTCCAGACGTCGACTTGATCGACTGTTTGAGCTTGAGTTGGGTCGTTTTGGTGTTAGTCGAGGTTAATCATCAATACAGACCTAAAATTAAAGAATTAGAGAAGATAATAGGATTGAAAACGTGAGGAATTGATTGAGAATTGAGCTTGAACTGGTCGGGTTGAGTCGCGGGTAATAGACCCGTTTATCAGTCTATCCGGGTAAGGACGAAGGTACTGTAGCTTGGCGCGTGGCCTTCACGCGCAGCCACTTTGGGCGGCGCGTGACGGCGCGTGCGATGTTAACTCTGATCACGGTCAACATGAGATTTAATCCTTTCAGTTTAATTAACATTTTATCTTTAGAGTTCGAGTGGATCGGGAGTCATTCGGGATAATTTCGGGAGTCCAGAAGGTTAAGTCTCTAAGTTTAATTTCGCCAAAAATCCGAGAAAATTAGGAGAAATCATACGAGCTATTTGAGGATGTTTGTAACCCTTCTTGTACGTTTTTACAGGCCCGGACATTTCCGAAGCTACTGAGGAGCGCACGGGGCGCGATTGACGCGTCCTAAAACCGTGAGTGGACTTTTTGATTTCTAAACTGGGCATGCATGACTATTTTACTTATTTATCTTATGGTTTTACATATGATTTTATGATGGTGATATGATATTTCGATTTTACGTATTTTCACGCTTTTCGAGATATTCATCGTATTTCACGCATTTCTAGGTTACGGGTTTTGCTTATGCATGAATGATGTTTTGATGAAGAATCTGGATATGATTATGCATGTTACGGATTTATGATGTCTTGATTATAATTGTGAAGTGATTTCGGGAATTGCATGTTTTGGAATTTGCATGTGAATTCGGACATAAGTCCTATTATGACGTGATATGATTTTGGAATGATGTTGGAAAATGGTTTATGATGAATCCTGGTTTATTGTGTTTAAAAACGGTTTTGGGTTTAAAGACCCGGTTGATTGTTGGATCTAGTTTTGGGTTTAAAGACCCGGTATATTGATGACGGGGGCGGGCCCGAAAATCGGGTTTAAAGACCCGGATTGAGTTTAAAGACTCGTGAGTTTAAAGACTCGATTATTGTGATACCCCCGAGGCCTATTGATCATGTTTTGAGTTTAAAGACTCGTTGATGTCTCGGGAAGGCCTGATATTGATTTTAAAGACTCGGATGGATCCAACGGCATAATTGTGATTATTGATTCACTTTTTACTTGATTTGTGCAATTGATGTTTCAAAATGACGGTTTCTGGATTCTGGTAATATTAAATTGTTTTACATGAGTTATGACGATTCTCTGTAACGTTTTTCATGTGTCGGAAAAAGAGTTTTCAAAGGTTTAATACGCGATTTTTGAATATTTGGTTATGCATGCGTGTTACAAAACTGGAGGGCGAACCCGATTTCGGAAAACTGTTGACACGACCCATCCCAATCCCCCCCGGGATTACCATGGAATATGACGTGCTCCCGTCTGACAAGAGGTGTCGGACAAGGGATAACCTGTTGCCATTGCCCAACCGGGCTTCCAGAGTGCGTAAGGATCGATGGAGGAGGTGTATGATGTCCCAGTCTCTGCTGCAGTCATATCCGGAATCAACCTGAAGGGCATTAAAAACAAAAGCTGTGAGTGGACGAAAATAAACAAGTCTGCTTAAAACATTTATAAGACATTTATGCCCCTCAGTAAAATCATATGCATGCACCAAAACCCAATAATCCCATATTTATTTAGAAATAACCATTAGGGCCTTAGCCCGAAAACCAAAGCATAGTTTCAAATTCCAAAAGTCAATCCAAGAGTTATTTCATCAATCCAGTAATATTCATTTATTGTTTTTCCATCTCCGGCATCCCCGATGCCTGGCGTCCTAGACGCTTGACGTTCCAGACGTCATATCTCACGGTATTAAGCAACGCGTGCTGCCTGCGGTCTCACCGGGTCCATATCTCTGACATCCCCGATGTCCGACGTCCATGACGTCCAGCAATCCTGCTCCTGGATCACTATACGGTCCGGTAGCTCCGTACAATGAGCCCTCGCAGGCAATGCACCGTGACTTCTCCAGTGTCCCCGACACTTGGAGGAGACCAGGATATATATATCCTCATATCGAGATGGTTTTATGGAACACATTTTTATTGTTCATTTCCAAACTATCACAAGGGCCCTGCCCCGAATTTCCATAAAACCGTCATAAGTCCAAATAGGTTAATCAAATCTGAAATTGTTTATTCAATTCCATTTTATGGTCCCCGACCCGAAATCACATATATAAGTCAACTGGGCCCCTTGCCCGATTTCATAAGTTAACTGAACCCTTGGTCCGATTTATAAGTTAACTGAGCCCCTGGCCCGATTTATAAGTTAACTGGGCCCCTGGCCCGATTCATAAGTTAACTGGGCCCCTGGCCTGATTCGTAAATTAACTGGGCCCCTGGCCCGATTCGTAAATTAGCTGGGCCCCTGGCCCGATTCGTAAATTAACTGGGCCCCTGGCCCGATTCATTTTAACAAATCCGTAACCGTTTCATGAAATCATATCCAACCACATTTATGGAAATCAATGCAAATCCAGAAAACCTCGATTCACGTGCAAACACGTAAATCGCCTCGAAATGCGTAAAAACATATAAATTCACTGATATCCAAAATAAATCATATAATCACAATTATAACAATCATGAAACAGTTATGCATGCATCGAATTTATAAAACCAATGTCCACTCACAGACCGTTTAACCGAGTGCCTCGATACGCGTGCCATAGGCCTTCCCGGGCCACACCACTATCACTGGGACTCCCAATCCTGTTCAAATCACATTAGAGGATCACTAACCTCATCATTAACATCCTATTCAAGTCCCGTAATTTTTCCGAATTTTTAAGTATTTTTAAACTCGATTTAAAACCTTCGGACATCCCGAACAAAAACGAAACGGGATCCGATCGACACGAAACCAACGCCAAAATGTTCGTTACATTGTATAGGATAAAAGTCATGTTGACCTCACCTCGAGATTCGTGTCCACGCGCCGTCACGCGCCGCCATGAGTGGCTGCGCGTGAAAGCCACGCGCCTGCTACAGTGACTGCTACAGTCACCATCTTCACCCGTTTGTCTGGTAAACGGGTCTGATTACCCGCGATAGGATCCGGTTCAATCACACCCAATTCGACATCAATTCAATCCGTTCTTGATCCTAAAACAATCATTAGCATATGAATTTCAGTTCTGTGACATCGATCAACATCAACCATTCCCTAATCAAGCCATCAACCCGTGATCACCCAAAACGGGTCAATCACCAAAACTCCATCAATCCTCAACCATTGTCAAATTAACTTCATATGAAGCATATAAGGACTAACACGAACCAATTAGCATGATTAATTGAACACGACATTACCTCAATCACCACAACTTAAGCTCGAGTTTTCCGGCCGTCCACCTCGTCCGTTCACGGCCCTAGGAGCCCCAAAGCTTGCCCCATTTGATCTGGTTCGACTCGTTGAAGTTCCAGGAAGCTCAATCCATCATCAATTAGGCTTGGGCTGGCCTAAAACTGGAAGTTTGAATTTGATTTTCCCAGAAACCAGTTTCGGGTTTTTGAGCATTCCTCCACCATTCTCACTCCAATCCTCTCATTCTCAATCTCAGAGTCATCCTCTCGACTCACTCTCCATTCTATCGATCTAAATCAACCATTAAAAGCATCCTAAAGTGCCCCTCAGTCCACTGTGTAAATTCCCTGCACTGACCCGAAAACATGATAAAACAGTGCCCATGTTCATGTGATTGATTGCCAGCACCATCATATGTGTGATTCCACCTCAAACTGATCCAATTAACTCAATTAAATTGATAAACAATCACGGGATCGATCGCACAAAGCATCCACCTTCACGGCTGTTCAATGAAACAGTACCCCCCGTGTGAAATTACAATTCTGCCCTTGTGCAGAAAATTACCAAAATGCCCCTCACGCATCCTGACCCGTAACTCGGTCATACGGACTCCGATTGATGCGTGCCGCCTGTCTACGAACTCAGGGCATCGAGACCTTCCTAACGGTCCTCGGTCCTCGGCCATCGGACCTCCCGATCGAAAAGTCAACATTTCCCCCTTATTACGTTCAAATTACGAAAATGCCCTTACACTTCCGTACATCATAACTTTCACCACGAACGTTGGAATCGAACGTGCCACCTGTCTATGAACTCGTGACGTCCCGAACTACGTCACGGTCATCGGTCAAAGTCCATTTGACCGTCCGAATTAAAAATCAACGTTTTGCCCACGCCTAGGGGCAAAACGATCATTTTGCACAATTCGTCCGAAATCGCCCAACTAATCCCAGATTAGTAAGTCACAATTAAATATTATTAAATCCTGATATTCGGGACAGGTCGTTACAACTGTTTTCCTGTAAAACTTATGTTTCGATCCACTCACACTTTGTTGTTTTAAATTCCCTCCAGGTCGTGGTACAAGTGCGGGTGCAAGCGCCGAGGCAGGGGCGGAGGCATAAAGTTTTCCGTTGCGGAGTAGTTAGTTCACACAGTAGGATTTGTTCTTTAACCTGTTTTGTAATATTGCTCTGTGAAACTGTGGACTTGATGTCCAGTCTGATGTATTTGTTTAATCTCCCTGGTCTGACAATGGGTGTGTTGTAATATTATTTAGTTTTCCGGTCTTTTGGATTCGATTGTCAGACGGGAGCAGGATGCTTCCCGATTATCTAGGCGATAATCGGGGTGGGTCCTGTCACTTGTAATATGCCTACCAGTGTGTTAGTGGTTTGATATTTAATATTGTGAGTCGAGGGTGGATTGACCTTGAAATATATGAATTCAAGTGACAATGGATGTGGTTTGGTTATATGGCTTTGATGTGATAGGTTCATATGTTATGACGTGTTCATAGATCGTGATTGAACTGATTTGTGGTTAACGATCAATTTACGGATGTTTTCACGTATTTTGAACATATAAAATGTGCTTGGTTTTAAACAAAGTAATGTGGTTTCTGAATGCAAGCATGGTTTTGAAAAACGAAGGGTAAAACTAGATGCTTTCACATTATGTTTTCTACACTATTTCTTTTGTCCACTCACGTGTTTTCTAGTTTTGGAACCCTTCAGGGCCGCTGCATGGTGATCGAGGCTAGAGTTTTAAGGTTTGAAAATACAAACTGAGGCTAGGGTTTTGTGACACGACACATCCCAATCCCCCACGGATTACCATGGAATGTGTCATGCTCCCATCTGATACGAGGTATCAGACAAGGGATAACATGTTGCCACTGCCCAAACGGGCTTCCAGAGTGCGCAAGGATCGATGGAGGAGGTGTGCGATGTCCCAGTCTCTGCTGCAGTCGCTTCCGGAATCAACCTGAAAGGGCATTAAAAACAAAAGCTGTGAGTGGACGAAAATAAACAAGTCTGTTCAAAACATTTATAAAGACATTTATGCCCCTTAGTAAAAACATATGCATGCACCAAAAACCAATAATCGCATATTTATTTAGAAATAGTTCATGCACTGAAGATTTGGCGACATTATTTGTACGCCGAGAGGTGCAGGATTTTCACTGATCACAAGAGTTTGAAGTATTTGTTCACTAAGAAGGAACTGAATCTGAGACAGCGCCGATGGTTGGAGTTGCTTAAGGACTACGACTGCATTATTGAGTATCATCCAGGGAAGGCTAATGTGGTAGCCGATGCTCTGAGCAGGAAGTCAGCTAGTTCATCGACGAGATTATTCGGCTGCATGGGACTCCAGAGTCGATAGTATCTGACAGAGATCCGAGATTTTCTTCCCGATTTTGGCAGAGTTTACAGGAAGCTTTTGGGACAAAGTTGCATTTCAGTACTGCATTTCATCCTCAGACGGATGGACAGTCTGAGCGGACTATTCAGATTCTCGAGGATATGATGCGAGCTTGTGTTTTACAGCTTCAGGGTACTTGGGAATCACATCTTCCTTTGATGGAGTTCGCCTACAATAACAGTTATCAGGAGAGCGTTGGGATGGCTCCTTATGAAGCGTTGTACGGGCGACAGTGTCAGACTCCATTGTGTTGGACGGAGGTTGGTGAGAGGAGACTCACTACTTCCGAGCTGGAAGATCTTACGCAGGAAAAAGTGGCACTGATTCGAGATCAACTGAAGGCAGCTCAGGACCGACAGAAGAGCTACGCCGACCGTAGAATCAGAGATTTGGAGTTTGCAGTAGGAGACTGGGTTTTCTTGAAGTTATCTCCTTAGAAGGGAATAGTACGGTTTGGCAGACGAGGGAAGCTGAGTCCTCGTTACATTGGACCTTATGAGATCTTGGAACGGATTGGTCCTGTTGCTTATCGGTTGGCTTTACCAGCAGTCCTAGAAAAAGTACATAAAGTTTTCCATGTATCTATGCTTCGGAAGTACATACGGGATGATTCACATGTTCTGGAAGCACAACCTGTTGAACTGAGGGAAGACTTGAGCTTTGAAGAGCAGCCAGTGGCGATTTTGGATCGGAAGGATAAGGTTTTACGGAGGAAGACGGTTCCATTAGTTAATGTTTTATGGAGAAATCATCAGGTGGAAGAAGCTACTTGGGAACCCGAGGCCTTAATGCGTGAACAATACCCTTATTTGTTTCACTGAATTTCAGGGACGAAATTCTTTTAGGGGGGTAGATTGTAACAACCCGTACCTGCGGGAAGGGTATAAATGTAATTTTTGTAAATATTTGTATGAAAGGACGATTTTGCCCTTGTGAATAGTGCGTCAAAAGTTGACTTTTTGATTTACAGGTTGGATGAGTGTTGACCCTTGACCGTGACGTAGTTTAGGACGTCACGAGTCCGTAGACAGGTGGCAGGTTTGATTCGGACAATCGGAGGAAAAGTTATGACGTTCGGAAGATTGAGGGAGTTACCGTAATTTTGACTAATTGAGGAAAATGTTGACTTTTTGGTGGACCTGTGATTTTCATGTAGACCGAGGACCGTTAGATAGGTCTCGATGTTTTGAGTACAACGACAGGCGGCACGCTATCATCGGACGTCGGACGAAGTAGTTACGAGTCTGGAAGTTCGAGGGTAAAATGGTAATTTGTACACTAGGGGTATTTTAGTCTTTTCCGTCAGCCCAATTAGATCTGGACAAGTGGCAGAAATGGTCTGGGATATTTTGTGCTGAGCCAATGGATGATGGACACGTGGGCAGAAGCTAGAGGGTTCTAGGGAGAGGTTAAGTGTGCACGGCCACACATTGTGCACGTTCAAACCGTGCATTTGGCTTGAACACAGAAAACAGAGGGTGTGCAATTGAGAGAGTTCGATCGATTCAGTGCAAAAGTGAATGAAGAGTGAACTGTGAGAGTGACAGAGAGACACGGCTGAGCTTGTGATCCTGTTTTGGTGGAGAAATCGTGCCCGGAGACACGACGGTGGATGGCTGGATTTTGGAGGAAACAGAGAGAGACGGTGGACTGTGGCGGTGGTTGTGTCGTGTGGTGGCTCAAACCAAGACAGTAGGAGGCTCAGGAGGTTACAAGGAACCCAACGGGCACCGTGGTACGCGGCGGTGCACACGGCGGAGACGGAATCGAAGGGTAAGCTTCCTTCCTCTGTTTTTTTCCCATGAGTTTTAATTCGAAATTCGTGGAGTTAGGCTTAGAGTCGAGAGATTTGGTGGTTGTGGTGAGACTCCTGGAGGTCTCAGGAGTCGTTTGGTTGTGGTGCCGTTCCGAGGGAGGACCTGGGCGGCCGGCGGCCAAAACAGGGGCCACGTGCTTAGTTTTTCGAGGGAGAATCGTGAGGTTTTAGGCCGTGATTCTTCGATGATTGGACGGGGTTAGCTTGCTTAGGATGGGACGAAGCTCTTGGGATTGGATTGGACTGAAACGGTGGAGGAATCACAGAGAACCGGTCACGCCGGTTCAACTGTGTTGAACTGGGTGACTCGAGGAAGAAGGAGCACTGTAGCAGGCGCGTGAGGCCCACGCGCAGCCACTTTGGGCGGCGCATGGAGACACGTGGGGAGGAGTCCGGCCAAGCTTCCAACATGGTTTTGGTTCTAAATTTTCTAAGGAATCCAATGGTGTGATTTTCGGGTGAATCGGACGATGTTAGGAGATTGTTCGGGAATCCGGACAGTTTAGGGATTAAGATTAAAATATTAATAAATTCCCAAAAAATTGGGGAAATTAGGGTTAGTATCCTTGATGTATTTGTGACCTTATTTGGTGCATATTGACAGGACGGGAGACGCCTGAGACAGTCGAGGAGCGCACGGAGCGCGATTGACTCGTTCTGATTTGTGAGTGGACTTTTTCTTTCTTTCGACGATGCCTAACTGTTTTTATTGATGTTTTATGTTATTAAATGTGTTTTTATGCTTCTTAATGATGATTATATATGGTTGATGTGTTTGCACGTTTTTCGAGACATTTTTGGGATTTGCACGTTTTTTCAAGAAAAAGCTGGTTTTCGGATTTTGATACCATATTTGGGGATTTCAAGCTATAACTATTTTCTGATGATGATAAATGGATTGTGAGACATAATTTGTGATTAAATGTGGGTTTTGGATTAAAAAGTAGATTTCTGGATTTGGGTTCGAAATGACGGTTCTGAACGCCGGATGGGCTTCGAACCGAGGATTTCGAATTCGAGTTTGGTTATGGATCTAGAAATGGTATTCACATGGTTTTGGATTGGATTTGCTGGATCTGGATATGGGTTTAAAGACCCGGATTCTGATTAACGGGGGATGGGCCCAGATTGAGTTTAAAGACTCGGACTTTTATGATATTACCCCCGTAGGCCTATTGAGTTTAAAGACTCGGGAGTTTAAAGACTCGGATATTATAGAGGCCTGGTTGAGTTTAAAGACTCGGATAGGTCCAGCGGGTTCGATCGGAAAATGATAATTTGACGTTCATAGTCTATGATATGATTTTATGATGCACCTGCTATGATTTCTATAACTGTTTTAAAGTGTTCTGTTTCTTATGATGTTTTACGTTATAATTTTCTAATATGTAGGTGGGCATATATGTTTTCAAAACGGAGGGAACAAATGTTATTATTGTTTTTCCTTAACTTTGATATGATGATCAACTGTTTTTGAAACTTTCATTTATTCTAGTCCACTCACACTTTTGGTTTTAAATTTTCCCTCCAGGTAGTGGTGATAGCGTAGGGGTGAGCGTTGAGGTAGGAATCGAGGCATAGAGCTTACGACGTTCTTCCGTTGCGAGACTAGCACAGTAGGATTTTGTGCCCATTTTGTAGAACTATGCTCTGACTTACAGTTGTATATATTTACTCCTTCGTCTGATAGTTATGCTTATTGTGGTGTTGATGTTATTTTGGTACTTTAGGTGTGATTGTCAGACGGGAGCAGGGTTCGTCCCGGGTATCGAGGTGATATTTGGGACGGGTCTTGACATACCGCCTGTTTACGGACTCAGGGCATTGAGACATTCCTAACGTTCCTTGGCCCTCGGCCATCGGACCTCGCGATCCAAAAGTCAACATTTTCCCCTATTTTGTCCAAATTACGAAAATGCCCTTGAACTTCCGTACGTCATAACTTCCACCACGAATGTCGGAATCGAACGAGCCACCTGTCTATGAACTCGTGACGTCCCAAACTACGTCACGGTCATTGGTCAAAGTCCATTTGACTGTCCGAATTAAAAGTCAACGTTTTGCCCACGCCTAGGGGCAAAACAATCATTTTGCACAATTCGTCCGAATTCACTCAAATAATCCCAGATTAGTTATTCTAAATCATAATTAAATAATATTAAATCCCGATACTCGGGACGGGTCGTTACAACCTTCCCTCCTTAAATAATTTCGTCCTCGAAATTACCAATATCCTTATTCCACAACCACCTCGTGGAAAGTCAATTTGGTCTCACATCTGTGTACACTTGTACACCCACTAACCAACACAAAGCTCGTCTGAACTCAGACGTCCCATCACGGTCTCTCACCGTACCGACCATACTCGACACCGCGAGTGAAATTGATTACCTGATCCTTGTCAATTTACCATTTAGCTTGTAACGCCCCGGACGTTCTGGAAATGTAATATTATAAAATATTGAATAAAATAATGTTTTTACCCCTGTGTTTTGTGTGGTCAATTTGTTGGCTTTTTGATTGGGGGGTCGAACGGACGTTGAGCAATGACCGTGACGTAGTTCGGGACGTCACGAGTTCATAGACAGGCGGCACGTTCGATTCGGACGAACAGGGTGAAAGTTATGATGTTCGGAAGTTCAGGGGCATTATCG
This sequence comes from Prinsepia uniflora, assembly GCA_032719365.1. Classification (NCBI taxonomy): domain Eukaryota; kingdom Viridiplantae; phylum Streptophyta; class Magnoliopsida; order Rosales; family Rosaceae; genus Prinsepia; species Prinsepia uniflora. The sequence goes on along the minus strand of CM064865.1, from coordinate 41,022,157 downwards.
TAATTGGACGTTATTAAGGGGAAAAAGTTGACTTTTTGCTCGACAATTGATTTGCATTTGACTCGAAGACCGTTGTGTTCGTCTCGACGCCCCGAGTACAACGACAGGCGGCACGCTTAAATCGGACGTCGGATGACCGAGTTATGGGTCACGGAAGCTGGAGGGCATTTTGGTAATTATTGCGCAGAGGGGCATTTTGGTCATTTCACGGTGGTTACTGTAGCACCACCGTGAGAAACAGAGTGCGGCCGTGGTGTTTTTGAGCGTGCATTTGTTTATGGCTAAGTGGACTGGTGAGTGGGTTTAGTTTATGGATTTTGAGGTTGTGGGAAGCAGCCATGCGTGTCTGGGCAGAGACTGAGTGCACGGGAGGAACGAGAAATGGCTGTGATCTCTGTGTATGCGGGAAACCGTTTTCAGAGGCCTCAGTTGGTCTCCCACGGGCTGTTGGCCACACCGATCGAATAACTGAGTATGGGAATGGAGTGAGGTTTGAGTTAGGATCATTTTGGTTCAATTTGGAAGCTGAGCTTGAGAGGAATTGTGAGAGAAACCGTGAGCAAACCGTTTCGGGTTTTTGGGGGGAAATCGCAGAGTTCAATTTCTAAGGGTCGAGGGATCAATCTAAACACACTGTGAGTCTTCTGGGAGTGACAGAATCTCGGCCGTGCAAGAATTGAAGGGATTCGAGCACGGATTGTCCAAGAACCCAAGGTCCAGTTCGAAGGAAAAACCAGTTGGAGGGAAAAATCTCATTCAATTTCTGGAGCCTGTTGATCGAAACCAAAGGCCGTGTTAGACTTCTGGGGTCACTTCGTGCACAACCGTGCAAGAATTGAAGGAGGAGGAGGACAGTTTGGCCGGGAACCTGAGTCTCAGTTTCAGGGGAAAACCAGTGCTGAGGACGACGACTTCCAGGTAACGGCGAGCTAAATTGTTAGTGCCATTGTGTTCGTATGGGTCCCTTAATGCTACTGGTGAAGTTAATTTGGGAATGGAACCATGTAGGGTCAGTTCCAGAAGTCGACTTGTTCGACTGTTCGAGCTTGAGTTGGGTCGATTTGGTGTAAGTCGAGGTTAACCATTGATGTAGACCTAAAATAAATGGGTTAGAGAAGATAATAGGATTGAAAACGGGAAGAATTGATTGAGAATTGAGGGCTAACTGATCGGGTTGAGTCGCGGGTATCAGACCTGTTTAGCAGGCTGTTCGGGTAAGGGAGAAGACACTGTAGCTTGGCGTGTGGCCTTCACGCGCAGCCACTTTGGGCGGCGCGTGACGGCGCGTGTGACGTCAACTCCGATCACGGTCAACATGAGAAATAATCCTTTCAGTCTAATTAACAATTTCCCTTTTGGATTCGAGTTGTTCGGGAGTCGTTCGGGATAAGCTCGGGAGCCCGGAAGTTTAGGTCCTTAAGGTTTACTTTGCCGAAAAATCCGGGAAATTAGGGAAAAATCTTACGAGCTATTTGGGGATGTTTGTAACCTTTCTTGTACATTTTTACAGGCCCGGACACTTCCGAACCTACAGAGGAGCACGCGGGACGCGATTGACGCGTCCTAAAACCGTGAGTGGACTTTTTGATTTCCTAAATTGGGCATGCATGACTATTTTGCTTATTTATCTCATGGTTTTACATATGATTTTATGATGGTGATATGTTATATCGGTTTTACGTGTTTTCACATTTTTCGAGATATTTACCGTATTTCACGCATTTCGAGGTTACGATTTTCGCTTATGCATGCGTGATGATTTTGATAAAGTACCTGGATATAAATATGCATGTTTCGGATTTATGATGTTTGATCACATTATGAAGTAATTTCTGGAAATTGCATGTGTTGGAATTTTCATGTGAATTCGGACATGAGTCCTGTTATGATGAGAAATGTTTTGGAATAATGTTGGAAAAAGACTTGTGATGAATCCTGATTTATTATGTGTAAAAACGGTTTTGGGTTTAAAGACCCGGTTAATGGTTGGATCTAGTTTTGGGTTTAAAGACCCGATACGTTGATGACGGGGGCGGGCCCGAAAATTGGGTTTAAAGACCCGAATTGAGTTTAAAGACTCGTGAGTTTAAAGACTCGATTATTATGATACCCCCCGAGGCCTATTAATCATGTTTTGAGTTTTAAGACTCGTTGATATCCCGGGAAGGCCTAATGTTGAGTTTAAAGACTCGGATGGATCCAACGGCATAATTGTGGTTAATGATTCACGTTTTACTTGATTTGTGCAATTAACGTTCAAAATGACGGTTTCTGAAACCTGGAATTATTAAATGGTTTTTACATGAATTATGGTGACCCTTTGTAACGTTTTCCATGTGTTTCGGAAAAAGAGTTTTCAAAAGTGCAATATGCAAAATTTGAATTTTTGGTTATGCATGCGTGTTACAAAACTGGAGGGCGAACCCGATTTCGGAAAAACTGTTTTCCCTATAAAGGTTATGTTTCGGTCCACTCACACTTTGTTGTTTTAAATTCCCTCCAGGTCGTGGTACAAGCGTGGGGGCAAGCGCCGAGGCAGAGGCGGAGGCATAAAGTTTTCCATTGCGGAGTAGATAGTTCACAGAGTAGGACTTGTTTCTTTAATTTGTTTTGTAATATTGCTCTGTGAAACTGTGGACTTGACGTCCAGTCGGATGTATTTGTTTAATCTCCCTGGTCTGACAATAGGTGTGTTGTAATTTTAACTAGTTTTCCGGTCTTTTGGGTTCGATTGTCAGACGGGAGCAAGATGCTTCCCAATTATCGAGGCGATAATCGGGGTGGGTCCTGTCAATTGGTATCAGAGCCTAGGTTTACAATTCGTGTCCGGCACTCGGGTGTGCCTTGATTATTGTACTAACTTATGCCTCTTTCAGAGAAGGACGACCGGCCATGCCTCCGCGACGCGAACCCCCTCCACGACCTAATGGCGATGCCGAGAGCGCTTCGATCGAGCGAGCCCAGCGTCTTGGGGCTACGGTGTTCAGTGGTGGAGCGGATCCCGAGGATGCTCACCGTTGGATTTCTCGGATTGAGCGGATTTTTACTGTGATGCACTGTCCTCTTGAGGAGCGTGTGGTGTTGGCTACATTTCTACTTGATGGATCTGCTTATGAGTGGTGGTATACTCTGGAGTTGTCGGGCTGGGATGCCCGTACAGTGGCTTGGGAGACCTTTCGTGAACGGTTTCTGGACCAGCATTATCCCCGTTCATTCCGTGATGCTAGGGAGACCGAGTCCCTAGCTGAGTATGAATAGAAATTTCAGATGCTAGCTCGTTTTGCTCCTACCTTTGTATCTACTGAGGCTGAGAAATGCCGTAGGTTCGAGCTTGGCCTACGGGGTGAGATACGGGCCATTGTGACGGCCGGAGCTTTTGCTACTCTCAGGGAGTTGTCTGATGCCGTGGTGCGGGTTGAGGCTAGTCTCCCGACACGTCCACAGTATTCTGGTGGTGGACAACGTCGCGAGCGTTCATATCCTGGATCGTATGGTCAGAGAGCCCCGAAGAAGGGACGTTATAATGGAGCCTCATCCGCAGGCAATGATCGTTATGGCAGGCCTGGTAACTATCAGGGTTCCGGATTCCGAGCGCCTAGGGCGCAGACTGCTCCGCAGGCGAGCGCGACTTCTGTTGCTTCCACGGGACGGCAGGGTGGTGGTTTTGTTCGAGATGCTTCCAGTGTCATCTGTTTCTTCTGTGGCGAGCGGGGCCACTATCGGAGGGACTGTCCATCTTTGCCACAGGGTGGTGGCGCAGGTCGGGGTGGAGCAGAGCAGGGACGGAGCACAGCTGCAGTTTCTGGGACTGGGAGCACTCGCGGAGGTGGTACTGGAGCAGCTAATGGACAGAGGGGCCGGGGCCGTGGGCGAGCAGTTGGACCACAGGCCCGTGTTTTTGCTGTTACGCAGCAGGAGGCCAGGGCAGCACCTGGTGTTGTGACAGGTACACTCACGACCTTTGGGCATGATGTTTGTGCTTTAATTGATCCCGGAGCTACTCATTCATTTATTTCCCAGGACTGTGAGTTGTTGGCGGGTAGAGAGGTGTCCGCGTTAGACTGTGACTTGGGTGTGAGCACACCCACGGGGGATGTATTTGTGGTAAATCAAGTGTTGCGGGAGTGTCCCGTAATGGTGGGTGGTGTTGGTCTGACGGCAGACTTGATACTCTTGGACTTGCACGACTTTGATGTCATTTTGGGAATGGACTGGTTGACGCTCCATCATGCTTCTATCGAATGTGTCGATAGGAAGGTTACCTTTCGGAGCCATGGATTACCGGAAACCACCTTTCAGGGAATTCAACGAGCCACTCCTGTCGGAGTGATTTCTGCCCTGAAGGCAAGTAAGTTGTTGAGGAAGGGGTGCCAGGGATACTTAGCCCAAGTGTTGGACTCACGAGCTGCACCATTGAGGGTGGAGGATATACCGATTGTACGGGAGTTCCCGGATGTCTTTCCGGAGGACCTACCGGGATTGCCACCGCATCGAGATGTCGAGTTCACTATTGATCTGGTTCCAGGTACGCAACCTATCTCTCAGACTCCGTATCGTATGGCGCCAGCTGAGTTGAAAGAACTGAAGGCGCAGTTACAAGAATTACTTGAGATGGGATTTATTCGACCGAGTGTATCCCCCTGGGGAGCCCCGGTGTCGTTTGTGAAGAAAAAGGATGGGAGTTTGAGACTCTGCATCGATTACAGGCAACTGAATAAAGTAACAGTCAGGAACAAATACCCGTTGCCTCGGATCGATGATTTGTTCGATCAGCTGCGAGGAGCGCAGTACTTCTCCAAAATTGATCTACGTTCTGGGTATCATCAATTGCGGGTTAAGGATGAGGATGTACCCAAGACAGCCTTTAGGACCCGTTATGGTCATTATGAGTTCCTTGTGATGCCGTTTGGTTTGACCAACAAACCCGCAGCGTTTATGGATTTGATGAACCGAGTGTTGCAGCCTTACTTGGATCACTTTGTCATCGTGTTCATTGACGATATCCTGGTCTACTCGAGGAGTGCGGAAGCGCACGAGGAGCACTTAAGATTGGTGCTGGGTACCTTGAGGCAAAACCAGTTGTATGCGAAGCTCAGCAAATGTCAGTTTTGGTTGACGAGCGTGAGTTTCTTGGGGCATGTGATCTCAACGGACGGGATCAGTGTGGATTATCAGAAAATTGAGGCGGTGGTGAAGTGGGAACAACCGAGGACCGTCACTGAAGTCAGAAGTTTCTTAGGTTTGGTTGGCTATTACAGGAGGTTCGTAGAGGGTTTCTCTACCATTGCTGCCCCGTTGACACGACTGACGTGGAAGGGAGTCAAGTTTGAGTGGGATGACGATTGTGAGCGTAGTTTTCGGGAGCTAAAGGAAAGGTTGACATCTGCTCCTATACTGACCCTTCCAGACGACAGTGGGGAATTTGAGGTGTACAGTGATGCATCCTTACAGGGTTTGGGATGTGTACTAATGCAGCATGGGAAAGTGATCGCCTATGCTTCGCGCCAGTTGAAACCGCATGAGCGCAATTTGTCCGACGCATGACTTGGAGTTAGCTGCTGTCGTGCATGCGTTAAAAATTTGGGGACATCACCTGTATGGTGCGACTTGCAGAATGTTCACGGATCACAAAAGCCTGAAGTACTTGTTCACTCAGAAGGAGTTAAATGTGAGGCAGCGACGGTGGCTAGAGCTAATTAAGGATTATGATTGCACGATTGAGTACCACCCGGGAAAAGCCAATGTGGTGGCTGATGCTCTAAGCCGGAAGTCAACGCATTCTGTAGCACATCTACGGACGGTTCATTTACCACTTTTGGTTGACCTCCGTAAGAATAGCATTGATTTGGGTTTGGATGGCCAAGGTGTCTTGCTGGCTAATTTTCATGTGAGACCACTTCTGGTCGATCGGATCGTTGAGGTTCAATCTCAAGATCCTGTCTCATGTGTACTTCGGATTGAAGTGGAAGCCGGCGAGCGGCTAGATTTCACAGTCAGGGAGGATGGAGCTTTGCTAAAAGAAGGACGGTTGTGTGTGCCCGACGTTGAGGCACTGAAGAAGGAGATCTTGGACGAAGCTCATAGTTCGGCCTACGCGATGCATCCTGGTGGGACCAAGATGTATCGTACCTTGCGAGAGCACTACTGGTGGCCGGGAATGAAACGGGAGATTGCCGAGTTTGTCAGCAGGTGTCTGATTTGCCAGCAAGTGAAGGCTGAGAGACAACGACCTTATGGAGCCTTGCAACCACTACCTATTCCGGAATGGAAATGGGATCACTTGACGATGGATTTTGTGTTTGGACTTCCTAGGACACCCAGGGGTCACGATGGAGTTTGGGTGATTGTGGACAGGCTTACGAAATCAGCTCATTTCTTGCCAGTGCGAGAGAACTTCAGGATGACACAGTTGGCCCAGTTGTTTATTGACGAGATCATCCGTTTGCACGGTACTCTGGAATCAATAGTTTCTGACCGAGACCCAAGATTTACTTCTCGATTTTGGCAGAGTCTGCAGGAAGCATTTGGGACGAAACTTCGTTTCAGTACTGCATTTCATCCTCAGACTGACGGCCAGTCTGAGCGGACCATCCAGACATTGGAGGATATGATGCGAGCTTGTGTTTTGCAATTTCAGGACACTTGGGAGTCACATCTAGCCTTGATGGAATTTGCCTACAACAACAGCTATCAGGCGAGCATTGGGATGGTTCCGTACGAAGCCTTGTACGGACGGCAGTGCAGAACTCCGTTGTGTTGGACGAACGTGGGTGAAAGGAAGCTGACTAAATCCGAATTGGTGGAACTGACGACCGAGAAGGTCAAACTCATCAGGGATCGGCTCAAGGCAGCCCATGACAGACAAAAGAGCTATGTGGACCATCGGATTCGGGATCTAGAGTTTGCGGTCGGAGATCGGGTATTTCTGAAATTGTCCCCTTAGAAGGGTGTGGTGAGATTCGGCAGGCGAGGGAAATTGAGCCCTCGTTATATTGGACCATATGAGATTACTGAGAGGATTGGCCCGGTGGCCTACCAGCTGGCACTACCGCCAGAGCTTTCGAGGGTCCACGATGTTTTTCATGTGTCGATGTTGCGGAAATACGTGTTCAACGCAGCTCATGTACTGGAGGAACAGCCCATTGAACTTCGTGATGATTTGAGCTTCGAGGAACAGCCGGTACAGATTTTGGATCGAAAGGATAAAGTGCTACATCGGAAGACCGTTCCTCTGGTAAAGGTTCTCTGGAGGAACCAGAATGTGGAGGAAGCCACATGGGAACCCGAGGCGCAGATGCGAGAACAGTTCCCCTACTTTTTTCCTTGAAATTTCGGGACGAAATTTCTTAAGGGGGGAGGATTGTAACGCCCCGGACGTTCTGGAAATGTAATATTATAAAATATTGAATAAAATGACGTTTTTACCCCTGTGTTTTGTGTGGTCAATTTGTTGGCTTTTTGATTGGGGGGTCGAACGGACATTGAGCAATGACCGTGACGTAGTTCGGGACGTCACGAGTTCATAGACAGGCGGCACGTTCGATTCGGACGAACAGGGTGAAAGTTATGATGTTCGGAAGTTCAGGGGCATTATCGTAATTGGACGTTATTAAGGGGAAAAAGTTGACTTTTTGCTCGACAATTGATTTGCATTTGACTCGAAGACCGTTGTGTTCGTCTCGACGCCCCGAGTACAACGACAGGCGGCACGCTTAAATCGGACGTCGGATGACCGAGTTATGGGTCAAGGAAGCTGGAGGGCATTTTGGTAATTATTGCGCAGAGGGGCATTTTGGTCATTTCACGGTGGTTACTGTAGCACCACCGTGAGAAACAGAGTGCGGCCGTGGTGTTTTTGAGCGTGCATTTGTTTATGGCTAAGTGGACTGGTGAGTGGGTTTAGTTTATGGATTTTGAGGTTGTGGGAAGCATCCATGCGTGTCTGGGCAGAGACTGAGTGCACGGGAGGAACGAGAAATGGCTGTGGTCTCTGTGTATGCGGGAAACCGTTTTCAGAGGCCTCAGTTGGTCTCCCACGGGCTGTTGGCCACACCGATCGAATAACTGAGTATGGGAATGGAGTGAGGTTTGAGTTAGGATCATTTTGGTTCAATTTGGAAGCTGAGCTTGAGAGGAATTGTGAGAGAAACCGTGAGCAAACCGTTTCGGGTTTTTGGGGGGAAATCGCAGAGTTCAATTTCTAAGGGTCGAGGGATCAATCTAAACACACTGTGAGTCTTCTGGGAGTGACAGAATCTCGGCCGTGCAAGAATTGAAGGGATTCGAGCACGGATTGTCCAAGAACCCAAGGTCCAGTTCGAAGGAAAAACCAGTTGGAGGGAAAAATCTCATTCAATTTCTGGAGCCTGTTGATCGAAACCAAAGGCCGTGTTAGACTTCTGGGGTCACTTCGTGCACAACCGTGCAAGAATTGAAGGAGGAGGAGGACAGTTTGGCCGGGAACCTGAGTCTCAGTTTCAGGGGAAAACCAGTGCTGAGGACGACGACTTCCAGGTAACGGCGAGCTAAATTGTTAGTGCCATTGTGTTCGTATGGGTCCCTTAATGCTACTGGTGAAGTTAATTTTGGAATGGAACCGTGTAGGGTCAGTTCCAGAAGTCGACTTGTTCGACTGTTCGAGCTTGAGTTGGGTCGATTTGGTGTAAGTCGAGGTTAACCATTGATGCAGACCTAAAATAAATGGGTTAGAGAAGATAATGGGATTGAAAACGGGAAGAATTGATTGAGAATTGAGGGCTAACTGATCGGGTTGAGTCGGCGGTATCAGACCCGTTTAGCAGGCTGTTCGGGTAAGGGAGAAGACACTGTAGCTTGGCGTGTGGCCTTCACGCGCAGCCACTTTGGGCGGCGCGTGACGGCGCGTGTGACGTCAACTCCGATCACGGTCAACATGAGAAATAATCCTTTCAGTCTAATTAACAATTTCCCTTTTGGATTCGAGTTGTTCGGGAGTCGTTCGGGATAAGCTCGGGAGCCCGGAAGTTTAGGTCCTTAAGGTTTACTTTGCCGAAAAATCCGGGAAATTAGGGAAAAATCTTACGAGCTATTTGGGGATGTTTGTAACCTTTCTTGTACATTTTTACAGGCCCGGACACTTCCGAAGCTACGGAGGAGCACGCGAGACGCGATTGACGCGTCCTAAAACCGTGAGTGGACTTTTTGATTTCCTAAATTGGGCATGCATGACTATTTTGCTTATTTATCTCATGGTTTTACATATGATTTTATGATGGTGATATGTTATATTGGTTTTACGTGTTTTCACGTTTTTCGAGATATTTACCGTATTTCACGCATTTCGAGGTTATGATTTTCGCTTATGCATGCGTGATGATTTTGATAAAGTACCTGGATATAAATATGCATGTTTCGGATTTATGATGTTTGATCACATTGTGAAGTAATTTCTGGAAATTGCATGTGTTGGAATTTGCATGTGAATTCGGACATGAGTACTGTTACGATGAGAAACGTTTTGGAATAATGTTGGAAAAAGACTTGTGATGAATCCTGATTTATTATGTGTAAAAACGGTTTTGGGTTTAAAGACCCGGTTAATGGTTGGATCTGGTTTTGGGTTTAAAGACCCGGTACGTTGATGACGGGGGCGGGCCCGAAAATTGGGTTTAAAGACCCGAATTGAGTTTAAAGACTCGTGAGTTTAAAGACTCGATTATTATGATACCCCCCGAGGCCTATTAATCATGTTTTGAGTTTAAAGACTCGTTGATATCCCGGGAAGGCCTAATGTTGAGTTTAAAGACTCGGATGGATCCAACGGCATAATTGTGGTTAATAATTCACGTTTTACTTGATTTGTGCAATTAACGTTCAAAATGACGGTTTCTGAAACCTGGAATTATTAAATGGTTTTTACATGAATTATGGTGACCCTTTGTAACGTTTTCCATGTGTTTCGGAAAAAGAGTTTTCAAAAGTGCAATATGCAAAATTTGAATTTTTGGTTATGCATGCGTGTTACAAAACTGGAGGGCGAACCCGATTTCGGAAAAACTGTTTTCCCTATAAAGCTTATGTTTCGGTCCACTCACACTTTGTTGTTTTAAATTCCCTCCAGGTCGTGGTACAAGCGTGGGGGCAAGCGCCGAGGCAGAGGCGGAGGCATAAAGTTTTCCGTTGCGGAGTAGTTAGTTCACAGAGTAGGACTTGTTTCATTAATTTGTTTTGTAATATTGCTCTGTGAAACTGTGGACTTGACGTCCAGTCGGATGTATTTGTTTAATCTCCCTGGTCTGACAATGGGTGTGTTGTAATTTTAACTAGTTTTCCGGTCTTTTGGGTTCGATTGTCAGACGGGAGCAGGATGCTTCCCGATTATCGAGGCGATAATCGGGGTGGGTCCTGTCATAGCTGACTTCTTCAGCTTGTCGATTTCTTTTAATCATCAATCTATAAGACGTCTGCTCTCCCCTAGGAGTCACCAAAACACACCTGTCAGTCCATGCTGACACCATCAGTCAAACTGTCATTACTAAGCTTTACCACCCTGGTAAGGCTCCAACCATCGACTAATCAGTGACAACACCTCGTACTACATCACCCTCAATGTGGCGTAAGATCGACCACATGATCTTAATTCATAGGGCAAGCCCAATACTGCGACACATATCAATCTCAATGTCCATAACCGCCGACTCCGTCAGCAAACCTTGACGCTGGAAAAACACGGCATAATAAAATCACGCAAGACTACTCGTGGTTTCACTGACCACAAACTCCCTCATCCTCAGTGTAGTATACCGTCAACTTACTCAATCAAGTGGTGTAATTGGAACACAATGAATACCAGCCCGGCAGTGATCACACATCTCCATACTAGGGTTCACTAGCCATCCGTGGCTAAGAGCACCTGCTCATAAAATCGCTGAACCCAACAAGAATAACTCTGCCCAGTGCATAGTACTCAATGTCCAGTACACAATCACAACCAAACAAATGATATCGGGACAAGACCGATTACCAACACATTTAATCACACACTACTGGTACATCCCATGTACCGTCACTAGGCACGACTCAGCCTAACCAGTATCAATCCTCGTACAACGTACCCTGTACGTACATCTATCCATTAATCCTCCTACAACCACCCAGGTCGTGGCCCAACGCGTTCTAACACTCTAGAGTCCATCTGTCAGATACTGTACCAGACAGATCAAAACTCCGACCCATTATCCATTTCCAAATTCGAATCCGAAATCATTATTCCGTAAACTAGCATCGGAATAATCATTCCGTACCCAAATCCAGTAATCCACTTTCGAGCTTCGAAATCGAATCCTGAATCGTCACCTAGAAATTCAGTTCCAAAACCCAAAATCTCATTCACGTCTACCGAGACGTACCAAAACCGAACCTATTGGTTACCTGCCCAAAACACTCGATTGACTTCATAGGGAAGCCAATCCCAATATCCACATGTCTAAGGTTGACAAAAATCCGACCACTTCGGAAACCTACTCACCTGAGTAACAACCATATGGACTCCACTCCGAAAAGAAGTTCAGTCTCGTCATTTACGACTCACATAAACCAAGGTAAGAGTGATAAACTCTCCACCTATCTGGATCATCAAGATCACGATCCAGATCCCTCACTACGTCATCCGACAAGTAACATCACGATCCTAGATCGTCACCATGCCAAAAGTTCACAACATCACAATTCAGATCCACCTAGGATTCACACATGCTTACGTAGCTAACAATCCATCTGAAACTGATCGTAGGGTCTTACACCCTCTTGAATCCTTCGCTAAATTTCCCATAGGTAGAATGGCGACCTCGGATTTTACCACCAATTCCAGAATCATACACAACTTCTTGTGTCCCATGACCCAAGGCCAAACATGGGTCCACCTACCAATACACGCTCAACGTACTGGTAACAACAATCATCATCTGCCATAGCAGGAATTAAGAAGTCACCCCCAACGACTTCAGCATACCGACAACGGATGCGGAAATGAGCACTCCTCTCGTCTCCACAATCACAACTCTCATCGAAGCTAAGATTCCAATCCTATTGGGAATAGACATGCTCCCAATGAGGTGTCAAGTCCAACCACTGGACTTCCCACATCCTCAACTCACTTGGACAACCACGTGTCCAAAATCAATCCATTACTTGGACCTCATATCCGTTAATAATCATTTATACACGCACCCTGATTCCGAACGGGAATTTCTCAACTCTTCCTGGATGTGCATACCTTACTGCCTTCGTCTCACATCTCAACCTTTACAGGTTCAATCCTCAGGTTCCACGTGATTCACAGTCACCAAATCCCACATCTATACCACAAATGGTTTTCCTCGACATTCCCAATTCCAATAATTTCCTTGTACTTCTGGGGATATCAACAATACCCAACCGTACCAATCTTGGAGTTGACAACAACTCCCCAAGTCCACTAATTCTCATGACATAGGGAACATCATCCCTAGATTCCTCAAGTCTCAATCATACCTTTTTATCCATTCATCACTTATCATCTCATAACTGTTGGGACTTATCCCAACACGTCACAACCTCCTCTGGATCCCATCCAGTCCAAGACTCAACCGCCACTGAGTCGCAGATACCGATCAGATGTCCATCATGACAGAGTCACATCCCAAGTCGTGGCTCACCACAACCCGAATCACCGACACCGGTACCAGCACCAGTGCTAGTATCACCGACACTTGCCTCAACACACAGGCATCCATAGATCCACACTAGCACACGAACATACACACTAGCACACTGTGTGCAAAGTTGATACCCTGGATCTCCGTTCATACCGAACGACGATCCCGTATCACCACTCGTACCCCACGACTATGGGTACCTCCAATTTGACCATCCGTACATCAGGATAATGAACGTTCCCTGAACGTCCCCTGATCCTCTAGTGTTAAAACCACACTAAATACCCTCGATAACCAGTCATCTCGACACAACTGTCGACCAACAGTCATCGCTGTCAAGATCCGTATTCACACCTCACACTGTTATTCGATCCAACACGGAATTCCATATTTTATCTCATAACCGTACCCGTGGATCAAATCCCATAATCTTGACTAGACTCACTAGAGTCATCCACATGGTCATCCACGACCTTCGCCGCTCATCGCAGTATAAGTTCTCATTTAAAGTTCACTTTTCCTGTCCATCAATCAATAATTAAGGTTCCAAAATCACACCCTAGGGTTCCGCCGAACCCAACTGCCTTCTGTAGTAAAATCCACAACCTAACTGACCCCGCGGTCCTGACATTGTATAGACGTCCAACCCAATCCAATCGTCAACTCAGCGTGGGTTCCATCGTGGGTTCCACCACGAAGGTCATCGGCTAATTCCAATGCACCAACACCCCGTACACTAGCCAACACTACCAGGGTCCATATTTTAGACCATTACACAACTGAGTTTCGCATTTCCATATCATTATTCAAATTGGGTTCCCTGAACCCAACTGTGCCCAGTAGCGCAACAATCCATCACCACATGACCGAACCGACGGTCCCACATTACCAGTTAATCACAAACAACCCACTTGGGTCGAATCACATTAACGCACGGTGTATCAGGCCAAACGTACTCTATCCACTATTCAAACCCAAAACTATCTACCAGGTTGACAACGGAACCGCAGCCCAAAGAGACATCACACCCTCGACCTTCACGCACAAAAGAGCAAAACCTGCTGTGATACCACTTGACACGACCCATCCCAATCCCCCCGGGATTACCATGGAATGTGTCATGCTCCTGTCTGATACAAGTATCAGACAAGGAATAACCTGTTGCCACTGCCCAAACGGGCTTCCAGAGTGCGCAAGGATCAATGAAGGAGGTGTGCGATGTCCCAGTCTCTGCTGCAGTCGCTTCCGGAATCAACCTGAAGGGCATTAAAAACAAAAGCTGTGAGTGGACGAAAATAAACAAGTCTTTTCAAAACATTTATAAAGACATTTATGCCCCTTAGTAAAAACATATGCATGCACCAAAAACCAATAATCACATATTTATTTAGAAATAACCATTAGGGCCTTCGCCCGGAAACCAATCATAGTTTCAAATCCCAAAAGTCAATCCAAGAGTTATTTCATAAATCCAGTAATATACATTTATTATTTTTCCATCTCCGGCATCCCCGATGCCTAGCGTCCCAGACGGTTGACGTCCCTGACGTCATATCTCACGGTATTAAGCAACGCGTGCTGCACGGGGTCTCACCGGGTCCATATTTCTGACATCCCCGATGTCTGACGTCCCTGACGTCTAATCATAGCAATCCTGCTCCTGGATCACTATACGGTCTGGTAGCTCCGTACAATGACCTCTCGCAGACAATGCACCGTGACTTCTCCAGTGTCCCCGACACTTGGAGGAGACCAATATATATATCCTCGTATCGAGATGGTTTTATGGAACACATTTTATTATTCATTTCCAAAATATCACAAGGGCCCTGCCCCGATTTTCCATAAAACCGTCATAAGTCCAAATAGTTGATTATTAAATCCGAAATCATTTATTCAATTCCATTTTAGGGTCCCCGACCCGAAATCACATATATAAATCAACTGGGCCCCTAGCCCGATTTCATCAGTCAACTGGGCCCCTGGCCCGATTTCTTAAATCAACTGGTCCTCTGGCCCAAATGTACTTTATCATATCCGTAACTGTTTCATAAAATCATATCTGAACCACAATTATGGAAATCAGTGCAAATCTGGAAACCTCGATTTATGCGCAACCCGTAAATCGCTTCGAAATGCATGAAATCACATAAATTCACCGATATCCAAATCAAAGCATATAAAAGAAATTATAACAATCATGAAACAGTTATGCATGCATCAAATTTATAAAACCAATGTCCACTCACAGACCGTTTAATCAAGCGCCTCGATACGCGTGCCACCGGCCTTCCCGGGCCACACCACTATCACCGGGACTCCCAATCCTGTTCAAATCACATTAGAGGGTCACTAACCTCTTCATTAACATCCTATTAAAGTCCCGTAATTTTTCCGAATTTTTAAGTATTTGTAAACTGGATTTAAAACCTTCGGACATCCCGAACAATATCAAAACGGGGTCCGATTGACATGAAACCAACGCTAAAATGTTCGTTACATTGCATAGGACAAAAGTCATGTTGACCTCACCTCGAGATTCGTACCCACGCGCTGTCACGCGCTGCCGTGAGTGGCTGCGCGTGAAAGCCACGCGCCTGCTACAGTGACTGCTACAGTCATCGTCTTCACCTGTATGTCTGGTAAACGGGTCTGATTACCCGCGATCTGACCCGGCCAGATAACCATCAATTCATGCTCGATTCCTTCCATTTTCGATCCTAAAACAATCATTAACCAATCAATTTCAGTTCTGTGTCAATGATCAACACCAACCATCCCTTAATAGTGCCATCAACCCGTGATCACCAAAACGGGTCGATCACCGTAACTCCACAATTCCTCAACCGTTGTCAAATTAACATTCCAGTAAGCTCATTAGGATTAATACGAACTAATTCGCATGATTAATTGGACATGAAGTTACCTCAATCACCACGACTCAAGATTGGATATTCCAGCCGTCCACCTCGTCCGTCCACGGCTCTAGGAGCTTCAAAAGTTGCCCCATTTGATCTGGATCGACTCAGTAAAGTTCCAGGAAGCTATTTCAGATCACAATTAGGCTTGGGCTGGCCTAAAAATCGAAATTCGAATTTGAACTCTCCAAAAAACAGTTTCGGGTTTTTTAACAATCCCACACCAATTTCACTCATTTCCTTCCTTTCTTAATCCCAGAACACTTCACTCAGTCCCTTAAACACATTCCCCATCACAAATCCGCTCAATTGGACCCTGGAAAGGCTGGTCACATGTGGGAAGCACTCTGCTTTTCTTCCATTTTCAAGTGCACCAGCCATAGTTTAATGGCCAACCTCACCGTCCCACACAGCCTTGCATCGCACAATCATTAATAAACAATCCCATAATTCATAAACAATAGTTTAGGCCAGTAATTTTCCCCATAAACAAACCTCCCGTGCACTGGCCATGTTCCCCATCCACGGTGCTACAGTAACCGTTCAAACACTCAATGAAATTACTATTCTGCCCCTGTGCAGAAAATTACCAAAATGTCCCTCACGCATCCAGACCCGTAACTCGGTCATTCGGACTCCGATTGATGCGTGCCGCCTGTTTACTGACTCAGGGCATCGAGACATTCCTAACGGTCCTCGCCCCTCGGCCATCGGACCTCCCGATCGAAAAGTCAACATTTTCCCCCATTTCGTCCAAATTACGAAAATGCCCTTGAACTTCCGTACGTCATAACATCCACCACGAATGTCGGAATCGAACGTGCCACCTGTCTATGAACTCGTGTCGTCCCAAACTACGTCACGGTCATTGGTCAAAGTCCATTTGACCGTCCGAATTAAAAGTCAACATTTTGCCCACGCATAGGGGCAAAACGGTCATTTTGCACAATTCGTCCGAATTCACTCAACTAATCCCAGATTAGTAATTCTACATCATAATTAAATAATATTAAATCCCAATACTCGGGACGGGTCGTTACGTTTTGTTCCTTGTGCGCTTACGAATCTACAAGGAAAAAATCATGGAAAAAAGACGAGTAGATCAACGTGACTTTGGGTTAGAAGATTGGATGAAATGGGTCAAGCTTGGTTGAAGCATTCTAGGTAGGTTCCCTTGATTTTAAGCTTATCAAATGATTCCTGGGTTGATTACGAGTAGATGGGTCAAAGAATGAAGTGAAAAGGTAGAGATTTGAGGGAGATATGGTCAGGTCAAGGTCGTCGGTCGGTTGGCCCGTTATAAGGTCACGGGTCGACCCATTTGAAGGTAAGAGATAATGACGTGGTAGTCTACATCATCACTGTCAGTCTACGTGGTGAATCAGGTGATGCCACATGGCAGGTTGTCAGGTACAGTCAATAGTGATGTGGTAGTGCCACTTCCGACATGTCAGACCACGTGGACTAGTGAAGTGGTGCCACGTGGCAACAAGTTAGAGGGTGTTAGAGTGACATGGCAGATGATTTGGCAGTCCACGTCATCCTATCAGACCACATGGAAGGCTAGGGTTGGTTCCATGTGGAAGGGTGTTAGAGGTGTCTGAGGTGACGTGGTAGCTTACTTGCCAGGCTGTCAGAGGCTATTAAACCTGCCAGATGTCAAGGTGAAATCAGCAGTGACGTTAGCATTGACTAGCGTTAACCGTCGTGGACTGCAATTGACTGAGGACGACCAGCTCTAAACAAAGTTTAACTAGCATGTGTGGGCATGTAGGCACAAATTTTGAGGTCAAACAAATCTTGTTTGAAAGGTTTCGATGATCTGGATCCAATGGTGGTGGTTTTCGGTCGATTGGAGGTCGTCCAACTAATGTTTGGATGGGGTTTAGCGTCAGGTTCCACGTTCATGTTGCGTTTACTGTTTTGGTGTTTAGGGTTTTCTATCCTAAGGTATTGTACAGGTCTACTGACCATTACTCTTTGTGCTTGATAAGCAGAAATGAACCCGAGACTTCTGAGGGACGTCTTGCCCTCGGTTAAGCTAGCAGTTTGGACCGAGTGTGAGTGGACTATGATTTACAATGATGAATTGATTAAATGTTTATGCAATGATTTGGTGAAATCAATACTGGATGTTGTTTACAATATTGTGGAAGCTATGTTTTGGGCAGAGTCCCTATGCAAAATAACTATTTGGATTTAAAAATACAACTGTTTGTGAAATTTATTTCCATTGTTTTCATGGTGACTCTTCTCTGTGAGTATTGAGATTTTATGTATGATATCAATGCTCGCCTCCAGGATTTGATGTTCCCCCCTCCCTAGTGAAGAGGACATGATGCACTACCTATTGACGAGCAGCCGTGTGAGGTTTAGTCTCAGGAGTGCTGAGTTATGACATCTATCGCTGACAAGTTCACGACGATATGAACGCCACCGGTTGATTTCTCACGGCGACGTCCTCAGACGTGAGCTGTCCTAGAGCCTATTTGGCATGAGAATGATTCACAAATGCTTTTAAATATTGTTTGTGTCCAAAAGTTTATTATATATTATTTTACTTAAAAGAAATGATTTTACTGATTATGCATGCATGCTTTATAAAACGGAGGGGTAAACTATTGATTTCGGAAAATGAGTTTATAACTTATTTATTTTTGTCGACTCAATCTTTTGATGTTTTATTGACCTTCTAGGCCGATTGTGTAAGCGTTGGGGCTAGTCTACGAAGAGGGGCATACCATATTCACTGCCATTTACTCTTGTTTTATCAAAGTAGGTCCTTTTGTGCTTGTAACATATTGTACAGTCGTTATTGTTGGGTATTTACTATTAACTGGTCGGACTGGTTTAATTACTGTATTTGTGTGTTTCTTTATCCCTGCTCTGGTGTATGTTCGTGTTGGTGTCAGACGGGAGCCGGACCTACATGATTACCAAGGGGTAGTCTGGACGGATCCTATCAGCGTGGTATCAGAGCAGGTTGTCTTCTGTCATAGACTATACAATTTTTGTACGATTGTTGTTCTAATTTGTCTTTCTTACAACACTTTGTGATATACCTCCAAGATGTGAGCCCTTCGTACGGCCTGCCGATGAGCTTGAGGGCCCCAATATCGAGAGAGCCCAGAGGTTGGGAGCAACTGTGTTTTCCGGACAGACCATGCACGACGATGCTTACGAGTGGATCAACTCGGCTGTAGAGGATTTTCGCAATGATGAGGTGTTCCACTAAGGATAGGGTACTTGCTAGGACTCATCCCATCTAGCACCATATTGTCCGTTTTGGGCCCAACCCTCACAGTTTTGTTTTCGGGAGCTCATGTGCAACTTCCCAGTGGGTCACCCATCATAGGATTGCATCAGCCTCAACTTGCTTAACTTTGGACTTACATAGGAATCCAAAGCGAGTTAGCTTCCAAAAGTCCTAGTGCTAGATATGTGCGTGCCTACACATATAAGGCACATCACCATTCCCCTCATAGGAATGTGGGATCGTTCACCGGGCCCTCCAGGACACGGGTCTTACAATCCACCACCCTTAGGGCCCAGCATCCTTGTTGACACATTTCCCGGTCGAAGTCTAGCTCTGATACCATTCTGCCAGGACCTGTCCCATCTAGCACCATATTTTCCCCTTTGGGCCCAACCCTCACGGTTTTGTTTTCGAGAGCTTACGTGCAATTTTCCAGTGGGTAACCCATCATGGGACTACTCCAGCCTCAACTCGCTTATCTTTGGAGTTCCGCAGGAATCCAAAGCCAGTGAACTCCCAAAAGGCCTAGTGCTAGATAGGTGTGTGCCTACATATATGAGGCACATCACCATTCCCCTAGTAGGAATGTGGGATCGTTCACCGTTCCCTCCTTGACATCGGTCTTAAAGTACTATTGGCCAGGTTTCTCTTGGGTGGTCATGCCTATAGCTAGTGGTGCAGACTGCAGATGACCGGATTGGATGATGATACCCTGACTTGGGAGGCTTACTGCAACCGTTTCATGGATCAGTTCTACCCTTGTTCCTTTTGGATGGAAAGAGAGGTTGAGATTCTACAGCTGCACCATGGTATGTTGCAACTGAGGAAGATAAGTGCCGCCATTTTGAGGTTGGTTTGAGGAATGATGTGCTGGCTATAGTGACTGCCGAATCCTATGCTACCCTCCAAGTGTTAGAAAATGATGCGACTAGAGTCGAGGCCAGTTTGTCAACATAGTAGCATTATACTAGATGCCCAGAGAGCATCAGTTCACTAAACCACTGAACTAGAGAGTTCAAAAGAGGGCTAGTTCTAGTTCGGGTGTTTTGGAGGAGGTCGTTTTGGGTATAGTGCCAGTAGAGGTGATTGGAGCTTGGGAGTTAAACACACTGAGTCGGCTCGGATCAAAGGGACATCATGTAGCTCTAGTGCCAAACAGAGCAATGGGCCTAGTCAAACGGGCATGGTGGTGTGCTATTTTTGTTGAGAGAGGGGACATATCCGGAGACGTTGTCCTTATTTACCAGCCAGTACCGATGCCAACCGAGGTATTACTGTAAGACCCGTGTCCTGGAGGGAACGGTGAACGATCCCACATTCTTGCGAGCGGGGAATGGTCTGGGAGAGGTTGGTGGTGTGCCTTAAAGGTGTAGGCACACACCTATCTAGCACTAGGCCTTTTGGGAGCTCAAGTGGCTTTGGGGGGGATTGGAATCCCAAAGTTAAGCGAGTTGAGGGTGGTGCAATTCCATGATGGGTGACCCCCTAGGAAGTTGCACCATGAGCTCCCGAAAACAAAATCATGAGAGCGAGGCCCAAAGCGGACAATATGGTGCTAGATGAGTTGGGTCATGACCGAGGAGGGTCGGGTCTTGACAATTACAGAGCAGCAGCCAAGTGTACCCTCGAGCTTCATCACGACATGTTTAAGAGGAGTCGTACGAGGCTATAATGGGCCACGAGGACGGGGTCGTGCATCATAAGTGCATGCCCGTGTGTTTACAGTGACTCAACAAGAGGCTCGAGCAGCTCCTGATGTGGTGACAGGTATAATCCCTATCTTTGGTCATGATACACGTGTCTTGATATATCCCGGGGCTACACATTCTTTCATTTCCCGGGGTTTTGCGTCGTTACCAGATAGAGAGATTTCTTCATTGGATTGTGATATGGGATTTAGTACACCCGTTGGGGAGGTATATGTGGTAAATCTCATAATTCGAGATTATCCAGTAATGATAGAAGGTAATGGTCTTGCAGCAAATCTAGTACTCCTGGACTTGCATGATTTCGATGTCATACTAGGGATGGACTGGTTGTCTTTACATCATTTTTTTATCGACTATTTCAATAAGATTGTGAGATTCCAGAGTCTGGATTTACGCGAGGTTACTTTCCAGGGAGATCAAAGAGTGTTGCCATTTGGAGTAATTTCAGCCCTTACAGCAGACAGGTTATTAAGGAAATGCTGTCAAGGCTACTTGGCTCATGTAATGGAGGGGCAGGCTACACCAGAGAGTGTAGATGGCATACCAGTGGTGCGAAAATTCCCAAATGTATTCCCAGAGGACTTACCAGGACTACCACTGCACAGAGAGATTAAGTTCACCATCGAGCTTTTTATAGGTACGCGACTTATATCTTAGACACCAGATCGTATGGTACCAACTGAGTTAAGGGAACTGAAGGTTCAGTTGCAAGATTTGCTAGACATGGGGTTTATTCGACCAAGTACATCGCCTTGGGGAGCTCTGGTGTTGTTCGTAAAGAAAAATGATGGTAGCTTGCGATTGTGTATGGATTATCGGCGGCTCAACAACATAACAGTGAGGAATAAGTATCCTCTACCCCAGATTCATGTTTTGTTCAGCCAGTTAAGTAGGACCAAGTATTTTTCGAAGATTGGCCTTCGATCTGGATACCATCAGTTGTGGATAGTTGAGGGAGATGTTCCAAAGACTACTTTCCGAACAAGATATGGCCATAATGAGTTTCTAGTAATGTCATTCGGTTTGACATATGCACCAGCTGCATTTCTGGTAATGCTTTCTGATCATACTTAGATCGGTTTGTGATTGTGTGCATCGATGACATCCTGGTATATTCGAAGAGTGTCAAGGCAAACGAGAAAATTTGAGGTTACTACTAAATAGATTAAGGAAGAACCAACTGTATGCCAAGTTGAGTAAATGTTAGTTTTGGTTGAACAGTATAGTCTTCTTGGGACATGTGATTTCGGTTGAGGGGTTTAGGGTGTACCCCCATAAGATAAAAGTCGTAACCAATTGGCTGCAACCAAAGACCGTTTCTATGGTCCGGAGTTTCGTAGGGTTAGTTGGGTACTACAGATGCTTTGTAGAGGGTTTCTCTACTATTGCTGCTCCATTTACCCATTTGACCAGGAAAGGGGTTAAGTTCGTTTAGAATGAACACTGCAAATGGAGTTTTCTGGAATTAAGAAGGCGGCTGACTTCTGCGCCAGTTTTAGTCCTTCCAGATGTTAGTGGGGAGTACGCAGTATATAGTGATGCATCGTTGCAAGGATTGGGTTGCATGTTGATGCAACACGGGAGAGTCATTATCTATGCCTCTCGACAGTTAAGGCCACATGAGTCAAACAATCCTACCCATGATTTAGAGCTAGCGGCGGAAGTACATGCTCTAATGATTTGGAGACATTACCTATACGGAGAGACATGAAAGACTTTCACTAACCATAAGGGTTTGAAGAACCTTTTTACTCAGAAAGAATTGAACTTGAGATAGAGATGATGATTGGAATTAATCAAGGACTATGATTGCACGATCGAGTACCATCTTGGGAAGGCAAATATAGTAGTATACGTATTGAACAGAAAGTCTGCGGGTTCTGTAGCTCTCTTGAGGTTGGTTTATTTGCCACTGTTAGTGGAACTCCGACGAGCTGGAGTTCTACACGGATTGGATGATGAGGGAGCTATGTTGGCCAGTTTCCATGTAATACCTATATTGATTGACCGAATTATTGAGGCTCAACTTCAAGATCCCACTTTATGTGTTATGAGGATAGAAGTTGAAGCAGGTAACCGCTAGGATTTCACTATTCCAGATGATGGAGCTTTACTGAAATATGCTTTTTTATGTGTGATTGAAGACAGAAATTCTTGAGGAGGCCTATAGCTTAGCATTTGCGATGCATCGAGATGAAACAAATATGTACCGTACGCTTAAGGATTACTACTGGTGGGGAAGGATAAAAAGAGAGATTGTAGAGTACGTTGGTAATTGTTTGACTTGCAACATGTAAAGGCTAAACAATAGAGACCGTATGGAGCCTTATAGCCACTTCCGATCCCTGAGTGAAAATGGGATCACATAACCATGGACTTCGTATTCAAATTTCCTAGGACATAGAGTGGTTTTGATAGGGTATGGGTGATTGTGGATAGACTTACGAAGTCGACTCATTTCTTGCCATTGAGCGAAAACATCAAACTGGAATAGTTTGCCCGTCTGTGACGAGATCATCATATTGCATGGGACCTTAGAATCAATAGTTTTAGATCGAGATCCGTGGTTTACGTCGATATTTTGGCGGAATTTTCGGAAAGACCTCGCTACGAAGCTACATTTTAGCATTGCATTTCCTCCTCAGACAGATGGACTGTTGAAGAGGACTATTCAGATTTTGAAGGATATGATGAGAGCGTGCGTACTACAGTTTCAGGATACTTGGGATACGCTCCTAACATTGATGGAATTTTCCTACAACAACAGCTATCAATCGAGTATTGGAATGGCTCCATTCGAAGCCTTGTATGGAAGACAGTGCAGGATGGTGATATGTTGGGTTGAGGTAGGTAAATGGGTTTTTTGGACACCGAATATCATGGATATGACCCATGAAAAGGTTCGGATTATAAAAGAAAGGTTGAAGACGGCACAGGAACGTGAGAAAAGTTATGCCGATCTTCAAATTAGAGCCCTGGAGTTTGCAGTAGGAGACTGCTTTTTTTTCTGAAGTTATCCCCTTGGAAGAGTATTGTACGCTTTGGAAGACCTAGGAAGTTGAGTCCCCATTACATTAGGTAGTACGAGATTAGAGACAGAATTGGCGTTGTTGCGTACAGAATTGGCGTTGTTGCGTACAAAATTGGCATTGTTGCGTACGTGGCGAATTGCATGTTCTAGAAGAACAGCCGTTGGAACTTAGAAAAAAATTGAGTTTTGAGGAACAGTTAGTATAAATTTTAGACTGGAAAGAGAAAATATTATGGAATAAGACTATCTCTCTAGTCAAAGTATTATGGAGGAATTACGTGGAAGAGGCAACGTTGGAACCCAAAGCTCTGATGCAGGCACAGTATCCACATTTGTTTGAATGAATTTTGGGGACGAAATTTTTGTAAGGGGGGTCGATTTTAACAACCCAGACTTTTAAGAAAATGTAAATTCGGAAAATTGAATGTAAAATGACCATTTGGCCCTTGGAAAGGGAAAACGTTGACTTTTGATCCAAGAGATTATTTGGAAATTGACCAAGACAAATTACGTAGATCGAGAGTTCACGAGTCTGTAGACGGCTGGCACATCGATACCGGACGTCGGAAGGGGAAGTTACGGGTCATAAACGAATTTACGAATGATTCACGTTTTACGAGATTTTGACTGTTGGCAATTTTAATTGGGCAAATAATATCCAAAACTGACGAAGGGGTGAGTGATGCTTGTCACTCACATGGATGAAAATATCGGAAATTTCAAAAAATTTGACCGGCGACACATAAGGAGGGGTGAAGAAATTGACCGAAATATCGAAGCGTTGTCTTATTTGGAGCACATAGATCCCTTTCTAGGATCAAAATGACAAAGATGAACGATTAATTTGTGAAAATTGAACTTAAAACAAGGTTGTTTTAGTCGGGTCATGTCGTCGGGTTAAATAACCCGAGTTGCAAACCCGCTGGAGGAAGAAGGAGATGATTATTAGCTTTTTGTAATTACGTTATATATTATATGTTGATTACATTGTCAACTAAAGCTTCCTAGTCAAATTGGCGATGACACTTTTGCGTGGGCTGGGGGGTCTCGGGTTCGACCCCCCAGGACACTAATTTCTTTTAATTTTTTTTTTCAAATTTTCAACAATCTTTGGGTTTTTTCCCCCTTTTTTTTCTAATTTTAAATAGATCAATTCATTACAAATTTTGAATGAAATAAGATTCGATTTTTCATATTTTTCCAATTTCAAATATATTTTGACTTATTTCATCATTTTTCGTCCATATAATTTTTTTTTATACTTATTGTTATGTTTTAAATAATATTAACATTGAATTATAGTAATTCGTTTAAATTTATGTTTATATTTAAGATTTTATATTATTAGTCATCGTTAGAATCATATTGTATCATATTATTTTTCATATATTTATTATATCAAATTCATTTTATAATTTTATTAGTCTTATATAACCATTATTGGATATTTAAGTTTTTCCCAAAGTTTCATTAAAATTTTTTTAACTTTTAGAATAAATTTCCGTCATTTTTGTTTTATTGTAAACGATATCGATATTTAGAGCGAGATTTCTGTAAATTTGACTAGTGATGTATCCATCGATATTGATATTTCAATCCTTGGTCACTCATCCCATTGGCCCTTGTCCCTAACTTCATGCATCTCACTTTTCTTCTTCTTCCACACTTACCCGAACACCCACAACTCACCACATCTATTATCTTTCACCTCTTTTATACTACCTGAGTGAAAGAAAGAGTGAGGGACTAGACTGAGACCATAGGGGCGGCTGGGACGGCGAGGACAACCGCATACGGTAGACGAAAAACCAAGAAAGGTAAGCCGTGGAACTTTGGAATTGGTTTTCGAGTTTTAAGGTTTGAAAACACAATAGGAGGCTAGGGTTTTGTTCTTTATACTCATAAGACTTTACAGGGAAAAAAATATTGGAAAAACGACGACTACATAGACAAGACTTCGGGTTTGAAGATTGGCCGAAATGGGTCAAGCTTGGTTGATGTATTCTAGGTATGTTCTTTCAATTTTAAGCTTACAGAAGAATTCCTAAGTTGATTACTAGTAGATGGGTGAAAGAATGGAGTGAAAAGGTTGAGATTTGAGGGAGATATGGTTGGGTCAAGGTCAAGGGTTGGTTGACCGGTTACAAGGTCGCAGGTCTACCCGTCTAAAGGTAGGAGACAATGACGTGGTAGTCCATGTCATTGCTGTCAGTCCACATGGCGAATCAGGTAATGCCACGTGGTTGGTTGTTAGGTACAGTTAGTAGTGACATGGCAGTGCCCTGTGAGACAGGTTAGACCACGTGGACTAGTAGGGTGGTTCCACATGGTAACATGTCAGAGCGTGTCAGCGTGACGTGGTAGATGACGATGTAGGCCACGTCATCCTGTCAGACCACGTGGTAGGCCAGGGTTGGTTCCACATGGTAGGGTGTTAGAGGTGTTAGAGCTGACGTGGTAGGTTGTCAGAGGCTATCAAACCTATCAGATGTCAAGCTGACGTCAGCATTGACCGGCGTTGACCGTCGTTGACCCGCGATGACCAGCGTGGACTGAACTTTGACCAGCACCTTAGGGTGCATGGGCACAAATTTTGAGGTTAAACTTGTCTTTTTCAAAAGGTTTCGACGATCAAAATCTAATGGTGGTGGTTTTAGGTTGATCGGAGATCGTCTGAGTGGTGTTTGGATGGGTTTTAGTCTCGGGTTGCACGTTCAGGTTGGGTTTACTGTTCGAGTGTTTTGGGTTTTCTATCCTAAGTTATTGTACAGGTTGTGACCGTTACTCTTTTTGTTTGACAAGTAGAAACGATCTCGAGACTTCCGAGGTACGTCTAACTCACGGTTGAGCTAGCAGCTTGGATCGAGTCTGAGTGGACGTTGACTTTTGAAATGATGCATGCATACTATGATTTAAAATGTAAGTTTTTATATGATTTACAATGATGAATTGATTAAATGTTTATGCAATGATTTGAGCATGATTTGGTGAAATCAATACTGGACGCTGTTTTGCGATGATTTAAAACGAGTTCACGACAATATGAACGTTGGCCGTTGATTGTTCACGGCGACGTGCTCAGACGTAAGCTGTCCTAGTGCCTATTTGCACTCATTGCACAGAGATCATGGAGGGTTATGTTATGGGATTTGAGACTTGAATTTAGCGTGAGAATGAGTCATAAATGATTTTAAATATTTTTTGCATCCATAAGTTTATTATATATTGTTTTACTTACAAGAAATAATTTTACTGATTATGCATGCATGCTTTATAAAACGAAGGGGTAAACTATTGATTTCAAAAAATGAGTTTATAACTTATTTATTTTTGTCCATTCACACTTTTGATGGTTTATTGACCCTCGGGGCTAGTTGCGTAGGCGTCAGGGTTAGTCTACGAAGAAGGGCATATCATATCCGTTGTCATTTACTCTCGTTTTACCAGAGTAGGTCCTTTTGTTGTTGTAACATATTGTACAGTCATGATTGCCTGGTATTTATTGTTGGATTAGTTTAATTACAGTATATGTATGTTTCTTTATCCCTTGTCTGGTATATGGTCGTGTAAGTGTCAGACGGGAGCAGGTCCTGCACGATTTCCACGGGGTAGTCGGGACGGGTCCTGTCATCCTTGGTTAAGAACGATCCCTATTTACCAATACTAAAATGACCCAAAAAGGGCTTAAACTTCATATTCATGAATTACATGTTTATTTAAATCTGTAGTTCAAGTGTAGCAATCTTCCACCTACTTCCTTCATGAACCTTCTACATGCATCTTAGATTCATGCATTTTAGGATTAATCTAGAATCACTTGTATATTCTAGATAAGCCCAATTATGGAAGCTAAAGAAACCTTTTATGAATATTGGGCCTGAATATTTTACAATTACCCCCTCCATGCCAACTGGGTCAAATCAAAGTCACTTTTACTTGACTTCTACTACAAAACAACTTTTGTCAACATATCTAAAGTGTTCTTGTTTGTTTGAATTTCCCTCAATTGGAAAAGTTTTTTGACACTACATCTCAGATCCAATGATAACAGAGATAAATGTACTTAGTACGAGGATGGTACACTAAATTTTTGCTTAAGTGAATAACACTCTGACTGTCACAATGAACCACATAACTTCCTTGCTTCACACCCAACTCTTGAATGAACCTCTGCAGCCAAATCATCTCCTTGCTCGCTTCATTTGCAGCAATATACTCAGCTTTAGTGGTGGATAAGGCAACACATTTTGGTAACATGGACTACCACGAAACAGCTCGACCTCAAAAAATGAGTAAGTAACCAAAAGTGGATTTTCTTGCATCAAGGTCTCCTAGCAAGTCGAATATGGATCCAAAGTGTCGTACGAATTTGAACCTTTGACCATTACGTAGATCTGTTGCCCTGAATTCGTAGATAGGCGGCACTCCGAATTTGGATGACCGGAGTGAAAGATATAGGCTACGGAGTTCGAGAAAGAATTAGTTCGAGTTACGGGAAATTGTGCCAAATGGCAGCTGTGCATTAGTTGACTGAATCCCTTGGACCAATCAGATGAGTGACAAATGTCACTCATCCAATTGGCCCGTTTACCCAAAAGATAGGAAGTAGATTTTCTTCCTATTTCCTTATCGTGCAAGTAGACCGAGATCGATCTTACAAACACACCTAACCAACAATCCATCTCTCTGTGTTTAGGACCCATTTTGGTGACTGTTGTGAGCGCCTAGGAGAGCAGAGGAGAGAGAGATGGGCAGAGAACCACCGTGAACGGCGAGGAGAAGGATTCAGGTAAAAACCCAAGACCTATTTCAAGGGTTAAATTCGTGAATTTGAGTTGTGAGCCTTGTTTGTAGGAATTGAAGGCTTCTTTGTGATCCTTAGGTTCATACGCATCGATTAGAACTCAAAACCAGGCTCAACAGCACTAGAATTGGCTGAAAAAGCTCGAAGAAAAATAGAGCTCCACCATAGCAGCTACCAGGTATCGATTCAATCTCAATTTCTTAGTTTTGAACCCATAGATCCAACTTAGACGTCTAGATGATCCTAGTGGTAGCAATGGTTTTTGAAATGGGTCAGAAATGAAGAAGTATTGGCCGGGTCGGGTTCGCTGGTTTGGACGATCCAATTTGCAGACCCGTCGAGAGGTCAGGGATGATGACATCATCGGCTGAAGTCATCATCTGTCAGACTATCAGAAACACGGACCAGTCATAGGAAGACTCATGTCACATGTTAGTGCACAGTCAGCACTGACATGTGAGTGACGTGGCCCAATCAGAGGCTGCCATGTGTCACTAACATGTTAGTGACGTGGATTAATCGGCTGCTAACACGTGGTACCTGTCAGAGTCTGACACCTATCAGACTGACATAGTCATATTACGTCATGCTGACGTTAGCAGCGTTGACCGCTGACTTTGACCAGCACCGTTGACCACGCGCGTGGGGGTTCATGGGCATGAATTTCGAGGTGCGATCGGCACCATTTTCAAGGTTTTGACGTTCCGGATCCAATGGTGGTGGTTTTGTGTCAATCTGAGATCGTTAAGTAGGTCAAATTATGGTTGGAAGCCACAGAAAGAGTGTTTGGAACTCGTTTCCAAGTCGATTTTGTTCTAGGGTTCGATGCTAGATCTATTAGGATCAATTAGTGACCCTTAAGTGTACTTGGGCAGGCCCAGAGATTGTGTTTAGCTTTAGGACAGGTGTAGCCGGTTCGTTAGCGTTGCAAGGACTAGTTGTGAGTGAACCGTTGGTTTTATAATCAAATGCATTCATAACCATTTTACTTGTTTTTCTAAATTGTTTTACGCTAAATGTTTTAGAATTGCGGACTTTGATGTTTCACTTACGGATTTTGAGAAATGCACGGATCTACGTGAAAATGGTCGTATCGGGCTTGAGTCGCAGTCAACGACCATTGACTCTGATTTTGGGGAGTATGCGGTGTTTTGAAATGACTTGTGAATTAAATGAATGAATTGGTGATTTGGGACATTTGGTCTAAAGGTTTGGTTTATAAAGAAATTATGGGTAAAGGTTTTGACAGAGTTCAAAAAGACGGATTTCAAAGATTTTTCATACATATATGTACATACCCTTTTAATTTTACGAATTGATCTCCTCCAGACGTCGACCTAGAGAATCACGATCCACTACCCGTAATGAGTAATCCCCATAGGGAACATATTCCGGGAGTGGGAGATATGATATGGTCTCAGTCTGAGTCCGGAGATAGTTATCTAGGCGTCGAGGGCCATGTTGGATAGAGCCTCCCAGATGTGAAATTCTTGGGAGTAGACTCGAAGTGAGGCCCCGAGTGGTGTGCATACTTTTAGATATGAATCGTGACCGACATCGGCGATTTGTTCCCTAGGGGCTGTGTGACCCGAGTTAGCATCAAACATGCCAAGGAAGGGATATGTAGATAAATAGTTATGTTTGATTTGATGTTATGCGTGCCCATATATCTTTTTGTATAGAAATACGTATATGTATAGAAATGTTATATGTTTTTACAATTGATTGTATTCTACGCTTTCTATTGAATGCATGCATCTTTACAGAAACGAAGGGTCAGAATATTTAGGTGTTCAAATGAATTTATAACTGCTTTATTTTTGTTCCACTCACACTTTGTGTAACACCCCAGAAATTCGAGGATTTTAATATTATGATTTAATGTGTGAATTGACGCTTTTACCCTTGTGATTGGTATGACCAATTGTTGACTTTTTGATTTATGAATTAAATGGACTTTGACCTATGACTGTGACGTAGTTTGGGACGTCACGAGTTCATAGACAGGTGGCACGTCCATTTCGGACGATCAGGGAAAAAGTTACGACTATCGGAAGTTCAGGGGCATTACCATAATTTTGACGGTTGGGGCGAAAATGTTGACTTTTCGTTTGACAATTAATTTTCACGCGACTCAAGGACCGTTAGGTAGGTCTCGACGTCCTGAGTCCGTAGACAGGCGGCACGCCGAAATCGGACTTCGTACGAGGAAGTTATGGTCAGAAACGTGAAATCGGGAGGTTCGTGTCTCGGTTTTCGTGCCAAATATTTTATTCTGGAAATCTGATTGGAAGACACCTGGTGAGTGACAAGTGTCACTCACCCATTGGTTAGATTGGATCAAGCTCCACTAATCATTTATTTAAGATTTAAATCCCCTTTTAATCACAGCCCTTAGATCTGAAATTCCCCAGATTTAATTCTCACCGTTGAACCTTATGCCAGATTCAATCCTGGCCCTTGATTTAATTTCCTATTCTGTTTTAAAAGCCCATGAGACATTACACCTACATTGTTCATTCTCTCAAACTGACTAGCACGGTTACCCCTTTGGAACAAC
The DNA here is from genome assembly GCA_032719365.1 of Prinsepia uniflora. Classification (NCBI taxonomy): domain Eukaryota; kingdom Viridiplantae; phylum Streptophyta; class Magnoliopsida; order Rosales; family Rosaceae; genus Prinsepia; species Prinsepia uniflora. The sequence continues at coordinate 40,991,205 of CM064865.1, read as the reverse complement.
CCACCAGCACCTCACCACTCAACCCCACACCTCAAGCAACCAACAACCACCTCCCTGACGCCGGCCTTGGTATGAAAGGCTTCTGATAGAAACCGAATCTGTGGAAGTTACTCACCGATATCGAAGCGATAATAATAATATGATCGCATTCTCCAAACTAGTGATTCTGAAAGTAATCACTATGGCTGAATGGGGAGAAAGCCCCTCTAAACTACACTATTTCAAAAATACTGCAATGGGACCAAACAGTTCTGATAGTTGTACTTATAGTGGTATTAAGGTTATCTTTGGTCCTGTAAGTGTGATTGTCAGACGGGAGCAGGGTTCGTCCTGGGTACCGAGGTGATATTTGGGACGGGTCCTGACAGGCCACAACTCCACAGCCACCCTGCACGGCCGGATTTCCCCCAGACCCGAGAAGGAACCTGAACAACCCCAGTCACCCAAACCATCCAAACCTTCACACTTGGACTCGAACCAACGTACGGTTGGGTTCACTGTGACGATAGGACGGCCCAGAACTGCATTGGACGGCGTACGGCGGCGACACGGCGGCGATAGGACGAAAAACCCGTGAGTGTCCGATTTCCTTCCCTACTTCGAAACGTCCATTTTTTACGTTGGAAATTGTTGGTTGTTGTTATGACACACCCAGGGGACCTAGGCGATCAGATTGAACCCAGGACCGTGGCTGGAAACACGACGGCTCGCCGGAGAAGATAACCAGAACCGGCAGCCAACCTTCTCGTCGATTTTCAGGTAGGTTATTCAATCTAGAATCTAGTTTCATTTGCACAGAACCATAGTTCAGGTAGGTTATTCTGTGATCGGGTCGAGCCGTGGGTCTGCGGTGACCCGGTTCTCTGACCCGGTTACTGTAGCTGATGACGTCATCATGCTGACGTCAGCAGTGACGTCATGATGACATCATCATGTCAGAAACTGTCAGACCAGGGACCAATGGACTGCTGACACGCGTCCTTTGACACTGTCAGTGATGACGTCATGCTGACGTCAGCAGTACTGCAGCACAGTTGACCAGAAGGTTGACCAGGCGCGTGGGGGCGCGTGTGAACAGTAATTTGGGGGGACCACCACCATTCTTTAGGTTTCGACGATCCGGATCCAATGGCGGTGGTTTCGGGTCGATCGGAGATCATTAAGTTGGTCAAAATGAGGTTTATTGCCTTGGAAAGCGCGTTCGAGCGGCTTTTTCGGACTGGTTTCGGTCTAGGGTTTCATGGTTAAATGTTAGGGGTTTGTTTTGACCTTTGCGTATGCTTTGGATATGACAGGGATTGTATAATTGTACCAGAACGAGGGTATACGTTCGGTTTTCAGCAGGATTGTACTGTGAGTGGGCCATTTTCTTAAACCCTTGCGTGCATAAATGTTTTCTGGTTTACTATACATATTCACTTGCTAAAAACAAATAATGGATTTTGATGATATGGAAATCACGGTTATGGCACGTTTCACGGTATTCGGGCTTGAGACCCGTCTGATGAAACTTAATGATTGGTTCGGATTTTATCTATGTATATATATATGCTTTGCATGTGGATATCAATAAAATGTATTTGGTACTGCACTGTATAGATCCATTCATACTATACTGTCTCCTCCGGATTAGGTACCCCGGAGTGGTCACGGACATCTAGAACGTCCAGCGTCTATGACGCTAAGCATCGGGGATGCTGTAACCGAACAGGGTTCGGGGATTGAACTCGGAATTGAGACCCGAGTGGCACGCGTAGCCTTGTGATTGTGACCTTATTGGACGTCAGGGACGTCAGACATCAGGGATGTCGGGATTGGAGTGTATAGTGCATCAACTAAAATTATACTTATGGTTTTATTATATGCCTTATGGTTCATATTATATGATTGATGTTTTTAAATACGGTTGCATGCATGTTTGGAAAACGGAGGGGTAAATTATATGTTTTACTTATCAAATGATTTTATAAACTTGAGTTTCGATCGACTCACCCTTAATGTTTTTGGTAACCCCTCCAGGTCGTGATACTGAGGTAGAGGAGGAACCTGAGGCTGAGGCATAGATCTACTTCTGCGTACCTGAACCTCTGCTGGGTGGTGTACCCGCAGGTTTATGTTAGAGTCGTGCTCGCAACTTGTAATTTTGGATTTCATCCCTTGTCTGACATCTGTTTAATTCGGATTTGATGTATGACTTTAATTTGATTATTTATGCATTTGAGGTTTTGAGGTCAAAATTGGTATGAATTATGGGGTGTCAGACGGGAGCAGGGCACGTCCCCATATGGTCCCAGAGAGGATCGGGGCGGGTCCTGTCAGCTTGGTATCAGAGCACTAGGTTGTGGTCAGTACTAGGTTATGGTCAGCATGCTAGACTAGCGATTAGTACTAGTTACTTTTCGACTTTTAAGAATATTGTTATCTGATCTATGCCTCTTGACAGTTGGTTATGCCTCCTAGGAGAATTCCTCATACACGAACTGACGAGGATCTGGAAAGGGAGATGGAATGCGTGAGCATTGAAAGGGCTCAACGTTTGGGAGCCACTCCTTTCTGCGGGGGATCAAACCCCGAGGATGCACATGATTGGATCACCAAGTGGGAGAGGATCTTCTCGGTGATGCACTGCCCTCCGGGCGAACGAGTGACCTTGGCGGCCTTCTTACTGGAGGGAGGAGCCTACCAGTGGTGGCACGGACTCGAAATGTCTGGGTGGTCTGTCCATACCACTACTTGGGAAGTTTTCCATTCCCGATTTCTGGTCCAGCACTACCCGCGGTCGTTCCGCGTGGCACGGGAGGCTGAGTTCCTGAGGCTGGAGCAGGGTGATATGTCCGTTGCGGACTACGAGCAAACTTTCGGGAAGCTGTCCCGGTTCGCTGCATCATTCGTGAGCACGGAGGAGGACAAATGCCAAAGGTTCGAGCTTGGACTCCGAAGGGAGATCCGGGCAAGTGTGACTGCTGCTACTCACGCTTCTCTGAGAGATTTGGTCGACGCTGCGGTGCGTGTCGAGGCCAGTCTGGCGGCACACCAGACACGACAGCCTTCGGGCGAGGGGCGACGTCAAGATAGCCCACACCGTGGGCCATCAAGTCAGAAGAACAACAAGGGAGGGGGCTACAGGGGAGCACCCTCATCCTTCAAGGGTCGTGGCTGGTCAGGTCGACGTGGAGGCTCTCAGGGCAGAGGATCTGGATACAACTCTGGGCAGCGCTCATCTTGGAGCGGTGCTTCTGGTGGGCATTCGGACAGGCCGAGGCCAGTAACTTGTTTTGCTTGCGGAGAGGAGGGCCACTATGCCTGTGATTGCCCGCAGTTGTCCAAGAACAACGACGCTGGGGGCTCTAGTGTGGTGCAGAGCACGGCTTCCCACTCTAATGGAGGTCGCGGTCAGGGAGGGGACCGTGGTGCTAAGAGTGGCGAGCGCGGGCGCGGACGGAACGGAGGGCCGAGGGCCCAAGTATTTGCAATGACCCAACAGCAGGCGAGGACTGCCCCAGGCGTGGTCACAGGTACACTTCATATCTTAAACCTCCTTGTACGTGTATTGATGGATGCGGGGGCTACACACTCTTTTATTTCGAAGAGTTGTGCTGGTATGCTTGATTGTGTGGTATCAGCTTTAGATTGCGAAATGGGTGTTGGCACCCCGATGGGCATCGTGTACCTTGTGAATCAGGAGATTCGGAGGTGTCCGGTAAGAATAGAGGATGTGGATTTACCAGCAGACTTAATTATTCTGGATATCCACGACTTCGATATAATCCTAGGGATGGATTGGCTATCGGAGCACGGATCGCTCATCGATTGCTGTAGCAAGCAAGTGATTCTGCGGAGCCCGGGGTTGCCGGAGGTTATCTTTCAGGGGGAACGTGATGGTTCGCCTCCTGAAGTGATTTCATCACTTACTGCTACCAAACTTCTACGGAAGGGATGCCAGGGTTATCTGGCGCATGTCGTGTCGGAACAGGTTGATACTCCGGGTATCGACGAAATACCGGTGGTATGTGAGTTTCCGGATGTATTCCCGGAAGACTTACCTGGATTGCCACCCTCACGGGAGATCGAGTTTACAATTGAACTACTCCCTGGTACCCGACCTATATCCCAGGCACCATAACGGATGGCGCCGGCCGAGTTACGAGAACTCAAGACTCAATTGCAGGAGTTGGTGGATTTGGGATATGTCCAACCGAGTACTTCACCGTGGGGAGCACCGGTGTTGTTCGTAAAGAAGAAGGAGGGAAGTCTCCGTTTGTGTATTGACTATCGACAACTCAACAAGGTGACACTGAGGAACCAGTATCCTCTACCCAGGATCGATGACCTTTTTGACCAGTTGCGGGAGCTCAGTGCTTCTCGAAAATTGATTTGCGGACTGGGTATCACCAACTGAGGATTTCGGAGGAGGATATTCCGAAAACTGCTTTTCGAACCCGTTATGGACACTACGAGTTCCTGGTTATGCCATTTGGGTTGACGAATGCTCCAGTAGCATTCATGGATCTGATGAACCGGGTCTTCCGACCCTACTTGGATAAGTTCGTGATTGTGTTCATCGATGATATCTTGGTATACTCAAGGAGTGCCCGTGCACATGAGGAACGTCTAAGGTTAGTCTTGGAGAAGCTAAGACAGGAACAGTTGTACGCCAAGCTGAGCAAGTGTCAGTTTTGGCTGGGCAGTATTGGTTTTCTGGGACACGTGATATCGACGGATGGGATTTGCATGGATCCCCAGAAAATAGAAGCGGTGACCAACTGGGCTAGACCGACAACAGTGACCGAGGTGCGGAGTTTCACAGGATTAGCGGGTTACTACCGGAGATTCGTGGAGGGTTTCTCCAAAATTGCTGCACCATTGACTCGTTTGACTCGGAAGGGAGTGAAGTTTATCTGGGACAAGCAGTGCGATCGGAGTTTTCAAGAATTGAAAGATCGATTGACCACCGCACCTGTCCTTGCATTGCCGGATGACAGTGGAGAGTTTGTGGTCTTCAGTGATGCATCGCTGCAAGGTCTGGGCTGCGTGTTGATGCAAACCGGCAAGGTTATCGCCTATGCATCCCGGCAGCTGAAGACTCATGAGTTGAACTACCCTACCCATGATTTGGAGTTGGCGGCGGTGGTTCATACTCTCAAAATCTGGAGGCATTATCTGTTCGGCGCAACGTGTCGGATATACACCGACCACCAGAGTCTTAAATACCTATTCACTCAGAAGGAGCTTAACATGAGACAACGGAGATGGTTGGAGCTGCTGAAGGACTATGACTGTACGATCGAGTACCATCCGGGTAAGGCCAATGTGGTGGCGGATGCACTCAGCAGAAAATCAGCGGGATCAGTTGCACACTTGGCGATGGTGTATCTTCCCTTACTGGTGGAACTCCGGAAGGCGGGAGTTATCTTGGGTACGGATGAGCATGGAGCTTTGTTGGCCAGCTTCCACGTACGACCAGTACTGATTGATCGAATCATCAAAGCACAACTTCAGGATTCGATACTCTGTATTTACAGAATTGAGGTCGATGCGGATGGGAGACAGGATTTTACCATCCGGGACGATGGAGCACTTGTGAAATTGGGCCGTTTGTGTGTACCTGCAGTGGCAGAGTTACGGGCCTAGATTCTTGAGGAGGCTCATAGTTCGGCTTATGCTATGCATCCGGGAGGTACAAAGATGTACCGTACCCTCCGGAACCATTATTGGTGGCCAGGAATGAAGAAGGATATTGCTGAGTTCGTGAGAAAATGCTTAACCTGTCAGCAGGTTAAGGCGGAACGGCAGAGACCTTATGGGGCTTTGCAGCCACTTCCGATTCCCGAGTGGAAGTGGGATCACATCACCATGGACTTCGTCTTTAAGTTACCAAGGACTCAGAGTGGAGTTGACGGAGTGTGGGTGATCGTGGACCGGTTAACCAAATCAGCCCATTTTCTGCCAGTTCAGGAGACCTTTAAACCTAACCGACTGGCTCAGTTGTTTGTGAAGGAAATCATACGATTGCATGGTACGCCGGAATCGATCGTGTCCGATCGTGACCCGCGTTTCACTTCCAGGTTCTGGCGGAGTTTGCAAGCTACTTTGGGAACAACCCTACGTTTCAGTACTGTTTTCCATCCTCAGATCGATGGACAGTCTGAAAGAACCATTCAGACCCTGGAGGACATGATGAGGTCATGTGTACTGCAGTTTCAGGATTCTTGGGATACTCATTTGCCATTAATGGAATTCGCTTACAACAACAGCTATCAGACAAGCATCGGGATGGTACCTTATGAGGAACTGTATGGTCGACAGTGCAGGACACCTATATGCTGGACGGAGATAGAAGAACGAGCGGTTGTAGGGCCGGAATTGATGGACTTAACCATGGAAACTGTTCGTGTTATCAAGGAGAGATTGAAGGCGGCACAGGATCGCCAGAAGAGTTATGCCGATCGACGGATTCGAGACTTGGAATTTGAAGTGGGAGATTTTGTCTTACTGAAGTTATCACCGTGGAAGGGGATTATCTGATTCGATCGACGGGGGAAACTGAGTCCGCGTTTTATCGGACCATATGAGATCGTGGAGAGAATTGGCAGAGTTGCATACAGATTGGCGCTACCTCCAGAACTATCTAGAGTTCACGATGTTTTCCACATATCGATGCTACGGAAGTACGTACATGATGCTTCTCATGTACTTGGGGAACAACCTGTCGAACTACGGGAGGATTTGAGCTTTGATGAACAACCAGTACAGATCTTGGATCGGAAAGACAAGGTACTACGTCGGAAGACGATCCCTCTCGTGAAGATTCTCTGGAGAAACCAGAATGTGGAAGAAGCCATATGGGAGCCTGAGGCTCAGATGCGAGATCAATTTCCTCATTTGTTTCTTTGAAATTTCGGGACGAAATTTCTTAAGGGGGGAAGGTTGTAACACCCCAGAAATTCGAGGATTTTAATATTGTGATTTAATGTGTGAATTGACGCTTTTACCCTTGTGATTGGTATGACCAATTGTTGACTTTTTTATTTATGAATTAAATGGACTTTGACATATGACCGTGACGTAGTTCGGGACGTCACGAGTTCATAGACAGGTGGCACGTCCATTTCGGACGATCAGGGAAAAAGTTACGACTATCGGAAGTTCAGGGGCATTACCGTAATTTTGACGGTTGGGGCGAAAATGTTGACTTTTCGTTTGACAATTAATTTTCACACGACTCAAGGACCGTTAGGTAGGTATCGACGTCCTGAGTCCGTAGACAGTCGGCACGCCGAAATCGGACTTCGTACGAGGAAGTTATGGTCAGAAACGTGAAATCGGGAGGTTCGTGTCTCGGTTTTCGTGCCAAATATTTTATTCTGGAAATCTGATTGGAAGACACCTGGTGAGTGACAAGTGTCACTCACCCATTGGTTAGATTGGATCAAGCTCCACTAAGCATTTATTTAAGATTTAAATCCCCTTTTAATCACAGCCCTTAGATCTGAAATTCCCCAGATTTAATCCTCACCGTTGAACCTTATGCCAGATTCAATCCTGGCCCTTGATTTAATTTCCTATTCTGTTTTAAAAGCCCATTAGACATTACACCTACATTGTTCATTCTCTCAAACTGACTAGCACGGTTACCCCTTTGGAACAACCCACCAGCACCTCACCACTCAACCCCACACCTCAGGCAACCAACAACCACCTCCCTGACGCCGGCCACCACTCCACAGCCACCCTGCACGGCCGGATTTCCCCCAGACCCAAGAAGGAACCCGAACAACCCAAGTCACCCAAACCATCCAAACCTTCACACTTGGACTCGAACCAACGTACGGTTGGGTTCACTGTGACGACAGGACGGCCCATAACTGCATTGGACGGCGTACGGCGGCGACACGGCGGCGATAGGACGAAAAACCTGTGAGTGCCCGATTTCCTTCCCTACTTCGAAACGTCCGTTTTTTACGTTGGAAATTGTTGGTTGTTGTTATGACACACTCAGGGGACCTAGGCGAGCAGATTGAACCCAGGACCGTGGCTGGAAACGCGACGGCTCGCCGCAGAAGATAACCAGAACTGGCAGCCAACCTTCTCGTCGATTTTCAGGTAGGTTATTCAATCTAGAATCTAGTTTCATTTGCACAGAACCATAGTTGAGGTATAGACGAGTCCATAGGAACAAACCTCACCTGAAATGGTGGTCGGAATCACGATCTGTGATCGGGTCGAGCCGTGGGTGACAGGACCCGCCCCGATCCCACAGGGACCACAAGGGGACGTGCCCTGCTCCCGTCTGACACCCAATAATTCATACCAATTTTAACCTCAAAACATCAAATGCATAAATAACCAAATTAAAGTCATACATCAAATCCGAATTAAACGAATGTCAGACAAGGGATGAAATCCAAAATTACAAGTTGCGAGCACGACTCTAACATAAACCTGCGGGTACACCACCCAACAGGGATTCAGGTACGCAGAAGTAGATCTATGCCTCAGCCTCAGGTTCCTCCTCTACCTCAGTATCACGACCTGGAGGGGTTACCAAAACATTAAGGGTGAGTGGGCCGAAACTCAAGTTATAAAATCATTTGATAAGTAAAACATATAATTTACCCCTCCGTTTTCCAAACATGCATGCATCATCATTTAAAATCATAAATCATATAACATGAATCATAAGGCATGTAATAAAACCATAACCATAATATTAGCCACTGCACTATACACTCCAATCCGACATCCCTGATGTCTGACGTCCCTGACGTCAATAAGGTCACAATCACAAGGCTACGCGTGCCACTCGGGTCTCAATTTCCGAGTTCAATCCCCGAACCCTGTTCGGTTACAGTATCCCCGATGCTTAGCGTCGTAGACGCTGGACGTTCTAGACTTCCGTGACCTCTCCGGGGTACCTCATCCGGAGGAGACAATATAATATGGAAGGATCTATACAGTGCAGTACCAAATACATTTTATTGATATCCACATGCAAACATATATGTATACATAGGTAAAATCTGAACCGATCGTTACGTTTCATCAAACAGGTCTCATGCCCAAATACCGTGAAACGTGCCATAACCGAAATCTCAATATCATCAAAACCATTTATAGATTCCAGCATGTGAACATATAAGTAAATCAGAAAACATTTAAGCATGCAAGGGTTTAATGAAAACGGGCCCACTCACTGTACGATTCCGCTGCGAATCTGCGCGTACGGACCTGTACCGAGATTATCGTACAATTCCTGTCAGTTCAATTCACACGTAAGGGTCACTACAAGTCCTTAAAATTTATTCAAAAGAAGGTTCGAAACAGAAGCCGGTTCGGGGAAACCGTCAACACGTTTCCCGACGCAACCGACCCTAACCGGACCCTTCAAACTATCTCAGATCAACATGGTTAATTCACCACAAATGTTCAGAATGATGAGAGGAATAAAAGTCATGTTGATCGTGATCGGAGATAAGTCCCAACGCGCCCTCACGCGCCGCCCAAAGTGGCTGCGCGTGAAAGTCACGCGCCTGACACTGTAGCTACAGTGTCAGCACCTTCACCCGTTTGTCTGTAATTCGGGCCTGCCGCCCGCGGCTTGACCCAGTTAATTACCCATCAATTCCTACTCGATTTCAATCCAATTTGATCCTAACATGTTAATTAAACATTCAATTTAAGTTCTGGGTTATTAATTTGCCAAATCGATTCCTCAAACGGCCCTTCGACCCGTGATCATCCAAACGGGTTGATCACCCCAACTCACTGGTTTCTAAACCGAAATCAAATTAACCTTACATGAAGCATCCTAGTATCACAACGAACTGGAAAACACACTCAATTGAATCAACACTCACCTGGAAGTAGTCGTCCAAACCTCTGAAATTCTTCTGAACACGGCAGTCACCGTCCCAGCTCACCCGTGGCTGGTTGCCTTCGATTTTGATATGGTTGTGTTCCAAATACTCCCAGAAAGCTTACTCTGCGATTAGATAGGCCCAACACACCGTAGAAATTAAACACTGATTTTCCCTCCAATTTTTCCAGAAATGGCTTCTCTGGTTTCCTCACCCGTTCTTAGTTATAACAGCATCAGAGTGATGCTCAAGCACGTTCTAATTGGTTTTAAACAATTTCAAGCCGTCCCAGAGGCTCGTGGGTGTCCAATTGTCCACTGAAAAATGTTCCCCGAAAAGCTTCGATCTTGAATTAATCAATTGATCGTGCAGGCTGGACGGCTCAGGCCACGTTCAAAAGCAAAAGACAACCCAGACATTCCAGCACATGATAGCATAATCAATTGCACGATAGAACCACCGCACATGGTGGTGCCGCCCATTTCCCCCGCGGTCTGCTACAGTAACCAGGGCAAAAAGACCAAAATGCCCCTGGTTCAATAATTACCAAAATACCCCTCACTTCCTAGACCCGTAACTCAGCGATACGAAGTCCGATTTTGGCGTGCCCCCTGTCTACGGACTCAGGACGTCGAGACCTACCTATCGGTCCTTGAGTCGCGTGAAAATTAATTGTCAAACGAAAAGTCAACATTTTCACCCGTGAAGTCCAACTTACGGTAATGCCCCTGAACTTCCGATAGTCATAACTTTTTCCCTGATCGTCCGAATTGGACGTGCCACCTGTCTATGAACTCGTGACGTCCCGTACTACGTCACGGTCATAGGTCAAAGTCCATTTAACTCATCAATCAAAAAGTCAACAATTTGGCCATGCCAATCACAAGGGTAAAAGCGTCAATTCACACATTAAATTGAAATATTAAAATCCTCGAATGTCCAGGGTGTTACAACCTTCCCCCCTTAAGAAATTTCGTCCCGAAATTTCAAGGAAACAAATGAGGAAATTGTTCTCGCATCTGAGCCTCAGGCTCCCATGTGGCTTCTTCCACATTCTGGTTTCTCCAGAGAATCTTCACGAGAGGGATCGTCTTCCGACGTACTACCTTGTCCTTCCGATCCAAGATCTGTACTGGTTGTTCATCAAAGCTCAAATCCTCCCGTAGTTCGACAGGTTGTTCCCCAAGTACATGAGAAGCATCACGTACGTACTTCCGTAGCATCGACATGTGGAAAACATCGTGAACTCTAGATAGTTCTGGAGGTAGCGCCAATCTGTATGCAACTCTGCCAATTCTCTCCACGATCTCATAAGGTCCGATAAAACGCGGACTCAGTTTCCCCCGTCGACCAAATCGGATAATCCCTTTCCACGGAGATAACTTCAGGAAGACAAAATCTCCCACTTCAAATTCCAAGTCTCGAATCCGTCGATCGGCATAACTCTTCTGGCGATCCTGTGCCGCCTTCAGTCTCTCCTTGATAACACGAATAGTTTCCATGGTTAAGTCCATCAATTCCGGCCCTACAGCCCCTCGCTCTCCTATCTCCGTCCAGCAGATAGGTGTCCTGCACTGTCGACCATACAGTGCCTCATAAGGTGCCATCCCGATGCTTGCCTGATAGCTGTTGTTGTAAGTGAATTCCATCAATGGCAATTGCTTATCCCAAGAGTCCTGAAACTGTAGTACACATGACCTCATCCTGTCCTCCAGGGTCTGAATGGTTCTTTCAGACTGCCCATCGGTCTGTGGATGGAACGCAGTACTGAAACGTAGGGTTGTTCCCAAAGTAGCTTGCAAGCTTCGACAGAACCTGGAAGTGAAACGCGGATCACGATCGGACACGATCGATTCCGGCGTACCATGCAATCGTATGATTTCCTTCACAAACAACTGAGCCAGTCGGTTAGGTTTATAGGTCTCCTGAACTGGCAGAAAATGGGCTGATTTGGTTAACCGATCCACGATCACCCATACTCCGTCCACTCCACTCTGAGTTCTCGGTAACTTAAAGATGAAGTCCATGGTGATGTGATCCCACTTCCACTCGGGAATCGGAAGTGGCTGCATAGCCCCATACGGTCTCTACCGTTCCGCCTTAACCTGCTGATAGGTTAAGCATTTGCTCACGAACTCAGCAATATCCTTCTTCATTCCTGGCCACCAATAATGGTTCCGGAGGGTACGGTACATCTTTGTACCTCCCGGATGCATAGCATAGGCCGAACTATGGGCCTCCTCAAGAATCTCGGCTCGTAACTCTGCCACTGCAGGTACGCACAAATGACCCAATTTCACAAGTGCTCCGTCGTCCCGGATGGTAAAATCCTGTCTCCCATCCGCATCGACCTCAATTCTGTAAATACAGAGTATAGGATCCTGAAGTTGTGCTTCGATGATCCGATCAATCAGTACTGGTCGTACATGGAAGCTGGCCAACAAAGCTCCATGCACATCAGTACCCAAAATAACTCCCGCCTTCCGGAGTTCCACCAGTAAGGGAAGATACACCATCCCCAGGTGTGCAACAGTTCCCGCTGATTTCCTGCTGAGTGCATCCGCCACCACATTGGCCTTACCCGGATGGTACTCGATCGTACAGTCATAGTCCTTCAGCAGCTCCAACCATCTCCGTTGTCTCATGTTAAACTCCTTCTGAGTGAATAAGTATTTAAGACTCTGGTGGTCGGTGTATATCCGACACGTTGCGCCGAACAGATAATGTCTCCAGATTTTCAGAGCATGAACCGCTGCCGCCAACTCCAAATCATGGGTAGGGTAGTTCAACTCACGAGTCTTCAGCTACCGGGATGCATAGGCGATAACCTTGCCAGTCTGCATCAACACGCAGCCCAAACCTTGCAGTGAAGCGTCACTAAAGACCACGAATTCTCCACTGTCATCCGGCAATGCAAGGACAGGTGCAGTGGTCAATCGATCCTTCAACTCTTGAAAACTCCGATCGCACTGCTCGTCCCAGATAAACTTCACTCCTTTCCGAGTCAAACGAAAAGTCAACATTTTCGCCCGTGAAGTCCAACTTACGGACTCAGGACGTCGAGACCTACCTATCGGTCCTTGAGTCGCGTGAAAATTAATTGTCAAACGAAAAGTCAACATTTTCGCCCGTGAAGTCCAACTTACGGTAATGCCCCTGAACTTCCGATAGTCATAACTTTTTCCCTGATCGTCCGAATTGGACGTGCCACCTGTCTATGAACTCGTGACGTCCCGTACTACGTCACGGTCATAGGTCAAAGTCCATTTAACTCATCAATCAAAAAGTCAACAATTTGGTCATGCCAATCACAAGGGTAAAAGCGTCAATTCACACATTAAATTGAAATATTAAAATCCTCGAATGTCCGGGGTGTTACAGTGGGTCTGCGGTGACCCGGTTCTCTGACCCGGTTACTGTAGCTGATGACGTCATCATACTGACGTCAGCAGTGACGTCATCATGTCAGAAACTGTCAGACCAGGGACCAATGGACTGCTGACACGTGTCCTCTAACACTGTCAGTGATGACGTCATGCTGACGTCAGCAGTACTGTAGCACAGTTGACCAGAAGACTGACCAGGCGCGTGTGAATAGTAATTTTGGTGGGACCACCACCATTCTTTAGGTTTCGACGATCCGGATCCAATGGCGGTGGTTTCGGGTCGATCGGAGATCATTAAGTTGGTCAAAATGAGGTTTATTGCCTTGGAAAGCGCGTTCGGGGGGCTTTTCCGGACCGGTTTCGGTCTAGGGTTTCATGGTTAAATGTTAGGGGTTTGTTTTGACCTTTGCGTATGCTTTGGATATGACAGGGATTGTATAATTGAACTAGAACGAGGGTATACGTTCGGTTTTCAGCAGGATTGTACTGTGAGTGGGCAATTTTCTTAAACCCTTGCGTGCATAAAGGTTTTCTGGTTTATTATACATATTCACATGCTAAAAACAAATAATGGATTTTGATGATATGAAAATCACGGTTATGGCACGTTTCGCGGTATTCGGGCTTGAGACCCGTCTGATGAAACTTAATGATTGGTTCGGATTTTATCTATGTATATAAATATGCTTTGCATGTGGATATCAATAAAATGTATTTGGTACTGCACTGTATAGATCCATTCCTACTATACTGTCTCCTCCGGATGAGGTACCCCGGAGTGGTCACGGATGTCTAGAACGTCCAGCGTCTTTAACGCTAAGCATCGGGGATGCTGTAACCGAACAGGGTTCAGGGATTGAACTCGGAATTGAGACCCAAGTGGCACGCGTAGCCTTGTGATTGTGACCTTATTGGACGTCAGGGACGTCAGACATCAGGGATGTCGGGATTGGAGTGTATAGTGCAGCAACTAAAATTATACTTATGGTTTTATTATATGCCTTATGGTTCATATTATATGATTGATGGTTTTAAATACGGTTGCATGCATGTTTGGAAAACGGAGGGGTAAATTATATGTTTTACTTATCAAATGATTTTATAAACTTGAGTTTCGGTCCACTCACCCTTAATGTTTTTGGTAACCCCTCCAGGTCGTGATATTGAGGTAGAGGAGGAAACTGAGGCTGAGGCATAGATCAACTTCTGCGTACCTGAACCCCTGCTGGGTGGTGTACCCGCAGGTTTATGTTAGAGTCGTGCTCGCAACTTGTAATTTTGGATTTCATCCCTTGTCTGAGATCTGTTTAATTCGGATTTGATGTATGACTTTAATTTGATTATTTATGCATTTGAGGTTTTGAGGTCAAAATTGGTATGAATTATGGGGTGTCAGACGGGAGCAGGACACGTCCCCATATGGTCCCAGAGAGGATCGGGGCGGGTCCTGTCACTTTGACTCTTTTCTTGACCCTTCAGGAGATGAAACCAAGGAGGGCATCGACTCCGAGGCCGAGGCATAAATATTATCGTTGCGTTTGGACCACCCTGAGGGGTAGGTGTTATCTTTTATTGTATTAGTACAAACATAATGCTCATTTCCCTTGTCTGACATTCTGTTGTATTAAACACATCGGTGTGTATCTAGAACCCACAGTAGGGGTATTTGTGTTAATAAGCCCTAGGAAGGGTATTTGTGGTATTTGAGTTAATTGTCAGACGAGAGGGGGCCCTTCCCCCCGGTGGTCCCCAGAGTAAAACGGGGCGGGTCCTGTCAAGTTGGTATTAGAGCCGAGCATTATGTTAGCAGTCTATACATGGTACATTGACATGCGTATTTTGTCGTACTAATCTTATTATTTATGCCTCTTAACAGGTCAGTATGGCCTCGAGACGAACGACCCCGTTTACGCCACCTGATATGTGTCTCGCTGGAGACTCAGGAGGTTCGAGTGCTGGGAGTTCTTTAATTGGGTAGGCACGTCACATGGGTGCTACGGTGACAGGACCCATCCCAATCCCCCCGGGATTAACGCGGGATGACCCTGCTCCCGTCTGACACGGAGTGTCAGACAAGGGATACTTCCGACCTTTGCCCTCCCGGGCTATCAGAGTACTCCAGGATCCGGAGGAGGCATGTGATATCTCGATCTCTGCTACAGTCCACATCCGATGTCAACCTGAAGGGTATTAAAAACAGAAATACTGTGAGTGGACAAAAATAAAGATTTTATAAAACATTTCCATAAAAGACATTTATACCCTCCACTAAAAAGCATGCATGCATAGTAAAACCATTTATCCAATCATATATGTTAAAACATCCATAAATAGGGTCACAACAAGTCACACGGGCTCCTGCCCAAAACCAATTTACAGAAAACCAGAACATAGTAAACATATGTGGGATCTCAGCCCAAATCCATTTATCATCATAAAACATAGTTTTCCCAAACCAATTGAAACCATGTTTATCCAATATATTCATATCCAGAACCTGTCACGGTAAAATAAAGCTACACGTGTGCTAACCGGGGTCTCAAACCCAAGTCTCTCCAGGGTCCACCCAGGTCAATGTCCGTAGATCAATGACCCTCCCTGAAGGTAACGAACCATGCCCATCCTGAGAGTAAGGAACCCAACTGGGGGGCGACTCCACTCAGTCAGTGCTCCGTGACTACTCCGGGGTCCACCCAGGCCAACGACCCTCCCTGGAGGAGACAATCATATATAAAGGATGGAATATGAAAAACCTTTGGAAATCATTCTTGAAACCTTTCCAGGATTCATGCCCGGCCCCCATAAGCCGTCATGAACCATAAAATCCTTTCATGAGTTCATGCCGGTTCCCATAAACCGTCATGACCCGTAAATCCATTTCAGGGGTTCATGCCGGTTCCCATAAACCGTCATGACCCGTAAAAACCATTTGTAATACATAACTGGGCCCTAGGCCCGAATCCACATACAAACTGGACCTCAAGTCCGATTCGTAAACCAACTGGGCCTTCGGCCCGACTCCGTAAATCAAATGGGTTTCGAAACCGAGTTTACCTTTTCGAATCCAAAACCATTTCATGAAATCATATCCAAAACCACAAGAATGGAAAATCAGTGTAAAACCGGAAAACCTCGATTTACGTGCAAGCACGTAAATCACCTCGAAATACGTGAAACCATATAATTCACAAGCATCCAAATCAACATCATAAAATCATATTCATAATCCATTTAGAAATCCAAAACCATATCATTTAGACCAATAAAGACATACAACCCCGTATAGGCACCGTATAGGGCCGAAACCTCGAAATACGTGCCTATAAGTAACCACACATCCAAATGCACTCATGGCATCACAAACAAGTATTTAAAACATATAATAAACATTTATGCATGCACCAATTTAGAAAACAAGGTCCACTCACAGACCGTCCGAAGCCGCGTCTCGATACGCGTGCCATACGGCTCCCCGAGCCGATCACCGTCACCGGGACTTCCAAACCTGTCCAAATTAATTTAGAGGGTTACTAACTACTTATATAACCCCTCACTAAAGCCCCGTAATTTTCCCGTATTTTTAACTATTTTTAATCTCGAACTTAAACCTTCCGATGCCCCGAAACATATCGAGACGGTGTCCGATCGACTCGAAATCAGTCCCAAAATGATCGTTACATCGAATAGATGATTTCTTATGTTGGAACGTTCCTCAAATTCTCCTCCACGCACCCGCACACGCCGCCTGAAGCGGCTGCGCGTGGCCCTCACGCGCCGCTACAGTGTCACCTGCTCCAGCGATCGAACCGGTCCGGGCCGGCCGGTCCGGTCCAACCTCTGCAACTGGACCGGCGTAACCGGTCCAGGCCTCATTCTCCCTCATTTTCGGTCCGATTTCCTCCATTCCAATTCCTAAATTCCTATTTTCTCATTTCCAATCTATCCCAATCAACCAAACTAATCAAAACCTCCTAAATCCTAACCAAAATTAAAGGGTCTCACGGCCCTATTTTTCCCGACCACCCTCACGGCTTCCTCCGCCGTGAAGCACCCTCCAAACCGTCCTAAAATCATACTAGCAACCTAACTAACTCATCCTAATCGTCCAAAAGCAACCATAACATCAAAATCAAATTAAAAGGGAGAAAATGGGTAACCGGGTTACCTGTTCGGGTTTGGCCTCGGCCATGCACGGTGGCGCCGTCCTGGGTCGGCCACCACGTCCTCACCATCCTCACTTCACTCTGTCCTCAGTCCTAGCCAAAATGGGTTGGGTTGGCTGGGTTGGATTTGGAAATGGGATCGGGTAATGGTTGGAGGAAAAATGGAAGAAATGGATGCACGGTGAATGGGTTTGGTGCATGAGTGGGTGAGGTTGGCCAGTGGATGGGTGACAAGTGTCACTCATCCATTGGGCCTCCATTAAATATCTGGGCCCACTAGAGACAAAACTGCACTTTTTGTCTCGAAAAACGTGCCATCGTGAATAGTAACTGGGAACTTCCGTGAACCGTAACTTCGCCGTCGAACGTCCGAATTCGACGTGCCGCCTGTCTACGGATTCGTATCGTCCTTATCTACGTAACGGTCTTTGGCCCTCGGCCATCGGACCTCCCGGTCAAAAATTCAACTTTTGACCCCTTTTATCCAAAATTACCAAAATGCCCCTAAACTTCCGAACGTCATAACTTCCTCCTCGAACGTCGGAATTGAACGTGCCACCAGTCTATGAACTCGTGACGTCACGAACTACGTCACGGTCATCGGTCAACGTCCATTTGACCGCCCGATTGAAAAGTCAACGTTTTGCCACCACTAGGGGCAAAACGGTCATTTCGCATCGTTCGTCCGATTTCGCTCTACTAATCACGGATTAGCCTCACTAATCGTGATTAGTCACTAATCTAATCATGAAATTCAGGACGGGTCGTTACAACCTTCCCTCCTTTATTAATTTCGTCCTCGAAATTCCAACCGACTCTAATCCAACCGTTCTTCCCTCCTTAATTAGTTTCATTCTCGAAACTCCAACTATCCTGATTCCACATCCAGCTCGTGGAAAGTAGAATCAACCTCAAAATACATGTACGCTAGTACACCCACTAACCAGAACAATCCTTACTCGTCTGCAGCCAGACGTACCGCTAACATCCATGTCGTATCGACTACGTTCGACCACGTCGAATGACAGTAGTCATACGTTCTGAATTGACACTACCTGTCAAATCCACCAAGTCACTGACACAAACACTCGAAGGTTCCTTCCTCAATCACCCAACAATCCTGATGTCTACTCCCACCGGAAGTCATCAGACCTCATTGATCGACTCACGCTGACACCTTCGACAAACTGTCACCACCTGACAGTCGTCAGTCGCAAACTGATATGACCCACACTCGTGGGTACACTAACCACAAGCATTTCACTCGACCTGTGTGTAACTAGACCCATCAGAAATACCATGACCCAATGCACGGTATCTAATGTCCAGTTCACGAACCCGACTAATCCAATGGTATCGGAACTAAGCCGACTACCAACACGCTCTCCAACGTACCACCGGTATCACCTATATACCGTCACTAGGCACGACAAGTCTACCTGGTATTGTACCTCGAACAACGTACAAGGTACATACAACTACCCATCAATCAGCCTACAACCACCTAGGTTGTAGCCAATCACATTTCTATAATGGAGTTCATATGTCCAATCCAGTACTAGACAATCGAAACTCCGACCCAACATCTATTTCCAAATCCGAATCCGAATCCGCAATTTCGTAAGAAATCCCGAATCCAAATCCAGAATTCATATCCATAATCATGTCCAAATTCAAATCCGAAATCATCATTCCGTAGACTAGTATTAGGAATGACCATTCCGAACCCAAATCCATAAAAAGAAAATCCACAGTCAAGCTCTAGAATCAAATCCTGAATCGTCACCCAGAATCCGATTCCAAAACCCAAATACAGAAATCCTCTTTCAAGTTCCAAAATCAAATCCTGAATCGTCATCCAGAAATCTGATTCCAAAACCTGAAATATCGTTCTCGTCTACCGAGACGTATCAATCATGAACCTATCGGTTGGCTGCTCAACCGATTACTCCAATACCATCGATTGACTTCATAGGGAAGCCAATCACAATATCCGCACATCCCTAAGGCTGACCATATCCGACCACGTCGGAAAACTACTCATCGGACAACTACTCAGGCGAGTAGTAAGCCATATGGGATTTACCACGAAAAGAAGTTCAGTCCCATCATGCCCCACTCAAACATCCAAGTATGAGCGATAAACTCTCCGCCTATCTGGATCATCAAGACCACGATCCAGATCCATCACTACGTCAAACGATCATAGACGTCACGATCCCCGATCATCACGACGTCCAAAGTCCTCAACCATTTCCCACATCTAAATAGATTAGTCAACGACGAGACACGCCGAGACTGTGGGTTCTCACTGATTACCTCGTATCGATCCTTGTCATCCCACCGAGGAAAATCAAAAATGATACAAGACTATGACATCAAAAATCATCTTATGTGAATACAACCAAACTCGTTGCATTCACCACGTCACGTAAACAAACCTCGTCTGCCACCAAGTAGGAAATGAGAAATCTCAGTCACCTAACTTCGATATACTCATTTCACCTGATGACCCAAGACAAATCA
This sequence comes from Prinsepia uniflora, assembly GCA_032719365.1. Lineage (NCBI taxonomy): Eukaryota > Viridiplantae > Streptophyta > Magnoliopsida > Rosales > Rosaceae > Prinsepia > Prinsepia uniflora. The sequence goes on along the minus strand of CM064865.1, from coordinate 40,971,273 downwards.
CAGGTCCACCAACCAATACATGATCAGTGTACTAGTGGCAACAAACAACATCAATAACATCTACATCATCTACCATCATCAATCATGGTAGAATCTGAGAAGTCACCCAAAATGACTTCGACATACCCATTACCAATGCGGAAAGCCCGCATTCCTCTCGTCACCTCAATCGCAACCTCTTGTGATTCCGAAGTTCCAACAAAATTGGAAACAACATACCCGGACATCAACCACGTGTCCCCGTTAGACTGGTTATGGACACATGCCCATTTACGACCGTATATGTACATCCAAAAGGATGTCAATTCATCTTAATTTGATGTACCACTCGACTGAAAAGTCACAACAGCCCCCCTGCTGTGATGTGCAGTCAAATCTCTGCAAACCACCATATCTGACCAATCCTGACCAATTCTGGCCAACACTGATCAACTGGTCGCTAGTCCCCCACGGTAGTACTCGATTCTCACGTCTCAACTACCGTTGGATCCTATCCAGTCCATCACTATCCGTGATTCACTCCCGAACCACAGATACCAATCATAAGCCCATCACGTCGGAGTCACATCCCGACTCGTAACTCACCGTCATCACAATCACCGGCACCAGCACCAGCACTAGTACCAGTACACCACCTGTCAGCATCAGCACAAAGTGTGCCAATCAGACAACTCTGGATCTCCGCTCATACCGAGCGACGACCCCGTACCTCTATTCGAAGAGGGGAACTCTGCTTCCCTCGTACCCAACAACTTTGGGTACAGTCACCCTGACAACTCATATGAGAAAAGGAAAACGTTCCCCGAACGTCCCCGATCCCCAACAATCGTAACTATAACCACTCTCGGTAGTAGCACCTGCCCCACACTCGTGCAGACCTAACTACCAGACATCGCTATATCCAGACGCCGTATCCAATGGAATCAATCGCCCATACCAACTACTCTGTATCCCACTCAGGGATTCCATCGACAAGTACCAACCCTGGTAACCTGTTCAACCAAACTCTAACCAGCCGCAACTCGACTAACCCAATGTCGTCTACCAGGTCACCCGCGACCTTAGTTGCACCAACCCACAACTGAAGTAGCACGACAACCAACTCGGTCTAACCGATACGTACAACCCTGACTGCGAAGTGTAGTCCCAACACAAGCTAACACGACTAGACCGACTAACGAATCCAAATCCGAATAGTCGTCCAAGTCAAACCACTCGTCAACTCCCATTTCCGAACCATACACATACGGTAGGGTTCCACAATCAAGCCCTAGGGTCACTCTGAACCCAACTGCATAAGGCAGTAAAATCCACGATCTGACCGACCCCGCGGTCTAGACATCATAATGACGTCAATCCAATCATACCGTAAGTCCAATCAGGATCCTCGAATCCGGCTGCTAACTGCCGACTGCAGTAAATCCATTTAACTCAACATAATCCGACCATCTAATGGTCACAACATCGAATCAGTCGTCGGAACCGATCCTACGACATCGTGAAGACGATCCCAACTAACCGTCTCACGATCCAAACGCTAACGTACTAATACGTTAACCCTTTCATAGGGCCCCACACTGTCAACCTTGACAGATTTATGGTAACCCCGGCATCAAATGCCGAGCCAAGACATTTCACGAGTCAATCCTGCTAACTATCGCACCGGCACCCTAACTATCAGGTTGATCACGAACTGTAGCCCATTGAGATATCACATCCTCGACCAGCGTACATACTCCAAGAGCTACATGGTTGCTCGAATAGAGACAACCCCGCTCTGATACCACGTTGACAGGACCCATCCCAATCCCCCCGGGATTAACGCGGGATGACCCTGCTCCCGTCTGACACGGAGTGTCAGACAAGGGATACTTCCGACCTTTGCCCTCCCGGGCTATCAGAGTACTCCAGGATCCGGAGGAGGCATGTGATATCTCGATCTCTGCTACTGTCCACATCCGATGTCAACCTGAAGGGTATTAAAAACAGAAATACTGTGAGTGGACAAAAATAAAGATTTTATAAAATATTTCCATAAAAGGCATTTATACCCTCCACTAAAAAGCATGCATGCATAGTAAAACCATTTATCCAATCATATATGTTAAAACATCCATAAATATGGTCACAACAAGTCACACGGGCTCCTGCCCAAAACCAATTTACAGAAAACCAGAACATAGTAAACATATGTGGGATCTCAGCCCAAATCCATTTATCATCATAAAACATAGTTTTCCCAAACTAATTGAAACCATGTTTATCCAATATATTCATATCCAGAACCTGTCACGGTAAAATAAAGCTACACGTGTGCTAACCGGGGTCTCAAACCCAAGTCTCTCCAGGGTCCACCCAAGTCAATGTCCGTAGATCAATGACCCTCCCTGAAGGTAACGAACCATGCCCATCCTGAGAGTAAGGAACCCAACTGGGGGGCGACTCCACTCAGTCAGTGCTCCGTGACTACTCCGGGGTCCACCCAGGCCAACGACCCTCCCCGGAGGAGACAATCATATATAAAGGATGGAATATGAAAAACCTTTGGAAATCATTCTTGAAACCTTTCCAGGATTCATACCCGGCCCCCATAAGCCGTCATGAACCATAAAATCCTTTCATGGGTTCATGCCGGTTCCCATAAACCGTCATGACCCGTAAATCCATTTCAGGGGTTCATGCCGGTTCCCATAAACCGTCATGACCCGTAAAAACCATTTGTAATACATAACTGGGCCCTAGGCCCGAATCCACATACAAACTGGACCTCAAGTCCGATTCGTAAACCAACTGGGCCTCCGGCCCGACTCCGTAAATCAAATGGGTTTCGAACCCGAGTTTACCTTTTCGAATCCAAAACCATTTCATGAAATCATATCCAAAACCACAAGAATGGAAAATCAGTGTAAAACCGGAAAACCTCGATTTACGTGCAAGCACGTAAATCACCTCGAAATACGTGAAACCATATAATTCACAAGCATCCAAATCAACATCATAAAATCATATTCATAATCCATTTAGAAATCCAAAACCATATCATTTAGACCAATAAAGACATACAACCCCGTATAGGCACCGTATAGGGCCGAAACCTCGAAATACGTGCCTATAAGTAACCACACATCCAAATGCACTCATGGCATCACAAACAAGTATTTAAAACATATAATAAACATTTATGCATGCACCAATTTAGAAAACAAGGTCCACTCACAGACCGTCAGAAGCCGCGTCTCGATACGCGTGCCATACGGCTCCCCGAGCCGATCACCGTCACCGGGACTTCCAAACCTTTCCAAATTAATTTAGAGGGTTACTAACTACTTATATAACCCCTCACTAAAGCCCCGTAATTTTCCCATATTTTTAACTATTTTTAATCTCGAACCTAAACCTTCCGATGCCCCGAAACATATCGAGACGGTGTCCGATCGACTCGAAATCAGTCCCAAAATGATCGTTACATCGAATAGATGATTTCGTATGTTGGAACGTTCCTCAAATTCTCCTCCACACGCCCGCACACGCCGCCTGAAGCGGCTGCGCGTGGGCCTCACGCGCCGCTACAGTGTCACCTGCTCCAGCGATCGAACCGGTCCGGGCCGGCCGGTCCGGTCCAACCTCTGCAACTGGACCGGCGTAACCGGTCCAGGCCTCATTCTCCCTCATTTTCGGTCAGATTTCCTCCATTCCAATTCCTAAATTCCTATTTTCTCATTTCCAATCTATCCCAATCAACCAAACTAATCAAAACCTCCTAAATCCTAACCAAAATTAAAGGGTCTCACGGCCCTGTTTTTCCCGACCACCCTCACGGCTTCCTCCGCCGTGAAGCACCCTCCAAACCGTCCTAAAATCATACTAGCAACCTAACTAACTCATCCTAATCGTCCAAAAGCAACCATAACATCAAAATCAAATTAAAAGGGAGAAAATGGGTAACCGGGTTACCTGTTCGGGTTTGGCCTCGGCCGTGCACGGTGGCGCCGTCTTGGGTCGGCCACCACGTCCTCACCATCCTCACTTCACTCTGTCCTCAGTCCTAGCCAAAATGGGTTGGGTTGGCTGGGTTGGATTTGGAAATGGGATCGGGTAATGGTTGGAGGAAAAATGGAAGAAATGGATGCACGGTGAATGGGTTTGGTGCATGAGTGGGTGAGGTTGGCCAGTGGATGGGTGACAAGTGTCACTCATCCATTGGGCCTCCATTAAATATCTGGGCCCACTAGAGACAAAACTGCACTTTTTGTCTCGAAAAACGTGCCGTCGTGAATAGTAACTGGGAACTTCCGTGAACCGTAACTTCACCGTCGAACGTCCGAATTCGACGTGCCGCCTGTCTACGGATTCGTATCGTCCTTATCTACGTAACGGTCTTTGGCCCTCGGCCATCGGACCTCCCGGTCAAAAAGTCAACTTTTGACCCCTTTTATCCAAAATTACCAAAATGCCCCTAAACTTCCGAACGTCATAACTTCCTCCTCGAACGTCGGAATTGAACGTGCCACCTGTCTATGAACTCGTGACCTCACGAACTACGTCACGGTCATCGGTCAAAGTCCATTTGACCGCCCGATTGAAAAGTCAACGTTTTGCCACCACTAGGGGCAAAACGATCATTCGCATCGTTCGTCCGATTTCGCTCTGCTAATCACGGATTAGCCTCACTAATCGTGATTAGTCACTAATCTAATCATGAAATTCGGGACGGGTCGTTACATACGGTGTTTAGTGGTGAGGCTGACCCTGAGACTTCTCACCGTTGGATTTTTAGGCTAAAGAAAATCTTCCTTGTGATGTCCTGTCCACCTGAGCAGAGGGTACTTTGGCCACCTTTTTACTTGATGGTGAGGTCCATGAGTGGTGGTATACACTAGAGTTGTCGGGTTGGGATGTTCTGGTTGTGAATTGGGAATAGTTCAAGAGCCGATTCTTAGACCAGTACTATCCCCGTACCTTTCGTAAAGTGAGAGAGATTGAGTTCTTGCAGCTCCAGCAGGGGAACTTGACTGTTTCAGAGTATGAGTAGCAGTTCCAGAGGTTGTCCAGGTTTGCATAGATCTATGTACGGACAGAGGCAGACAGGTGCCGCCATTTCGAGCAGGGTCTGAGAGGCGATATCTGAGCTATGGTGACGTCCTCTGTAATAATTTTCTCTACACTTCAAGAACTAGCTGATGTTGTGGCCAGGGTGGAGACCAGCTGGGCCAACCTCTAGTACGAGGTTGATTTGGGACGACACAGAGACCATTCTTTTTCTCAACCCTTGAGCCACAAGGACCCAAAGAGAGGTCGGTTCAGCGGAGGACAGTCATCCTATAGTGGTGGATCGTCGAGTGGTAGTCGGTCTGGCAAATTTGAGAGAGGCTGCGGAGCCGATAAAGTGTACTGCAGCAGAGTGGCACTTCTGTGGGGTCTACGAATTGGATGAAGCACATGACATGCTATACTTGTGGTGAGCCTAGTCATATCTCGAGGGGATGCCCACAGTGGTTGAGTGGTAGTGCATCAGGATAGACACCGAGTGTCGTGTCAAACGCTTCTAGGGGCAGAGGACATAGTGGATATCGAGGCAATCGCGGGGGACCAAGAGGACGTGGTCGTGGAGCCGGACCCCATGCTTGAGTTTTCGTAACTACTAGGTAGGAGTCCAGGACTGCTCCCGAGGTGGTGACAGGTACACTTATTATCTTGGATGGATCCGGGAGCCACCCATTCTTTTATTTCAAGAGGTTGTGCTGGGTCATTAGATCGAGGGTTATTTATACTTGAGGATGACTTGGGTGTTGGTACATCGACTGGGGATGTGTATGTAGTTAACCAGGTGTTAAGGAACGGCCAAGTTAGGATAGGGGACTTTGAGTTGCTGGCAGATTTGATAGTGTTAGATTTACACGACTTTGATGTGATTCTTGGCATGGATTGGTTGTCCAAACATGGGGCACTGATGGACTGTAGTAAAAATAGACTGTTGATCCGAAGTCCAGGCGTATCTGACTTGACAATCCAGGGAGACGTCATGAGTTCTTCACCAAGAATTGTTTCAGCCCTCACGACTCGAAAGTTACAGAAGAAAGCTTGTTAGGGGTATCTAGCTCATGTAGTGGACACGATTATTGCGACGCCAAGAATGAAAGATATACCGGTGGTGCGGGACTCCCTGGATGTGTTTCCAGAAGATATACCGAGATTTCCACCACCTCGAGAGAATGAGTTTACGATCGAGCTACTTCCAGGGATCGGACCTATTGCACAAGCACCATATCGTATGGCACCAGCAGAGTTGAGGTGACAGGACCCATCCCAATCCCCCCGGGATTAACACGGGATGACCCTGCTCCCGTCTGACACGAAGTGTCAGACAAGGGATATTTCCGACCTTTGCCCTCCCGGGCTATCAGAGTATGCCAGGATCTGGAGGAGGTATGTGATATCTCGGTCTCTGCTACAGTCCAACTCGTATCCAACCTGTAGGGTATTAAAAACATTAAAAGCTGTGAGTGGACAAAACAAAAGTTTATAAAAACATTTCATAAGAAAGTCATTTGTACCCTTCACTAAAAAGCATGCATGCATTCGAAAACCATTTAACCAAAGAAACCAAATGTGGAACTAAGCCCAAAACCATAATGAAATAGATCATACGGGCCACTGCCCGAATCCATAAGAAACCAATAAGAGACTCAGCCCAAAACCATAACCATACTGAAACCAAATACACGAGCCATTGTTCAAATCTTGTGCACACATGTGCACACCACATATCACATATCATAATCCATATATATACATATAATTCACACAACCAATCTTGTCACGGTTTCTAATGCTACGCGCGTGCTACCTGGGTCTCAATCCGAGTCTTTTCAAAGTCAAGGTCAATATCCGCAGACCACTGACCCTACCCGAGGTTATAGTAACCAGCCTTCCTGGGAGTAAGGAACCCAACTGGGGGTGACTCCACTCAGTCGGTGCTCCGTGACTACTCCGGGGTCCACCGAGGCCAACAACCCTCCCCGGAGGAGATAGAATAAGTAAAGGAAGGTATATGAGCATATATATACATAACACAAACATTCATGCCCGGTTCTCCTGAACTGTCATGATCCATAACATCCAGTTCATATACATATAGACCATATCCTCCATGTCCGATTCCCATAAACCGTCATGTACCACAATCACATAAACAGGGTTCATGCTGGTTCCCATAAACCGTCATGTACCATAATAACATAACCAATGTTCATGCCGGTTCCCATAACACGTCATGTACCATAATAACATAACCAAGGTTCATACGGGTTCCCATAACCCGTCATGAACCACGATACCATAACAAGGGTTCATGCCGGTTCACATAAACTGTCATGAACCTGGAAATCCATTTAAGGTTCCCTGACCTGAAATCAAAATCATAAAGTAACCCGGGTCTCGTGCCCGAACATATGACATCAGCTGGGCACTGTGCCTGATATCTGAAGTCATATGCCCGAGGCAAAACCAAATGGGTCTCATACCCGAGTTTATACTTTTGGAAATCCAAATCCAAATCATTTAAACCATTAAAGAAATACAGACCCGTATAAGCACCGTATAAGGCTGAAACATCAAAATACGTGCTTATACGTAACCACATACAAATGCACCCATGGCAACATCAAACATGTAATAAAACATATAATTAACATTTATGCATGCACCAATTTAGAAAACCAACGTCCAATCAAGGACCGTCCGAGCTGCCACCTTGATTTTCGTACCATACGTCTCTCTCGAGCCAATCACCATCACCGGGACCCCCGAACGTGTCCAAATCGTAATAGAAGGTTACTAACTACCTTATTAACCTCCCAATAAATCCCCGTAATTTTTTATATTTTAACTATTTTTAATCCCGATCCGAAACCTTCCGATGCCCCGAACATTATCGAAACGGTGTCCAATCGACACGAAACGAGTCCCAAAATATTCGTTACATCGAATAGAAGATTTCACGTGTTGAAAACATCCCCAAATTATGGGACACGCGCCCCCCGCGCCCAATGAAGGTGTTGCGCGTGAGATCAAGCGCCGCACTATTCATTGTCTCCTACAATCAGCTGAACCGGTCCGCCTGCAACTGAACCGGCAGAACCGGTTTGGACCAGTTCAAGGCCTAAACACCCTCATTTTCGGTCCACTTTGTCCCATTTTAATTCTAATACCTTCCTAATCCTATTTCTTATCTTTTTAGGCATTAAAATGGAAGAAAAAGCATCAAAATCGAACCTTCAAAGGCTGGATATGGCGGCTGAGTTTTCCTCCGCCGTTCACGGTTGTTCCCGGCCGTCCAACGCCTCCAAACCAATCCTAATAGCCTCCTAGAGTCCCCCGCAACCTAACCTAGGTATTAGTTTCGATTAAAACCCCAATAAAACTGAAACTTGAATTTTTCAATATTTTTACCTCACGGGTTCCCTCTCCCCGCCGTGGCCACCGCCGTCCCCAGCCGTGGCTTGCCATCCTCAGTCTCTCACCACTTCCTCATGGTCATGTTCATTGTAACACAGTCACAAGATGAGTGATGGAGGTGGGGGATATGTGTGTTTGTGTTTTGGAGAAAAATGGAGAAATATGGAGGAATGGTTTCGGTTGTGAAAAAGAAAGAAGGAGATGAGTTGATCAGAAGAGAGAAAAGAAATGGAGGGTGAGGATTGAGAGATTAAATGGAGTGGATGGCTAGGATTGAATGAGGTGTAGATTAGATTATAACATAATAGATATAATAATATTTACTTAAGTTAGATCCCCTTTTTAGGGATATTGACCAATAGGATGAGTGACACTTGTCACTCATCCTTTGGACCTACCAAAATATTTGCCCAATCAGATATTGCCAAATCATCAATGCCTCGAAGTACGTGCATAGTGAAATCAAACTTCCGTGACCTAAAACTTCCCCGTACAAAGTCCGATTTCAGCGTGCCACCTATCTATGGATTCGTATCATCCCAATCTACGTAACGGTTCTCGGCCCTTGGCCATTGGACCTCCCGATCAAAAAGTAAATATTATCCCCTTTTTAACCTTAATTACCAAAATTCCCCTAAACTTCCGAATGTCATAACTTCCTCCTCGAACGACGGAATTGAACGTGTCACATGTCTATGAACTCGTGACGTCCTAAACTATGTCACGGTCATCGGTCAAAGTCCATTTGACCGCCAGAATGAAAAGTTAACGTTTCACCCACGTCCAAGGGCAAAACGGTCATTTTGCATCGTTCATCCGATTTCGCTCAACTAATCACCGATTAATCCCACTAATGATGATTAATCAGTAATCTAATCCTGGAATTCGGGGCAGGGTGTTACAACCATCCCTCCTTAATTAATTTCGTCCTCGAAATTCCAACCGACCTAATTCCAACCGTTCTTCCCTCCTTAATTAGTTTCGTTCTCAAAACTTCAACTATCCTGATTCCACATCCACCCCATGGAAAGTAGAATCGACCTCGAAACTCGTGTACACTCGTACACTAACTAACCAGAACAATACTTACTCGTCTGCAACCAGACATACCACTAACACTCACGTCGCATCGACTACGTTCGACCACGTCGAATGACAGTATTCGTAGGTTCCTAACTGACACCACTTGTCAGTATCAGAGTAGCCTGAGTATCCTATGAGCTAACCACTTGTCAGAGCTAGTATTTTGCTGACATAACAACTCGATGGTTCCTTTCTCAATCTCAATCTATCCTGCTATCTGCTCCCAAAGGGAGTCTGTCAGGGTCAACCCCTAATCCCCTAGGATTAGGGACTAAACCCTGCTCCCGTCTGACTTACGCATGACACAAAGGCCAAACTGACGTCCAACCTTCACGTGACATGTAAGTTAGACAAGGGATTCTTGATCCGACCGTCCAAAAAATTCCGAACTTCACAGAGTGCGCGGAGTCTACTGTGGATCGTACGTGTGATGTCTCCGTCTCTCTCGACCGACAGCCCGCCCCGCAACAACCTGGAGGGTATCGTAAACACGAAAAGACTACGAGTGGACAAAAATAAAGAACACGTTTAAAACAGTTCAATAAAACAAGTACATTTATACCTTCCGTTTCAAAAACCAATGCATGCATATCAAATTCATGTCATAAAACCATTCAATATTGAGGTTAAACAAACCATATAAGAAAAACCGAACACGAGTTCCTTTTTCCAAATCACGGGCCTCAGCCCAAAACCACCGAAAACCATTTCATCCAGGCATAGCCCAAAACCTCGGAAAAACAATGATTAAAAAAAATACCACATTTCCGTTCATCGAACCTGCTGGATCTATCCGAGTCTTTAAACTCCCGAGTCTTTAAACTCAATCCAGGCCTCAATATAATCCGAGTCTTTAAACTCAACAGGCCTTCGGGGGAAAATATCAATATCTGCGTCTTTAAACTCCCGAGTCTTTAAACTCAATCCTTGTCTTTAAACCCAATCCGGGCCCGTTCCCCGTCAAACATAATCCGGGTCTTTAAACCTAATAACCAGATCCAGCAAATCCAATCCAAACCATTTGAAAACCTTTTTCCGTTTCTGAATCCGAATCCGCAATCTCATTAGGATCCCGAATCCAAACCCAGAACTCATATCCATCTCCTTTCCAGATCCGAGTCCGCAACCATCATTCCGTAAGCCGTCATCCAGAATAACCATTCCGAACCCAAACCCGGAAATCCACTTTAAGTCCCAAATTGAATCCCGAATCGTCATCCGGAAATCCGATTCAAAAACCCGAAATCGCATTTCTCAAAACCACCTTTCTGAACTAGGCTTAAAGCCCGAAAACCATTTCCAAAAACACTTTTCCGAAATCCTTTTACTTTCTTTGAAATCAAATCGTATTTCAAATCCCGAAATCAAATCATTAAAACCAGGTTCAAATCACAATTTCCATCAAAATCTCGTAAAACATGAAATTCCTTAATTTCCTGGAAAAACGTGCACAAACCGTAAACCATCTCAACCATAAATGAAATCATAGAATCAAGCATATAAAACATATAAAAACATATATGCATGCATCAAGAGTTAGAAAGAAAAGTCCACTCACAGACCATTCCGAAGTCGCCTCGATACTCGCGCACTTACGCCATTCCCGGCCATTCCGCTATCCTCGGCTTTCCCGAACCTGTCCAAAGCCCATAACGAGGTCACTAACTACTATATAAAACTCATACTAAAGTCCCATAATTTTTCCGTATTTTTAACTATTTTTAACCGAGTCCTAAAACTTTCGGACAGCCCGAAACATATCGAGACGATGTCCGATTGACTTGAAACCAGCGCCAAAATGTTTGTTACATCGAATACCTTAAAACTCGTGTTGGAACCTTCCCCAAAAGGGGCCTCACGCGCCCTCACGTGCCGCCCAAAGGGACTGCGCGTGGGAGCCACGTGCCCAGTACTGTTCATCTTCAACCTCCTCTGCCGAACCGGGTCCAGACCGGTTCGGTTCAGGTCGGTCTAGCTGAACCGGCGAGGACGGTTTAGTCCATTTTTAGGTCCAATTTCAGTCCTATTTACTTCCTTAGGTTCGTCGAAAGCTAAGTGATCGATCTAGATAATAAAAACATGAAATTAAAAGTCGATACTCACCTTCCAGATTCGAAGAAACAAAACCCGAAATGTTTATCCTCTGTCTCAGCCCTCACTGATGTTCCCCGGCCACCTCAAGTTCCTCCAATCTCTGCTTGCATTCCTGAGGCCAAAAGAAAGCTAACCAAGTATCTAAACAACCTATTTCTCGATTCAACCTAAAACAACATTCAGTCCAAAACAGAGGAACAAAGATTTCTGCTTAAGTTTACCTTCACCTCCTTCCTCCCTCCGTAGCACCACCAGAATCCCAACATCGTCAAAGGCCGTTTTCACTTTACTGGTAATCACCACGAACCCTTTTAGCTAAATGCTCAATCGGTCCCATAGTTTTGCACGGTGACGGTCCTCTGTTTCCACCTGGGTTTCACACCTCCTCACAGTCCTTTTCCTCAAATTACCCTCACCAAGAAACACTCACCAAACTCCCAACATCCTCTGATCACACACACACAAACTCAAAGCCTCACACACCCTGAAAACTGGTCGATTTTTCTCACTGTCTCAGTCTCGGTTTCTCTTCGTTTAACCCAAACTGCCAATTTAACCCATATTAGTTTACCCGTGAAAGAAAAGGCTGGAAGCCTCTAAGAACCTGCCAGGTGTCACACTCCCTGTGGATCACTTTCACAAAATATCCACTAATCTCCGCCCATGTGTCAATATCTAATTGGGCACACTTCTCAAGGTTGTAAAAAGACCAAAATGCCCCTATAAGTCCAAATTACCATTTTGACCATCACCTTTCTAGAACCACAACCTAACCGTCCGACGTCCGATGACAGCGTGCCACCTGTCGTTGTACTCATGACGTCGAGACCTATCTAACGGTCCTCGGTTCGCATGAAGAAAACGTGTCATTCAAAAAGTCAACAAATTCCTCCTTTTAACCAAATTACGAAAGTGCCCTCAACTTTCCGAACATCATAACTTCCTCCTCGGAGGTCGGAATCGGGCGTGCCACCTGTCTTCGGACATCCCGAACTACGTCACGGTCATCGTTCAATGTCCAATTGACCGCCTGAACTAAAAGTCAACATCCTGCGCCAATCGTCCAAAAGTAACCAACTAACCACTGATTAACTTAGCTAATCCGTCACTAAACACTTTGCTAATCCTGACTCCCGGGACTGGTCATTACAATCTACCCCCTTAAAAGAATTTGGTCCCGAAATTCCACATCTCGCACCCGCACACCTAGGTCTCCTACCCTATGGTCAACTCTTTCCTCTTGACAGTTCCCAACCTGTCACCTCAACTTGCTCAAAGGTACCAACTCACCTGCGATCAAGCCTAAGTACACCATAATAACACTACTACCAATTTCGACACTTCTGACACATTCTCGAGTCGCACGTACTTTCGCCCAAAAATACCAATTAGAACTTCATGGGGTACGCAAGGGAAACTCTACGAACTTAAAGAAACAAAGATATTTCAGAATACCTCATTTAGAGTACCCAATAGAGTTCATAGAGTACGTCCTCATGTACCACCACCAACACCTTCACGTCTCTTAACTACTTCGACCACCCTGTCGGAATAAATCAACAAAGTCCTACAGGCACTTTTAGATCAACCAACGACATCCTGACCATTCGTCCTGATACGTGACCTACCCATGGTCATCCCGACCTTGCTCTGAGTATGAACCCTCATCTAGAGTCATCCACCAGGCACCCACTACCTCGGCTGCGCCTAGCAGAACCATCTCTAATCTGGCCGTAAGTCGGCCCAAACGACAAGGACTACAATCCAGTAATCCCACGGGGTACCTAAAATCATCCCCGTCGTCTGGGTTATCCAAACCTGCAATTACCACGGGTTCACTACAGACTTATCACTCGGGTCGTCACACACGACTAAGACCATTCCTTCTCGTGACTCTACTCACCAACACCAACCGATATCCATCACTAGGGGGAAACAATCCCTTGAGTCTCACAGTAGTTCCTAGACCCTGCCATGCAAAACATCCGCCTACTCGTAGCTACACAAGTCCAACTCTAACGATCTACAACATAGTCACAAGTCCATACTATCATTACCCAAACACCATCCAGCCCAACCGGCCACCACCAATCGGCCTCCTCGGCCTACATATCTCACTAACTCAACGAGTTGCTCTCAGGCCCCTCAGGCCGGCCAACCTACTCATCCGTAGCTCATCGGCTACCTTCCAGGTTAATCCTGCTAGTGTCTCTCTGACCCTTATGGTCCATCCATCAAACAAAACCAATGCCAACGCACAAATGGTTCCAGCCCTAAGCCGACGTATGTCAAATCTCGCACCGCATATCGAGCGACTAGCACCCTCAATCGCTGTTATCTAACCACTACGAACGTACTATCACTCTCGTATCCAGGTTGCTGACGGGCTATTCCGTGTCAAGACATCACATCCACAGTAGCATCACACCACCCAAGTCGACGAACCAACGACTCTGGGAACCAAACCTCGCGCAGAACACCCGAAACCTCGCTCTGATACCAATTGTCAGGGTCCACCACTAATCCCCCAGGATTAGGGACTAAACCCTACTCCCGTCTGACTTACACATGACACGAAGGCCAAACTGACGTCCAACCTTCATGTGCCACGTAAGTCAGACAAGGGATTCTCGATCTGACCGTCCAAAAACTTCCGAACTTCCCAGAGTGCACGGAGTCTACTGTGGATCGTACGTGTGATGTCTCCGTCTCTCTCGACTGACAGCCCGCGCCGCAACAACCTGGAGGGTATCGAAAACACAAAAAGACTGTGAGTGGACAAAAATAAAGAATACGTTTACAAACAGTTCAATAAAACAAATACATTTATACCATCCTTTTCAAAAACCAATGCATGCATATCCAATTCATGTCATAAAACCATTCAATATTCCGGTTAAACAAACCATATAAGAAAAACCAAGCACAAGTTCCTTTTTCCAAATCCCGGGCCTCAGTCCAAAACCACCGAAAACCATTTCATCCGGGCATAGCCCAAAACCTCGGAAAAACCAAGTATCTAAACAACCTATTTCTCGATTCAACCTAAAACAACATTCAATCCAAAACAGAGGAACATAGATTTCTTCTTAAGTTTACCTTCACCTCCTACCTCCCTCCGTAGCACCACCAGAATCCCAACATCGACAAAGGCCGTTTTCACTTTGCTGGTAATCACCACAAACCCGTTTAGCTAAATGCTCAATCGGTCCCACAGTTTTGCATGGTGACGGTCCTCTGTGACAGGACCCGTCCCAACTAGACCTCGATAACCGTGCCCGGTCCTGCTCCCGTCTGACAAGTCAACTGAAGTCCCGAAACTATCCTTCAGCACCTATCAGACAAGGGATTATCTCCGCTTATACCTCTGCCTCTCGGTTAGCCTCGAACGTCGTGCCACGGCCTAGAGGGTCATCAAAACAGAAAGGTGTGAGTGGACAAAAATAATATCATTTAAAATACATTTGAAAACACATCAGTTACCCTCCAGTTTATCAAACTTGCATGCATAGGGAAAAACAAATGAACAACAATCACCTGCCTTCCAGCCAAAGTACATATGAAAATATAATCATCTGGCCACATAGACTAGAACTCGTATTCAATACCAGTACGTAAACACAATTAATCAAACAATCCATCAAGCAATCCTCACCATTCACAAGTACACAAACCACCACATAATCACATCCGCACTACACGTAGGCCATAAACCCGAGCATCAGCCGTCTGGGAACACCCCGAGCTTCGGCTATCTGGGAACCCATATCACCCCGAGTATCATCCTTCTGGGAACACCCCTAGCTTCGACTGCTTGGGAACAATCACAATCATATCCCCGAGTTTCGGTCTTCTGGGAACTCCCCTAGCTTCGACCGTCTGGGCACTCACAATCAGAATGAAAATCATCCCGGGATCATATCCCAAAACATCTCAATCAAATCCTTGACTTCAAACCAAGTCAAAATCGATACCAACCGGGACTCATGCCCAAATATCCTTTATCCATAAATCCGTAAAATCATATCGAAAACATTAAAATAATCCAAAAATCATCGTTGACTCACCCATTAAGTTAAAATATTCCTTTGGAGACCCTTTTGACTTCGGGCCTAGCCCAAAATATCATTTACGTATTTCTCGTAAAACGTGCCCAAAATACCAATAAAAATAATCATTAAATCATAAATAATCATCCAAACAAATCATAACATCATGGCAAACCAAATCATGCAATCAATCATGTAAAACATTTAACTATGAATGCATATCAATTTAGAAAACAAACGTCCACTCACACACCGTCCAACTGCTCGTTTGCCGCGCTGCACGCGTTTTCGTAATTTCCGACACTTGCTAGAAATCTCGAATCCTGTCCAAAATCATCATTCAAGGTTACTAACAACTCAATTCACATCATATCACTTCCCCATAATTTTCTGTGATTTAAATATTATTTTAAACTACAACATAAACTGTCGCACCCTCGAAACATTATTGAGACGGTGTCCGATCGACTCGAAACCAACTCCAAAATGATCGTTACACTGTATAGAGCTAAACACCTATTGGACACTTTCCCAGAAAACGACTCACGCGACCTCACACGCCGCCGCAAGCGGCTGCGCTTGAAAGTCACGCGCCATGAACAGTGCAGCTACAGTGTCGTCCCTGTTACCCGTTTCCCTGGTATTCGGGTCTTCAACCCGCGGTGCAACCCGGTTTGTTTTCTATCAATTTGAACCCAATTCCTCCAGTTCTTTCACTCATTCTCATCTATTCTACATCTATGTTTGATCTGTGACCTCAATTTGATGAAACCATGCCCTAAATTCCACGACTCAATATCGAAACCCGACGGGTCCTAACTCGGGTTCTACCCAAAATCGACTTGTTTCCTTCAATTACTTACATCAGAAGCATCCTACGTTCATTCTAATCACAAAATTGAAATCAATTTCATGAATCATTATCTCCAAGTAATAGAACTCAAGCTCCAATTTGCAAAGAAGTCGCAGGGTCTATTCTTGCTGATTCCTTCGTTAATTGCCTTCCTTTTTGATGTGGTTCGACTCGAAATCATCCCAGAAGACTAATTCTAGTCTTAATTCGACCTGGGTTAAGCTCAAACTTGAGAATTGAATCTCAATTTCTTCAAGCACGGTTTCGGGTTTTTCCTCCCGGGTTCACAGGTTCTTCTCTGTTTTTCTCTACTGTTTCCCTTCCGTTTTCACTCACAATGTCCATCTGAATCCCCTGTGTCTTTGGTTATCATACTTGATCAATCTGAGTGAGGAATTTAAACAAGGATTAGGCGGTTGATTTGTCCTTTTTAGGCATTCAAACAATGCCACTGATCTCAATTAAACCTTACCAGGTGTCACTTAGCTAGTCATCCTCATCCCATAAGCTGAATGAGTCGATTTAAAATATATTTTATTAGTTAATTGCACTGTTAAAGACAAATTACTATTTTACCCTTATCATAACAAATTACTAAAATGCCCTTCCTCGTTCTAGACCCATAACTTTTTCGTTCAGAATCCGATTCACGCATGCCGCCTGTCTACGGATTCAGCGTCCCGAGACCTATCCAACGGTCTTTCCGGAAAGTCCAAACAAGGTCCCGATCAAAAAGTCAACTTTCGGCCCTTATCACTAGGGGCAAAATCGTCTTTTTATAGCAAATTGTTCAAATTATCCTTTTTCAAATTTTCGGGGCGTCACACTCTGTTTGCTCCTGCGTTTCACAACTCCTCACAGTCCTTTTCCTCAAATAACCCTCACCAAGAAACACTCACCAAACTCCCAACATCCTCTTATCACACACACACGAACTCAAAACCTCACACACCCTGAAAACTGGTCGATTTTTCTCACTGTCTCAGTCTCTGTTGCTCTCTGTTTAACCCAAACCGCCAATTTAACCCATATTAGTTTACCCGTGAAAGAAAAGGCTGGAAGCCTCTAAGAACCTGCCAGGTGTCACACTCCCTGTGGATCACTTTCACAAAATATCCACTAATCTCAGCCCATGTGTCAATATATGATTGGGCACACTTCCCAAGGTTGTAAAAAGACGAAAATGCCCCTATAAGTCCAAATTACCATTTTACCCTTCACCTTCCTAGAACCACAACCTAATCGTCCGACGTCCTACGACAGCGTGTCGCCTGTCGTTGTACGCAGGACGTCGAGACCTATCTAAGGGTCCTCGGTTCGCATGAAGAAAACGTGTCATTCAAAAAGTCAACAAATTTCTCCTTTTTAACCAAATTACGAAAGTGCCCTCAACCTTCCGAACATCATAACTTCCTCCTCGGATGTCGGAATCGGGCGTGCCACCTGTCTACGGACTTGTGACGTCCCGAACTACGTCACGGTCATCTGTCAATCTCCATTTGACCACCCGAACTAAAAGTCAACATTTTGCTCGTTCTAAGGGCAAAATCGTCATTCTGCGCCAATCGTCCAAAAGTAACCAACTAAGCACTGATTAACTTAGCTAATCCGTCACTAAACACTTTGCTAATTCCGACTCCCGGGACGGGTCGTTACAGAGGCACCGGACCTCACTCAACGATCCACGTTGAAACATCCAACAAACTGTCACCACTTGATAGTTGTTAGTCAAAAACTAACACTATACCCACTTGTGGTTACACCGATCACCAATTTACTCAACCTGAGTAAACCCTTACCAACACCTTACTCGACCTGTGTGTAACTGGACCCACCAGAAATACTATGACCCAATGCACAGTATCCGATGTCCAGTTCGTCCTCGACTACACGATTGGTATCGGAACTAAGCCGACTACCACACGCTCACCAACGTACTACTAGTATACCCAATATACCGTCACCAGGCACTACAAGTCTGCCCAGTATCGTACCTCGAACAACATTCAAGGTACATACATCCATTACCAACTAGGCTACAATAATAACGACGACGACAACACGACCACCTAGGTCGTAGCCAAACACGTTTCAATAATGGAGTCCATCTGTCCAATCCAGTACTAGAAAATTCAAAACTACGACCCATTGTCCATTTCCAAATCCGAATCCGAATCCGTAATTTCGTAAGAAATCCCGAATTCAAACCCAGAAATCATATTCATAACCATGTCCAAATCCGAATCTGAAATCATCATTCCGTAGCCTAGTATCAGGAATGACCATTCCGAACCCAAATCCATAAAAGAAAATCCACTGTCAAGCTCCAAAATCAAATCCTGAATCGTCACCCAGAATCCGATTCCAAAACCCAAATCCAGAAATCCACTTTCAAGTTCCAAAATCAAATCCTGAATCGTCATCTAGAAATCTGATTCCAAAACCTGAAATCTCGTTCTCGCCTACCGAGACGCACTATATCTGAACCTATTGGATACCTGCCTAATTGATTACACATTACCTTTGATTGACTTCGTAGGGAAGCCAATCCCAACAGCAACACATCTAGACTAACCAAATCCAACATAGTCGGAAACTTACTCGCTCAAGTAACAAGCCATACGGGATTTACCTCGAAAAGAAGTTCAGTCCCATCATCCTCAACTCAAACATCCAAGTAAGAGTGATAAACTCTCCACTTATCTGGACCATCGAAATCACGATCCAGACCCAACACTACGTCAACCGACCACAGACGTCACGATCGAGGATCGTCACGACGTCCAAAGTCCTCAACCATTTCCCATATCTAAACAGATCAGTCAACGACGAGACACACCGAGACTGTGGGTTCTCTCCAATTGCCTCGTATCGATCCTTGTCATTCAATCGAAGAAAAATCAAGGATGATCCAATACAATAACATCAAAAACTCATCCTACGTGAATGCAACCAAACTCGCTGCATTCACCACGCCATGTAATCTAACATCGTCTGCCACCAAGTAGAAAATGAGAAATCTCAGTCACCTAACTTCGATATACTCATCTCCACTTGATGATCCAAGACAAATCCCGGGTCTACTAATCAATATACAACCGATGTACTGGTGACACAACCATCATCTACCACATCTACCATGGTAGAACCTGAGAAGTCACCCTAATGACTTCGAAATATCCATTACCAATGCGAAAAACCCGAATTCCTCTCGTCACCTCAATCGCAAACTCCCACGATTCCAAAATTCTAACCAGATTGGAAACAACATACTCGAACATCAACCACGTGTTCGAGACCAGTCTAACTCACAACCCAGTCCGACTGTCGGTTTACAGCGTTTATGTAGATACACTCATTCCGAGTGGAATTAACGGAACTAAAGGTTAAACCTTGTATACTATTTAAGAATGTGCCCAAACGGCCTCCAACACTCGTATCTCGTAACTCAAGTCTCGACAACTGCTGGATCCTATCCAGTCCATCACTATACGTGATCCACTCCCAAACCACAGATACCGAACATATGCTCATCTCGACGGAGTCATATCCCGACTCGTGACTCACCGTCATCACAATCACCGGCACGAGCACCAGCACCGGCACCAGTATGCAATCAGACAACCCTGGATCTCCGCTCATACCGACCGACGACCTCGCACCTCCTCTTTCCACAAAGACAAAGACTTAAGGGTCAACAAAAAGCAAGAGCACTCACGATTTATATAAATATACATATCCAATAACTGTGGGAGCCAAATTTTTCAAGAAATTGGAAGATGGTGTGTGAATGTGGATGCTTTTAGCAGAAAGCTTTGGATGGGATTTGAAAAAAATAGAGGAAATGATAAGCTCGATGAGTCGAAGAAGGCCGGCCATTCCTACAATTTTAGTATATGCACATTATACTGAAAGCTACGATGGAATACTAAATGAAAAACAAAACAATTTTAGTATCCATAACTGAACAGCGTAGACGATGTAAGACCCATGTTTTGGAGGGGACGGTGAACGATCCCACATTCCTGCGAGGGCAATGGTGGTGTGCCTCAAAGGTGTAGGCACACACCTATCTAGCACAAGTCCTTTTGGGAGCTCAGTGGCTTTGGGTTCGATTGTAACTCCAAAGTTAAGCGAGCTGAGATTGGTGCAATTCCATGATGGGTGACCCCTTAGGAAGTTGCACCGTGAGCTCAAAAAACAAAACCGTGAGGGCAAGGAGGCCCAAAGTGGACAATATCGTGCTAGATAGGTCGGGTCCTGACCGAAGTGGGTCGAGCCTTGACAGGAAAATTCTGTCAGGACCCGACCCTCCTCCCTCACAGGAATGTAGTGGGATCGTTCACCGTTCCCTCCCGGGCAAGGGTCATACAATCCACCCTTCTTAGGGCCTGACATCCTCGCTGGCATACTTCCCAGTCGGGGTCTGGCTCTGATACCATTCTGTCATGACCCGACCCTCCTCCCTTGCATGAATGTGGGATTGTTCACCGTTCCCTCCAGGACACGGGTCTTACAAACGAAACTGTTGAAATGAACATATTTTGGTGCTATTGATAAAGTGGTCACATTCTGTTCCATCAAAAAAGGGCAAAACAAAAACAAAGAGATAGAAAACAATAAGAATAAGAGTTTGATCAAAATGGGAATCTAAAGCCTATCTCAAAGAAATTAATATCAGACAAGTTTATCACTCACAAAAACATTGATAAAAATAACCCAGAAGTAAGATTCAATATTTACCCAACCCACATTTGACACTAAGCAATTTTAAAAACAGAGGCAAAAATACAAAAGAGAAAAGAAACCAAAATATATTTTCAACAAAATGTGAATGCCTTCATGGTGAAGCAGGCTCACTAATAGAGACAAATTGGCTATTTTTCTTCCTTCTTCCCTTGTTTAAACGGCTCCAAATCTAACACGAACAGTGCAATTATAAGTAAACCAATAGAATTATATCGAAGAACATTTTTTTCCACTTGTTTGAACCTTTGTTAGTTAGTCCAATTAAAAGAGACAAGTAACCCTCTAGTTCTCGCCTCAGTTCAGGAATCGCAGATCGACCTGCGACAACGATTTCAAATTTTCAATTCCAATTTCGTTTTGTACAAGAATGAACTCAATAGTAAGAATATATGAGGTGGGAGAAGCAAGAATATAAAAGTAAGAAGCAAGCGTACTTGAACGAGACTGATAATACCAAAACCCAACCCCTTTCCATCTCAATATATATAATCAAAGGACTTGAAACTCGGTAATGTCCAAAACCCAGCCCCTTTTCCATCCCACATGAATTGTACTCTAGATAGCTCCAGCCAGGCGGATCCCAACCCTTGTGCCACGCCAAATTAAACCTCAAAAACACTAGCAGAGCTATGGATGAAAGCCATACTCGAAAGTGTGTGAAATTTGGTCGCATATTTGAAGTTTCAAGTTTCAGAATTTTTTTCACTGTATATCTACAGTATCTCGCGTGTTTATATGTGATTTACCTTTGTCACTTTCACTGAGGGAAAATCTTCAAATTCCTTCTATCAAAAAATTCATAACAGACGACACTTTTTCTAAAAAGTGTCATCTTCCTACTTTCCATGTATCCCTTATAATCATAATAGATGACATTTTTTTTTAACTGTTGTCTATGGACTATAATAGATGACAGTTTTAGTAAAAACTGTCATCTCTTTAAATAACCTGACAGTTTTAACATAAACTATCATATTTTTAGTGTCATCTAAGCTTATAAATAACATAGTGTAATATATTTTGTTTTGTTATGAAGGTACCAGCAAAACTAATTTGATGTTGCTTTCCATATAAACAATAATACAAGAGTCTAGTGAGGTACCTTTGGCAAAGGGAATGAGAGACTTCTTTTTGAAAACTTGCAATCCATTCTCACTCAAGTGGCCTAACCTCTTGTGGCATAGATTTGGAGAAGAATCATTCGCGACATTCAACTCTCCTTTGAAAATCTTTCCATATATCTTGTAGAGGGTGTAACACAAATTCCCTCTAGCAACCACTAGTGATCCCTTAGTAAGCCTCCACTTTCGTCCTATATGATGATGGAACCCTTGTTGATCAAGCACACAGGTTAACATTAGATTAAGACGTAAACCATGAACATGTCTCACATCTTTCAATAACTGCTCGTTGGCAAAATCGGTCTCGAACCAAATGTCACTGATTCTTGAAATCTTGGAGAAGCTATCATTCCCCATCTTCACATCCCTGAAGTCTCCAACTTTGTATGTGGTGAAGATCTCTAAGTGCGATGTGGTATGGAAAGATGCTCCAGAATCAACTACCCATGAAACACCTTTATCTTCATCGGCATGTAGGCATTCACCATCAAAAGATAACAACTAACATACTTGACTAGAAGCGGTAGCGGCTGTATTGGTTATGTCCTCTTTCTTTTGGTAGGTAGAGCCATCTTTCTTATCCATCTTGTTATTCTTCAATCTGTTGCAATTCTTCAAGTGGCCAAAGAGATTGCAATTATGAAAACTTCCATTTCATCATGTCCTTCAACGGCTTGCACTCCTTCCACAATCTCGATTGGGACCTTTACTCTTGCTCCTTCCTCTATTCTCCGCCACAAAGACTTGGCTACTATCGAAAGTTGAGGACTTCCTCTGAGTCTCTTCATTTAACATGTTATCTTTAACATCTCCCATAGATAACACACCAGTAGGAGTAGAGTTACATACAATAATGACAAAGGCCTCCTTACTAGTGGGTAACGATCCAAGAAGTAACAATGCTTGAAGCTCATCTGTGATCTTCATGTCCATCATGGCCAATTGATTGACGATATTGTGGAAGTTGTTGAGGTTCTTGGTCACCCTTACGCCCTCCTTATACTTCATATTGACAAGATCCTTGATGAAAAATGCTTTCTTCGAGGTGGTCTTTTACTCGAACAATGACTCCAACTTTAACAAAAGAGCATGGGCATTGATCTCATTCGACACATGGTGGAACACACTATCATCCACCCATTCACGATTGTGGCTAATAACCTTGCAGTTCAACTTCTTCCATCCGACATCTCCCATATTCTTCAGCTTGACTTCCTCTCCTTCTATGGGATCATGTAAATCCTTGCAATAGAGAATGTTCTCCATTCTCGACTTCCATGTAATCTAATTGGAATGGTTGAGTTGAACCATGGTGCTTCTTGAGTCTTCCATTCTAACACTCGACGAACCTGGAGCTCTGATACTGTCACGACTCAAATCATCTAGAACGATATTGTCTGCTTTGGGCTCAGACCTCATGGTTTTGTTTTTGGGAACTCATGTGCAACTTCTAGTAGGTAACCCATCCTAGGATTGCACCAGCCCAAACTGGCTTAACTTTGGAATTCCCAACGAATCCAAAGCCAATGCGCTCCCAAAAGGCCACACTAGATAGATACGTGCCCACAGGATATTGTCATGACCCGGCCTTCGGTCGGGGTCCAATCCTAATACCAAATTGTCCCGACCCCACTTTCTCCAATAGGATATTGTCCGCTTTGGGCCTATCCCTCAAGGTTTTGTTCCCAGGAGCTCACGTGCAACTTCCTAGTAAGTCGACCATCCTAGAATTGCATCAGCCCCTACTCGCTTAACTTTAGAGTTCCCAAAGAATCCAGAGTCAGTAAGATCCCAAAAGGCCTCATTTAGGCTAGAGTTACGCAGCGACCCACTCCACCCAACACAAAATTGTCCCCTCTAGACTCGCTAGTCCAACCAGCTCTACATGTAGGGTTTTGTTCCCGAAAGCTCACGTGTAACTTCCTAGTGGGTCACCAATCCTGGTATTGCACTAGCCCCTACTCGTTTAACTTTGGAGTTCCCAAGGAATCCAAAGCCAGTGAGCTCCTAGAAGGCCTCATGTTGGATAGATGTGCTCCCACACATATAAGGCTCACCCCCCATATCCCCCCGGAGCGATGTGGGATTATTAACCATGCCTCCAAGGCACGCGTCTTCACAATCTACCCCTCTTGGGGCCCAGCGTCCTCATTGGCACACTCAATTCCAGCGGGGGTTGGGTTCTGATACCAAATTTTCACGATCCGACCCATCTAGTACGATATTGTTTTCTTTTGGCTCAGCCTCACAGTTTTTTTTTCTGGGAACTCATGTGCAACTTCCCAGTAGGTTACCCATCCTAGGATTGCACCAGCCCAAACTTGTACTAGAGTCCCCTCTCAGTACCTTGACTCTTCTGGATATCGATTATGCCATCCTGACTCCTCTCGAGTCCCACTCGGCACCTTACTCATCTATAATTTATTCTAACCACATCGAATACTTTCTCTAGCCAAGTTCATCACTAGTTTTACTAGGGTTCCTCTTGTAATCCCATGGCCTTGAGCTCCAAACACATACAAAACCGAACCCTCTAACTAGAGCATAGTGTTAGATGCTTGGTCCTAGTATCTCAATGAAACTTCCCTATCGGATCCAATCTGATTACCATACTTTATCCATCTAGGATCCCATCTCAATATCATACCACGCCAACCTCAAATCCAATCCGACTATCCTATAACGTTGATAGATATTTTACCAAGCACAATAGATATACTAGGAAAAACTTCTACGTGTAATAACTTTGCAAGCGCACAAGATGTGTAGATAGTAAAGATGCAAGCAAAGGTCGATCCCACAAAGACTTGCTCAACAATGTCCAATTCGTGTTCGTTCGAGTGACTTTGGTGAACTAATTAAAGAACAAATTGGGGGTTTATGATGTTGGGAATGAAAGTGAATCAACTAATATTAACTAACTAAGTCGAACTAGGGTTTCTACCACCTATACCAATTATAGTTCCGTTACATTTCCTTGATTAGATTAATATGCATGTTTCTGAATTAATTGCCCGTGCAGGGGTCCAGCTAAGGCTCATCCGACACATATTATCTTCTCTTAGATTGCATATTTAAACGTGATGTGCCTGCCCTTAAACAACTATTACTGATGGTGCGTGATAATGCATGAAACATGAAGAAGATTTGATGGTACTACACTATCCCTAGAAAAGTGATGTACAATTCTAGTGAGTCATAAGTTTAGATTACGAATAAGATTCCCCCTCTTAAACGCGATGCTATAAAATGTAGGGTGAACACATACATCGAGGTGATTCGTTAAGTACTTACATCAACAATTATACAAAAATAAGTTAGCTAAGCTTATAAGCAAAAATTCAGTTCATGAGGCGCAGTAATCCAACAGATTCAGACATGCATAACAATCATAATCAAGAGCTATAAATCAAACAAGAACTAACGTGGCTAGGACTTCAAGTAACCCTGGCCCTAATTGCACTACTCAAACATGACTAGATTAACGAATAACATAATTGAATGCATAAGAAACATAAAGCGATAAAAGAATTGATAAACAAAAATACTAAAGAATAGCAAGGAGTAGGAAAAGGGGCCCAAACAATCTTCTTCTCCCAAGCCTCACGTCCTCCTGAGCACAAGCTTGAATCCAAAAGCATAAAACTTATAAAATACAGCTACTATGTATAAAAAACTAAGTATGAATTTTGACAGTTTCGGCGACCTTCAGGAGGTAAATTCGGCCCTCAAACAATGAGAAAATCTGATCTACATATAGGATCACACCTTCCCTAAGATATCCCAAAAAAAATGGAAAACAAAACGAAAACAAGGAAGGAATTGTGCTTGCCACTTCCAAAGGGGTCACCCATCATCGAATTGCACCAATCTCAACTCGCTTGACTTTGGGGTTCCAATCCCCCCCCAGAGCCACTTGAGCTCCCAAAAGGCCTAGTGCTAGATAGGTGTGTGCCTACACCTTTAAGGCACACCACCATCCTCTCCCAGACCATTCCCCCTCGCAGGAATGTGGGATTGTTCACCGTTCCCTCCAGGACACGGGTCTTACATGCAATTTTGGGATCCTTCTTGGACAAGGAATCCTCTTCCTTCTTTCTTTCCAATTCTTGACTTCAACTTGGACTAGGAATTGATTTAATATCTTTCCAAGTCAGATCACAAGTCCTAAAATAAAGGAAAGAGGATAAAAATTGCTGCTGAGGGTAAATTTACCCTAGCTGTGAGTTATGATTGTTTCTTGATTGACAAGAAACTTCATTTTCCTTGTTTCTTGCAACTTTAACTTCAAGATCTGATTAGGACATCTTTAAGTCTTCTTATCCAAGTCAATTTAGAGAAGGGAAGGCAAATTAATCCAAAGGACAGCAGCCCAAATCCCTAAAAAGTAGGAATATGATAAGGTAAGAACCCTTATTTTAAGGGATATTTTGGGTTCCAAGGGACAAATAGGAACCCTTATTTTAAGGGATATTTTGTAACGACCCATCCCGAATTATTAGAATTAATTAATAATTAATGACGGATTAGCGAGACTAATCGGCTATTAGACAAGGATTAACGGACGGACGGTGCGAAATGACGATTTTTCCCCTATAAAGGGCGAATCGTTGACTTTTTGTTCAGGTAGTCAAATGGACTTTGGTCGATGACTGTGACGTAGTTCGGTACGTCATGAGTTCATAGACAGGTGGCACACCCGATTCCGACGTTTGAGGAAGACGTTATGATTTTCGAAAGTTCAAGGGTATTTTGATAATTTGGTTGAATAGGGGCAAATAGT
Organism: Prinsepia uniflora; assembly: GCA_032719365.1. NCBI lineage: Eukaryota > Viridiplantae > Streptophyta > Magnoliopsida > Rosales > Rosaceae > Prinsepia > Prinsepia uniflora. The sequence continues at coordinate 40,944,084 of CM064865.1, read as the reverse complement.
TGACTTTTGACCCGGGAGGTCCAACGGTCGAAGTCCAAGGATCATTACGTAGATCGAGGCAATACAAATCAGTAGACATGTGGTACGTCAAATTCGGACGTTCGATGGAGAAGTTACGATTCAAGGAAGTTTCGGGTCATTATTGCACGTTTCATGAGACGGATGCCTTTTGGCATCAAGTGGGCCCAGATACTTTGGGGCAGGCCCAATTGATGAATGACACCTGTCATCCATCCATTGCCCACCCAAATTGATTCATGCATCCCCCATTTCTTTGTTCGTGTATACCAAACCCAAACCACACCCGATCATCTTCCAACCCCAATCAAACCCTTCCCCCATATGATCATGCTTGAGAGACCAGAGAGTGATTGAGGGCCGTGAGGATGATGGTGGCTAGCAGGAGGCAGCGCCGCCGTGGACAGGGGAGGCAGAAACCGTGCAAGGTATCGGTTTTGCCATTTTCCTTTTTATTTTGATTTTGTAAGTTATAGACGGTTTTGGATGTTTAGGGTGAGTTTGGTGGCGGTTCACAGCTGAGGAAGCCTGGGGAAGAACTGGGAAAGCTCGAACCGTGGGGAGGAAAATGAACCGTGGGTTTTTATGGGTTTTAGGTGAATTTGGTTGCACAAAAAGGTTTCTAGGATCACATTAGGAAGTTTAGTATTAATTAGGAAGAAAAATGACGAAAAATGAAGAGGGAATAGGGCTGGACCGGTTACGCCGGTCCAGGAGAACTGAAATTACAGGAAAAATTGGGCCGACTGGTTCGGACCAGCCTGGTCGAAGGACAGGGATGACTGCACAGTGGCGCGTGAGACCACGTGAAGGGCCCTTTGGGCTGCGCGTGGCAGTGCATGGGGACCCCTTTTGGGGATGACTTCAACATATGAAATCATCTATTCGATGTAACGAACATTTTGGGACTGGTTTCAAGTCGATTGGACATCATTTCGATATAGTTCGAGCTGTCTGAAAGTTTAGCTTCTCGTTTAAAAATAGTTAAAAATTCCAAAAAATTACGGGGATTTAGTGAGGGGTTATTTAAGTAGTTAGTAACCCTCTAAATTAATTTGGACAGGTTCGGGAATCCCGGAGACGACGATTGACCCAGGAGAAGCTTTTGGCACGCGTATCGAAGCGCGACTTCGGACGGTCTGTGAGTGGACTTGTTTTATGAATTCGATGCAAGCATAAATGTTTTATAATTGTTTTAGAACATGTTTTGTGTTTCCATGAGTGCATTTGTTTGTGGTAGCTTAGGATTTACGTATTTGCACGTATTTCGAGATTTCTTATTTTATACGACGCTTATACGTGCTAGGTTTTCAATGAGGGTTTAATGAATGGATTTTGGATTTGGAAATATGAACTCGGGCGTGAGATACATTTGATTTACAAACTCTCGAACTTGAAGTCCATTTGATTTGACGAGGAATCGGACCTAGGGTCCATTTATGTATACGATCGGGCCGAAGGTGTAACTACCCGTCCCAAATTTCTAGATTAGATTAGTGACTAATCACGATTAGTGACTAATCACGATTAGTGACTAATCATGATTAGTGAGGCTAATCGGTGATTAGTTAGGCAAAATCGGACGAACGATGCGAAATGCCCGTTTTGCCCTTGGGCGTGGGCAAAATGTTGACTTTTCGTTCGGGCAGTCAAATGAACTTTGACCGATGACCGTGACGTAGTTCGTGACATCACGAGTTCATAGACAGGTGGCACGTTCAATTCCGACATCCGTGGAGGAAGTTATGACGTTCGGAAGTTTACGGGCATTTTGGTAATCTTGGTTAAAATGGAGGCAAATGTTGACTTTTTGACCAAGAGGTCCGATGGCCAAGGGCCAAAGACTATTACTTAGATAAGGACGATACGAATCCATAGACAGGCGGCACGTCGAATTCGGACATTCGACGACGTAGTTACGGTTCACGGAAGTTTCAGGATACTATTTACGGTGACACTTTTTACGAGACAAAAAGTGCAGTTTTGTCTCTAATGGGCCCAGATATTTATCATGATGCCAATGAATGAGTGACAAGTGTCACCCATCCAATGGAGACCATATTTCATTCATGCACCAAAGCCCATCCCCGTGCATCGTCCATTTTCTTTGTTCCCAAACACAAACCCGATCCCATTTCTCACCCAAAACCCATCCCACCTTAACCCATGACCAGCCGTGAAGACTAGGGAGACTGAGGGAGCTGAGGTGGCCGGCCTGGAGGCCAGAACCGCCGTGAACGGAGGCGTGGAGGAAGAAACCCGATCGAGGTAATCGGTTTTCACCGATTTTCACCATTTTCTATTATTGTGATTATGGGTCGTTTTCATTGTTTTCATTGATTTAAATAGGTTGTTTAGGGAGTATAGAGATGATTTTGGATGGTGGTTGACGGCTGCGAAGCCCAGGGGGGATTTTTGAGAAGTTGAACCGTGAGAGGGTTTTTGGGTTCACTGGTTTTAATCGGTTTAAAGTCGTTTTGTTAATTGGAATATATAGGAATGAAGAAATAGGAATTTAGGAATTGAAATGGAGGAAAACGGACCAAAATTGAGGGAGAAGGAGTCCTGGACCGGTTACGCCGGTCCAGTTGCAGGCGAACCGGCCGGTTCAGACCAGCTGCGCGAGGAAGAAGACAGCACTGTGCAGTGGCGCGTGAGGCCCACGCGTAGTGCAATCCCAGGGAGCGTGAGGGCGCATGGCAGGGAATCTGGGCAAGGTTCCAACATGTAATTTCATCTACTCGATGTAACGAACATTTTGGGACTGGTTTGGAGTCAATCGGACATCGTTTCGATAGTTTTCGGGGTGTCGGAAGGTTTAAGGTCGGTTTAAAAATAGTTAAAGTTCGAGAAAATTACGGGGCTTTGGTAGGAGGTTAATTAAGTAGTTAGTAACCTTGTATTAAAATTTGGACAGGTTTGGGAGTCCCGGTGACGGTGATCGGCTCGGGGAGCCGTATGGCACGTAAATCGAGGCGGCAGCTCGGACGGTCTGTGAGTGGATCTTGTTTTCTAAACTGGTGCATGCATAAATGTTTATTATATGTTTTATTACATGTTTGATGATTCCATGGGTGCATTTGTATGTGGTTACGTATAAGCACGTATTTCGAGGTTTCGGCCTTATACGGTACTTATACGGGTTTGTATTTCTTTATTGGTCTAAATGAAAAGGTTTTGGATTTCTAAAAAGATAAACTCAGGTATGAGACCCATTTGGTTTTTTTCTCGGGCATATGACGCTATTTACGACCTTCGAGTCTAAATGGTGGCCGCGACGGGTGCTATGTGCACGGCGATCGACGATACGATGCTCGCCTCCGGATTGGGATGTGTTCCTTGCGGAGAGGTCACGATGTACGATTCGTGGTCGGGCAGCCTGGGGAGGCTCGACTTCGGAGTAGTCACGGAGCACCGACTGAGTGGAGTCACCCCCCAGTTGGGTTCCTTACTCTCAGGAAGGCTATGATTACTATTACCTCGGGTAGGGTCAGTGGTCTGCGGATATTGATCTTGACTTTGAGAAGACTCGGATTGAGACTTGAGTAGTACGTGCGTAGCTTTGGAAACCGTGACAGGATTGGTTGTGTGAATTACATGTGTATATGATATAGATATGATATATGGATTGTGATATGTGGTATGCACAGGTGTGCACAGGATTTGGGCAGTGGCCCGTATGGTCGTTTTCATTATGGTTCTTTCAACCTTAGTTTTGGGCTTAGTTCCCACCGATGGTTTTTCTGGATAAATGGTTTTTGAATGCATGCATGCTTTTTAGTGAAGGGTACAAATGTCTTTTCCTTATGAAATGTTTTATAAACTCTTGTTTTGTCCACTCACAGCTTTTAATGTTTTGACTGCCCTTCAGGTTGACATCAGATGTGGACTGTAGCAGAGACCGAGATATCACATACCTCCTCCGGATCCTGGCGTACTCTGATAGCTCGAGAGGGCAAAGGACAAAAATATCCCTTGTCTGACACTTCGTGTCAGACGGGAACAGGGTCATCCCGCACTAATCCCGGGGGGATTGGGATGGGTCCTGTCAACGTGGTATCAGAGCATAGGATTGCTCTTAGGATGCTTATCAGAGCAGGGTTGTCTCTATTCGAGCAACCGCGGAGCTCTTGGAATGTACGCAGGTCGAGGATGTGATATCTCAAGGGGCTACAGTTCGTGGTCAACCTGATTGTTGGGATGCCGATAAGATAGTTAGTAGGATTGGATCGTGGATTGTTTTGGTTCGGCATTTGATGCCGGGGTTGCCATAGTTCTGTCGGGGTTGACAGTGTGGAGCCCTGCGAATCGTGAACATAGTATTACATCCGGAAGGCGGGAATTATGTTGGATACTGATGAGCATGGAGCTATGTTGGCCAGCTTCCATGTACGACCTGTACTGATTTATCGGATCATCGAAACACAACTTCAGGATCCGATACTCTGTATTTACAGGATTGAGGTCGATGCGGATGGGAGAGAGGATTTTACCATCCGGGATGATGGAGCACTTGTGAAGTTGAGCCGTTTGTGTGTACCTGCAGTGGCAGAGTTACGGGCCGAGATTCTTGAGGAGGCCCATAGTTCGGCTTATGCTATGCATCCGGGAGGTACAAAGATGTACCATACCCTCCGGAACCATTATTGGTGGCCAGGAATGAAGAAGGACATTGCTGAGTTCGTGAGCAGATGCTTAACCTGTCAACAGGTTAAGGCGGAACGGCAGAGACCCTATAGGGCTATGCAGCCACTTCCGATTCCCGAGTGGAAGTGGGATCACAACACCATGGACTTCATCTTTAAGTTACCAAGGACTCAGAGTGGAGTTGACGGAGTGTGGGTGATCGTGGACCGGTTAACCAAGTCAGCCCATTTTCTGCCCGTTCAGGAGACTTATAAACCTAACCGACTGGCTCAATTGTTCGTAAAGGAGATCATACGATTCGTGGTCGGGCAGCCTGGGGAGGCTCGACTTCGGAGTAGTCACGGAGCACCGACTGAGTGGAGTCACCCCCCAGTTGGGTTCCTTACTCTCAGGAAGGCTATGATTACTATTACCTCGGGTAGGGTCAGTGGTATGCAGACATTGATCTTGACTTTGAGAAGACTCGGATTGAGATTTGAGTAGCACGCGCGTAGCTTTGGAAACCGTGACAGGATTGGTTGTGTGAATTATATGTGTATATGATATAGATATGATATATGGATTGTGATATGTGGTATGCACAGGTGTGCACAGGATTTGGGCAGTGGCCCGTATGGTCGTTTTCATTATGGTTCTTTCAATCTTAGTTTTGGGCTTAGTTCCCACCGATGGTTTTTCTAGATAAATGGTTTTCGAATGCATGCGTGCTTTTTAGTGAAGGGTACAAATGTTTTTTCCTTATGAAATGTTTTATAAACTCTTGTTTTGTCCACTCACAGCTTTTAATGTTTTGACTGCCCTTCAGGTTGACATCAAACGTGGACTATAGCAGAGACCGAGATATCACATACCTCCTCCGGATCCTGGCGTACTCTGATAGTCTGGGGGCAAAGGACAAAAATATCCCTTGTCTGACACTTCGTGTCAGACGGGAGCAGGGTCATCCCGCACTAATCCCGGGGGGATGGGGATGGGTCCTGTCAGAAGGCCCCGTTGATTTATGATCCAGGCTTAAGGCCCATTTGGTTGTAATATCGGGCTGGTGGCCGCTTTGACTGTAGTATCGGGCTTGAGGCCCTATTGGTTGTGAAATCGGGCTTTTGGCCTCGTTGAGTTATCGTTCAGGCTTGAGGCCCAGTTAGTCGTGATATCAAGCTAGAGGCCCAGTTGATTATGAAATCGAGCTTGAGTCCCAGTTTGATATATGAAATGAGATTTTGGGCATGAGACCCTGTTGAATTGAGGATTTAGACTGAGGCCTGTGAAATTGATTTGAATCGGATTCGAGGAATCCTATTGAGATGAATTGGGTATGAGACCCAGTTGGAAATATGTTTTGAGAAAGAAAGTATTTGAAATAAATTATACCCTCCCTATGATTTATATGGTCTCCTCTAGATGTCGACCTGGAGAGTCACGATCCACAGACCAGAATGGGTATCCCTATAGGAATCCCGTTCCAGGAGTGGGAGTTATGTGTTATGATGTGGTCCCGGACCAGATTCCGGAGATAGAGCTCGGACTAGATCCAGAGATAGAGCTTCCCAAATGGAGAATTCCTGGGGGAAGACTCGGAGTGAGACCCCGAGTGGCGTGCACACTAGTATAGATATGATGAATCGTGACATATATCGGGGATGTGTTCCCCCCTAGTTGGCATCTTCTCAGAAGTTCCGCGGATGGGGTTATACGTATGTTATACGTATGAGGTTTTATGAAAATGATTTGGGGGCCCACACCTCGTGTTTTATGTTTTGGAAAGTGGTTTGGGGTAGAGACCCCGTATTCTGTTTTGGTATTTCACTGAGAATGGTTTTGGGCTGAGTCCCACTTGTGTTTGATTTGGGCTGAGTTCCCATGTATTGATTTATGGGTTTTGTGATTTCGGGTCGGGGACCCATAAATGGATTTATGGTTCATGACGGTTTATGGGGACCGGGCATGAACCCTTGAAAGGTTTTGACAATGTTTTCAAATGGTTTTATGAACGTTTTGATAAATGGTTTCCGAATGCATGCATATGCTTTTAGTGAAGGGCATAAATGTCTTTTAATGAAAATGTTTTAATGAAATATTTATTTTGTCCACTCACAGTTTTCGTGGTTTTGAATGTCCTTCAGGTTGATCGCGGATGCGGGCTGTAGTAGAGATCAAGACATCACATTTCTCCTCCTACGATCCTAGCATACTCTAGAAGCACCGATGAGGGCTAGAGACAGAATTTTCCCTAGTCTGACACTTCGTATCAAACGGGATCGTATAAAATAGGTAGAGCCTCCCAGATGGAGATAGTGCTCGGACTAGATCCAAAGATAGAGGTCGGACTAGATTTAGAGATAGAGCCTCCCAGATGGAGAATTCATTAGGGAAGACTCGGAGTGAGACCCCGAGTGGTGTGCACACTAGTATAGATATGATGAATCGTGACATATATCGGGGATGTGTTCCCTAGGGGCTGTGTGCCCCAAGTTGACATCTTCTCAGAAGTATCACGGATGGGTTATACGTATGAGGTTTTATGAAAATGATTTGGGGGCGGAGACCCCGTGTTTTATGTTTTGGAAAGTGGCTTGGGGTAGAGACCCCGTATTCTGTGTTTTGGTATTTCACTAAGAATGGTTTTGGGCTGAGTCCCACTTGTGTTTGATTTGGGCTGAGTTCCCATGTATTGATTTACGGGTTTTGTGATTTGGGGTCGAGGACCCATAAATGGATTTATGGTTCATGACGGTTTATGGGGACTGGGCATGAACCCTTGAACGGTTTTGAGAATTTTTCAATTGGTTTTATGAACGTTTTGATAAATGGTTTCCGAATGCATGCATATACTTTTAGTGAAGGGCATAAATGTCTTTTGATGAAAATGTTTTAATGAAATATTTATTTTGTCCACTTACAGTTTTCGTGGTTTTGAATGCCCTTCAGGTTGATCGCGGATGCGGGCTGTAGCCGAGATCGAGACATCACATTCCTCCTCATACGATCCTGGCAAACTCTAGAAGCCCTGATCGTGTCAGACGGGATCAGTCACGTCCAACGTTAATCCCGGGGGATTTAGGACGGGTCTTGACATATTTTGTCCAACTTTCTCAGCTGGATCCAGGGCATAATGTGTGAAATAGCCCACTTAATCTAGGCGTGCAAGGCTAGTAGGACTTGTCAGGACCCAACCCTCCTCAGTCAGGACCCGACTATTCTAGCACGATATTGTCCGCTTTGGACCCATACGTCAAGGTTTTGTTTCAGGGATGTCAGGACCCACCCCGGTTTCACCCCGAAACCCGAGGTAAATCCCGCTCCCGTCTGACTCCCCGACACAACACCTAAGGAACACTCACTCGAACCCAGTCAGACGCAGGAGTAATTTCAAAATATCCCAACCTTATCGTTTACAGAGCATAGCAATAAATTACAAGGAAAATAAAAACCGATAAAGTACACGCACACAGAAGCCTTTAAACTCTTCTAGGATCCCTCACGTCACTTCTATGCCTCGGACACTGCCTCGACGTCAAGACCCCGCGCTTGCTCCACAACCTGGAGGGCAATTTAAAACAGAAAAGGTGAGTGGACCAGAAGGTACAAAAGTTCAAAAACCATTTTATAAGAAAACCGAGTTTAACCCTCCGTTTTGAAACCACATGCATAACCAACAGTTATGAACACAGTTATAAAATAATCATTCTAAAACATCATAAGAAACAGAAACACTATAAAGTATCATAAGAAACCATAACATGAGTATTAGAAAACTGTATCATAAACCATGAACATTAACTCATAAATGTCCCGATCAAACCTGCTGGATCTATCCGAGTCTTTAAACTCCCGAGTCTTTAAACTCAATCCAGGCCTTAATCATATCCGAGTCTTTAAACTCCCGAGTCTTTAAACTCAAGGCCTACGGGGGAAATCAATATATATCCGAGTCTTTAAACTCCCGAGTCTTTAAACTCAATCCGGGTCTTTAAACCCAATAATCAGATCCAGCAAATCCAATCCCAAAACCATTTGAAAACCATTTACCAAATCCTCATCCAAACCCGAATCCGAAATCACTGGTCTGAAGCCCTTCCGGCGTTCAGAACCGTCATTCCGAACCCAAATCCGGAAAAAATATCCATTTTCATACCAAAAACCACATGTAATCACAAATCATATTCCATAACCCATTTATCATTACCAGAAAACCTTTATAGGTGGAAATCCCCAAATGTGGCATCAAAATCCGAAGACCAACATTTTCTCGAAAAACGTGCCAAAACCGTTTTTTTCTCGAAACACGTGCAATCGCGTAAAAACATCATAACATAGACAAAGAACATAAGTGTATGAACAAAACCATCAAAAACGTATATAAAAACAGTTATGCATGATCGAGTTTAAGAAAAAGGGTCCACTCACAGTACTGAGCCCTACTCGCGTCCCGAACGTCCAGCCCGTTCCTCGGCTTCCTCGGGAAATCCCAATCCTGTCAAACACCGTCAAATTACGTCACTAATACATCTACCAACACTCTCCTAAATTTCCTCAAAAATCCCCGAACCGAAGACCTAGAACCCCGGGACCCTAAACCTTCACCCTCGCGGAACTAAACTCAAACGACTTCCGATTAACCCGAAACCAACTCCATTAAACTCAACACAACTCCTAGACCAAAAGTCAAGTTGACTGTTTCTCCCAGAACCGCCGCACGCGCCTCCACGCGCCGCCCAAAGTGGCTGCGCGTGGCCCCACGCGCCAGCTACAGTACCACCTTCAACCTGTGCTGAACCGGCCGTCGCAGGCTGAACCGGCGAGACTTGATCTCCGCCGTCCAACCACCAATTCGATCCCTTCCTTCACCAGCAGCTTCGTCCAGACACCACGAATCCAATCCCCAACTCCGTTCACCTCGACACTGTCCCTAGCCCGTCGACTAAGCTCAAAACCAGACGGCTAAATGTCCCCCTGTTTCACGACTCCTCAACTCCGGTCACCTCCCGTCACGATGGTGACACCAGACGATCCCTAAGGCTTCACTGAACCTAGACCACACCTCCTCTACCTTCGACTCAGCCCCAAACACGTCGACTTTGAGTTCGAAGCTCACGGCCGAAACAGAGCAACAGAGCACCCCTCTGCGACTGAGCTCCGCCGTGGACACCCCCGTCACGGCGACCACCACAATCATTCCTAGGACCTCCCTGAACATAACCCTGACCTCCAATCACTTCGACTCTAAGCCTAGACTCACGACTTTCAAATTGAATTTCCACGGCAAAACAGAGCAAAGAAGCCTTACCCTTCGATTGCAGCTCCGCCGTGCGCACTGCCGCCTACCACGGTGGTCGTTGGACTCCTTGCAGTCTCCTCAGTCTCCCCTGGCCTTGGTTTGCCTCGCCTCACGGCGTAGCCACCACCTCATCCTCACAGCTCCCTGTTTCCCCCCAAAATTCCTCCACACCTCCGCCGTGCCGCCGTGCACGATTGCACCACAAATTCACAGCCACCAGCTCCGCCTTGCCTCACTAACACACTCACAACTCGCTAATCACTCACCCTTGCACGCAGATCGATCAATTCCCCTCAATTCTCACACTCTACTTCTCTGTGTTTGTCGAAGAACCACACACACGATCACACACGGGCTCACCTAAGTAATTGGAACCGTGAACACACAGGATTCCACCAGAATCCTCTAGTCCTTCAACACGTGTCACCATCCCTTCAATCTATATCCCATCTGTTTAAACCCCAGCCGTCCATTCTTTTCTCTCTGCACAAATCCCCATAAACCCAAAAAGACTAAAATACCCTTCTGTTTAACACATTTTTTACGGTTTTACCGAAACTTCCTAGACCCGTAACTCTCGCCTCGTAAGTCCGATGAACACGTGCCGCCTGTCATCGAACTCAGGACGACAAGAACTATCGAACCATCCTAGGTCAACCTATCAAAACTCGATTATACAAAAAGTCAACTTTTCCCCCTATTTTACCAAAATTACGATAATACCCTCGACCTTCCGAACATCACAACTTCCTCCTCGGATGTCGGAATCAAACATACCACATGTCTACAAGTTCATGACGTCCTAAACTACGTCCTGGTCACTGGTCAATCCCCAATTGACCACCCGAAATAAAAGTCAACATTTCTGCCCGAAGTAGGGGCAAAATCGTCATTCTCCACTAGTGACCCCATCGGGACCAACTAACCCTTGATTAACCTTACTAATCACACCTTAATCACTCTACTAATCCCAATTCTCGGGACGGGTTGTTACAAGGGAACTCACGTGAAACTTCCCAGTAGGTCACCCATCATGGGATTGCACTAGTCCACACTCCCTTAGCTTTGGTGTTCCAACCAAACTCAAAGCCAATGAGCTCCAAAAAGGCTTCATGCTAGATAGATATGTGCCCACACATTTAAGGCACTTCACCTTTTGATCCCCAAGCGATGTGGAGTTGTTCACCATTCTTGTCAAGACATGGGGTCTTACAAGACTGGTCCACAAAGTCACACTCACACTCCTTGTAGGATTAGGAGTGCCTGTCAGCCAAGAAAGCAAGAACCCTTTTTCTTGGTCAATCTTGATTGTCTTGGCATGTGCTATCACCTCATTGGAACCACTGATGATTATTTTGGTAGCTTTTTCATATCTAAGACATTGGAAAATGCCAATTCAAAGCCAAAACCCGAGAGGGCCACAACTGGGATTTCAGCTAGGGGCCTTAACTTCATTTTAGTGCTATTTCTTCATTTTAGCTCGGATTTCCTCCATTCTTTTTACATTCTCTTCAGAACTGACTTAACATTCATAATCTACACAAGTCTCAAAAAATGGATAATTTTCTCCTATTGTTTGAATGATAATAATCAAAAGATAAGTAAAAGGGATTAGAAATATCATTGAAATCATGCTCAATTCGTGACTTATCAAATACCCTCAAACCTATATTTTGCTAGTCCCTTAGCAAAATAGAAAACAAAAGACTCGATCTAGTTAAGATAAGCATTTAAACCTCTAGGTTCACCTAGTAGGAAAAGGTTTTTCTCCTGAGGGTTATAGTAACACGATACCCACAAACGTTTTATTTAACAAAAAGGATAGTATGAAATCATACATCAAAAAGTTAATAAGAACTGAAAACAAAGTTACCAAAACCAAGGAACATGCCAAAACAGTGAACTCAAAGTGTCTAGTGTTTATACCAATATCTCAAATGATCAAACTAGAAAAACACGTCGTCTGAACACCCTAGAAAGATTTTGCCTCGACTCTAATCTTCACTAGGTATCACTCAATGAACACACAAGAATCCTAAGGCTTTCACTCAACAAGCATATGTGAAGAGTTTATGTAAAGAAAACCAAGTTAATCACATATGGATTTCAATGAAGAAAAGCACTTTATATGTAAGTAATGATCACAAGAAGGAATTGAAGTTTAAGAACAGAGATACGTACCTTAATCCTTTGCATAACCATTCACAAGATCAATAGGTCTTCATTCAAGGATTGTAATGGGGCTAGGTTCTCGGGCTAAGAAAGAAAGGTTGGAATTCAAAGAACCTAAACCGCATCAAGGCATGAAAAGTCTTACTCGGACCTTGAGTAATAGATGATAAAACCGTGCTTAAGCTCACAAAAATGCTCTAATTGAGGTACTTGGCTCACTTGACTCAACTCAAAGTTCATTGCACTCTTTGTTTTCTTTCTTTTTCTAATCGCAAATTTTTTTTCTTTTTTTTCTTTTCTTTTGTTTTTACTAATGAACTTGATACATTTTTGTTTATATGAGCCGAGCCAAGATCATGCAATAACTTCCTCAACTTACAAATAAACGAATGATATTTTCCATTCAAGCATACTTCCATCACATGAGTATAAGCAGCACAAAACATCAACATATTTCCTCCTCACCATGAATATCATTTGATGCAACCTTGACACAAGCTTAGGTTATAAGGTATGACCATAATGAACAGTTCAAACTTGGTTAGGTCATATTGTAGGTGACGAAAAAAACGGCTAAGTATTTGGCTTCAAAGTGGCATAGGGAGCATGCAATTTGGACGGGGAAAAGAAGGGCCTTTAGGAGCTAAAACACACATAGCCTATATCACATCACATAAACAATTACACATTAAATCAAGAGCATCCAAAAGATGTGGTTCTTTAAACATCAATACAAATAGAAAGAGATCATGCAATTAAGAACAAAGTGATGAATGTTTAAGAGTAGAAAGAAGTAGATCACTCAGAAAGGAAGGAAATCAAGCTCAAAGATCTCACAATGGTAGTTTCCACTAATTTTCTAAGTATGCTCAAATTCAATTGTTTTGGTTTCTTAATCACTTGATTATGGTATCGTGAAGTGCAAGTGTGATTTCAATGGTCATGGCAATGATTCTTAGCAAGCACAAGCAATTCTCATGTTTTGTACACTCATATTAACTTGTTTAAGCATGAAAACTAGCATCACACAACAACAACAAAAGCAAAGAAAACAAAACAGAAAATAAAAAACAACTTGGAAATAAGAGCAAAAAATAAAAAATAGCAGGGAAATTCAAACAGAAACTGAGTTGTGTAACCCTAAACTTAAGTCCAATACCCCCAAACCTAAATGAAACATTGTCCTGAATGTTTTAGGCATAAAAGGAAGACAAAATCATGAGTTAGAAGGTGAATAATGTCCATAAGAAAAAGGGAACAAACCAGGACTAGTTGAGCCTCCTAGGATGCTTGCAATCCAAGGGGCACTCGAGGGGCTCCAAACCTGCCCTGCCTTTAGTGGTATCTTTCCTATAACATAAAGTAATATATTAGATCTACAGGTATAAATCAACTTCCTAGACTTTAACATTTCAGGGAACAAATACAGAAAATATTTGAAAGTAAACAAGAAGTGCTTGATCCCAATAGACAAATAAGCACAATGATCGAGGTGGGGCCATGGAGGAGCTTTGCGATGCTTGGGTCGTGGCCTTGAGCCTTGGATGGAGTTGAATGTCTCAAAGGGGCATACCACCATTGTGAAACTTCCTTCGTCTTGCCTCCTACATGGATCATTAAACCTGCACAAACAATTAGGCACAACATCAAATTTCTTACCAAAACACCTAAGTTGAGTAAGGAACTTAAATGGTGAAGATAAGGATAAGGAAGGCCCCGGAAATGCCCAATTCTTGCCTAAACCCGCAGGTGCTAGAAAAGTGTGCTTAAGGGTTGCATCCATGGCTGTGCCATGGATAAGGACAGCTGCTAGAATTTCAAGGACCTCAAAGATAGGTGCTGGAATTTTAGGGTCCACTACAGCTCGCATCCGGGATCAACCTGAAAGGCATTAAAACCCATTAAAAGCTGTGAGTTGACGAAAAATAAATAATTTAATAAAACACATTTGACAAAGAGATGTTTATGTCCTTCACTAAAAAGCATGCATGCATTCGAAAACCAATACTCAAAACATTTACTTTAATTAAATCATTACGGCCTTAGCCCAACATCATATATCCAAAGTATGAAGGAACTCAGCCCAAAACCAAGTATATGGGAACTCAGCCCAAAACTAATCAAGATTAAATAACCAATTTATCGAAATACAATGTAACCAATCCTCGGCATCCCTGATTCCTAATCAATACCATTATCACGGTTTCCAAGCTACGCGTGTTACTCGGGGTCTCAATCCCGAGTCTCTTCAGAGTCTACCTAGGTTAATGACCCGCAGACCAATGACCTTCCCTGGGGTATAAACCATAAATGCACTCTGATCAAGACTTGTGCCTCGAGGCAGCCCATCTTAGGTAGTGCGTCGTGGCTACTCCGGGGTACTACGAGACGTCCAGAGGAAACAACCAACCACTCCAGGATACTATGGGACGTCTGGAGGGCAACCCCTCATGAGAATGGTGTATGGAAAAAATTTCATAAATCATCTCAAACCATTCAAAGGGTATATGCCCGGGATTTCCATAAAACCATCGTAAATCCACAAATCCAATTTCTCACATTCAAATCCATTAGGGATTCTCTAAACCCAAAATCACATTTATAAACCACAATTGTGACTCATGCCCAATATCATAACCAATTGGACCTCAAGCCCGATCATGTAAATCAAATGGGCCTGCAGCCCGATGTCTCATTAAATCAAATGGATTCCGAGTCTGATAATTTCCAAATCAAATGGGTCTCATGCTCGATTTCCATATCTCGAATCCAAAACCATTCCATTAAACCATCATTAAAACCCAAGCACGTATAAACACAGTATAAAATCATAAACCTCAAAATACGTGCAAATACATAAACACTTAATATAACAATCAAATCCATCATAAATCACATATGTAAAACATATAAAACAGTTATGCATGCATCTAATTTATAAAACAATTGTTCACTCACAGACCATCCTAGTTGCCGCCTCGATACGCGTGCCATAAGCCTTCTAGGGCTAAATCACCATCACCATAACATCTGGATCTTTCCAAATCACACCCAAAGGTCACTAATATACAATACAAGTGTAACACCCCGGAAATTCGAGGATTCTAATTTTGTAAATTATTGAATGAATTGACGTTTTTACCCCTGTGAATTGTATTGCCCAATTTGTTGACTTTTTGATTGGTGGGTCGATCGGACTTTGACCAATGACCATGACGTAGCTCGGGACGTCACGAGTTCATAGACAGGTGGCACATCTAATTTGGACGATCAGGGAAAAAGTTATGACTATCGGAAGTTCAGGGGCATTACCGTAATTTGGACGATGGGGGCAAAAATGTTGACTTTTCGTTTGGCAACTAATTTTCACACGACTCAAGGACTGTTAGGTAGGTCTCAACGCCCTGAGTCCGTTCACAGGTGGCACGCTGAAATCGGACTTCGGATGGCTGAGTTACGGGTCTGGAAAGTGAAGGGCATTTTGGTAATTTCTGAACTAGGGGCATTTTGGTCATTTCACCCCTGGTCATTGTAGCAACCACAGGGGAACAATTGCTGCACCACCGTGTGCGGTGGTTCTGAGTCCCAATTGTTTAATCAGTGTGTGAGTTGGAAAGTTGGGATTGTTTAAAGCCCTATAGACATCAGAACTGTAATGACCCGGAAATTCGAAAAATGAAAATTTGGAAATTTTGAAGAAAAATGACGATTTTGCCCCTTGAATCGGGTGAACGGTTGACTTTTTATTCGAGCGGTCAAACGGACTTTGACCGATTACCGTGACGTAGTTCGGGACGTCACGAGTTCAAGGACAGGTGGAACGCCCGATTCCGACATTCGAGGAAAAAGTTATGACGTGCGGAAGTTGGAGGGTAATTTGGTAAATTGGTCAAACGGGGCCGAAAGTTGACTTTTTGATCGGGACATTGTTTGGACTTTCCGAGAATACCGTTGGGTAGGTCTCGGGATGCTGAATCAATAGACAGGCAGCATGCGTCAATCGGAGTCCGAACGAAAACGTTATGGGTCTAGAACGATTAGGGGTATTTTGGTAATTTGTTATAACAAGGGTAAAATGGTAAATTGCCACAGCAAAGTGAGTAGGACGGTTAGTGGCTGAGTCAGTTTATGGGAATGAGGACTTTCTACCTAAATGACACCTGGCAATGGTTGTGTGAGATTAGTGGAACTTGGGTGTTTTGTTTTTGTACAATTAGTTAATTAAATCAATCTGTGCATTATCATAGTGTTAAATTAGGCTATGGTGTTCGTATGCAACCCAAAAAAACAAGGGGGGGGGGGGGGGGGTAATTCCGCACACAAAATCCATTAATCTCTTCTTCTCTGCTTGATCAATGGATGAAAAGAGAAAACTCGGAAGGATTGGAGAGAATGAGATTGGGAGGAAAATGAAAGAAAAAGGGGAAGAAATGCCCAAGAACCCGAGACCCTTCAAATTGCTCCAAAAATTCGAATTAATCTTTCTAGCTCAAGGTGTTATAAACTGAGATTGAAGTGAGTCCTCTGAGGTCATTCTGAATGGAACTAATTCAAATTCGACGACAATTGGTGTCGTTTGGACCTAGAACGGACATAGCGAGCTCTGGAGATTTTCGAGCTTGGATTGAGTGATTGGGGGCCAATTCGTGTGCAATTGACTTCGAAATTATCTTTAGCATGAGCCTATGATGCTATACGACTCATTAATTGAAGGGTTGGATGCTGGTTTGAGGAACTCGATGATGAACGGACTTCGAACCCGTGAGCTTTGATCGAGTAGATTGAGGTAATTAGTGACGAAATTGACATTACAGATCTTCAATAAACATGAATACGATCCTATTAGTTTAATCAATTGAAGAAATGGACTAGAAATGTGCAGGATTAGACCGGGTCACCTCGCGGGTCGCAGGACCCGTTTACCAGGCAATCGGGTCGAGAAGACAACAGTGATGGGTACTGTAGCAAGCGTGTGGCACCCACGCGCAGCCACTCACGGCGGCGCGTGGGGGCGCGTGAGGGGGAATCCCGAGGTGAGTTCAACATGAAACTTGTCCTATTTAATGTAATGAACATTTTTGGTGTTGGTTGCGAGTCGATCGGACGCCGTCTCGATAATGTTTCGAGGGTCCGAAGGTTTATGTTGCGTATTAAATTAATATTAAATTCCCGGAAAATTATGATAAATTAATATGATGATAATTAGGTCCTTAGTGACCCTGAGTAATGATTTTGGACAGGATTCGGGATTCTTGGCAAGTGTCGGAAATTACGGAAACGCGTGCAGCGCGGGAAACGAGCAGTTGGACGGTGTGTGAGTGGACTTTTGTTTTCTAACCTGAATGCATGCATATATGTTTTAAATGCTTTATAATATGATTTGGTATGATTGATGTTCTGATATGGTGAATTCCGGATTTTGGGGAATATTATATTTTTTTAATCGGTGTTTTGGCACGTTTTTCGAGGAAATGTGCAAATGGTATTTTGGGCTAGGCCCGGAGTTAAAAAGGTTTCCAAAAGAGTATTTTGACTTAATTGGTGAGCCAAGGATGATTTTTGGATTATTTTACTGTGTTCAATGTGATTTCACGGATTTGCGTGATATTGATGTTTTGGGCTTGAGTCCCGGTTGGTAACGATTTTGACTTGGTTGGAAGATAAGGATTTGATTGAGATATTTTGGGATATAATCCCGGATGATTTTCATTATGATTGTGAAATACCCAGACGGTCGAAGCTAGGGGTGTTCCCAGACGGCTGGTACTCGGGGTGAGATATATTCCCAGATAGCCGAGACATGGGGTGTTCCCAGACGGCTAACACTCGGGGTGATGCGTGCCGGGGCAGTCGGAGCTCGGGGTGACTTCCCAGACGACTGAGGCACGGGTTATGGCCTACGTGTAGTGCCGGTGTGACAGTGTGATGGTTTGTGCACTTGTGAATAGTGCGGATTGATTGATTGATTGAGTAATTGATTGTTGACCTTGTTCATGGTACTGTTTGATGTTGATTGTGATTACGTACTGGTATTGAGTACGAGTTTTGGTCTGTGTGGCCAGGTGGTTATGTTTTCATGTGTTTGTCCTGAGAGCCGGAACGGCCTGCGAGCCTGGAGTTGACTTGTTATGTGGATTGGCTGGAAAGCCGGTGATTGTCATTCATATGTTTTACGCCTATGCATGCATGGTTTGATAAACTGGAGGGTAAATGATGTCTTTTATCAATGTGTTTTAACGAATATAATTTTGTCCACTCACACTTTTCTATTTTGTTAACCCTCCAGCCGTGGCACAACGTTCGGGGCTGATATCGAGGCGGAGGCATGAGCGGCAGTTATCCCTTGTCTGATAGGTACTGAAGGCTAGTTTCGGGACTTCAGTTGACTTGTCAGACGGGAGCAGGACTGGGCACGGTTATCGAGGTCCAGTTGGGACGGGTCCTGTCAAGAACGTGGCTGAACATGGACACCATTTGTTAATTCAAGATTCAGACTTTTGCGGGAAACATTTCTCAGTGGATAGTGAGGCTTCCATGAGCTGTTGGCTGGCAAGGGTTGTTTAAACTGAGTGGGATTTAAGTGTGCTTCACTCTGCTGCAGTGAGGGCTGAGAATTGGAGAGGAAAATCAGAGAATTCAGTTTCTGGAAAATTTGAGGGAATTTCGGAGTTTAATTTCTGGTGCTTGTTGGACTAAACCAAGACTTGGTTTAGTCTTCTGGGAGTATTTGGAACTCAACCACATCGAAATCGAGGGGAACCAGCCACGGTTGAGCTGGGACGGAGGCTGCCGTTTTCAGAGAAGTTTCAGAGCTTGGGACGACAACCTTCAGGTACTTTCAGGCCCAATTGATCATTCATTTTAGATCGTTTTGATCCTTTTATGCTTCCTGTAAAGTTAATGGGAGAATGGGTTTGAAACCAGGGAGTTCTGGTGATTGACCCGATTGGTTGATCACGGGTCGAGGGTCTATTTAAGGGACCTTTGAGGTTGATTTTTGACTCAGAACCTAAATTGGATAGTTAATGAACATGTTAGGATCAAATACGAGTGAAATCGAGTGGAAATTGAGGGTCAATTAACCAGGTCAAGCCACGGGTGGCAAGCCCGTATTACAGACAAACGGGTGAAGGTGGTGACACTGTAGCTACAGTGTCAGGCGCGTGACTTTCACGCGCAGCCACTTTGGGCGGCGCGTGAGGGCGCGTTGAGCCTCATCTCTGATCACGATCAACATGACTTTTATTCCTCTCATCATTCTGAACATTTTTGGTGAATTAACCATGTTGATCTGAGATAGTTTTGATGGGTCAGTTTAGGGCCGGTTGTCTCGGGAAACGTGTTGGACGGTTTCCCCAAGCCGATTTCTTTTTCGGACTTTTTGGATAAATGTTTAAGACTTGTAGTGACCCCTACATGTGATTTGGACTGACAGGAATTGTACGATAATCCCGGTACAGGTCCGTACGCGCAGATTCACCGCGGGTTCGTACTGTGAGTGGGCCCGATTTCATTAAACCCTTACATGCTTAAATGTTTTCTGATTTACTTATATTCACATGCTGGAATCAAGAAACGGTTTTGATGATATTGAAATTATGATTATGGCACATTCCACGGTGTTTGGGTTTGAGACCCGTTTTGGTGAAACTTAAAGATTGGTTTGGATTTTATCTATGTATATATATATGTTTTGCATGTGGATATCAATAAAATCTATTTGGTACTGCACTGTATAGATCCATTCTTATGATACTGCCTCCTCCGGATGTGGTACCCCGGAGCGGTCACGGCGCATTTGTCAGGACCCACCACGGTTTCACCCCGAAACCCGAGGTAAATCCCGCTCCCGTCCGACTCCCCGACACAACACCCAAGTAACACTCACTCAAACCCAGTCAGACGCAGGAGTACGTAAACCAAATATCCGAAGTTATCGTTTACAGAGCATAGTACGAAAATACAAGGAAAAGAAAAACCAAGAAAGTACACGCACACGGAAGACTTTAAACTATTCCAGGATCCCTCACGTCCATGCCTCGGACTCTGCCTCAACGTCAAGACCCCGCACTCGCTCCACAACCTGGAGGGCAATTTAAAACAGAAAATGTGAGTGGACCATAATCAAGGAAAAGTTCTAAAACCATTTATCAGAAAACTGAATTTAACCCTCCGTTTTGAAAACCACATGCAGAACCAACAGTTAAGAACACAGGTCTAACTCAATTCTCACAAAACATCATAAGAAACAGAAACACTATAAACAGTTAGAAAAACCAGAGCATGTGAATTCTCAAACCGTATCATAAATCATAAACATGAAATCATCATTTCCTGATCAAACCTGCTGGACCTATCCGATTCTTTAAACTCAATCCAGGCCTTAATCATATCCGAGTCTTTAAACTCCCGAGTCTTTAAATTCAAGGCCTACAGGGGAAATCAATATATCCGAGTCTTTAAACTCAATCAGGGTCTTTAAACCCAATCCGGACGGTCCCCCGTCACATATATCCGGGTCTTTAAACCCAATATCCAGATCCAGCAAATCCAATCCATATCCAGTGTACAACCAATTCAAAATCTATCGCCAAACTCGAATTCGAAACCTCGGTTCGAAGCCCTTCCGGCATCCAGAACCGTCATTCCGAACCCAAATCCAGAAAATTACTTTTCAACCTTTAACCAAAATCCAATTGTCAATTTCGATTTCAAAACCAACCCTTTTTCAAAATCATGTTCCAAAATCCATTTATAATCATTAGAAATCATTTACTAATTGAAATCCCAAAACTATAACATTATAATCAGAAATCAACCTTTTACCGTATAACATGCCAAAGACCGTATTTTCTAAAAAAAACGTGCAGTTATGTAGAATCACATTATAAATCCAACAATCATGAAATTAAATATATAAAACAAATAGTTATGCATGTTCGAGTTTAAGGAAAGGGTCCACTCACAGTACTGAGCCCTACTCGCGTCCCGAACGTCCAGCCCGTTGCTCGGCTTCCTCGGGAAATCCCGATCCTGTTCACAATCATCAAATTACGTCACTAACACGTTCACGAAAGTTCACCTAAATTTCCTCAAAAATTCCCCGAATCGAAAACGTAAAACCCGGAACCTTAAACTTTCACCCTCACGGAACTAAACTCAAACGACTTCCGATTGACCCGAAACCAACTCCATTGAACCCACCAGAACTCCTAGACCAAAAACCATGTTGACCGTTTTCTCCATCGCCGCCGTACGCGCCCCCACGCGCCGTCCAAAGTGGCTGCGCGTGGCCCTCACGCGCCTGCTACAGTGCACCGTCTTCCTCAGACGAACCCGGTTCGGCACAGTAGTCTGCAACTCAGACCGGCGTGCACGGTTCTCCTTCTTCCGTCCACCAAAACGGCTCCTTTCTTCACCAACAGTATCGTCCAGGCCAACCCTACTGCTTCCCCAACTCCATTCACCTCGACACTGTCCCTAGCCCGTCGACTGAAGCTCGAAACCAGACAGCCAAACTCCCCCTGTTTCACGATCCAGCCACCCAGCTCACCCCCTTCACGGTGGCTTCACCAAACTCTTCCCTGGACCTCACTGAACCTAAACCAACCCTCGTAGATCTTCGACTCAGCCCCATACTCAACGACTTTGGGTTCGAACATCACGGCAAAACAGAGCACTAGAGTGCCTGCCGTCGTCTGAGCTCCGCCGTGTACAGCCCCATCACGGCGACCATCCTAGTCGACGCCTAGGACCCTCCTGAACCTCACCCTGACCTCCATTCCTCTCGACTCTAAGCCCAACCTCACGACTTTCACGTTGAACCTCAACGGGAAAACAGAGTAATGAAATGGGGACGAGGAAATTACCTGCCTCCTGTCGCCGCCGTGAGCTCAACCGTGAGGTAGTAGCTCCTCCTGTCTTCCTCCGTCCTCTGAGCACTTCCCTTGACCTCGAGTGATCGATCACGGCTGCACCACCACTCAACTTCTCTGTTTTTCTCCCAGAGTTCCTCCATGGTTCCCGTGGCTCACACCTCACACACACACCCCCGCTGCACCTCTCAACCACCTCACCAGCTTCCCCTCGATCTCCCGTCCCTCACTCACTCACCAGAACTCAGCAACCACCACAATCAGCCTTCAATTTGCCTTCAAAATCTCCCTCTGTTTTCTGTTTCTCTCTGTGTACACACAAGATCACGGGCACGGCTGCACCCCAATTATTTGGGCCGTGTATGCACAGGATTCCACCAGAATCCTCTACACACATGCCACATGTCACAATCCACTCCACACACTCCCACATGGCCCAATCTCAGCCGTTCATTTCCTTTCTCTGTGCACAAATCCCAATGTGCAGAAAGACCAAATTACCCTTCTTTTTAACTTATTTTTACGGTTTTGCCACTAACTTCCTAGACCCATATCTAACACCTCGTAAGTCTGATGAATACGTGCCGTCTGTCATCGAACTCAGGACGACAAGAACTATCTAACCATCCTAGGTCAACGTACCAAAACTCGATTCTACAAAAAGTCAACTATTCCCCCTAATTTACTCAAATTACGATTATGCCCTCAACCTTCCGAACATCACAACTTCCTCCTCGGATGTCGGAATCAGGCGTGCCACCTGCCTATGGATTCGCGACGTCCTAAACTACGTCCTGGTCACTAGTCAAAGTCCATCGGACCTCCCAAACTAAAGTCAACGTTTTTGCCCGAACTAGGGGCAAAATCGTCATTCTACACTTACGGACCTATCGGGACCGCCGCTTAACCTCACTAATTACACCTTAATCAGTCTACTAATCTCGGCTCCCGGGACGGGTTGTTACAGCATTTCCTGCGAGGGGTCATTCTACGGAGGAACCGGACCGTAAAATGACTCAGGAGCAGGATTGCTATAATTTGACGTCAGGGACGTCGAGCGTCTAGGACGCTAGGCATCTGAGATGCCGTACCCAGACAGGGTTCGGGGATTTGATTCGGGATTGAGACCCCGAGTGGCACGCGTAGCCTTGGGACTATGACCTTATTGGACGTCAGGGACGTCGGATATCGGGGATGTCGGGATTGGAGTGTATAGTGCAGTGGTTAAAATTATGTTTATGGTTTTATTACATGTCTTATGATTCATATTATATAATTTATGGTTTAAAATTCTGATGCATGCATGTTTAGAAAACGGAGGGGTAAATTATACGTTTTACTTATTAAACGGTTTTATAAATTTGAGTTTCGGCCCACTCACCCTTAATGTTTTGGTAACCCCTCCAGGCTGTGCTACTGAGGTAGAGGAGGATCTCGAGGTTGAGGCATAGATCTACTTCCGCGTACCTGATCTCCTGTTGGGTGGTTTTCCGGCATGTTTATTTTAGAGTCGTGCTCGCAATTTGTAATTTGGAACATTATCCCTTGTCTGACATCGGTTTATTTCGGATTTGATGTATAACTTTATTTGGTTATTTATTCATTTGAACTTTTGAGGTTAAAATTGGAACGTTATTTTGGGTGTCAGACGGGAGCAGGGCAAGTCCCCATGTGGTTTCAACGGGGGATCGGGGCGGGTCCTGTCAACAAGTCTATAGGATAAACTCACAAAACTTTCAGAAAAGTCAATGTGTCCCGGACATATTTCCCGAGGTGAAAAACCTTGATTTGACCAACTTAACTTTCTTTGATCGACCTGAAACCACCAACATTGGATCCGAATCATCGAAACCTTCAAAATTGCACTGGGCCTACCTCGAAATTCCAGCCCACGCGTCCCCAAGCATGTGGTCAACGTGAAAGTCAACACTGAAAAGTCAACACTGACAACCTTGATAGTGCCATGTGTCGAGTTCCTATTGGTCCCTATCTGACATGTCAGTCTGACATTGTTAGACCTGACATGATGATGTCATCAGGATGACGTCCCTAACCTCAGCCGGACCCTACAATTGGTCATACTGGACCCGCGGCCTGACCCAGCTAATTCTCCTTCGAATCTCAACCATTTTTGATGGGATTTCATCCTACCTGTTCGGCTATCCAATCCCAATTGATCTATATTCTCAAAACCTAGAAAAATGGTTTCGATTTTACCTATGAACTTGTGAACAGTAACGAAACCTACAACCTTGCTCTGCCGTCGACTCCGGCCTCCACCATCCCTGATATCAATTCCTAGACATCCATACAACCACCAAGAACAAGTTCCAAGTGTTAGAATCGAACAACAAGCACCAAAAACCGATAATCGAATTTTGAACCTAAACTCAACGTTTCGGTTTCCGATCGCCTCAGGCCACCGCATCCCCCGATTCTAAGCCCACTCAACTCGCCTCAACGAGTTTAGGGTTCTCACTCATCTTGTCCAAGCCTCCAAAACAGTCAACAGTCATCAAAACACGACCTTCCATTTTTGAACTAAAAACGGCCTCACGAGTTTAGGGTTCTCACTCACCTCTGTCGTCCACGGCGGTCCTGCCGATGGGATTGATGGTGTGGTGGGTGTTCGGGTTTGGACATGAAGGTAATGTAGTGAAGATGGGATTGATGGGATTGATGTAGTGAAGATGGGATTGATGGTGTGGTGGGTGTTCAGGTTTGGACATGAAGAATGATGAAGATATATGAAAATGAAGATAATGAGTGAAAATAAAATATTAAAATAAACCATCAATCAACCAATGGACATAGATCCATACATTATGGAAAGCCACCAATGGGATCAGTGACACTTTTTCAACCAATCAGAATTCATCATTTAATTCGAACCTCGAAAGACGTGAATAGTCCAATTTCATTCTCTTGACCATAACTTCTCCATCCGACGTCTTATTCTGACGTGCCGCCTGTCCACGGACTCGTGATGTCCCGATCTATGTCACAATCATCGATCCTCATGCATTTGACCATCCAGGTTAAAAGTAAATATTTTTCCCAATTCCAAGGGCAAACGGTCATTTAGCACCGTCCGTCCATATTCTCCCAATTCCAGCTTTTCAGCTTGATGGTTCTTCTCAGTCATTAATCCATTATGACATCTGCTCCCACTAGGAGTCACCAAATCTCAACTCATTCCCAAAGGTTTCCATAACGTCTCACTCAGCTGGCACTCACGGCTCCATGGTCACAGTTCGAATCACCAACACAACCCTGACTCACTCTAGAGTCGCACTAAGGTACCTCGTACCAAATATCCATCAATGTAACGTAAGATCAACGGTAAGATCTCATATAGCAGGGCACGCTCAAACGTACAGCATTAATCGGCTTTGGTACTCGCATCAATCAACTCCCTCAGCAGTCCACACTGACGCTAATGAGAGTCACAGAGCAGTCGCTTGACGTAAAGCTACTTGTGGTTACGCTAACTACCCACTCACCCGATCTGAATATACGCAAGCCAATATCTCACTCGACCAGTGTGTAACCAGACCACTTCGAATACCTGCCCAGCAGTGATACAGATCTCAACTCTAGGGTTCCCCTAGCCATCCACGGCTCTGAGAACCTGCTCCTACAATCACTGAACCCATTAAAATCACTCTGGTCCAGCGCACAATATTCAGTATCCAATCCGCGTTCTCAACCAATCCAATGATATCGGGACTAAGCCGATTACTAACATGTTCATCAAATATCAATGGTACATGACATACACCGTCGCCTTGCACCACATATACTTGTCCAGTATTGGTCCTTACACAACGTACTCAATATGTACATCCATTCACCAACTAGTCCACTACATAGCTCGTAGCCAATCACGCTTCAACAACGGAGTCTATCTGTCCAATCCCATATGAGACAGACTATACACCCTAATTTTGTGTCCATTCTGAGTCTTCTGGTCACCCGACCAGCATCTGAATCGTCTAATCCCAATTACGCCATCCAAGACATACCAATCTGAACCACGTTCGCCAAGACGTACCCCTTCTGAATGTAACGCCCCGTCCCTAATTCCAGGATTAGATTAGTGACTAATCACGATTAGTGAGGCTAATCCGTGATTAGTTGGGCAAAATCGGATGAACGATGCAAAATGACCGTTTTGCCCTTGTGCGTGGGCAAAATGTTGACTTTTCGTTCGGGCGGACAAACGGACTTTGACCGATGACCGTGACGTAGTTCGTGACGTCACGAGTTCATAGACAGGTCGCACGTTCAATTCCGACATTCGAGGAGGAAGTTATGACGTTCGGAAGTTCAGGGGCAATTTGGTAATTGTGGTTAAATGGAGTCAAATGTTGACTTTTTGACCAGGAGGTCCAATGGCCGAGGGCCAAGGACCATTACGTAGATCGGGACGATACGAATCCATAGGCAGGCGGCACACTGAAATCGGACTTCAAACGGGAGAGTTATAGGTCACGGAAGTTCGATTTCACTATGCACGTACTTCGAGACGGGGCTGAGTTGGCAAATTCTGATTGGCCAAGATATTTTAGTGGGCCCCATGGATGAGTGACAAGTGTCACTCATCCCATTGGCCAATTTCCCTAAAAAGGGGAACTCACTTAATTAAATATCATTATTATTATTATTTTATAATTAATCTTTCCACCATTCAATCTTGGCCCTCCATCTTCTTTTAATCTCTCAATCCTCACCCTCCATTTCCCATTCTCTCATCTGATAATCACTTCATCCTCCTTCTTTGTTTCTTCCCACCCGAAACCCCATAACCCATATTACCTTCATTCTTCATTTTTCTTCAAAGCACACAAACCACACGACAACATGAACCCATATGCCGTGTGTGTGACCGTGAGAGAGTGATGAGAGACGAAGGACGGCGAGCCACGGCTGGGGAGGGTGGTGGCTCACGATGGTGGACGGCGGAGCTCGGCCGTGAGGTAAGAAAACTTTGAAAATTCGAAATTTAGTTTGAATGGTTTTTACTCGATTCTATAAATTAGGTAAGGTTTCTAGGGACCCTAGGAGTAGAATAGGATTGTTTTCGTTGTTTAGGATGGCCGGGAAAGGCCGTGAACGGTGGAGGAAATTCCGGCCACCATTGATGGCAGATGGAAGCTCGGTTTTGGGTGGTTTTCCTTCGGTTTTTGATGTCTAAAAGATAAGAAATATAATGGATGGTGTGGATCATGACGGTTCAAGGGAACCGGGCATGAATGTTTAGGTTATGTATATATATGTATTCATATATCTTCCTTTACTTCTATTATCTCTATTATCTCCTCCGGGGAGGGTCGTTGGCCTGGGTGGACCCCGGAGTAGTCACGGAGCACCGACTGAGTGGAGTCACCCCCCAGTTGGGTTCCTTACTCTCAGGAAGGCTATGGTTACTATTACCTCGGGTAGGGTTAGTGGTTTACGGACATTGATCTTGACTTTGAGAAGACTCCGATTGAGACCTGGGTAGCACGCGCGTAGCTTTGGAAACCGTGACATGATTGGTTGTGTGAATTATATGTATATGTGATGTATGCTATATATGATATATGATGTGTGTTTACACAGTTTTGGGCAGTGGCCCGTATGGTTAGTTTCTTATGATTTGGGCTGAGTCCCTTATGGATTTGGGCAGTGGCCCGTGTACTTGACTTCATTATGGTTTTTCTGGATAAATGGTTTTCGAATGCATGCATGCTTTTTCGTGAAGGGTACAAATGTCTTTCTTATGAATTGTTTTTATAAACTCTTGGTTTTGTCCACTCACAGCTTTTAATGTTTTGACTGCCCTTCAGGTTGACAGCGGATGTGGACTGTAGCAGAGACCGAGATATCACGTACCTCCTCCGGATCCTGGCGTACTCTGATAGCCCCGGGAGGGCAAAGGTCGGAAATATCCCTTGTCTGACACTACGTGTCAGACGGGAGCAGGGTCATCCCGCATTAATCCCGGGGGGATTGGGATGGGTCCTGTCAGCGTGGTATCAGAGCGGGGTTATCTCTATTCGAGCAACCGTGGAGCTCTTGGTGCAGTACACAGGTCGAGGATATGATATCTCAAGTGGCTACGGTTCGTTATCAACCTGATAGTGGGATGCCAATACGATACTTAGTAGGATTGGAATGTCTTGGTTCGGCATTTGATTCTGGGGTTGCCATAGTTCTATCGAGATTGACAGTATGGGACCCTATGGAAGGATGAATGTATTCGTACGTTAGATTGTGATTGTGAGACGGTTAGTTGGGATCGTCTTTCACGATGTCGTAGGATCGGTTCCGACCACTGGTTGGATGTTGTGACCATCCGATGATAGGATATTGGTGAGTTTGATGCATTTACTGCTGTAGCAGCCGGATTCGGGGAACCCTAGTTGGATTGACGTCTTTTCGATGTCAAGACCACGGGGTCAGTCAGATTATGGATTATACTGCCTTACGCAGTTGGGTTCAGAGTGACCCTAGGGTGTGATTGTGGAACCCTACCTTGGGTGTATGGTTCGGAAATGTGAGTTGACGAGTGGTTTGACTTGGACGACTATTCGGAGTTGGATTCGTTAGTCGGTCTAGTCATGTAAACTTTTGTTGGGACTGCACTCTGCAGTTGAGGGTGTATTTATTGGTTAAACCTAGTTGGTTGTTGTACTACCATAGTTGTGATGGATTGTTGGTGCAACTAAGGTCATGGGCGACCTGGTAGACGACATTGGTTGAGTCCAGTTATAGGTTAGAGTTCGGTTGGACAGGTTACCAGGGTTGGTACTTGTCGATGGAATTCCGGAGCGGGGATACGGAATAGTTAGTACGAGCGGTTGATTCCGTTGGATGTGGAGTCTGGATATCGAGGTGCCTCGTAGGTAGGTCTGCATGAGGTTGGGCCAGACGCTATTGCCGAGAGTGATGGTGGTTACGGTTGTTGGGAATCGGGGACGTTCAGGGGACGTTTCCTTTTCTCATTTGAGTCGTCAGGGTGATTGTACCCAGAGGTGTTGGGTACGAGAGAGGCAGAGTTTTTCCTATTCAAGCAGAGTGTAACGCCCCGGACGTTCTGGAAATGTAATATTATAAATATTGAATAAAATGACGTTTTTACCCCTGTGTTTGTGTGGACGATTTGTTGACTTTTTGATTTGAAGGTCGAACGGACGTTGAGTGATGACCGTGACGTAGTTCGGGATGTCACGAGTTCATAGACAGGTGGCACGTCCGATTCGGACGCTCGGAGTGGAAGTTATGATGTTCGGAAGTTCAGGGGCATTATCGTAATTTGGGCGTTATAAGGGGAAAAAGTTGACTTTTTGTTTGACAATTGATATTCATTTTACTCGAAGACCGTTATGTTCGTCTCGACGCCCCGAATACAACAACAGGCGGCACGCTTGAAACGGACGTCGGATGACCGAGTTACGGGTCACGGAAGTCGGAGGGCATTTTGGTAATTTTTGCCCTGGGGGCATTTTGGTAATTTCCGCACGGGGGTACTGTTCACCACCGTGGAAAACAGAGCAGCGGCCGTGGGTCTTGTGCGTTCAATTGTTTATGGCCCTAGTGGATTGATCAGATGCTTTGTTTATGTGAATTGAGGAAGTGGGAGCATGACTGAGTGGCGTGAGCAGTTTGCAGGAACGGGATTGAGTTTAATATGGCCATGGTTTCTGTGTTTGTGGGAAGCAAGTTTCAGAGAACCTCAGCTGGTCTCCCACGGGTGCTGGAATTGTTGAGTTTGGAGCTCATTTTGCCCAGGAACCCAAGTCCCAGTTTGAAGGAAAAACCAGTGGAGGGAAAAATGGAAGATCAAATTCTGGGGACTTTCGAGCTAAACTAGGGGCCATTCTAGTCTTCTGGGAGCAAGAGGAAACCAACCACGTCGATTTCGAGGGACGACACGCACGAATTGGCCAAGAACGGAGTTCCCTGGTTCTGAGTATTTTCGAGCTTGAGGTCGACGACTTCCAGGTAACGGTGAGCCCAATTGATTGTACTAGTGTGTTCGTATAAGTTTCCTTAAGCTACTGGTGAAATTAATTTGAGTATGGAGTCAGTTTGGGTAAGTTTCAGAGGTCGACTTGTTCGACTGTGTGAGCTTGAGATGGGTCGATTTAGTATAAGTCGAGGTTAACCGATGATGCAGACCTAAAATAAATGGGTAGAGAAGATAATAGGATTGAAAACGGGAAGAATTGATTGAGAATTGAGGGCTAACTGATCAGGTTGAGTCGCGGGTATCAGACCCGTTTAGCAGGCTGTTCGGGTAAGGGAGGAGACACTGTAGCTTGGCGCGTGGCCTTCACGTGCAGCCACTTTGGGCGGCGCGTGACGGCGCGTGTGACGTCAACTCCGATCACGGTCAACATGAGAAATAATCCTTTCAGTCTAATTAACAATTTCCCTTTTGGATTCGAGTTGTTCGGGAGTCGTTCGGGATAAGCTCGGGAGCCCGGAAGTTTAGGTCCTTAAGGTTTATTTTTCCGAAAAATCCGGGAAATTGGGGAAAAATCTTACGAGCTATTTGGGGATGTTTGTAACCTTTCTTGTACATTTTTACAGGCCCGGACACTTCCGAAGCTACGGAGGAGCACGCGGGACGCGATTGACGCGTCCTAAAACCGTGAGTGGACTTTTCGATTTCCTAAATTGGGCATGCATGACTATTTTGCTTATTTATCTCATGGTTTTACATATGATTTTATGATGGTGATATGTTATATCGGTTTTACGTGTTTTCACATTTTTCGAGATATTTACCGTATTTCACGCATTTCGAGGTTACGATTTTCGCTTATGCATGCGTGATGATGTTTGATCACATTGTGAAGTAATTACTGGAAATTGCATGTGTTGGAATTTGCATGAGAATTCGGACACGAGTCCTGTTACGATGAGAAATGTTTTTGGAATAATGTTGGAAAAAGATTTGTGATGAATCCTGATTTATTATGTTTAAAAACGGTTTTGGGTTTAAAGACCCGGTTAATGGTTGGATCTGGTTTTGGGTTTAAAGACCCGGTTAATGGTTGGATCTGGTTTTGGGTTTAAAGACCCGGTTATTTAATGACGGGGGCGGGCCCAAAAATTGGGTTTAAAGACCCGAATTGAGATTAAAGACTCGTGAGTTTAAAGACTCGATTATTATGATACCCCCCGAGGCCTATTAATCATGTTTTGAGTTTAAAGACTCGTTGATATCCCGGGAAGGCCTAATGTCGAGTTTAAAGACTCGGATGGATCCAATGGCATAATTGTGGTTAATGATTCACGTTTTACTTGATTTGTGCAATTAACGTTCAAATGACGGTTTCTGAAACCTGGAATTATTAAATGGTTTTTACATGAATTATGGTGATCCTTTGTAACGTTTTCCATATGTTTCGGAAAAAGAGTTTTCAAAAGTTTAATATGCAAATTTGGATATTTGGTCATGCATGCGTGTTACAAAACTGGAGGGCGAACCCAATTTCGGAAAAACTGTTTTCCCTATAAATCTTATGTTTCGGTCCACTCACACTTTGTTGTTTTAAATTCCCTCCAGGTCGTGGAACAAGCGTGGGGGCAAGCGCCGAGGCAGAGGCGGAGGCATAAAGTTTTTCCGTTGCAGAGTAGTTAGTTCACAGAGTAGGACTTGTATCTTTAACTTGTTTTGTAATATTGCTCTGTGAAACTGTGGACTTGACGTCCAGTCGGATGTATTTGTTTAATCTCCCTGGTCTGACAATGGGTGTGTTGTAATTTTAACTAATTTTCCGATCTTTTTGGTTCGATTGTCAGACGGGAGCAGGATGCTTCCCGATTATCGAGGCGATAATCGGGGTGGGTCCTGTCAATTGGTATCAGAGCCTAGGTTTACGATTCGTGTCCGGCACTCGGGTGTGCCTTGATTATTGTACTAACTTATGCCTCTGTCAGAGAAGGACGACCGGCCATGCCTCCGCGACGCAAACCCCCTCCACGACCTAATGGCGATGCCGAGAGCGCTTCGATCGAGCGAGCCCAGCGTCTTGGGGCTACGGTGTTCAGTGGTGGAGCGGATCCCGAGGATGCTCACCGTTGGATTTCTCGGATTAAGCGGATTTTTACTGTGATGCACTGTCCTCTTGAGGAGCGTGTGGTGTTGGCTACATTTCTACTTGATGGCTCTGCTTATGAGTGGTGGTATACTCTGGAGTTGTCGGGCTGGGATGCCCGTACAGTGGCTTGGGAGACCTTTCGTGAACGGTTTCTGGACCAGCATTATCCCCGTTCATTCCGTTATGCTAGGGAGACCGAGTTTCTACAGCTCCAGCAGGGGAGCATGTCCGTGGCTGAGTATGAACAGAAATTTCAGATGCTAGCTCGTTTTGCTCCTACCTTTGTATCTACTGAGGCTGAGAAATGCCGTAGGTTCGAGCTTGGCCTACGGGGTGAGATACGGGCCATTGTGACGGCCGGAGCTTTTGCCACTCTCAGGGAGTTGTCTGATGCCGCGGTGCGGGTTGAGGCTAGTCTCCCGACATGTCCACAGTATTCTGGTGGTGGACAACGTCGCGAGCGTTCATATCCTGGATCGTATGGTCAGAGAGCCCCGAAGAAGGGACGTTATAATGGAGCCTCATCCGCAGGCAATGATCGTTATGGCAGGCCTGGTAACTATCAGGGTTCCGGATTCCGAGCGCCTAGGGCGCAGACTGGTCCGCAGGCGAGCGCGACTTCTGTTGCTTCCACGGGACGGCAGGGTGGTGGTTTTGTTCGAGATGCTTCCAGTGTCATCTGTTTCTTCTGTGGCGAGCGGGGCCACTATCGGAGGGACTGTCCATCTTTGCCACAGGGTGGTGGCGCAGGTCGGGGTGGAGCTGAGCAGGGACGGAGCACAGCTGCAGTTTCTGGGACTGGGAGCACTCGCGGAGGTGGTACTGGAGCGGCTAATGGACAGAGGGGCCGGGGCCGTGGGCGAGCAGCTAGACCACAGGCCCGAGTTTTTGCTGTTACGCAGCAGGAGGCCAGGGCAACGCCTGGTGTTGTGACAGGTACACTCACGATCTTTGGACATGATGTTTGTGCTTTAATTGATCTCGGAGCTACTCATTCATTTATTTCACGGGACTGTGAGTTGTTGGCGGGTAGAGAGGTGTCCGCACTGGACTGTGACATGGGAGTGAGTACGCCCACCGGAGATGTGTTTGTGGTGAATCAAGTGTTGCGGGAGTGCCCCGTAATGGTAGGTGATGTTGGTCTGGTGGCAGATTTGATACTCATGGACTTGCATGACTTTGATGTCATCTTGGGTATGGATTGGTTGACGCTCCATCATGCCTCTATCGAATGCGTCGATAAGAGGGTTACTTTTCGGAGCCCGGGGTTACCGGAAACCACTTTTCAGGGAATTCAGCGAGCAACTCCTGTCGGAGTGATATCTGCCCTGAAGGCAAGTAAGTTGTTGAGGAAGGGGTGCCAGGGATACTTAGCTCAAGTGTTGGATTCACGAGCTGCACCATTGAGGGTGGAGGATATACCGATTGTACGGGAGTTCCCGGATGTCTTTCCGGAGGATCTACCGGGATTGCCACCGCATCGAGATGTTGAGTTCACTATTGATCTGGTTCTAGGTACGCAACCTATTTCTCAGACTCCATATCGTATGGCGCCAGCCGAGTTGAAAGAACTGAAGGCGCAGTTACAAGAATTACTTGAGATGGGATTTATTCGACCGAGCGTATCCCCCTGGGGAGCCCCGGTGTTGTTTGTGAAGAAAAAGGATGGGAGTTTGAGACTTTGCATCGATTACAGGCAACTGAATAAAGTAACTGTCAGGAACAAATACCCGTTGCCTCGGATCGATGATTTGTTCGATCAGCTGCGAGGAGCGCAGTACTTCTCCAAAATTGATCTACGTTCTGGGTATCATCAATTGCGGGTTAAGGATGAGGATGTACCCAAGAC
The DNA here is from genome assembly GCA_032719365.1 of Prinsepia uniflora. Taxonomy (NCBI): domain Eukaryota; kingdom Viridiplantae; phylum Streptophyta; class Magnoliopsida; order Rosales; family Rosaceae; genus Prinsepia; species Prinsepia uniflora. The sequence continues at coordinate 40,910,151 of CM064865.1, read as the reverse complement.
AGCCTTTAGGACCCGTTATGGTCATTATGAGTTCCTTGTGATGCCGTTTGGCTTGACCAACGCACCCGCAGCGTTTATGGATTTGATGAACCGAGTGTTGCGGCCTTACTTGGATCACTTTGTCATCGTGTTCATCGACGATATCCTGGTCTACTCGAGGAGTGCGGAAGCGCACGAGGAGCACTTAAGGATGGTGCTAGGTACCTTGAGGGAAAACCAGTTGTACGCGAAGCTCAGCAAATGTCAGTTTTGGTTGACGAGCGTGAGTTTCTTGGGGCATGTGATCTCAACGGACGGGATCAGTGTGGATTCTCAAAAAATTGAGGCTGTGGCGAAGTGGGAACAACCGAGGACCGTCACTGAAGTTAGAAGTTTCTTGGGTTTGGCTGGCTATTACAGGAGGTTCGTAGAGGGTTTCTCTACCATTGCTGCCCCGTTGACGCGACTGACGCGGAAGGGAGTCAAGTTTGAGTGGGATGACGATTGTGAGCGTAGTTTTCGGGAGCTAAAGGAAAGGTTGACATCTGCTCCTATACTGACCCTTCCAGACGACAGTGGGGAATTTGAGGTGTACAGTGATGCATCCTTACAGGGTTTGGGATGTGTACTAATGCAGCATGGGAAAGTGATCGCCTATGCTTCGCGCCAGTTGAAACCGCATGAGCGCAATTATCCGACGCATGACTTGGAGTTAGCTGCTGTCGTGCATGCGTTAAAAATTTGGAGACATTACCTGTATGGTGCGACTTGCAGAATGTTCACGGATCACAAAAGCCTGAAGTACTTGTTCACTCAGAAGGAGTTAAATGTGAGGCAGCGACGGTGGCTAGAGCTAATTAAGGATTATGATTGCACGATTGAGTACCACCCGGGAAAAGCCAATGTGGTGGCTGATGCTCTAAGCCGGAAGTCAACGCATTCTGTAGCACATCTACGAACGGTTCATTTACCACTTTTGGTTGAACTCCGTAAGAATAGCATTGATTTGGGTTTGGATGGCCAAGGTGTCTTGCTGGCTAATTTTCATGTGAGACCACTTCTGGTCGATCGGATCGTTGAGGTTCAATCTCAAGATCCTGTCTCATGTGTACTTCGGATTGAAGTGGAAGCCGGCGAGCGGCTAGATTTCACAGTCAGGGAGGATAGAGCTTTGCTAAAAGAAGGACGGTTGTGTGTGCCCGATGTTGAGGCACTGAAGAAGGAGATCTTGGACGAAGCTCATAGTTCGGCCTACGCGATGCATCTTGGTGGGACCAAGATGTATCGTACCTTGCGAGAGATTGCCGAGTTTGTCAGCAGGTGTCTGATTTGCCAGCAAGTGAAGGCTGAGAGACAACGACCTTATGGAGCCTTGCAACCACTACCTATTCCGGAATGGAAATGCGATCACTCGACAATGGATTTTGTGTTTGGACTTCCTAGGACACCCAGGGGTCACGATGGAGTTTGGGTGATTGTGGACAGGCTTACGAAATCAGCTCACTTCTTGCCAGTGCGAGAGAACTTCAGGATGACACAGTTGGCCCTGTTGTTTATTGACGAGATCATCCGTTTACACGGTACTCCGGAATCAATAGTTTCTGACCGAGACCCAAGATTTACTTCTCGATTTTGGCAGAGTCTGCAGGAAGCATTTGGGACGAAACTTCGTTTCAGTACTGCATTTCATCCTCAGACTGACGGCCAGTCTGAGCGGACCATCCAGACATTGGAGGATACAATGCGAGCTTGCGTTTTGCAATTTCAGGACACCTGGGGGTCACATCTAGCCTTGATGGAATTTGCCTACAACAACAGCTATCAGGCGAGCATTGGGATGGCTCCGTACGAAGCCTTGTACGGACGGCTGTGCAGAACTCCGTTGTGTTGGACGGACGTGGGTGAAAGGAAGCTGACTAAATCCGAATTGGTGGAACTGACGACCGAGAAGGTCAAACTCATCAGGGATCGGCTCAAGGCAGCCCAAGACAGACAAAAGAGCTATGTGGACCATCGGATTCGAGATCTGGAGTTTGCGGTCGGAGATCGGGTATTTCTGAAATTGTCCCCTTGGAAGGGTGTAGTGCGATTCGGCAGGCGAGGAAAGTTGAGCCCTCGTTATATTGGACCTTATGAGATTACCGAGAGGATTGGCCCGGTGGCCTACCGGCTGGCACTACCGCCAGAGCTTTCGAGGGTCCACGATGTTTTCCATGTGTCGATGTTGCGGAAATATGTGTTTGACGCATCTCATGTACTGGAGGATCAGCCCATTGAACTTCGAGATGATTTGAGCTTCGAGGAACAGCCGGTACAGATTTTGGATCGAAAGGATAAAGTGCTACGTCGGAAGACCGTTCCTCTGGTAAAGGTTCTCTGGAGGAACTAGGATGTGGAGGAAGCCACATGGGAACCCGAGGCGCAGATGCGAGAACAGTTCCCCTACTTGTTTCCTTGAAATTTCGGGACGAAATTTCTTAAGGGGGGAGGATTGTAAAGCCCCGGACGTTCTGGAAATGTAATATTATAAATATTGAATAAAATGACGTTTTTACCCCTGTGTTTGTGTGGACGATTTGTTGACTTTTTGATTTGGAGGTCGAACGGACGTTGAGTGATGACCGTGACGTAGTTCGGGATGTCACGAGTTCATAGACAGGTGGCACGTCCGATTCGGACGCTCGGAGTGGAAGTTATGATGTTCGGAAGTTCAGGGGCATTATCGTAATTTGGGCGTTATAAGGGGAAAAAGTTGACTTTTTGTTTGACAATTGATATTCATTTGACTCGAAGACCGTTATGTTCGTCTCGGCGCCCCGAATACAACGACAGGCGGCACGCTTGAAACGGACGTCGGATGACCGAGTTACGTGTCACGGAAGTTGGAGGGCATTTTGGTAATTTTTGCCCTGGGGGCATTTTGGTAATTTCCGCACGGGGGTACTGTTCACCACCGTGGAAAACAGAGCAGCGGCCGTGGGTCTTGTGCGTTCAATTGTTTATGGCCCTAGTGGATTGATCAGATGCTTTGTTTATGTGAATTGAGGAAGTGGGAGCATGACTGAGTGGCGTGAGCAGTTTGCAGGCACGGGATTGAGTTTAATATGGCCATGGTTTCTGTGTTTGTGGGAAGCAAGTTTTAGAGAACCTCAGCTGGTCTCCCACGGGTGCTGGCCGTTTGAATCGACTGACAGAGTAAGAGAGTGAGGAGGGGACTCAGTTGGATCATTTTGGGCATCATTGTGAGGGCTGAGGTTGAGAGAGACGGTGAGAAAACAGTTTCGGGTTTTCGGGGGGAAACTCAGAGTTCAATTCCTACGGGCTTTGAGGTGAAACTAAACACATAGGGAGTCTTCTGGGAGTGACAGAATCACGACGGTGCTGGAATTGTTGAGTTTGGAGCTCGTTTTGCCGAGGAACCCAAGTCCCAGTTTGAAGGAAAAACCAGTGGAGGGAAAAATGGAAGATCAAATTGTGGGGACTTTCGAGCTAAACTAGGGGCCATTCTAGTCTTCTGGGAGCAAGAGGAAACCAACCACGTCGATTTCGAGGGACGACACGCACGAATTGGCCAAGAACGGAGTTCCCTGGTTCTGAGTATTTTCGAGCTTGAGGTCGACGACTTCCAGGTAACGGTGAGCCCAATTGATTGTACTAGTGTGTTCGTATAAGTTTCCTTAAGCTACTGGTGAAATTAATTTGAGTATGGAGTCAGTTTGGGTAAGTTTCAGAGGTCGACTTGTTCGACTGTGTGAGCTTGAGATGGGTCGATTTAGTATAAGTCGAGGTTAACCGATGATGCAGACCTAAAATAAATGGGTTAGAGAAGATAATAGGATTGAAAACGGGAAGAATTGATTGAGAATTGAGGGCTAACTGATCGGGTTGAGTCGCGGGTATCAGACCCGTTTAGCAGGCTGTTCGGGTAAGGGAGGAAAAACTGTAGCTTGGCGCGTGGCCTTCACGCGCAGCCACTTTGGGCGGCGCGTGACGGCGCGTGTGACGTCAACTCCTATCACGGTCAACATGAGAAATAATCCTTTCAGTCTAATTAACAATTTCCCTTTTGGATTCGAGTTGTTCGGGAGTCGTTCGGGACAAGCTCGGGAGCCCGGAAGTTTAGGTCCTTAAGGTTTATTTTTCCGAAAAATCCGAGAAATTGGGGAAAAATCTTACGAGCTATTTGGGGATGTTTGTAACCTTTCTTGTACATTTTTACAGGCCCGGACACTTCCGAAGCTACGGAGGAGCACGCGGGACGCGATTGACGCGTCCTAAAACCGTGAGTGGACTTTTTGATTTCCTAAATTGGGCATGCATGACTATTTTGCTTATTTATCTCATGGTTTTACATATGATTTTATGATGGTGATATGTTATATCGGTTTTACATGTTTTCACGTTTTTCGAGATATTTACCGTATTTCACGCATTTCGAGGTTACGATTTTCGCTTATGCATGCGTGGTGATTTTGATAAAGTACCTGGATATGAATATGCATGTTTCGGATTTATGATGTTTGATCACATTGTGAAGTAATTACTGGAAATTGCATGTGTTGGAATTTGCATGAGAATTCGGACATGAGTCCTGTTACGATGAGAAATGTTTTTGGAATAATGTTGGAAAAAGATTTGTGATGAATCCTGATTTATTATGTTTAAAAACGGTTTTGGGTTTAAAGACCCGGTTAATGGTTGGATCTGGTTTTGGGTTTAAAGACCCGGTTATTTAATGACGGGGGCGGGCCCGAAAATTGGGTTTAAAGACCCGAATTGAGTTTAAAGACTCGTGAGTTTAAAGACTCGATTATTATGATACCCCCCGAGGCCTATTAATCATGTTTTGAGTTTAAAGACTCGTTGATATCCCGGGAAGGCCTAATGTCGAGTTTAAAGACTCGGATGGATCCAACGGCATAATTGTGGTTAATGATTCACGTTTTACTTGATTTGTGCAATTAACGTTCAAATGACGGTTTCTGAAACCTGGAATTATTAAATGGTTTTTACATGAATTATGGTGATCCTTTGTAACGTTTTCCATATGTTTCGGAAAAAGAGTTTTCAAAAGTTTAATATGCAAATTTGGATATTTGGTCATGCATGCGTGTTACAAAACTGGAGGTCGAACCCAATTTCGGAAAAACTGTTTTCCCTATAAAGCTTATGTTTCGGTCCACTCACACTTTGTTGTTTTAAATTCCCTCCAGGTCGTGGAACAAGCGTGGGGGCAAGCGCCGAGGCAGAGGCGGAGGCATAAAGTTTTTCCGATGCGGAGTAGTTAGTTCACAGAGTAGGACTTGTTTCTTTAACTTGTTTTGTAATATTGCTCTGTGAAACTGTGGACTTGACGTCCAGTCGGATGTATTTGTTTAATCTCCCTGGTCTGACAATGGGTGTGTTGTAATTTTAACTAATTTTCCGGTCTTTTTGGTTCGATTGTCAGACGGGAGCAGGATGCTTCCCGATTATCGAGGCGATAATCGGGGTGGGTCCTGTCACAGAGGTACGGGATCGTCGCTCGGTATGAGCGGAGATCTAGAGTTGTCTGTTTCACACACTTGATGCTGATACTGATACTTGTGTGTTGGAGTTAGTGATAGTGCTGGTACTCGTGCTGGTGCTGGTGCCGGTGATTGTGACGACGTTGAGTCACATCCGTCGTAATGGGCATATGTTCAGTATCTGTGGTTCAGGAGTGGATCTCAGATAGAGTTAAATTGGTTATGGGACACGTGGAATGCGGGTTTTCCACATTGGTATTGGGTATTTCGAAGTCAGTTTGAGTGACTTCTCAGGTTCTACCATGGTAGATGATGGCAGGTGATATTTGTTGTCACTAGTACATTAGGTTGTGTATGGGTTAGTGGACCCAGGATTTATCTTGGGTCATCAGGTGGAGTTGAGGATGTTGGGACTAAACTTCTTTTCGAGGTAAATCCCATATGCTATATTCCTCAGGTGAGTAGGTGACACGACCCATCCCAATCCCCCCGGGATTACCATGGAATGTGTCATGCTCCCGTCTGACAAGAGGTGTCAGACAAGGGATAACCTATTGCCACTGCCCAAACGGGCTTCCAGAGTGCACAAGGATCGATGGAGGAGGTGTGTGACGTCCCAGTCTCTGCTTCAGTCGCTTCCGGAATCAACCTGAAGGGCATTAAAAACAAAAGCTGTGAGTGGACGAAAATTAACAAGTCTGTTTAAAATATTTATAAAGACATTTATGCCCCAAAGTAAAAACATATGCATGCACCAAAAGCCAATAATCACAAATTTACTTAGAAATAACCATTAGGGCCTTAGCCCGGAAACCAAAGCATAGTTTCAAATCCCAAAAGTTAATCCAAGAGTTATTTCCATAAATCCAGTAATATTCATTTATTATTTTTCCATCTCCGACATCCCCGATGCCTAGCGTCCCTGACGCTTGACGTCCCCGACGTCATATCTCACGGTATTAAGAAACGCGTGCTGCCCGGGGTCTCACCGGGTCCATATCTCTGACATCCCTGATGTCTGAGGTCCTTGACGTGTAATCATAGCAATCCTGCTCCTGGACAATATACGGTCTGGTAGCTCCGTACAATGACCCCTCGCAGGCAATGCACCGTGACTTCTCCAGTGTCCCCGACACTTGGAGGAGACCAATATATATATCCTCATATCGAGATGGTTTTATGGAACACATTTTATTATTCATTTTCAACATATCACAAGGGCCCTGCCCTAACTTTCCATAAAACCGTCATAAGTCCAAATAGTTGATTATCAAGTCCGAAATCATTTATTCAATTCCATTTTAGGGTCCCCGACCCAAAATTGCATATATAAATCAACTGGGCCCCTGGCCCGATTTCATAAGTCAACTGGGCCCCTGGCCCGATTTCTTAAATCAACTGGGCCGCTGGCCCGAATTTACTTTATCAAATCCGTAACTGTTTGATAAAATCATATCCGAACCACAATTATGGATATCAGTGCAAATCAGGAAAACCTCGATTTACGCGCAACCCGTAAATCGCCTCGAAATGCGTGAAATCACATAAATTCACCGATATCCAAATCAAAGCATATAAAATCAATTATAACAATCATGAAACAGTTATGCATGCATCGAATTTATAAAACCAATGTCCAATCACAGACCGTTTAAACGAGTGCCTCGATACGCATGCCATATGCCTTCCCGGGCCACTCCACTATCACCGGGACTCCCAATCCTGTCCAAATCACATTAGAGGGTTACTAACCTCCTCATTAACATCCTATTAAAGTCCCGAAATTTTCCCGAATTCTTAAGTATTTTTAAATTGGATTTAAAACCTTCGGACATCCCGAACAATATCGAAACGGGGTCCGATTGACACGAAACCAACGCTAAAATGTTCGTTACATTGCATAGGATAAAAGTCATGTTGACCTCACCTCGAGATTCATGCCCACGCGCCGTCACGCGCCGCCGTGAGTGGCCGCGCATGAAAGCCACGCGCCTGCTACAGTGACTGCTACAGTCATCGTCTTCACCCGTATGTCTGGTAAACGGGTCTGATTACCCGCGATCTGACCCGGCCAGATAACCATCAATTCATGCTCGATTCCTTCTGTTTTCGATCCTAAAACAATCATTAACCAATCAATTTCAGTTCTGTGTCAATGATCAACACCAACCATCCCTTAATCGCGCCATCAACCCGTGATCACCAAAACGGGTCGATCACCGTAACTCCACAATTCCTCAACCATTGTCAAATTAACATTCCAGTAAGCTCATTAGGATTAATATGAACTAATTCGCATGATTAATTGGACATGAAGTTACCTCAATCACCACGACTCAAGCTTGGATATCCGGCCGTCCACCTCATCCGTCCACAGCTCTAGGAGCTTCAAAACTTGCCCCATTTGATCTGGATCGACTCAGTAAAGTTCCAGAAAGCTATTTCAGATCACAATTAGGCTTGGGCTGGCCTGAAAACCGAAATTCGAATTTGAACTCTCTAAAAACCAGTTTCGGGTTTTTGAACAATCCCACACCAATTTCACTCATTTCCTTCCTTTCTCAATCTCAGAACACTTCACTCAGTCCCTTAAACACATTCACCATCACAAATCCGCTCAATTGGGCCCTGGAAAGGCTGGTCACATGTGGGAAGCACTCTGCTTTTCTTCCATTTTCAGGTGCACCAGCCATAGTTTAATGGCCAACCTCACCGTCCCACACAGCCTTGCATCGCACAATCATTAATAAACAATCCCATAATTCATATACAATAGTTTTGGCCAGCAATTTGCCCCATAAACAAACCTCTCGTACACTGGCCATGTTCCCCATCCACGGTGCTACAGTAACCGTTCAAACAACTCTGTGAAATTACTATTCTGCCCTTGTGCAGTAAATTACCAAAATGCCCCTCACGCATCCAGACCCCTAACTCGGTCATTCGGACGCCGATTAATGCGTGCCGCCTGTCTACGGACTCAGGGCATTGAGACCTTCCTAACGGTCCTCGGTCCTCGGCCATCGGACTTCCCGATCGAAAACTCAACATTTTCTCCTATTTTGTCCAAATTAAGAAAATGCCCTTGGGCTTTCGAACGTCATAACTTCCACCACAAAAGTCGGAATCGAACGTGCCACTTGTCTATGAACTCGTGACGTCCCAAACTACGTCACGGTCATTGGTCAAAGTCCATTTGACCGTCCGAATTTGTCCGAATTCACTCAACTAATCCCAGATTAGTCATTCTAAATCATAATTAAATAATATTAAATCCCGATACTCGGGACGGGTCGTTACAGTAGGCGTCCGACGAGGTTGGAATTTTGTCAGCCTTAGATGTGTTGATATTGGGATTGGCTTCCATATGAAGTCAATCGATGGTAATGTGGTAATCGATTGAGCATGTAACCGATACGTTCGGTTATGGTACGTCTCGGTAGACGTGAACGATATTTCGAGTTTTGGAATCAGATTTCTGGATGACGATTCAGGATTTGATTTTGGAACTTGAAAGAGGATTTCTGGATTTGGGTTTTGGAATCGGATTCTGGGTGACGATTCAGAATTTGATTCTAGAGCTTGACTGTGGATTTTCTTTTATGGATTTGGGTTCGAAATGGTTATTTCTAATACTAGTTTATGGAATGATGATTTCGGATTCGAATTTGGAAATGGTTATGGATATGATTTCTCGGTTGAATTCGGGATTTCTTATGAAATTGCGGATTCGGATTCGGATTTGGGAATAGATGATGGGTTGGAGTTTCGATTTGTCTAATACTGGATTGGACAAGTGGACTCCATTATTGAAATGTGATTGGCTATGACCTTGGTGGTTGTAGTCTGGTTGATGGATAGATGTACGTACCTTGTACGTTGTTCAAGGTACGATACCGGGAAAACTTGTGGTGTTTGGTGACGGTATATAGGTTATACCAGTGGTACGTTGGTGAGCGTGTTGGTAGTCGGCTTAGTTCCGATACCATCAGATTAGTTGAGGTCATGAACTGGACATTGGATATTGTGCATTGGGTCATGGTACTTCTGGTGGGTCTAGTTACACACAGGTCGAGGGTTTTGTTGGTAGATGTATACTCAGGTTGAGTAAGTTGGTGGTTAGTATAACCACAAATGGGTATAGTGTCAGTTTTTGACTGACTACTGTCAAGTGGTGACAGTTTGTCGAAGGTGTCAGCGTGGATCGGTTAGTGAGGTCTGATGACTCCCAGTGGGAGCATACGTCAGGATAGATTGGGATTGAGAAAGGAACCTTTAAGTTGGTTGTGACAACGAAACGGTAGATTTGACAAATGGTGTCAATTCGGGACATATGATTACTGTCATTCGACGTGGTCGAATGTAGTCGATGCGACGTAAACGTTAGTGGTACGTCTTTTTGCAGATGAGTAAGTTTTGTTTGGTAAGTTGGTGTACGAGTGTACAGGAGTTTCAACATCGATTGTACTTTCCACGAGGTGGATGTGGAATCAGAATAGTTGGAGTTTCGAGAACGAAACTAAATTAAGGAGGGAAAAACGGTTGGATTTAGGTCGGTTGGAATTTCGAGCACGAAATTAATTAAGGAGGGAAGGTTGTAACGACCTGTCCCTAATTCCAGGATTAGATTAGTGACTAATCACGATTAGTGAGTCTAATCCGTGATTAGTTGGGCAAAATCGGATGAACGATGCAAAATGACCGTTTTGCCCTTGGGAGTGGGTAAAACGTTGACTTTTCGTTCGGGCGGTCAAACAGACTTTGATCGATGACCGTGACGTAGTTCGTGACGTCACGAGTTCATAGACAGGTGGCACGTTCAATTCCGACGTTCGAGGAGGAAGTTATGACGTTCGGAAGTTTAGAGGCAATTTGGTAATTGTGGCTAAATTGAGTCAAATGTTGACTTTTTGACCGGGAGGTCCGATGTAAGGCCCGTGTCCTGGAGGGAACGGTGAACAATCCCACATTCCTGCGAGGGGACAATGGTCTGGGAGAGGATGGTGGTGTGCCTTAAAGGTGTAGGCACACACCTATCTAGCATGAGGCCTTCCGTGGTCGCGTTGGTTAGAGGCTTGCCTTCGAGTATTGCTCTACCACGAGGTCACGGGAACAAAACCCAGCGGGCGCATTGGAGGTAGATTCCCAATGGCGTGCCGATCTGTGGACAATATCATGTTAGATAGAGCGTGCCGCTGCGCCACTCTGATTTAGATGAGGCCTTTTGGGAGCTCAGTAGCTTTGGGGGGGATTGGAACCCCAAAGTTAAGCGAGTTGAGGCTGGTGCAATTCCATGATGGGTGACCCCCTGGGAAGTTGCACCGTGAGCTCCCGAAAACAAAACCTTGAGGGCGCAGGCTTGCCGTTGTGTATTGTTGTGGCCCAAAGAGGACAATATCGTGCTAGATGAGTCGGGGCCTGGCCGAGGAGGGTCGGGTCCTCACAATTTGGTATCAGAGCGAGACCCCGACCGGGAAGTGTGCCAGCGAGGACGCTGGGCCCTAAAGGGGGTGGATTGTAAGACCCGTGTCCTGGAGGGAACGGTGAAAAATCCCATATTCCTGCGAGGGGGAATGGTCTGGGAGAGGATGTGGGTGTGCCTTAAAGGTGTAGGCACACACCTATCTAGCACTAGGCTTTTTGGTAGCTCAAGTGGCTTTGGGGGGGATTGGAACCCCAAAGTTAAGCGAGTTGAGGCTGGTGCAATTCCATGATGGGTGACCCCCTGGGAAGTTGCACCATGAGCTCCCGAAAACAAAATCGTGAGGGCCCTTCCCAAAGCGGACAATATGGTGCTAGATGAGTCGGGTCCTGACCGAGGAGGGTCGGGTCCTGACAATTTGGTATCAGAGCACGTTTTGCTCGTGCAGTACGCGCAGGTCGAGGATGTGATGTCTCTGAAGTCTCAACAGCCCGTCATCAACCTGGTAGTTAGGGCATTAGTACGAGGATTCGGTAGAATCGAACCGTAGTTAGAGTATGTTGAGGTTCGATTGGCATAAAATGCCACGTGTTTCGAGGCTAGATCCCAAGTAGGATCAGAATTTGGGTGAAAGATAGCGGCTTAGAGCCATGGTGTTACCGGTGGATAGGACTATGCCGACCGGTAGACACAGTATGACAACGTGAGAGTCGTGACAACTCGACTGTTTTTCACTGGTTTTCATGATAATGATATGTTGTGGATATTAGGGCTTTCGGGGTGAAATATGTTTCCCCCGAAGTGCACCCTGGATATTAGGGCTTCCGGTTGGGAATGTGTTTCCCCGGAATGAACCCTGAAGATAACGCTCGCCTCCCCAGTGGATGTGTGTACCCCGGAGAGGTCACGTAGCACAGTCTGTTGTCGTGCAGCAGAGGGAGGCTCGACTCAAATCAGATGTGCTAGATTATATGGAGATCGGTCGTCGATGTATTCACGACAATTTGAATTACCGGCTGGTGATGTGTTCACAGCGGTGGATGCTCGGATTTTGAGCGGTCCTTGAGCCTATTGATTTGCACACGTTGTACGGATAACGTGACTATATGAGATTGGATATGAGAATAGATATGGAAATGAGTCCCGTGGTTTTTATTGTTTATGATTTGTGCTTTATGAACGTTTGTGCCCAGATTTACTTTACTCATGATTTATGATATGCATGCATGTTGGCAAAATTGGAGGGTAGGAATGTATTTTGATAAATGTATTTCTAAAAATTTGTTTTTTCCACTCACATTTTTTGTGTTTTTATTGACCCTCCAGGTCGTGGCGCGATGATCGAGGCTGACCGGGAGGTGGAGGCATGGGTGGGCATAGGTACGGTTATCCGTTGTTTGGCAAGTGCTGAGGGCAATTTCGGAACTTCAGTTGACTTGTCAGACGAGAGTAGGACCGGGCACAGTTATCTATGTCCTTCGGGGACGGGTCCTGTTAGACTTGGGCTTTGAGACTCCGGGTACCACGCGCATAGCTCTAGATACCGTGATAGGATGGTTATGTGGTTTATGTATATTTGGTATATGAGGTGTGATGTGTACATGTTTTCGGTTGTGGCCGTATGGTTGGTTTCTTTATGGTTTTGGGCTTAGCTCCCACATATGGTTCTTTTGGATAAATGGTTTTTGAATGCATGCAGGCTTTTTAGTGAAGGGTACAAATGTCTTTATGAAAATGTTTTTATAAATTATTGTTTCGTCCACTCACAGCTTTTAAATGTTTTGACTGCCCTTCAGGTGGATAGCGGATGCGGCCTGTAGTAGAGACCGAGACATCACATACCTCCTCTGGATCCTAGCGTACTCTGAAGCCCGAGAGGGCTAAAGTTGAAATTTCCCTTGTCTGTCACTCCATGTTAGACGGGATCAGGAACGTCCTGCGTTAATCCTGAGGGGGATTGGGACGGGTCCTGACAGGTGGTATCAGAGCATAGGTTTGCTCGTAGGATGCCCAGGGAACTCTGATAACAAATGGTGCTCTTATACTGACAGGTGGTGCTCTTATACTGACAGGTGGTATCAGAGCAGGGTCGCCCATGTTACCTTGAGTTCTAGAGTAGGTTTTGCTCTTAGATTGAAGCGCAGGTCGAGGATGTGATGTCTCTATGGGCTGCAGTTTGTTATCAACCTGACGGTAGGTTTGAGGAACCCTAGTTGAACTGACGGTAGGTTTGGATTAACGTTCTTACGATGTCGGGACCGCAGGTTCGGTCAGATTCTGGATTATACTGCCTTCTACAGTTGGGTTCAGAGGGACCCTAGGTAGTGATCGTGGAACCCTAATGTAAGGTGTATGGTCCGAAAAGGTGAGTTGGCGACTAGATTGACTTTTGACGACTTTTCAGAGTCGAGACCGTCCGTCGGTCTAGTCATGTCAGCTTTAGTGATGGGACTGCACTACGTAGTCGAGGTTCTAGTTATGGTTGTTGGGAATCGGGGATGTTCATGGGACGTTTCCTTTTCTCGTATGAGTTGTCAGGGTGATTGTACCCAGAGTTGTTGGGTACGAGGGAAGCAGAGTACTCCAATTTGAGCAGAGGTACGGGGTCGTCGTTCGGTATGAGCGGAGATCAAGGGTTGTCTGTTTTGCACACCGGATGGTGATGCTGATGCTAGTGTGCTGGTGCTGGTGCCAGTGATTGTGATGACGATTAGTCACGAGTTGGGATGTGACTCCGTCGAGATGAGTATTTGTTTAGTATCTGTGGTCTGAGAGTGGATCACGGATAGTGATGGGCTGGATTGGATCCAGCAGTAGTTGAGACGTGAGGATAGAATACTGTCGTGGGGTTTAGCGACCAACCGGTCGGTGATGGTCATGTATGGTGGTATGCAGAGATTTGACTGCAGATCATAACAAGAGTCTGTTGTGACTCTTCAGTCGAGCGGTACATCAGGTTCGGATGAATTGACATCCTTTTGGATGTGCATAAACGGTGTAAACCGATAGGTGGACTTGATAGTGAGTTAGACTGGTCACAGACACGTGGATGGTGTTTTGATGAGCCGAGGACTTGAGATTCCATTTCAGGATGGTTGGTTTCTATCACTACATGACAAGGAGGATTGGTCGGATAATATAGATTTGTCTTGGCAATGGTGTGGAGATGGTTGGTTGACTGCGATTGACCATACCTCCTGAGTTTCGGGTAGACTTGTTTGAGGAGAAATTGATTGTGAGAAATAGAATGGGTCATTATAGTAGTTATCGACGGTCGTCGTTGGTCGAAAAGGTTGGAAGATCCGAAATGAATCTATAGTAGTGGTTAGTTCGGAAGGATTGGACTAAGCATTACAGTAATTATCATAGAATACTCTTAGTTGGAGTATGAGGACTTCTAGCTCCAGTAATTGGAAAGGTTAGGGATGCTGCCAACATGGTTGCAACTACTCTAGACTTGGAGATCGGTGAAGGAAACTTCTTGTTTTCTACTCTTTAGCGGATGATGTTGGATGCTAGAGGATGGCATTGGATGAACTTTGAGGTCATCATCTTGGATTCTCTTAAGTCTGAGGGTAAATTTTTCCAAAGCTTTTAAATTTGACATCAAATTTGTAGGGTTTGATGTAAGGTCGGATTCATTTTGATTCTGGTTTGATTATTTCTCATGTAAGAATGAAGTATGGACTGATGTGACAAGTGGGTGTCTGAGGTGAGTGACCGAGGTCTGGTAATCAGTAAGGGTGAATTGCCTTACTGATTATGCTAAGCTAGGAGTAGAGGAAATCAATTGACGCGCGGACGAAATTAATTAAGGAGGGAAGGTAGGTTGGAATTAGGTCGGTTCGAATTTCGAGGATGAAATTAATTAAGGAGGGAAGGTTGTAACGACCCGTCCCAAATTCCAGGATTAGATTAGTGACTAATCAAGATTAGTGACTAATCACGATTAGTGAGGTTAATCAGTGATTAGTTGAGCGAAATCGGACGAACAAAGAAAAATGACCATTTTGCCCCTGGTCGTGAGTAAAATGTTGACTTTTCGACTGGGAGGTCTGATAGCTGATGGCCAAGGACCGTTACGTAGATCGGGTCGATAAAAATTCATAAACAGGTGGCACATCGAATTCGGGCGTTCGACGGAGAAGTTACGGTTCATGGAAGTTTCAGGGCACTATTGCCCGTTTTACGTAACGGGGAGCTTTTGTACTCAAGTGGGCCAGATATTTTAGGAAGGCCCAATGGATGAGTGACAAGTGTCACTCATCCATTGCCCATTGAAATTGTATTCATGCATCTTATTCCCTTTTTCCTTATTCGACCATGTCCCCAAACCAAACCCGATCAATCCCTCAACCCCAATCCAACCCTTACCCCTTTGATCATGGTTGTGAGACCAAGAGAGTGATGAGAGAACGTAAGGATGATGGTGGCTGGGAGGAGACGGCGCCACCGTGGGCGGCGGAGGCAAACTCGAGCCAAGGTATCGGTTAGGACTTTTTCATTTTATTTTCGATTCTTGACGTTAGGGATGGTTTTAATCAATTGTAATGGGTTATTTAGGTTGCTAGGGGAGTACTAAGAAGGTTTTAGTGGTGGTAAACAGCCGATAAGGCCCTGGGGAGGTTTTGAAAATATTGAACCGTGAGCAAGCTTTCGAACCGATTGGTTTTTATACGTTTTAGGTTGTTTTGCTTGTATGTTTAGGTTCCTAGGATCAAAATAGGTGGAATGGGATTAATTAGGTAGAAAAAGGAAGAAAAAGAATGAAGGAATAGGCCTGGAACGGTCATGTCGGTCCAGCTGGGCCGGATTTGCAGGTTTTGGACTGGACAGGCCAGTTCGGACCGATCTGGCTGAGGAGGAAGAAGATTAATGAACCGACGCGTGGTTCCCATGTGCACGGGCTTTGGCCGGCGTGTGTGGGCGCGTGGCCCACTTTCTCGGGATGCTTCCAACACACGAAATTATCTATTCGATGTAACAAACATTTTGGGACTATTTTTGTGTCGATCAGACATCGTTTCGATAGGTTTCGGGGTATCCGAAGGTTTAGGATCGACTTTAAAAATAGTTAAAAATTCGAGAAAATTACAGGGCTTTATTGAGAAGTTAATTAAGTAGTTAGCAACCCTTTCAAAGTCAATCGAGTATGATATGGTAATCGAAACCATTTTCAATAGAGTGGGCCGCTACGCATTTGAAATCAAAACCATTTTCATCACAGGGTCTCAGCCCAAAACATAGTTCATAAAACCAGAGTCCCGGTTATTTCATAAATCCGAAAACCATCAATATCATCATGTAATCACATGGAAATACCAATCCAATCAAAATCACATTTCCATTGGGTCTCACGCCCAAAATATCACTTTCACGCAAATCTGCATAACCGCAACCTTAGTTGCCATTTTCATGTAACTCCATAAAATATATGCACAAAGCATTACAAATCCATCAAATCATTTCCCAACTCATAATTCGAGTCAAAACCAGTCTCAAATCCTGGGCCTTCGCCCAAAAACAGTTTTCTCGAAAATCGTGCCCAAAATCATATAAAACAATATAATATTCCCAAAATCTGGAAATCATCACATCGAAACATCAATGATGCCAAATCATTTCAAATCATATCATAAAGCATTTAAAACATATATGCATGCATTCTGGGTACAAAACAAAAGTCCACTAACACACCATCCATATCGCTCGCTTTCCGAGCGGCACGTTTTTCCGTAATTTCCAGAAGTCACCATTCCTGTCCAAAATCATTATCAAGGGTCACTAACAACTCAATATACCTCATATAATTTTCTCCAATTTTTTTTGGAATTTGAATACGTATTTTAAACATAACATAAACCTTCGGACCCTCAAGACAATATTGAAACGGTGTCCGATTTCCTCGAAACTAGTGCCAAAATATTCGTTACATTAAATAGGCTAAAAGTCATGTTGGACTCACCTCGAGATTCCCACTCAGGCGCCACCGCAAGCGGCTGCGCGTGAATCCACCCGCTGCTACAGTAACTACTACAGTTACCATCTTCACCCGGATTCCTGTAAAACGGGTCCTTTAGCCCGTGTGTTTTCCCGGTTGGAATCCTGTCGTTGTAGAAACTCAACCTCCTTAGCGTTCCGAAATGAGCGAGGGTAAAACTGATCCAGAAATCGCTCTCGGAATGCATCTTATGCCAACGTACGTTCATCCCAACCAGTCAACTGTAAACTATGCCACCACCTGTAAGCATAGCCATCCAAAAGAAAAGTGGCTAAGGGCACCATGTCCTCCGGGGGGACATATCATGACCTCAAAAATCCTTTCCAATCGAGTAATCCAATCTTCGGCACCATCCGTGACAGGACCCATCCCAATCCGCCCGGGATTACCATGGAATGTGCCCTGCTCCCGTCCAACAAGGGGTGTCAGACAAAGGATGACCAAGAGCCACTACCCAAACGGGGCATCCAGAGTGCGCAAGGATCGATGGAGGAGGTGTGCAATGTCCCAGTCTCTGCTGCAATCGCATCCGTGATCAACCTGAAGGGCATTAAAACCAAAAGCTGTGAGTGGACAAAAACCAGTAAGTTCATCAAATACATTTATAAGACATTTATGCCCTCCAATAAAAACGTATGCATGCCACGAAAACCAGTAACCAAAACGTTTGCTCAACCGAGCCATTAGGGCCTTAGCCCAAAAAACCGTTAACCAAAAACCAAGTGTGGGAACTCAGCCCAAAACTGTGAAATACCATAACTATATATAAACAACCATGTGGGTCACCACCCACGACCATAAATGAACATCAATTCATTAAAATCACACAATCATAAATCCACCCGGAAAGCCATTTCATTAATTCGTATTTTACCACTACCATCACCAGCATCCCTGATGCTAGACGTCCCTGACGTCATATCTCACGGTTTCATAAGCTACGCGCGCTGCCCGGGGTCTCTCCGGGTCCATATATCTGACATCCCTGATGTCTGACGTCCCAGACGTCAATCATAGTAATCCTGCTCCTGAGTCATCATACGGTCCGGCTGCTCCGTATGGTGACCCTTCACAGGCAATGCACCGTGCCTTCCCCAGTGTCCCAGACATCTGGAGGAGACCATCATATATCCTTGTATCAAGATGGTATATGGGAAACAGTTTTTATTAATTCATTTCACAACATCACAATGGGCCCTGCCCGAATTTTCCATAAAACAACACATTTCCATTTAGGGTCCCTGACCCGAAACCACATTTATTAAATATAGGGCCCCTGACCCGAATTTTCCATAAAACAACACATTTCCATTTAGGGTCCCTGACCCGAAACCACATTTATTAAATATAGGGCCCCTGACCCGAATTTTCCATAAAACAACACATTTCCATTTAGGGTCCCTGACCCGAAACCACATTTATTAAATATAGGGCCCCTGACCCGAAATCGTCATTTTAATCCAACTGGGCCCCATGCCCGACTTTATGAACCACTGGGCCCACGACCCGATTTATAAACCAACTGGGCCCGCAGCCCCACTTATAAACCAAATGGGCCCGTAGCCCGATTACGTACTCAAATGGACTCCAAGTCCGAGATTTCCAAAACAAGTGGGCCTCAAGCCCGAGTTCATCTTTCTAATATAAAAAACCGTTTTATCATATTATTTATTTAACCACAAGCACGCAAAACCACAAATAAACCGCTAATCCCGATATACGTGAAATACGAAAAACACCTCGAAATACGTGCAACATACCCGAAATCAATGCTCACAAATACCATCATAGAAATCATGTATATAAACCATATAACACATTTAAGCATGCATAGGATTTATAAAACCCAAGTCCACTCACAGACCGTTTTAACCGTGTGCCTCGATACGCGTGCCACAGGCCCTCCCGGGCCACACCACTATCACCGGGACTCCTAATCCTGTCCAAATCACATTAGAGGGTCACTAACCTCATCATTAACATCCTATCAAAGTCCCATAATTTTCTCGAATTTTTACTTATTTTTAAACTTAATTTCAAACCTTCGGATATCCCGAACAATATCGAGACGGCGTCCGATAGACACGAAACCAATTCCAAAATGTTCGTTACATTAAATAGGACAGAAGTCATGTTGACCTCACCTCGAGATTCGTGCCCACGCACCGTCACGCGCCGCCGTGAGTGGCTGCGCGTGAAACTCACGCGCCTGCTACAGTGTCACCATCTAACCCGTATGTCTGGTAAACGGGTCCAGTTTGCCCGCGATACGACCCGGTTCGTGTTCTGTCAATTCGATCCTAATTCCTTCAATTGATCATTCCATTAGTTTCGTTTTAAGTTAAATTAAGGTTCTGTAACGTTGATTACACAAAACATTACCTACAATTCCACGATTCAACGATGATCCACGAAGAACACCCGGTTACTGTGCAATCATGGAACTCCCTCAATTGCTGCAGGTTTCATCCAATTGATGATTCCAGAAGCATCAACGGACCCCGAGGAACAATTCCCCCACATCAATTGCATCAAACCTGTGCCCAATCGTCACGACTCAAGCTCGAGCACCGTCACTGTTCAACAATGGAGTTCTGTCAACCACAGCCGTTTTCCTTCAATTCACGAACCCAGAAGCATCGTGGGATCATGAGAAGCAGTTTCCCCACCTCAATTGAATCAATCGAAGCCTCAAACTCCACGACTCAAGCTCGAAGTTCCTCCTCTGTCACCAAGTGTGATCAGAGCCAGTTGGTGGCCAAATCCCTTCGTTCCTTCGACAAAACTGATCGTGGCACTCCCAGGAAGCTGAAGGTAATCTCCAATTTGATCCTCACGGCTCAATTCCTTCATTTCGAATTTTCCCTCTCATTTTCCCGAAATCCAAAATCCAAAATTCAACACTCTCACAACCCCTCGTGTTTCCCCGTTAATTCCCTCATCTTAGTCTCTCATTTTCTCTCAAGAACAGCAGAAGAAGGGAGCCAATTCTCCCTAATCCGAATCCCACATTTTGTGCACGGTTTAGGAACAAAGAGGAGAAAATTAGGGGAAATGGTGGATTAGATGATGATGATGTAGTAATGATGATGTTTGGAGGGAAACATGGAGCTGGAAACAAGGGATGGGTGACACTTGTCACTCATCCGGATGTGCACAGTCAACAGTCACTATTCATTATTATATTATTATTTTAATCCGAGCCTCGGTTCGTTAGTTCGTTTCCTTGACCATAACGTTGTCGTCGAATCTCCGATTTCGGCATGCCGCCTGTCGTTGGATTCGTATCGACGATACCTACGTAACGGTCCTTGGCCCTCGCCCATCGGACCTCCCGGTCAAAAAGTCAACATTTGGCCCCTAACATGCCAAATTACCAAAATACCCCTCAACTTCCGAACATTATAACTTTCTCTACGAATGTCGGAATCGAACGTGCCACCTGTCTATGAACTCGTGATGTCCCGAACTACGTCACGGTCATCGGTCAAAGTCCATTTGACCGCCCGATCAAGAAGTCAACATTTTGCCCACGACTAGGGGCAAAACGGTCATTTTCCACAATTTGTCCGATTCCGCCCTACTAACCACCGCTCAACCTCACTAAACGAGATTAGTGACTAATCTAATCCCGAAATTCGGGACGGGTCGTTACAATCCGGGCCCGAATCACCACGAAACACAGTGGCTCCTAACCGTCGAGCTCTCTCAATATTTGGACCTTCACTAACACTATTCTCGTCCCTCCCATGTTTAGACCGTGTACGGGACGCACGACTCGGAGCCATGACGTAACAACAGAAATCAATAACCAAATTGACAGGACCCATCCCAATCCCCCCCGGGATTACCATGGAATGTGCCCTGCTCCCGTCCAACAAGGGGTGTCAGACAAGGGATAACCAAGAGCTACTGCCCAACGGGGCATCCAGAGTGCG
Source organism: Prinsepia uniflora (assembly GCA_032719365.1). Taxonomy (NCBI): domain Eukaryota; kingdom Viridiplantae; phylum Streptophyta; class Magnoliopsida; order Rosales; family Rosaceae; genus Prinsepia; species Prinsepia uniflora. Next base: position 40,889,304 of record CM064865.1, on the reverse strand, counting down.
CAAGGATCGATGGAGGAGGTGTGCAATGTCCCAGTCTCTGCTGCAATTGCATCCGTAATCAACCTGAAGGGCATTAAAACCAAAAGCTATGAGTGGACAAAAACCAATAAATTTACCAAATACATTTATAAGACATTTATGCCCTCCAATAAAAACGTATGCATGCCACCAAAACCAAAACGTTTGCTCAACCGAGCCCTTAGGGCCTTAGCCCAAAAACCGTCAACCAAAAACCAAGTGTGGGAACTCAGCCCAAAACCGTGGAATACCACCACCATACATATTAAAACCATGTGGGTCACCACCCACGACCATAAATGAACATCAATTCAAAATCCAAAACCAATTAGGGTCCCCGATCCTACATACCATTTCATAACCAATAATCCATTTTTACCACATAACACATATCCAACCAATAAGCCATTTTATTCATTAATCCATATTTTACCATTACCATCACCAGCATCCCAGATGCTTAGCGTCCCAGACGCTAGACGTCCCTGACATCATATCTCACGGTTTCATAAGCTACGCGTGCTGCCCGGGGTCTCTTCGGGTCCATATATCTGACATCCCTGATGTCTGACGTCCCTGACGTCAATCATAGCAATCCTGCTCCTGAGTCATCATACGGTTCGGCTGCTCCGTATAATGACCCCTCGCAGGCAATGCACCGTGACTTCCCCAGTGTCCCAGACATCTGGAGGAGACCATCATATATCCTTGTATCCAGATGGTATATGGAAAACAGTTTTATTAAATCCTTTTATCACATTATTACCATTGGGCCCTGCCCGAAATTTCCATAAAACCACATAATTCCATTTAGGGTCCTTGACCCAAAATCACCATTATAAAATATAGGGTCCCTGACCCGAAATCACATTTATTATCCAACTGGGCCTCATGCCCGATTTTATGAACCACTGGGCCCACGGCCCGATTTGTAAACCAACTGGGCCCGCAGCCCGACTTATAAACCCACTGGGCCCACGACCCAAATTCGTAAATCAACTCGGCCCCTGGCCCGATAACATAACTCAAATGGGTCTCAGCCCGATTTCATACCAACTGGGCCCCTGGCCCGATTTCATTAACCAACTGGGCCCCCGGCCCGATTCTCAAATGGACTCCAAGTCCGAAATTTCCCACATAATTGGGCCTCAAGCCCGAGTTCATATTTCCAATTTCAAAACCATTTTATCATATTATATCCAAGTCATAAATATGGAAAACCCATGTAAAACCGGAAAACCTCGATTTACGTGCAAGCACGTAAATCGCCTCGAAATACGTGAAACCGTACAATTTACCAACAACCAAATCAACATCACACAATCACAACCATAATCCATATAACACATTTAAGCATGCATAGGATTTATAAAACCCAAGTCCACTCACAGACCGTTTTAACCGTGTGCCTCGATACGCGTGCCACCGGCCCTCCCGGGCCACACCACTAACACCGGGACTCCCAATCCTGTCCAAATCACATTAGAGGGTTACCAACCTCATCATTAACATCCTATCAAAGTCCCGTAATTTTCCCAAATTTTTACTTATTTTTAAACTTAATTTAAAACCTTCGGACATCCCGAACACTATCGAGACGGTGTCCGATCGACCCGAAACCAATCCCAAAATGTTCGTTACATTAAATAGGACAGAAGTCATGTTGACCTCACCTCGAGATTCGCGCCCACGCGCCGTCACGCGCCGCCGTGAGTGGCTGCGCGTGAAACCCACGCGCCTGCTACAGTGTCACCATCTAACCCATATGTCTGGTAAACGGTTCCAGTGTGCCCGCGATACGACCCGGTTCCAATCCTATCAATTCAGCCTTAATTACATCAATTGATCATTCCATTAGCTTCGTCTTAAGTTTAATTTAAGTTCTGTAACATTGATTACACAAATCATTACCTACAATTTCACGATTCGATGATGAACACCAAGAACACCCGTCCATTGTTCATCCTTCGAACCCCATCCATTTCGATCGATATCCTGAAATTGATTCAACCAGAAGCTTCCATGGACTCCGTAAATCATTTCCCCCAACCCAATTGCTTCAATCCAGTGTTCAATCGTCACGACTCAAGCTCGATGGCCGTCACTGTGCAACCATGGAAGTCTGTCGATCACACCCGTTTTCCTTCAATTGATGAACCCAGAAGCATCGTGGGATCATGAGATGTAGTTTCCCCACCTCAATTGCATCCAACGAAGCCTCCAATTCCACGACTCAGCTTCGAAATTCCTCCTCTGTCACCAAGTGTGATCAGAGCCAATTGGTGGCCAAATCCCTTCGTTCCTTTGACAAAACTGATCGTTGTGATCCCAGGAAGCTGATTGTAAGCTCAATTGCGATCCTCACGGCCTAATTCCCAGTATTCGAATTTTCCCCCCAATTTTCCCGAAATCCAAAATCCAAAATTCGACACCCTCACAACCCCTCGTGTTTCCCCGTTAATTCAATCATCATAGTCTCCCAGTTTTCTCTCAGGAAAGGCAGAGAGAGGGAGCCAATTCTCCCAGTTCATACTCTCCCTAAATTGTGCACTGTTTGAAAGAAAACAAAGGAAAAGGAAGGAAAATGGTGGATAAGGAATGATGATGTAGTAATGATGGTGTTGGGAGGGAAACATGGAGCTGGAAACAAGGGATGGGTGACACTTGTCACTCATCCGGATGTGCACAGTCAACGGTCACTATTCATTATTATATTATTATTTTAATCGCGGCCTCGGTTCGTTAGTTCGTTTCCTTGACCATAACGTCGTCGTCGGATCTCCGATTTCGGCATGCCGCCTGTCGTTGGATTCGTATCGACGATACCTACGTAACGGTCCTTGGCCCTCGCCCATCGGACCTCCCGGTCAGAAAGTCAACATTTGGCCCCTAATAAGCCAAATTACCAAAATGCCCCTCAACTTCCGAACACCATAACTTTCTCTACGAATATCGGAATCGAACGTGCCACCTGTCTATGAACTCGTGACGTCCCGAACTACGTCACGGTCATCGGTCAAAGTCCGTTTGACCGCCCGATCAAAAAGTCAACATTTTGCCCACGACCAGGGGCAAAACGGTCATTTTGCACAATTTGTCCGATTCCGCCCTACTAACCACCGTTCAACCTTGCTAATCAAGATTAGTGACTAATCTAATCCCGGAATTCGGGACGGGTCGTTACAACCTTCCCTCCTTAATAAATTTCGTCCTCGAAATTCCAACCGATCTAAACTCAACGTACTTCCCTCCTTAATAAGTTTCGCTCTCGAAACTCGATTACCCTGATTCCACAAACACCCCGTGGAAAGTGGAATCGACCACACAACACGTGTACACCCGTACACCAACTAATCAGGCAAAACTTGTCTGCACTCTACGTACCACTAATACTCAAAACGCAACGACTACATTCGACCCCGTCGAATGACTGAAACTACTTGTTTCGAATTTGACCCCACTTGTCAAATCAACCCTCTCGTTGACGCAACAACTCGACGGTTCCTTTCCCACTCCCACTAGGAGTCAGCTGACCCCACTCAACAATCTATGTTGACACATCCTGACAAACCGTCTCCACACAATTGTTGTCAGTCGAAAACTGACACTAGACTCACTCGTGGCTACACATGCCACCAACGTACTCGACTCACCAATACCCTTACCGACAATTCACACGACCTGTGTGTAATTAAACACATCGGAATTACCATGACCCATTGCATAGTAATGTCCGGTCCACAACCAATCCCATGGTATCGGAACCAATCCGACTACCATCACGCTCACTGACACACCTCGGGTATATCCCGTATACCGTAACTAGACATCACAAGTCTACAAGGTATTGTACCTCAAACCAAGTACAAAGTACACACATCTACCTAATAACCAGACTACAACCACCTAGGTCATAGCCGAACACGTTCCAATAATGGAGTACGTTTGCCCAATCCAACATGAGACAAATCGAAACTCCACCCAACATCTAGTTCCACTTCCGAATCTGAATCCGCAACTTCGTATGAAATTCCGGATCCAAACCCAGATATCCCATTTTAATTCATATCCAAATCCAAATCCGAAATCATTATTCCGTAAGCTAGCATTTGGAATAATCATTCCGTACCCAAATCCAGAAATATACTTTCAAGTTCCAAAATCGAATCCTGAATCGTCACCCAGAAATTCGATTCCAAATCCCGAAATCTCATTCACATTTACCAAGACACACCAAAACCGAACCTATCGGTTACCCGTTGAATACACTTGATTGACTTCATAGGGAAGCCAATCCAACCTCCACACGTCTAAGGTTGACAAAATGCAACTACCTTGAAAACCTACTCACCCGAGTAGAATACCATACGGGCCCCACTTCGAAAAGAAGTTCAATCCCGTCATTTCGACTCACATACCCAAGTTCGTATCGATCCTTGTCATTCCACCTAGGAAAAACCAAGGATGATCCAACACAATGACGCTTAAACTCATCCTACGTGGATGCAACAAAACTCACTGCACTCACCACGCCATGTACCCCGACATCGTCTGCCACCAAGCAGAAAATGAAAAATCTCGTTTACCTAATTTCGAACACATAGCTCCTCCTAATGACCTACAAACACACATGAGCTCACCAACCAATACACGCTCAACGTACTGGTAACTACAGTAAATGTCTGCCAGGGCAGAAAACAAGAAGTCAACCCCAATGACTTCGGAATACCAATCACCAAAAACGAGCACCACTCTTGTTCCCCAATCACAACGCTCTTCGACACTAAGGTTCCAACCATGTTGGAAACAGACATGCTCCCAACAAGACATCAAGTCTAACCACTAGACTTCCTACCTCCTCAATTCACTTGGACAACCCCGTGTCCACAATCAATCCGATATTGTTTCGTTCGCACATCCCGACCTTTACAGGTTCAACACTCGGTTTCCCAAGTTCTCAATTACAAATTCCTACCTTTATACCACTAATGGTTTTCCTCGTCTTTTCCAGTTTTAATCATTTCCACGTACATTTTAGGGATATTTAAAAACATAAAATCGCACAAATTTTGGAGTTAACAACAACTCCCCCAAATCCACCAATTATCATGGCGTATGGGACGTCATCCCAAGATTACTCAAGTCTCAATTATACCCTTTTTAATCCACTCCTTACTGGTTATCTCACCACTATTGGAACTTATCCCAACACATTACGATCTTAACTGGAACCCATCCAGTCCATCACTCAACCAATACCGAATCTCAAGGACCGAACATATGTTCATCATGACGGAGTCACACCCCAATTTGTGGCTCATCGTCAACACCATTACCGACACTAGCACCAGCGCTAGTACCAGCACCAACACACTACCAGCAACACTAGTATCAGCACACAGGCATCCATACTAGCATCAGCACAAAAGTACCAACCCGCAAACATCCATACTGCACACCGTGTGTAAATACGACAACCCTGGATCTCCGTTCATACCGAACGACGATCCCGTACCTCACGACTATGGGTACCACTATTCTGACAATCCACATCAGGAAGATGAACGTTCCCTGAACGTCCCCTGATTCCCAAGTATTATAACCACACCAATTACCCTCGATAGCCAATCATCTCCATATGACTACCGACTAACTGTCATTGCTATCGAGATCCGCATCCACACATCACACCAATACCCGATCCAACACGGGATCCCATAATTTATCTCAGAACCGTATCCGTAAATCGAATCCCATAGTTCTGACTAGACTCACCAGAGCCATCCGCATGGTCATCCATGACCTCAGCCGCTCGTTGCAGCACAAGTTCTCACCCGCTAATCATTATTAAGGTTTACCTTTTAACACTAGGGTTCCACAATCACACCCTATGGTTCAACCGAACCAAACAGTTTTCCGTAATATAAAATCCACAACCTGACCGACCCCGCGGTCCTGACATCGAATAGACGTCAAATCCAATCCTACCATCCCATCAACGTGGGTTCCACCACTAGGTCATCGGCCAACTCCGATGAACCAACATCCCTCACACTAGAAACCACCACAAGGGTTCACATTTTAGACCATTACTCAAATGAGGTTCCCCGAACCTGGCTGCACCTAGCAGCACAACAATTTAATATTACATGACCGAACCTACGGTCCCACTATACCAGTTCACCCCAATCAACCCCACTTGGGTCGAATCACATTAACGCACGGCGTATCGGGCCAATCGCACTCCATCCACTATCCAAACCCAAACACTATCTATCAGGTTGATAACGAATTGCAGCCCAAAGAGACATCACACCCTCGACCTGCGCGCACAAATAGAGCAACCGTGCTCTGATACCAAGTTGACAGGACCCATCCCAATCCCCCCCGGGATTACCATGGAATGTGCCCTGCTCCCGTCCAACAAGGGGTGTCAGACAAGGGATAACCAAGAGCTACTGCCCAACGGGGCATCCAGAGTGCGCAAGGATCGATGGAGGAGGTGTGCAATGTCCCAGTCTCTGCTGCAATCGCATCCGTAATCAACCTGAAGGGCATTAAAACCAAAAGCTGTGAGTGGACAAAAACCAATAAATTTACCAAATACATTTATAAGACATTTATGCCCTCCAATAAAAACGTATGCATTCCACCAAAACCAAAACGTTTGCTCAACCGAGCCCTTAGGGCCTTAGCCCAAAAACCGTCAACCAAAAACCAAGTGTGGGAACTCAGCCCAAAACCGTGGAATACTACCACCATACATATTAAAACCATGTGGGTCACCACCCACGACCATAAATGAACATCAATTCAAAATCCAAAACCAATTAGGGTCCCCGATCCTACATACCATTTCATAACCAATAATCCATTTTTACCACATAACACATATCCAACCAATAAGCCATTTTATTCATTAATCCATATTTTACCATTACCATCACCAGCATCCCAGATGCTTAGCGTCCCAGACGCTAGACGTCCCTGACGTCATATCTCACGGTTTCATAAGCTACGCGTGCTGCCCGGGGTCTCTCCGGGTCCATATATCTGACATCCCTGAAGTCGGACGTCCCTGACGTCAATCATAGCAATCCTGCTCCTGAGTCATCATACAGTCCGGCTGCTCCGTATAATGACCCCTCGCAGGCAATGCACCGTGACTTCCCCAGTGTCCCAGACATCTGGAGGAGACCATCATATATCCTTGTATCCAGATGGTATATGGAAAACAGTTTTATTAAATCCTTTTATCACATTATTACCATTGGGCCCTGCCCGAAATTTCCATAAAACCACATAATTCCATTTAGGGTCCTTGACCCAAAATCACCATTATAAAATATAGGGTCCCTGACCCGAAATCACATTTATTATCCAACTGGGCCTCATGCCCGATTTTATGAACCACTGGGCCCACGGCCCGATTTGTAAACCAACTGGGCCCGCAGCCCGACTTATAAACCCACTGGGCCCACGACCCAAATTCGTAAATCAACTCGGCCCCTGGCCCGATAACATAACTCAAATGGGTCTCAGCCCGATTTCATACCAACTGGGCCCCTGGCCCGATTTCATTAACCAACTGGGCCCCCGGCCCGATTCTCAAATGGACTCCAAGTCCGAAATTTCCCACATAATTGGGCCTCAAGCCCGAGTTCATATTTCCAATTTCAAAACCATTTTATCATATTATATCCAAGTCATAAATATGGAAAATCCATGTAAAACCGGAAAACCACGTAAATCGCCTCGAAATACGTGAAACCGTACAATTTACCAACAACCAAATCAACATCACACAATCACAACCATAATCCATATAAAACATTTAAGCATGCATAGAATTTATAAAACCAAAGTCCACTCACAGACCGTTTTAACCGTGTGCCTCGATACGCGTGCCACCGGCCCTCCCGGGCCACACCACTAACACCGGGACTCCCAATCCTGTCCAAATCACATTAGAGGGTTACCAACCTCATCATTAACATCCTATCAAAGTCCCGTAATTTTCCCAAATTTTTACTTATTTTTAAACTTAATTTAAAACCTTCGGACATCCCGAACACTATCGAGACGGTGTCCGATCGACCCGAAACCAATCCCAAAATGTTCGTTACAATAAATAGGACAGAAGTCATGTTGACCTCACCTCGAGATTCGCACCCACGCGCCGTCACGCTCCGCCGTGAGTGGCTGCGCGTGAAACCCACGCGCCTGCTACAGTGTCATCATCTAACCCGTATGTCTGGTAAACGGGTCCAGTGTGCCCGCGATACGACCCGGTTCCAATCCTATCAATTCAGCCTTAATTACATCAATTGATCATTCCATTAGCTTCGTCTTAAGTTTAATTTAAGTTCTGTAACATTGATTACACAAATCATTACCTACAATTTCACTATTCGATGATGAACACCAAGAACACCCGTCCATTGTTCATCCTTCGAACCCCATCCATTTCGATCGATATCCTGAAATTGATTCAACCAGAAGCTTCCATGGACTCCGTAAATCATTTCCCCCAACCCAATTGCTTCAATCCAGTGTTCAATCGTCACGACTCAAGCTCGATGGCCGTCACTGTGCAACCATGGAAGTCTGTCGATCACACCCGTTTTCCTTCAATTGATGAACCCAGAAGCATCATGGGATCATGAGAAGTAGTTTCCCCACCTCAATTGCATCCAACGAAGCCTCCAATTCCACGACTCAGCTTCGAAATTCCTCCTCTGTCACCAAGTGTGATCAGAGCCAATTGGTGGCCAAATCCCTTCGTTCCTTCGACAAAACTGATCGTTGTGATCCCAGGAAGCTGATTGTAAGCTCAATTGCGATCCTCACGGCCTAATTCCCAGTATTCGAATTTTCCGCCCAATTTTCCCGAAATCCAAAATCCAAAATTCGACACCCTCACAACCCCTCGTGTTTCCCCGTTAATTCAGTCATCATAGTCTCCCAGTTTTCTCTCAGGAACGGCAGAGAGAGGGAGCCAATTCTCCCAGTTCATACTATCCCTAAATTGTGCACGGTTTGAAAGAAAACAAAGGAAAAGGAAGGAAAATGGTGGATAAGGAATGATGATGTAGTAATGATGGTGTTGGGAGGGAAACATGGAGCTGGAAACAAGGGATGGGTGACACTTGTCACTCATCCGGATGTGCACAGTCAACGGTCACTATTCATTATTATATTATTATTTTAATCGCGGCCTCGGTTCGTTAGTTCGTTTCCTTGACCATAACGTCGTCGTCGGATCTCCGATTTCGGCATGCCGCCTGTCGTTGGATTCGTATCGACGATACCTACGTAACGGTCCTTGGCCCTCGCCCATCGGACCTCCCGGTCAGAAAGTCAACATTTGGCCCCTAATAAGCCAAATTACCAAAATGCCCCTCAACTTCCGAACACCATAACTTTCTCTACGAATATCGGAATCGAACGTGCCACCTGTCTATGAACTCGTGACGTCCCGAACTACGTCACGGTCATCGGTCAAAGTCCGTTTGACCGCCCGATCAAAAAGTCAACATTTTGCCCACGACCAGGGGAAAAACGGTCATTTTGCACAATTTGTCCGATTCCGCCCTACTAACCACCGTTCAACCTTGCTAATCAAGATTAGTGACTAATCTAATCCCGGAATTCGGGACGGGTCGTTACACAAATGCTCTGATACCACTTTGACAGGACCCCGTCCCAACAGGACGTCAAAAACCGTGCCCGGTCCTGCTCCCGTCTGACAAGTCAACCAAAGGTCCGAAACTACTCTTTAGTGCTTGCTAGACAAGGGATGTTTGCGTTGATTTTTACTGCTGCCACTGCCTCACGATCAGTCCCCGAACGTCGTACCACGGCCTGGAGGGTCACAAAACAGAAAAGGTGTGACTGGACAAAAATGACTTCTTATATAAACGTTTGCCAAAATACATTCTTACCCTCCAGTTTTCACAAACTTGCGTGCATATCACAAAACATGAGTAATAGTATGATATCATTCAAGTATGAACCGTGGACCGATAAAATCAAAACATATTTTCCCATGGTCCATAAAACTCATGTTCATGTTATAAAACATCAAATCCCGGCTCTCGGGCCAAAACATGTGAAAACATATCACCTGGCCACAAAGACCAAAAACCTGTACCCAATACCAGTACGTCATCACAAACAACATCAATCAGCACTAATCACAAGTGCACAATAAATATATCAATCCAATCAATCCACACTACTCACAAGTGCACAAACCATCACAATCACATCTGCACTACTCACAAGTGAACAATCAAACCATCAACTGCACTACTCACAAGTGCGGCACTACGTGTAGGCCAATATCCAGCCACAATCTCGGGAACAGACACCTCTGGGCTCAACCCTCGGGCTCAGTCACATCTGGGCGAACACATCCCCAGGCTCAGACACATCCGAGTGGTACATCCAGGCTCAGTCACATCTGAGAAGCTGACTACCATAGGATCAACTCCCGATCCTACAATCACATCCCCCAAGCTCCGGTCGTCTGGGTAATCCCCCCAAGCTCCGACCGTCTGGGCATTTCACAATCACAATGAAAATCATCTCGGGAATTACATCCCAAAATATTTCAAACAAATCTTGTCTTCATACAAAGTCAAGATCATTCCCGACTGGGTCTCAAGCCCCAAAATACCATTTACACATAATTCTTTAAAATCACCTTTTAAAACAATAAAATAATCCAGAAATCATCGTTGACTCGCCAACAAAGTCAAAATATCGTTTTAGAAATCATTTAAACTCCGGGCCTAGCCCAAAACATCATTTGCACGTTCCTCAGAAAATGTGCCCGAAAGACTGATTAAAATAATCATAAAATCACCAGAAATCAAACCAAATTATCAATTTCATCAAATTCACATGTGACTCCAAAACCGAGTCAAAATCACTATCCACTTGGGTCTCACGCCCAAAATAACATTATCATGCAAATTCATGCATTCGCAACCTCAGTTTCCATTTTCACGTAATTCCATGAAACCGATCCTTGACTCCTTCCCGAGTCAATACATCATTTTCAATTCATGACTCATAACTCGAGTCCAAACATCATTTTCAATCAATTTCATAATTTCTCGAAAATCATGCCCAAAAATAATAATATAATAATCCATAAAATTGAGAAATCACCGGATTGAAACGTCAATCATGCCAAAGCATATAAAATCATATAATAAGGTATTGAAATCATATATGCATGCATCACGGTTAGAAAACAAAGTCCACTAACACACACCGTCCAAAACGGTCCGTTTCCGAGCTACACGTTTTTCCGTAAATTCTGGAAATCACAAATCCTGTCCAAAATCATTATAGAGGGTTACTAACATCTTAAAATACTTCATATAATTTTCCCCAATTTTTTACGAATTTAAATACGTATTTTAAACGTAATACAAAACTTCGGATACGCGGAACATTAACAAAACGATATCCGATTTTCTCGAAACCAGCGTCAAAATGTTCGTTACATTGAGAAGATTCAAAGCCATGTTGACCTCACCTTCAAACTAGGCTTTACGCCCCCTCACGCGCAGCCGTGAGTGGCTGCACGTGACCACCACGCGCCTTCTACAGTAACCAGCACAATTGTCTTCTTTGCCCGTTTGTCTGGTAAATGGGTTGGAAAACCCGCGATAGAACCCGACTCAATCTCACTCAATTTGACATCAATTCAATCCAATCTTTCAACTGATCCCTTTTAATCCATCTCCATTTAAGTTCTGTAAATCGAATTACACATATTAAGCTCTAAATCTTCACGACTCACCATCGATCCTCGACGGGTTTTCAATTCGGGTTTACTGATTCTGTCCCTGATTTTCAAATTAATTCATAGAGTAAGCATCGTGAGAGTGTATTGAACGTTTTTCCAAGATCAATTTCGTAACATCTTACCTCTAACTAGTTGAACTTAAGCTCAAATTGAAACAGCCATGGAAGCTTCTGTTCTTCCCTAATTCGATAGCAATTCCCATCGTTTTTGTTGCAGAGATATTCGGTTTGATCTCAGGAGTCTTAATAAGGCCTCAATTGTGATCCTCACAGCTCACATTTTCGAATTCGACAATTCGCCCAATTTTCAAGATTTTTGATTCAGAATTATCCCAGGGGCCTCACTGTCTCTCGAGTTTCTCTCACAATTCGGCTTCCTCAGTCTCCCAATTGCACAAATGCAGCTCAACAACGGTTTATCAGTTGTTAATTGACAATGATTAAGACAAACCATAATTTAGGGAATTTGTGTCTAAAGTGGTACAATTGTGTTTTTGCTAATACACGATTCCATGTTATCTGGGGCAAGGAAGATGACAAAGTGACAGATGTCACTGTCTGGCAGCAAGAATCAATGTTAAAAGACCATTTTGCCCTTCGTTCGACAAATTACCATTTTGCCCATAGACTTCCGTGACCCGTAACTTGGTCACCCGAACTTCGTTTTCGACGTGCCGCCTGTCGTTGGATTCCTATCAACAAGACCTACGTAACGGTCTTTGGCCCTCGTCCATTGGACTTCCTGGGTCAAAAGTCAACATTTGGCCCCTTTTTAGCCAAATTACGAAAATGCCCTCGAACTTCCGAACGTCATAACTTTTTCCTCGAATGTCGGAATCGAACTTGCCACCTGTCTATGAATTAATTAAAATTCAACCCCGATACTCGGGACGGTTCATTACAACCTTCCCCCCCTTAAAGAATTTCGTCCCCGAAATTCCAACTATCCGTATTCCACAACTACCTCGTGGAAAACAAATGGGCCTCACAACATGTGTACACTTGTACACCCACTAGCCAACGCAGAACTCGTCTGCACTCAGACATCACATCACAGATGCACGTCGTACTAACTACACTCGACCACGTCGAGTGAAATTGGTCACCGAAATTGGCAATGTCACCATTAAGCTGACTCCTTCAGCTTGACGGTTCCTCTTCATCACTAATGTGCCCTGACCTCCGCTCTCATCGAGAGTCACCAAAACTCACTTGTCAGTCCATGCCGACACTACTAGCCAAACTGTCGCCACAAAGCTTTACCACCCTTGTAAAGCTCCAATCGTTAACGAATCAGTGACAACACATCACACAACAACGTCCGTCAATATAGCATAAGATTAACAACATGATCTCACCTCGCAGGGCGAACTCAATGCTGCGACAAACTCCAACCTCAATATCCACAACTGTCACCCCTCAGCGATCCAAGATGCTGGTTAGGTCACGACATGATAACATCTCGCAAAGCAAATCGTGGTCACACTAACCACCAACTCACTCAATCGGACGATGTAACTGGAACACATTGAACACCAGCCTAGCAGTGATCACACAACTCAACACTAGAGTTACACTAGCCAACCATGGCTCAAAGCACCTGCTCATACAATCACTGAATGCATCAAAATCACTCTGCCCAGTGCATCATGTTCAATGTCCAGTTCACGTTCACAACCAATGGTATCGGAACTCAGCCAATCACCAACACATTAATCGACACTTTACTGGTACAACCCATGTACCGTCACTAAGTATAAAGTACCATCATCCATACGATATAGCAAATCGTACACCAAGTATGGTCCTAAAACTGGACCTCAGTAGTCCAAATGATCAAATGTCAAGTATTACTCCAATCCCATGGAGTTCCATTAATAACAGGATTCCACTGATCCTCACGTTATCAAAAATTTAAACACTCTCAACTTAGAATATCGGCTACCTCACTAGCCGTACACCCGACCCGTCTACAAGGCCGAAATCTCAAAGTCTCCTGACTATCACCATCATACACAATAAGCCTTTCTGTTTATCATCTTTTGCCATTCCTGTTAGTCGCCCTTTTCCAGAAGTATGACCTCAGTATACTCGACTCATAGATCAATATGGTTGATCCCAAACCAGGTAGGGAAAAGTAAAACTCCTGAGGGTTTAGCTATCATCGACAATCCTTGTCCTATGCTACCCAAAAACACCTCGCCAAATCACAACTTTCAAAATAACACATCAACGTGTCCACAAGAAAGAACGTCTAGTTCTCCCGGGATTCACACTAACCCCGGCCACCACTAACACTTATGTCACAAGTCTACTCTGGTCTACTAAACCTAACACCACGAATTTTCTCTTAGGATAGTCAACACATCCATCGAGCACATCACATGCCCATCCGTAGATGATGGCACACCAACACATCATCCTGACCAACCCAACTGTGGTCAGAAAACCTGCCTGAACAACTAACAGTCATACCCGGCTCATCCGGAGCCCTCAAATCACATTAGGACTCATCCTGAAGCCTAGACCAACTCCTGACTCCTACTGAGTCCATGTTCAATCTTGTCCAACGTCAATGCCACCACTGGCATATCCGGTCACCTAGCAAATTCCCCTAGGTAAACCACATCCTTTCCAAAAACTCTCAGTACACACTAAGCCATTTCCGGACTCCCTCTGAGTCCAAGTCAAGATCCAAACCCATCCTCGGGTCAAGTTTATTCTGGGCCCAACTTGCCCATCCACAAACCAAACCGTTAACAAAAACAACCATCCGGACTCACACTAGTCCTACACAATCAAAACACAAGATACAATATTACAACACAAGTGTAAAATACAAACTATTTAAAAAGTAGCACGAAGCCAAGTATCAATACATTTATTTTGAACTACTAACAAGTCGATCGGGGCAGTTCCTTCGCAAATGTCCAAGTTTCCTACAGAAGTCACAAGGGGCAGTGCTGAGGCGACTTGCCCCACCACGCCACTTACCTGTCGACTGAGTTGAGGTTCCACTCGAATGAACACCCACCGAGGGTAGCGACACAAGAGAATGAAGGCTAACTCGCTTCGATGTTTCCTGAATTATCTGTTTAGTATCCTGACGCTCTTGGCGTCGTCCAGAGCTCAAAGATTGTTCTGGCACAGGTAAAATAGTAGCCTCCACTCGGATAGCAGCATCTGATAATTCCCTCAGGGTATAATACGAGCCCACAGTTACAGCACCTCGTATCGCATTCCTCAATCCCTGCTCAAACCGTCGACACTTATCCTCCTCAGTAGCCACAAACAGAGGAGTGAAACTAGATAAGTGCAAAATTGTTGTTCATAATCGACCACTGACAGATTCCCTTGCTGCAATTGTAGAAACTCAACCTCCTTAGCGTTCCGAAATGAGCGAGGGTAAAACTGATCCAGAAATCGCTCTCGGAATGCATCTCATGCCAACGTACGGGCATCCCAACCAGTCAACTGTAAACTATGCCACCACCTGTAAGCATAGCCATCCAAAATAAAAGTGGCTAAGGGCACCATGTCCTCCGGGGGGACATATCATGACCTCAAAAATCCTTTCCAATCGAGTAATCCAATCTTCTGCACCATCCGGGCCCGAATCACCACGAAACACAGTGGCTCCTAACCTCGAGCTCTCTCAATATCTGGACCTTCACTAACACTATTCTCGTCCCTCCCATCTTTAGACCGTGTACGGGACGCACGACTCGGAGCCATGACGTAACTACAGAAATCAATAACCAAATGCTCTGATACCACTTTGACAGGACCCCATCCCAACAGGACGTCAAAAACCGTGCCCGGTCCAGCTCCCGTCTGACAAGTCAACCAAAGGTCCGAAACTACTCTTCAGTGCTTGCTAGACAAGGGATGTTTGCGCTGATTTTTGCTGCTGCCACTGCCTCACGATCAGTCCCGAACGTCGTACCACGGCCTGGAGGGTCACAAAACAGAAAAGGTGTGACTGGACAAAAATGACCTCTTATATAAACGTTTGCCAAAATACATTCTTACCCTCAAGTTTTCACAAACTTGCATGCATATCACAAAACATGAGTAATAGTATGATATCATTCAAGTATGAACCGTGGACCGATAAAATCAAAACATATTTTCCCATGGTCCATAAAACTCAAGTTCATGTTATAAAACATCAAATCCCGGCTCTCAGGCCAAAACATGTGAAAACATAATCACCTGGCCACAAAGACCAAAAACCCGTACTCAATACCAGTACGTCATCACAAACAACATCAATCAGCACTAATCACAAGTGCACAATAAATATATCAATCCAATCAATCCGCACTACTCACAAGTGCACAAACCATCACAATCACATCTGCACTACTCACAAGTGCACAATCAAACCATCAACTGCACTACTCACAAGTGCGGCACTACGCGTAGGCCAATATCCAGCCACACTCTTGGGAACAGACACCTCTGGGCTCAACCCTCGGGCTCAGTCACATTTGGGCGAACACATCCCCAGGTTCAGACCCATCCGAGTGGTACTTCCAGGCTCAGTCACATCCGAGAAGCTGACTACCATAGGATCAACTCCCGATCCTACAATCACATCCCCCAAGCTCCGGTCGTCTGGGTAATCCCCCAAGCTCCAACCGTCTGGGCATTTCACAATCACAATGAAAATCATCTCGAGAATTACATCCGAAAATATTTCAATCAAATCTTGTCTTCATACAAAGTCAAGATCATTCCCGACTGGGTCTCAAGCCCCAAAATACCATTTACACATAATTCTTTAAAATCACCTTTTAAAACAATAAAATAATCCAGAAATCATCGTTGACTCACCAACAAAGTCAAAATATCATTTTAGAAATCATTTAAACTCCGGGCCTAGCCCAAAACATCATTTGCACGTTCCTCAGAAAACGTGCCCGAAAGACTGATTAAAATAATCATAAAATCACCAGAAATCAAACCAAATTATCAATTTCATCAAATTCACATGTGACTCCAAAACCGAGTCAAAATCACTATCCACTTGGGTTTCACGCCCAAAATAACATTATCACGCAAATTCATGCGTTCACAACCTCAGTTGCCATTTTCACGTAATTCCATGAAACCGATCCTTGACTCCTTCCCGAGTCAATACATCATTTTCAATTCATGACTCATAACTCGAGTCCAAACATCATTTTTAATCAATTTCATAATTTCTCGAAAATCGTGCCCAAAATAATAATATAATAATCCATAAAATTGAGAAATCACCGGATTGAAACGTCAATCATGCCAAAGCATATAAAATCATATAATAAGGTATTGAAATCATATATGCATGCATCACGGTTAGAAAACAAAGTCCACCAACACACACCGTCCAAAACGATCCGTTTCCGAGCTACACGTTTTTCCGTAAATTCTGGAAATCACAAATCATGTCCAAAATCATTATAGAGGATTACTAACATCTCAAAATACTTCATATAATTTTCCCCAATTTTTTAGGAATTTAAATACGTATTTTAAACGTAAAAAAAACTTCGGATACGCGGAACATTAACGAAACGATATCCGATTTTCTCGAAACCAGCGTCAAAATGTTCGTTACATTGAGAAGATTTAAAGTCATGTTGACCTCACCTTCAAACTAGGCCGTACGCGCCCTCACGCGCCGCCGTGAGTGGCTGCGCGTGACCACCACGCGCCTGCTACAGTAACCAGCATAGTTGTCTTCTTCGCCCGTTTGTCTGGTAAACGGGTTGGAAAACCTGCGATAGAACCCGACTCAATCTCACTCAATTTGACATCAATTCAATCCAATCTTTCAACTGATCCCTTTTAATCCATCTCCATTTAAGTTCTGTAAATGGAATTACACAAATTAAGCTCTAAATCTTCACGACTCACGATCGATCCTCGACGGGTTTACTGATTTTGTCCCTGATTTCCAAATTAATTCATAGAGTAAGCATCGTGAGAGTGTATTGAACGTTTTTCCAAGATCAATTTCATAACATCTTACCTCTAACTAGTTGAACTTAAGCTCGAATTGAAACAGCCATGGAAGCTTCTGTTCTTCCCCAATTCGACAGCAATTCCCTTCGTGTTTTTTTTTGCAGAGATATTCGGTTTGATCTCAGGAGTCTTAATCAGACCTCAATTGTGATCCTCACAGCTTACATTTTCGAATTCGACATTTCGCCGAATTTTCAAGATTTTTGATTCAGAATTATCCCTGGGGCCTCACTGTCTGTCAGGACCCACCCCGGTTCCACCCCGAAACCAGAGGTCAATCCCGCTCCCGTCTGACTCCCCGACACAACACCTAAGTAAAACTCACTCAAATCCAGTCAGACGCAGGAGTAATTAAACAAATTATGCCGACGTTATCGTTTACAGAACCTAGTACAAAATACAAAGAACTAAAACCCGATAAAGTACACGCACACGGAAGATTGTAAGCTATTCTGGGATCCCTCACGTCGCTTCTATGCCTCGGACTCTGCCTCGACATCAAGACCCCGCGCTATCTCCACAACCTGGAGGGCAATTTAAAACCGAAATGTGAGTGGACCATAATAACAGAAAAGTTTCTAAAACCATTTATCCAAAAACCGAGTTTAACCCTCCGTTTTGAAAACCACATGCATAACCCAGTTATTTAAAACGGTTAGAAACCAAAGTACCATATACCACATCATAAGAAACAGAAACACTATAAAACATTTATAGAAATCACAGCATATATATATCATAAAACTGTATCAGAATCCAGAAACTGCAATCCATTATTTCCCGATCAAACCTGCTGGACCTATCCGAGTCTTTAAACTCCCGAGTCTTTAAACTCAATCCAGGCCTTAATCATATCCGAGCCTTTAAACTCAAGGCCTACGGGGGAAAATCAATATATCCGAGTCTTTAAACTCCCGAGTCTTTAAACTCAATCCGGGTCTTTAAACCCAATCCGGCCGGTCCCCCGTCACATATATCCGGGTCTTTAAACCCAATATCCAGATCCAGCAAATCCAATCCCAAAATCCTTTGAAAACCATTTACCAATCCATATCCAAACCCGAATTCGAAATCACTGGTCCGATACCCTTCCGGCATCCAGAACCGTCATTCCGAACCCAAATCCGGAATCCACTTTCCTGCTTTAAAACCCAATTCATTTAATTCCCAATTCATGTTGCAAAATCCCTTTGTAAACAATCAAACTTGTTATCCTTTAAAAATCCCAAAACCATGGCATTTTCCTCAGAAATCGACATTTCTCGTAAAACGTGTCCAATACCGTATTTTCTCGAAAAACGTGCAACAATGTAAAACCAACCAAAACATATTTAATAAACATAGAGTCATAGTCAAAATCATAAAACAATTATAGAAAACAGTTATGCATGCTCGAGTTTAGAGAAAGAGGTCCACTCACAATACTGAGCCCTACTCGCGTCCCGAACGTCCAACACGTTCCTCGGCTTCCTCGGGAAATCCCGATCCTGTTCACAATCACCAAAGTATGTTACTAACACGTTCACGAAAGTTCACCTAAATTCCCTCAAAACTCCCCAAATCCTAAACGTAAGAACCCGGGACCCTAAACATTCACCCTCGCGGAACTAAACTCAAACGACTTCCGATTGACCCGAAACCAACTCCATTGAACTCACGATAGCTCCTAGACCAAAATCCATGTTGATCACTTTTCCATCCGCCGCCGCACGCGCCCCCACGCGCCGCCCAAAGTGGCTGCGCGTGGCCCTCACGCGCCAGCTACAGTGTATCAGCTACCTCGAGCCAACCGGGTTCGCCACAGTCACCTGCAACTCAGACCGGCGTTAGCGGTTCACCGCCGTGCCTGCCCTATTTTCTTCCCTTTCTTCACCAATCTCAACGTCCAGTTCCAAGCTATCCATTCCCCAACTCCTCAGACCTCGACACCGTCCCTAGCCCGTCGACTAAAGCTCGAACCAAACGACCCAAAAACCCCTGTTTTCCTTCCCGGCCACCCACGACTTCCCCCTTCACGGAGGTTACACCAACCTCTTCCTAGGACTCTACCAAACCTCAACCAACCCTCCTGGACTATCGACTCAGCCCTAAGCTCGACGATTCTCCGTTTGAAACCCACGGCCGAAACAGAGGACATAGAGCACCTCCATCATGCCATCCTCCGCCGTGCTCCCCCCGTCACGGCTACACAACCACTAGACTCCCAGACCTCCACTGAGTCCCCTAGACCTGCCCATGACCTTCGATTCCACCCTTAGATTCACAACTCGCAGTTCAAAACTCGACGGGAAAACAGGGCACAAACACGAAGATTTGGACTTACCTGCAACCGTCCACAACCGTGCTCGCCGCCGTGTTCCGTGGAGTCCACAGAGCCGCCTCAGCTTCCTTTTGAGGTCGCACACACCGGCACACGACCACAGCACCCCCCACAAGCCGTCAACCTTCTCTGTTTCCTCCCAGATTCCCGTGACTCATCCCCCTCACACACACGACCACCGTGCCTCTCAACAGCCTCACCAGCTCCCTTTCAGTCTCCCGTTCCTCCCTCACTCACCAGAACTCGTCAATTACCACGATCAATCCTAAACTTCTCTCAATTTCCTCCATCTGTTTCTCTCTGTGTATCGAAGAACAAGAATGCACAGCACGGGTGCACCCCAATTAATGGGGCCGTGAATGCACAGGATTCCACCAGAATCCTCTACACACATGCCACCTGTCACAATCCACTCCACACACTTCCACATGGCCCAATCCCAGCCGTCCATTCCTTTCCTCTGTGCACAAATCCCTAGAAACCAAAAAGACCAAAATACCCTCCTGTTTTACTCATTTTACGGTTTTACCAAAACTTCCTAGACCCGTAACTCTCGCCTTGTAAGTCCGATAAGTACGTACCGCCTGTCATCGAACTCAGGACGACAAGAACTATCTAACCATCCTAGGTCAACCTACCAAAACTCGATTATTCAAAAAGTCAACTATTCCCCCTAATTTACTCAAATTACGATCATGCCCTCAACCTTCCGAACATCACAATTCCCTCCTCGGATGTCGAAATCAGGCGTGCCACCTGCCTATGGATTCGTGACGTCCTAAACTACGTCCTGGTCACTGGCCAACCCCCAATTGACCACCCGAACTAGTAGTCAACTATTTGGCCCAAACTAGGGGCAACATCGTCATTCTAAACTTACGGACCTATCGGGAACAACTAACCACGGATTAACCTCACTAATCACACCTTAAGCACTATCTTAATCCCGGCTTTCGGGACGGGTTGTTACACTGTCTCTCGAGTTTCTCTCTCAATTCGGCTTCCTCAGTCTCCCAATTACACAAATGCAGCTCAACAACGGTTTATCAGCAGTTAATTAACAATGATTAAGACAAAACATAATTTAGGGAATTTGTGTCTAAAGTGGTATAATTGTGTTTTCGCTAATACACGATTCCATGTTATCTGGGGCAAGGAAGATGACAAAGTGACAGATGTCACTGTCTGGCAGCAAGAATCAATGTTAAAAGACCCTTTTGCCTTTCGTTCGACAAATTACCATTTTGCCCATAGACTTCCGTGACTCGTAACTTGGTCACCCGAACTCCGTTTTCGACGTGCCGCCTGTCGTTGGATTCCTATCAACAAGACCTACGTAACGGTCTTTGGCCCTCGTCCATTGGACTTCCCGGGTCAAAAGTCAACATTTGGCCCCTTTTTAGCCAAATTACGAAAATGCCCTCGAACTTCCGAACATCATAACTTTTTCCTCGAATGTCGGAATCGAACTTGCCACCTGTCTATGAACTCGTGATGTCCCGAGCTACGTCACGGTCATCGGTCAAAGTCCGTTTGACCGTTCGAACTAAAATTCAACATTTTTCCCACGCCATGAGCAAAACGGTCATTTTTCACAATTCGTCCGATTTCGCTCAACTAATCCTCGATTAGTCATTCTAAACCATAATTAATTAAAATTCAACCCCGATACTCGGGAAGGGTCATTACAACCTTCCCCCCTTAAAGAATTTCGTCCCCGAAATTCCAACTATCCGTATTCCACAACTACCTCGTGGAAAACAAATGGGCCTCACAACATGTGTACACCTGTACACCCACTAGCCAACGCAGAACTCGTCTGCACTCAGACGTCACATCACAGATGCACGTCGTACTGACTACACTCGACCACGTCGAGTGAAATTGGTCACCGAAATTGGCAATGTAACCATTAAGCTGACTCCTTCAGCTTGACGGTTCCTCTTAATCACTAATGTGCCCTGACCTCCGCTCTCATCGAGAGTCACAAAAACTCACTTGTCAGTCCATACCGACACTACTAGCCAAACTGTCGCCACAAAGCTTTACCACCCTTGTAAAGCTCCAATCATTAACGAATCAGTGACAACACATCACACTACAACGTCCGTCAATATAGCATAAGATTAACAACATGATCTCACCTCGCAGGGCGAACTCAATCCCGGGACAAACAACAACCTCAATATCCACAACTGTCACCCCCTCAGCGATCCAAGATGCTGGTAAGGTTACGACATGATAACATCTCACAAAGCAAATAGTGGTCACATTAACCACCAACTCACTCAATCGGACGATGTAACTGGAACACAGTGAACACCAGCCTAGCAGTGATCACACAACTCAACACTAGAGTTACACTAGCCAACCATTGCTCAGAGCACCTACTCATACAATCACTGAATGCATCAAAATCACTCTGCCCAGTGCATCGTGTTCAATGTCCAGTTCACATTCACAACCAATGGTATCGGAACTAAGCCAATCACCAACACATTAATCGACACTTCACTGGTACAACCCATGTACCGTCACTAAGTATAAAGTACCATCATCCATACGATATAACAAATCGTAGACCAAGTATGGTCCTACAACTGGACCTCAGTAGTCCAAATGATCAAATGTCAAGTATTACTCCAATCCCATGGTGTAACACCCCGGACATTCGAGGACTTTAATATTGTAATTTAATGTATCAATTGACGTTTTTACCCTTGTTAATGGTATGGCCAAATTATTGACTTTTTGATTGGTGGGTCAAATGGACCTTGACCAATGACCGTGACGTAGTTCGGGACGTCACGAGTTCATAGACAGGTGGCACGTCCATTTCGGACGATCAGGGAAAAGTTATGACTATCGGAAGTTTAGGGGCATTACCGTAATTGTGACGGTTAGGGCGAAAATGTTGACTTTTCGTTTAACAATTAATTTTCACACGACTCCAGGACCGATAGGTAGGTCTCGACGTCCTGAGTCCGTAGCCAGGCGGCACGCCGAAATCAGACTTCGTATGGCTGAGTTACGGGTCTAGAAAGTGAAGGGCAGTTTGGTAATTATTTGAACCAGGGGCATTTTGGTCTTTTTGCCCTAGTTACTGTAGCAAACCGCGGGGGTCATGGGCGACACCACCATGTGCGGTGGCTCTGAGTGCGATTTGTTTACTGGTGAGTGTGGGTTGGAAAGTATTGATTGTTTAAACCTTTTTGAAGCATCAAACGTGGTCTGATTCTTCCAGCTACACGATCAAATTGATTAATCAAAATTCGAAGCTTTCGGGGGAAAAATTTCAGTGGACAAATTGGACACCCACGAGCCTCTGGGACGGCTTGAAATTGTTTAAAACTGATTAGGACATGAGTGAGCATCACTCTGATGCAGAGATAACTAAGAACGGGTGAGGAAAACCAGAGAAGCCATTTCTGGAAAAATTGGAGGGAAAATCGGGTTTTGATTTCTGGTGACTGTTGGACCAAACCAAGGCCTGGTTTAGTCTTCTGGGAGTGTTTGGAACTCAACCGCATCGAAATCGAAGGCCATCAGCCACGGCTGAGCTGGGACGGTGACTGCTGTTTTCAGGGAAATCGCAGAGCTTGGGACGACGACCTTCAGGTACTTTCAGACACAATTGATTGTTCATTTTGGTTCGTTTTGATCCTGTTATACTTCCTGTGAAGTTAATTGGACAATGGGTTTGAAACCAGTGAGTTCTGGTGATTGACCCGTTTGGATGATCACGGGTCGAGGGGCCGTTTAAGGATTGGTTTTGGATAATTAATAACTCAGAACTTAAATTAGATGTTTAAATAACATGTTAGGATCAAATTGGATTGAAATCAAGTAGGAATTGACTGGTAATTAACTGGGTCAAGCCGCGGGTGGCTGGCCCGAATTACAGACAAACGGGTGAAGGTGTTGACACTGTAGCTACAGTGTCAGGCGCGTGACTTTCACGCGCAGCCACTTTGGGCGGCGCGTGAGGGCGCGTTGGGGCTTATCTCCGATCACGATCAACATGACTTTTATTCCTCTCATCATTCTGAACATTTGTGGTGAATTAACCATGTTGATCTGAGATAGTTTGAAGGGTCAGGTTAGGGTCGGTTGCCTCGGGAAACGTGTTGACGGTTTCCCCGAACCGGCTTCTGTTTCGAACTTTCTTTTGAATAAATATTAAGGACTTGTAGTGACCCTTACGTGTGAATTGAACTGACAGGAATTGTACGATAATCTCGGTACAGTTCCATACGCGCAGATTCGCAGCGGAATCGTACAGTGAGTGGGCCCGTTTTCATTAAACCCTTGCATGCTTAAATGTTTTCTGATTTACTTATATGTTCACATGCTGGAATCTATAAATGGTTTTGATGATATTGAGATTTCGGTTATGGCACGTTTCACGGTATTTGGGCATGAGACCCGTTTGATGAAACGTAACGATCGGTTCAGATTTTACCTATGTATACATATATGTTTGCATGTGGATATCAACAAAATGTATTTGGTACTGCACTGTATAGATCCTTCCATATTATATTGTCTCCTCCGGATGAGGTACCCCGGAGAGGTCACGGACGTCTAGAACGTCCAGCGTCTACGACGCTAAGCATCGGGGATGCTGTAACCGAACAGGGTTCGGGGATTGAACTCGGAATTGAGACCCGAGTGGCACGCGTAGCCTTGTGATTGTGACGTTATTGGACGTCAGGGACGTCAGACATCAGGGATGTCGGATTGGGGTGTATAGTGCAGTGGCTAAAATTATGGTTATGGTTTTATTACATGCCTTATGATTCATATTATATTATTTATGATTTTAAATAATGATGCATGCATGTTTGGAAAAAGGAGGGGTAAATTATATGTTTTACTTATCAAACGATTTTATAAACTTGAGTTTCGGTCCACTCACCCTTAATGTTTTTGGTAACCCCTCCAAGTCGTGATACTGAGGTAGAGGAGGAACCTGAGGCTGAGGAATAGATCTACTTCTGCGTACCTGAACCCCTGTTGGGTAGTGTACCCGCAGGTTTACTTTAGAGTCGTGCTCGCAAACTTGTAATTTTGGATTTCATCCCTTGTCTGACATCTGTTTAATTCGGATTTGTTGTATGACTTTAATTTGATTATTTATACATTTGAGGTTTTGAGGTCAAAATTGGTATGAATTATTGGGTGTCAGACGGGAGCAGGGCACGTCCCCATATGGTTCCAGAGAGGATCGGGGCGGGTCCTGTCACATGGAGTTCCATTAATAACAGGATTCCACTGATCCTCACGTTATCAAAAAATTTAACTCTCTCAGCTTAGAATATCGGCTACCTCAATAGCCGTACACCCGACCCGACTACAAAGTCGAAATCTCAAAGTTTCCTGACTATCACCGTCACACACAATAAGCCTTTCTTTTTATCATCTTTTGCCATTCCTGTTAGTCGCCCTTTCCAGAAGTATGACCTCAATATACTCGACTCATAGATCAATATGGTCGATCCCAAACCAGGTAGGGAAAAGTAAAACTCCTGAGGGTTTAGCTATCATCGACAATCCTTGTCCTATGCTACCCAAAAACACCTCGCCAAATCACAACTTTCAAAATGACACATCAACGTGTCCACAGGAAAGAACGTCTAGTTCTCCCGGGATTCACACTAACCCCGACCACCACTAACACTTATGGCACAAGTCTACTCTGGTCTACTAAACCTAACACCACGAATTTTCTCTTAGGATAGTCAACACATCCATCGAGCACATCACATGCCCATCCGTAGATGATGGCACACCAACACATATATGGATTTTCTAGTTTCTTGACGGTGGCATGAATCCTTTGAAAGGTTTGAAAGGTTTAAAGAATGTTTTCGAAATAGAAATTCATATATCATCCTTATTTATGGGTTGTCTCCTCCAGGGAGGGTCGTTGGCCTGGGTGGACCCCGGAGTAGTCACGGAGCACTAACTGAGTGGAGTCGCAACCGTTGGGTACCTAGCTCTCAGGAAGGCTTATGGATTATAACCTCTAGGGAGGGTCATTAATCTGTGGATATTGACTTGAGTGGACCCTAGGGAGACTTGGGATTTGAGACCTCAGGTAGCACGCGCGTAGCTTTGGAAACCGTGATAGGACTGGTTATATGTTATATGTTATATTATATGATATATATATACTGGTTTTGGGCTGAGTCCCACATGGATTTGGGCATTGGCTCGTATGATTGGTTTCATTTACGATTTTCGGCCAAGGCCCTAATGGTTTGATAACTGATTTGCGAATGCATGCATGCTTTTTAGTGAAGGGTATAAATATGGTCTTTTGTGAAAATGTTTTTATAAATTCTTTGTTGTGTCCACTCACAGCTTTTAATTTTTTGAATGCTCTTCAGGTTGATCGCAGATGCGTGCTGTAGCAGAGACCGAGACATCAAACTCCTCCTCCGGATCCTGGCGCTCTCTAAAGCCCCGAGTGGGCTAAAGTCGAAATCTTCTCTTGTCTGACACTCCGTGTCAGACGAGATCAGGCACATACCGCGTTAATCCCAGAGAGGATTGAGACGGGTCCTGACAAGTCGTATCAGAGTGAGGTTTTTCCCTTAGAGTGTTCGCAGGTCGACGATGTGATGTCTCTAACGTGGTAACAGCCTGTCATCAACCTGATAGTTAGGGTAAGAGTAGGAGGATTCAGTGGAATTTATTCCTGGTTAGATTTTGTTTGCAACGAGGTGTAATTTTTTGGGGCTCAATTGGCATAGGATTCCCTGTGTTTCAAGGAAATAGATTCCGAGTAGGAACGACATTCGTGCGAATCCAACGTCTTAGAGCTACTTAGTTACTGGAGATATGATCCAGTGGTCCAGTAGACAACATATGACGACCTGAAAGTCGGGACCGTCGAGTAGTCATGACAAACATGGAATGGAGCAACGTGGAATCAGTTAAGGTTGGACGTTAGGGTCGTCCACGATAGAATTTCGAAACGGAGATTATACTGTTGGGAGCAGTCAAGCGCACGATAACCCTAGTTAAGATTGTTGGGAATAGAAACGCATGATTTTATTCATCATGAGGTGCCATGTTTCGGTGTGTCGGATCCTGGAGGGATGTCGTGTAACACCCCGGAAATTCGAGGATTATAATAATGTAATTTAATGTATGAATTGACGTTTTTACCCTTGTGAATGGTATGGCCAAATTGTTGACTTTTTGATTTGTGGGTCAAACGGACTTTGACCAATGACCGTGACGTATTTCGGGACGTCACGAGTCCATAGACGGGTGGCACGTCCAATTCGGACGATTAGGGAAAAAGTTATGACTATCGGAAGTTCAGGGGCATTACCGTAATTTGGACGATTGGGGCGAAAATGTTGACTTTTCGTTTGGCAACTAATTTTCACATGACTCAATGATCGTTAGGTAGGTCTCGATGCCCTGAGTCCGTAGACAGGCGGCACGCCGAAATCAGACTTCGTATGGCTGAGTTATGGGTCTTGAAATTGAAGGGCATTTTGGTAATTATTGAACCATGGGCATTTTGGTCATTTTACCCTTGGTTACTGTAGCAACCTCAGAGGAACATGGGCGGCACCACCATGTGCGGTGGTTCTGAGTGCCAATTGTTTATGCAGGTGTGTGCTAGAAAGTATGGATTGTTTAAAACTTTCGGAAGCATCAAACGTGGTCTGATTCATCCACCCAACACGGTCATTTGATAATTGAAGATTCGAAGCTTTCGGGGGACAAATTTCTGTGGACAGTAAGGCTTCCACGAGCCTCTGGGACGTCTTAAAATTGTTTAAAACTGAATAGGAATTGAGTGAGCTTCACTCTGCCATTGAAAGAACTGAGAATAGGTGAGGAACCAGAGAGAAGCCATTTCGGGGAAAATTGGAGGGAATTTCGGATTTCAATTTATACGGTCTGTTGGACCAATCTAAACACTGAGTGAGCTTTCTGGGAGTGTTTAGAACACATGCATATCAAAATCAAAGGCAACCAGCCACGGGTGAGCTGAGACTGTGACTGCCTTGTTCAGAGAAATTTCAGAGGTTTGGACGACTACTTCCAGGTGAGTGTTGGTCCAATTGATTGTGTGTTTTAGTTCGTTTTGATCCTATTATGCTTCCTGTGAAGTTAATTGGAGATTGAGTTAGAAACCAGGAAGTTCTGGTGATTGACCCGTTTGGTTGATCACGGGTCGATGGGTCGATTGGGGACTTTTCGAGGCTGATTAGTGTCTCAGAACCTAAATTGGATAGTTAATGAACATGTTAGGATAAAATACGAGTGAAATCGAGTGGAAATTGAGGGTTAATTAACCGGGTCAAGCCGCGGGTGGCAGGCCCGTATTACAGACAAACGGGTGAAGGTGGTGACACTGTACCTACAGTGTCAGGCGCGTGACTTTCACGCGCAGCCACTTTGGGCGGCGCGTGAGGGCGCGTTGGACCTTATCTCTGATCACGATCAACATGACTTTTGTTCCTTTCATCATTCTGAACATTTTTGATGAATTAACCATGTTGATCTGAGATAGTTAGGAGGGTCAGTTTAGGGCCGGTTGTCTCGAGAAACGTGTTGACGGTTTCCCCGAGCCGGTTTCTGTTTCGGACTTTTTGGATAAATGTTTAAGACTTGTAGTGACCTTTACGTGTGATTTGGACTGACAGGAATTGTACGATAATCCCGGTACAAGTTCGTACGCGCAGGTTCACCGCGGGATCGTACTGTTAGTGGGCCCTATTTCATTAAACCCTTGCATGCTTAAATGTTTTCTGATTTACTTACATATTCACATGCTGGAATCATGAAACGGTTTTGATGATATTGAAATTATGGTTATGGTACGTTTCACGGTATTTGGGTTTGAGACCCGTTTGATGAAACTTAAAGATTTGTTTGGATTTTATCTACGTATATATGTTTTGCATGTGGATATCAATAAAATGTATTTGGTACTACACTGTATAGATCCATTCTTGTGATACTGTCTCCTCCGGATGTGGTATCCCGGAGTGGTCATGGCGCATTGCCTGCGAGGGGTCATTCTACGGAGGAGCCGGACCGTAAAATGTCTCAGGAGCAGGATTGCTTATTTGACGTCAGGGAAGTCGAGCGTCCAGGACGCTAGGCATTTGAGATGCCGTACCCGGACAGGGTTCGGGGATTAGATTCGGGATTCAGACCCCGAGTGGCACACGTAGCCTTGAGACTGTGACCTTATTGGACGTCAAGGACGTCAGACATCTGGGATGTCAGGATTGCAGCGTATAGTGCAGTGGCTAAAATTATCTTATGATTTTATTACATGCCTTATGATTCATATTATATGGTTTATGGTTTTAAATTCTGATGCATGCATGTTTGGAAAACGGAGGGGTAAATTATATGTTTTACTTATTAAACGGTTTTATAAACTTGAGTTTCGGCCCACTCACCCTTATTGTTTTGGTAACCCCTCCAGGAGGTGCTACTGAGGTAGAGGAGGATCCTTAGGCTGAGGCATAGATCTACTTCTGCGTACCTGAACCCCTGTTGGGTGGTTTACCCGCAGGTTTAATTTAGAGTCGTGCTCGCAACTTGTAATTTTGGATTTCATCCCTTGTCTGACATCTGTTTATTTCGGATTTGATGTAAAACTTTAATTTGGTTATTTATGCATTTGAACGTTTGAAGTTAAAATTGGTATGTTATTTTGGGTGTCAGACAGGAGCAGGGCACGTCCCCTTGTGGTCCCCGTGGGATCGGGATGGGTCCTGTCATGTCGACTGGCAAGAGATGCCCGGAGTAGTTGTTGTATGGCATGATAGGATGCGTTTGCGCATGTAGCGCTTATGCAGTGTTAGGCACGGAGTTGGGCCAAGTTCTTGTGAAGACCAACGGCTCCCAGCCGTAGAGTTACGAGGGGACGAGATCCTCAGATTGTGGTTACTGGTTGATTGGACACCAGTATCGAGGTATGACATTTTTTTTAAGTAGAGAGCGATGGGTCGGTCAGGATGGAAATGCTACAGTAACTAGCCGGGTTCGCAATAACCCTAGTTGGTGGTTGATTATACGAATGACCATGAGAGTGGTACTTATGGATCGGTTTTCGAGGTGGACCGATCGGGGACGTCGTGTGTTGAGCGGTTGGTACCCACAAGGAGTTGACCGCATAGGTTCAGTGTTTCGGTGGTGTTGTACGTGGGTTGTGTCGGTACGAGCTCGTGTTAGGTACCACCATCGAGGGTGGCTTTTATGATGGTTTTTGAGAATCGGGGGACGTTCGAGGAACGTTCATCTTCTGGTATGGATTTTTGGGATAGTGTTACCAAGAGTCATAGGAGTACGAGGGAGGGAGAGCCCCACCAACCCGAGTAGAGATAAGTGGTGATTTCTTGGTTTGAGCAAGTCTTAGGATTGGTTTGATTCGCACTCTGTGTGGCGGTGATGTGATAACGATAACGAGGAGAGAAGACGAGCCACGAGCTGAGGGTGTCTCAGTTGTGACATGCCCATGGTTGATTTCTACTACTACACAACGAGGAGGATTTGTCGGCTAGTGTAGATTCTTGGAATTTGCATCGAGATGAAAGATATGATGGAGATGATTTGCCTTGGAGTGATTTGCCTTGCTGATTATGCTAAGGTAGAAGCAGAGGATAATCGTATTGTGGGACGAAATGATTATCTGTCAGGACCCGTCCTCAATCCCCCCGGGATTAACGAGGAACGCCCCTGATCCCGTCTGACACGGAGTGTCAGACAAGGGAAATTTCCAACCTTATCCCTCTCGGGCCATCAGTGTTTGCCAGGATCCGGAGGAGGTATGTGATGTCCCGGTCTCTGCTGCAGTCTGCACCGTATTCAACCTAAAGGGTATTAAAAACAAAAAGACTGTGAGTGGACAAAAAGTAATAAGTTCGTGAAAAACATTTTATAAAGACCTTTATACCTTTCACTAAAAAGCATGCATGCATTGTAAAACTATTTATCCAATAACATATGTTTAAACAACAATCATTAGGGTCTCAACCCCAATTTCCGTAAATACAAGTCACACGGGCTCCTGCCCAAAACCATTTACAGAAAACCATAACATAGTAAACATATGTGGGACCTCAGCCCAAATCCATTTATCATCATAAAACACAATTTCC
Source organism: Prinsepia uniflora (assembly GCA_032719365.1). Taxonomy (NCBI): domain Eukaryota; kingdom Viridiplantae; phylum Streptophyta; class Magnoliopsida; order Rosales; family Rosaceae; genus Prinsepia; species Prinsepia uniflora. Next base: position 40,857,984 of record CM064865.1, on the reverse strand, counting down.
CAAACCAATTGAAATCATGTTTATCCATTATATTTCATATCACCGAACCTGTCACGGTATATAGAGCTACACGCGTGCTAATCGGGGTCTCAAACCCAAGTCTCTCCAGGGTCCACCCAGGTCAATGTTCGTAGATCAATGACCCTCCCTGGAGGTTACGAACCATGCCCTTCCTGAGAGTAAGGAACCCAACTAGGGGGCGACTCCACTTAGTCAGTGCTCTGTGACTACTCTGGGGTCCACCCAGGCCAACGACCCTCCCGGAAAGAGACAATCATATATAAAGGATGGCATATGAAAAACCTTTTGAAATCATTCTTTAAACCTTTCAAGGATTCATGTCCGGCCCTCAAAAGCCTTCATGAACCATAAAATCCTTTCAAGGGTTCATGTCGGTTCCCATAAACCGTCGTGAACCATAAATCCATTTCAAGGGTTCATGCCGGTTCCCATAAACCGTCATGAACCATAAAACCATTTGTGGGGCCCTGACCCGAAATCACAATCTTAAAGCATATCTGGGCCCGAAGCCCGAATCCACATACAAACTGGACCCCAGGCCCGATTCGTAAACCAACTGGGCCTCGTTCCCGATTTTGTAAATCAAATGGGTCTCATGCCCGATTCCATATTTCCAAATCTGAAATCAATTTAAGAACAAATTGGGCCTCTGACCCGAGAACGTAACTAAAAGGGACTTCAAGTCCGAGGGTTTCCAAACAAGTGGGTCTCGAACCCGAGTTTACCTTTTCAATTCCAAAACCATTTCATGAAATCATATCCAAAACCATATGTACGAAAAATCAGTGCAAAACTGGAAAACCTCGATTTACGTGCAAGCACGTAAATTGCCTCGTAAAGCGTGAAACCATATAATTCACAATCATCCAAATCAACATCATAGAATCATATTCATAATCCATATAAATATGATGATTTGGACCTTGAACCGGTCCAGGCCGGTTTGGCCGGTCCAGGAACCAGAGAACCCGGTTTAGTCTCTAGGAAGATGATGAATAGTCCTTGCGCGTGGGCTCACGCGCAGGGGCTTCCATGGGCACGTGGGGTCGCGTTCCCCATAATTTGGGGATGTCTTGAACACATGAAATCTTCTATTCGATGTAACGAACATTTTGGCACTGGTTTCGTTTCGATCGGACACCGTCTCGATAATGTTCGGCGCATTGGAAGGTTTCAGATCGGGCTTTAAAATAGTTAAAAATTCGGAAAATTTACGGGGCTTCAATGAGAGGTTAATAAGGTAGTTAGTAACCCTCTAGATTGATTTGGACAGGTTTGGGAGTGCCGGTGACGCTTACTGCATGCAAACCGAGGCGGCAGTATAGGACGGTCTGTGAGTGGACCTTGATTTCTAAACTGTGATGCATGCATAAATATTTTATATGGATTATGAATATGATTCTATGATGTTGATTTGGATGGTTGTGAATTATACGGTTTCATGCTATACGAGGCAATTTACGTGCTTGAACGTAAATCGAGGTTTTCCAGTTTTGCACTGATTTTCCGTACTTATGGTTTTGGATATGATTTCATGAAATGGTTTTGGAATAGAAAAGGTAAACTTGGGTTCGAGACCACTTGTTTGGAAACCCTCGGACTTGAAGTCCCTTTTAGTTACGTTCTCGGGCCGGAGGCCCAATTGGTTCTTAAATTGATTTCAGATTTGGAAATGTGGAATCGGGCATGAGACCCATTTGATTTACGAAATCAAGCACGAGGCCCAGTTGGTTTACTAATCGGGCCTGGGGTCCAATTTGTATGTGGATTCAGGCTTAGGGCCCAGATATGCTTTAAGATTGTGATTTTGGGTCAGGGACCCACAAATGGTTTTTATGGTTCATGACGGTTTATGAGAACCGGCATGAACCCTTGAAATGGATTTATGGTTCACGACGGTTTATGGGAACCGACATGAACCCTTGAAAGGTTTAAAGTGATTTCAAAACGTTTTTCATATGCCATTCTTTATATATGATTGTCTCCTCCGGGGAGGGTCGTTGGCCTGGGTGGACCCCGAAGTAGTCAAGGAGCACTGACTGAGTGGAGTCGCCCCCCAGTTGGGTTCCTTACTCTCAAGAAGGGCATGGTTCGTAACCTCCAGGGAGGGTCATTGATCTACGGACATGGACCTGGGTGGACCCTGGAGAGACTTGGGTTTGAGACCCCGATTAGCACGCGTGTAGCTCTATATACCGTGACAGGTTCGGTGATATGAAATATAATGGATAAACATGATTTCAATTGGTTTGGGAAATTGTGTTTTATGATGATAAATGGATTTGGGCTGAGGTCCCACATATGTTTACTATGTTATGGTTTTCTGTAAATGGTTTTGGGCAGGAGCCCGTGTGACTTTTATTTACGGAAATTCAGGCTGAGACCCTAATGATGGTTTTTTAAACATATGTTATTGGATAAATGGTTTTACTATGCATGCATGCTTTTTAGTGAAGGGTATAAAGGTCTTTATAAAATGTATTTACGAACTTATTACTTTTTGTCCACTCATAGTTTTTCCGTTTTTAATACCCTTCAGGTTGAATACGACGCGGACTGTAGCAGAGACCGAGATATCACATACCTCCTCCGGATCCTGGTGTACTCTCATGGTCCGAGAGGGCTAAGGCTGGAAATTTCCCTTGTCTGACACTCTGTGTCAGACGGGATCAGGGGCGTTCCTCGTTAATCCCAGGGGGATTGGGGACGGGTCCTGACATTATCCATTCTCTGTCTTGGATATGTGAAGCGTGTGTACAATCTATCTTGGTCACGAAGACGGAGTGAGTTGGTAGGTTTCAGTGGTTGATGTGAGCAGGGGCAAAAATAGCGGATGACTAAGGGAACCCTACAGTGCAGAGTGTTTTCTCTGCTAAGACAAGTAGTCGATTTAGGATCCAAATACACCCCGGATGGGTGAGACGTCGATTGTGTGTCGACAAGACGAGTAGTATGAAAATTGAGACTCGAGGTGAGTCCAGATATCAACGAAGATCGTTGAGTGATGTGAGATGTGATGCAAGTACTCGAGAGCGAGTCAGGATCAGAGTAGCGAAACGAAAGCTCAGTGGAGCCGGGAGTTGTCGGCGAGTCATGAAGGTCGTGACACATTGTGGTAATGGATTAATCGGTATCCATTTGTGTTCGGTGTGGTATGGATTTTTGTGACTCTGACTAGAGTCATCACAGATCATTGTGGGAGTCAGTATGGGTACCGAGGTCGATAGATGCTGCAAGTTTGAAGATGACTTGCGAGATGGGATTCATGCCATGGTGCAGAGCTGGATGCCAGCTTGAATGTGATAGCCCTTAGTGGGATGGAACGTGTTAGAGTGGTAGACTGGAAAGCCAATTTGATGACCACTTAGTGTAACCTACCTGTCAGAGTGAGCGACAGGTGAAATAGACGAGTGTCGACGTTTCGAGTGAGATTTACGAGCAGAAGTGTGGCTGTGTCGGAAGTGTACTTTTACACGAGAGTGCCCGTGTGCGGGGACATGATTGGGTTCCATAGTTTGGTTGTGGAATTAGGTTAGTTTGAATTTCGAGGATGAAATTATTTAAAGAGGGGAGGATGTAACAACCCATCCCTAATTTTAGGGATTAATTAAGACTAATGACGGATTAGTGGGGCTAATCGGGGATTAGCCGAGGATTAACAGACGTTCATGGCGAAATTACAATTTTACCCCTAAACGAGGGTAAAATGTTGACTTTTGACCTAGGAGGTCCGATGGCTGAGGGCCAAGGACCATTACGTAGATCGGGTCGATACGAGTATGTAGACAGGCTGTACGTCGAAATTGCAGGTTCGACAGAAAATTTACGGTTCAAGGACGTTCTGAGGTACTATTCACAGTGGTACGTTTTATGAGGCAAAAGTGGACTTTTGTCCTGAGTGGGGCCCAGATCTTTTCCCCAGGCCCAATGGATGAGTGACAAGTTTCACCCATCCATTGCTTCCCTTACACAGACACATGCAACCACTCCCCCCTCGCCCCCTCTGTTTTCATTCGATCGATATCTAAACCCAGTGAACCCAAATCAAAACGCTTCCCCATCTAAATCTGTGTGAGGCCAAGAGAATGGCTGAGGGTGCAAGAATGAAGGAGAAGATGTGTTGACTTGGAGGATGTTGTCTGATTGGATGTTGCGCTGGATGCCAGCTTGGATGTGATAACCCTTAGTGGCAGTACGTATTTCAGCCTGATGGTTATAGGATGGAACATGTTAGAGTGGTAGACTGAAAAGCCAATTTGACGGCCACTTACTGTAACCGACCTATCAGAGTGAGCGACATGCGAGATTGACGAGTGTCGACGTTTCGAGTGAGATTTACAAGCAGAAGTGTGGGTGTGTCGGAAGTCTACTTTTACACGAGAGTGCCCGTGTGCGGGCACATGATTGGGTTCCACAGTTTGGTTGTGAAATTGGGTCGGTTTGAATTACGAGGATGAAATTATTTAAGGAGGAGAGGATGTAACAACTCATCCCTGATTTTAGGGATTAATTAAGACTAATGACGGATTAGTGGGGCTAATCGGGAATTAGCCGAGAATTAACGGACGTTCATTGCGAAATTACTATTTTGCCCCTAAACGAGGGTAAAAAGTTGACTTTTGACCTAGGAGGTCCGATGGCCGAGGGTCGAGGACCGTTACGTAGATCGGGTCTATACGAGTTCGTAAACAGGCGGCACGTCGAAATCGGACGTTCAACGAAAAAGTTACGGTTCAAGAACGTTCTGAGGTACTATTTACGGTGGTACATTTTATGTGGCAAAAGTGGACTTTTATCCTGAGTGGGGCCCCAAATCTTTTCCCCAGGCCCAATGGATGAGTGACAAGTTTCACCCATCCATTATTTCCCTTACACAGACACATGCAACCAAACCCCACCCCCCCCCCCCCTCTGTTTTCATTCGATCGACATCTAAACCCAGTGAACCCAAATCAAAACTCTTCCCCATCTAAATCTGTGTGAGGCCAAGAGAGTGGCTGAGGGTGCTAGAATAAAGGAGAGGATGTGTTGACGGTGGCAGGACGGCAGAGGAAAATCGCGGGAAACAGGTAACCCGAACCCCAGTTTATATTTCGAATTTGGATTTTTGGATTGGGGAGTTTAGGAGGTTAGATGTTGATTAGGATGTGTTTAGGGGATTGCTAGGAAGTTTAGGAGAAGGTTTTGAATGGTCGAAAGTGGTTGAACATCCCGGAACGGCGGCTAAGAGGTTTTCGGTGGCCGCCCACCGAATTTGAATTCCGACCAAGATAACCCAAATCGAAACCCCTACTACGTTTTTAGGGATCCTAGGAACCTATTGGAACCCTTAGGTTGAAGCTTTGGCCCCTAGAAGTGGCCAGAACCTAGGACGAAAGTTTGGGTTTAAATGGTTTAACAAAACGAAAAGGTTTTAGGCTTGGTTTCTTGGATTTAAGGACATAGATAGGTAGGAAATGAAGAGAGGAAACTATTGGAATTGGATTGGGTGAAAATGAATGAAAAATGGAGGAGTTAGAAGGTCGGACCGGTCACGCTGGTCCAGTTGGACCGGCTGAACCAGTGAACCAGCCGGACAAGCCGTCGCGAGGTTGAAGACGGGCACTATGGAGGGCGCGTGGCTCCCACGCGCAGCCCCTTTGGGCAGTGCCTGAGGGCACGTGAGCCACTTTCTGGGGAAGTGTTCAACACACAAAATCATCCTTTCAATGTAACGAACATTTTGGAACTGGTTTCGTGTCAATCGGACATCGTTTCGATATAGTTCAGGATGTCCGAAGGTTTAGGATTGACATTAAAAATAGTAAAAAACTCCAGAAAATTACGGGGCTTTAGTGAGGAGTTATTTAAGTAGTTAGTAACCCTCTAAAGTGATTTGGACAGGTTTGGGAACCCCGAAGACGGCGATTAGCCCAAGAGAGGCGTATGGCGCGTGTATCTAAGCGGCAGCTCAGACGGTCTATGAATCGACCTTGTTTTCTAAATTAATGCATGCATAATGTTTTATATGTGTTTGTGGACATGTTTTGTGATGTCATAAGTGCATTTTTGGGTGTTTACGTATTTGCACGTATTTTGAGGTTTTCTGTTTTATACGATACTTATACGTGTTTGTGGTTTCGGTTTTAATGAAATGGATTGGGTTTTGAAAAGGTAAACTCGGGCATGAGACCCATTTGGTTTTGTCTTGGGCATGTGGCGCTATTGATGACCTACGGATCTGGGTCGTGGTCACGACGAGTGTTGTGTGCACGGAGACGGACGATACGACTCTCACCTCCGGACTGGGGATGTGTTCCTTCTGCAGAGGTCACGATGCACGTCCTGCTATCGAGCAACCACTGGAGGCTCGACTTCGTAGTGCTGACGGTTTAGGAGATCAATCAGTGATGTGTTCACCATGATCTAGAGGTGATCTTCTCGGTTGATATGTTCACGGCGACATACCAGGATTGAGAGCGGTCCTTGATGGATGGTTACACGCATCACTACGAGTTCGGGCTCGATGCCCAGTTGAGTCATGAGTTCTTGTCAGGAACCACCCTCAATCCCCCAGGATTAAGGGCTGAATTCTGCACCCGTCTAACATACGCATGACACGAAGGCTAAACCGACATCCAACCTCCATGTGACCTGTAAGTAGGACAAGACATTCTCGATTCGACCGTCCAACAGCAACCAGACATCCCAGAGTGCGCCGAAACTGTTGTGGATCACGGGTTTGATGTCTCCATTTCTCTCGACCAACAGCCTGTACCGTAACAACCTAGAGTGTATCGAAAACACAAAAAGACTGTGAGTGGATAAAAATAAGTAATACGTTCGAAAACAGTTCAATAAAACAATTACAGTTATACCCTCCAATTAAAACCAATGCATGCATATCAATACATGTTATGAAACCAATTATAACAAAACCATCAATGATGTTATGAAACCATTCATATCAAAACCATCAATGAAAACCATTTGAAAACTTGAATCACATCCGCTATCCAAATCCAGGCCTCAGCCTCAAATCACAAGTCAATCTCAAATACGGGAACTCAGTCCCAAAACTCATCAAATCCATATCATCCGGGCCACTGCCCAAAACATCTGAAAAACCAGTGAAAAACATCAATCATGCGAGTTTACTGGATCTCAAGTGCGCCCCATTCTTTAAACTCAAAACCATGCGCAATAACCAGGCCTTCTTGGGATATCAACGAGTCTTTAAACTTAAAACACAATCACATGCCTCAGGGGGTATCATAACCGAGTCTTTAAACTCAAAACATATACCGAGTCTTAAAACTCAAAACATCTCAATCCAGGGCGCTCCCCCATCAATCAATCCAAGTCTTTAAACTCAAAACCAGATCCAGCGGTTTTTCTCTTTTCTTTTCCGGGTCTTTAAACCCGAAACCAATTTTCAAGCAACAGTGAAAATCATAGAAAATCCTTATCCGAATTCGCAACAATGATTCTGTAAGCTGGCATCCAGAACCATCATCCCGAACCCAAATCCAGAATTTCCATTCCAAGTTTCAAAACCAAATCCGAAACATCGTTTCCGAAATCCAGTTCCAAAACCGAAATCTCATTTCCGAAATCACATGAACAGGGCTCCAAACCCGAAATCACTTTTCCGAAATCCATTACAAATCATTGAAATCAATTCATATTTCAAATCCCGAAATCAAATCATCAAAGCCATGGTCAAATCACAACATAATCGAAATCTCGTAAAACGTGCAAATACGTTACTTCTCGAAATTCATGCAAAACCGTGAATCATCAAGATCATAATCAAAATCATAGAATCATGTATAGAAAACATATAAAACTGTATGCATGCATCATAAGTTTGAAAGCAAAGTCCACTCACTGACCATTCCGACGTCGCCTCGATACGCGCGCACTTGCGTCGTTTCCGGCCATTATACTATCCTTGGCTTTCCGAAGCTATCCAAATCCCATACTAAGGTCACTAACTACTTCACAATACTCATACTAAAGCCCCGTAATTTTTCCGAAATTTTAACTATTTTTAAACGAGCCCTAAAACTTTCGGACAGCCCGAAACATATTGAGACTATGTTTGATCGACTCGAAACCAGCACCAAAATGTTCGTTACATTGAGTACTTTAAAAGTCGTGTTAGAACGATCCTAAAAAATCGTGCCAAGTGCCCCCATGGGATTCCCAAAGGGGCTGCGTGTAGGCCTCATGTACCTATTGTTCATCTCCTTCAACCTTGCTTAGACCGGGTCTGAACCGGTTCGAACCGGCGAGGACAGTTTAACCCAGTAAATCGTCCAATTGTGTTTCGTTTTCAAATCTGATCAACCCTAACACGTCCTCTAAGTGTTTCCTATTAATCTACGGCCTTAAAACATCGATTTAAGCATGAAAGTATACCTTCCCGATCGAGTTTCATTCCTTCAAATTCTTCCTCTCTGTTTCCATGGTTCTAGTCATCATTGTCCCTAATTTCCTCGTCCATAAGCCTCCTTGTGATGTCCAACACCTCAACCAAAACACCATTTCACGAACCAAGTTTGCCATGCTTGAGTTTTAAAAACAATTTCCAAGGAAGGTTCAATTACCGTCCTCCTTAATCCTCCAAACTAGGCTTATTCGATCCCTTGGACTTCTAGCATCAACTTCCCATCAACTAATCGATCCAACCCGTACGAGAACACGATTACCATTCTTTTTGTAAAACAGAATGTCTCGGGTTCACTAGGTCTCTGCTTCGACCCGCCGTCACAAGCTCCATTGTGGCCTTCATTCTCCTCCAGATATCCCCCTCTTCATCTTTCCTTCAGACTTCCCACACAATCGAAGCAGTTTGGGGATGATTTTTCAGTGTGGGCGATAACGGGTGGCAGGGGCAATAAGGTCACGGTTGATCGCGGGGTCAGGACAACCGTCGACGGCTGTCCACAACGGTCCTTACCACCTGAAGTCTCTCATCAACCTCCCTCAATTATCCTTGCAGGACACTTCTCAATAATCGAAAACAATAAGATTATGGGAAGGGATTACACTATGTTTGTCTATTATCCAAACCGTGCACTAAAGGTTTAAAAACACAAAGTGAGACGGTGAGCACGTTCTACAGCCATCCAGACCTAGCCAGGTGTCCAAAACCTGGTGGTCACCTCATCCAAAAATAGCCAAGTGTCCCATGGTTACTGGCCACAGATCCTTGTGCAACAAATGACCAAATTGTCCCTTACCACACAAATTACCGTTTTGCCCCTCGCCTTCCTAGACCCACAACTAATTCATCCGAGGTCTGATGACGATGTGCCACCTGTCGTTGTACTCAGGACATCGAGGCCTTCCTAACGGTACTCAAAGTTTGTGAAAATGTCATGTCGTTTGCAAAGTCAACAAAATGCCCCTTGTTACCCAGAATTACCAAATTACCCTCGACCTTCCGAACGTCATAACCTCCTCCTCGGATGTCGAAATCGGACGTACCACCTGTCTATGAACTCGTGACGTCCCAAACTACGTCATGGTCATCGGTCAAGGTCCATTTGACCCTCCGAAAGAAAAGTCAACATTTTTGCCCATTCCAAGTGAAAAATCATCATTTCGTACCAGCCGTCTGAAATTATCTATCTAATCACTGATTATCTTCACTGACATGTTATTAACCACTAATCTAATCTCGATTTACGGGATGGGGTGTTACAATCTACCCTCCTTAAAGAATTTCGTCCCCAAAATTTTGAATCTCGTACTTCCGTAACTAGCAGGGAGAAATGCAACTGGTCTCACACATAGGTCTCCTACCCGGTGTCCAGCACTTGTCAATCCAAAATATCCTAACAGTGCCCACATTGTCACCTCGTCTTACTCAACCAACTTTCAGTTCATCGGAAGATCGTCCCAATCGCACTGGGGTCATCATAATCCAACACGCTTCACTTTGAAGCCCATCGATCACTCCAACCTCTAGACTGGACTATCTGTCTCCCGCGAACGTCCAAATCAAATCCCTTCCAAATCTCTGAATCTCCTGGGTCTCCCGACCACTATGAAATCCATTCACAATCTCAACCACGTACATAGGGCAAACCCAGCACTAGATCCAAGTTCAATATCCATACGTATGCAACCACAGACCACATACGTCCTGCACCACTCTACAAGACAGAGCACTCTCCCTCATCTGTATGTCCAACATTCAACCTTTGTCTTGTCATCCTCTCCTCCCGATCCACCATATTCAATCCTGAGTCAAAAACACTCCAGTCCCGATCCACTCACTCCTAAGTGGATCCTACTGCCTAATTTTTGGACCACTGCCTCAAATCCAACCGATCTACTATACCGCACGTCTAGATTGTGGGTTCTCTTCAATAACCTCATATCGATTAGTTATAGTCACTCATTTTCCAATTCCTTCCATCATCCGTCAATGGAACTCACAATGGTCCTCCATCATGTCATCACTACGACTATAATTCATCTTAACACCATCTCCTAACACTCACTCCACTCAGCGTCACCAAGTACTTTTCTACTCCTGAAGACATTTCTACTCCTGAACACAACACAAGTGTCCACACTTAAAGGGGGGTTTATAAAGCCTGGCATTTCAACCACGAGCTTCCCAACTCATCTCTAACCTAATTTCCAACTCGGAACCAACCACAGTGTCTCATCATCTCCCGATTCCGAGATTCCATCCAGGTTAGAAGTATGTCCACCTTTTCCCAACCATGAAACTCAATCCGCAGCTCGAATACCACCATTGGACAAACCGTCCAAGCGTCAACTCCCCTATCCTTAGGCGATCCTCAACTTCTACGGATCACGACCACGTGTCCGTACCCAAACCAACTCACCAACCCACTCACATGTCGATTAACACCGTATATGTACATCCAAAAAGGGGTATCAATCATCACTCTTTCTAATGATCACATCACATCCTTCCCGAGGTTCCACTCCAAGCACCTGCTAGGATACGAGTCACCAACTCTCGAAGTCGCCACTCACTAAGTGCCAACCTGGGCACCGGCAGACAGATGCCATCATGTCAGGGAAATTTCTACTAAAACCAACCTCACGAGCGGTCAACCCCGATCATACAACCCTAGCCTGCGCCAATTCGAAGCGTAAGTCCAACGTGCTTCAACTGCGCTACTCTAATCAACCAATGACATCCTGACCGCTCGTCCTGATACATGACCTACCAATGGTCGTCACATATCGCGGTTGGTTAGTGGTTTCTACCAAATGCCTATCACCTCACAACTGGCCACGACCTCGACTCGATGTGCCCATAAGCATCCCTACTTGTGGCACATCATTCCGCTCTAGTGTTCTCTACACACCAATCTTGACCCTCTGCTGCTACCGAGCCAAACTCTCAATCTACGCTCAGGTCAGGGGAACTAACCTCCCTCGTAGTCCACTACACTGAGCACCCAACACTGAATTCGTCCAGAATCGTCCATCAACCAGTCCCTACCTTGGCTGCGCCTAGCAGCACCATCCCAATTCGGCCGTAAGTCGACCCAAGCCACAACCACCAACTCAGGTGTCTAACACTATGCACTACCTCTGGGTTCCTCTCCAAGGAACTCACAATCCAGCCCTAGTCCCTCCACGGGGTTTCTCAAATCATCCCCGTCTTCCGGGTTATCCCAACCCGCAACTGTCACTGTGTGACCACAACCGTGCCACTCGGGTCGTCACGCCCGACTAAAACCATTCCTTATCGTAACTCTACTCACCAACATCAACCAGTATCCATCGCAAGGGGGAAATCCCTCGAATCTCAAAATAGTTCTAAAACCCTGCTACTCAAGGCATTCGGCTACTCGTAACTACACAAGTCCAAGACTTCCAAAATCCAAACACCATCTGGCCCAACCGGCCACCGTCAACCAGCTTCCTTGGCCCACGTATTTCACTAGCTCAACAGGCTACCCTCAGACCCCACAGGCCGACCCGCCTACTCAATCGTATCTCACTGGCTACCATCCAAGTTAATCTCGTTGGCATATCTCCGACCCTATGGTCCAACCATTAAGCGTAACCAGCGCCAACGCACTAACCGTTTCGGCCCTAAGTTGATGTACATCATACCTCGTACTACATATCGAGCGACTATCATACTGACACTAACAACCGCTGCTCACTAACCACAACAAACGTACTATCACTATCGTATCCAGGTTACTGTAGGGCTGTTCCGCGTTGAGACATCACATCCACAGTAGCATCACACCACCCAAGTCGACGAACCAACGACTCTGGGAACCAAACCTCGCGCAGAACACACGAAACCTTGCTATGATACCAATTGTCAGGACCCACCCTCAATCCCCCGGGATTAAGGGCTGAATTCTGCTCCCGTCTAACTTACGCATGACACGAAGGCTAAACCGACGTCCAACCTCCCTGTGACCCATAAGTCGGACAAGGGATTCTCGATTCGACCATCCAACAGCAACCGTACTTCCCAGAGTGCGCCGAAACTACTGTGGATCGCGGGTTTGATGTCTCCGTTTCTCTCGACCAACAGCCCGCACCGCAACAACCTGGAGGGTATCGAAAACACAAAAATACTGTGACTGGACAAAAATAAGTAATAAGTTCGAAAACAGTTCAATAAAACAATTACAGTTATACCCTCCATTTAAAACCAATGCATGCATGTCAATACATGTTATGAAACCATTCATATCAAAACCATCAATGAAAACCATTTGAAAACTTGAATCACATCCGCTATCCAAATCCAGGCATCAGCCTCAAATCACTAGTCAATCTCAAATACGGGAACTCAGTCCCAAAACTCATCAAATCCATATCATCCGGGCCACTACCCAAAACATCTGAAAAACCAGTGAAAAACACCAATCATGCAAGTTTACTGGATCTCAAGTGCGCCCCAGTCTTTAAACTCAAAACCATACTTAATAACCAGGCCTTCCCGGGATATCAACGAGTCATTAAACTTAAAACACAATCACAGGCCTCGGGGGGTATCATAACCGAGTCTTTAAACTCAAAACATATACCGAGTCTTTAAACTCAAAACATCTCAATCCAAGGTCCTCTCCCGTCAATCAATCCGAGTCCTTAAACTCAAAACTAGATCCAGCGGTTTTTCTATTTTCTTTTCCGGGTCTTTAAACCCAAAACCATTTTTCAAGCAACAGTGAAAATCATCGAAAATCCTTATCCGAATTCGCAACAATGATTCCGTAAGCCAGCATCCGGAACCATCATCCCGAACCCAAATCCAGAATTCCATTCCAAGTTTCAAAACCAAATCCGAAACATCGTTTCCAAAATCCAGTTCCAAAACCGAAATCTCATTTCCGAAATCACATGAACAGGGCTCCAAGCCCGAAATCACTTTTCTGAAATCCATTTCAAATCATTGAAATCATTTCATATTTCAAATACCGAAATGACAGGACCGTCCCCGAAGGGACATTGAAAACCGTGCCCGGTCCTGCTCCCATTTGGCAAGTCGACTGAAGTTCCCAAATTACCCTCAGCACTTGCCTAACAAGGGATAACCATACATGTGCCCACTCATGCCGCCACCTCTCGAATAGCCTCGATTATCGCGCCACGACCTGGAGGGTCAATAAAAACACTAAAGGTGTGAGTGGACGAAAATGAATTAGTTCATAAAACAGGTTGCAGAAAGACATTTTCACCCTCCACGTAAAACCAATGCATGCATTCGAAAATCATTTCACAATCCATTTCATTTCCAATATAAGAAACGTGTGTATGAAAATCAAAATCATTTTCCTTTTCTTAACCTTCGGGTCTTAGCCCGCAATCATGAACACAGGGCCTCAGCCCAAAATCTTAAATCAATCCAAGTACAGAACATAACCCAAAAAATCCATCAAGCCATGTAAACCGGGCTATTACCCAACACATCTGAAAACATCAAAAATCAACAGTAGTTCACAAGACAATCAATCTGCTGGATCTCAAGTGCGCCCGAGTCTTTAAACTCAAAAACCATGCGCATAATCAGGCCTTCCCAGGATATCAACGAGTCTTTAAACTCAAGCATAATCATTAGCCCTCGGGGGAATATCACAATAACCGAGTCTTTAAACTCAAATCATGTCAATCAAGGGCCCTCCCCCGTCATCAATCAACTGGGTATTTAAACCCAAAACATCATCCAGCAATAGTACCGGGTCTTTAAACCCAAAACCATTTGTAAACATCATCCACTTTCAAGTTTCCGAAACCCGAAATCTCATTCATCAAAACCACTCTTATGAACTGGGCATCAAGCCCGAAATTGCTTTTCCCAAAATTCCTTTTAAATCTTTGAAATCAAATCATATTTCAAATACCAATTTCAAATCACCAAATCACGGTCAAACCACAACATACTCGAAATCTCGTAAAACGTGCAAATCCGCAACACTCTTGAAATACGTGCCAAAACCGTAAATCATACTTACAATCATAATCAAAACATCATCAAAACCATGATACGCAAAAACCGTGTAAAACATTCACTAAACCATCATCAAAGCATAGGTGAAACCATAGTCTCGAAATACGTGCAATTATGCATTGCATATTGAAATACGTATAAATACGGAAATCGTAATTGCCATCAGTCATAATCATAGAAATCATAGAAACAGTTATGCATGCATTCAATTTTAGAAAGTGAGGTCCACTCACACACCATCCATATCGCTCGCTTTCGCACTGTACGCATTTCCGTAATTTCCGACATTTTTCAGGGTCACTAAGGTCTCAAATAACATCATACTAATTTCTCATAATTTTTTGGGAATTAAATATTAATTAAAAACGGAACATAAACCTTTGGACCCTCGAAAAAATATCGAAACGGTGTCTGATTAACTCGAAACCAACGCTAAAATGTTCGTTACATTGCATAGAACAAAAGTCATGTTGACCTCAGCTAGAAAATCCCACTCACGCACCACTACGCGCCACCGCAAGCGGCTGTGCTTGAGGCTCATGCGCCTGCTACAGTACCGGCACAGTCGTCTTCCTCACCCGACTAGCTTGGTAAACGGGTCCGGTTGTCCGCGACTTGACCCGGTTGAGTTCCTATCAATTCCAACTCAATTTTGTCAATTCAGTCAGCCAATAGGATCGCCATGTGTCTAATTAGGGTTCTGTGACCTCAACTACGTAAGAACTCACCTTAATCTAGACGATTCGAAGTCGAACTTCGAAGCACAGATGAACACTGTTCATTCTTCAATCTCGACCAATTTCGATTGTTTTCTTGAAATTGATTCACTCAGAAGCTTCATAGGGTTCGTATAAGCTTGTTTCTCATGTCAATTTCTCCCTTAAACCCCTCCAAATTCACGACTCAAGCTCGATTTTCTTCTCGGTCACCAGGTCCATTCAGAGCCAATAACAGCATCAGTTCTCTTCCTTCTTGCACTGGATCGACTTGAATTGATCCCAGGGAACTAAATGAAACCTCAATTTGCCTTGGGCTAGCCTACAACTTCGAATTGAAATCTCACTTTCTCTGAAACCCGCTTCGGATTTTGAGCTCTTCTCTCACCATTTTCATCACATTCCTTTCTCTCTCAATCTCAAAACTCTGCTCTCCCTCTCTTCATTCTGTTCCAGCACTCAGTTTCACTCAATTCGGGCTTGGGAAGGTCGTCAAGCGTGGGAAACAGTCTCTGTTTTTTTTCCAATTTCAAAGGCACCAGCACAGTATTCCCAAACCCACTAACACTCTACTGTAAACCCGTGCTCTACTCAAACACCCAATTGCATAAACAATTCATCAGCACTCAGCCCAACCAACTGTTTCATAAACATTGCATACTCGTGCTCTACTCTAAACAATTCCCTCAAAATCCACTCACGGATGTCTTAAACTACACCTTTGGAAATTACCATTTTGCCTTTCCGTCACAAAATTACCAAAATGCCCTTCCTTGTTCTCGAATCATAACTTACTCGTCTGAAGTCCCATTTCAGTGTGCCGCCTGTCGTTGTACTCAGGGCATCGAGACCTTCCTAACGGTCTTCAAATTACGTGAAAATTCCATGTCGTTTGAAAAGTCAACAAATTGCCCCTTCTAAACCAAATTACCGAATTACCCTTGAACTTCCGAACATCATAACTTTCTCTTGAAATGTCGGAATTGGACGTGCCACCTGTCTATGAACTCGTGACGTCCCGAACTACGTCATAGTCATCGGTCAAAGTCCATTTGACCGCTCAAACCAAAAGTTTACTGTTCGCCCGATTCTAGGGGCAAAATCGTAATTTTCTTCAAATTTTCCAAATTTTCCTTTTCCGAAAGTCCATGTCATTACACGAAATCAAATCATCAAAGCCATGGTCAAATCACAACATAATCGAAAACTCGTAAAATGTGCAAATACGTTATTTCTCGAAATTCATGCAAAACCATAAATCATCAAGATCAAAATCATAGAATCGCATATAGAAAACATATAAAAACATATATGCATGCATCATAAGTTTGAAAGCAAAGTCCACTCACAGACCATTCTGACGTCGCCTCGATACGCGCGCACTAACGTCGTTCCCGGCCAATCTGCTATCCTTGGCTTTCCCAACCTGTCCAAATCTCATACTAAGGTCACTAACTACTTCACAATACTCATACTAAGGCTCCGTAATTTTTTAGAATTTTTAACTATTTTTAAATGAGCCCTAAAACCTTCGAACAGCCCGAAACATATCGAGACTATGTCGGATCGACTCGAAACCAGCGCCAAAATGTTCGTTACATCGAATACTTGAAAAGTCGTGTTGGAACGATCCTTAAAAATCGTGCCACGCGCCCCCATGGGATTCCCAAAGGGGCTGCACGTGGGCCTCATGCGCCTACTGTTCATCTCCTTCAACCTTGGTCAGACTGGGTCTGAACCGGTTCGAACCGGCGAGGACAGTTTAACCCAGTAAGTCGTCCAATTGTGTTTCGTTTTAAAATCTGATCAACACTAACACGTCCTCTAAGTGTTTCCTATTAATCTACGACCTTAAACTTCGATTTAAGCATGAAAGTATACCTTCCCGATCGAGTTTCATTCCTTCAAATTACTCCTCTCTATTTCCATGGTTCCAGTCATCACTGTCCCTAATTTCCTCGTCCATAAGCCTCCTTGGGATGTCCAACACCTTAACCAAAACACCATTTCACGTATCAGTCATCAAAACCAAGTTTGCCATGCCTGAATTTTAAAAACAATTTCGAGGGAAGGTTCACTTACCATCCTCCTTAAGCCTCCAAACTAGGCTTATTCGATCCCTTGGACTTCTAGCATCAACTTCCCATCAACTAATCCATCCAAATCGTACGAGAACACGATTACCATTCTTTTTGTAAAACAGACCGTCTCGGGTTTACTGGGTCTCTGCTTCGACCTGCCGTCACAAGCTCCACCGTGGCCTTCATTCTCCTCCAGATATCCCCCTCTTCATCTTTCCTTTAGACTGTCCACACAATCGAAGCAGTTTGGGGTTGATTTTTAAGTGTGGGCGATCACGGGTGGCAGGGGCAGGGAAGGTCACGGTTGATCGCGGGGTCAGTACAACCGTCCACGGTTGTCCACAACGGTCCTTACCCCCTGAAGTCTCTCATCAACCTCCCTCAATTCTCCTTGCGGGTTACTTCTCAAGAACCAAAAACAATAAGATTATGGGAAGGGATTACACTCTGTTTTTCTGTTATCCAAATCGTGCAGAAAATGTTCAAAAACACAAAGTGAGACGGTGAGCACGTTCTACAGCCATCCAGACTTAGCCAGGTGTCCAAAACCTGGTGGTCTCCTCATCCAAAAACAGCCAAGTGTCCCATGGTTACAGGGCACAGATCCCTGAGCAACAAATGACCAAATTGTCCTTTACCACACAAATTACCGTTTTGCCCCTCGTGTTCCTAGACCCACAACTAATTCATCCAAAGTCCGATGACGATGTGCCGCCTGTCGTTGTACTCAGGACATCGAGACCTTCCTAATGGTACTAGAATTTTATGAAAATGGCATGTCGTTTTCAAAGACAACAAAATGCCCCTTGTTACCCAGAATTACCAAATTACCCTCGACCTTCCGAACGTCATAACTTCCTCCTCGGATGTCGGAATCGGACGTGCCACCTTTCTATGAACTCATGACATCCCAAACTACGTCACGGTCATCGGTTAAATCGTCATTTGACCGTTCTTCTAGGGGCAAAATCGTCATTTCGCACCGTCCGTCCGAAATTATCCAACTAATCACTAATTATCTTCACTAACCTATTATTAACCACTAATCTAATCTCGGTTTACGGGACGGGGTGTTATAGTTCGGGATTGAGGTCCAGTTAGTTTACGTTTGTGATTTCGGGTCGGGGACCCATAAATGGATTTTCTGGTTTCTTGACGGTTTATGGGGGCCAGACATGAATCCTTTGAAAGGTTTCAAGAATTTTTTCGAAATAGAATTTCATATACCATCCTTATTTATGGATTGTCTCCTCTGGGGAGGGTCGTTGGCCTGGGTGGACCCCGAAGTAGTCACGGAGCACTAAGATATCGAGCTCGATGCCCGGTTGAGTCACTTGTTTGGGCTTGAGGCCTAGTTAGTTTACGTTTGTGATTTTGGGTCAGGGACCCCGGAATCGTGACTCACCTTGAGATATCGAGCTCGATGCCCAGTTGAGTAACGAGTTCGGGCTTGAGGCCCAGTTAGTTTATGTTTGTGATTTCGGGTCGGGGACCTATAAATGGATTTTCTGGTTTCTTGACGGTTTATTGGGACTGGGCATGAATCCTTTGAAAGGTTTGAAAGGTTTCACGAATATTTTCGAAATAGAATTTCATATACCATCCTTATTTATGGATTGTCTCCTCTGGGAAGGGTCGTTGGCCTGGGTGGACCCCGGAGTAGTCACGGATCACTAACTGAGTGGAGTCGCCCCCATTGGGTACCTTACTCTCAGGAAGGCTTATGGATTATAACCTCTAGGGAGGGTCATTGATCTGCGGACATTAACCTGGATGGACCCTAGGGAGACTTAGGATTTGAGACGCCGGGTAGCACGCGCGTAGCTTAGGAAACCGTGACATTATTGGTTATATGTTATATGTTATATTATATGATATATATATAATGTTTTTGGGCTGTATCCCACATAGATTTGGGCATTGGTTTTATTTACGATGTTGGGCCAAGGCCCTATTGTTTTGATAACTGATTTGCGAACATGCATGATTTTTAGTCAAGGGTATAAGTATGGTCTTTTTATGAAAATGTTTTTATAAATTCTTTGTTTTGTCCACTCACAGCTTTTAATGTTTTGAATGCCCTTCAGGTTGATCACGGATGTGTGCTATAGCAGAGACCGAGACATCACACTCCTCCTCCGGATCCTGGCGCTCTCTAAAGGCCCGAGTGGGCTAAAGTCGGAATTTTCCCTTGTCTGACACTCCTTGCCAGACGGGATTAGGCACTTCCCGCGTTAATCCCGTGGGGATTGGGACGGGATAAGGTAGCTAAGCTTATAAGCAATTACATCGAGGTGGACACAAACATCGAGGTGGTCCGTCAAGCAATTACATCAACATTTATACACAAATAAGGTAGCTAAGCTTATAAGCATAAATTGAGTTCATGAAGCGCAGTAATCCATCCAAAAAATCCAGACATCCATAACAATCATAATCAAGATCCAGAAATCAAACAAGAACTAACATGGCTAAGGCTTCAAGTATCCCTAGCCCTAATTGCACTAATCAAACATGACTAGATTAACGAATAACATAATTGAATGCATAAGAAACATAAAGCGATAAAAAAATTAATAAACACAAATACTAACGAATACCAAGGAGTAGGAAAAGAGGCTCAAATACTCTTCTTCTCCCAACCCTCACGTCCTCCTTAGCACAAGTTTGAATCCAAAAGCATAAAACTAATAAAATACAGCTACTATGTATATAAACTAAGTATGAATTTTGACACAGTTTCGGGGACCTTTAAGAGGTAAATTCGGCCCTCAAACAATGAGAAAATCTTATCTACATATAGGATCATACCTGCCCTAAGATCTCCCTAAAAAAATGGGAAAAAAAAACCAAAACAAGGAAGGAATTGTGCTTGCTGCAAAACACCTTCTTAGCCGCAATTTTGGGATCCTTCTTGGACAAGGAATCCTCTTCCTTCTTTCTTTCCAATTCTTGACTTCAACTTGGACTAGGAATTGATTTAATATCTTGCCAATTCAGATCACAAGTCCTACAATAAAGGAAAGATGATAAAAATTGCGGCGAAGGGTAAATTAACCCTAGCCGTGAGTTATGATTGTTTCTTGATTACCAAGAAACTTCCTTTTCCTTGTTTCTTTCAACTTTAACTTCAAGATCTGATTAGGACATCTTTAAGTCTTCTTATCCAAGTCAATCCATGTCATTCCTCATTGAGAAGGGAATGCAAATTCGTCCAAAGGATAGCTGCCTCAAATCCCTAAAAAATAGGAACTTGATAAGGCAAAAAATCCTAATTTTTTGGGTTCCAAGGAACGGATAGGAACCCTTTTTTTAATTGATCTTTTGGCCAACTTTCCCAGCTGAATTCTAGGGCATAATGTTGAAATAGCCCACTTAATCTATGTGTGCAAGGCTAGCAAGACTCGTCCACAAAGTCACACACACACACTCCTTGTAGGATTAGGAGTGCCTCTCAGCCAAGAAAGGCAAAAACCCTTTTTCTTGGTCAATCTTAATTGTCTTGGCATGTGCTATCACCTCATTGGAACCCCTGGAGATTATTTGGGTAGCTTGATCACATCCAAGACATTGGAAAATGCCAATTCAAAGTCAAAACCCGAGAGGACCTCCATTGGGATTTCAGCTAGGGACCTTAACTTCATTTTAGTGCTATTCCTTCATTTTGGCTCAGATTTCCTCCATTCTTTTTGTATTCACTTTAGAATTTACTTAACTTTCATAATCTACACAAATCACACAAAATGGATCATTTTTTACTATTGTTTGAATGATAATAATCAAAAGATAAGTAAAAGGGATTATAAATATCATTGAAATCATGCTCAATTCGTGACTTATCACACGTCACTATCCTGCCATCATGGTTCAACACTAGGCCCTGTCCGTCCTATCCCGGATCTGGAAAAATTGCGTACTCATTCAAACTCTTCTCGGGGTTCTCCCGGTCACTCGACCAACACTTAAAACATGTCCAACACGTACTCCCCGAAAACTTCTAGAGACCAATCGACTAGTTCACTATCCAATCCAAGTTCCCAGTTAACCTCCAAGGTTAACCGACCCACGTCCTTAAAGACATACCAATCTGGAGTGATAAATCCTGTTTGTTAGCTACCTCGACCCCCATTCCGATGATGCGAAAGGTCGGATCCCGAAGCTGTGATGTAACCTCCAATCCAACCGTAAAGGTCACACCGAACCACTATCCCCTGACCTTCCACGATCATTTATTACCAGCACAAACTCTCCATCCGGAGCTCAAAGAACCAGGTAGACGAACCGTGCGCAACAGCAATAACGAGCCTGCAACTCTCTGACTCATGTCAAAGATTACTATATTTCTCAAACGTCCAGTCATAGTCCTTACTCAACTTGAACCAACTCCCCTGTCTTGAATTCAATTCCCTTGGAGTACCACTACCTCAGGCGCAGATTATCTATAAGGTTTTGAATATCTCCCCAGGATACAGTAAACTCAACTCTTTTATACATACGTCACCGCGGAAAGCCCCCAATCATGGGTAAATAGTTCATCGCAAGATATCACGCCTGTCTAGCTGCATAAGCAAAACCCTCACGTACAGCATACGTACATCATCTAAACCCGTGTATCGATGCATTACTATCATTTCCATAACCAATACCATCGCCCAAGGTAGCCCAACTAAAGCTGCAATCGAACGTTCCTCAATTCATGAGAACCCTACTCACACCAATTAGCTCACCACAAACTGTAATTACAGGGATAACCTCTACCCGAAAATCAATGACATTCGTCTAATCTGAGTGAATCCCATATCAGTCGTCATCATTGGCAGATGTCAATCCCAATTTATCTCAATGCACAGCCAACTCGATCCTCTCGATAATCTCAAACATCACTTACTTTCTCAGCCAATATAACCTGATCCATATCACCAACACGGATCCACCAAAGCCGATACTAATTCATCTGGGCACACCAAAGTTTCTCTTGAGGGTAAACACGACTATATTACAGATTTCCTCCATGTGGCCCATGATAATGTACCATATAAACAACGTCAAAGATGATGGCATCAAAGCTCATCCAACGTGAGTGTGAATACAAACCCGCGACACTCATCAACAGCAGGTGATGCCTAGCACCATCACCAACCAATGATATATGTTGGTAGCTTCTATCGTGGTCCTCCCACGATCGTATCACTCCCCAAAATAGCTCAATTTTACATGCTTAAACATCCATGAGTGACATCCCAAGTCAACTTATCCCCAAATCTACTGATCTTGTAATTGCACTCTCACTGACCTCTACACCGTTGGTACCGTCTGACACGGTGGTTTCAAAATGGTTACGTACGCGGAACCTCCTCCTGAGCTGACAACCTCATAAATCCTCTAACACCGCATTCAGATACTACTACATCACCAACATCTTCCCTAGCTCACGGTACCATCCACCACAAGTGTCCCATATCCTTCTCAACCATTCTGTAAGGTTCTCACGGCCTCCAAGTCGTAAGTCTCAAAGGAAGAATCCTCTGGTCCCACCAAAGGATCAATTGTGACAATTCAGGACTAATGAATACAATTGGTTCCTCACATACCCAACATAGGAGTAACGAGTAGTCTGCTAATCCATCCGTGGGATCACTTCGCGATCAACAATGTCCAGAGAGTTCAGTTTGTGTTATAGTAAAAACCTTACCATTCAACTCGCGAGGTCTCTATTCACCCAACTAGCCACTAGCATCGTACCCACCGGGGTACTGATACTCGGGTCCCAACCTAGTGGGATCAACTCCAGGTCAACAAGACGTGTAACTCCATAATTCAGAATACCCACACATAACAAGGCAAAACTAACCAATATCCCTCATCTAGGTGTAATGCGCGTGTCCGGAAGCCCCACCAGATTAAATCATGATTGTAATCACGCTCATCCCTCTAGGGATCCTCTCTGTCTCACTCAACGACCACCACCATTGCATATTTTCCATACGCAATCTCGGAGCTAGATACTTTTCCCATTTGCACTCATTAGCCAATTCATCCTCTAGACGCCCTTGGCGTCGAACAGAACCATCTGACCATCGCTGGGATTCCAACATACTCATCCCCATCCAAGGTGCCACATCTCCTAGAGTCCAGAATATGGTGAATCCTCCAGCCAACACCATCACCCTAGTGCGACCCGACACAACCTAACGAATCTTCATTACCTTAATCGTTGTCGCACCCAATGTGACCCGAGCCAATTCTGGAACTCTCCGCTCGTACCAAGTGCAAGGACTCTTCCTCTCCATATATCCATAAAACTAGGGCATAAATGATGTCTGAAACATTCCTTGAACGTCGCCCAACTTTCGGTGATCTCATCCATATCCCTAAATAGAAATGTCTGCTGCCAACTCAGTGCAGACGGATCAAAGAAGAGCACTGATCGTTGGATTGTGCACTCAAATCCACCCATCGCCCCTACCATCCATTCCAAGCGTGAGATCCACTAGTCGGTCCCCTAGAATCCGACCCACCAATACATGTTCCCCACAATTACATTCATTCATTCGTGATCCAGGGTCGACAGCAACCCATGCTGCTTCTAGTAGTACACCCATCGTGACCGATCATCGGCCACAACTCTACGTAATCACTATCTTGGGATACGATCCGCCAGTACTCCACGGCTCCAAGCCGCTGGGCCTATACGAAAATTGAATCTTCTCAAGGTTGGCCCTGCTAAAACACGGCATCCAATGGCTCACATAACAAATCCAAGCTCTTTTCCCCTTAAACTTTTCTTGCTTTTCCTATCCTTACTCTCGCTTCGAGGCTGATGACGGGGCTGTCATCGGCAAGGAATCATGTTCATAACCAAACCATCATCTACACCCAATGTACAATCCCACAGAGAGTAACCTAGTGCTCTGATACCAAAATTGACACACCCCGCCTGTGACTACCCAGAAATTCAAAAAAGGAAAAAATTGGAAAAATTGGAAAGAAATGACGATTTTGCCCTTGGTTATGGGGCCGAAAGTTGATTTTTTGATCGGGACCTTGTTTGAACTTTTAGAAAGGACCGTTGGATGGGTCTCGAGACGCTGAATCCGTAGACAGGCAGCATGCGTCAATCGGAAGTCGGATGTGAAAGTTATGGGTCTCAAACGGCGAGGGGCATTTTAGTCATTTTGTTGGTAAGGGTAAAAAGGTAATTTGGCGCTGGAATTTGATGGTGCAGCCCCATTGATGAATCATTTAGCCCCTTGAGTGACACGTGTCACTGTGCAGAGTACAATTAGTGGCAGTGCAATTGGATGATGGCGGTGGAAGGAATTTAAATGGAATTGGTCGTGTGTGTGTGTGTGTGTTCGAAGGGGAAAAACATAGTTGGATGTGTATCCCTACAAATCACTACCAGTCCTTTGATCGTTTGATTCAATGAGAAAATAAATGGAAGTGAGAGAGGGAGAACAAAGAATAGGAGATGAATCGTGAAAGAAAACCCGAAGAGAAACTCAAAAATCCTCAAAGACATTTAAGTTTGAATTTGAAATTGTGGACATCCATGAGTGAAATTGACCTTGGATTAAGGTTCTTGAGCTCAAACCGAGTCGAACCCTATTAAACTTGAAGGAAATTGGAGTCGTTTTGGGCTAGAACAGAGAGGAGGAGGACGTTGAATTATCGAGCTTGAGTCGAGTAATTGGAGACATGGAACGATGAAATTGGACTTGGAAATATGTTTATTAGGACCCCATGAAGCTTCTTGGTGCACCAATTGAAAGAAAACAATAAGAATTTATGGAGATTGGACGATGAACAGTGTTCGGTGTTCTTCGAAAGTCGAGTTCTATTTGAAGGATCGAGGTAAGTGTTTATGTAATTGAGGTTACAGAACCTTAATTGGATCCATAATGATGATAATGGACGGTTCAATTGTAGAAATTGGTGCAGAATCTATGGGAATCGAATCGGGTCTGTTCGCGGGTTGTAGGATCCATTTATCAGTTAAACGGGTGAGGACGATGCACTGTAGTAGGCGCGTGAGTTTCACCCGCAGCCACTGACCGCGGCGCGTGAGGGTGCGTGGGCGCGATTCCCGAGGTGAGTTCAACATGACTTTTGTTCTATGTAATGTAACGAACATTTTGGCGTTGGTTTCGAGTCAATCGGACACCATTTCGATATTGTTTTGAGGGTTCAAAGGCTTATGTTATGTTTTAAATTAATATTTAATTCCCGAAAAATTGTGGGAAATTAAAATGATGTTAATTAAGTCACTAGTGACCCTTAATAATGAATTTGGACAAGACTTGGAATTCCTGGAAGGCACCAAAATTACGAAAACGCGTGCAGCTCGGAAAGCGAGCGGTTTGGACGGTGTGTGAGTGGACGTTTGTTTTATAAACTGTTATGCATGCATAGTTAAATGTTTTACATGATTGATTGCATGATTTTGATTGCAATGATTTCATGGTGACTTGGCATGATTATTTGTGATTTGATAATTATTTTAATCGATCTTTCGGGCACGTTTTACGAGGAATGTGCAAATGATATTTTGGGCTAGGCCCAGAGTCAAAAAGGTTTCAAAAAGGATATTTTGACTTAATTGGTGAGTCAAGGATGATTTGTGGATTATTTTAATGTTTTCAAATGAGATTTTACGAATTTACGTGTAAATGGTATTTGGGCTTGAGACTCGGTCGGGAATGATTTTGACTTGGTTTGAAGTCAAGGATTTGATTGAAATGTTTTGGGATGTAATCTCGGGATGGTTTTCATTGTGATTGTGAGTGCTAGACAGTCGGAGCTAGGGGATTACCCAGACGACTAGAGCTTGGGGGATATGATTGTGAGTTGTTTCTATGGTAAGCCAGCTTCTCAGATGCGACTGAGCCTGGATGTACCACTCGGATGTGTCTGAGCCTGGGGATGTGTTCGCCCAATTGTGACTGAGCCCGAAGGTTGAGCCCAGATATGTCTGATCCCGAGAATGTGGCTGGATATTGGCCTACGCGTAGTGCGGTTGTGATTGTGTGATTGTTTGTGCACTTGTGAGTAGTGCGGATTGATGGATTGATTGATTGATTGTGCATTTGTGAATAGTATTGTTTGATGTTGATTGTGATTGCATACTGGTATTGAGTATGGGTTCTGGTCTTTGTGGCCAGGTGATTATGTTTTCATATGCTTTGGCTTGAGAGCCGGGATTTGATACTTGTGATGTGTTTTGGCTTCAAAGCCGGTGATTCATATGTTTGACCCTATGCATGCATGGTTTAATAAACTGGAGGGTAAATGGTCTATTTGAAATGTATTTTGAAATGATATTATTTTTGTCCACTCACACCTTTTATGTTTTGATGACCCTCCAGGGCGTGGCACGACGTTCGGAGCTGATCGAAAAGCGGAGGCATGAGCGGAAATCAGTGCAGTTATCCCTTTTCTGACAGGCGCTGAAGGGTAGTTTCGAGACTTCAGTTGACTTGTCAGACAAGAGCAGGACCGGGCACGGTTATCAAAGTCCAGTTGGGACGGGTCCTGTCACCGCCCCCTAATCCCCCGGGATTAGCTGAGAGGGTCGTGCTGCCGTCTGACATGTCTTCCTAAAATTACCAATTTACCCTTACAATCAAAATAACAATCCTAACCACGTGTCAGATCAGGGATACTCCCATAACCTGACTAGACAAATCACAGTACGCGCTCATCGTGATGCCTCAACCTCCATAAAGCCAGCTTCTACAACCAACCTTCAAGGTGCAAAAAAGGATATCGTACAGGCACCAGCCCAAAACAGTTGACGCTAGGGCACCATGCCCAAATCTTGGTTTTCCAAAACCATGATAAAAATCCATAACCAGAAACCAAAGATAGTTTGTACTGAAACCAATCATTAACCAAGTTTAGAAATATAATCATAATATATTTAAGTCCAACATATATCCAGTAATCAAAATCATAATCGTACTCATGTCAAATCAGATCACAAATTTAGTGAAAACATAGATATATGCATGCATCAGCATTATGAAAGAAACTGTCCACTTACAGTACTGTCATGCGCTCGAACTATGAGTCGTAAGATAATCCAAAGCCTCTAGAACATCCAGGACTATCCAAATCCTCTAGAACATCCAAGACTATCCAAAACACACTCAAAGGTCACTATCAACCTATATAAGTCCATATATAAAACCCCCAAAAATCTCGGAACCAAGAACGTGTGCCGAATACGCTTCCCGGGAAAAAAACCTTCATTTGACCTATCAAGTGATCTCTGATCGACCTGAAATCATCACCATTGGATTCAGAATGTCAAAACCTACCAAACAAGTTTTAGTTGACCTCAAAATTTGGGCCCACGTGCCCCCATACATTGATCAAAGATCGGTCAATGAAAAGTCAAAAAGTCAACGCTGACATTAGCCAGGTCAACACTGATGTCAGGTCAACGTTGACATCAACCAAGTCAATGCTGACGTCAGCCTGGTCACTGATGACATCATCAGCCTCTCCAGAGACGACGACTAGCGCCGCCGTGCGCCGCTAACTGGAAACTCCATTTTTGTCCCATTTTTCAAATCTTCATAACTCTCTCAATTCTCAACCAAATTTGACAAAATTTATATGGAAATTCATCTACTTGAGGCAAGGATTTAATAAATGAAACTAGAATTTAGAAATTTTATATGGATTTAAAGTTATGGCCTCCCAAAGTTTCGGCCAACCTTTGAACTTGTGTTCTGGCCACCTTCGTCGTCCAAAACCTCCCAAACTTGGGTCTACAGACTCCCCTCATCTCAAGGAACAAGAATATGAGCTTAGATTCATTCCAAAACATCAAAAATCAAAACCCAAATCCTAGGTCCCCACGGCTTACCTCAATTTTTGCGATTCCAGCCACCCCCCACGGCGGCTCCGCCGTCTAATGCTGTTCCCTCAGGCTCTCTCTCATCCTCACGGTCTCACAATGGTCACAATAAATGAAGATGGAGTGATGAAGATGATGGTTGGGGATGGGCACGGGTTTGGAAGGAAAATAGAGAAGATAATGAACAATGAAGATGATGCATGTACTAATAAAATGGGCCATAAGGTAAGTGACAAGTGTCACTCATTCTATGGTCCCCAAATCTGATATTTTGGCCCACTAAAAGATAAACTAATTTGAAACTCGTGCAACCGTAAAACGAAACTGAACCATCTGTGACTCATAATTTTCTCGTACGATGTCTGATTTTGACGTGCCATCTATCTACGGACTCATATTACCTCGATCTACGTAATGATCCTCGATCCACTTGCATTGGACCTTCCGGATCAAAAATTAACTTTTTCACCTTTTCCAAGGGTAAAATTGTCATTTTCCCCGATCGTTTGATTACCCTCGATCAATCTCGATTAATCCTTACTTAATCCGTGGTTACTCCCATAGATTCAGGACGGGTCGTTATATATAAAACTATTGGGGAAAGTAGTAGAATGAAAATAATAACTCAATCCACAAAAAGGATAAATATGCAAGGAAATAAAAGAGTAAAGAATAGAGAACACCAAATATAACGTGGTTCGGCAAAATACCTACGTCCATGTGGCAGCAACAACAAGAACCTCCACTAATGAATTTAGGGGTATAAAGAGATTCACTATAACGACCCGGATCTTGAGGAAACGAGAAATTGGAAATGTTAATGTAAAATGACGACTTTACCCTTGGAAAAGTCAAAATGTTGGCTTTTTGATTAGGACCTTGTTTGAGGGTTCCGAAAAGACCATTACGATGGTCTCAAGATCCTGAATCCGTAGGAGGCAAGCCAAAATCGAGGAAAGATCAGACAAAATTGATCGTTTTGCCCCTAAGTCAAATGTTGACTTTTTTATCAAAGTCAAAAAGTTGACTTTTTTACCAGGACGAATTTTAGCGATTCTGAAAACTCTGTTAGGAAAGTCTCGGTTTTCTGAGTATGTTGACAGGTGGCATGCCTAAAACGAAGATTGGGCAGTTACGTATCGGGTCTCTATCGTATAAAGGCATTTTGGTAACACTTTCTTAAAGGGGTAGTTTGGTAATTTTAGTGAGAGATTTTTGTGTTGGTTCTTTTGGATAGGGACAAGTGTCCCTATCCCCTAGAATTATGTGCCACCGCCCTTGATTGTGTGTGTGCATTGTATATTGTATTAGGTGTGTGTGTGTGTGTGTGTGTGTGTGTGTGTGTGTGTGTGTGTGTGTGTGTGTGTGTGTGTGTGTGTGTGTGTGTGTGTGTGTGTGTGTGTGTGTGTGTGTGTGTGTGTGTGTGTGTGTGTGTGTGTGTGTGTGTTTGTATGTTTTGGGGGTGGATCAGCTGAGTGGAACCAAGAGAGAAAATGAAGAAAAAAAAAGCAGGGAAGAGAAGGGAAGTTGAGTAAAAGACAGAAGAGATGAAAACATTAGATGAGAAAAGGAGTGGATTGAGTATGAAACTTGGCAGAAAAGGGTGATGGAAACATGGAACCTGTGAGGTGTTCATCTGGTTATTCATTATTTTGGGCCATAAAACTTGGATTTAGCTATCCTATTTGCTTTTTGGAGACCGTTTAGAGTTATAGGTAAAGAAAACTGTGAGTTTTGACGTGGGAAGTAAAGCTAGAGTAGATGTAGACTCCATGGTCGTGGAAGTAAAGCTTCTAACTAGAAACATCGAGGTACGTTTTAGAAGTTTTGTGATTAAAGATCTCTTCTTGGGTCAATTTAGAGTAGAATGGTTGAATTGGATTTGAAAACTGGAGAAAACAAGCAAGATGGATAGGGTCGGGTCGCCATACTAGAGGAACCAGGTAACTAACACGGATAATGAACATTACATGAGCCCTGTTATTGTAGCTGGCACGTAATCCCATGCGCAACCACTTTGGGTGGTACGTGGGGGCACGTGGTACATGTTTTCGATTTACGTTCAACATGAAAGTTTGAGTATTCGATGTTACGAATATAATGACATAGGTTTCGAGTCGATCGGACACCATTTTAGAGTAGTTTTGAGTGTCTGAAGGTTTAGGATGCGTTAAATTATGGGATTAAAACATAAGATATTTGGAATGGTTTGTGACCTTTCAATGTGAATTATGACAGGTTTTGAGGTTCCCGAAAATTACGCAAAACGTGCAAAGTGGAATTTTACGATTCGGAAGTGTGTGGGTGGACTTTCTTTCTCTAAGATATTATACATGCATATTTATGTGTTTTAATTATGTTTATATGTGATTGTGATGATGTTTGGAATTTTATATGGTATTCTAGATGGTTTTTACGGAAATGGCATTAATGACACATTTTATGATAATTGACGTTGAGCTATGTTTGGGGCTTAGGACCGAGGTTCTGATTGCGATTTGGGTTTGTGATATGTTGTGTGTATGTGCGCCTCTTGGTAATGGTAATGTGAGAACTGTGGTTCGGACTTGGCTATGTGGTAATCCTCTTTGGATGTAGGTCTCAGTCGTTGAGCTGGGGGCTTTAGATCCGGAGACTAGTGACTATGATTATGATATTGATATGGTCTCATATGGAGATATTTTGTTCTTGTATTGTGAGTGGCAACTGGGAAGTCGAGCCGAGGGCTCCAAATCCTGAGTCAGATATCACTCGGCCACCGAGTCAGGGACTCCAGATCCCGAGTGATTATGTGTGGTGACTTACTAGTAGTGTCTTTGTGATGTGCTACTTGTGATGTGATGATTGAGATTGTGCTTCTGTTTGAGAATGCTGCAGAGCTATGATGATAGATGTGATGCTTGTGCATTGATGACGAGTGACTATGTGGACTATGTGGTGATATTGGATATGGATTGATTGTGTGGAGGCTCGAGAGCCGGAGGCATGAATTAGCAGAGTTTGTAGTTATCCCTTGTTTGACAACGTTTTTGTTAGACAGGAGTAGGACCCGAGTGCACTGTTCTTGTGTATTCGGGTTAGGTCCTATCATGCACAACTTTAAGAACACCACTTGAAGGAAACCAACTCTCACACACTTGTTTTGCTACCAACACTACAACACTCTCAACTTGGAGTGGACACTCTTCACTCTCTACTTGGAGGAAGATGTTTCTCTTGAATGAGATTGATGGAATGAGCAAATGACCTCTCCTTATATAGGCCAAGGAGGAATCATCTAGATGTCTTCATTAGTACTTCATCCACCTACCTACTTCATTTATGGATCTTCCACATACTTCCTTCATGAACCATCTACATGCATCTTAGATTCATACATTTTAAGATTAATCTAGAATCACTTGTATATTCTAGATAAACCCAATTATGGAAGCCAAATTTTTTTTTGTGAATATTGGCCTGGATATTTTACATAATCTCCCACTCCAACTACAACCTGCGAATCCAACGCGGTCTCCCACTACAGTTGCAACTTGCGAACCCAAGCTCTTTGCAATTTCTTCAAGAATTAAAATTCTTGATCTTGATGGCTGATGTAAGTGAAACCCTTATCCTTCCTATTTCCATTGATTTGCTTATAATGGTGGATGTAAGTGAAACGCAAATCTCTCTGTAATTACTAATTAGGCGTCTTGCATTAGTCTGTCCATGCTAAGATTTCCTAGAGGTCCCATAGCTAATTAAAGGGATAAATTTTAAGTTTGAGTTTTCTGGGCTCAGAGGAAAAATTGAAATATTTTCATCTTAGTACAAAAGTGAGTTGTCTCAGCTGTAGATGATTTTGTAGTAAAACGAAGAACATCATGGATAGTACTAGTAATGATCCAAAACCCATTTTTCGGTTTCTTTTCGTATATAAAGATCTCTTCTTGGTGTATAAAGATCTCTTCTTGTAGTAAAAGAAAAATTAAAGCAGAGATTACAACGAGCGTGGTGATAATGATACGAAGGAATGAAGAACGTTGTGATTATAAGTAGTAAGTAGTTGTTGCATGAAATGGGAATGAGATGGAGGTTGATGAAGAAAGCTCCAATGTGGAAGTGTATTTATACTTTTCATGCATGATACACGACTACACGAATCATATCATATAGAGTAATTAATTGAGTAGGTTGACAAACATACAAGATAGCTGCTAATTAATTAATCATTTTTTTAATTTGGTAGCCGCTGGTTTCTTGCATTTGCGTTTCCATTTGTATGCGGTGTAATCACGTGCTATTGCATCCATTCTTAGACACGTATATATATATATATATATATATATGGACGTTCTTTTAGAAAGTAATATTCACATTCATCTTAGATTGGATTTCCTCTTTTTTTAAGTATTTAATATTTTTTTATTGTGTTATGTTAATTTCCATTAGCTTTCTAAATTAGGTCTTGACATTTTTTAATTGTAGAATAACAAAATGGTGAGAGGCCTATAAATATATGAAGTGGAAAAAACAAGTATTGATGTGCTGTGATGTTCATTTTGTTTTTTTTAGTTATAATGCCATTTTGAATATGTAGTTACGTGGTTTGCTTATGATGTTGGCTTGTATGAAATTATGAATTGTAATTGTATGAATTATGGATTGTAAGTGTTTAATAGACTATGAACATTATGGATTGTAAGTTTTACTTGATTGATTGATTTGCAAACTAATTTTTTGTTTTAATGAGCAACGAATTTAAGTTAATGGATTTGTCTGTTAATTTTAATTAATAGATTTAATTATATGTTCGGGTTGTTTAATTGATGGAAACAAAAAACCCACTTTCTCAACTTCATCAAAAAATTGCTTTTAAATATTCAATCAATTAATCTTGAAATGGAATTATGAATTTAGGCTCAAAATCGAAATCGTACCGAAAATAATTAGTACGGTATAATATCAATGTCATATTCCGAACCAGTTAAAATTACATGATATGATTTCAGTATTACCTCAATACCAAACCGTACCAAGAGCTAGCTCTCATTATCACGTAATAAGACAAACAAAGCAAGAGATGAAAGGCATAATCTTAAAATTACTCCCCCATACTTGCATTATTTTTTATCTTGTGAAACAGAATTATTATTCAAGACTGGTAACTCTAGTAGGGAAACATATAAAGCTGTCTTTTTTCATTTAAAGTACATAAAGGAGGATTATGTCGAGAGAGCCTCCTCCAAACGTAACAAAGCTGCTCTCAACTTAGGCAGACTTGCTCCTACATATTTACATGTCAAATCAGGAGCTTGCCAGCAATTAATATCTACATGCCCTTCAATTTCACCGAGCTTCACCCTCTGCCTTCGACACTTGTAAGGCAGCCGGGGACATCAAATTAACAGGGCATGATGTAAACCGTGTGCCTACACGATACTACTTCACTCCATACAAGTTATGGAGCATAAAAGATTTAGAGGTAACGACAATGCACAACTTCCATCAGCTCAAATCAAAGCCAGCATCTGCACTTATAGCATACATCAATTTCGTTTCCAGTTGCTCTTTACTGCAATTAAATCATATCATTAAAACAGCTTATTGTCGGTTGAAAGGAGAAATTCAATCATAATACAACTCAAAAATAATTATTCAATAATGAAATATAATAATAGAGAGAGAGAGAGAGAGAGAGAGAGAGAGAGAGAGGGAGGAATGCAAACCTTCTATATGGTGGAAGCTTTAGGAGATTCATACAAGTGGCTGCAGTTGGTAAGCGGTCAAGAGCTCCGTCAGATGCATTGCCACCAGCCCTATGGAAAATGGCGGAAATGAAGGTAAAAAATTACCAAGAGAAGGATAATGTTGGTAAAACAACTTTATCAGTCATTTTGCCACATCAGTGACTTCCAATCAGATTAAAATCTGACATAAACCCTTACCTCTGTATGCAAAATAATGGTTCCAAGTATTTGAATCCAAGCAGAGGTCCTCGAGAACAGCCGGTCACAAATCTGGAAAAAGCTGGTGTGCTTAGTATCTTTCTTGATGATTCTAAGCACAATAAATCAAAATAGCCAATATAAAAAAAAAAAAAAAAAAAAATTGCACAGATTTTGTGACAGATGCTAAGAACTCACTTGAGAAATTTCTTCTGATTTTCCAATGAAAAGCTTTTCAGAACTTCCCAGAACATCTCAATGACATAGTGCTCCTGTCCAAAAAAATAAAGAGCAATAAATTCCTGGAAACAAAAGTTATAAAGAAAAATAACTAAGGACATAATGACTACACTATTAAGTAAGATGGCTCCAATAAAATGTGATTATTGCTCAGGACAGTGGAGAATAAAGAATTTCTCCTGCTCATGTTAATAAGAACAAAACAATTTAAACCCCAAGAACTAAGATAATAGTGAAATATTAACATCAACAAGAAACACTCAGAACCATGTTCAAGTTTTATTAATGCAGCCTGAAAGCACATGGTGGCCACTCCATTACGAGCTAATACAGCTACAAAGAAATTTGTTACAAATTAAGGCCAAAATTGAAAGGGTGGAAATATTAAAAGCCCATATAAGACCTCAATATTCAGTTGGACACCAAAGCCGAGGTTGATCTAGAGCCGGTTTCATCCACACAAACATTTCATTTTATGTCCCAAGACACTAATATCGAGAAGCCAAAAGAAATGAGTAGCTTACGCTATGATAGCCACCCACATAGTTGGTGTTCACTCGTAGATCATCAACATCCAAGCTGTCAAGTGAACCTGATATCAGAAGCTGTAAAAACAAGGTAGGTCAAAAAATAAAATTGGGCACTCATGCAAATGAAAGTAGAAAAAGGTACATGAAGTGTGCTATCAGGTCCCTATAAGTAGACAAGCTCCGAAAACTGTAAACACCTTGTCCCTTTAATAACAGAACACAAGATATAAAAAGTAAAAACCAGGACTAAGGCTCAACACAAGATACCATCCACATTCAGCCTTTAAACCGACTCAAAGAAAATAGGACAATCAGAAACAATTCATGGAAAAACGAGTCCAGGATTATAATAATGGAAAAATTAATAATAACACTTGAAATACATACACAGATATCTCAGTGGCGTTGATAAAGAAATGAGAAGGATCAGTTATAATGCAAAAATGGAAGACCAAAGAAATCTGAAACCACCAACAGAGATGTCCCTATAAAGGTATGAATAATACTTGTGGTTTTTAATTAATTGACTGAGTATACAGTGGTGCCTATTTATACAAGTGGAAGTAGAGTCCTATCTAGGATAGAACTAGTAGAGTCCTAACTAGGTAAGTGCATATAGAGACTAACTAGGAAGCAATTACAACAGGAAGGAATCAGAGAGGATTCCTGGGATACGGCAGATCACTTAGAGATATCCCTGATCTCTTGTGATCGGCTGGGATCTTGGATAGGATCCGTAGGACCCTTATTACGCCCCCGCAAGACAGTGGAGCCGTCGGCGACACTAATCTTGGACCGAAGGAGCTGAAAGTGAGGTCTGGGACAGGCCTTGGTGAGGGCATCGGCCAGCTGGTCGTCGGTGGAGATGTGAGAGACTAGGAGGAGACTACAGATGACCTGGTCCCGGACAAAGTTGTAGTCGATGGCAACATGCTTCATGCGGGAATAAAGTGTGGGGTTGGAGCAGTAGAAGGTGGTACCAACATTGTCACACAAGATGCTAGGCGGGCGGGGAATGAAATACATACACAGATATCTCAGTGGCGTTGATAAAGAAATGAGAAGGATCAGTTATAATGCAAAAATGGAAGACCAAAGAAATCTGAAACCACCAACAGAGATGTCCCTATAAAGGTATGAATAATACTTGTGGTTTTTAATTAATTGACTGAGTATACAGTGGTGCCTATTTATACAAGTGGAAGTAGAGTCCTATTTAGGATAGAACTAGTAGAGTCCTAACTAGGTAAGTGCATATAGAGACTAACTAGGAAGCAATTACAACAGGAAGGAATCAGAGAGGATTCCTAGGATACGGCAGATCACTTAGAGATATCCCTGATCTCTTGTGATCGGCTGGGATCTTGGATAGGATCCGTAGGACCCTTATTACGCCCCCGCAAGACAATGGAGCCGTCGACGACACTAATCTTGGACCGAAGGAGCTGAAAGTGAGGTCTGGGACGGGCCTTGGTGAGGGCATCGGCCAGCTGGTCGTCGGTGGAGATGTGAGAGACTTGGAGGAGACTACGGATGACCTGGTCCCGGACAAAGTTGTAGTAGATGGCAACATGCTTCATGCGGGAATGAAGTGTGGGGTTGGAGCAATAGAAGGTGGTACCAACATTGTCACACGAGATGCTGGGCGGGCGGGGAATGGAGAGGGCCAGCTCACAAAGGAGGGATTGCACCCAGAGAAGTTCAGCAGTCGTGGAGGCAACAGCACGGTACTCGGCCTCAGTGGAGGACCGGGAAACGGCCCGTTGCTTGCGAGAGCTCCAGGAAATCAGGTTGCCACCTAAGTAGATGAGGTAGGCCGTGGTGGACTTACGGTCGTCTGGATCACCAGCCCAGTCTGCATCGGAGAAGGCATGAAGAATGTGGAAAGAATGAGCGACTGAATGGAGGTGGCTGGAGGTGTTGAGGTGGAGATGGAGACCATAAGTGAGGGTGCCCTTCAAGTACCTTAGGACCCGCTTGAGAGCTTGCCAATGCTGGTCAGTTGGGGCATGCATGAACTAGAACAGTTTATTCACAGCATAGGATACATCAGGCCGAGTAAGGTTGAGGTACTGCAGGCTGCCCATGAGACGTCGCAAGAGAGTGGCATCGGTTGGTGGGGAACCATCCCGAAGCTACAGGGTAGGTGAGACAACCATAGGGGTGGCCAAGGGTTTGGCACCATCCATACGGGCCATGGTGAGAAGATCGTGAATATACTTGTGCTGAGACAGGAACAAACCTGAGGTAGTGGGAAGGACCTCAACACCAAGGAAGCAATGAAGTGAGCCTAGGTCCTTGACAGAGAACTAGGCAACCAAGGTGTGAATGAATGTGGAGACAAGCGCAGGGCTAGCTCTTGTCACAGTGAGATCATCAACATAAACTAGAAAATACAGCACATTAGTACCCTTTCGGAGTATGAAAAGAGAGGCATCAGACTGGGTGTTGACGAAGCCGTGAGAGTGGAGAAAGGTGGCAAGTTCCTGATACCAGGCCCGGGGGGCTTGTTTGAGGCCATAAATGGCCTTGCGCAGCTTGCAAACATATGTGGGATACTGGGGATCACCAAATCCAGCGGGCTGGGCCATGTGAACATCGTCATGGAGAGTGCCTTGGAGGAAGGCATTGTTGACGTCCAATTGGCGGAGGGGCTAGCCATGAGTGACAGCCATGTGGAGGACAGTCCGAATGGTGGTAGGTTTGACCACCGGGCTGAATGTGGCAGTGAAATGGACGCTGGTGGTACCCTTTAGCTACCAGCCTGGCCTTGTAGCGGTCAACAGCACCCATGGGTGTTCGCTTGATCCTGAACACCACTTCCATTCTGAATAAGAGCATTGAGCTCATGGCACATGGCTTGATGCCACTGAGGATATTTGGCAGCCTGCGACACACAAGTTGGCTCAACTAAGGAGGGGAGAGGGAACCGGGTAGTGGCGGTGAGAGCAGAGGTGGGAACGGGGGGGGACAGTACTTGTTTGGGTGCGGGTGAGCATCAGATGAGTTTGGGTGGGAGGGGGGAGGGGAAAGGGGTGGGGGGAATAGGGGCAGGAGGTCTAGGGGGCCACCTGGAATAGGTACGGAGAAGGGGGGATTCGGTAGAGAGGGGCTAGGCAGCAGGGTCTATTGTTGGTGGTGTTGGCGAAGAGGAGGAGCCAGAAGCAGGAGGGGCGGAGGCGAGCAGTGGCAGGGCCTGAGCCGGGGGAGGTCCAACCTCAAGAGAGTGCAAGGGCGGTGTGTCGAGGGAGTCCATTACATGTGGTGGAGCAGCAGTGGATGGGGCAAAGGGTAGAGAGGAGACCGGGGGAAGGGTAGATAGCCAGGAATCAAATGTGGCCGAGGTGATGGAGGGGGTGGAAGGGCTGGGATTGTGGCCAGGAAAGGTGGACTCATCAAACTGAACATGACAGGAGATGTACAGGCGGCTAGAGCTGGTGTCCAGGCAGAGGTAGGCACTTTTTTGAA
This sequence comes from Prinsepia uniflora, assembly GCA_032719365.1. Lineage (NCBI taxonomy): Eukaryota > Viridiplantae > Streptophyta > Magnoliopsida > Rosales > Rosaceae > Prinsepia > Prinsepia uniflora. The sequence goes on along the minus strand of CM064865.1, from coordinate 40,819,679 downwards.
AAGAGTAGCCAAGGAAGAGACATGGGGTAGACCAAGGGTGCAGTTTGGAGGGTGCATAAGGGCGAAGCCAGGGGAAGCAGAGGCCGCCAAAGGTGCGAAGACGGGAATAGTTGGGGGACTGATGAAAGAGAGCAGTGTAGGGAGACCGATTTTTGAGGATGGTGGTGGGAAGGCGATTGATGAGATAGACCGCAGCTCGAAAGGCATAAGACCAGTAGGACTGGGGATGTTTGGCAGTGTGAAGTAAGGTGAGACCGGTTTCAACAATGTGACGGTGCCGCCGTTCAGAGACACCATTTTGCTGAGGGGTGTGAGGGGAGTGTGGAAATGGTTGATGTCGTGAGTAGCAAGAAATAGCTTGAGTTTGACGAATTCCCCACCGCCATCGGTGTAGAGAGAAGCAATGGGCTGGTTAAAGACTTTTTCAACAAGGGCTTTGAAATAAATGAAAGTAAAATAGACATCAGATTATTTGCGAAGGGGATAGAGCCAGGAGTATTTAGTGAAGTGGTCAATGAACCGAACATAATAGGAAAAGCCATCAATGGAAACAGAGGGAGCAGGACCCCAAACATTAGTGTAAATTAACTAAAGGGGCCGAGAGCTATGTAATGAAGAGGCACCAAAAGGAAGTTTATGACTTTTATTGCAAAGGCAGGAATTACATAGAGTAGAAGACAAATGTGAGGAAATAGAAACATTGCACTGACGAAGAACAGTTTGAAGAACTTTAAAGTGGGGATGACTGAGACGGCGATGCCAGAGATTAAGGGAGACGACCACACCCACCAGAGCATAAGGTTGAGAATGGAGGGAGGAGGACCACTCGTACACACCGTCCTTACTCGGGCCTTGATGGAGAACCGCCCCCGTGCTGAGATCCTTCACAAGAAAAGAATGAGGCAAGAATTCAATGGAGGTGTTATTTTGTTGGGTAAATTTAGATATGGAAATAAGATTGCGAGACATAGAGGGAACACAAAGAACATTGTGAAGGGAAAAGGGGGCAGAAGGAGGGGAGGGTAACCGGGAAGACCCAATGTGGGTAATAGCTAGTCCCTTACCATTCCCGATGATGATTTCATCAGGGCAGTGATATTGAGTGGCGTCTGAAAGGTGTTGGGTGCTGAAGGCAACATGGTGAGAGGCACCAGAGTCGAGGAGCCAACTGGAGGAGCCTGCCTAAGTGGCAGAATTGGCCACGAGGGTGAGGCCTCTATGCTGGAGCTGAGGGCACCTTTTGGCGTTATGGCCCTGGGTTCCACACCATTGACGGAAACCACGATAGTCATTGCCCTATTGCTGCGGTCTGCGGTGGTGATCAGAGGAGTTGAAGTGGGAACGATAGCCATTGGAGCGGGAGCCATCAGAAGGCTGAGAGGCAGAGCGATGGCCAAAGGAACCGCAATTGTTGCGGGAGGCAGGGAAGCCACGGTTCGAGTGAGCAGGGTTGGCAGTGATGGGTGGGGAAGGGGGTGGTGGAACCTCACGGTTGGTGGCAGCTTCATGCTGAACTAGCATATTGTGAAGATTTTCAAATGTGACACGAGTGTCACGAGAGCGTATAGCCGCAGCAATTTCACGGAATTCAGGGCCAACACCGTTGAGGACGTGAAGGAGGAGATCATCGTCCTTGAGAGGGGCATCAATCGCAGCTATTTCATCAGAGAGGATGCAGACCTCTTGGATGTACTCGGACACAGGTCGTGAGTTACGACGGAGAAAGGTAAGGCGTTCCTTTAGGCTGAGAACGCGGGCCCTAGCAGTGCTCGCAAAAAGGCGAGTGAGGCGGTCCCAGGTTGCGGCAGAAGTTTTGGCAGCAGCGATCAAGGTGATGACCTGCGGGGAGACAGAGGCCAAGATGGCACTGAGGAGGAGCTGATCCTGGCGAACACAGAAGGTGCGAAGGGCAGGGTTTGAGGCGAGAGGGCAGGGGAAGGTGTCGTCAACAAAGCCCATGAGGTCGTAGCCAAGGAGGATGGCATTGAACTGGGCATGCCATGGGAAGTAGTTTGTGGAAGTGAGCTTCAGGAGAAGCTGGGCCAAGGCATTGATGGTGATGAGCGCGGAAAAAGGGGGGGCAGTCTCAGGGGAGCGGGGATCAATGATAACAGAGGGGTTGGGTGGGGCAGCCATGGCGGAAATAGAGGAATAAAACAGGGAACAAAGGGGATCGAGATACTCGTGAGAGCATTAGGGCTCTGATACCATATAAAGGTATGAATAATACTTTTGGTTTTTAATTAACTGAGTGAGTATACAGTGGTGCCTATTTATACAAGTAGAAGTAGAGTCTTATCTAGGATAGAACTAGTAGAGTCCTATTTAGAATAGAACTAGCAGAGTCCTAACTAGGTAAGTGCATATAGAGACTAACTAGGAAGCAATTACAACAGGAAGGAATCAGAGAGGATTCCTGGGATATGGCAGATCACTTAGAGATATCCCTGATCTCTTGTGATTGGCTGGGATCCTGGATAGGATCCATAAGACCCCTAATAGTCCCAACATCATTTTAAAAGATAACTGTTTCACGAAATTAGAGGAACCACAGATGAAAAGTCACCAAAAATATTACAATACAAGACAACCTATTGCATCCAATAATGGATTCCTGATTGAATTTTGTCTACATCTGCAGCTACAGCCATAAACATTATCTACCAAGATACTCATAACTTCATCAAACAATCCATTACAGATATTTTACTTGAAAACAATTTTTTGTCAGATTGTAACTACAGAATAGGTCAATGTTACCTGGTTCGCGGGTCGGTCCGGTGCAAAACATGGGATAGGGTACGGAGTATGATAGGCTAGATGGATCCCAAGACGTTAGAGTATACATAACCGGTACGAATTTTCGGGTCTCAATTCGTTTGTTTATTTTTTTCCGTTCCTATTTTAGAACGCTCAAAATTTATTTAATATAAATTTAATAGTTATTTTATTTAACTATCTTAGTCATCATATTTAGAAATAAAAAATAATATAAATAAAAAATCTCTAACAAAATAACAAATTCCAAACAAATTGCATTAAAAAATAACAAATTTCCAAATCAAATCCATAACAAAATAATAAACTAACAAAACTAACAAATTTTTTTTTCTTTTTACCCAAAATACTATTAGGAAATGGATCTCTCAATCACCAAAGAAAAAGAAATCACATACTAAACAACCTTTGACCTACATTAAAAAGAAGACAATTTAATAGAATTGGATTGGTTTCTTTTTCATAAATCTAAACAATTTAATTATAATATAAAAATATTTTTACTAATTTTAAATTAGCAATTAGGGTGAGTTAATGACCAGAGAACCACGGCTTCATCTATTCATCTCTTTTCCTTCATCGACTACATCTATTCCTTTCTTCACCAATCTCTATAGAGTAGGTGATGAAGTCGACTTCATTTATTCGATTCTTCACCAGAGAATTTCCATCATCGACTTCCATCTCTTTTCCAACATCAATGAAAAATCGACTTCATATATTCCTCTTTTGAATTTCCTTCCTCGACTTCATAGCTCATCTCTTCTGGACTGTCTTCCCTGCCACTCCAGTGTTCAATCGCATGACCCAACCTAACAACGGCCTAGCCTCCCCTGTCGCTCTAGTGTTCAATCGCATCGGCTTCATCTCTTCTGGACTTCATCGACTTCATCTGTTCTTGTCGCTCCAGAAAAATTCGCATAAACCCACGGTAACAATCTGAAATTTACATTTTGAATCAAAAATCTGAAATCTGAAATACCCAACCTGCACCTATGCCACTGGTGGTGACATCATCTACGAATTCATTGGTCTTCTAATGATCTAATCTCCCATGGCTGCTCTTCTTTCTTGCCTGAGAACTGCGCACGATCCTTCAATTCATCTTGAATATCTGGATCGTTCAAGTTGGTGATCTGGATCAGAACCGTACCCCGTTTAGGGTTGGGTGTTCAGGATCGCAGGTTGGTGTGCATTTGACCGAACCAGGTAACTTTGGAATAGGTCAAAGATCAAGATTAAGCAGGAACACGACTCGACACAAAATGGAACAATGTGGATCTGGCTCTAGGCTCCACCCATGATTAAACTATAAACTTGTGCTGAGTATGCAAGGTATGAGCGGGTGGACTCTTGTACAGCATAATGCATACCAGAACATTATTTTTATTTTTTTAAAGAAAAGAGCAATCCTAATGCTCCAACAAGGAGACAGCATGGAAAAGAATAACAAATAATACATGACATCTCAGAAGACAAACTCTCAGTAACAGCAGTTATTAAAATGAAAAATATCACAACTATATACAAACCTTGGAGTGCCTAACTAAATATTGTTTTAGTTTATTGATCCAGAAATGAAGAAAAAGTATAATCATGCAATAATGAAGCCAACAAAGTGCTCATAAAAGTAGAACAATATACCTGAAGTTCATGCTCATTAAAAAGATCGATCCAATCTTTTTGTATGAGTTGCTGAAATCCCCTTAAGAAGTGTGAACTTTGCTGACGTATCTGACAAAGATTGTTTCATCAAGACATGTTCGCAGGGGTAGATACAACGTCAGATGTAATAATAACAGGTTCCAAATAGAAACTTGCACTACCTGAAAATTCAAACGATGATTGGCGACAAGATGAATAAAGGTAATGACATTCTCATTAGTGACTCGTAGGTTTTTTCCCCCATTAAGCAGCTCTTCTTCTGTTTGCTCTCCATATTCATTATTTACTATGACAAAATAAAGTTCCAATCCCGAGATATCACCTTTATAATGCTGCAAATCATAAATTGTGAGAGGGGGGAAAATGAGCTCTCATAATTCAAAAATCATTGCAAGATGGTCATCTACATACAACAAAACTGGATCCACTTCCATTTAAATGGAGATGAGAGAAATGTGGTTTGCTTCAACTGCTTTTCACTGAAGAAAATTATACCTCAAATTCAATAGAACATGTACAAAAATAAATTTAAGTTGACGTCAATGATTAGAGCATTAAAGATTCAGTCAAGAAAACTATAATACTCAAAATCAACAGAAAAGACTGTCAAATAACTTATTGCAAAACTGTCACAGCTTACTGCAAATTTGCAACGAACAATATTGAGTACCTAAATGAATAATCCTTTCAATTTCTTGCTCATATATCCATAGGAAAAATTCAAATCTAAATCCACTAGTACATTGTACAAACATAAAGAATAGAAAATATCTTTATAAATTTTAAGTCCTTGCATTAAAGATTTAATCATAATAAGCCCCAACTTCAGACACATAGAAAGCAAGCACTACATGCTCAAGATTGTTACCTTGCCAGACCTATTGTAATGAAACGACATTGAGATCCTTATCTTAAATCATTTTTGTGCCTGCTCATACACTAACAGTTAGATGTGAATCACTATTTAGTTAAACTGAGTATTCATCACAGAATTTTATTTATTTATTTATTTATTGCATTTTCCAACCTCAATATCCAACTCCCTACTTCTTGTGAGGTTCTCATGAAAATAGCAGCAGAAGCAAAAAAATAGTGCAGATGGAAATATTGCAAGTTAGGTAGCTCTTAGTATTGTGTGAATAGAAGCACAAAATCATTCAGCACAAGATATGATACAGCAGGAGAGATTATGAAGTAAGAACTATGTTACCTTTAAGAAAATAAGGTGGCGATACAATTCTGGATCCAATGAAGGCAAATCATTTAAATAGTTGTACCTAATGACAGTCGAGAAATAAATTTCCAATATTATGATTGTAGTAAAGTATGCTAGATATCATCAAATTTTTTTGGTATTTCAGTAAAATTATGCCATACTCACTTTTGCTTTAATTTGCTCAGAAAGAAAGTTGCAAATGGTATATCAACGAGAATCCCCTCAAACATGGCCTGTAAGGAGAAGAACATGCGATACCATGATGAAGCACACGATATAACCTAAAAAGAGTATAGAAACTTCATACCTTTGCGAGAAGAGTTCCAAGAAATTGGAAGAATTGGAGATGCTGTTCATGGATCATTCCCGAACCAGGATTAGGGTAGAGTAAATGATCGGATGTTTCCTGTATATACCAAGCCAAAAAGAAGGCAAAAAGCAAGTAAGCAAATCAGCACAAATACCGAAGCCGCAAAAGTATCACTTGTCTAGGCATGCACATCACATTTCTGACAGCATAATGGAAAAGATGTGATGTTTTCGTTAGTCCGACCATACAAAATATCCTGTACAAATGTCTTTTGTATTGTCTAGCACGATGTGAAGGATTGAAACACTTTTCTCTTTGTTATAAAAGAGCCAAAGGAAGGAGATTCAAACTGTCTTCAACGCGGGGGTAAATCTTCTTTACCACTCAAGCTACAAGCCTCCAAATTTAAAAACTTTTATTGTCTCATAAAATAAACTGTATGATGCTATAATTTTATGTAGTATCTTCTTTGCATAATTCAGAGTAATGGCTTGCAAAAAGTGTCTAAATTTGATTGTGCATAGATGGTGTAGGCTTGAGAAACATGAATAAGAGACATGTTTAACCTTAAATAATCCATATTGCACATCAAAGGCCGCTCGAGTAATGTTCTCCATGAAGTCTTTGAAAATCCCACCACCATCAATTCCTGCCTCTTCAACCCCAAATTCGTTTACAAATGTTACACGAATCTGCAAGTAAACAAGTAAAGGTGATAAGGTGATCATTCTGGTAATGGATAGGAAGGACAATAAGTATTAGTGTATTACAGTTCCTTTCAAGCTAAGCATCAAGTAGGCAGAAAATCATTTTCTTAGCTGCACACAAGATGCCTTCAAGTCTGTTTGGGTCTCTGTATAAAGTGGTTTTCTTAGAATAATATAAAAAACTTCACTAGAATCGTAAAGGCTTCCAGCATATTCACCTGAAATGCTTCTTAGAAAAGCACTTAATAGGTCCTTAAAGCCTCAGAGATAGGCTTACCGTTCAGCTGAGTGTTACAAAATATCGTTTTTTGGTTATTTGGGAGCAATTTTAGTACTGTGAAAACACTCCCCAACACAAACTTCATCTAATTGTACAATTTTTTTTTTTAAATAAAAAGCCCAAAAACAGACCAATTACCGGTCCTTGGAGATCTTCTTCGGACAATGCACTCATTTGATTATAAGCATCTTCCAGAATACGATCCCGCCGTATTCGGAATCGGTTTCTAGTAAATACAGCATTAGCCCCATGTCTCTGCCTAGCCGCTGCCAACTGCGACTGAAAGATTGGTTTTGAATAAACTGATTAAAATCCAAATGATAAGAGACTTGAAAAGTACATAATACTTTGCATCTGTTAAAAAGAAAGAAAAAAAATTTCCATATAGGTTAAAAGGAAAGAACAAAACTGTAATACACTGTTCACAACCCAGTCAAACTCCAGTTCCGAGTCCCCATTACTTGGTTGCAACATTCCAGGCTTCCAGCTAAAAGTTTCAAAGAATTCTATACGCACCGTGAATATTTTAACTCTACTTGTGAATGGTATCAGGAACGGAGCTTGCTTCAAAATGTCATATGCTCGGGTATTTTCTGTTGCAGCCTTAAAAATAGAAATAAAAAGACATTAGAGATCCAGTGCCAGTGAGATATTGGTCCAAGGAATGGGATCCGTTACCTGAGAAATAAAGAACTCATTGACACCATCAGCATGGAAGTCACTCGGAGATGTGAACTCTCGTCTATTGTTCCAATCTTGCAACTGCATATAAAAAAAGTTGGAAGAACAAAATAGAGTAAAAGCTTTCCTATTCATTGTACTAAGGACATAACTCTACAAAGAGAACCAAAAATCACACCAAAATATAGTTTTCATTAAGAAAAACATACTTAACATCTAAAGCACATTTGTACCTGCGAAAGGAGTTCAGAGGCTACAATGCTAACCCTATGTTGAATGAACTCCACAGGATTCTTCTTATTAGCAGCGGCGTTGGGAACAGATTTCAAAGAATTAGTGGTAGACATAGGATTCACCCAAAGAAGCTGCCATAGGGCCTAACAAAAATTACCAAGTAAATACCCAAATCAGTACTAAGAGTGACAGAATTAGCATTCAATACAGTACTGTACATCTTGTTTGTCATACAGCCAGGCAGCTAATACAGTCCTACAGACTGCCACATTTGTTCACAAGACCAACCATTCATTTGATAAGCTAACCACAGAAATTCAACAAGAATCACCTGTCTCAGGATGATAATTAGGCATCTGATATCTTTCAATGATAGTGGCTTCTCCTGCTCATAGAACTCCTCATTATCAACTATTGTAAGCATGTACCTTATCCATAAAAAGGAAAGCAAATGATCATAACGTTTGATCCTATCTCAAAACAGAAAAAACAGAACAAGAGTGGACAATGCCTAGATACTTCAAACCATTAAAAGACAGCAGGGACTCTTACTTGTACACTGGACAGAATACTGCCAAAGGTAATAACCACCCAGGTGCATCTCCTGACAACAGGTATGCTAACTGCTCAGACAATGACAGCCACTTTTGGTTCTCATGGCACTGTTTCATAAAACTCCAAAGCACCGGTACAAGTTCAGTTCTATAAGCTAGTATAGTCATGATTTTCTCTAGAGGTAAGGTGTTGAAAGTCGCATGAAGAAAAGCACAAGCCGCACCAACAGCTGACACCTCTTTATCATCAGGTCCATGATGTGAGACACTGGAAAGTGAAATACCTCCAAACAAAGCATTTGTCTGCTCAAACAATTCAACAAAAATCCTCCTTAAAATTACAAGGTAAAAAAAAAAAATGAGCTTAATATAAATTCATGTAATCCATGATGGCTTACTAATTGCAGAAGAAAGCGTGGATCTATAGCATCACATATCTGCCGTTCCAAATCTTTATTCAGAAGTATTTCCATTACTTCATCTCCAACAATCATATCATCCTCACCCAGTATGGCCTCTAAAAGTCAACAGATTACGCATTCCAATTAATACAAATATAATGTATGTCGCACAAATTAAATAAGCAAACAAAAGATTATATAAAAAATTGAGATATCTTGGAAAATGAATAGCAAAAGAATAGCAACAGGAATAAAGTACACCATGTAGAAGGCATACCTTCTCTGTTTTCTCTTGATGACCTTAATGAAGGAAGGGACTCCAACAAGAATGTTACAACACCAGCAAGGTCTACAGCCTGATAAAGAACAGAACGAAATCAAGAATTGAAGAGATCAAAAAGGTCACATTACAAATAAATGTGCATAATATGATGAACGCATATGTGTGAGAGTCGAAAAATGGGAAACTTTGACAAGAGATTAATTAATGCTCATTGTTAAAACTTATCACTCATATACTACTCTTCCAACTCTTATTTATTCCAACTTTTATTCCCTTAAATCACAAAGCACAACTGTCACTAATACTGCTTGAACCTACAAGCTCTCTGATTTCTAACATCAATTATAGAATGCAGTTATATTTTCCCCAAAAAATAAATAAATAGAAAGATAAAAAATATCTAAGACCATATTTATACAAGCAGCATAAGATGTTGCCAATTTATGCTTCTATAGAAGTCCAGTAGTTACCATTTCAAATGAGCAGCCAGGCTGAGATAGAGCAACCGCAGAAGATTCAAGAATATTTCCAAGAAGGCAGGCATAACCAGGTAACTCAGTTGATGTGCCATTGGGAAGTACGTCAGCATGGTTTTGCACATAGACTGCCATCTGATGAATGTAATGCTGGCTCATCCCCTGTGTTGCAAAAACCTAAACAAAAAGAGATTCATTGCAGAATAGGAATATTAAAAACGGAGGAAAAAAATAGTAGGAATTCAGCAGCATAAATGAGATGATACTGAAAACACCTACTGCTCATTAGATGAAAGCAAACTTAAAAATCAAAAAGGTATCATTGTGGTTTGTGGTTTTGAGACCTTAGGTCAGTATGCCATCACCATGTATGTTACAAAGTCAGACATAAAAAGTACCACGACCTTCAAATTACCTCTCCTAAGTATGGGAATAGCTTCCATAGAAAAGGAATTGTCAGAATTTGATACGAAAAACTCCAGTGTGGGTCGATGCTTGGGCAAATACATGGCTTCTGACCAATGTGAGGAATTACAGCTGCAAGACTGCGCTCCAAGGAAGATACTTTGCCAATGCAACTATAAACCTTTACAGCTTCCTGCATCACAATACTCTTAGTTTTAGGAAATTTTGTCATTTGTGAATGCCCATACAGAGTTAAGGACAAATCACCAGAGGCAAGAAAACTTGAAAAAGTTGGAGTAATACATAATCTAGAAAACAAAAATATTCCCATAGCTCCTCAATGCCAAACTCTTCGATTCATCTGTATTTTAGAATCACCCATCTCATCTACCCTACTTGTTTAGAGGGCTGTTGCTCAATGATTGTCGTGTTTAGTTTATTGAGTTTTTGTTCTTTTCGCTTAAGTGGATTTCTTATCCCTCTTATTTGTTTTATGTACAATTCTCTATTCAATAACATTTTGTCTCTCCTAAAAATTAACTCAAATACTAAAAAGATACAAACAAAGATGCAGTTCGGTGGTGTAAGGCTTCTCGAGGGCTACGACACTTCGATCATATTTCATATTCACTTTTGTTGTGGATGTGCTGAGTACCTGCTTTGGAAGAAGTTCATAATACGGAACTATTATAGTTGATAAGAACATGCAATGCTTACCAGGTTTGGGTGAATGGCAAAAGATTGGGGCCAACTTATTCAGGATTATAATTAGGGAAAAGCCCACCTAGAACTACTAAATTTTGGGTACTGGTGACTGACATGAGTACAAACCTTTATTTTCTTTTTTATCTCCATGGTGTAGAGCTTTCGGAAAGAAAGGTGGTCTAATACCTCATTTGTCTTTGAATGTGATTTGGCTTATGGATCAAATTCCTTACATATTACAAAAAAGCTATAAAGTATGAAAAGCTGGAATCAGATGCATACCTTTCCTGTTAAAATAATCTCTCTGTACAGTGTAAAACCCTTTCTTTGCAAAAGGTAGCTAACTGCTTTACAAGCCCAAGGAAGCGTGGGATCTATCAATAAAATTACCACTTCTAAAAGCAAAGTTGATGCCCCAGCGGCCTCCTCTGGGGATGCAAATAGTTGATCCTCCAATTGATTTCTGTCCAACAAAACACTTAAGGAACTCCGGAAAACCAAAAAAAAAAAACTCCAAAAATCATATAAACGGGTGCGTCATTGGAAACCAACAAAATCAAAGAACTCAAGTTCATATTCTACTTCTACAACATAATAGAAAATCAATCTTTTCTAGCATGAATGGAAGTAAGGAAGTCCTCTCCCCCAACACTAAAGAGATTGACTTGGAAAGTGAGATATATCTTCTATCCCATGACACCATGTACTATTATATAAGATAGATACATCATCATAGTATAGTAGATGATCCCATCAAAGAGATTGAGTATATGACTCAAATTGTGATTTTATATTAGAAAACAAAGAAAAATGAGATGCTTATGATATAAATGAAATAGTCATAACAAACAGACACATGAGAATAATCAAATACACAAAAATCAAAATAAATCCAAAGGTGTGTATGCGCCAACCTGTTTTGATGAATAGCCTTAATGCACTGATATACAACTTGCTTGACTCTGTAATTTACCAAAGCTTGCTTGGATGAATAATCCATGCCTGCAAACAGGCTAACAATATCACCTGTTTCATGATCACATATTATCAATAACCAACAGGTCCTAAGCAGCGTGAAACAAGCAGGGTAACAACTAAATGAATTTGATCCATAAGCCAAATCAAATTCTTTGGCTATTTCAACAGTCAGACTTTAAAACAATTCAACAGGATAACAACTAAATGAATAGCCTAGTTGTCCCAGTTCCATACTTAACAATTACAAAATGGATCAGGGTTTAATGTGGACAGCTTAGTGTTTTCTTTTTAAATCACACTCATTGCACTGATTTATGAACTCTAACTCCTACCCAGTTACCCTTAATGGACGAATTGGAATGCTACCCTTGACAATTATTTGGGTAATCCGTGATTTCCAAGTTAGAGAATAGAGAATGTACCCACTGTTAAAAGTTTCAGGGGAACATTTATAATCGTAACAAGCTACTATAAATTTATAAGCTTCCACCTTATGGGCTAGCACCTAGACTACTTATCTTCATTATTTGGACTTTTCACACCGGGGGTGTATGACCATCCATGCACTAAAATGAAAGTTCCAGAGAAGAATATAACCATCCTTGCACTGAAATGAACGTCCCGGAGTAGAGTCACCAGCACGCACAATTAAATGCATAAGGATTTCTTTGTGAGAAACAGAATTCATTATGTAGATATATTTCTTTGATTCAATTCTCCCTGCTTCCTTCTTCCCACTGTCAAATTATTACTTGAACAGACAACTCTTCAAAAAGAAATATGATTAAAAATACCTGTATCTCTGGAAAATTGCTGAAGCAACCGGCACATCTCCACAAGGATGTAAAAATCACCAACACTTCGACCATCAAAGAAAAACAGGAACTGCCGAAGAAACTCTGAATCTGGACCAAAACTAAACCTGAATGCACAGTAACAGTTTGAAAAACGTGATGATGCTTCAAGAAGATCGTTGACTTAATTGACAACTACTGAGACTGAAGAGCAGGTTAACAGATATTATGCCTCCAAATCTTACCTGTCCACGTTCTGGCATTGTTTACCATATGTTTGATAGAACAGCTCTCGCATCTGAGAATGTTCAGCTCCTGATACCTTTCTCCCTCTGAAGCATTTCTGCAGAGAGTAATTAGTCAACACTGTAGCTCACATGGACAGTGATAATACTCCCAATCTAGAAAAGAGCTTTACTCAGCACAATTGATTCCTATTTCAAATCATAGGAATATATTTTGCATGCATAAGTGTCTATCAACACAAGTGACACAGTAGCATCATTTGTCCACAGATGTGCGGAAAAGCTGATACCACCGGGGAAGATAGATCTGAATTGTATAATTATCTTCTACATCACCTTTTTATGTCCTTCAATAGATTTCATACCTATAAAGTGATAACTTCCCTAACTTTATGTTTGGAAGAGGAGCTTCAAAGTGCCAATAGATTAGGATATATTACTAAGAAATGCACTGAAAACAATTAAATACAGGGATTCATAACTGGGTAGAATATACTTCTAAACAAAGGATTTCCATGTAACAAATTTCAAGTAGGTGCTTACATCTAAATGCATTGCATAAAGTCATTTGCATCCCTCAGTCTAAGGTTTTACGGTATAGTTTTAACTAATGTAGAATAAATCCCTTGGTACACCAAACGTAGCCTAGTAGATCACCATAGGAAGTATAATGGTCTTTATGCCTACCAAAAACCAAAAGATAATTGTCCCTAGAGGAGTTTTGTTTCATTTTGGTCTTCAGGGTTGACAAAACAATTAGCGCTCATTTATTGGAAGAAAGACAAAAGCAATGCGACAGGAAGAAGAACGACATTCTAATTCTCAGAAAGTCGAAGAAAATAGAATAACTAATATGAGTTTCTTAAATCTAGGTCATGTACACTTCTTTGTTGTAACAAACAATCAAGGAAAATAGATTTGAACTTGGGGATCTCATATTTACAAGGTAAGTGTAACTGAAAACTGAGTTATGCCTCGGAAAAATGTGTGGCGTATACAATTTTCCTATTATTTTTAGGCTTATTACTCACTTTACTCCCCTAACCGAATATTAAATATCACTTTGCTCCCCGAAACGGATTTAGTTCCAATGTTCTGCCACAACTGCACATTTAGTTGCACCGTTGCTCCAATCTGTTAGTCAAGTTAGTGACAGTGTCAATATTGCCATGTATCGATTCCTGACTGGTTATTTAATTATTTACCAACAATTATTAAAATTAACACATAAAATTAGGAAGAAGAAGATGAATAATGAATCTGGGTTCATCATCTTCTTCCTTCTTCATCTAAATAGTTTACGGAAGTGGAATAGCAGTGGTGGTAAGATTACCAATGGCGAAATCATGGGTTGCTAGAGCAGAGCTACCCAAGACAATCTGGACCGTGGCTGGAGCGGTTACAGCGTCATGACCAAGTAGGGAGGACGTGTCCGAGGGGCCTTCTGGGGAAGGGGCAGCCTGTGGGGGCACTGGTGGGGCAGCAGAGGCAGGAATAGGGAGATAAGAGACAAGGGGCAGGGAGGATGACCAAGTCTGGAAATTTTTTGGGCTGACAAAAGGGACTTGGGAGGCCAATTGGAGTCCCGGATAGGTGGACTCGTCAAATTGGACGTGACGAGAAACATAGAGGCAATGGGAAGAAGTGTCATAGCAAAGGTATGCACTTTGGTTGAGTGAGTAACCAAGGAAGATGCAGGGAGTGGAACGGGGTAGTTGCATTTTATTGGAGTTGCATGGACGTAGCCAGGGAAAACAAAGGCAGCCAAAGGTGCGCAGACGATGGATAGGATCATAGGATATTACGAGGTATTTTAGGAGCACACAAAACATTAGTAAGTGAGAAAGTGTGAGAAAAGGGAGCGGGAAGAGTGGCAGAGCCGACATGGGTGATGTCAAGCACCATTACCAATGAGAATCTCATCTGGCCCCTGGTATTCGGATACAGCAGACAGGTTGTGGGGAGAAACAGTGACATGGTGGGAAGCTTCCGAGTCTAGGAGCCAAGGAGAAGTGCAGGAAGAGGTGCCAGGGATGGTCGGGTTAGCCACAGGTTGTGCAGCAGAGGAGTTCTACACCTGAGAGCAACGCTTAGCACTGTGCCCTTGAGTGCCACACCATTGGAAAAACCCACGGTAGCCACTACCTTGGGTGCTGGTGAACCTGCGGTTGTTGTTGTGGGGCTGTCCTGAGCGCTGAGAAGAAGCACCACGGCGGTCAAAGGACTGGTTGGAGGATCTTTGATTTGAAGGGCCTCGGTTTTGGCGGTTGTAGGAGGAGCCACGGGCTGCTTGGGCTGCGTTGGCAGTGATTGCAGGTTGGGGGGAAACAGGGGCTTCACAGGAAATGGCTGCCTCATGCTGAACCAGCATATCATGCAAGTTCTCAACCAAGACCGGGGTGTCTCGAGAATGGACTACAGCTGAGATGTCCTTGAAGGCAGAGCCTATGCCATTATGCCATTAAGGACGTAGAGAAGAAGGTCATCATCAGAGAGAAGGGCATCAATGGCAGCGAGTTCATCTGAAAGAAGACCAACCTCCTGAAAATATTCAGTGACAAGACGATTGTCACAGCAAAGGAGAGTCAACTGCTCCTTGAGGCCTAGAACACGGGCTCGGGCTTTGCGGGCATAGAGCCGTGTGAGGCGGGTCTAAGCTGCTTCAGAGGTTTTGGCAGAGGCTATCAGGGTGACCACCTGAGGGGAAATTGAGCCTAGGATAGCATGGAGGATGAGCTGATCCTGGCGGAACTAGAGGGCACGAGGCACGGTTTCGGTGGGGGGTGGGCAGGGGCGGGTACCATCAACATACCCCATGAGGTCATATCCGAGCAGAAGAGCATTAAACTGGGCTCTCCAAGGGAAAAAATTTGTTGTTGTGAGTTTAACTGGAAACTGAGCAGAATTAATGAAAATGAGAGAGGAAAAGGGGGAGGTGGTATTGTTGTTTGATGGTGGGTTGGTGATAACAGGTGAGGTGTTTGGAGCGGCCATTGAAGGGGGATAGGAGGGTGCAGGGTGTTGCTCGGTGGAGCCTTAATACTCTGATACCATAAAGTGGTGAATTTCCTCGTGTATTAAGTTGAATGAAACTTTACAGCTGAGAGAACCTATATATACTGTTTCTAGTAGAGACTAAGTAGTAAATACAAGTTTAGACTAGGAAAGAAATCTTAGGCCTAAACTAGGAAAGTATCTACAGAGATTTATGTGCAGTTTTAGGAAGGAATCAGAATGATTCCTTTAGTTGTGGATATCGGAGAATAAAGGAGATTGATCCTCAATCTCCGTTGATTCTAGGGAATCCTTATTAGATCGTTGTGTGCATATGTGGCAACTCAGCAAAAAAGCTCAAATGGCGAAGTTTTGACAAACTCGTCGAAATGGGAAAGTCAAATGAATGGCGAAGAGGGTTCGAAACTGCAGAAAAGATGTGCTAAGAAATCGGGCGTTGGGTTGAATGTTCTTAGAAACTACGAAGAAGATGTGCTTAGAAGATGCAGAGCCCAGAAGCTTAGGCGTTGGGTTGTTGGATTAGGAGATGCAGAGCCCAGAGCCCAGCAGCCTGGGATTAGGAGATGCTAAGAGAATTTTTAGGAAGTTTTGGAGGCCAGAAGCTTGGGCATATGTTCTTCATTTTTTTTTTTTGCAGATTCAGGATTTATGATTGATTTGCAGATTGAGGATTTGAGAAATCCAAAGAGAAATCCAAATTGCCATTAAACATAGATTGGGATTAGGATTTAGGATTGAATTTGGTTAGATGAAGAAGGAAGAAGATGATGAACCCAGATTCACTATTCATCATCTTCTTCCTAATTTTTTGTGTTAATGTTAATAAATTTTGGTAAATAATTAAATAACCAATCAGGAATCAACATTTGGCAATATTGACACTATCACTAACTTGAGTAACGGATTGAAGCAATGGTGCAACTAAATGTGCAGTAGTGGCAGGACATTAGAACTAAATCCGTTTCGAGGAGTAAATTGATATTTAATGTCCAGTTAGGGGAGCAAAGTGAGTAATAAGCCTTATTTTTAATATGCGTAGTAACGGTCTACTTCTAGACATTCCACACATGTTCAAGGATTCACTCTTCACATATCATCTAATCCAAACATATCTTCATTATGGAGAAAAACTATGAGGGTGTGCGTAGAGGCTAACTCATGTTGGCAGCATTCCAAATAAACTCGTGAAGAGCCACCTAACATATATTGGAACCCACAAATCGCTAAACCCAACTATATATTAGTCTGAAAAGCACATCCCTCTCAATCAAGCATAGTAAAAAGCCTTTAAAAGTTAAAAGGCATTAAGGATCAGCTATAAACAAAAACTAGATTACCAAACTGTTCAACAGGCATCTATTTTCTTGATCTTCACAGAATCCAATTAAATTCAAAAGGATGTCATCCAATGCACAAACCATCACACCAGTAACGACGTTAAGAAAGTAAGTTGCTGTCTTTTTCAATCTCAAATACAGTGGAATGTGGCAAGGTTAAATGCAATCATATTCGGGCTATTTTCACCAATTCCACTCAATCTCAACTCTTACGTAGTAGCAAGAAAATTCAGAAAGCATAGAAAGTGAATGCAAAAGTTCAAACCTGGATTTTTAGTGCGGCCGAGTTTTTCTGCCGCAACCACAAGCGGCGGTTGCGCTCCAACCTTGTTTCCTCCAGAAGCTTCTGTCTGTCCCTTTCCTTCGTACTCCTTCCCCCCAAATCAACTCGCTTGCGATTCGATGAATCGCCCGAGAAGAACATCCTCCCGAATTGACTCAGCCAATTTAATTTAAGCCCAAGAGACGAAATTGAGGTGTATAACGCTTAGGTTTAATGTTCAAGATAGTCGTCCCAGAATTTATTTGATCGAATGGAAAAAGTGACCCCAGAATCGGAGAAAGTGGAAAGAGAGAATTGATGGCAGTATCGTGAAATGGAGGTTTTATGTGTTTGGTTAGGGAGAAAGTTAGGAGCGAAAAAGGAAGAGGGGGGAAGCGAGTGCGTTTTGTCTCATATACACAAGTCTTTGGGAAACACCGTTTCGGGGAAAATAGTCGGCGAAACGTTTCGTAGTATGAAATGTTTTTTGTTTCCTTTTCTTGGAAGTTGCCTTAATTTTTTTTTGATGCCTCAATTAAGGTATCTTTCGCATTAATATTATTCGTATTGTGATATATTTTTTATATTCCAATTTGGAAGGGGTTTGAATTCGACTTCTATAAATGATACAATCAATATATAATTTTAGAGTTAGGCACAAATAAACTTGAGTTAGGTTTTAAAAATACTATGAGTCAATTCAAGGTTGTTGTATTTTCAATTATTTAAACATAAACAAAATCACAACAAACTAATACTATAGATTTTCTAAAAAATTCAGATCAGTTTAGATAAGTTCGATTTTAAGTTGGCCTTATATATAACTAATTTATTTATAACCATATAACTATCATTTATCTAACAATTATGGTGAAACTTGAAATGTTACTTACAAATACAAATCATTGTAAAATATTAATATGACTGATAGAAACTCAAAAATTCATAAGAATTTGGGAAATATCAATCCCAGAGTTACAAGTATATTCAAATATTTACAAGTCTTCAAATGTCCCAATATATCAAAAATTCATAGTTTATTGAAGTTGATGATTTTAGTGGGACCATAAATCACCAAAAAATTGTGGAGTTGTAATGTGCTCCATGATTCTCATAATGTTGATAATATCCTTGGTATAGTCGATGAGGGTATCACACGGTGTCCACATTAATTTAATATATTTATTAATTAAATATATTAATTAATCAGATCAATGTCAATAACAAATTATCTCTATGCGGGGTATTTATTATTATTTATATAGTTAATAATAGTGATTTCTCTCGGTATAATCACCTATTAAACACTATCTCTTTCAATCAATTAGACGCTCCAATAATCCACAAGATGTGACGACCCGTCCCGAATTAGCGGGATTAATTACGAGTTAATGACGGATTAGCCTCGCTAATCGAAAACTAATCGGAGATTAGACGAGAATTAGCGGACGTTCAGGCGAAATGAGGATTTTGCCCCTAGAATGGGTGAATCATTGACTTTTCGTTCAGGCGGTCAAATGGACTTTGACCGATGACCGTGACGTAGTTCGTGACGTCACGAGTTCATAGACAGGTGGCACGCTCGATTCCGACGTTCGAGGAGGAAGTTATGACGTCCGGAAGTTCGAGGGCAATTTGGTAATTTGGGCTAAAAGTTGACTTTTTGACCGAGGGGGTCCGATGGCCGAGGGCCGAAGACCGTTACGTAGATCGGGACGATACGAATCCGTAGACAGGCGGCACGTCGAATTCGGACGTTCGACGGCGAAGTTACGATTTACGGAAGTTCCAAGTTACTATTCACGACGACACGTTTACGAGAAACTTTTGGACTTTAGTGGGCCCAGTTACTTTTCAGTGGACTAATGGATGAATGACAAGTGTCACCCATCCACTGGCCAACCTCATTCATTCATTCATCTCCCGACCAACATCATCGATCATTTCTTTGTTTCCAAACAAAACCCAACCCGTGTAACCTTCACCCAAATCCAACCCAACCCTATTTGATCATGACTGAGAGGACAAGAGAGTGAGGAGAGGACGGTGGATGATGGTGGCCGGCCAGGACAGAGCCACCGTGCACGGCGGAGGCCCAAAACCCGAAAGGTATCGGTTTTGGCCATTTTTCCTCATTTTCGATTTTTGACGTTATGATCGGTTTTGGTTGATTAGAGTTTGTGTATTAGGTTACTAGGAAGCTATTAGGGAGGTTTTGAGGGAGATTGGAGGTTGAGAGACCTCTGGGGAGGTTTTGGAAAATTGAACTGTGAGGTTCAAAATTGAACTGTGAGGTTCAAAATTGAACCGTGGATTTTTGAGGGTTTTAGGTGGATTTGATCATCTAAACATACTCCTAGGATCATATTAGGAAGTTTAGAATCGATTAGGAAGAAAAAGGACCGAAAATGAGGGAGTAGGAGGGCCGGACCGGTCACGCCGGTCCAGCTGGATCGGACTGCACAGTCGAACCGGCCGGACCAGTCTGTCGCAGGGAAGAAGATGAACAGTACCCTGTCGCGTGAGGTCCACGCGCAGGGCCTGTCTTGGGCGCGTGAGGGCGCGTGTTCAAGCTTTTGGGGAAAGTTCCAACATGTAATTTCATCCATTCGATGTAACGAACATTTTGGAATTGGTTTCGTGTCAATCGGACATCGTTTCGATATAGTTCGGGACGTCCGAAGGTTTAGTTTCGCGTTTAAAAATAGTTAGAAATTCCGGAAAATTACGGGACTTTAGTGAGGGGTTATTTAGGTAGCTAGTAACCCTCTAAATTAATTTGGACAGGTTCGGAAATCCTAGAGGAGACGTTTGACCCGGGAGACGATTATGGCACGCGTATCGAGGAGCGGCTTCGGACGGTCTGTGAGTGGACTTGTTTTATGAATTCGATGCATGCATAAATGTTTTATACTTGTTTTAGAATATATTTTGTAATGCCATGAGTGCATTTGTTTGTAGTAGCCTAAGATTTACGTATTTGCACGTATTTCGAGATTTACAATTTTATACGATGCATATACGTTCTAGGTTTTCAACGAGGGTTTAATAAATGGATTTCAGATTTAGAAATATGAAATCGGGCACAAGACCCAATTGATTTAAAAACTCTCAGACTTGGAGTCCATTTGATTTGACGAGGAATCGGACCTAGGGTCCATTTGAGCTATATGATCGGACCGAGGGTCCAGTTGGTGTACGATTCGGGTTTGAGGCCCAGTTAGTAGTACTATCAGGCTTGATGTGTAACAACCCGTTCCGAGAATTGGGATAAGTAGAGTGATTAAGGTGTGATTAGTAAGGTTAATCAGGGGTTAGGTGGTCCCGAGGGGTCCGGGAACCTAGAATGACGATTTTGCCCCTGGGTCGGGCAGGAATGTTGACTTTTATTTCGGGTGGTCAAATGGGAGTTGACCAGTGACCAGGACGTAGTTGAGGACGTCACGAATCCGTAGGCAGGTGGCACGCCCGATTCCGACATCCGAGGAGGAAGTTGTGATGTTCGGAAGGTTGAGGGCATTATCGGAATTTTGGTAAAATAGGGGGAAAAGTTGACTTTTCGAATAATCGAGTTTTGGTAGGTTGACCTAGGATGGTTAGATAGTTCTTGTCGTCCTGAGTTCGATGACAGGCGGCACGTGTGCATCGGACTTACGAGGCGAGAGTTACGGGTCTAGGAAGTTTCGGTAAAACCGTAAAAATGTGTTAAACAGAAGGGTATTTTAGTCTTTTTGGGTTTATGGGGATTTGTGCAGAGAGAGAAGGAATGGACGGCTGGAGTTAATCAGGTGAGATAAGGATGGATGGGATGGTGACATGTGGCAAGTGTGTAGTGGGTTCTGGGGGATTCTAAGGTGTGTGCACGGTTCTATTTTTGGGGTGTACCCGTGCCGTGTTCGTGTTTGTGCGCAGAAGGAAACAGAAAACAGAGGGAGATCGTGAAGGAAATTGAGGGTGGTGGTGTGAGTGTTGATGAATTGTGAGTGTGTGAGGGTGATCAGAGAGTGAGAGGGAAGCAGTGAGAGAGGTTGACGGTGTGGTGGTTGTGTGTGAAGGTGTCAAGAGCTGCGGGGAAAACCAGGGGTAAAAGCAGGGAGGTTGTGAGGATTGTGGCGGTGGCGGCCGTGTACGGGGCAATTGGGACCGTGGTGGTGTCGTGCGGGTTGCGAGGAGTCAGCCACTACCAGCAGAGCTCACGACGGCGACAGGTTGCAGGTAATTTCTATTGCCCCGTGTTTATGCTCTGTTTTGGCCGTGAACTTCAAATCGGAAGTTGTGGCCTGAGAGGTTGAATCGAAGAGTCTAGGGGAGTTTAGGGAGTTTAGTTGAGTCCAGGGCGTCATTTGGTTGAGCTGCCGTGACGGGAGGTGCACGGTGGAGGTTGGTACGACGGAGGGACTCTGTGTGCCCTGTTTTCCCGTTTTGGTTCAAACCAAGAGTCGTGATCCTAGAGACTGAGTCGAAGGTCTAGGAGAGTCGGGTTAGGTTCCTTGAGGTTCTAGGAACCGTCTGGTCTTGCCACCGTGAAGGGAGGTTACCTGGGTGGCCGGATCGTGAAACAGAGTTTGGGGAGGTTTGATTTCGAGCTTGAGACGACGGGTAGGAGGCTGTGTCGAGGTGATTGGAGGATGGGGATGCTTAGAGTAAGGTTGGACGAAGCTTTAGGTGAAGAAAGGGAAGGAAATCGTGCGGGCACGGCGGAGAACCGTTGACGCCGGTTCAGCTGTAGCCTACTGTGTTGAACCGGGTCGACGTGAGGTTGAAGGTGCACTGTAGCTGGCGCGTGGGGCCACGCGCAGCCACTTTGGGCGGCGCGTGGAGGCGCGTGCGGCGGTTCTGGGAGAAACGGTCAACATAGTTTTTGGTCTAGGAGTTGTTGTGAGTTCAATGGAGTTGGTTTCGAGTCAATCGGAAGTCGTTTGAGTGTAGTTCCGCGAGGGTGAATGTGTAGGGTCCCGGGGTTTTAAGTCTTTGGTCCGGGGATTTTTGAGGGCTTTTAGGTGAGTGTTCGTAGACGTGTTAGTGACGTAATTTGACGGTGTTTGACAGGATCGGGATTTCCCGAGGAAGCCGAGGAACGGGCTGGACGTTCGGGACGCGAGTAGGGCTCAGTACTGTGAGTGGACCTCTTCTCTAAACTCGACCATGCATAACTGTTTTTTTTTTATAATTGTCTTATGGTTTTTAATCATGATTTTATGTTTATCGAATATGTTTGGTTGGTTTTACATTATTACACGTTTTTCGAGGAAATTGGTTTTTAGCACGTTTTACGAGGAATGGTTGGTTTCTGGAATATATGCTATGGTTTTGGGATTTCAATTGATAAGTGATTTCTAATGGTTATAAGTGGGTTTTGGAACATGATTTCAATGATCAAGGTTTGTGGTTTTATAAACGGATTTCAGAAATGGAAGTTGGCTTTAACGTTGGGAAGTGAATTTCCGGATTTGGGTTCGGAATGACGGTTCTGGATGCCGGAAGGGCATCAGACCAGTGATTTCGGATTCGGGTTTGGATGTGGATTGGTAAGTGGTTTTCAAATGGTTTTGGGATTGGATTTGCTGGATCTGGATATTGGGTTTAAAGACCCGGATATATGTGACGGGGGACCGGCCGGATTGGGTTTAAAGACCCGGATTGAGTTTAAAGACTCGGGAGTTTAAAGACTCGGATATATATTGATTTTCCCCCGTAGGCCTTGAGTTTAAAGACTCGGGAGTTTAAAGACTCGAATATGATTAAGGCCTGAATTGAGTTTAAAGACTCGGGAGTTTAAAGACTCGGATAGGTCCAGCAGGTTTGATCGGGAAAATGATGATTTGGTGTTTATGGTTTTGATACGGTTTCTGATACTCATGCTGTGGTTTCTTAAGATATTTTATAGTGTTTCTGTTTCTTATGATGTTTATAATGATTATTTTATAAATGTGTTTATAACTGTTGGTTATGCATGTGGTTTCAAAACGGAGGGTTTAACTCGGTTTGCTTATAAAATGGTTTTGAACTTTTGTACTTTCTGGTCCACTCACATTTTCTGTTTTAATTGCCCTCCAGGTTGTGGAGCTAGCGCGGGGTCTTGACGTCGAGGCAGTGTCCAAGGCATAGAAGTGACGTGAGGGATCCTAGAAGAGTTTAAAGGCTTCTGTGTGCGTGTACTTTCTCGGTTTTTATTTTCCTTGTAATGTAGTGCGATGCTCTGTAAACGATAAGGATTTTAGGATAATACGTAAGTACTCCTGCGTTTGACTGGGTTCGAGTGAGTGTTCCTTAGGTGTTGTGTCGGGGAGTCAGACGGGAGCGGGATTTACCTCGGGTTTCGGGGTGAAACCGGGGTGGGTCCTGACAATTGGTATCAGAGCATAGGTTTGTCGGTTTGTGAGGTTGTGTTCCAGTTGTTTGACTACTTCTATGCCTCTTTCAGCGTGCGGTTGACGATGCCTCCGAGACGTAGACCCTCTCCACAACCTGAAGAAGTAGCCAGAGAGACAGAGAGTGCTACGATTGAGCGAGCCCAGCGGCTCGGGGCTACTACTTTTAGTGGTGGGGCTGATCCTGAGGAAGCCCAGAGGTGGATTACTAGACTGGAGCGGATTTTTGCGGTGATGCATTGTCCGCCGGAGGAGCGAGTATTGTTGGCTGCATTTTTACTAGATGGTGCGGCGTACGAGTGGTGGTATACCCTCGAGTTGTCCGGTTGGGATGTCCATAGTGTGACCTGGGAGACGTTCAGGGAACGGTTTCTGGAGCAGTATTATCCTCGTTCTTTCCGGGATGCCAAGGAGGCAGAGTTTTTGCATCTCCAGCAGGGGAATATGACAGTGGCAGAGTATGAACGGAAGTTCCAGATGTTGTCTCGGTTTGCTCCTGCTTTTGTGGTCACTGAAGCCGAGAAGTGCCGAAGGTTTGAGTTAGGTTTGCGAGGTGAGATTCGAGCCGTAGTGACGGCTGGATCTTTTGCTACCCTTCGAGACTTGTCAGACGCTGCAGTGCGGGTGGAGGCTAGTTTGCCAGTGCGACGCCGGGAACCTTCTATTCCTGGAGCTTCGAGCCAGCGGACACCGAAAAGAGGTAACTTCGGTGGATCGTCCTCGTCGGACGATGATCGTTTTGGTAGGCCTGGCAGTGCCCAGAGTTCAGGATTTTGGGGTTATCGAGTACCGCCGACTCCGCAAGCGAGTGCGACGTCGGTAGCGTCCACAGGGAGACCGAGCAGTGGACCAGGCTGGAATGTGTGTTTCTACTGTGGGGAGCGAGGTCATTTTCGACGTGAGTGTCCACTGTTGCCACAGGAAAGTGGCGTAGGTAGAGGAGTAGCGGAGTCCGGACAGAGTACAGCATCAGGGACAGCGGGCACTAGAGGAGGTGGTGGCACAGCCACGAGTAGTTCGAGGGGACGTGGTAGAGCGTCAGGATCTCAGGCCCGGGTGTTCTCGATGAGTCAGCAGGAGGGTCAGTCGACACCAGCTACGGAGACAGGTACTTGTTTTACTTTTGGTTGTTCTGTTGGTTTGGTTTTTGGATTTCGGGGTAGAGTCTAGGAGTTTTCCTAGAGGACTTGGAGTGTACAGTAAGTTCCGTAGCAGGTTGACGGGAAGTATAGGAAAGGAGTGACTATAATTGATCGATCTGAGCCTATTGAAGGAGAGAACCCACAAGCTAGAGTTTGCCTTTAGGACTTTGTGGAGTTAGTCCGACCGTGGCCGGATTAGTAGCCGAGGGAGATGGGTGGTTGTATACGAGGAGGTACTCTATGACTTCTGTCGGGTACTGTGACATGAGGTATTTTATAATACCTTTGTCCATGTAGTTGTTACATAGCTAGGGTTGGCTGTGGTGACAGTAGTTGGGGATGGAGTGAAATACCCAAGGTGGAGATGATAGACAGGAAACCTAGGAGAGGTTGTCCTTTACCGGGTAGAAGACGTTAGGTGTCGGGAACTAGCTGTGGAATTTCGGGGACGAAATTCTTTTTAGGTGGGTAGATTGTAACAACCCGTTCCGAGAATTGGGATAAGTAGAGTGATTAAGGTGTGATTAGTAAGGTTAATCAGGGGTTAGGTGGTCCCGAGGGGTCCGGGAACCTAGAATGACGATTTTGCCCCTGGGTCGGGCAGGAATGTTGACTTTTATTTCGAGTGGTCAAATGGGAGTTGACCAGTGACCAGGACGTAGTTGAGGACGTCACGAATCCGTAGGCAGGTGGCACGCCCGATTCCGACATGCGAGGAGGAAGTTGTGATGTTCGGAAGGTTGAGGGCATTATCGGAATTTTGGTAAAATAGGGGGAAAAGTTGACTTTTCGAATAATCGAGTTTTGGTAGGTTGACCTAGGATGGTTAGATAGTTCTTGTCGTCCTGAGTTCGATGACAGGCGGCACGTGTTCATCGGACTTACGAGGCGAGAGTTACGGGTCTAGGAAGTTTCGGTAAAACCGTAAAAATGTGTTAAACAGAAGGGTATTTTAGTCTTTTTGGGTTTATGGGGATTTGTGCAGAGAGAGAAGGAATGGACGGCTGGAGTTAATCAGGTGAGATAAGGATGGATGGGATGGTGACATGTGGCAAGTGTGTAGTGGGTTCTGGGGGATTCTAAGGTGTGTGCACGGTTCTATTTTTGGGGTGTACCCGTGCCGTGTTCGTGTTTGTGCGCAGAAGGAAACAGAAAACAGAGGGAGATCGTGAAGGAAATTGAGGGTGGTGGTGTGAGTGTTGATGAATTGTGAGTGTGTGAGGGTGATCAGAGAGTGAGAGGGAAGCAGTGAGAGAGGTTGACGGTGTGGTGGTTGTGTGTGAAGGTGTCAAGAGCTGCGGGGAAAACCAGGGGTAAAAGCAGGGAGGTTGTGAGGATTGTGGCGGTGGCGGCCGTGTACGGGGCAATTGGGACCGTGGTGGTGTCGTGCGGGTTGCGAGGAGTCAGCCACTACCAGCAGAGCTCACGACGGCGACAGGTTGCAGGTAATTTCTATTGCCCCGTGTTTATGCTCTGTTTTGGCCGTGAACTTCAAATCGGAAGTTGTGGCCTGAGAGGTTGAATCGAAGAGTCTAGGGGAGTTTAGGGAGTTTAGTTGAGTCCAGGGCGTCATTTGGTTGAGCTGCCGTGACGGGAGGTGCACGGTGGAGGTTGGTACGACGGAGGGACTCTGTGTGCCCTGTTTTCCCGTTTTGGTTCAAACCAAGAGTCGTGATCCTAGAGACTGAGTCGAAGGTCTAGGAGAGTCGGGTTAGGTTCCTTGAGGTTCTAGGAACCGTCTGGTCTTGCCACCGTGAAGGGAGGTTACCTGGGTGGCCGGATCGTGAAACAGAGTTTGGGGAGGTTTGATTTCGAGCTTGAGACGACGGGTAGGAGGCTGTGTCGAGGTGATTGGAGGATGGGGATGCTTAGAGTAAGGTTGGACGAAGCTTTAGGTGAAGAAAGGGAAGGAAATCGTGCGGGCACGGCGGAGAACCGTTGACGCCGGTTCAGTTGTAGCCTACTGTGTTGAACCGGGTCGACGTGAGGTTGAAGGTGCACTGTAGCTGGCGCGTGGGGCCACGCGCAGCCACTTTGGGCGGCGCGTGGAGGCGCGTGCGGCGGTTCTGGGAGAAACGGTCAACATAGTTTTTGGTCTAGGAGTTGTTGTGAGTTCAATGGAGTTGGTTTCGAGTCAATCGGAAGTCGTTTGAGTGTAGTTCCGCGAGGGTGAATGTGTAGGGTCCCGGGGTTTTAAGTCTTTGGTCCGGGGATTTTTGAGGGCTTTTAGGTGAGTGTTCGTAGACGTGTTAGTGACGTAATTTGACGGTGTTTGACAGGATCGGGATTTCCCGAGGAAGCCGAGGAACGGGCTGGACGTTCGGGACGCGAGTAGGGCTCAGTACTGTGAGTGGACCTCTTCTCTAAACTCGACCATGCATAACTGTTTTTTTTATAATTGTCTTATGGTTTTTAATCACGATTTTATGTTTATCGAATATGTTTGGTTGGTTTTACATTATTACACGTTTTTCGAGGAAATTGGTTTTTAGCACGTTTTACGAGGAATGGTTGGTTTCTGGAATATATGCTATGGTTTTGGGATTTCAATTGATAAGTGATTTCTAATGGTTATAAGTGGGTTTTGGAACATGATTTCAATGATCAAGGTTTGTGGTTTTAGAAACGGATTTCAGAAATGGAAGTTGGCTTTAACGTTGGGAAGTGAATTTCCGGATTTGGGTTCGGAATGACGGTTCTGGATGCCGGAAGGGCATCAGACCAGTGATTTCGGATTCGGGTTTGGATGTGGATTGGTAAGTGGTTTTCAAATGGTTTTGGGATTGGATTTGCTGGATCTGGATATTGGGTTTAAAGACCCGGATATATGTGACGGGGGACCGGCCGGATTGGGTTTAAAGACCCGGATTGAGTTTAAAGACTCGGGAGTTTAAAGACTCGGATATATATTGATTTTCCCCCGTAGGCCTTGAGTTTAAAGACTCGGGAGTTTAAAGACTCGGATATGATTAAGGCCTGAATTGAGTTTAAAGACTCGGGAGTTTAAAGACTCGGATAGGTCCAGCAGGTTTGATCGGGAAAATGATGATTTGGTGTTTATGGTTTTGATACGGTTTCTGATACTCATGCTGTGGTTTCTTAAGATATTTTATAGTGTTTCTGTTTCTTATGATGTTTATAATGATTATTTTATAAATGTGTTTATAACTGTTGGTTATGCATGTGGTTTCAAAACGGAGGGTTTAACTCGGTTTGCTTATAAAATGGTTTTGAACTTTTGTACTTTCTGGTCCACTCACATTTTCTGTTTTAATTGCCCTCCAGGTTGTGGAGCTAGCGCGGGGTGACAGGACCCGCCCCGATCCCACAGGGACCACAAGGGGACGTGCCCTGCTCCCGTCTGACACCCAATAATTCATACCAATTTTAACCTCAAAACATTTAAAAGCATAAATAACCAAATTAAAGTCATACATAAAATCCGAATTAAACGAATGTCAGACAAGGGATATAATCCAAAATTACAAATTTGCGAGCACGACTCTAAAGAAATCCTGCGGGTACACCGCCCAGCAGGGGTTCAGGTACGCAGAAGTAGATCTATGCCTCAGCCTCTGGTTCCTCCTCTACCTCAGTTTCCCGACCTGGAGGGGTTATCAAAACAGTAAGGGTGAGTAGACCGAAACACAAGTTTATGAAATCGTTTGATAAGTAAAACATATAATTTACCCCTCCGTTTTCCAAATATGCGTGCACCATAATTCCAAAATCATAAACCATATAATATGAACCATAAGGCATATAGCAAAACCATAACCATAATTTTAGTTGCTGCACTATACACTCCAATCCCGACATCCCTGATGTCTGACGTCCCTGACGTCCAATAGGTCACAATCACAAGGCTACGCGTGCCACTCGGGTCTCAATTTCCGAGTTCAATCCCCGAACCCCGTTCGGGTACAGCATCCCCGATGCTTAGCGTCATAGACGCTGGACGTACTAGACGTCCGTGACCTCTCCGGGGTACCTCATCCGGAGGAGACAATACAATATGGAAGGATCTATACAGTGCAGTAAAAAATACATTTTATTGATATCCACATGCAAACATATATATACATAGATAGAATCCGAACCAACCATTCAGTTTCACCGGACGGGTCTCAAGCCCAAATACCGTGAAACGTGCCATAACCACCCTTTCCATATCATCAAAACCATCATTGTTTTAGCATGTGAATAAGTATAATAAAACCAGAAAACATTTATGCACACAAGGGTTTAAGAAAATGGCCCACTCACAGTACAATCCTGCTAGAAACCGAACGTATACCCTCGTCCTGGTACAAATGTACAATCCCTGTCAAATCCAAGTATTCGTAAAGGTCAAAATAAACCCCCAACATTCAACCATGAAAGCCTAGGTCGAAACCGACCCGGGAAAGCCGCCCGAACGCGCTTCCCAAGGCAATAAACCTTATTTTGACCAACTTAATGATCTCCGATCGACCCGAAACCACCGCCATTGGATCCGGATCGTCGAAACCTAAAGAATGGTGGTGGTCCCACCAGAAACACTGTTCACACGCGCCCCCACGCGCCGGTCAACGTGGCGGTCAACGCAGGAACAGTTCCTGCTGACGTCATCGCTGACGTCACTGCTGACGTCAGCATGACGTCATGCTGACGTCACCTGACAGCTGTCAGGTCTGACGTGTCAGACTCTGACAGGTGCCACGTGTCAACATCCAATTGGTCCACCTCACTGATCTGTCAGACCACGTGTCAGATCTGACATGTGCCACGTGTCAGCACGGCACTGGTCCACGTCACTGACATGTCAGTGACACGTGGCAGTCCCTGACTGGTCCACGTCACTGACATGTCAGTGCTGACTGTGCACTGACATGTGACACGTGTCGGCTCACGGTTGGTCCACGTCATCTGACAGGCTGACAGGGTGCCACGTCAGCACCACTGTCCTCAGACGGGTTGACCCGTGTTCCTGCAACTCGGGTCGATCAGACCCGCGATCGAGACCCGGTTGCCATTCCTTCATTTCTGGGTCATTTTGGTTCCTTTCAATTCGTATTTACTCGCCTTAAATCCTAGATTAGTTCTATGAAATCAAATTGAGAAAAACGGATTGAATCGAAGGCCTACCTCGAAGAACAGCCCTGGCCTCCCGTCGCCGTTTAGCCACCGCCCTGAGCTCCACCGGCCACGAGTTCGATTCCAGAAGGTCCTGGGTGTTCCTAGGGTTGATTAGGAATCATAATGGACTAAATTGAACGTGGGAAAAGGATGTATCAAAAACCTGTTTTTGAAACCGTTTCGGGTTCCCCTGGTTCCTTCCTCGCCGCCGTCCTCCGCCGTGGTCACTGCCGCCGTTCAGTCACACCAGGAAGTCCCCCACTATGCAGACACAGTGAGTGGAAGGTTGGCTGGAATGTTGGATCGAAATGGCTGAATGTGCTCTGCGGGTATGAATTATAAAGAAATGGAGGGAAGGAAATGGATGGCTCAGATTAAATCTCCAGATTAGATCAAGGGCTGAGATCTGATCTGGGGATTCCAATCCAAAGGCTGAAATTTAAAGCTGGTACAATTGTTTAATTAATCCAATAGTGGATCTGATCCAATCTAGCCAATGGGTGAGTGACACTTGTCACTCCCCAGGTGTCCTTCAATCAGAATTTCTGAATATAATATTCGACACGAAAACCGAGACACGAACTTCCCGAATTCACGTTTCTGACCATAACTTCCTCGTACGAAGTCCGATTTCGGCGTGCCGCCTGTCTACGGACTCAGGACGTCGAGGCCTACCCAACGGTCCTTGAGTCAACTGAAAATTAGTTGTCAAAAGAAAAGTCAACATTTTCCCCCGAGAGTCCAAATTACGGTAATGCCCCTGAACTTCCGATAGCCATAACTTTCACCCTGATCGTCCGAATCGGACGTGCCACCTGTCTATGAACTCGTGACGTCCCGAACTACGTCACGGTCATAGGTCAAAGTCCATTTAGTTCATCAATCAAAAAGTCAACAATTTGACCATACCATTCACAAGGGTAAAATCGTCAAATCACACATTAAATTACAATATGGAATTCCTCGAATTTCCGGGGTGTTACAACCTTCCCCCCTTAAGAAATTTCGTCCCGAAATTTCAAAGAAACAAATGAGGAAATTGTTCTCGCATCTGAGCCTCAGGCTCCCATGTGGCCTCCTCCACGTTCTGGTTTCTCCAGAGAATTTTCACGAGAGGGATCGTCTTCCGTCGTAGTACCTTGTCCTTCCGATCCAAGATCTGTACTGGTTGTTCTTCAAAGCTCAAATCCTCCCGTAGTTCGACAGGTTGTTCCCCAAGTACATGAGAAGCATCACGTACGTACATCCGCAACATCGATACGTGGAAAACATCGTGAACTCTTGATAGTTCTGGGGGTAGTGCCAATCTGTATGCAACTCTGCCAATTCTCTCCACGATTTCATAAGGTCCGATAAAACGCGGACTCAGTTTCCCCCGTCGGCCAAAACGGATAATCCCTTTCCACGGAGACAACTTCAGGAAGACAAAATCTCCCACTTCAAACTCCAAGTCTCGAATCCGTCGGTCGGCATAACTCTTCTGGCGATCCTGTGCCACCTTCAATCTCTCCTTGATCACGCGAACAGTTTCCATGGTTAAGTCCATTATCTCCGGCCCTACAGCAGCTCGCTCTCCTACCTCCGTCCAGCAGATAGGTGTCCTGCACTGTCGGCCATACAGTGCCTCATAAGGTGCCATCCCGATGCTTGCCTGATAGCTGTTGTTGTAAGCGAATTCCATCAATGGCAAATGAGTATCCCAAGAGTCTTGAAACTGTAGTACACATGACCTCATCATGTCCTCCAGGGTTTGAATGGTTCTCTCAGACTGTCCATCGGTCTGTGGATGGAAAGCAGTACTGAAACGTAGGTTTGTTCCCAAAGTAGCTTGCAAACTCCGCCAGAACCTGGAAGTGAAACGCGGATCACGATCGGACACTATCGATTCCGGCGTACCATGAAGTCGTATGATTTCCTTCACAAACAACTGAGCCAGTCGGTTAGGTTTATAGGTTTCCTGAACTGGCAGAAAATGGGCTGATTTGGTTAACCGATCCACGATCACCCATACTCCGTCCACTCCACTCTGAGTCCTTGGTAACTTAAAGACGAAGTCCATGGTGATGTGATCCCACTTCCACTCAGGAATCGGAAGTGGCTGCATAGCCCCATACGGTCTCTGCCGTTCCGCCTTAACCTGCTGACAGGTTAAGCATTTGCTCACGAACTCAGCAATATCCTTCTTCATTCCTGGCCACCAATAATGGTTCCGGAGGGTACGATACATCTTTGTACCTCCCGGATGCATAGCATAGGCCGAACTGTGGGCCTCTTCAAGTATCTCGGCCCGTAACTCTGCCACTGCAGGTACGCACAAACGGCCCAATTTCACCAGTGCTCCATCGTCCCGGATGGTAAAATCCTGTCTCCCATCCGCATCGACCTCAATTCTGTAAATACAGAGTATCGGATCCTGCAGTTGTGCTTCAATGATCCGATCAATCAGTACTGGTCGCACATGGAAGCTGGCCAACAAAGCTCCATGCTCGTCAGTACCCAAAATAACTCCCGCCTTCCGGAGTTCCACCAGCAAGGGAAGATACACCACCCCAAGGTGTGCAATAGTTCCTGCTGATTTCCTGCTGAGTGCATCCGCCACCACATTGGCCTTACCCGGATGGTACTCGATCGTACAGTCATAGTCCTTCAGTAGCTCCAACCATCTCCGTTGTCTCATGTTGAGCTCCTTCTGAGTGAATAAATATTTAAGACTCTGGTGGTCGGTGTATATTCGACACGTTGCGCCGAACAGATAATGTCTCCAGATTTTGAGAGCATGAACCACCGCCGCCAACTCCAAATCATGGGTAGGGTAGTTCAACTCATGAGTCTTCAGCTGCCGGGATGCATAGGCGATAACCTTGCCAGTTTGCATCAACACGCAGCCCAAACCTTGCAGTGAAGCATCACTGAAAACTACAAACTCTCCACTGTCGTCCGGCAATGCAAGGACAGGTGCAGTGGTCAATCGATCCTTCAACTCTTGAAAGCTCCGATCGCACTGCTCGTCCCAGATAAACTTTACTCCTTTCCGAGTCAGACGAGTCAATGGTGCAGCAATTTTGGAGAAACCCTCTACGAATCTCCGGTAGTAGCCTGCTAATCCGACGAAACTCCGCACCTCGGTCACCGTTGTCGGTCTAGCCCAGTTGGTCACCGCTTCTGTTTTCTGGGGATCCACGCAAATCCCATCCGTTGATATCACGTGTCCCAGAAAACCAATACTGCTCAGCCAAAACTGACACTTGCTCAGCTTGGCATACAATTGTTCTTGTCTCAGTTTCTCCAAGACCAACCGTAGATGTTCTTCATGTGCACGGGCACTCCTCGAGTATACCAAAATATCATCGATGAACACAATCACGAACTTATCCAGGTAGGGTCGGAAGACCCGGTTCATCAGATCCATGAATGCTGCTGGAGCATTCGTCAAACCAAATGGCATAACAAGGAACTCGTAGTGCCCGTAACGGGTTCGAAAAGCAGTTTTCGGAATATCCTCCTCCGAAATCCTCAGTTGGTGATACCCAGATCGCAAATCAATTTTCGAGAAGCACTGAGCTCCCCGCAACTGGTCGAAAAGGTCATCAATCCTGGGTAGAGGATACTGGTTCCTCAATGTCACCTTGTTGAGTTGTCGATAATCAATACATAAACGGAGACTTCCTTCCTTCTTCTTCACGAACAACACCGGTGCTCCCCACGGTGAAGTGCTCGGTCGGACATATCCCAAATCTACCAACTCCTGCAATTGAGTCTTGAGTTCCCGTAACTCGGCCGGCGCCATCCGGTATGGTGCCTGGGATATAGGTCGGGTACCCGGGAGTAGTTCAATAGTAAACTCAATCTCCCGCGATGGTGGCAATCCAGGTAAGTCTTCCGGGAATACGTCCGGAAACTCACAAACCACCGGTATTTCGTCGATAACCGGAGTATCGACCCGTTCCGACACGACATGCGCCAGATAACCCTGGCATCCCTTCCGTAGAAGTTTGGTAGCAGTAAGTGACGAAATCACTTCAGGAGGCGAACCATCACGTTCCCCCTGAAAGATAACTTCCGGCAAACCCGGGCTCCGCAAAATTACTTGCTTGCTACTGCAGTCGATGAGCGATCCGTGCTCCGACAGCCAATCCATCCCTGGGATTATATCGAAGTCGTGGATATCCAGAATAATTAAGTCTGCTGGTAAATCCACATCCTCAATTCTTACCGGGCACCTCTGAATCACCTGATTCACAAGGTACACGGTACCCATCGGGGTGCCAACACCCATTTCGCAATCTAAGGCTGATACCACACAATCAAGCAAACCAGCACAACTCCTCGAAATAAAAGAATGTGTAGCCCCCGCATCCATTAATACACGTACAAGAAAATTAAGGATATGTAGTGTACCTGTGACCACGCCTGGAGCAGTCCTCGCCTGCTGCTGGGTCATTGCAAACACTTGGGCCCTCGGCCCTCCGTTCCGTCCGCGCCCGCGCGCGCCACGTCCAGCACCACGGTCACCTCCCTGACCGCGACCTCCGTTAGTGTGGGACGCCGTGCTCTGCACCACACTCGAGCCCCCAGCGTCGTTGTTTTTGGACAACTGCGGACAATCGCAGGCATAGTGGCCTTCCTCTCCGCAAGAAAAACAAGTTACTGGCCTTGGCCTGCCCGAATGCCCACCAGATGCACCACTCCAAGATGAGTGCTGCCCAGAATTGTGTCCAGATCCTCTGCCCTGAGAGCCTCCACGTCGACCCGACCAGCCACGACCCTTGAAGGATGAGGGTGCTCCTCTGTAGCTCCCTCCCCTGTTGTTCTTCCGGCCTGATGGCCCATGATGTGGGCGATCCTGACGTCGCCCCTCCCCCGAAGGTTGTCGTGATTGGTGTGCCGCCAGACTGGCCTCGACACGCACCGCTGCGTCGACCATATCCCTCAGAGAAGCATGAGTGG
The DNA here is from genome assembly GCA_032719365.1 of Prinsepia uniflora. Lineage (NCBI taxonomy): Eukaryota > Viridiplantae > Streptophyta > Magnoliopsida > Rosales > Rosaceae > Prinsepia > Prinsepia uniflora. Next base: position 40,784,775 of record CM064865.1, on the reverse strand, counting down.
TAGCAGTCACACTGGCCCGGATCTCCCCTCGGAGTCCAAGCTCAAACCGCTGGCATTTGTCCTCCTCCGTGCTTACGAATGAGGCAGCGAACCGGGAAAGTCTCCCGAATGTTTGCTCGTAGTCTGAAACAGACATGTCACCCTGCTCCAGCCGCAGGAATTCCGCCTCTCGCGCCGCGCGAAAGGATCGCGGGTAGTACTGGTCCAAAAACCTGGAACGAAAAGCTTCCCAGGTAGTGGTATGGACAGACCACCCGGACATTTCGAGTCCATGCCACCACTGGTAGGCTCCTCCCTCCAGTAAGAAGGCCGCCAGAGTCACTCGTTCGCCCGGAGGGCAGTGCATCACCGAGAAGATCCTCTCCCACTTGGTGATCCAGTCGTGAGCATCCTCGGGGTTTGATCCCCCGCAGAAAGGAGTGGCTCCCAAACGTTGAGCCCTTTCGATGCTCGCGCATTCCATCTCTCTTTCTAGATCCTCGTCCGTTCGAGTATGCGGAATTCTCCTAGGAGGCATAACCAACTGTCAAGAGGCATAGATCAGAAAACAATATTCTTAAAAGTCGAAAAGTAACTAGTACTAATCGCTAGTCTAGCATGCAGACCAATACCCTAGTACTGACCACAACCTAGTGCTCTGATACCAAGCTGACAGGACCCGCCCCGATCCCACAGGGACCACAAGGGGACGTGCCCTGCTCCCGTCTGACACCCAATAATTCATACCAATTTTAACCTCAAAACATTTAAAAGCATAAATAACCAAATTAAAGTCATACATAAAATCCGAATTAAACGAATGTCAGACAAGGGATATAATCCAAAATTACAAATTTGCGAGCACGACTCTAAAGAAATCCTGCGGGTACACCGCCCAGCAGGGGTTCAGGTACGCAGAAGTAGATCTATGCCTCAGCCTCTGGTTCCTCCTCTACCTCAGTTTCCCGACCTGGAGGGGTTATCAAAACAGTAAGGGTGAGTGGACCGAAACACAAGTTTATGAAATCGTTTGATAAGTAAAACATATAATTTACCCCTCCGTTTTCCAAATATGCGTGCACCATAATTCCAAAATCATAAACCATATAATATGAACCATAAGGCATATAGCAAAACCATAACCATAATTTTAGTTGCTGCACTATACACTCCAATCCCGACATCCCTGATGTCTGACGTCCCTGACGTCCAATAGGTCACAATCACAAGGCTACGCGTGCCACTCGGGTCTCAATTTCCGAGTTCAATCCCCGAACCCCGTTCGGGTACAGCATCCCCGATGCTTAGCGTCATAGACGCTGGACGTACTAGACGTCCGTGACCTCTCCGGGGTACCTCATCCGGAGGAGACAATACAATATGGAAGGATCTATACAGTGCAGTAACAAATACATTTTATTGATATCCACATGCAAACATATATATACATAGATAGAATCCGAACCAACCATTCAGTTTCACCGGACGGGTCTCAAGCCCAAATACCGTGAAACGTGCCATAACCACCCTTTCCATATCATCAAAACCATCATTGTTTTAGCATGTGAATAAGTATAATAAAACCAGAAAACATTTATGCACACAAGGGTTTAAGAAAATGGCCCACTCACAGTACAATCCTGCTAGAAACCGAACGTATACCCTCGTCCTGGTACAAATGTACAATCCCTGTCAAATCCAAGTATTCGTAAAGGTCAAAATAAACCCCCAACATTCAACCATGAAAGCCTAGGTCGAAACCGACCCGGGAAAGCCGCCCGAACGCGCTTCCCAAGGCAATAAACCTTATTTTGACCAACTTAATGATCTCCGATCGACCCGAAACCACCGCCATTGGATCCGGATCGTCGAAACCTAAAGAATGGTGGTGGTCCCACCAGAAACACTGTTCACACGCGCCCCCACGCGCCGGTCAACGTGGCGGTCAACGCAGGAACAGTTCCTGCTGACGTCAGCATGACGTCATGCTGACGTCACCTGACAGCTGTCAGGTCTGACGTGTCAGACTCTGACAGGTGCCACGTGTCAACATCCAATTGGTCCACCTCACTGATCTGTCAGACCACGTGTCAGATCTGACATGTGCCACGTGTCAGCACGGCACTGGTCCACGTCACTGACATGTCAGTGACACGTGGCAGTCCCTGACTGGTCCACGTCACTGACATGTCAGTGCTGACTGTGCACTGACATGTGACACGTGTCGGCTCACGGTTGGTCCACGTCATCTGACAGGCTGACAGGGTGCCACGTCAGCACCACTGTCCTCAGACGGGTTGACCCGTGTTCCTGCAACTCGGGTCGATCAGACCCGCGATCGAGACCCGGTTGCCATTCCTTCATTTCTGGGTCATTTTGGTTCCTTTCAATTCGTATTTACTCGCCTTAAATCCTAGATTAGTTCTATGAAATCAAATTGAGAAAAACGGATTGAATCGAAGGCCTACCTCGAAGAACAGCCCTGGCCTCCCGTCGCCGTTTAGCCACCGCCCTGAGCTCCACCGGCCACGAGTTCGATTCCAGAAGGTCCTGGGTGTTCCTAGGGTTGATTAGGAATCATAATGGACTAAATTGAACGTGGGAAAAGGATGTATCAAAAACCTGTTTTTGAAACCGTTTCGGGTTCCCCTGGTTCCTTCCTCGCCGCCGTCCTCCGCCGTGGTCACTGCCGCCGTTCAGTCACACCAGGAAGTCCCCCACTATGCAGACACAGTGAGTGGAAGGTTGGCTGGAATGTTGGATCGAAATGGCTGAATGTGCTCTGCGGGTATGAATTATAAAGAAATGGAGGGAAGGAAATGGATGGCTCAGATTAAATCTCCAGATTAGATCAAGGGCTGAGATCTGATCTGGGGATTCCAATCCAAAGGCTGAAATTTAAAGCTGGTACAATTGTTTAATTAATCCAATAGTGGATCTGATCCAATCTAGCCAATGGGTGAGTGACACTTGTCACTCCCCAGGTGTCCTTCAATCAGAATTTCTGAATATAATATTCGACACGAAAACCGAGACACGAACTTCCCGAATTCACGTTTCTGACCATAACTTCCTCGTACGAAGTCCGATTTCGGCGTGCCGCCTGTCTACGGACTCAGGACGTCGAGGCCTACCCAACGGTCCTTGAGTCAACTGAAAATTAGTTGTCAAAAGAAAAGTCAACATTTTCCCCCGAGAGTCCAAATTACGGTAATGCCCCTGAACTTCCGATAGCCATAACTTTCACCCTGATCGTCCGAATCGGACGTGCCACCTGTCTATGAACTCGTGACGTCCCGAACTACGTCACGGTCATAGGTCAAAGTCCATTTAGTTCATCAATCAAAAAGTCAACAATTTGACCATACCATTCACAAGGGTAAAATCGTCAAATCACACATTAAATTACAATATGGAATTCCTCGAATTTCCGGGGTGTTACACGGGGTCTTGACGTCGAGGTAGTGTCCAAGGCATAGAAGTGACGTGAGGGATCCTAGAAGAGTTTAAAGGCTTCTGTGTGCGTGTACTTTCTCGGTTTTTATTTTCCTTGTAATGTAGTGCGATGCTCTGTAAACGATAAGGATTTTAGGATAATACGTAAGTACTCCTGCGTTTGACTGGGTTCGAGTGAGTGTTCCTTAGGTGTTGTGTCGGGGAGTCAGACGGGAGCGGGATTTACCTCGGGTTTCGGGGTGAAACCGGGGTGGGTCCTGACATGATGCCCCGTTGATTGATAATATCGGGCCTGAGACCCATTTAGTTGAGATTTCGGGCTTAAGGCCCCGTTGGTTGTGAAATCGGACATGAGGTCCTATTGGTTTATAGTTTCGGGCTTAGGGTCCAATTAGTCGTGATATGGGGCTTGAGGCCCTGTTGATTGTGAAATCGGGCTTGAGTCCCAGTTCAGGTTATGAAATGAGTATTCGGGCATGAGACCCTGTTGAATTGAGGATTTAGGCTGAGGCCTGTGAAAGTGATTTGAATCGGATTCAAGGAATCCTATTGAGATGAATCGGGTATGAGGGCCAATTGGAATGTGATTTGAGAAAGAAAGAAAAGAGTATTTGAAAAAGTGAATGAACCCTCCATTTGATTATATGGTCTCCTCCAGCGTCGACTTGGAGAGTCACGATCCACAGACTAGAATGGGTATCCCCATAGGGATCCCGTTCCAGGAGTGGTGATTACTTATTATGATGTGGTTCCGGACCGGATTCCGGAGAGATGTGTGGACTAGATCCAGAGAGAGAGCTCGGACTAGATCCAGAGATTGAGCCTCCCAGATGGAGGTTCCTGGGAGAAGACTCGGAGTGAGACCCCGAGTAGTGTGCACACTAGATAGATTGATGACATCGTGACTATTTCGGGGATGTGTTCCCTAGGGGTTGTGTGCCCCGAGTTGGCATCTTCCGGGAAGTGCCACAGATGGGTTATACGTATGTTGATACGTATGAAGTTTTATGGAAAATTGATTTGAGGGCGGAGACCCCGTGTTTTATGTTTCAGAAAGTTATTTGGGGCGGAGACCCCCGTATTTGAAATTGTGAAAGTGATTTGGGGCGGAGACCCCGTTTGTGATATTTTGAGAATGGTTTTGGGCTGAGACCCACGTGACATGATTTGGGGCTGAGTTCCCATGTTTTGATTGATGGTTTTTTTGAGTTGTGATTTCGGGTCGGGGACCCAAATGGATTTATGGGTCATGACGGTTTATGGGGCCGGGCATGAACCCTCGAAAGGTTTTGAGAATGTTTTCAAGTGTTTTTATGAACGTTTGATAAATGATTTTTGAATGCATGCGTATGTATTTATGAAGGGCATAAATGTCTTTATGCGAAAAATGTTTTATTAAAATATTATTTTTGTCTCCACTCACAGTTTTCTTGTTTTAATGCCCTTCAGGTTGATCGCGGATGCGGGCTGTAGCAGAGACGAGACATCACTGCCCTCCTCCTACGATCCTAACGCACTCTGACAGCCCTAGCGAGGGCTAGAGATGGAATTATCCCTGGTCTGACGGGATCAGGCGGGTCCCACGTTAATCCCGGGGGATTTGGGACCGGTCTTGACACAAGACTCCAAATTATACAAGTCCGTACGATTTCTGCATTAGCAACTAGTGCTTTCATTGAGAGCCAAATTGAGAAATACTCAATGCATACTCTCTAGTTTTCTGAAAAAACTTCAATATCGTTCATCATTCTTCATTCATGGCAAGAACTTAAAAAATGAAACGATGTGACAGGCCTACCGCCTCCGTCACAATGGCTCATGATAAGAACGACATATTCAACGGAACCTCATAGGTTCAACTGAATCACCCCTAATGACAACTGTGGCCTATTTTGCAATTGGAATTTTTCGTGGCATATGAAACGGCGACAGTCCACGGTTATGTTGCATATGCCATGCTAATGCCACTCGAAACCGACATGCTCCCCGACATCAATCAACTTCCTACATTTGGTGCAATGGAAACCTCCCAACATGCGGATAGGTGACGGGCTGGAAAGGCATCAGAGCAAGCCCCAAATTGGCTCCACACCGACGTAGAACTTCAAAGGCTTATGTAACGACTCGTCCCTAATTTTAAGGATTAATTAGGACTTAATGACAGATTAGCGAGGCTAATTGGGAATTAGCCGAGGATTAACGGACATTCAGGGCGAAATTACGATTTTGCCCCTAAACGAGGGGGAAAAGTAGACTTTTGACCCGAGAGGTCCGATGGCCGAGGGTCGAGGACCGTTACGTAGATTGCGTCGATATGAGTCCATAGACAGACGGTACGTCGAATTCGAAAGCTCGACGGAAAAGTTACGGTTCACAGAAGTTCGAAAGAACGATGGCACGTTTTACGAGATGAATACCATTTGGCATTAAGTGGGCCCCATATATTTTGTCCCTGGCCCAATGGATGAGTGACAAGTGTCACTCATCCATTGCTCACTCAAACACGTTCATGCATATCCAGCCCTTCCCTTTTTATGTTCGATCATTTCCCCACCAACCCGATCACCCCTTCGACCCCAATCCAAACCCTTCCCCATCTGATCAGGTGTGAGGCCAAGAGAGTGAGATAGGGGCAGGATGGTGGTGGTTGGGCAAGGACAAAGCAGCCGTGGACGGCAGAGGTGTAGAGGTAAACCCAAACCCGATTATGTCCAATTTTCATATTTTCGTGATCCAAACATCATGGATGGTTTTAAGTGATTAGGATAGGTTTGTTAGGCTGTTAGGAAGGTTTTAGGATAATTTTGGGTGGTGGATGGTGGCTGAACAGCTCAGGGAGAAAGATGGAAAAACTGAACTGTGAGGGAGGAATCGAACCGGTGAGGTTTTGTGGGTTTTTGGTGATTCTAATTGCACAAATAGGTTTCTAGGATCGAATTAGGAAGATTAGAATTGGATTGGAATAAAAAGGACGAAAATTGGTTGAGTTATGGGGCTGGACCGGTCACGCCGGTTCGACTGGACCGGATTGAAGAGCTTGGATAGGACCAGCTGACAAGACCCGTCCCCGAAGGACATAGATAACCGTGCCCGGTCCTGCTCCCGTCTGACAAGTCAACTGAAGTCCCGAAACGACCCTTCAGCACCTGTTAGACAAGGGATAACTGCACTGATTTCCGCTCATGCCCCCGCCTCTCGATCAGCCCCGAACGTCGTGCCACGGCCTGAAGGGTCATAAAAAACAAAGGTGTGAGTGAACAAAAATAATATCATTTAAAACACATTTCAAAATATATCATTTACCCTCCAGTTTATCAAACCATGCATGCATAGGGTAAAACATATGAATCACCGGCTTTCCAGCCAAATCACATAACAAGTATCAACTGACAGGACCCACCCCGCGTATCACCTCGATAATCGGGAAGCATCCTACTCCCGTCTGACAATCGAACACAAAGACCAAAATAACCATAATAATTACATCATAGACATTGTCAGACTAGGGAGATCGTACGATACAACAAGTCCACAGTATCACAGAGCATAGTTAACCGTACAAGATAAGCATAAAAACCTACTTTGTGAGATAACTATACACGCAACATAATCGAAATCTCGTAAAACGTGTAAATCCGTAATAATCTCGAAATACGTGTCAAACCGTAAATCATACTCATAATTATAGTCAAAATATCATCAAAACATGATACGCACAAATCATATAAAATCATTCATTAAACCATCATGAAAACATAGGAGAAACTATAGTCTCAAAATACGTGCAATTACGTATTGTATATCGAAATACGTATAAGTACGCAAATCGTAATTGCCACAGGTCATAATCATAATCATAGAAACCATAGAAACAGTTATGCATGCGTTAAATTTTAGAAAGCAAGTCCACTCACACACCATCCAAAAGGCTCGCTTCCGAGCTGCACGCGTTTCCGTAATTTTCGACAGTTTCCAGGAATCTCGAATCCTATTCAAAATCATTTTTCAGGGTCACTCAGGACTCAAATAACATCATACTAATTTTCCATAATTTTCTGGGAATTAAATATTAATTAAAAACGTAACATAAACCATCGGACCCTCGAAACAATATAGAAACGGTGTTCGATTAACTCGGAACCCACGCCAAATTGTTCGTTACATTGCATAGAACAAAAGTCGAGTTGAACTCACCTCGAGAATCAAGCCCACGCGCCCTCACGCGCCACCGTGAGTGGCTGCGCGTGAAACTCACGCGCCAGCTACAGTGCAAGCACTGTTCATCGTTCTCACCCCGCTAACTATTAAACGGGTCGTTCAACCTGCGTGATGACCCGTTTCAATCCTGCTCAATTCCAACTCTATTCCTTCAATTGATTTATTCGAAAGCATCACTATGAAGTTAATTATGGTTCTGTAAGTTAAATTTCATCAAATCTCACCTCAATCCGTCAATTCGAGCTCATGTTTCCGATGAACATCCGAACACCGTTCCTGCATCAAAGTTCATTGATCTTCATCGTTTTCTTCAATTGGTTCACTCAGAAGCTTCGCAGGATCCATAAGAACAGACTTCCAAGCTCAATTTCAACGTCCAACTCCGCTAACCATTCCAACTCAACTGGGATTTCCAAAACTGAACTCAAGTGTCGTCTGGGCTCATTTCTTCACCAATTTCTTCACTTCCAACTCCATTCGACTCGTTTGAACCTTTAGAAGTTCATCCACCTCTATGTTTCCATCAATTGATCGTCCAATTCAAATTTGATCTTAAGTTAGCAATTTCAAGGTTTTCGGGTGGGTTCAGTTTTTCTGGGGTTTTCCTTCCTGTTTCTTTCTTTTTTCATCCTCTCAATTCGTTATTGGGGAGGTCGATCAAGCAATGGTTCATCGGTTTCTGTTTCTCCATTTCAAAAATATCAACACAGTTTACTGTGCATCTGTTTCCCGCACTCGACCCCAAACAATACAACCCGTGCTCTGTTCTTCACAGTCCAATGGCACGCCTGCTTCCACTCAGCCCCAACTAGCCACTGATCCAGCTTTTCTTAGTGACAATTTTCACTTAATGTGTTAAACAATTCTCCTAACAATCCACTCACGGCTGTTTTCAAACTGCACCCTCTAAATTACCATTTTACCCTTACTTTGACAATTTACCAAAATGCCCTTCACACTTCTAGACCCGTAACTTGGTCGTCCGAACTCCGATTGACATGTGCCACTAATCTACGGACTCAACGTCTCGTGACCTTCCCAACGGTCTTCGAATTACGTGAACAGTCCATGTCGTTTGAAAAGTCAACAAATTGCCCATTTACCAAATTACGGACTCTATTCGAATTACGGACTCTATTCCTTCAATTGATTTATTCGAAAGCATCACTATGAAGTTAATTATGGTTCTGTAAGTTAAATTTCATCAGATCTCACCTCAATCCGTCAATTCGAGCTCATGTTTCCGATGAACATCCGAACACCGTTCCTGCATCAAAGTTCATTGATCTTCATCGTTTTCTTCAATTGGTTCACTCAGAAGCTTCGCAGGATCCATAAGAACAGACTTCCAAGCTCAATTTCAACGTCCAACTCCGCTAACCATTCCAACTCAACTGGGATTTCCAAAACTGAACTCAAGTGTCGTCTGGGCTCATTTCTTCACCAATTTCTTCACTTCCAACTCCATTCGACTCGTTTGAACCTCTAGAAGTTCATCCACCTCTTTGTTTCCATCAATTGATCGTCCAATTCAAATTTGATCTTAAGTTAGCAATTTCAAGGTTTTCGGGTGGGTTCAGTTTTTCTGGGGTTTTCCTTCCTGTTTCTTTCTTTTCTCATCCTCTCAATTCCTCTCCAGTTCTCATTTTCTCTCAATTCGTTATTGGGGAGGTCGATCAAGAAATGGTTCATCGGTCTCTGTTTTTCCATTTCAAAAACATCAACACAGTTTACTGTGCATCTGTTTCCCGCACTTGACCCCAAACAATACAACCCGTGCTCTGTTCTTCACAGTCCAATGGCACGCCTGCTTCCACTCAGCCCCAACTAGCCACTGATCCAGCCTTTCTTAGTGACAATTGTCACTTAATGTGTTAAACAATTCTCCTAAAAATCCACTCACGGCTGTTTTCAAACTGCACCCTCTAAATTACCATTTTACCCTTACTTTGATAATTTACCAAAATGCCCTTCACACTTTTAGGCCCGTAACTTGGTCGTCCGAACTCCGATTGACGTGTGCCGCCTATCTACGGACTCAATGTCTCGAGACCTTCCCAACGATCTTTGAATTACGTGAACAGTCCATGTCGTTTGAAAAGTCAACAAATTGCCCATTTACCAAATTACCGGGTTACCCCTGACCGTCCGAACATCATAACTTTATCCTCGAACGTCGGAATCAGACGTGCCACCTGTCTATGAACTCGTGACGTCCCGAACAACGTCATAGTCATCGGTCAATGTCCGTTTGACCTCTCGAACCAAAAGTCAATTGTTCGCCCAATTCCAGGGCTTCCTTTTTCGAAAGTCCGAGTCGTTGCAGGTTGCGCGTAAAAGCCACGCGCCCTGCACAGTATGCTACAGTGTCGTCGTCTATACCCGATTCTCTGTTAAATAGGTCACGAACCCGAGATAAGACCCGTTTCAATCTCCTTCAATTCTAGCTTAAAACATATTTCAAAATATCTCATTTAACCTCCAGTTTATCAAACCATGCATGCATAGGGTAAAACATATGAATCACCAGCTTTCCAGCCAAATCACATAACAAGTATCAACTCCCAGCTCTCAAGCCAAAACATGTGAAAACTTAATCAATTGGCCACACAGACCAGAACCCCTACTCAATACCAGTACGCAATCACCATCAACATCAAATAGTATTATTCACAAGCGCATAATCAATCAATCAATCCATCAATCCGCACTACTCACGAGTGCACAATCAATCACACAATCACATCTGCACTACTCGTAGCCCAATATTCAGCTACATTCTCGGGATCAGACACATCTGGGCTCAACCCTCGGGCTCAGTCCCATCTGGGCGAACACATCCCCAGGATCAGACACATCCGAATGGTATATCTAGGTTCAGTCGCATCCAAGAAGCTGGCTTACCATAGAAACAACTCACAATCATACAATTATATCCCCCAAGCTCAGGTCATCTAGGTGATCCCCTAGCTCTGACCGTCTGGGTGTCCACAATCACAATGAAAACCATCCCTGACAGGACCCATCCCAATCCCCCCGGGATTAGTGCGGGATGACCCTGCTCCCGTCTGACACGAAGTGTCAGACAAGGGATATTTCCGACCTTTGCCCTCCCGGGCTATCAGAGTACGCCAGGATCCGGAGGAGGCATGTGATATCTCGATCTCTGCTACGGCCCACATCCGATGTCAACCTGAAGGGCAGTCAAAACATTAAAAACTGTGAGTGGACAAAACAAGAGTTTATAAAAACATTTAATAAGAAGACATTTGTACCCTCCACTAAAAAGCATGCATGCATTCGAAAACCATTTATCCAAAACAAACCATATGTGGGACTAAGCCCAAAGCAGATATAAACCAAGGTCGAAAGGACCACAATGAATACGACCATACGGGCCACTGCCCAATCCATACGGGACTCGGCCCCAAACCATAAAGAAACCAAGTACACGAGCCACTGCTCAAATCCTGTGCACACCTGTGCACACCACATATCATATATCATATATACATCACATACATATATATAAGTCACACAACCAATCCTGTCACGGTATCCAAAGCTACGCGCGTGCTACCCGGGTCTCAATCCGAGTCATCTCAAAGTCAAGGTCAATGTCCGTAGATCAATGACCCTCCCTGAAGGTAACGAACCATAGCCTTCCTGAGAGTAAGGAACCCAACTGGGGGGTGACTCCAATCAGTCGGTGCTCCGTTACTACTCCGGGGTCCACCCAGGCCAACGACCCTCCCCGGAGGAGATAATAGAAGTAAAGGAAGGTAGACGAACATATATATACATAACATAAACATTCATGACCGGTTCCCCTGAACCGTCATGAATCCATAATATCCATAATCAGGTAACATGCCGGTTCCCATAAACCGTCAAGTACCGTAATAACATAACCGAGGTAACATGCCGGTTCCCATAAACCGTCATGTACCGTAATAACCAACAAGGGTTCATGCCAGTTCCCATAAACCGTCATGAACCATGATACCATATTAAGAGTTCATGCCGGTTCCCATAAACCGTCATGAACCGGGAAATCCATTTAAGGTTCCCTGACCTGAAATCCAAAACCGTAAAGTGACTGGGTCTCGTACCCGAACATAGGACACCAACTGGGCACCGTGCCCGGAATCTGAGGTCATATGCCCGAGACAAAACCAAATGGGTTTCATACCCGAGTTTATCATTTTGAAATCCAAATTCAGTTCATTTAAATCAATAAAGAAATACAGACCCGTATAAGCACCGTATAAGGCCGAAACCTCGAAATACGTGCTTATACGTAACCACATACAAATGCACCCATGGCATCATCAAACAAGTAAATAAACATATAGTAAACATTTATGCATGCACCAATTTAGAAAACAAGGTCCACTCACAGACCGTCCGAGCTGCCGCCTCGATTTGCGTGCCATACGGCTCCCCGAGCCGATCACCGTCACCGGGACTCCCAAACCTGTCCAAATCGTAATAGAAGGTTACTAACTACTTAATTAACCTCCCACTAAAGCCCCGTGATTTTCCCGTATTTTTAACTATTTTTAATCCTGAACCTAAACCTTCCGATGCCCCGAAACATATCGAGACGGTGTCCGATCGACACAAAACCAGTCCCAAAATGTTCGTTACATCGAATAGATGATTTCGTATGTTGGAACCTTCCCTAGATTCCCTGCCACGCGTCCTCACGCGCCGCCTGAAGTGGCTGCGCGTGGGCTTCACGCGCCTGCTACAGTACCTGCTGACGTCATCGCTGACGTTGCATGACGTCATCACTGACAGCCCCTGACAGTGACACGTGTCACGCTCCCATTGGCCCACTGTCTGACATGTCAGTCTGACATTGTCAGATCTGACATGATGACGTCATCCCTGACATGATGACGTCATCAGGATAACGTCATCAGTCATCCCCTACATCGATCAGACCGGTCCGAACCGGTCCGGTCCGGTTTTTCCTGCAACTTGGACCGGCGTAACCGGTCCAGGTGTCCTTCTCCCTCATTTTCGGTCCGATTTCATCCATTCCAATTCCTAAATTCCTATTTCTTCATTTCCTATCAATCCTAATTAACTAAACAACCTAAAACCTACGAAATCCGACCGGTCCAATTTGAACCTCACGGTTCAATTTTTCCCGATCAGTCTACACGGCTTCTCAGCCGTCAACCACCACCAAAACCGTCCTAAAACCTTCCTAGCATCCTACTAATCATTCCCTAATCATTTAAAACCAACCATAATGCTCACATTGAAAAATGAGGAAAAACGGGCTTACCGGGTACCCGATCGGGTTTCGGGCTCCCGCCACCGCCCACGGCGGTTCCAGCCACCAGCTGCCGTCCTAGTCCTCCTCTCTCACTCTCCTGGTTCCTCAGATCATAAGGGATGAAGGTGTTGGGATTTTGGGTGAAATGGGATCGGGTAATGGATGGAGGAAAAAATGGAAGAAATGGATGCACGGTGAATGGGTTTGGTGCATGAGTAGGTGGGGTTGGCCAGTGGATGGGTGACAAGTGTCACTCATCCATTGGGCCTCCATTAAATATCTGGGCCCACTAGAGACAAAACTGTACTTTTTGTCTCGTAAAACGTGCCGTCGTGAATAGTAACCGGGAACTTCCGTGAACCGTAACTTCGCCGTCGAACGTCCGCATTCGACGTGCCGCCTGTCTACGGATTGGTATCGTCCTTATCTACGTAACGGTCTTCGGCCCTCGGCCATCGGACCTCCCGATCAAAAAGTCAACTTTTGACCTCCTATTCACCCAAATTACCAAAATGCCCCTAAACTTCCGAACGTCATAACTTCTTCCTCGAACGTCGGAATTGAACGTGCCACCTGTCTATGAACTCGTGACGTCACGAACTACGTCACGGTCATCGGTCAAAGTCCATTTGACTGCCTGATTAAAAAGTCAACATTTTGCCACCATCAAGGGCAAAACGGTCATTTCGCACCGTTCGTCCGATTTCGCTCTACTAATCACGGATTAGCCTCACTAATCGTGATTAGTCACTAATCTAATCTAGGAATTTGGGACGGGTCGTTACAATCCCGGGATTACATCCCAAAACATTTCAATCAAATCCTTGACTTCAAACCAAGTCAAATTCATTTCCGACCGGGTCTCAAGCCCAAATACCATTTACATGTAAATCCGTAAAATCTCATTTGAAACATTAAAATAATCCAAAAATCATCCTTGACTCACCAATTAAGTCAAAATATCCATTTTGAAACCATTTTGACTCCAGGCCTAGCCCAAAATATCATTTGCACATTTCTCGTAAAATCTGCCCAAAATATCGATTAAAGTAATCATTAAATCACAAATAATCATGCCACATCATCAGGACATCATTGCAATTCAAATCATGCAATCAATCATGTAAAACATTTAACTATGCATGCATAATGGTTTATAAAACAAACGTCCACTCATACACCATCCAAACCGCTCGCTTTCCAAGCTACACGCGTTTCTGTAATTTCCAAAAATTTCCAGGAATCTCGAATCCTGTCCAAAATCATTATTCAGGGTCACTAATGACTTAATTAACATCATACTAATTCCCTATAATTTTCTAGGAATTAAAATTAATTTAAAACATAACGTAAACCTTCGGACCCTCGAAACAATATCGAAACGGTGTCTGATTGACTCGAAACCAACGCTAAAATGTTCGTTACATTTCATAGAACAAAAGTCATGTTGAGCTCACCTCGGGAATCGTGCCAACGCGCCCTCAGGCGCTGTCGTGAGTGGCTGCGCGTGAAACCCACACGTCGTGCACAATGATGCTACAGTGCATCGTCCTTATCCGGCTGTTCTGCAAATGGATCCTTCGACCCGCGACACGACCCGGTTAGTTTTCCATTAATTCAACGTCTTTTTCAACAATTGAACATTCAATTAGTGTCGTAAACAGCTTAATTATGGGACTGTAACATCAATATAGATCAAACATACCTTAATCCTTTCGATTTGAACTCGAATTCAAAGAACACCAGAACACGGTTCCTCGTCCAATCTCCATCAATTCTCATTGTTTTCCTTTAATTGATGCATCAGGGATCATCGAGGGATCCTAGTAAACATGTTTCCAAGATAAATTTCATCATTCCATGTCTCCAATTCCTCAACTCAAGCTCGAAAATTCGAAGTCTTCCCCCTCTCTGTTCTAGTCCAAAACAACTCGAATTTCCTTCAAATTTAATTGGTTTCGACTCAAATGAATCCCAGAAGGCTAACTGGATGGTCAATTACAACAATTCTAGTCCCTGGTTTCAAATTCGAAGTTGAAGTATGTTCGAATTTCATGGCTTTTTGGGTTTCGGTTTTCTGGGTTTTTTTTTTCTTCCCCTTTTTCTTCTCTGTAATTCCTCTCGATTTCACTCTCAATGACATTAGTTTTCTCAAGTTTCTCAATTGGTGTTGGTTGCTAGTAAGATCGATCAAGCAAGATTACAGTCTCTCTATTTTTGTTTTCTTCACCATACACACATACATGTACAAATACCCACTAATCCTCATCATCAACTTGCCACCAATCCTTCAATTATGGTGACAAGTGTCACCAAGTCACCAATTGTAACAACCCGTACCTTCGGGAAGGATATAAATGTAATTTTGTAAAGATTTGTATAAAAGGACGATTTTGCCCTTGTGAATAGTGGGTCAAAAGTTGACTTTTTGATTGACCGGTTGGATGAGTGTTGACCATTGACCGTGACGTAGTTTAGGACGTCACGAGTCCGTAGACAGGTGGCATGTCCGATTCGGACAATCGGAGAAAATGTTATGATGTGTGGAAGATTGAGGGCGTTACCGTAATTTCGATTAATCGAGGAAAATGTTGACTTTTTCTTGGACTTGTGATTTTCACATAGACCGAGGAAGGTTAGATAGGTCTCGACGTCCTGAGTACAACGACAGGCGGCACGCTGTCATCGGACGTCGGACGAAATAGTTACGGGTCTGGAACGTTTGAGGGTAAAACGGTAATTTTTATACCTAGGGGCAATTTGGTCTTTTTCCCCTCAACCCAATCAGATCAGAGCAAGTGGCAGCTGTGGATTGGGATATTTTATTTTGATCCATAGGATTTTGGACACGTATGGGTGGCTGGATGGTTCTAGGAAGTCCTAAACTACACACAACCATAAATCGTTCAAGTTTGAACGGTGTATTGGACTTGAACACAGGAAAACAGAGAGTGGGCAATTGTGCGTGTTCGATCGATTCAGTGTGAGGGTGAGTGGGTTGTGAATTGAGAGAGTGACAGAGAGACAAGAGTGAGTTGTTGATCGTGTTTTGAAGTGGAATCGTGCACGGAGACACGACGGTGGACGACTGGAATTTCTGGGAAAAACAGAGAGACGGTGGACTGTGGCGGTGGTTGTGCCGTGTGGTGGCTCAAACCAAGACAATAGGAGGCTCAGGTGACAGCAGGGAACTCAACGAGCACCGTGGCACGCGGCGGTGCACACGGCGGAGACAGAATCGAAGGTATACCTCCCGATTCCCCTATTTTCCCGTTTTTCTTATTTTCCAAAGTCGTGGACTTAGGGCTAGAGTCGAGGGATTTGGAGGTCAGGGTGAGACTCCTGGAGGTCCCAGGAGTCGTTTGAGTGTGGTGCCGTGCTGGGGGAGGACCTGGGTGGCCAGCGGCCAAAACAGGGGCCACGGGCCATGATGTTCGAGGGGGAAATCGTGAAGTTTTAGGCCGTGATTTTCAATTGTTAGGACATGGGAGGATTGCTGGGGACTGGACGAAACTAATGGAGTGGAAAGGAAGAAGATTGGTGGCGGAATGGAGGAGAACCGGTCACGCCGGTTCAACTGTGTTGAACCGGGTGACTCGAGGTTGAAGAAACACTGTAGCAGGCGCGTGAGGCCCACGCGCAACCACTTTGGGCGGCGCATGGAGGCGCGTGGGGAGGATTCCGGCCAACCTTCCAACATGGTTTTGGTTCTAAATGTCCTAAGGAATCCATTGGTGTGATTTTCGGGTTAATCGGACGATGTTATGAGATAGTTCGGGAATCCGGACGGTTTAGGGTCTAAGATTAAAATATGAATAAATTCCCGAAAAATTGGGGAAATTAGGGTTAGTATCCTTGATGTATTTGTGACCCTATTTGGTGCATATTGACAGGACGGGAGACGCCTGAGACAGTCGAGGAGCGCACGGAGCGCGATTGACTCGTTCAGATTCGTGAGTGGACTCTTTCTTTTCTTACGAGCATGCCTAACTGTTTTATTTCTGTTTTAAGGTTTAAAGTATGTTTTTATGCTTGGTAATTATGACTAGATGTGATTGCTATGCTTGCACGTCTTTTTTAGACATTTTCGGATTTTCGCACGTTTTTCGAGAAAAAATTGGATTTCGGATTTTGATGCCATACTTAGGGATTTCAATTTATAATTGTTTTCTGATGATGATAAATGGATTATGAAACATGATTTTTGGTAATCACGGCTTTAGGTTTAAAAAATTGGATTTCCGGATTTGGGTTCGGAATGACGGTTCTGAACGCCGGAAGGGCTTCGAACCGGGGATTTCGAATTCGAGTTTGGCTATGGATTTAGAAATGGTTTTACATTGAATTTGGATTGGATTTGCTGGATCTGGATATGGGTTTAAAGACCCCGGATGTTCTGATGGATGGGGGACGGGTCCGGATTGAGTTTAAAGACTCGGGAGTTTAAAGACTCGGACATTTATGATATTACCCCCATAGGACTATTGAGTTTAAAGACTCGGGAGTTTAAAGACTCAGATTACATTTGAGGCCTGGTTGAGTTTAAAGACTCGGATAGACCCAGCAGGTTTAATCAGACGTGGTTTTAATATAGTGGTTTATGAAATACATTATATCGCTGATGTTGTGGTTTCAGAATATTCGTTAGGCATGCATGTTTTCAAAACGGAGGGAACAAATATATTATTATTTTTCCTTAACTCTGATTTGATGATAAACTGTTTTTGAAACTTTTATTTATTCTAGTCCACTCACACTTTTTGGTTTTAAATTTTCCCTCCAGGTCGTGGTGATAGCGTTGGGGTGAACGTTGAGGCAGGAATCGAGGCATAGAGCTTCCGACATTCTTCCGTTGCGAGATTAGCATAGTAGGATTTTGTGCCCATTTTGTAGAACTATGCTCTGACTGACAGTTGTATTATATTTACTCATTCGTCTGATAGTTATGCTTATGGTGGTAAGGTTATCTTGGTACTTTCAGTGTGATTGTCAGACGGGAGCAGGGTTCGTCCCGGGTATCGAGGTGATATTTGGGACGGGTCCTGACACCAATCCTCATCCAAATTAGCTGAATCAGCCACGTTAATTATCCAATTCACTCTGTTGCGGAAAATTACCATTTTGCCCTTACCATAACAAATTACCAAAATGCCCCTCATAATTCTAGACCCATAACTTTCACGTTTGAACTCCGATTGATGCATACCGCCTATCTATAGATTCAGCGTCCCGAGACCTATACAACGGTACTTACGAAAAGTCCAAATAAGGTCCCGATCAAAAAGTCAACTTTTACCCCCATAACCAAGGGCAAAATCGTCATTTCCTTCCAATTTTTCCAACTTTTCCTTTTTCGAATTTCCGGATCGTCACACCGGCCAGTCGGACCCGGTCGGTTGGAGGACAGAGATGACCTTGTGCAGGTGTGTGAAGCCCACGCATAGGGCCTTCCAGCAGTGCTTGGCCGCGCTTGAGGAGGTTTTTGGGAAACTTCCAACATGTGAAATCATCTATTCGATGTAACGAACATTTTGGGACTAGTTTCGAGTCGATTGGACATCATCTCGATATAGTTCGGGATGTCCGAAGGTTTAGGACCGAGTTTAAAAATAGTTAAAAATTCCTAAAAAATTAGGGGGCTTTAGTGAGGGGTTAATTAAGTAGTTAGTAACCCTCTAAAGTGATTTGGACAGGTTTGGGAGTTCCGGTGACGGTGATTGACCCAGGAAGGCGTACGGTGCACGTATCGAGGCGGCAACTCGGACGGTCTGTGAGTGGACTTTCTTTTATAAATCGATGCATGCATAAATGCTTTATAAATATTTTAATACATGTTTTGTGATGCCATGAGTGCATTTTGTGTGTGTTTACGTATTGGCACGTATATCGAGGTTTTGGATTTTATACGTGCATATACCCGTTTATGGTTTCGGTTTTAAATGAAATGGTTTTGAAAGGTAAAACGACCCATTTGGTTTTGGTTTTGACTCGGGCATGTGGCCTTATTGATGACCTATGGGTCTGAGTCGTGGTCGTGACGGGTGTTGTGTGTACGGCGACGGACAATATGACGCTAGCCTTCGGACTAGGGATGTGTTCCTTCCAGAGAGGTCACGTTGCATGTCCCGTTGTCGAGCAGCCAATAGGGGCTCAGCTTCGGAGTGCGGAAGGTATCGGAGAGCGATCGGTGACGTATGCACCCTGAACTAGAGGTGGTAGCGGCAGTGATATGTTCATGGAAACATACTAGGATTGAGATCAGTCCTTGACTGATGGTTGCACGCATCACTATGATCGGAATCGTGACTGATCCTGAGATATTAGGCTCGATGCTCAGTTGATTTTGAGTTCGGGCTAGAAGCCCAGTTAAACTGTGAAATCGGGCTAGAGGCTCTGTTGAGTCATAAGTTCGAGCAAGAGGCCCAGTTAACTTGTGTTATCGGGCGTGAGTCTCATTTGTGGTTTTCTATACTAGTATGTATATACCCTCCTTTATGAGTTGATTGGTTTTCTCCAGACGTCGACCTGAAGAGTCACGATCCACTACTTGGAATGAGTGATCCCCCAGAAGGAGCACATTCCAAAAGTGGGAGATGATAGAGTCCTGGACCCAATCCGGAGAGAAGCCCGGACTAGATCCGGAGACAGAGCCTCCCAAATGGAGAATTCCTGGGGGTAGATTAGCAGTGAGACCCCGAGTAGTATGCATACTTATATATATAAATCATGACATTATCGGGGATTAGTTCCCTAGGGGCTGTGTGCCCCGAGTTGACATTAGAGCATGTCAAGGATGGGTTATATATGTATATATGTATATGATTGTACGAGGTTTCACGGAAATGGTTTTGGGCGGAGACCCACGTGTGTTGGATTTGGGATGAGTTTCCACTTGAGATGATTTTGGGCCAAGGCCCCGTGTTATATGTTTGAGAAATGGTTTTTGAATGCATGCATGTTTTTAGTGAAGGGCATAAAGGTATTTTTGTGAAATGTTTTCATAAATTATTTGTTTTGTCCACTCATAGTTTTGATGTTTTTAATACCCTTCAGGTTGATCACGGATACGAGCTGTAGCAGAGACCGAGACATCACATTCCTCCTCCAGATCCTAGCGCTTTCTGGTAGTCCCGGCTGGGCTAAGGACGAAAATTCTCTGGTCTGACACTTCGTGTCAGACGGGATCAGGCACGTCCTACATTAATCCCGGGGGATTTGGGACGGGTCCTGACAGCTTATGAATGTCCTACGCCATGTAGAAGGATGCACTCAAGCCTGTGAAAAACGAGGTGTGACACCTTGCCACCAGAGCTCAAGACTCATAACGCTCTGCATGACATGCACGAGGATGCACTCAAACTCATGAAGAATTCGATGTGACACATTACCACAGGGAAGCGTGGAATAGGATTTCCCAGGGTGTTCCTAGAGGTCATGCTATCCTTCTGAGGCAAAAAAGAACTCTTTGGGACATGAAGGAGCTGCTGAACTACTTTGGGACTCCATGGCTGAAAAATTGGGAAGTTCAAAATGTTATCTCGAGGTAAGGTTTTCTAGTTTTGATGTAAGACCTGTGTCCTGGAGGGAACGGTGAACGATCCCACATTCATACGAGGGGGGAATGATCTGGGAGGGGAATGGTGGTGTGCCTTAAAGGTGTAGACACACATCTATCTAGCATGAGGCCTTTTGGGAGCTCATTGGCTTTGGGTTCGATTGGAACTCCAAAGTTAAGCGAGTTGAGGCTGGTGTAATTCCATGATGGGTGACCCCCTACGAAGTTGCACTGTGAGATCCTGAAAACAAAACCGTGAAGGCAAGGGCAAAGAGGCCCAAAGTGGACAATATCGTGCTAGATGAGTCAGGTCTTAACCGAGGAGGGTCGGGGTCCTGACAGAATGGTATCAGAGCCAGACCCCGACCGGGAAGTGTGCTAGCAAGGACGCTGGACCCTAAAGGGGGTGGATTTTAAGACCCTTGTCATGGAGGAAACGGTGAACGATCCCACATTCCTGCGAAGAGGGGAATGGTTTGGGAGGGGAATGGTGGTGTGCCTTAAAGGTGCAGACACACATCTATCTAGCATGAGGCTTTTTGAGAGCTCATTAACTTTGGGTATGGTTGGAACTCCAAAGTTAAGCGAGTTGAGGCTGGTGCAATTCCATGATGGGTGACCCCCTAGGAAGTTGCACCGTAAGCTCCTGAAAACAAAATCGTGAGGGCAAGTACAAGGAGGCCCAAAGCGGATAATATTGTGCTAGTTGAGTCGGGTCCTGAAATTTGAAGTCATAGATTAACTCCTGAGATTGAATAGGTACGTTTAGACTATTAGTTCATGAAAAACAGACTTGAATATCGTGTTTTAGAATGGGGTCGAAGTTTCAGGTCAAACAACTCGAAACCAAAACCCGGCCAGAGGTGGACAATGACTGTTGATGTAGGCGCATGACCACCACACACAGTGAGTCTCCCCGGTGCTTGGCGGCGTGTACGGTGTTCTTTAGCTGTCCGGTGGACATGACAATTTTAGTACATAATTTTATAAGTTCCAAGGAACAATTTTCAGATTAATTGGACATCAGATTGTTCTAGTCTCAAAGTTTAACTTATATGGTTATAATATAAAGTTCAAAGAAAATTATATGATTTCAATGATTTGATTCTAATCTCAATTTGATGTGAGTACTTTGATGAATATATTACACGAATGTTGTTGATCATAATTGAACTAATAGGTAAGTTGAGTATATGAAATTAGGTGTTTATGAATCTATGATGTTGGGATTAACAGGTATATTGATGCTATAATTGTGAAAATGCTACTAAAGTGGTCCTTATGATACAGTTATAATTATGGTGAGAGCTAGTTTGTGATTGGGATTCGTTCTAGCTTGAAATGTAAATGGGATAATAAGGGAGATATGAAATTACTTGTGTATTTTGAATATATGAAAGTTTTAATAATCTTTAGTTCTATAATTAGTACCATAGTCGATGTTTGAAATTGTGAGAATAAACTGAAGGAATAAGGTTGAGTTTGGAAGAGTTATTAGGGATAGTGGTTGGTCAAAAGCTTTATATAGCTAAGACTCAAATTACTCGAAGGTTATATATATTTCAAACACATGAAAGGATTCTATTCGTATTGATTGGTTTTGCATATTCCAATAAGTTAAATAAAGCCGAACATGGTAAATGTCAGTGATTTTTAGTAATATCAAGAAGTAAAACTCGGTCTAGGGTCAAGTTAGTAGTAACCTCCTAATAGGACCCATCCTGATCCCCCTAGGACCCCACGGGGATGCACCATGCTCCCGTCTGACATAATGCCAGAGAAAGACCAAAATTCCCCTAACATGTTTAAATAATTCAAATATAAAGTTTAAACACAAACAAATCCGAATTTAGGGTTCTATACTGTCAGAAAAGGGATAAAGCACTGCATAACACGAGCATAAATACCAGTTTACAAAAATGGTGCTCGACCTACCCAACAAGGATAATCAGGTACGCAACAATAATTAATTATGCCTCAGCCTCGGGATCCGCCTCTACCTCTGTGCCACGTTCTAGAGGGTTCATGAAAACAATGAAAAAGTGATTGGGCCGAAAATAAAGAATATTTCAAAACCATTTATCATACATAGTAAAATTACTATTTTACCCCTCCATTTTTAAATCATACATGTATTTGAGTCAAAACATATATAATAATATATGAACCATAAATCTTATAATCACACACAGTATAACATAGATACATCCATAATAATAGTATTGCACCATATATCCTAACCCTGACATCCCAGATGTCTGACGTCCCAGACGTCTAATAACGTCACAGTCCTAAGGCTACGTGTGTCGTCAGGGGTCTCAATCCCAAGTCCTATCCCCGAACCCAGTCTAGGGTATAACATCCCAGATGTCTGACGTCCCAGATGTCTGACGTCCTAGACGTCTAATACTAGCAATCCTGCTACTAAGTCACTCTATGGTCCGATCGCTCTGTATGATGACCCTTCGCAGGCAATGCGTCGCGACCACTCCAGGGTACAAATATCTAAATGAGACAGTAATCCATATGGTAAATACAGTGCAATAGTATGAACCAGTGAAATCCCTATATGAATCACAAAATCAACAGTATAATATCCAGATGTGTCTCATGCCCAAAACAATGTAATACATATAAATACTCCATAAATAAGACCCCAAGTAATCCACACACAATCATATAATAGTATAATGAAAATAGTTATGCATACAATTAGTTTAGAAACCAAAAGCCCATTCACAATATTCTCATGCTACTTAATCGAATGCCTAAAAACTCTCCTGAAGCTAGATCACAATTTCTGACCTGTCCAAAACATATCCAAAGGTCATTAATGGTCTCTATAAACTCTTATCTAAAACATAGGAACGGTGCCGACCTAGAAACACGTCCCGAACACGCTTTCCAAGGCTTTAAACCTTATTTTGATATATCAAAGGATCTCTGATCGACCCGAAACCACCATCATTGGATCCGGATCGTCGAAATCTTTAAAATGGCACTG
The DNA here is from genome assembly GCA_032719365.1 of Prinsepia uniflora. NCBI lineage: Eukaryota > Viridiplantae > Streptophyta > Magnoliopsida > Rosales > Rosaceae > Prinsepia > Prinsepia uniflora. Next base: position 40,761,273 of record CM064865.1, on the reverse strand, counting down.
CTCCCAAATCAAAAATCATGCCCATGCGCCCCCACGCGCAGGTCAAAGTCACATACAATGTTTAACAAAAAGTCAAGCTGACGTCAGCAAAAGGTCAACGCTGACGTCAGGTCAATGGTCAAAGTCAATGCTGACGTCGCTGCTGATGTCATTTGACAATGTCAGGTCTGACACCAGTTAAACTGACAGGTACCACGTGTTAGTGCCTAGTTTTTCCACATCACTAACATGTTAGTGACACGTGGCACCCTCTAATTGGGCCACGTCACTGACATGTTAAAGCTAACTGTGCACTAACATGTGACACGTGTCATCACTCCATTGGGCAACATCATTTGAAAACCTAACAGGTGATGACGTCAGCTAATGATGTCATCACCCCTAACCTCTTGATGGGTCCTACAAATCGAGTCGCGCAGACTTGCGATGTCAGGACCCATCCCAAATCCCTCTGGATTAAAGTGGGACACACCTGATCCCGGATGACATGAAGTGTCAGACCAGGGAAAATTCCGTCTCTAGCCCTCACTGGGCTTCTAGAGTACGCCAGGATCGTAGGAGGAGGAGTGTGATGTCTCGTCTCTACTACAGCCCGCATCCACGATCAACCTGAAGGGCATTAAAACATGAAAACTGTGAGTGGACAAAAACAAGCACTTCATTAAAAACATTTTCATAGTAATACATTTATGCCCTTCATTAAAAGTATACGCATGCATTCAAAAACCATTTATCAAACGTTCATAAAATCATTTGTCAAATATATTCTCAAAACCTTTCAAGGGTTCATGCTGGTCCCCACAAACCGTCATGAACCATAAATCCATTTGGGTCCCCGACCCGAAATCACAAAAGAACCGTAAATCAAAACATGAGAACTCAGTCCAAATCAAACACCAGTGGGACTCAACCCAAAACTATTCTCAAAACATTGAATACGGGGTATCGCCCCAAATCACTTTCTAAAACATAGTACACGGGGTCTCCGCCCCCAAATCACTTTCTGTAAGAACCACATACGTATCGACATACGTATAACCCATCCGCGGCACTTCCGAGAAGATGCCAACTCGGGCCACACAACCCCTAGGGAACACATCCCTATAAATGTCACAATATCATCTCCAAACTAGTGTGCACACTACTCGGGGTCTCACTCCGAGTCTTCTCCAAGGAATTCTCCATCTAGGAGGCTCAATCTTTGGATCTAGTCCGAGCTCTATCTCCGGATCGAGTCCACACATTTCTCCTGAATCTGGTCTGGGACCACATCATAAACCGTAACCTCCACTCTTGGAACGGGATCCCTATTGGGATACCCATTCTGGTCTATGGATCGCGACTCTCCAGGTCGACGTCTGGAAGAGACCATATAAATCATATGGAGGGTTCATAGTCATTTTCAAAACTCTTTCTTTCTTTCTCAAAACATTTCTTAACTGGGTCTCATACCCGATTCATCTCAACAGGATTCCTCGAATCTGATTCAAATCCATTTCACAGGCCTCGGCCTAAATCCACAGTTTAATAGGGTCTCATGCCCGAATACTCATTTCATAAACCGAACTGGGACTTTATCCCGATGTTACAATCAACTAGGCCTCAAGCCCGATACCACAACTACTTGGGCCCTAGGCCCGAAACCACAAATCAACAGGGCCTCAAGCCCGATTTCACAACCAATAGGGCCTCAAGCCCGATACTACAGTCAAATGGGCCTCCAGTCCGATATTACAACCAAATGGGACTCAAGCCCGGATCATAAATCATCGGGACCCTCGGTCCGATCGTATAACTCAAATGGACCCTCAGTCTGATTTCTCGTCAAATCAAATGGAATCCAAGCCCGAGAGTTTGTAAATCAAATGGGTCTCGTGCCCAATTTCCTGTTTCCAAATCCAAAATCCGTTCATCAAACCATCATTGAAAACGCAGTACGCAAAGGTACGACATAAAGCCAAAAATCTCGAAAAACGTGCAAATATGTCGATCCTAAGCTACCACAATCAAATACACTCATGGCATCACAAAAAATATATTAAAACACTTATAAAACATATATGCATGCATCAAGTTTGAAAGAAAGGTCCACTCACAGACCGTCCGAAGTCGCGCCTTGATACGCGTGCCAAAACGTCTTCCCGGGCCAATCGTCGCCTCCGGGATTCCCGAACCTGTCCAAATTAATTTAGAGGGTTACTAACTACTTATATAACCCCTCACTAAAGCCCCGTAATTTTTCGGAATTTCTAACTATTTTTAAACTCAAACCTAAACCTTCGGACGTCTCGAACTATATCGAAACGATGTCTGATTGACACGAAACCAGTCCCAAAATGTTTGTTACATCGAATAGATGATTTCACGTGTTGAAACTTTCCCCAAAGGAGTGAGCACGCGCCCTCACGTGCCCAAGAATGGTCCTGCGTGTGGGCCTCATGGACCAGGACTGTTCACCTTCTGCCTCAGCGATCAAACCGGTCCGGCCAGTTTTCTCTGTGCAATCCGATCCAGTTGGACCGGCGTGACTGGTCCGGTCCATTTCCTCCTTCATTTTTCTTCCAATCTTTTCCTTTTCGATTCCATTCTTCCTATTTCATGATTTCCTATGGGACGACCCATCCCGAATTAACGGGATTAATTAAGAAGTAATGACGGATTGGCCTTGCTAATCGAAGGCTAATCGTAGATTAGACGAGGATTAACAGACGTTCGGGCGAAATGACGATTTTGCCCATAGAATGGACGAATCGTTGATTTTTCGTTCAGGCGGTCAAATGTACTTTGGCCAATGACTGTGACGTAGTTCGTGACATCACGAGTTCATAGACAGGTGGCACGCTCGATTCCGACGTTCGAGGAGGAAGTTATGACATTCAGAAGTTCAAGGGCATTTTAGTACTTTAGGCTAAAAGTTGAATTTTTGACCGAGAGGTCCGATGGCCGAGGGTCAAAGACCGTTACGTAGATCGGGACGATATGAATCCGTAGACAGGCGGCACGTCGAATTCGGACGTTCGACGACGAAGTTATGGTTCACGGAAGTTCCGGGGAACTATTTACGGCAGTTCCGGGGAACTATTTACGGCAACACGTTTTACAAGACAAAAAGTGAAGCTTTGTCTTTTGTGGGCCTCGTTACTTTTCAAGGACCAATGGATGAGTGACAAGTGTCACCTATCCACTGGCCCTTCCTTTACATTCATGCACCCACCATTCTCCTTCATCGATCATTCATCCTCCATTTTTCGTACCCAAAAACCCGATCCACCTTTCACCCAAATACCAAACCCTTGACCCCAGATGATAACTGAGAGAACAGAGAGGGAGGAGAGGATGGTGGACGATGGTGATTGGCCAAGGGCACGCTGCCGTGGACAGCGGAGCCATAAACCCGAGAAGGAACTGGGTAAGGCCCCATTTTATTTTTAATTCAATTTTTGCATTAGGGCATGTTGTGGATGGTTTGGTCGAGCTTATTAGGTTGTTAGGAGTGTGAGTGGACCGTCTTTTACGGCTGAGAAGGGCGGTGCTGCCCTGGGGGTAATCGGAAAATTTAGACCGATTAGGGGAGGATTGAACGGACGGGTTTTTGTAGGTTTGTCTTAGTTTTCTTCATTGGTTTGGATAGGAAACTTGAAAATAGGAAGTTTAGGATCGAAAAGGAGAAGATTGGACCAAAATGAGGGGTCTAGAGGGCCGTACCGGTCATGCCGATCCAGCTGGACCGGACTGCACAGTCGAACCGGCCGGACCGGTCTGATGCAAGGAAGAAGATGACTGCACAGTGGCGCGTGAGGCCCACACGTAGTCTCTTCTAGGGGAGCGTGCAGGCGTGTGGCCCCTCTTTTGGGGAAAGTTCCAACATACGAAATCATCTATTCGATGTAACGAATATTTTGGGATTGGTTTCGTGTTAATCGGACATCGTTTCGATATAGTTCGGGACATCCGAAGGTTTAAGTTCGGTTTTAAAAATAGTTAGAAAATCGGGAAAATTATGGGACTTCAATGAGAGGTTAATGAGGCTATTAGTAACCCTTTAAATGAATTTGGATAGGTTCAGGAATCCCGGAGACGACGTTTGACCCGGGAGACGATTATGGCACTCGTATCGAGGCGCAGCTTCGGACGGTCTATGAGTGAACCCTTCTTTCGAACTTGATGCATGACTTCAATGAGAGGTTAATGAGGCTATTAGTAACCCTCTAAATGAATTTGGATAGGTTCAGGAATCCCGGAGACGACGTTTGACCCGGGAGACGATTATGGCACTCGTATCGAGGCGCAGCTTCAGACGGTCTATGAGTGAACCCTTCTTTCGAACTTGATGCATGCATAAATGTTTTATAATTGTTTTAATACATGTCTTGTGATGCCATGAGTGCATTTGTTTGTATCAGGACCCACCCCGATTATCACCTCGATAACCGGGACGAACCCTGCTCCCATCTGACAATCACACTTAAAGTACCAATATAACCTCAAGCAACCTTAAGTATAACTATCAGACCAGGGAGAAAAATGTAATACAGTGAGTCAATAGTAACACAGAGCATAGTGTAATACAAAACGGGCACAAAAGTCCTACTAAAGCTAATCACGCAACGGAAAACGCCGCAAAGCTCTATGCCTCTGCCCCTGCCTCAACGTTCACCCCGACGATTTCACCACGACCTGGAAGGTAATTTAAAACCAGAAAATGTGAGTGGACCAAAAAGAAATAAAAGTTTCAAAACAGTTTAAGAAGCAAAACACGATTTTCCCCCTCCATTTTAAATGAAAACATGCATGCATAACTAAGTATCATAAAACAGTGATATAATAACAGTATGTTAATCGTTATGAAAACATTTTCACAAAAGCATAAGATACCAATATCAACATCCGATCAAACCTGTTGGATCTATCTGAGTCTTTAAACTCCCGAGTCTTTAAACTCAATCCAGGCCTCAATATAATCTGAGTCTTTAAACTCCCGAGTCTTTAAACTCAACAGGCCTACGGGGGTAATATCATAAATCCGAGCCTTTAAACTCAATCCGGGCCCGCCCCCCTCTAACATAATCCAGGTCTTTAAACCCACTAATCAGATCCAGCAAATCCAATCCAAATCATATGTAAACCATTTCTAGATTCATATCCAAACCCGAATCCGAAATCACTATTCCGAAGCCGTTCCGGCGTTCTGAACTGTCATTTCGAACCCAAATCCGGAAATCCCCTTTTCAAGTTTAAACCAAATCTCATGTTTCAAAACCCATTTATACTCATAGAAAATCAATAATAGATTTAAATTCCAAAATCATGGCATCCGAATCATAAACCGAACATGTCTCGGAAAATGTGCTGAAATCCGTAAACACCTCGAAAAATGTGCAATTATGTAAAACATGTATAGCATAAGCAATGATCATAAAAGCATACGTAAAAACATAAAACACGTAGATAAAAACAGTTATGCATGCTCGTTGAAAGAGAAAGAGTCCACTCACAAGTCCGAACACGTCAATCGTGCTCTGTCTGCTCCTCAACTGTCTCAGTAGTGTCCCGTCCTGTCAAATACCACAAAACCGGGTCACAAACACTTCATTATGGCTTAACCTAATTTCCCCAATTTTTCGGGATTGTAAACGTAATTTAAACGAAACCCTAAACCTTCGAACCCGTGAAACTAACCCGACCTGGTGTCCGATCGACACGAAACTTGTCCTAAAATGTTCGTTACATCGATTAGAGTAAAAACCATGTTGAACACGTCCCCGGACTCTGCCCCGCACGCCTGAACAGTAACACTGTTCATCATCTTCCTTGGCCGTTCGACCGGACTGAACCGGCGAGACCAGTTCTTCTCCGTTTTCCGTCCATTTTCACTCTTTTTGATCCCCTTAGCTTCGTCCTGGTCTGGGTACTTGATTCCACTAATTAATTCGTGAAATAAAGTCCCTAATCTCATCGTCCAAAACTCGAAGAAAACTCAAAAAATCTGAGTTTCTGTCTCCGGCCACCCACGGCCACCGTGAGGCTCCAGTTCAATCCCTAAGGTCACTCTCACCCTCCTAGAGCTAATATGATCCTTAGAATACCTCGAGAATCCCCTAAACCTCACGACTTTCACTTTGGATAAAACTGGAAAAACAGGGGACAGTGAACGCTTACTTGTGTTCTGGCCTCCGCCGTGCTCGCCGCCGTGCTCCACTGAGTCCACACGACTCCTCTCAAGTCACTGAACACCTCCACCCATCCAATTTGATGGTTTGATCAATTGGGGTGCACAACCGTGCACGGTGTCCCTGCTCTGTTTCCTGAGTTTCTTCTCACGACTCACACACAGTCACCATCCAATCCTCACTATACCACGATTAATCACTCACCAACCCGTCCTTGATCAAACGATCAAGCCCCAAGCCTTCCAACACTGGAAATCGATCAACAAATCTCACGGTCTCACTCTCCCTATTTTCTTCCCTGTGAACGGTTGGACGATGCACAACCGTGCAATATGTAGCCGTGCTCACACTTGCCACTCTAGAAACCTCTAGGTGTCCCCCACGTGTCCAACACTCAATGGACTACATTTAAAATATCCGATCACTCTTCCCCATATGACCTTATCTGATTGGCCCAAATGTAAAAAGTCTAAAATGCCCCTAGAAGTCCAATTTACCATTTTACCCTCCAACTTCCTAGAATCACAACTTAACTGTCCGACGTCCGATAACAGCGTGCCGCCTGTCGTTGTACTCAGAACGTCGAGACCTATCAAACGGTCCTCGGTCTACGTGAAAACTAAGAGTCCAACAAAAAGTCAACATTTTCCCTCTATTCACCCAAATTACGGTAATGCCTTGAACCTTCCGAACACCATACCTTTTTCTCTGATTGTCCAAATCGAACGTGCCACTTGTCTACGGACTCGTGGTCCTGAACTACATCACGGTCAACGGTCAACGCTCGTTCAACCTACAAATTAAAGAGTCAACTTTTGGCACACTATTTGCAAGGGTAAAATCGTCTTTTTATACCAAATAGTTTCCAAATTTACATTTTTACCCTTCCTGAAGGTCAGGGTTGTTACAGTTTGTGGTAGCCTAGGATTTACGTATTTGCACGTATTTCGAGATTTACGATTTTATACGATGCTTATACGTGCTAGGTTTTCAACGAGGGTTTTATAAATTGGTTTTGGATTTGGAAATATGAAATCGGGCACGAGGCCCAATTGATTTATAAACTCTCGGACTTAGAGTCCATTTGATTTGATGAGGAATCGGACCTAGGGTCCATTTGAGCTATACGATCGGACCGAGGGTCCAGTTGGTTTACGATTCGGGTTTGAGGCCGAGTTAGTTGTACTATCGGGCTTGATGCCCCGTTGACCCATGATATCGGGTCTGAGACCCATTTAGTTGAGAAATCGGGCTTGAGGCCCTATTGGTTGTGAAATCGGGCTTGAGGCCCCGTTGCTTGATGGTTCGGGCTTAGGGCCCAGTTATTCGGGATATTGGGCTTGAGGCCCTGTTGATTGTAACATCGGACTTGAGTCTCAGTTCAGTTTATGAAATGAGTATTCGGGCGTGAGACCCTGTTGAACTGAGGATTTAGGCCGAGGCCTGTGAAAGTGATTTGAATCGGATTCGAGGAATCCTATTGAGATGAATCGGGTATGAGACCCTATTGAAATGTATTTTGAGAAAGAAAGGAAGTATTTGAAAATAATTATGAACCCTCCATATGATTATATGGTCTCCTCCAACGTCGACCTGGAGAGTCACGATCCACAGACCAGAGTGGGTATCCCCATAGGGATCCCGTTCTAGGAGTGGTGGTTACTAGATATGATGTGGTCCCGGACCAGATTCTGGAGAGATGTGTGGACTAGATCCAGAGAGAGAGCTCAGACTAGATCTAGAGATTGGGCCTCCCAGATAGATATTCCTGGGAGAAGACTCGGAGTGAGACCCCGAGTAGTGTGCACACTAGTATAGAGATTTATCGTGACATTTATCGGGGATGTGTTCCCTAGGGGCTGTGTGCCCCGAGTTGGCATCTTCTCGGAAGTGCCACAGATGGGTTATACGTATTTCGATACGTATGTGGTTTACAAAAAGAGATTTGAGGGCGGAGACCCTGTGTTCCATGTTTTAGAAAGTGATTTGGGGCGAGACCCCGTATTCAATGTTTGAGAATGGTTTTGGACTGAGACCCACGTGACATGATTTGGGGCTGAGTTCCCAGGTTTGATTGATGGTTTTTGAGTTGTGATTTCGGGTCGGGGACCCAATTGGATTTATGGGTCATGACGGTTTATGGGGCCGGGCATTGACCTTTGAAAGGTTCTGTAAATGTTTGACAAAGGTTTTTTTGAACATTTGATAAACGATTTTGAATGCATGCGTATGTATTTATGAAGGGCATAAATATCTTTATGCGAAAATGTTTTTAATAAAATATTATTTTGTCCACTCACGACTTTTAATGTTTTAATGCCCTTCAGGTTGATCGCGGATGCGGGCTGTAGCAGAGACGAGACATCACACTCCTCCTCCTATGATCCTGGCGCACTCTGGAAGCCCCGACGAGAGCTAGAGACGGAATTTTTCCTGATCTGACACTTCGTGTTAGACGGGATCAGGCGGGTCCCACATTAATCCCGGGGGATTTGGGACCGGTCCTGACATCCTACCTATTCTAATTATTAAATCCAAGGAAAACCATCCAAAACCTATTCATGAACAAAGGACCTCACGGTCCAACATTTCTATTTTCCTCCCATGGCTCCTCAGCCATCCAACCACCACCAAAACCTTCTTAAAATCCCCATAGCAACCCACTAATCCTTATCCAAACATCCAAAACAAACCATAACGTCAAAATCGAATTAAAATGGGATTTGGATCTAACCAGGTACCTTGCTCGGGTTTATGGCCACCGTCCACGGCGGCGTTGATCTTGGCCGGCCACCATCATCACAGCCCTCATCTCACTCTCTGGGCTTCTCAAAAGATCAGATGGGGAATGGTTTTGGATTGGGTTAGATTGGATTGCTCGGGTTTGCTTGGAGAAGGAGAAAAATGATCGATGAAGGAAGGGAGGATATGCATGAATGAAAAAGGGTTGGCCAGTGGATGGGTGACACTTGTCACTTATCCATTGGGCAACATAAAAATATCTGGGCCCCACTTAAGTCGAAAAGTCCCTCATCTAGTAAATTGCGCAATACTACTTTCGAACTTCCGTGAACCGTAACTTCTCCGTTGAACGTCCGAATTCGACGTGCCTACTGTCTACAGATTCGTATCGTCTTGATCTACGTAACGGTCTTCGGCCCTCGGCCATCGGACCTCCCGGGTCAAAAGTCAACTATTGGCCCCTATTCAACCAAATTACCAAAATGCCCTTGGACTTCCGATCGTCATAACTTCTTCCACGAATGTCGGAATCGAGCATGTCACCTGTCTATGAACTCGTGACGTCCTGAACTACGTCACAGTCATTGGCCAATGTCCATTTGACCACCTGAACAAAAATTCAACGATTCGCCCATTTCATGAATTCCCGGGATTTCACACTTGGCAGATTTTGATTGGATAAGGGAAATCTGGTGGGGCCCTTGGATGAGTGACAAATGTCACTCATCCCATTGGTGCATTTCCCCTTGGTTTTGGATCTGATTAGGGTTGGGTAACAAGGGTTTTAGAACCGGGTCAGGTCGCATGTGACGACCCGTCCCGAATTAATTGGATTAATTAAGAATTAATGACGGATTAGCGAGACTAATCGAGGATTAGATGAGGGTTAGCGGACGTTCCAGCCCGATTTCTCAACAAATCAAATGGACTCTAAGTCCGAAGGTTCCCAATCAAATAGGTCTCATGCCCGATTTCATATTTCCAAATCCAAAACCCATTCATTAAACCCTCATTGAAAACTTAGCACGTACAAGCATCGTATAAAACCAGAAATCTCGAAATACGTGCAAATACGTAAATCCTAGGCTACCACAAAAAAATGCACTTATGACATCACAAAACATGTATTTAAAAAATTTATAAACATTTATGCATGCATCAGTTTAGAAAGAAAGGACCACTCACAGACAGTCTGAAGCCGCGCCTTGATACGCGTGCCATACGCCTCTCCCAGGCCAATTACCATCACCGGGACTTCCAAACCTGTCCAAATCATAATAGAGGGTTATTAGCTACTTAATTAACCCCTCACTAAAGCCCCGTAATTTTTTAGAATTTTTAACTATTTTTAAACTCCATCTTAAACCTTCGGACGAGCCAAACTGTATCGAAACGATGTCCGATCGACTCGAAACCAGTCCCAAAATATTCGTTACCTCAAATAGATGAAATTACACGTTAGAACTTTCCCCAAAGGATGGCTCACGCGCCCTCACGCACCGCCCAAAGGGGCTGCGCGTGGGAGCCACGCGCTAGTACTCTACATCTCCTTCCCTACGACTGAACTGGTCCGGCCGATTCGCTTGTCAGTCCGATCCGTCTGGACCAGCGTGGCCTGTCCGACCTTGTTTCTCATCCATTTTTCGTCCAATCCTTTCCAATTCAATCCCAATCGTCCTATCTAATCCCTAGGAGTCTATTGGTGTGAAGAAAACTAAGCAAAACCATGAAAACCCGACCCGTTCAAATTAAATCCAACAATCCAACTTTCCCGATCACCCTCCCTCGACATTCGGCCGCGAGCCACCGTCCAAACCCTCTCTAAACAATCGTACAACCCTATTAAACAATATCCAACAACCTAATATAGCCCCTAACGTCTAAATCATAAAGTTGGATTTTGAACGTGCAAACATACCTACACGGTTTTGTCGTCCCTCCGCCGTCCACGGCGGCTCAGGCCGCTCCCAGCCACCATCCTCAGTCCTTCTCTCACTCTGTCCTCACTCACAATCGAATGGGGAAAAGAATATGGATTTGGGTTCAAGGTTTTTGTGATGAGATCAGGGGAACCGTGTACAAAATGAGGGAATGGGATATGCATGTATCAATTTGGGTGGGCAATGGATGGATGACAAGTGTCATTCATCCATTAGGTCTGCCCTCAAATATCTGGGTCCCACATAAGACAAAAGTCTCTTTTTTACCTCGTAAAATGTGCCGCCGTAAATAGTTTTTTGGAACTTCCGTGAACCGTAACTTTTTCGTCGAACGTCCGAATTCGACATGACGGTCCTCGACCCTCGGTCATCAGACCTCCTAGGTCAAAAGTTAACTTTTCACCCTTGTTCAAGGGTAAAATCGTAATTTCGCCCTGAACGTCCGTTAATCCTCGTTTAATCCTCGATTATCCTTGCTAATCCGTCATTAAATCTTAATTAATCTCGATAATTCGGGACAGGTCGTTATAGTCTACGAATGAAAAGCTGTGTTGAAATGTAGATTTGTACCTAGAGCGTTCTGCAAACTCTACCAAAATCTCGAAGTAAATCTCGGATCCCGATCCGATACAATAGACTCAAGCATACCATGCATTCTGATAATCTCATTCACAAATAGATGTGCCAATCGGTTAGGCTTAAATGTCACACGTATAGGCAGAAAATGTGCTGATTTTTTCAACCTGTCCACAATCACCCAAACTCCGTCATAACCACTCCAGGTCCCTGGCAATTTAAATACGAAATCCATGGTGATGTGATCCCACTTCCACTCAGGAATCGGAAGTGGTTGCATAGCCCCATACGGCCTCTGCCGTTCTGCTTTCACCTGCTGGCAGGTTAAACACCTGAGGACAAACTCAGCGATAACATAAGCTGAATTGTGGGCCTCCTCCATAATCTCTGCCCTCAACTCTACCACTGCAGGCACACATATACGACCCTGCTTTACCAAAGCTCCGTTGACAGGACCCATCCCAATCCCCCCCGGGATTAGTGCGGGATGACCATGCTCCCGTTTGACACGAAGTGTCAGACAAGGGATATTTCCGACCTTTGTCCTCCTGGGCTATCAGAGTACGCCAGGATCCGGAGGAGGTATGTGATATCTCCGTCTCTGCTACAGTCCACACCGTATCCAACCTGAAGGGTATTAAAAACAGAAAGACTGTGAGTGGACAAAAAGTAATAAGTTTCGTAAAACACATTTATAAAAGACCTTTATACCCTCCACTAAAAAACATATGTGCATAGTAAAACTATTTATCCAAACACATATGTTTAAACAACCATAATTAGGGTCTCAGCCCCAAATTCCATAAATACAAGTCATACGGGCTCCTACCCAAAATTATTTACAGAAAAACATAACATCATAAACATACGTGGGATCTCAGCCCAAATCCATTTATCATCATAAAACACAATTTCCTAAACCAATTGAAACCATGTTTATCCAATATATTCATATCCAGAACCTATCACGGTAAAATAAACCTACGCGCGTGCTAACCGGGGTCTCAAACCCAAGTCTCTCTAGGGTCCACCCAGGTCAATGTTCGTTGATCAATGACCCTCCCTGGAGGTAACGAACCATGCCCATCCTGAGAGTAAGGAACCCAACTGGGGGGCGACACTACTCAGTCAGTGCTCCGTGACTACTCCGAGGTCCACCCAGGCCAACGACCCTCCCCGGAGGAGACAATCATATATAAAGGATGGAATATGAAAAACCTTTTGAAATCATTCTTGAAACCTTTCCAGGATTCATGCCCGGCCCCCATAAGCCTTCATGAACCGTAAAATCCTTTCTGAGGGTTCATGCCGGTTCCCATAAACCATCATGACCCGTAAAAACCATTTATAATACATAACTGGGCCCTGGGCCTTAGGCCCCAATCCACGTACAAACTGGACCTCTAGTTCGAATCGTAAACTAACTGGGCCTCCGGCCCGATTCCATAAACCAAATGGACCTCAAGTCCGAGAGTTAGCTTTTCAAATCCAAAATCATTTCATTAAACAATTTCTAAAACCACAAGAATGGAAAATCGGAGTAAAACCGAAAAAATCTCAATGTACGTGCAAGCACGTATATCGCCTCGAAATACGTGAAACCATATAATTCACAAATATCCAAATCAACATCATCAAATCACATTCATAAACCATATAAAACATTTATGCATGCATCACAGTTTAGAAATCAAGGTCCACTCACAGACCGTCCGAAGCCGCGCCTCGATACGCGTGCCATAATCGTCTCCCTGGTCAATCACCATCACCGGGACTCCCAAACCTGTCCAAATTCATTTAGAGGGTTACTAATAGCCTCATTAACCTCTCATTGAAGTCCCATAATTTTTTCGATTTTCTAACTATTTTTAAAACCGAACCTAAACCTTCGGACGTCCCGAACTATATCGAAACGATGTCCAATTGACACGAAACCAGTCCCAAAATGTTCATTACATCGAATAGATGAAATTACATGTTGGAACCTTCCCAAGATTCCCTTCCACGCACCCTCACGCGCCCTGGGAGTGCACTGCGCGTGGGTCTCACGCGCCCTGCACAGTGTCATCTTCTCCACGCAGTCGACCGGTCCAGCCTGCGCAGCTGATCCAGCCGAACCGGCGTGATCGGTTCAGGCATTTTCCCGTCTCAATTTGGTTCGATTCAACCCCAATTCAATCCTATAATTCATAATTTAATGTTTCCTATCCATTCTAATCCTTAAAACAACCTAAAAACACCTAAATCCTATGGTTTGATTTTGAACCAAACGGTTCAAAGTTTCCAAAAACCACCCACGGCTTCACAGCCGTCCAACCACCATAGAAACCTTCTTAATAACTTCCTAACAACCTATTTGATTCATTAAAACCATTAAAACTGAACCAAAACATCAAAAATGGAAAAATGGATCAAAATGGGCTAACCGGGTACCTTGCGGGTTTCTCCTCCTCTCGCCGCCGTGGACGGCGGTTCTGGCTAGCCAGCAACCTCCTCAGTATCCTCACTTCACTCTGTCCTCAGTCCAGATCATAGGGTAAGGGTTGGATGGGTTTTGGGTTGCACAAAGATGGAGAGGAATGGTGAGATCGGGTTTGTGTTGTGGGGGATGGTTTGCACGACTAAGGGATGGTATGCATGTATGGGAACATAATGAGCAATGGATGAGTGACACTTGTCACTCATCCATTGGGCCCTTGTAAAATATCTGGCCCACTTAAGGACAAAAGGTAACTCGTTACGTAATTCGTGCAATAGTACCCTTGAACTTCCGTGAACCGTAACTTCGCCGTCGAACGTCCGAATTCGACGTGCCGCCTGTCTATGGATTCGTATCGTCCTTATCTACGCAACAGTCTTCGGCCCTCAGCCATCGGACCTCTTGGTCAAAAAGTCAACATTTGCCCCCTTTTAACCAAAATTACTAAAATGCCCCTAAACTTCCGAACGTCTTAACTTCCTCCTCGAACGTCGGAATTGAACGTGCCACCTACCTATGAACTCGTTACGTCACGATCATTGGTCAAATTCCATTTGACCGTCCGAATGAAAAGTCAACGTTTTACCCACGCTAGGGGCAAAACGGTCATTTTGCATCGTTCGTCCGATTTCACCCAACTAATCACCGATTAACCTCACTAATCGTGATTAGTCACTAATCTAAGCTAGGAATTTGGGACGGGTCGTTACATCCGTCATCCCTGATAGTGAAATCCTATTGATCCCGTGCCTCAACTTCCATCCAATATATGCACAGTGAAGGATCCTGAGGTTGAGCCTCAATAATTCGATCAATTAGGATTGGTCGTACATGAAAACTAGCCAATAATGCCCCATCATTATCCATTCCAAGCATGACTCCATTCTTCAGAGTTCCACTAGCAATGGTAGATAGACCATCCTCAGGTATGCTACCGACCCTACTAACTTCTTGCTCAAAGAATCTTCTACCACATTAGCTCTGACCGGATGATACTCGATTGTGCAGTCATAATCCTTGATCAATTCCAACCACCGTCGCTGCCTTAAATCCTTGATCCTTGCCCTCCCGTGCTATCAGAGTACGCCAGGATCCGGAGGAGGCATGTGATATCTCGGTCTTTGCTACAGCCCATATCCGATGTCAACCTGAAGGGTATTAAAACAGAAAGACTGTGAGTGGACAAAAAGTAATAAGTTTCGTAAAACACATTTATAAAAGACCTTTATACCCTTCACTAAAAAGCATGCATGCATAGTAAAACCATTTATCCAATCACATGTTTAAACAACCATAATTAGGGTCACAGCCCCAAGTTCCGTAAATACAGCTCTTGCCCAAAACCATTTACAGAAAACCATAACATAATAAACATATGTGGGATCTCAGCCTAAATCCATTTATCATCATAAAACACAATTTCCCAAACCACTGAAATCATGTTTATCCAATATATTTCATATCCAAGAACCTGTCACTGTAAAATAAACCTACACGCGTGCTAACTGGGGTCTCAAACCCAAGTCTCTCCAGGGTCCACCCAGGTCAATGTCCGTAGATCAATGACCCTCCCTGGAGGTAACGAACCATGCCCATCCTGAGAGTAAGGAACCCAACTGGGGGGCGACTCCACTCAGTCAGTGCTCCGTGACTACTCCAGGGTCCACCTAGGCCAACGACCCTCCCCGGAGGAGACAATCATATATAAAGGATGGAATATGAAAAACCTTTTGAAATCATTCTTGAAACCTTTCAAGGATTCATGCCCGACCCTCACTAGCCGTCATGAATCATAAATCCTTTCAAGGGTTCATGCCGGTTCCCATAAACCGTCATGACCCGTAAAATCTTTTACAAGGGTTCATGCCGGTTCCCATAAACCGTCATGACCCGTAAAAACTATTTCTAGGGTCCCTGACCCGAAATCACCATCATAACATATAACGGGGCCCTAGGCCCGAATCCACATACACACTGGACCCCTAGTCCGAATCGTAAACCAACTGGTCCTTATGCCTGATTTCGTAAATCAGATGGGTCTCATGCCCAATTCTATATTTCCAAATCCGAAACCAATTTAAGAACCAATTGGGCCTCCGGCCCGAGAATGTAACTAAAAGGGATATCGAGTCCGAGGGTTTCCGAAACAAAGGGGTCTCAAACCCGAGTTTACCTTTTCAATTCCAAAACCATTTCATGAAATCAAATCCAAAACCATAAGTACGGAAAATCAGTATAAAACCGAAAAACCTCAATTTACGTGCAAGCACGTAAATCACCTCGAAATACGTGAAACCACATAATTCACAACCATCCAATTTATAATCATAGAATCATATAAAACATTTATGCATGCATCACAGTTTAGAAATCAAGGTCCACACAAAGACCGTCTGAAGCCGTGCCTCGATACGCGTGCCATAATCGTCTCATGGGTCAATCGTCGCCACCGGGATTCCCAAACCTGTTCAAATTCATTTAGAGGGTTACTAATAGCCTCATTAACCTCTCATTGAAGTCCTATAATTTTCCTGATTTTCTAACTATTTTTAAAATCGATCCTAAAGCTTCGGACACTCCGAAACCTATCGAAACGATGTCCGATCGACACAAACCAGTCCCAGAATGTTCGTTACATCGAATAGATGAAATAACATGTTGGACACTCCCCCAATGGATTGGACAAGCGCCCTCACGCGCCCAAGCCAGGCCCTGCACGTGGGCCTCACGCGCAGGGTACTGTTCATCGTCCTTGAGCACCAGCCCAGTTCAGACCAGCCGTTTCGGTCCTCTGGTTTTCCTGGACCGGCGTGACCCGTCCAATGATTTTCCTCCTTCATTTTGGTCCAATTTCCTTCCTAATTAATCCTATAATTCCTATTTCCATGTTTTCTATCAATTCTAATCCCTAAATTCATCCAAAAAAGCCTAAAATTCGTGGTTCAATCTTGAACCTCACGGTCCAATTTTTCCAAAACCTTCCCAGGTTTCCACAACCATCCAACCACCTTCCAAAACATCTTAGAACTATCCTAGCAACCTAACAATCATCTCCTAGGCACCCAAAAGCAACCATAAAGCAGGAATCGAAATCAAATGGAAAAATGGACAAACCGAGCTACCTTCTCGGGGTTCAAGGCTCCTCCGTCCACGGCGGCGTGCCCTTGGCCGGCCACCATCATCCACGGTCTTCCTCTCACTCTCTTGGTCTCAGTCATGACCGAATGGCTCTCTTGGTCTCAGTCATGACCGAATGGCAAGGGTTGGATTGGTTTGGGTTCAAAAGGGGGGGGGGGGGGGGGTGAGATTGGGTTGTTTGGAAGCAAAGAAAAATGATCGATGAAAAATGCAAGGGAATGGTGAGATGCATGAATATGTTTGGGCTCGGCAGTGGATGGGTGACAAGTGTCACTCATCCATTGGGTCACTCATCCATTGGGCCTCCATAAAATATCTGAGCCCCACTAAATTCCAAAACGCAACCGTTTCGTAATTCATGCAATAGTACCCTTGAACTTTCGTGAATCGTAACTTCGCCATCGAACGTCCGAATTCGACGTGCCGCATTCCTACGGATTCATATCGTCCCGATCTACGTAACGGTCCTCGCCCCTCGGCCATCAGACCTCCCGGTCCAAAAGTCAACTATTTGCCTCTTTTAATCAAAATTACCGAATTGCCCCTTAACTTCCGAACGTCATACTTCTTCCTCGAATGTCGGAATTGAACGTGCCACCTGTCTATGAACTCGTGACGTCACGAACTATGTCACGGTCATCGGACCAAGTCCATTTGACCGCCAGAACGAAAAGTCAACGTTTTGCCCATGCCTAGGGGAAAATGGTCATTTGCATCGTTCGTCCGATTTCGCCTAACTAATCACGGATTAACCTCACTAATCGTGATTAGTTACTAATCTAATCCTGGAATTCGGGACGGGTCGTTACAACCTTCCCTCCTTAATTAATTTCGTCCTCGAAATTCCAACCGACCTAAATCCAACCGTTCTTCCCTCCTTAATTAGTTTCGTTCTCGAAACTCCAACTATACTGATTCCACAGCCACCTCGTGGAAATAATTCGATCTCACGACTCGTGTACACTCGCACACCAACTAACCAAAACAAAACTCGTCTGCACCCAGACATACCACTAACACTCTCGTCGTATCGACTACATTCGACCACGTCGAATGACAGTAGCCATACGTTCCGAATTGACCCCACTTGTCAGTATCAGAGTAGCCCAAGTATCCTATGAGCTATCTACTTTCAGACCTACCATTTCGCTGACACAACAACTAGACGGTTCCTTGCTCAAACACTAACTATCCCGACGTTTGCTCCCACTGGGAGTCACCAATTCTCACTCAACGATCCACGAAACATCCGACAAACTGTCACCACTTGACAGTCGTCAGTCGAAAACTAACACTATAACCACCAGCTGACTCAACCATGAGTAAACACTTACCCACAAAGCATTTCACTCAAGCTGTGTGTAACTAGACCCATCAGAAATACCATGACCCAGTGCATTGTATCCAATGTCCAGTTCACGACCTCAACTAATCCAATGGTATCGGAACTAAGCCGATTACCAACACGTCAACCAACGTACTACTGGTATAACCTACATACCGTCACCAGGTATCACAACCTGCCCAGTATCATACCTCGAACCACATACAAGGTACGTACATCCATTACCAACCAGACTACAACTACAACCTAAGTCGTAGCCAATCATGTTTCTATTCTGGAGTCCATCTGTCCAATCCAGTACTAGACAAATCAAAACTCCGACCAATTATCCATTTCCATATCCGAATCCGAAATCATCATTCCGTAGACTAGTATCAAGAAAGACCATTCCGAACCCAAATCCATAAAAGAAAATCCACTGTCAAGCTCCAGAATCAAATCCTGAATCGTCACCCAGAATCCGATTTCAAAACCCAAATCCAGAAATCCACTTTCAAGTTCCAAAATCGAATCCTGAATCGTCACCCAAAAATTCGATTCCAAAACTCGAAATCTCGTTATCGTTTACCGAGACGCACCAAAACCGAACCTTTCGGTTATCTGCTTAAACAATTTACACATTTTCTTCGATTGACTTCATAGGGAAGCCAATCCCGACATCGACACAACTCTAAGGCTGACAAAATCCGACCTCATCAGACACTTACTCGCCTGAGTAATATGCCATACGGGATTCACTTCGAAAAGAAGTTCAGTCCCAACATCCTCAACTCAAACGTACAGGTAAGAGTGATAAACTCTCCACCTATCTGGATCATTAAGATCACGATCTAGATCCATAACGATACCCAAAGTCCTCAACCAATTCCCACATCTAAACAGATCAGTCAACGACGAGACACGCCGAGACTGTGGGTTCTCTCAAGTTACCTCGTATCGATCCTTGGCATTCCACCTAGGAAAATCAAGAATAATACAAGATAATAACAGCAAAATTATCCTACGTGAATGCAAACAAAACTCGCTGCATTCACCGCGCCATGTAAACCAATATCATCTGCCACCAAGCAGAAGATGAGAAATCTCATTCACCTAACTTCGATGCATTCAACTCCTCCTGATGACCCAAGACAAATCCCGAGTCCACCAACCAATACACGACCACTGTAATGGTGACAACAATCCCTCACCTACTCTAGCAGAACCTGAGAAGTCACCCTAATGACTTCGAAATACCCATTACCAATGCGGAAAACCCGCACTCCACTCGTCACCTCAATCGCAACCTCTCTCTATTCCGAAGTTCCAACCAAGTCGGAATCACGCTCAACGGTTCCTATTCCTAAGCTAGAAGTCATTCTCAAACCTTTCCGTCCAACAATGGTCATCGATAACCACTATAATGACCCATTCCATTTCTCACAATCCAATTTCACCACAAACAAGTCTACCCGAAACTCAGGAGGTATGGTCAACCGCAGTCAACCATAACTAATCCGAAATGGATTCTCAAATCTCCAGCTTATCCGGACATCATCCACATGTTCGAGACCAGTCTAACTCACTACCAAGTTCGCCTATCGGTTTACACCGTTTAGGTAGGTACACTCATTCCGAGTGAAATTCGTGCGACTCAAGGTTAAACCTTGTATATTATTTACGAATGTGCCTAAACGGCATCCAACACTTGTATCTCGTATCTCGAGTCTCAACTACTACTGGATCCTATCCAGTCCATCATTATCCATGATCCACTCTCGAACCACATATACCGAACATAAGCCTATCTCGACGGAGTCACATCCCTACTCGTAACTCATCGTCAACACAATCACCGGCACCGGCACCAGCACTAGTACCACCACTGTCACTATCACCTGTCAGCATCAGCATAAAGTGTGCAAATCAGACAACTCTGGATCTCCGCTCATACCGAGCGACGATCCCGTACCTCTGCTCGAATTGGAGAAACTCTACCTTTTTTCGTACCCAACAACTCTGGGTACAGTCATCCTTACAACTCATACGAGAAAAGGAAACGTCCCCTGAACGTCCCCGTCTCATTCTGTGATCGCACTCAGCCGTAACCGAGTCGAATCCAGGATCACTGCTCGTACATATGCGTTACTCACGTACCTCGTATCATCGTCAAGACTGACAATCCCATCGTCACAATTGTCACGGAAACCTGAGTCTACTCGACCTGATAAGACTCGACTACGTCCATCGATAGTAGAGTCTGCCACAACCTCGTGCAGACCTAACTACCAGGCATCTCGATATCCAGACTCCGCATCCAACGGAATCAATCGACTGTACCAACTACTCCGTGTCCCACTCAGGGATTCCTTCGACGAGTACCAACCCTAGTAACCTGTCCAACCGAACTCTAACCTGTAGTAACTCGACTAAACCAATGTCATCTTCCAAGTCGCCCGTGACCTTAGTTGCACCAGCAGTCCATCACAACTATGGTAGTACGATGACCAACTAGGTCTAACCCATAAGTACAACCTCGACTGCGGAGTGCAGTCCCATCACTAAAGCTGGCATGACTAGACCGACTAACGGCCTCAAATCCGAATAGTCGTAAAAGTCAAACCACTCGCCAACGCACATCTCCGAACCATACAACCCAATGTAGGGTTCCACAATCATGCCCTAGGGTCAATCTGAACCCAACTGTTAACTACCACTGCAGTACAATCCACAATCCGGCTGCTAACTGCCATAAGTTCAACTAGAGTTCCACGAACTCGACTGCTAACTGCCAACCACAATACACTCCATTTAACTCAACCAAATCAGATCATCAGATGATCACAATTCCTAATTATTGTTAAAACGATCCTACGAAATCGTGAAGACGATCCCAACTAACCGTCTCACAATCCAAAACTCGAAAGTACTGTTACGTTAATCCTTCCGTAAGGTCCCACACTGCCAACCCCGACAGAACTATGGCAACCCCGGCATCAAATGCTGAACCAAAACAATCCACGATTTAATCCTACTAACTATCGTATCAGCATCCTAACTATCAGGTTGATAACGAACTGTAGCCCATTGAGATATCACATCCTCGACCTGCGTACCACTCCAAGAGCTCCGCGGTTGCTCGAATAGAGACAACCTCGCTCTGATACCACTTGTCAGGACCCGTCCTCAATCCCCCAGAGATTAAAGAGGAACGACCCTGATCCCGTCTGATAGGGAGTATCAGACAAGGGAAATTTCCCACCTTTGCCCTCCCGTGCTATCAAAGTACGCCAGGATCCGGAGGAGGCATGTGATATCTCGGTCTCTGCTACAGTCCATATCCGATGTCAACCTGAGGGGTATTAAAACAGAAAGACTGTGAGTGGACAAAAAGTAATAAGTTTCGTAAAACACATTTATAAAAGACCTTTATACCCTTGACTAAAAAGCATGCATGCATAGTAAAACCATTTATCCAATCACATGTTTAAATAACCATAATTAGGGTCATAGCCCCAAGTTCTGTAAATACAAGTTACACGGGCTCCTGCTTAAAACCATTTACAGAAAACCATAACATAATAAACATGACAGGACCCACCCCGATTATCGCCTCGATAATCGGGAAACATCCTGCTCCCGTCTGACAATCGATTCCAAAAGACTGGAAAACTAAATAATAATACAACACACCCATTGTCAGGCCAGGGAGATTAAACAAATACATCCGACTGGACGTCAAGTCCACAGTTTCACAGAGCATAACAATACAAAACAGGTTAAAGAACAAATCCTACTCTGTGAACTAACTACTCCGCAACGGAAAACTTTATGTCTCTGCCTCTGCCTCGGCGCTTGCCCCCGCGCTTGTACCACGACCTGGAGGGAATTTAAAACAACAACGTGTGAGTGGAACGAAACATAAGTTTTACAGAAAACAGTTTTTCCGAAATCGGGTTCGCCCTCCAGTTTTGTAACACGCATGCATAACCGAATATTCAGAAATCACGTATTAAACCTTTGAAAAACTCTTTTCCGGAAACACATGAAAAACATTACAGAAAATCGTCATAACTCATGTAAAACCATTTAATATTACCAGATTCCAGAAACTATCATTTTGAAACATCAATTGCACAAATCAAGTAAAAGTGTATCAATAATCACAGTTAAGCCGTTGGATCCATTCGAGTCTTTAAACTCAATATTAGGCCTTCCCGGGATATCAACAAGTCTTTAAACTCAAAACATGATTAGTAGGCCTCGGGGGTATCACAATCATCGAGTCTTTAAACTCACGAGTCTTTAAACTCAATCTGGGTCCTTAAACCCAATTTTCGGGCCCGGCCCCGTCATCAACAAACCGGGTCTTTAAACCCAAAACCAGATCCAACAATCAACCGGGTCTTTAAACCCAAAACCGTTTTTAAAACACAATAAACCAGGATTCATTCACAAACCGTTTTCCAACATCATTCCGAAATCATATCACATCATAGTAGGACTTATGTCCGAATTCACATGCAAATTCCAACACATGCAATTTCCGAAATCACTTCACAATTATGATCAAAACATCATAAATCCGTAACATGCATAATCATATCCAGATACTTCATCAAAATCATCACGCATGCATAAGCGAAAATCGTAACCTCGAAATGCGTGAACTACGATAAATATCTCGAAAAACATGAAAACACGTAAAACCGATATATCATATCACCATCGTATAATCATATGTAAAACCATAAGATAAACAAGAAAAATAGTCATGCATGCCCAGTTTAGAAATCAAAAAGTCCACTCACAGTCTTAGGACGCGTCAATCGCGTCCCACGTGCTCCTCCGTAGCTTCGGAAGTGTCCGGGCCTGTAAAAACGTACAAGAGGGTTACAAACATACTCAAATAGCTCGTATGATTTTTCCCTAATTTTCCCGGATTTTTCGGCGAGATTAAACTTAGAGATTAACCTTCCGGACTCCCGAAATTATCCCGAACGACTCCCGAACAACTCGAATACTAAAGGTAAAATGTTAATTAGACTGAAAGGAACAATTTCTATGTTGACCGTGATCGGAGTTAACCTCGCACGCGCCGTCACGCTCCGCCCAAAGTGGCTACGCGTGAAGGCCACGCGCTAAGCTACAGTGTCTTCGTTCTTACCCGGATAGACTGATTAACGGGTCTATTACCCGCGACTCAACCCGACCAGTTCAAGCTCAATTATCAATCAATTCCTCTCGTTTTTGATCCTATTATCTTCTCTAATCCGTTAATTTTAGGTTTGTGCTGATGATCAACGTCGACAAACACCTAATCGACCCAACTCAAGCTCAAACAGTCGAACAAGTCGACTTCTGGAACTCACCCAAACTAACTCCATTCTCAAATTAATTTCACCAGTAGCTTAAGGGGACCTATACGAACACAATAGCACAAACAATTGAACTCATCGTTACCTGGAAGTCGTCGTCCTCAAGCTCAAAAATTCTCAGAACCAGGGAGCTCAGTTCTTGGCCAATTCGTGAGTGTCGTCCTTCGAAATCGATGTGGTTGGTTTCCTTTTGCTCCCAGAAGACTAGAACGTCCCTTAGTTTAGCTCGAATGTCCCCACAATTTGATCTTCAATTTTCCCTCCAACTGGTTTTTCTTTCGAACTGGAACTTGGGTTCTTGGGCAATCCGTGCTCGAAACCCTTCAGTTCTTGCACGGTCGAGATTCAATCACCCCGAGAAAACTCCCTACGTGTTTAGATTTGTCTCTCAAGCCGTAGAAATCGAATTCAGAGTTTTCCCCCCAAAAACCCGAACTGTTTCCTCGCGGTTTTCTCTCAATCTCTCTCAGTCTCTCCACAGCCGAATGACTCCAAATGAGCACCCATACTCAAAGGAAGTCAGCTAATCGATCAAAGCGGCCAGCAACCCGTGGGAGGCACTCTGAATCCTTCTAGAAAATGTTTCCCGCACACAGAGCCCACGGCCATTTTTAAAACTCCCCGTGCACTGAAGCTCTGCACAGCCACGATGGGGTGCTTCCAATACCTCAAATTCCACAAACAATCCCACCGTCCAGTCCACTACAGCAAAAACAATTGGGTCGTGCAAGACCACCATGCACGGTGGTGCAGTAACCAGACTTCCACGGCTGCACACTCTGTTTTTCACGGTGGTGAACAGTACCCCGTGTAAAAAGACCAAAATGCCCATCTGTGCAATAATTACCAAATTGCCCTCCAACTTCCGTGACCTGTATCTCGGTCATCCGACGTCCGTATCACGCATGCCGCCTGTCGTCGTACTCAGGGCGTCGAGACGAACATAAAGGTCTTCGAGTCAAATGAGTATCAATTGTCAAACAAAAAGTCAACTTTTCCCTTTATAACGTCCAATTTACGATAATGCCCCCTGAACTTCCGAACATCATAACTTTCACCTCGGGCGTCCGAATCGGACATGCCACCTGTCTGTGAACTCGTAACGTCCCGAACTACGTCACGGTCATCGCTCAACGTCCGTTCGACCTCCCAATCAAAAAGTCAACAAATTGACCACACAAATCACAGGGGTAAAAACGTCATTTTATTCAATATTTTACAATATTACATTTTCAGAATGTTCGGGGCGTTACAATCTCCCCCCCTTAAGAAATTTCGTCCCGAAATTTCAAGGAAACAAGTAGGGGAACTGTTCTCGCATCTGTGCCTCGGGTTCCCATGTGGCTTCCTCCACATTCTGGTTCCTCCAGAGAACCTTTACCAGAGGAACGGTTTTCCGACGTAGTACCTTATCCTTCCTGTCCAAAATCTGCACCGGTTACTCTTCAAAACTCAAGTCTTCATGGAGTTCAATGGGTTGTTCCTCCAGTACATGAGATGCGTCAAACAAATATTTCCGCAACATCGACACATGAAAAACATCGTGGACCCTCGAAAGCTCTGGCGGTAGTGCCAACCTGTAGGCCACCGGGCGAATCCTCGCAGTGATCTCATAAGGTCCGATGTAACGAGGGCTCAACTTCCCCCGCCTGCCAAATCTCTCTACACCCTTCCAAGGGGACAGTTTCAAAAATACCCGATCTCCGACCGCAAACTCAAGATCTCGAATCCGATGGTCCACATAGCTCTTTTGTCTGTCCTGGGCTGCCTTGAGCCGATCCCTGATGAGTTTGACCTTCTCGGTCGTCAGTTCCACCAATTCGGATTTAGTCAGCTTCCTTTCACCCACATCCGTCCAACACAACGGGGTTCTGCACTGCCGTTCGTACAAGGCTTCGTACGGAGCCTTCCCAATGCTCGCCTGATAGCTGTTGTTGTAGGCAAATTCCATCAAGGCTAGATGTGACTCCCAAGTATCCTGAAATTGTAGAACGCAAGCTCGCATCATATCCTCCAATATCTAGATGGTCCGCTCAGACTGGCCGTCAGTCTGAGGATGAAATGCAGTACTGAAACGAAGTTTCGTCCCAAAAGCTTCCTGTAGACTTTGCCAAAACCGAGAAGTAAACCTCGGGTCTCTGTCCGAAACTATTGATTCTGGAGTACCGTGCAAACGGATGATCTCGTCGATAAACAACTGAGCCAACTGTGTCATTCTGAAGTTCTCTCGCACCAGCAAGAAATGAGCTGATTTCGTAAGCCTGTCCTCAATCACCCAAACTCCATCGTGACCTCTGGGTGTCCTAGGAAGTCCAAACACAAAATCCATCGTTAAGTGATCCCATTTCCATTCCGGGATAGGTAGGGGTTGCAAGGCTCCATAAGGTCGTTGTCTCTCAGCCTTCACTTGCTGGCAAATCAGACACCTGCTGACAAACTCGGCAATCTCCCGTTTCATTCCCGGCCACCAGTAGTGCTCTTGTAAGGTACGATACATCTTGGTCCCACCAGGATGCATCGCGTAGGCCGAACTATGAGCTTCGTCCAAGATCTCCTTCTTCAGTGCCTCAACGTCGGGCACACACAACCGTCCTTCTTTTAGCAAAGCTCCATCCTCCCTGACTGTAAAATCTAGCCGTTCACCGGCTTCCACTTCAATTCGATTTACACACGAGACAGGATCTTGAGATTGAGCCTCAACGATTCGATCGAAAGTGGTCTCACATGAAAATTAGCCAGCAAGACACCTTGGCCATCCAAACCCAAATCAATGCTAGTCTTACGGAGTTCAACCAAAAGTGGTAAATGAACCGTCCGTAGATGGGCTATAGAATGCGTTGACTTCCGGCTTAGAGCATCAGCCACCACATTGGCTTTTCCCGGGTGGTACTCAATTGTGCAATCATAGTCCTCAATTAGCTCTAGCCACCGTCGTTGCCTCACATTTAACTCCTTCTGAGTGAACAAGTACTTCAGGCTCTTGTGATCCGTGAACATTCTGCAAGTCGCACCATACAGGTGATGTCTCCAAATCTTCAACGCATGCACAACAGCAGCTAACTCCAAATGGTACGTAGGATAATTGCGCTCATGCGGTTTCAACTGGCGCGAAGCATAGGCAATCACTTTCCCATGCTGCATTATCACACATCCCAAACCCTGTAAGGATGCATCACTGTACACCTCGAATTCCCCACTGTCGTCTGGAAGGGTCAGTATGGGAGCAGAAGTCAACCTTTCTTTTAGTTCCCGAAAACTACGCTCACAATCGTCATCCCAGTCAAACTTGACTCCCTTCCGCGTCAGTCGAGTTAACGGGGCAGCAATGGTAGAGAAACCCTCTACAAACCTCTTGTAGTAACCAGCCAAACCCAAGAAACTTCTGACTTCAGTGACGGTCCTCGGTTGTTCCCACATCGCCACTGCTTCAATTTTCTGAGAATCCACACTGATCCCGTCAGTTGAGATCACATGCCCCAAGAAACTCACGCTCGTCAACCAAAACTGACACTTGCTAAGCTTCGCATACAACTGGTTTTCCCTCAAGGTACCCAGCACCATCCTTAAGTGCTCCTCGTGCGCTTCCGCACTCCTCGAGTAGACTAGGATATCGTCAATGAACACGATGACAAAGCGATCCAAGCAAAGCTGCAACACTCGGTTCATCAAATCCATAAACGCTGCGGGTGCGTTGGTCAAACCAAACGGCATCACAAGGAACTCATAATGACCATATCGGGTCCTAAAGGCTGTCTTGGGTACATCCTCATCCTTAACCCGCAACTGATGATACCCAGAACGAAGATCAATTTTGGAGAAGTACTGTGCTCCTCGCAGCTGATCGAACAAATCATCGATCCGAGGCAACGTGTATTTGTTCCTGACCGTTACTTTATTCAGTTGCCTGTAATCGATGTAGAGTCTCAAACTCCCATCCTTTTTCTTCACAAACAGCACCGGGGCTCCCCAGGGGGATACACTCGGTCGAATAAACCCCATCTCAAGTAATTCTTGTAACTGCGTCTTCAGTTCTTTCAACTCAGCTAGCGCCATACGATACGGAGTCTGAGAGATAGGTTGCGTACCTGGAACCAGATCAATAGTGAACTCAACATCTCGATGCGGTGGCAATCTCGGTAGATCCTTCGGAAAGATATCCGGGAACTCCCGTACTATCGGTATATCCTCCACCCTCAATGGTGCAGTGACTACGCCCAAACTGCGCATTAAATTAAACACGTAATTTGAGTATTGTGCAATTTAAACCCTTTTTGTGTAGATGTAGTATTGGTAAATAGGGATCGTTCTTAACCGGGGAAATTAGGGAACATTAATAATGTGTTAGTGGGAGATGAATAAAAGAATAATGAATTAAATAATTAAATAATCAAAGAATTAAATAATCAAAGAATTAATAAATTAAAGAATAGATGAATGAGAGAATAAAGAAAAAAAGATTCAAAGAATAAAGAATTAAAAGAATAAAAGAATAAAAAATAAAAGGGATCAAATAATAAAAGAATAAAAGAATAAAAGAATAAAAGAATAAAGAATAAAAAGGGGGGTTTTGAAAAGATTTGTAATTTAAGCTAAAGACAACACTAACTAAAAATTAAAATGTAAATGTTCATGCTAATTAGAACTTACAAACCATAGAGTAGTTTCATAGACAAAACCCACACTTTTACGTAAGTAATTTCGAATTAACAATCACATTAATTCTAACATTTTGCTCATAATAAACCAATCACGAAATCCTACCTTCATCATCTCAAATACTTACATACATCTTTCAATATTATAAATGCATCAACCATTAATGTGCGTCAAACATCAATATGCTTCAAACATTTACAACATGATTTACCTTAAGTTTATAATTAAATGCGCCGACAGCGATCAACATTTAATCTCTTCAATTCTACTCTAAGTGCACCGACAGCGGATAAAACACTTAACATCAAATTGAAGTTTAAGCACTAAAACATATGAAGTAAAAGAAATTCAAAAAGTAAAACACATGGAGATTGCATTCTTACTTACAAATGTTAGAAAGAAAATACCAAGAACAATAGTAAAGAAGAAATGAAAATAACATAAAAATAACATAAATTACGAATAAGAATTAAAAGAAAACTAATTAATAAGAAAATCTACAAGAAGTAAAAATGGTCCCCAAAAATGTCTCTCAAAAGAGAGAAACAAAAGAACTAACTAAGAACTAAGAACTAAGAACTAAGAAAGAAATGGAAGAATGAAACTAATTGGGGACTCCCCAAATACATGAAATGACCTCCCTATTTATAGAGGGAATGCCACAATTGTTTAATTAAAATTACAAAATTAAAATATAAAAATAGCAATAAAATAGTACATGAAGAAGTGATGGAAATGATGAGATTGGGTGGGAAAAGATGCTGATTTTGGGGCAAATATGCTG
The DNA here is from genome assembly GCA_032719365.1 of Prinsepia uniflora. Taxonomy (NCBI): domain Eukaryota; kingdom Viridiplantae; phylum Streptophyta; class Magnoliopsida; order Rosales; family Rosaceae; genus Prinsepia; species Prinsepia uniflora. Next base: position 40,732,086 of record CM064865.1, on the reverse strand, counting down.
ATTTTGGGGAAAATTGGCTGATTTTTAGCTTGGGCTGCTGGATTTCAGCAGCTTCCCACCGAATTTCCTTGCGATTTTCAGTGGTTTCTCATATTTCGTCCATAATTTCTTCGTTATAATTCCGATCGGGACGATTCTTTCACCAAAATGCTCCAAATTCCAAGCTTTATTTATTTCTACAAAAATATCACAAAATAAATTAATTTGTCTAATTATTTATTATTTTAATATTAAAAGTCAAGTATAAAGGGTATAAAATAATATAAAATAACGCTTATTTGAGGACCTATCAAATACCCCCACACTTAAACTTTGCTAGTCCCTAGCAAATACTAAAATTAAACTACGAATTCAAAACAAGTAACCCTTAACCATTTGTCTCAATATTTCATAATTATAATCATGACATAAAAGATTTTCACTTAAAACATTTAAGTATATGGAATTCGAGAGTTAATACATGGTAACAAAATGTTTCAACAAGTAAGATAATGAGTAAATATGGTGAAATGGATCTCTGCATGAATAAGACAAGTATGAATCAACTCACAAGGATATGCACTCATAAATTCACTCAATTTTGTAAGGGTTTGTGTTTGCACTCAAAATATGTGAGAAAAATGCTCACATAATAGAATTGAAGTACTTTTGTAAAATCTCAAACAAACACCTCAAGATAAAAACAACACATACTTGCGCAAATGAACCAAAACCATAAGCTTACTCAAGTGATTAACTCAACTAATCAAAATTTACCATCTTAAGGATCATAAGGTCTTTACGAAGGTTGTAATGGGGCTAAGATTAGAGGCAAGGAAATATAGGACAAGTGGTGCTTAATTCGTTCCAAGACTCAATAGACTCCCAAAACGTATCATAGGTTCCCAACCTTAGTGCAATGATGTCAGTAATCCATCCCTTCGAACATAGGCCTAATTTCATCTTGTTGGGCCTCGAATTCATTCTTTGTGTCGGATTTACCAATGTAAGGGACTTAACTCAAACATTACATAACCAAACCTTATTACCTTGATCGAGACTCAACTTTTTTTTTCTTTTTTTTTTCTTTTTTTTTTTGAATTTTTTTACCAAGGTAATAACATGTGTCAACAATACAACAAAGCTTGAGTCGATAAATCCAAATAATTCACATAAAAGTCTTTCCAACATCATTATTTTCTCTTTACACAATCATTATGTCCTCAACCGAGTTCTTAGAATAAGGGTAAATGACGTCTATACTAAGCTCAAGTGTTTAGATAATCATGGTGATGAAAGAAAGGCTTAATGTGGGCTCGAAAGGGTTAAAACTAAGGGGGTCGCAACTTGTGCGCACAAAATAGGGAACATGGATGTTTGAATTTGTGGTGTTAACCCTAATGCCTTAATCATTTCCAAAATCAGAGAGTTTATTGACTTAAAAGCTTTGAAAATCACATAGAATAAGTTCTAGTACTCTAGAGTTCATTAAAAGCTATGGCAAGCAGTTATGAGGCATATGTATATCAATTTAAACAAAGAACTTATGAATCACTCATCAAAGATGTATATAAAGTTCTAAAGCTCACATAAGGTTCATATGATTCATACTTATCTTATCATGCTTGTTTATATGCCAATTTACATGCATTATCTTCAAGTTATAACACTTAATCACAAAATATTAACAAACAAATTCAAGTTGTAGTGATTATCTTTATTACCATAACATATTCATTTATGTTCATTTATGTCATTGACAAGTTAAATGGCAACTTAAGATTCATAAAAACACTAAGTTAAAACAAAAAGATTCAAAAAAACAATTTTTTTTTTTCAATTTTTTTTTTGAATTATTATTTTTGAATTTTTTTTTTTTGGAAAATTAAAATTGTAAACCATTCCCCCACACTTAAATTCTACATTGTCCTCAATGTAGGAAAATACGAAGTAATTAAACATAAAATCAAAGTAAGGAAGATGATTTACGAAAATAATAGGAAAACATTAAATAAACAAAATAAAAGAGAGTGAAGGGTAGAAGGATAGCAAATCTGTATTGACGACTCCTTCACATCTCGGGAACACATTGGGTTGCCTCCCAACAAGCGCTTGAAGTTTAACGTCCATCCAGCCTAGACAGAGATGCAAGTTAGTTAGTTAGAGATGTACGTTAATTAAGAATGCAAGTTAGATATGCAAATTGAAGTTAAAGATGCAATTTGAGTTAAAGATGTAAATTAGAGGAAGAGTGCAATGCAAGTTAAACTAAATATGCAAGTTAAGTGAAAATGCAAGTTAAATGAAAGATGAAATACAAGTTAGAATGAAAGATGAAATGCAAGTTAGAATGAAAGATGCAAGTTAGTTAAACTAAAGATGCAAGTTAACTTTGTCATGACAAATAATGTAAATTAAGATATAAACAATATTTATATGTCGAGGGAAGTCAAAGATATATATGGTTCACATAGCCTCAAAGTTTAAATGGAGACTTATACGTCCGTGTGGCCCAAGTAAATATCTTGGATTAATTCAACTGTTTGGGCAAGTTCAAAGGTGACCAGGTTAGAAAGAATACACATAAGAGGCAGGGCTAATTTTTTAGACCCAAAACCCGTTATGAGTACCGTCTCTTGTCCTAGACATCACCCTCGAAAATTTCTTACTCCAGAGGAATTAAGATGACTCAAGTGTTAACAATCACCGTGGGTGAGAGTTAACAAAAGAGTCTTCGTCGATAAAGATCAAAATCTAAATTTCGAAACACAAGTGATCTACATATAGCCGAGACTAATGCATGAATGCAAGAACTATTTACAAGTATGTTTTTTATGCACAATTTACAAATATAACATGAAATTTACGTATGAACAATTTATACAAGTATGAACAATTTATTTACAAGTATCGTTTTATTCACAAGTAATGATATTTACAAAACAATTTCTCATTAACAAACTAACATAAGTATAAGATTTATTTAACAATTTAGATTTACACTAACACAAAGTGAAGATAAATAAATATTTTTACGAATAAATGAAGAAAAAGAAATTTTTTATTTTTTATTAATTAATTTTTTTTTTCTGAATTTAAAAATTAAATAAATGAAGAAAAAGAAATTTTTTAATTTTTAATTTTTTTTTTACGAATTTTATGTTTTTTTAATTACAAAAAAAATAAAAATAAGGAAAAGTGAATATTTACCATAAGCATTTATGAACAATTAAAAAGAATGAACATTATGTACAAGTATGAACAAGAATAATATAACAAGTAAGAGAATTATAAACAAATATAAATGAAAATCTATTATGAACAAGTATGCATGTATACTATGAAATATAAAAGTTATGAAAAATTTATGAACAAGTATAAAAGGTAACAAGTAACATATATACAACATTTATTTACAAGTATGAATTAACACTAACATAAAGCTAAGATAAGATTATTTTTTTTTTATTTCAAATTTCAAAAAGTTAATGGAATAAAAAGTTAATGAAATAAAGTTAGTGGAATAAAAAGTTAATGGAATAAAAAGTTAATGGAATAAAAAGTTAGTGGAATAAAAAGTTAATGGAATAAAATTAATGGAATAAAAGTTAATGGAATAAAAGTTAATGGAATAAAAAGTTAGTGGAATAAAAAGTTAATGGAATAAAAAGTTAATGGAATAAAATTAATGGAATAAAAGTTAATGGAATAAAAAGTGAATGGAATAAAAAGTTAGTGGAATAAAAAGTTAATGGAATAAATTAAAAGTTAAAGGAATAAAGAAAAAGTTTATGGAATAAAATTAAAGTTAATGGATTAAAGAAAAAGTTAGAAAGTGTAAAGAAAAAAAAAATTAAAAGTAAGGAAAAGTGAATATGTACAATATGCATTTATGACAAGTACAAATTAAATTAAATTATGAACAAGTATGATAGAATTTTAAATTTACATAAACAATTTGAATATGAACAAATATATAAAAAAAATTATGGACATTTATGAACAAGTATATATTAGAGATTATGAATAAGTAAAGTATGATCATTATAAAATAATAAGAACAAAAAAAAGATGGATAAATAAAATATAAACAAGTAAGTAAAGGTTATAAACAAATATAATATTAACAAAAGTAAAATTTATAAACAAGTATAATATGCACAATTTATATACATACACTAACAAATTAAAATGATTTTCAATTTCCCCGGCAACGGCGCCAAAAATTGACTACGCCCAAACTACGCATTAAATTAAACACGTAATTTGAGTATTGTGCAATTTAAACCCTTTTTGTGTAGATGTAGTATTGGTAAATAGGGATCGTTCTTAACCGGGGAAATTAGGGAACATTAATAATGTGTTAGTGGGAGATGAATAAAAGAATAATGAATTAAATAATTAAATAATAAAAGAATTAAATAATCAAAGAATTAATAAATTAAAGAATAGATGAATGAGAGAATAAAGAAATAAAAGATTCAAAGAATAAAGAATTAAAAGAATAAAAGAATAAAAAATAAAAGGGATCAAAGAATAAAAGAATAAAAGAATAAAAGAATAAAAGAATAAAAGAATAAAGAATAAAAAGGGGGGTTTTGAAAAGATTTGTAATTTAAGCTAAAGACAACACTAACTAAAAATTAAAATGTAAATGTTCATGCTAATTAGAACTTACAAACCATAGAGTAGTTTCATAGACAAAACCCACACTTTTACGTAAGTAATTTCGAATTAACAATCACATTAATTCTAACATTTTGCTCATAATAAACCAATCACGAAATCCTACCTTCATCATCTCAAATACTTACATACATCTTTCAATATTATAAATGCATCAACCATTAATGTGCGTCAAACATCAATATGCTTCAAACATTTACAACATGATTTACCTTAAGTTTATAATTAAATGCGCCGACAGCGATCAACATTTAATCTCTTCAATTCTACTCTAAGTGCACCGACAGCGGATAAAACACTTAACATCAAATTGAAGTTTAAGCACTAAAACATATGAAGTAAAAGAAATTCAAAAAGTAAAACACATGGAGATTGCATTCTTACTTACAAATGTTAGAAAGAAAATACCAAGAACAATAGTAAAGAAGAAATGAAAATAACATAAAAATAACATAAATTACGAATAAGAATTAAAAGAAAACTAATTAATAAGAAAATCTACAAGAAGTAAAAATGGTCCCCAAAAATGTCTCTCAAAAGAGAGAAACAAAAGAACTAACTAAGAACTAAGAACTAAGAACTAAGAAAGAAATGGAAGAATGAAACTAATTGGGGACTCCCCAAATACATGAAATGACCTCCCTATTTATAGAGGGAATGCCACAATTGTTTAATTAAAAGTAAAAAATTAAAATATAAAAATAGCAATAAAATAGTACATGAAGAAGTGATGGAAATGATGAGATTGGGTGGGAAAAGATGCTGATTTTGGGGCAAATATGCTGATTTTGGGGAAAAGTGGCTGATTTTTAGCTTGGGCTGCTGGATTTCAGTAGCTTCCCACCGAATTTCCTTGCGATTTTCAGTGGTTTCTCATATTTCGTCCATAATTTCTTCGTTATAATTCCGATCGGGACGATTCTTTCACCAAAATGCTCCAAATTCCAAGCTTTATTTATTTCTACAAAAATATCACAAAATAAATTAATTTGTCTAATTATTTATTATTTTAATATTAAAAGTCAAGTATAAAGGGTATAAAATAATATAAAATAACGCTTATTTGAGGACCTATTATGCAGCTCGTGAGTCCATCACTTGAGCTAAGTATCCCTGGCACCCTTTCCTCAACAACTTACTTGCCTTCAGGGCTGAAATCACTCCGACAGGAGTTGCTCGTTGTATTCCCTGAAAGGTGGTTTCTGGTAATCCCGGACTCCGAAAAGTAACCTTCTTATCGACACATTCGATAGAAGCATGATGGAGCGTCAACCAGTCCATTCCCAAAATTACATCAAAGTCGTGCAAGTCCAAGAGTATCAAATCTGCCATCAGACCAACATCACCTACCATTACGGGACACACCCGCAACACTTGATTTACCACAAATACATCTCCCGTGGGTGTACTCACACCCAAGTCACAGTCCAAGGCGGACACCTCTCTACCCGCCAACAACTCACAGTCCCGTGATATAAATGAATGAGTAGCTCCGGAATCAATTAAAGCACAAACATCATGCCCAAAGATCGTGAGTGTACCTGTCACAACACCAGGTGCTGCCCTGGCCTCCTTCTGCGTAACAGCAAAAACTCGGGCCTGTGGTCCAGCTGCTCACCCACGGCCCCGGCCCCTCTGTCCATTAGCCGCTCCAGTACCACCTCCTCGAGTACTCCCAGTTCCGGAAACTGCAGCTGTGCTCCGCCCCTGATCTGCTCCACTCCGACCAGCGCCACCACCTTGTGGCAAAGATGGACACTCCCTCCGATAGTGGCCCCGCTCGCCACAGAAGAAACAGATAACACTGGAAGCATCGCGAGCAAAACCACCACCCTGCCGTCCGGTGGAAGCAACCGAAGTCGCGCTCGCCTACGGAGCAGTCTGCGCCCTAGGCGCTCGGAATCCGGGACTCTAATAGTTACCAGGCCTGCCATAACGATCATTGTCTGCAGATGAGGCTCCACCATAACGTCCCTTCTTCGGGGCTCTCTAACCATATGATCCAGGATATGAACGCTCTCGACGTTGTCCACCACCAGAGTATTGTGGACGTGTCGGAAGACTGGCCTCAACCCGCACTGCGGCATCTGACAACTCCCTGAAAGTAGCAAAAGCTCCGGCCGTCACAATGGCCCGTATCTCACCCCGTAGGCCAAGCTCAAACCTACGACATTTCTCAACCTCAGTAGACACAAAGGTAGGAGCAAAACGAGCTAGCATCTGAAATTTCTGCTCATACTCAGCTACAGACATGCTCCCCTATTGGAGCTGCAGAAACTCGGTCTCCCTAGCATCACGGAATGAACGGGGATAACACTGATCCAGAAACCATTCACGAAAGGTCTCCCAAGTCACTGTGCGGGCATCCCAACCCGACAACTCCAGAGTGTACCACCACTCATAAGCAGATCCATCGAGCAAAAAGGTAGCCAAAACAACTCGCTCCTCAGGAGGATAGTGCATCACATCAAAAATCCGCTCGAACAGAGAAATCCAATGGTGAGCATCCTTGGGATCCGCTCCACCACTAAACACCGTAACCCCAAGACGCTGGGCTCGCTCGATAGAAGCACTCTCGGCATCGCCATCAGGTCGTGGAGGGGGTTCGCGTCGCGGAGGCATGGCCGGTCGTCCTTCTCTGAAAGAGGCATAAGTTAGTATAAAAATCAAGGCACACCCGAGTGCCAGACACGAATAGTAAACCTAGGCTCTGATACCAATTGACAGGACCCACCCCGATTATCGCCTCGATAATTGGGAAGCATCCTGCTCCCGTCTGACAATCGATTCCAAAAGACTGGAAAACTAAATAATATTACAACACACCCATTGTCAGACCAGGGAGATTAAACAAATACATCCGACTGGACGTCAAGTCCATAGTTTCACAGAGCATAACAATACAAAACAGGTTAAAGAACAAATCCTACTCTGTGAACTAACTACTCCGCAACGGAAAACTTTATGCCTCCGCCTCTGCCTCGGCGCTTGCCCCCGTGCTTGTACCACGACCTGGAGGGAATTTAAAACAACAAAGTGTGAGTGGACCGAAACATAAGTTTTACAGAAAACAGTTTTTCCGAAATCGGGTTCGCCCTCCAGTTTTGTAACACGCATGCATAACCGAATATTCAGAAATCACGTATTAAACCTTTGAAAAACTCTTTTTCCGGAAACACATGAAAAACGTTACAGAAAATCGTCATAACTCATGTAAAACCATTTAATATTACCAGATTCCAGAAACTGTCATTTTGAAACATCAATTGCACAAATCAAGTAAAAGTGTATCAATAATCACAGTTAAGCCGTTGGATCCATCCGAGTCTTTAAACTCAATATTAGGCCTTCCCGGGATATCAACGAGTCTTTAAACTCAAAACATGATTAGTAGGCCTCGGGGGTATCACAATCATCGAGTCTTTAAACTCACGAGTCTTTAAACTCAATATGGGTCCTTAAACCCAATTTTCGGGCCCGCCCCCGTCATCAACAAACCGGGTCTTTAAACCCAAAACCAGATCCAACAATCAACCGGGTCTTTAAACCCAAAACCGTTTTTAAAACACAATAAACCAGGATTCATTCACAAACCGTTTTCCAACATCATTCCGAAATCATATCACATCATAGTAGGACTTATGTCCGAATTCACATGCAAATTCCAACACATGCAATTTCCGAAAATCACTTCACAATTATGATCAAAACATCATAAATCCGTAACATGCATAATCATATCCAGATACTTCATCAAAATCATCACGCATGCATAAGCGAAAACCGTAACCTCGAAATGCGTGAACTACGATAAATATCTCGAAAAATGTGAAAACACGTAAAACCGATATATCATATCACCATCGTAAAATCATATGTAAAACCATAAGATAAACAAGAAAAATAGGCATGCATGCCCAGTTTAGAAATCAAAAAGTCCACTCACAGTCTTAGGACGCGTCAATCGCGTCCCATGCGTCCCACGCGCTCCTCCGTAGCTTCGGAAGTGTCTGGGCCTGTAAAAACGTACAAGAGGGTTACAAACATACTCAAATAGCTCGTATGATTTTTCCCTAATTTTCCCTGATTTTTCAGCGAGATTAAACTTAGAGACTTAACCTTCCAGACTCCCAAAATTATCCCGAACGACTCCCGAACAACTTGAATCCTAAAGGTAAAATGTTAATTAGACTGAAAGGAACAATTTCTATGTTGACCGTGATCGGAGTTAACCTCGCACGCGCCGTCACGCGCAGCCCAAAGTGGCTGTGCGTGAAGGCCACGCGCCAAGCTACAGTGTCTTCGTTCTTACCCGGGTAGACTGATAAACGGGTCTATTACCCGCGACTCAACCCGACCAGTTCAAGCTCAATTCTCAATCAATTCCTCTCGTTTTTGATCCTATTATCTTCTCTAATCCGTTAATTTTAGGTCTGTGCTGATGATCAACGTCGACAAACACCTAATCGACCCAACTCAAGCTCAAATAGTTGAACAAGTCGACTTCTGGAACTCACCCAAACTAACTCCATTCTCAAATTAATTTCACCATTAGCTTAAGGGGACCTATACGAACACAATAGCACAAACAATTGAACTCGCCGTTACCTGGAAGTCGTCGTCCTCAAGCTCGAAAATTCTCAGAACCAGGGAGCTCAGTTCTTGGCCAATTCGTGAGTGTCGTCCTTCGAAATCGATGTGGTTGGTTTCCTTTTGCTCCCAGAAGACTAGAACGGCCCTTAGTTTAGCTCGAATGTCCCCACAATTTGATCTTCAATTTTCCCTCCAACTGGTTTTTCTTTCGAACTGGAACTTGGGTTCTTGGGCAATCCGTGCTCGAAACCCTTCAGTTCTTGCACGGTCGAGATTCAATCACCCCGAGAAAACTCCCTACGTGTTTAGATTTGTCTCTCAAGCAGTAGAAATCGAATTCAGAGTTTCCCCCCCAAAAACCCGAACTGTTTCCTCGCGGTTTTCTCTCAATCTCTCTCAGTCTCTCCACAGCCGAATGACTCCAAATGAGCACCCAGACTCAAAGGAAGTCAGCTAATCGATCAAAGCGGCCAGCAACCCGTGGGAGGCACTCTGAATCCCTCTGGAAAATGTTTCCCGCACACAGAGCCCACGACCATTTTTAAAACTCCCCGTGCACTGAAGCTCTGCACAGCCACGATGGGGTGCTTCCAATACCTCAATTTCCATAACAATCCCACCGTCCAGTCCACTACAGCAAAAACAATTGGGTCGTGTAAGACCACCACGCACGGTGGTGCAGTAACCAGACTCCCACGGCTGCACACTCTGTTTTTCACGGTGGTGAACAGTACCCCGTGTAAAAAGACCAAAATGCCCCTCTGTGCAATAATTACCAAATTTCCCTCCAACTTCTGTGACCCGTATCTCGGTCATCCGACGTCCGTATCACGCGTGCCGCCTGTCGTCGTACTCAAGGCGTCGAGACGAACATAACGGTCTTCGAGTCAAATGAGTATCAATTGTCAAACAAAAAGTCAACTTTTTCCCTTTATAACGTCCAATTTACGATAATGCCCCCTGAACTTCCGAACATCATAACTTTCACCTCGGGCGTCCGAATCGGACGTGCCACCTGTCTATGAACTCGTAACGTCCCGAACTACGTCACGGTCATCGCTCAACGTCCGTTTGACCTCCCAATCAAAAAGTCAACAAATTGACCACACAAATCACAGGGGTAAAAACGTCATTTTATTCAATATTTTACAATATTACATTTTCAGAATGTCCGGGGCGTTACAAAAGATATGTGGGATCTCATCCCAAATCCATTTATCATCATAAAACACAATTTCCCAAACCACTGAAATCATATTTATCCGATATATTTCAAATCCAAGAACCTGTCACTGTAAAATAAAGCTACGCGCGTGCTAACTGGGGTCTCAAACCCAAATCCCTCCAGGGTCCACCCAGGTCAATGTTCGTATATCAATGACCTTCCTTGGAGGTAACGAACCATGCCCATCCTGAGAGTAAGGAACCCAACTGTGGGGCGACTCCACTCAGTCAGTGCTCCGTGACTACTCCGGGGTCAACCCAGGCCAACGACCCTCCCCAGAGGAGACAATCATATATAAAGGATCGAATATGAAAAACCTTTTGAAATCATTCTTGAAACCTTTCAAGGATTCATGCCCCGCCCTCACTAGCCGTCATGAATCATAAATCCTTTCAAGGGTTCATGCTCATTCCCATAAACCGTCATGACCCGTAAAATCCTTTCCAAGGGTTCATGCCGGTTCCCATAAACCGTCATGAACCATAAAAACCATTTCTAGGGTCCCTGACTCGAAATCACCATCATTACATATAACTGGGCCCTAGGCCCGAATCCACATACAAACTGGACCCATGGTCCGAATCGTAAACCAACTGGGCCTTATGTCTGATTTCGTAAATCAGATGGGTCTCATGCCCAATTCCATATTTCCAAATCCGAAACCAATTTAAGAACCAATTGGGCCTCCGACCTGAGAATGTAACTAAAAGAGATAACAAGTCCGAGGGTTTCCGAAACAAAGGGGTCTCGAACCCGAATTTACTTTTTCAATTCCAAAACCATTTCATGAAATCATATCCAAAACCATAAGTACGGAAAATCAGTATAAAACCGGAAAACCTCGATTTACCTGCAAGCACGTAAATCGCCTCGAAATACGTGAAACCACATAATTCACAACCATCCAATTCATAATCATAGAATCATATAAAACATTTATGCATGCATCACAGTTTAGAAATCAAGGTCCATTCACAGATCGTCCGAAGCCGCGCCTCGATACGCATGCCATAAACGTCTCCCGGGTCATCCATTGGGCCTCCATAAAATATCTGGGCCCCACTAAATTCCAAAACGCAACCTTTTCGTAATTCGCGTAATAGTACCCTTGAACTTTCGTGAACTGTAACTTCGCCGTCGAACGTCCGAATTCGACGTGCCGCATGCCTACGGATTCGTATCATCCCGATCTACGTAACGGTCCACGCCCCTCGGCCATCAGACATCCCGGTCCAAAAGTCAACTATTTTCCTCTTTTAATCAAAATTACCGAATTGCCCCTTAACTTCCGGACGTCATAACTTCTTCCTCGAATGTCGGAATTAAATGTGCCACCTGTCTATGAACTCGTGACGTCACGAAATATGTCACGGTCAAAGTCCATTTGACCGGCCGAACGAAAAGTCAACGTTTTGCCCACGCTAGAGGCAAAATGATCATTTGCATCGTTCGTCCGATTTCGCCTAACTAATCACGGATTAACCTCACTAATCGTGATTAGTCACTAATGTAACACCCCAGAAAATCGTAGATTGTAATATTATAAAATATTGAATGAAATGACATTTTTACCCCTAGGAATGGTAGGGTCAAATTGTTGACTTTTTGATTGGTGTGTCAAACGGACTTTGACCGATGGCCGTGACGTAGTTCGGGACGTCACGAGTCCATAGACAGGTGGCACGTCCAATTCGGACAAACGGGGAAGAAGTTGTGACGTTCGGAAGTCCAGGGGCATTTTCGTAATTTGGATAAAATAAGTGAAAAAGTTGACTTTTTGAAATACAATGAATTTTCACATGACAGGACCCGTCCCAACTGGACGTCAAAAACCGTGCCCGGTCCTGCTCCCGTCTGACAAGTCAACTAAAGGTCCGAAACTCACCTTCAGTGCTTGCTAGACAAGGGATGTTTGCGCGGATTTCTGCTGCTGTCACTGCCTCACGATCAGTCCTGAACGTCGTACCACGGCCTGGAGGGTCACAAAACAGAAAAGGTGTGAGTGGACAAAAATGACCTCTTATAAAAACATTGACCAAAATACATTCTTACCCTCCAGTTTTCACAAACTTGCATGCATATCGTAAAACATGAGTGACCGATAGAATCAAAACATATTTTCTCATGGTCCATAAAACTCATGTTCACCAAATCAGTTCATGTTATAAAACATCAAATCCCGGCTCTCAGGCCAAAACATGTGAAGACATAATCACTGGCCATAAAGACCAAAAATCCGTACTCAATACCAGTACATCATCACAATCAATACCAATCAGCACTACTCACCAGTGCACAATAAATATATCAATCCTAACAATCCGCACTACTCACAAGTGCACAAAATATCACAAATCACATCTGCACTACTCACAAATGCACAATCAATCAACTGCACTGCTCACAAGTGCTGCACTACGCGTAGGCCAATATCCAGTCACTCTCTCGGGAACAGACACCTCTGGGCTCAACCCCCTCGGGCTCAGTCACCTCTGGGCGAACACATCCCCAGGTTCAGACACCTCCGAGTGGTACCTCCAGGTTCAGTCTCATCCGAGAAGCTGACTACCATAGGATCAACTCCGGATCCTACAATCACATCCCCCAAGCTCCGGTCGTCTGGGTAATCCCCCCAAGCACCGACCGTTTGGGAATATCACAATCACAATGAAAACCATCCCGGGAATTACATCCCAAAACATTTCAATCAAATCTTGACTTCATACCAAGTCAAGATCATTCTCAACTGGGTCTTAAGCCCAAAATACCATTTACACGTACTTCTTTAAAATCACCTTTTAATTCAATAAAATATTCTAGAAATCATCATTGACTCACCAACAAAGTCAAAATATCATTTTAGAAATCATTTAAATTCCGGGCCTAGCCCAAAACATCAGTTGCACGTTCCTCGTAAAACAAGCCCGAAAGACTGATTAAAATAATCATAAAATCCCAATAAATCATTAATTTCACAATTTCACAAGTGACTCCAAATCCGAGTCAAAATCACTATTCACTTGGGTTCTCATGCCCAAAATAACATTATCACGCAAATCCATGCGTTGCAACCTCCGTTGCCATTTTCACGTAAATCCACGAAATTGACCCTTGACTCATTCCCGAGTCACAACATCATTTTTCAATCCATGACTCAATAATCCGAGTCCAAACATTATTTTCAATCAATTTCCATCCCGGACTCATAAACCAAGTCCAAACGTCATTTTTACCAAATTTCGTAATTTCTCGAAAATCGCCCAAAAATAATAATATAATATTCATAAAACTGAGAAATTACCGGATTGAAACATAAATCATGCCCAAGCATATAAAATCATATAATAAGGCATTAAAATCATATATGCATGCATCACGGTTAGAAAACAAAGTCCACTCACACACACCGTCCAAAACGGTCCGTTTCTGGGCTGCACGTTTTTCCGTAAAATCTGGAAATCACAACTCCTGTCCAAAATCATTATAGAGGGTTACTAACATCTCAAAATACAACATATAATTTTTCCCAATTTTTCGGGATTTAAATACGTATTTTTAACGTAATACAAAACTTCGGATATGCGGAACACTATCGAAACAATATCCGATTTCACCGAAATCAACGTCAAAATGTTCGTTACACTGAGAGGATCAAAAGTCATGTTGACCTCACCTTGAGACTAGGCCGGACGCGCCCCCACGCGCCGCCGTGAGTGGCTGCGCGTGAAACCCACGCGCCAGCTACAGTGCTGTCTCCCTCACCCGTTTGTCTGGTAAACGGGTCGTTTAACCCGCGATCAGACCCGGTTCCAATCCTAACAATTCGACACTGAATTCATCAATTGAGCATTCAAACAGCTTCGAATTAAGTTCAATTTAAGATCTGTGGACACAATTACAATCGAACTTACATCAAACCTCATGATCACAGTTGATTATTCGAAGAACACCCCGCACACTGTTCATCCTCAGAACTCCCTCAATTTCAATCGATTTCTCTCAATTGATGAAACCAGAAGCTTCAGTGGATTCAGGTAAACTCTTTCCCCTTCTCAATTGCATCAATTCATGGCTCAAACGCCACGACTCAAACTCGATTCTTCGTCACTGTGCAACTATGGAGTTCAGTCAATTTCAATCAGTTTCTTCCAATTGATGGATCCAGAAGCATCGTGGGATCCTCAGGAACAAAATCCCCAGCTAAATTTCAACACTCAAAGCCTCCAATTCCTCGACTCAATCTCGAAAATTCTGAAAGTTTCCTTCCTCAGTTCTACCTCAATTCGATCTCAATTCCACTTAGTTCCTTCTACAAAATTGATCGTAGTAATCCCAGAAGACTGAAACTGAACCCAATTTCGATCAACAAGGCTCAATTCATCCAATTTGATTTTTCCTCCCAAAAACCCAATTTTCGTATTCCCAGTTTTCAGCCACTCTCAATCTCCCGTGTTTACCCAGTTGAGTTAGTCTCAACAAGCACTCGATTTTGCCCTCAAAACCTGTTAGAAATGGCAGCCAACACTCTCCAATTATGCTGCTCAAAACTCACGGGTAAGAAGAACAAAGAAGGAGAAAATTAAGGAGAAAATGGAGGAAAATGATGAAGGATAAATGATGATGTTGTAATGATGGTGTTGGGAGGGAAACATGGAGCTGGAATCAAGGGATGGGTGACACTTGTCACTCATCCGGATGTGCACAGTCACCGGGTACTATTCATAATAAAATATTATTTTATTCCCTGTTCGTTCGGTTAATCGAGCCCGATTCCGTGACCATAACTTCGTCGTCAAATCTCCGATTTCGGCATGCCGCCTGTCGTTGGATTCGTATCGATGAGACCTACGTAACGATCCTTGGCCCTCGTCCATCGGACCTCCCGATCAAAAAGTCAACATTTGGCCCCTAATATGCCAAATTACCAAAATACCCCTCAACTTCCGCACGCCATAACTTTCACTACGAATGTCGGAATCGAACGTGCCACCTGTCTATGAACTCGTGACGTCCCGAACTACGTCACAGTCACCGACCAAAGTCCATTTGACCGCCCGAACTAAAAGTCAACATTTTGCCCACGCTAGGGGCAAAACGGTCATTTTGCACGTTTCGTCCGATTTCACTCAACTAATCCCCGATTAGTCATTCTAATTCATGATTAATTAATACAATCCCGATATTCGGGACGGGTCATTACATCACACGACCCGAAGGCCGTTGGATAGGGTGATACTGCACTGTATAGATCCATCATGTGATACTGTCTCCTCCGGATGTGGTACCCCGGAGCGGTCACGGCGCATTGCCTGCGAGGGGTCATTCTACGGAGGTGCCGGACCGTAGGATGACTCAGGAGCAGGATTGCTATGATTGGACGTCTGGGACGTCGAGCGTCTGGGACACTAGGCATCTGGGATGCCATACCCGAACTGGGTTCGGAGGTTGGACTCGGGATTTGAGACCCCGGGTGGCACGCGTAGCCTTGGGACTGTGACCATTATTGGACGACAGGGACGTCAGACATCTGGGATGTCGAGATCAGAGTGTATAGTGCAGTAGCTGTGATTATATTACATTTATGGCTTAATATAATGCTTGTGGTATATTATATGTATTTATGGTTTTAAATACTGATGCATGCATGTTTGGAAAACGGAGGGGTAAATTATATATTTTACTTATTAAACTGTTTTATAAACCTGAGTTTCGGCCCACTCACCTTTCATGTTTTGGTAACCCCTCCAGGGCGTGCTGCTGAGGTTGGTGAGGACCCCGAGGCTGAGGCATAGATTCATACTGCGCACCTGAACCCCTGTTGGGTCGGATTACCCGCAGGATTTTCTAGAGTCATGCTCGGATTTTATATTTTGGACTGTATCCCTTGTCTGACATCTGTTAAATTCGGTTTATGTATAAATTTATTTTTCAGACGTTTATGCATTTTAGTTTTTAAGGTTAAAATTGGAATTTTGGTTCGGGTGTCAGACGGGAGTAGGGCACGTCCCCTTGTGGTCCCCGAGGGATCGGGGCGGGTCCCTGTCAGCTTGGTATCAGAGCACTAGGTTGTGGTCAGGATGTTAGACTAGCGGTTAGTACTAGGTACTTTTCGAGTCTAAAGATGCTGTTATCTAATCTATGCCTCTTAACAGCTGGTTATGCCTCCGAGGAGAATCCCTCCAGCATGGACCGATGAGGAACTTGAGAGAGAGATGGAATGCGCTAATATTGAGCGGGCTCAACGGTTGGGAGCCACATGGGAGGTCTTTCGTGCTCGGTTCTTAGATCAGTACTACCCGCGATCCTTTCGCTCGACACGAGAGGCAGAGTTCCTGCGACTGGAGCAGGGGGATATGTCCGTGGCAGACTATGAACAGACTTTCGGGAAGCTTTCCCGTTTTGACTCAGCTTTTGTGAGTACTGAGGAGGACAAATGTCAGAGACTTGAGTTGGGACTCCAAGGAGAGATACGGGTAGGTGTGACGGCTGCCAATTATACGACTCTGAGGGACATGGTCGACGCTGCAGTTCATGTCGAGGCCAGTCTGGCGGCACACCAGACACGACAATCTTCTGGCGAGGGGCGACGTCGGGATCGTCCATACCTTGGGCCAACGGGCCAGAGGAATAACAAGAGAGGAAATTACAGAGGAGCACCTTCATCATTGCGAGGTCGTGGCTGGTCAGGTCGACATAGGGGCTCTCAGAGGAGCGGATCGAGATTTAGTTCTGGACAACATCAATCTTGGAGTGGTGCATCAGGAGGGTCTTGGGATGGACCGAGGACAGTTAGTTGTTTTGTGTGTGGAGGAGCGGGCCACTATGCCCGAGATTTCCCATTGTTGTCGAGGAACAACGATACTGGAGGTGCTAGTGTTGCACAGAGTTCAGCTTCCAACACTGCCGGAGGCCGAGGACAGGGTGCTAAGCGTGGCGCGCGTGGGTTCGGACAGACTGCGGGGCCTAGGGCTCGTGTTTTTGCAGTGACTCAGAAGCAGGCGAGGTCAGCCCCAGGCGTTGTTACAGGTACACTCCATATCTCGAACCTTATTGTACGAGTATTGATGGATGCGGGGGCTACACATTCTTTTATTTCGAGGAGTTGTGCTGGTATGCTAGATTGGGAGGTATCAGCCTTAGATAACGAGATGGGTGTTGGCACTCCGATGGGCATCGTGTACTTAGTAAATCAGGTGATTCGGAGGTGCCCGGTGAGAATTGAGGATGTGGATCTACCAGCAGACTTGATTATTATGGACATCCATGACTTCGATGTGATTCTAGGGATGGATTGGTTATCGGAGCATGGGTCGCTTATTGATTGCTGTAGTCGGCAAGTGTTTCTGCGGAGTCCGGGTTTGCTGGAAGTTACCTTCCGGGGGGAGCGTGATGGTTCACTTCCTGAAGTGATTTCTTCACTTGCTGCTACCAAACTTCTACGGAAGGGCTGCCAGGGCTATCTGGTGCATGTTGTGTCGGAGCAAGTTAATACTCCGAGTATCGAGGAGATACCAGTGGTGCGGGAGTTTCCGGATGTGTTCCCGGGAGATTGAGTTTACCATTGAACTACTCCCCAGTACCCGACCTATATCCCAGGCACCATACCGGATAGCGCCGGTAGAATTACGGGAACTTAAAACATAGTTGCAAGAGTTGGTTGATTTGGGATTCATCCAACCGAGTACTTCACCGTGGGGAGCACCGGTGTTGTTTGTGAAGAAGAAGGAGGGGAGTCTCCGTTTGTGTGTGGATTACCGACAGCTCAACAAGGTGACGCTGAGGAACCAGTATCCTCTACCCAGGATCAATGACTTATTCGACCAGTTGCGGGGAGCACAGTGCTTCTCGAAGATTGATTTGCGATCTGGGTATCATAAGCTGAGAATTGCGGAAGGAGATGTTCCGAAAACGGCATTTCGAACCCGTTACGGACACTACGAATTCCTTGTGATGCCTTTTGGTTTGACGAATGCTCCAGCAGCATTCATGGATCTGATGAACAGAGTCTTCCAACCCTACTTGGATAAGTTTGTGATTGTGTTCATCAATGATATCTTGGTGTACTTGAGGAGTGCCCAAGCACATGAGGAACACCTACGGCTGGTGTTAGGGGAGCTGAGATAAGAACAGTTGTACGCCAAACTGAGTAAGTGCCAGTTTTGGCTGAGCAGCATTGGTTTTCTGGGACATGTGATTTCGGCTGATGGGATCAGCGTGGATCCCCAGAAAACAGAAGTGGTGACTAACTGGGCCAGACCGACAACAGTGACAGAGGTACGGAGTTTTGTCGGGTTGGCAGGCTACTATCGGAGATTCGTGGAAGGTTTCTCCAAGATTGCTGCACCATTGACGCGATTGACTAGGAAAGGGGTGAAATTCATCTGGGACGAGCAGTGTGAGCAGAGTTTTCAGGAATTGAAGTATCGTTTGTGACAGGACCCACCCCGATTATCGCCTCGATAATCGGGAAGCATCCTGCTCCCGTCTGACAATCGAACCCAAAAGGCCGGAAAACTAGTTAAAATTTACAACACACCCATTGTCAGACCAGGGAGATTAAACAAATACAGGCGACTGGACGTCAAGTCCACAGTTTCACAGAGCAATATTACAAAACAAATTAAAGAACAAGTCCTACTCTGTGAACTAACTACTCCGCAACGGAAAACGTTATGCCTCCGCCTCTGCCTCGGCGCTTGCCCCCACGCTTGTACCACGACCTGGAGGGAATTTAAAACAACAAGGTGTGAGTGGACCGAAACATAAGTTTAACAGGAAAAACAGTTTTTCCGAAAACGGGTTCGCCCTCCAGTTTTGTAATCCGCATGCATAACCAAATATTCAAAATTTGTGTATTAAACTTTTGAAAACTCTTTTTTCGAGACACAAGAAAAACGTTACAGGGATCGTCATAACTCATGTAAAACCATATAATAATACCAGATTCCAGAAACCGTCATTTTGAAACATTATTTGCACGAATCAAGTGAAACATAAAACAATAATCATGATTATGCCGTTGGATCCATCCGAGTCTTTAAACTCAACATTGGGCCTTCCCGGGATATCAACGAGTCTTTAAACTCAAAACACGATTAGTAGGCCTCGGGGGTATCATAATAATCGAGTCTTTAAACTCACGAGTCTTTAAACTCAATTTTCGGGCCCGCCCCCAAAATCAACATACCGGGTCTTTAAACCCAAAACCAGATCCAACCATCAACGGGGTCTTTAAACCCAAAACCGTTTTTACACATAATAAATCAGGATTCATCACAAATCTTTTTCCAACATTATTCCAAAAACATTTCTCATCGTAACAGGACTCATGCCCGAATTCACATGTACATTCCAACACATGCAATTTCCAGAAAATTACTTCACAATATGATCAAACATCATAAATCCGAAACATGCATATTCATAACCAGATACTTCATCAAAATTATCACGCATGCATAGGCAAAAACCGAAATCTCGAAATGCGTGAAATACGGTAAATATCTCGAAAAACGTGAAAACAGGTAAAACCGATATATCATCTCACCATCATAAAATCATACGTAAACCATGAGATAAATAAGCAAAATAGTCATGCATGCCCAATTTAGAAATCAAAAGTCCACTCACTGTCTTAGGACACGTCAATCGCGTCCCGCGTGCTCCTCCGTAGCTTCGGAAGTGTCCGGGCCTGTGAAAACGTACAAGAAGGGTTACAAACATCCCAAAATAACTCGTAGGATTTTTCCTAATTTTTCCGGATTTTTCGGCGAAAATAAACTTAAAGACTTAATCTTCCGGACTCCCGAAGTTATCCCGAATGACTCCCGATCGATTCGAACTCTAAAGATAAAATGTTATTTAAACTGTAAGGATTAATTCTCATGTTGACCGTGATCGGAGTTGACGCCACACGCGCCGTCACGCGCCGCCCAAAGTACCTGCGCGTGAAAGCCACGCGCCAAGCTACAGTACCTTCGTCCTTACCCGAATCAACTGATAAACGGGTCTAATACCCGCGACTCAACTCGACCAGTTCAAGCCCAATTCTCAATCAATTCCTCTCGTTTTTGATCCTATTATCTTCCCTAATCCTTTAATTTTAGGTCTGTAATGAAGGTTAACCTCGACTAGTACCCAAACGACCCAACTCAAACTCGAACAGTCGAACAAATCGACATTCTGGAACTCACCCAAACTAACCCCAATCTCAAATTAATTTCACCAGTAGGTTAAGGGGATTCATACGAACACAATGGTACCGTCAATTGGTCTCGCCGTTACCTGGAAGTCGTCGTCCTCAAGCTCGAAAATACTCAGAACCAGGGCACTCCGTTCCTGGCCAATTCGTGGATGTCGTCCTTCGAATTTGACGTGGTTTGTTTCCTCTTGCTCCCAGAAGACTAGAATGACCCACAGTTTAGCTCGCAAGTCCCCACAATTTGATCTTCCATTTTTCCCTCCACTGGTTTTTCCTTCAAACTGGAACTTGGGTTCCCGGGCAACACGGCTCCACACTCAACAACTTCAGCACCGTCGTGATCCTAACACTCCCAGAAGACTCCCTATGTGTTTAGTTTCGCCTCAGAGCCCGTAGGATTTGAACTCTGAGTTTCCCCCCTGAAAACCCGAAACTGTTTTCTCCCGTCTCTCTCAACCTCAGCCCTCACAATGATGCCCAAATGACCCAACCGAATCCCCCCCTCACTCTCTTACTCAGACATTCGATTCAAACGGCCAGCACCCGTGGGAGACCAGCTGGGGTTCTCTGAAACCTGCTTCCCACAAACACAGAAACCATGGCCATATTAAACTCAATCCCGTGCCTGCAACCTGCTCACTCCACTCAGTCATGCTCCCACTACCTCAATTCACATAAACAAACATTTGAACAATCCACTAAGCCATAAACAATTGATCGTACAAACCCACGGCCGCTGCTCTGTTTTCCACGGTGGTGAACAGTACCCCGTGCGGAAATTACCAAAATGCCCCCAGGGCAAAAATTACCAAACTGCCCACCAGCTTCCGTGACCCGCAACTCGGTCGTCCGACGTCCGTTTCAAGCGTGCCGCCTGCCATTGTACTCGGGGCGTCGAGACGAACATAACGGTCTTCGAGTCAAATGGATAACAATTGTCAAACAAAAAGTCAACTTTTTCCCCTTATAACGCCCAAATTACGGTAATGCCCCCGAACTTCCGAACGTCATAACTTTCACTCCGAGCGTCCGAATCGGACGTGCCACCTGTCTATGAACTCGTGACGTCCCGAACTACGTCACGGTCATCACCCAACGTCCGTTCGACCTCCAAAACTAAAAGTCAACAAATTGACCACACAAACACAGGGGTAAAAACGTCATTTTATTCAATATTTAATAATATTACATTACCAGAACGTCCGGGGCGTTACAGTTTGAGCACTGCCCCTATCCTTGCATTGCCCGATAACAGTGGAGAGTTCGTAGTTTTTAGTGATGCCTCACTACAGGGTTTGGGCTGCATGTTAATGCAGAATGGCAAGGTGATCACTTACGCATCACGGCAGCTAAAGACTCATGAGTTGAACTACCCTACTCATGATTTGGAGTTGGCGGCGGTAGTTCATGCCCTGAAGATCTGGAGACATTATCTTTTCAGTGCAACGTGCAGGATATACACCGACCACCAAAGCCTAAAGTATCTATTTACCTAGAAGGAACTCAACTTGAGGCAACGAAGATGGTTGGAGTTGATCAAGGATTATGACTGCACGATCGAGTATCATCCGGGTAAGGCTAATGTGGTGGCAGATGCACTCAGCAGGAAGTCAGCGGGATCAGTTGCACACCTGAGGATGGTGTATCTTCCTTTGCTAGTGGAACTCCGGAAGGCTGGAGTTATTTTGGATACGGATGAGCATGGAGCTTTATTGGCCAGTTTCCATGTACGGCCAGTGTTGATTGATCGGATCATTGAGGCGCAACATCAGGATCAGATACTTTGCATCTACAGGATTGAAGTTGAAGCCGGAGAAAGACAGGATTTTACCATCCGAGATGATGGGGCACTTGTGAAAATGGGCCGTTTATGTGTGCTGGCAGAGACAGAGTTACGGGGCGAGATTCTGGAGGAGGCCCACAGTTCAGCATATACTATGCATCCGGGAGGTACAAAGATGTACCGTACCCTTCGGAGCCATTATTGGTGGCCAGGAATGAAGAAGGACATTGCTGAATTTGTGAGTAAATGCTTAACCTGTCAACAGGTTAAGGCGGAGCGGCATAGACCGTATGGGGCTATGCAGCCACTTCCGATTCCCGAGTGGAAGTGGAATCACATCACCATGGACTTCGTCTTTAAGTTACCAAGGACCTGGAGTGGATTCAACGGAGTGTGGGTGATTGTAGACCGGTTAACCAAGTCAGCATATTTTCTGCCAGTGCAAGAGACTTATAAACCCAACCGACTGGCTCAATTGTTCGTGAAGGAGATCATTCGACTTCATGGTACGCTGAAATCGATAGTGTCTGATCGCGATACGCGTTTCACTTCCAGGTTCTGGCGGAGTTTACAGACTACCTTGGGGACGAATCTGCATTTCAGTACTGCTTTCCATCCACAGACTGATGGACAGTCTGAGAGGACTATTCAGACCCTAGAGGACATGATGAGGTCTTGTGAGCTGTATTTTTAGGATTCGTGGGATGCACGCTTGCCATTGATGGAATTTTCTTACAACAACAGTTACCAGGCAAGTATCGGGATGGCACCCTATGAGGCACTGTATGGTCCACAGTGCAGAACACCTATCTGCTGGATGGAGATTGGGGAGCGAGCGGCCGTAGGGCCGAAATTGATGGATATAACCCAGGAAGCAGTCCGTGTTATCAGGGAGAGGTTGAAGGCGGCAGAGGATCGCCAAAAGAGTTATGCTGATAGACGGGTTCGAGATTTGGAATTCGAAGTTGGAGATTTTGTCTTCTTGAGGTTATCCCCGTGGAAAGGGATTATTCTCTTTGGTCGATGGGGAAAATTGTGTCCACGTTTTATTGGACCTTATGAGATCGTGGAGAGGATTGGCCGAGTTGCGTACAGATTGGCTTTACCCCCAGAACTTTCTAAAGTTCACGACGTTTTCCACTTATCTATGCTACGGAAGTACGTACATGACGCCTCTCATGTACTCGAGGAGCAACCTATCGAACTCCGAGAGGATTTGAACTTTGAGGAACAACAAGTACAGATTTTGGACCGGAAGGATAAGGTACTACGGTAGAAGACTATCCCTCTCGTGAAAGTTCTTTGGAGAAATCAGAACGTGGAGGAAGCCACATGGGAGCCCGAGGCGCAGATACGGGAGCAGTTTCCTTATCTGTTTCATTAAATTTCGGGATGAATTTCCTTATGGGGGGAAGGTTGTAACACCCCGGAAATTCGTAGATTGTAATATTATAAAATATTGCATGAAATGGCATTTTTACCCCTGGGAATGGTAGGGTCAAATTGTTGACTTTTTGATTGGTGGGTCAAACGGACTTTGAACGATGACCGTAATGTAGTTCGGGACGTCACGAGTCCATAGACAAGTGGCACGTCCAATTCGGACGAACGGGGAAGAAGTTGTGACGTTCAGAAGTCCAGGGGCATTTTTGTAATTTTGATAAAATAAGGGAAAAAGTTAACTTTTTGAAATACAATGAATTTTCACACTACCCGAAGGCCGTTGGATAGGTCTCGATGCCCTGAGTCCGTAGACAGGTGGCACGCTGAAAACGGACGTCGGACGACCAAGTTACGGGTCACGAAAGTTGGAGGGCATTTTGGTAATTATTGCACTGGGGGGGGGCATTTTGGTCTTTTTGCACAGAGTTACTGTAGCACAACGTGGGGGACATCAGTGCCCCACCGTGCGTGGTGTTTCTGAACGATACAATTGTTAATTGAGTAGTGGGCTATCTTAGTGGGGAGACACTATGCATTCTGAGACAATGGAGCGTGGAATTGAGCCATGGACAGGAACGGGAAACATTTTTCAATTTCTTGGTTTCTTTGTTGCGGGAAACATTTCCACAGTGGCTTCAGAACGGCCTTCCCACAAGTTGCCTCCCATTTCAATCGATTATTTGAGTGTGTTTTGAGTGAGGAGTCATTTGGTATCAGTTGAGATTGAGAGAGACTGAGAGAAGCCGTGAAACACCATTTCGGGTTTTGGGGGGAAAAATCCAGAATTTAATTTCTGCGGTTTGTTGGACCAATCTAAACACATAGTGAGCCTTCTGGGAGTGTTTAGAACACATCCATATCGAAATCGAAGGCAACCAGCCACGGGTGAGCTGGGACGGTGACTGCCGTGTTCAGAGAGATTTCAGAGGTTTGGATGGCTACTTCCAGGTAATGATTTGTTCAAATGGTTGTGTTATACTGTTAGTTTAGGCCTTCTTATGCTACTGTATAAGTTAATTGGATAATGGAACCGTATTGGGTGAGTTACAGAGGTTGACCCGTTCGACTGTTCGGGTCTAGATAGAACGATTTAGTGCATGTCGAAGTAAATAAATAACTTAGAACTTTAATTGGATGTTTAGGGAAGATACTAGAATAAAAAACGAAGGAAATTGATTAGGAATTAAAGGGTAATTATCTGGGTCATGTCGCTGGTTGAAGGTCCGAATAGCAGGGAAGACAGGTAAGGAAGACGACACTGTAGCAGGCGCGTCAGTTCACGATCAACATGACTTTTAATCCTCTCATCATTTTGAACATTTTCTGTGAAATAACCATGTTGATATGAGATAGTTAGGAAGGTCAGTTTAGGGCTGGATGTCTCGGGAAGCGTGTTGGACGGCTTCCCCGAGCCGGTTTCTGTTTCGGACTTTTTGAGAGTATATTAAGGACCTATAGTGACACTTGCATGTGATTTGAAATGACAGGAAAATTACGATAATCCCGGAAATAAGTTCGTACGCGCAATATTCGCAGCGGGAACGTACTGTGAGTGGGCCTATTTTTATTAACACTTGCATGCATAACTGTTTTCATTTCCGTATATCTATACGTGTGTGTGAATCAAATAACGGATTTTGATTACCTCGATTTACGGTTATGACACGTTTTACGATGTTGGGCTTGAGACCCGTTTTATGGAAATTGAACACTGTTTTGGATTATATATCAATATGCATGCAGATGTCGATGATTATCTTAGGTACTGCACTGTATAGATCCATCATGTGATACTGTCTCCTCCGGATGTGGTACCCCGGAGCGGTCACGGCGCATTGCCTGCGAGGGGTCATTCTACGGAGGTTCCGTACCGTAGGATGACTCAGGAGCAGGATTGCTATGATTGGACGTCTGGGACGCTAGGCATCTGGGATGCCGTACCCGAACTGGGTTCGGAGGTTGGACTCGGGATTTGAGACGCCGGGTGGCACGCGTAGCCTTGGTACTGTGACCATTATTGGGCGTCAGGGACGTCGGACATCTGGGATGTCGAGATCGGAGTGCATAGTGCAGTAGCTGTGATTATATTACATTTATGGCTTAATATAATGCTTGTGGTATATTATATGTATTTATGGTTTTAAATACTGATGCATGCATGTTTGGAAAATGGAGGGGTAAATTATAAATTTTACTTATTAAACTGTTTTATAAACCTGAGTTTCGGCCCACTCACCTTTCATGTTTTGGTAACCCCTCCAGGGCGTGCTGCTGAGGTTGGTGAGGACCCCGAGACTGAGGCATAGATTCGTACTGCGCACCTGAACCCCTGTTGGGTCGGATTACCCGCAAGATTTTCTAGAGTCGTGCTTGGATTTTATATTTTGGACTGTATCCCTTGTCTGACATCTGTTAAATTCGGTTTATGTATAACTTTATTTTTCGGACATTTATGCATTTAAGTTTTTAAGGTTAAAATTGGAATTTTGGTACTGGTGTTAGACGGGAGTAGGGCACGTCCCCTTGTGGTCCCTGGGGGTTCGGGGTGGGTCCCTGTCAACTAATCTAATCCTGGAATTCGGGACGGGTCGTTATACCGCCGGTCGACCACGTCCACGTCCTCGAGCTCCAACCTGAGCTCCGCCACCCGTGGCGTCAGAAGTAGTAGCCGCATGATTGGTCCTGCTGAACTCTGACTAGCCCCACTACCTCCAGCTAGGAGGAAAGGGCACTCACTGGCAAAATTGTCCTGACTCCCCACAAGAAAAGCATATCAGATGCACCACTAGCAGTTGTCTGCTATGTTCTGCCGCTCGACCTCTGCCTCGATCTCTGTGGACTCCCGTACCTACCAGACTGTCCACGGGTAGGAGAAAATGAAACGCCCCGGACATTCGAAGAATGTAATATTGTAAAATATTGAATAAAATGACGTTTTTACCCTTGTGATTCATGCGGTCAATTTGTTGACTTTTTGATTGGGGGGTCGAACGGACGTTGAGTGATGACCGTGACGTAGTTCGGGACGTCACGAGTTCATAGACAGGTGGCACGTCCGATTCGGACGAACAGGGTGAAAGTTATGACGTTCGGAAGTCCAGGGGCATTATCGTAATTTGGACGTTATGGGGGAAAAAGTTGACTTTTTGTTTGACATTTGGTTTTCACATGACTCGAAGACCGTTAGGTTCGTCTCGAGGCCCCGAGTACAACGAAAGGCGGCACGCGTGAAACGGACATCGGGTGACCGAGTTACGGGTCACGGAAGTTGGAGGGCATTTTAGTAATTATTGCACAGAAGGGCATTTTGGTAATTATTGCACAGAAGGGCATTTTGTTCATTTCACGGTGGTTACTGTAGCACCACCGGGAAAAACAGAGCACACGGCCATGCCGTGGTGTTTTGTGCGAGCATTTGTTTATAGCTTAGTGGACTGATGAGTGGGCTTTGTTTAAGTGAATTGAGGAAGTGGGAAGCACAGCATGGGAGGCTTGATCAGAGCTCAGAGAACGGCTGGGATTAAAAATGTCCATGGAGTCTGTGCTTGCGGGAAACCCATTTTCAGAGACCACAGTTGGTCTCCCACGAGTTGTTGGCCACACTGATCGATCAACCGTGTAAGAGAGTGAGGAGAGGATTCAGTTGGGTGATTTGTACATCAGTGTGAGGGCTGAGGTTGAGAGAAACCGTGAGAAAACATCTTCGGGTTTTTGGGGGGAAAACTCAGAGTTCAATTTCTACGGGACTTGAGACAAATCTAAACACTTAGGGAGTCTTCTGGGAGTGACAGAAACACTACTGTGCCAGCGTTGAAGAGATTGGAGCACAGATTGCCCAATGTAACGACCCGTCCCGAATTCCGAGATTAGATTAGTGATTAATCTCGATTAGTGAGGTTGATCGGTGATTAGTAGGGCGGAATCGGACAAAATGTGCAAAATGACCGTTTTGCCCCTGGTCGTGGGCAATATGTTGACTTTTTGATCGGGCAGTCAAACGGACTTTGACCGATGACCGTGACGTAGTTCGGGACGTCACGAGTTCATAGACAGGTGGCACGTTCGATTCCGACATTCGTAGAGAAAGTTATGATGTTCGGAAGTTAAGGGGCATTTTAGTAATTTTGGTTAATTGGGGTCAAATGTTGACTTTTTGACCGGGAGGTCCGATGGACGAGGGCCAAGGACCGTTACGTAGGTATTGTCGATACGAATCCAATGACAGGCGGCATGCCGAAATCGGAGATTCGACGACGAAGTTATGGTCAAGGAAACGAATTTACGAACCGAGGCTCGGATTAAAACAATAATATAATAGTGAATAGTGACTGTTGACTGTGCACATCCGGATGAGTGACAAGTGTCACCCATCCCTTGTTTCCAGCTCCATGTTTCCCTCCCAACACCATCATTACAACATCATCATTCCTCCTTCATCATTTTCCTTCCTTTTCCTTTGTTTTTCTTTCAAACCGTGCACAATTTGGGGAGAGGATGAACTGGGAGAATTGGCTCCCTTCCTCTGCCGTTCTTGAGAGAAAATGATAGAGTAATGGATTGAGGTATCGGGGGAAACACGAGGGGTTGTGAGAGTACTGAATTTTGGATTTTGGATTTTGGGAAAATTGGGGGGAAAATTCGAAATGGAGGAATTGAGCCGCGAGGATCGAATTGAAGCTCACATTCAGCTTCCTGGGATCACAACGATCAGAATCGTCGAAGGAACGAAGGGAATTGGTGCTGTTTTGGCTCTGATCACACTTGGTGACAGAGGAGGAAAATCGAGTTTGAGTCGTGGAGTAGGAGGCTTCGATGGATGAAATTGAGGTGGGGAAACTACTTCTCATGATCCCACGATGCTTCTGGGTTCATCAATTGAAAGAAAACGGTTATGGTTGACGAAACTCCATGGTTGCACAGTGGACGGTGTTCAAGCTTGAGTCGTGATCATTTAGTGATCAAACGACGAAATTGATGTGGGGGAATTGTTCCTCATGGTCCATTGATGCTTCTGGATGCATCAATTGGAAGAAACCTGCAGCCATTGAAGGAATCCCATGATTGAACAGTGAGTGGAGTGTTCTTCGTGTTCATCGTGGAATCGATGGAATCTGGGTAAGTGTTCGTGTAATTGAGTTTACAGAACTTAAATTAGACTTAAAACGAAACTAACTGAATGCGCAATTGAAGGAATTAAGGCTGAATTGATGCACATTGAACCGGGTCGTCTCGCGGGTAAATTGGACCCGTTTACCAGACATACGGGTTAGGACGATGCACTGTAGCAGGCGCGTGAGTTTCACGCGCAGCCACTCACGGCGGCGCGTGACGGCGCGTGGGCACGAATCTCGAGGTGAGGTCAACATGACTTCTGTCCTATTTAATGTAACGGACATTTTGGAATTGGTTTCGTGTCGATCGGACACCGTCTCGATAGTGTACGGGATGTCCGAAGGTTTTAAATTAAGTTTAAAAATAAGTAAAAATTCGGGAAAATTACGGGACTTTGATAGGATGTTAATGTTGAGGTTAGTGACCCTCTAATGTGATTTGGACAGGATTGGGAGTCCCGGTGACAGTGGTGTGGCCCGGGAGGGCCGGTGGCACGCGTATCGAGGCATACCGTTAAAACGGTCTGTGAGTGGACTTTGGTTTTATAAATTCTATGCATGCCTAACTGTTTTATATGGATTGTGATTGTGGTTGTTTGATGTTGATTTGATTGTTGGTAAATTGTACGGTTTCACGTATTTCGAGGCGATTTACGTGCTTGCACGTAAATCGAGGTTTCCTGTTTTGCACGGATTTTCCATGTTTATGGTCTGGGATATAATATGATGAAATGGTTTTGAAATTGGAAATATGAACTCGGGCTTGAGGCCCACTTGTTTTGGAAATTTCGGATTTGGAGTCCATTTGGGTGCGTAATCGGGCCGGGGGCCCAGTTACTTTATGAAATCGGGCCAGGGGCCCAGTTGATATGAAATCGGGCTGAGACCCATTTGAGTTATGTTATCGGGCCAGGGGCCCAGTTGATTTACGAATTCGGGCCGTGGGCCCAGTGGGTATATAAGTCGGGATGCGGGCCCAATTGGTTTACAAATTGGGCCGTGGGCCCAGTAGTTCATAAAATCGGGCATGAGGCCCAATTGGATTATAATGGTGATGTTGGGTCAGGGACCCTATGTTCAATAAATGTGATTTCGGGTCAGGGACCCTATATTTAATAATTGTGATTTTGGGTTAGGGACCCTAAATGGAATTATGTGGTTTTATGGAAATTTCGGGCAGGGCCCATTGTAATGATGTGATAAAAGGATTTAATAAAACTGTTTTCCATATACCATCTGGATACAAGGATATATGATGGTCTCCTCCAGATGTCTGGGACACTGGGGAAGTCACGGTGCATTGCCTGCGAGGGGTCATTATACGGAGCAGCCGGACCGTATGATGACTCAGGAGCAGGATTGCTATCATTGGCGTCTGGGACGTCAGACATCAGGGATGTCATATATATGGACCCGGAGAGACCCCGGGCAGCACGCGTAGCTTATTAATACCGTGAGATATGACGTCAGGGACGTCAAGCGTCTGGGATGCTGAGCATCTGGGATGCTGGTGATGGTAATGGTAAATATGGATTAATAAATAAAATGGCTTATTGGTTGGATATGTGTTATATGGTAAAAATGGATTATTGGTTATGAAATGGTATGTCGGGTCGGGGACCCTAAATGGTTTTGGATTTATAGATTTATATTTATGTCTTGGGGCGGTGGCCCACATGGTTGTAATATGTCTGGTGGTGGTATTCCACAGTTTTGGGCTGAGTTCCCACACTTGGTTTTTGGTGAACGGTTTTTGGGCTAAGGCCCTAATGGCTCGGTTGAGCAAACGTTTTGGTTACTGGTTTTCGTGGCATGCATACGTTTTTATTGGAGGGCATAAATGTCTTATAAATGTATTTGATAAACTTATTGGTTTTTGTCCACTCACAGCTTTTGGTTTTAATGCCCTTCAGGTTGATTACGAATGAGATTGCAGCAGAGACCGGGACATTGCACGCCTCCTCCATCGATCCTTGCGCACTCTGGATGCCCCGTTTGGGCAGTGGCTCTTGGTTATCCCTTGTCTGACACCCTTGTTGGACGGGAGCAGGGCACATTCCACGGTAATCCCAGGCGGATTGGGATGGGTCCTGTCAACTTGGTATCAGAGCACGGTTGCTCTTTTGTGCGCGCAGGTCGGGGGTGTGATGTCTCATTGGGCTACAATTCGTTATCAACCTGATAGATAGTTTTTGGGTTTGGATAGTGGATGGAGTGTGATTGGCCCGATACGCCGTGCATTAATGTGATTCGACCCAAGTGGGGTTGATTGTGATGAACTGGTATTGTGGGACCGTCGGTTCGGTCATGTGATATTGGATTGTTGTGCTGCTAGGTGCAGCCAGGTTCGGGGAACCTCATGTGAGTAATGGTCTAAAATGTGAACCCTAGTGGTTGTTGCTGGTGTGAGGGATGTTGTTTCATCGGAGTTGGCCAATGACCTTAGTGGTGGAATCCACGTTGATGGGATGGTAGGATTGGATTTGACGTCTATACGATGTCAGGACCGCGGGGTCGGTCAGGTTGTGGATTTTATATTACGGAGAGCTGTTTGGTTCGGTTGAACCATAGGGTGTGATTGTGGAACCCTAGTATATGATGGATTAAAAAGGTAAACCTTAATTGCGACTAGTGGATGAGAACTTGTGCTGCGACGAGCGGCTGAGGTCATGGATGACCATGTGGATGACTCTGGTGAGTCTGGTCAGAACTATGGGATCCGATCTACGGATACGGTTCTGAGATAAATTGTGAAATCCCGTGTTGGATCGGGTATTGGTGTGATGTGTGGATGCGGATCTCGATAGCAATGACAGTTAGTCGGTAGTCATATGGAGATGACTGGCTATCGAGGGTGATTAGTGTGGTTACAATACTTGGGGATCAGGGGACGTTCAGGGAACGTTCATTATCCTGATGTGGGTTGTCAGAATGGTAGTACCCATTGTTGTGAGGTACGGGATCGTCGTTCGGTATGAACGGAGATCCAGGGTTGTCATATTTGCACACGGTGTGCAAGTATGGATGTTTGTATGTTGGTACTTTTGTGTCGATACTAGTATGGATGCATGGGTGCTGATACTAGTGTTGTTGATAGTGTGTTGGTGCTAGTGTCGGTAATGGTGTTGACGATGAGCCAAAAGTTGGGGTGTGACTCCGTCATGATGAACATATATTCGGTTTTTGAGACTTGGTAGTGGCTGAGTGATGGACTGGATGGGATCCAGCAGAGATTGTAATGTGTTGGGATAAGTCCCAATAGTGGTGAGATAACCAGTAAGAGGTGGATTAAAAAGGTATAATTGAGAACTTAGAAAATCGGGTGTTGAACCGATAAAGGTTGGGATTTGCGAACGAAACAATAACGGATTAATTGCGGACACGTGGTTGTCCAAGTGAGTTGAGGAGGTAGGAAGTCCAGTGGTTGGACTTGACGTCTTGTTGGGAGTAGGTCTGCTTCCAACATGGTTGGAACCTTAGATTCGAGGAACGTTATGATTGGGGAACGAGAGTAGTGCTCGTTTTTGGTGATTGGTATTCCGAAGTCATTGGGGTTGACTTCATGTTTTCTTCCCTGGCAGACATTGACTGTAGTTACCAGTACGTTGAGCGTGTATTGGTGGGTGGGCCCATGTGTGTTTTTAGGTCATTAGGAGGAGCTACGTATTCGAAATTAGGTAAACGAGATTTCTCATTTTCTGCTTGGTGGCAGACGATGTTGTGTCTCATGGTGTGGTGAGTACAGTGAGTTTTGTTGCATCCACGTAGGATGAGTTTTGACGTCATCATTTTTGGATCATCCTTGGTTTTTCCTAGGTGGAATGACAAGGATCGATACGAACTTGGGTATGTGAGTCGTAAATGACGGGGTTGAACTTCTTTTCGAAGTGGGGCCCGTATGGTATTCTACTCGGGTGAGTAGGTTTTCAAGGTAGTTGAATTTTGTCAACCTTAGACGTGTGGAGGTTGGATTGGCTTCCCTATGAAGTCAATCAAGTGTATTGAGCAGGTAACCGGTAGGTTCGGTTTTGATGTGTCTTGGTAAATGTGAATGAGATTTCGGGATTTGGAATCGAATTTCTGGGTGACGATTCAGGATTCGATTTTGGAACTTGAAAGTATATTTCCGGATTTGGGTACGGAATGGTTATTCCAAATGCTAGCTTACGAAATAATGATTTCGGATTCGGATTTGGATATGAATTAAAAATGTGATGTTTGGGTTTGGATCCGGGATTTCTTACGAAATTGCGGATTCGGGTTTGGAATTAGAACTAGATGATGGGTGGAGTTTCGATTTGTCTCATGCTGGATTGGGAAAACGTACTCCATTATTGGAACGTGTTTGGCTATGACCTAGGTGGTTGTAGTCTGGTCATTAGATAGATGTGTGTACTTCGTACCTGGTTCGAGGTACAGTACCTTGTAGACTTGTGATGTCTAGTTACGGTATATGGGTTATACCCGAGGGGTGTCGGTGAGCGTGTTGGTAGTTAGATTGGTTCCGATACCATGAGATTAGTTGTGGGCCGGACATTACTATGCAATGGGTCATGGTATTTCCGATGTGTTTAATTACACACAGATAGTGTGAAAGGTCGGTAAATGTTTACTAAGTCAAGTACGTTAGTGGCATGTGTAGCCACGAGTGAGTCTAGTGTCAGTTTTCGACTGACAACAACTGTGTGGTGACAGTTTGTCAGGATGTGTCAACATAGATGGTTGAGTGGGGTCAGCTGACTCCTAGTGGGAGTGGGAAAGGAACCGTCGAGTTGTTGCGTCAACGAGAGGGTAGTTTGGACAAGTGGTGTCAAATTTGAAACAAGTGGTTTCAGTCATTCGACGGGGTCGAATGTAGTCATTGCGTTATAAGTACTAGTGGTACGTTTGGGTGCAGACAAGTTTTGTCTGATTAGTTGGTGTACGGGTGTACACGTGTTACGAGGTCGATTCCACTTTCTACGGGGCGTTTGTGGAATCAGGGTAGTCGAGTTTCGAGAATGAAACTTATTAAGGAGGGAAGTACGTTGAGTTTAGAGCGGTTGGAATTTCGAGGACGAAATTAATTAAGGAGGGAAGATTGTAACGACCCGTCCCGAATTCCGGGATTAGATTAGTGACTAATCTCGATTAGTGAGGTTGATCGGTGATTAGTAGGGCAGAATCGGACAAAATGTGCAAAATGACCGTTTTGCCCCTGGTCGTGGGCAAAATGCTGACTTTTTGATCGGGCGGTCAAACGGACTTTGACCGATGACCGTGACATAGTTCGGGACGTCACGAGTTCATAGACAGGTGGCACGTTCGATTCCAACATTCGTAGAGAAAGTTATGATGTTCGGAAGTTAAGGGGTATTTTAGTAATTTTGGTCAATTGGGGTCAAATGTTGACTTTTTGACCGGGAGGTCCGATGGACGAGGGCCAAGGACCGTTACGTAGGTATCGTCGATACGAATCCAATGACAGGCGGCATGCCGAAATCGGAGATTCGACGACGAAGTTATGGTCAAGAAAACGAATTTACGAAACGAGGCTCAGATTAAAATAATAATATAATAGTGAATAGTGACCATTGACTGTGCACATCCGGATGAGTGACAAGTGTCACCCATCCCTTGTTTCCAGCTCCATGTTTCCCTCCCAACACCATCATTACAACATCATCATTCCTCCTTCATCATTTTCCTTCCTTTTCCTTTGTTTTTCTTTCAAACCGTGCACAATTTGGGGAGAGGATGAACTGGGAGAATTGGCTCCCTTCCTCTGCCGTTCTTGAGAGAAAATGATAGAGTAATGGATTGAGATATCGGGGGAAACACGAGGGGTTGTGAGAGTACTGAATTTTGGATTTTGGATTTTGGGAAAATTGGGGGGAAAATTCGAAATGGAGGAATTGAGCCGTGAGGATCGAATTGAAGCTCACATTCAGCTTCCTGGGATCACAATGATCAGAATCGTCGAAGGAACGAAGGGAATTGGTGCTGTTTTGGCTCTGATCACACTTGGTGACAGAGGAGGAAAATCGAGTTTGAGTCGTGGAGTTGGAGGCTTCGATGGATGAAATTATGGTGGGGAAACTACTTCTCATGATCCCACGATGCTTCTGGGTTCATCAATTGAAAGAAAACGGTTGTGGTTGACGAAACTCCATGGTTGCACAGTGGACGGTGTTCAAGCTTGAGTCGTGATCATTTAGTGATCAAACGACGAAATTGATGTGGGGGAATTGTTCCTCATGGTCCATTGATGCTTCTGGATGCATCAATTGGAAGAAACCTGTAGCCATTGAAGGAATCCCATGATTGAACAGTGACCGGAGTGTTCTTCGTGTTCATCGTGGAATCGATGGAATCTGGGTAAGTGTTCGTGTAATTGAGTTTACAGAACTTAAATTAGACTTAAAACGAAACTAACTGAATGCGCAATTGAAGGAATTAAGGCTGAATTGATGGACATTGAACCGGGTCATCTCGCGGGTAAATTGGACCCGTTTACCAGACGTACGGGTTAGGACGATGCACTATAGCAGGCGCGTGAGATTCACGCGCAGCCACTCACGGCGGCGCGTGACGGCGCGTGGGCACGAATCTCGAGGTGAGGTCAACATGACTTCTGTCCTATTTAATGTAACAGACATTTTGGAATTGGTTTCGTGTCGATCGGACACCATCTCGATAGTGTTCGGGATGTCCGAAGGTTTTAAATTAAGTTGAAAAATAAGTAAAAATTCGGGAAAATTACGGGACTTTGATAGGATGTTAATGTTGAGGTTAGTGACCCTCTAATGTGATTTGGACAGGATTGGGAGTCCCGGTGACAGTGGTGTGGCCCGGGAGGGCCGGTGGCACGCGTATCGAGGCATACCGTTAAAACGGTCTGTGAGTGGACTTTGGTTTTATAAATTCTATGCATACCTAACTGTTTTATATGGATTGTGATTGTGGTTGTTTGATGTTGATTTGATTGTTGGTAAATTGTACAGTTTCACGTATTTCGAGGCGATTTACGTGCTTGCACGTAAATCGAGGTTTTCCGGTTTTGCACGGATTTTCCATGTTTATGGTCTGGGATATAATATGATGAAATGGTTTTGAAATTGGAAATATGAACTCGGGCTTGAGGCCCACTTGTTTTGGAAATTTCGGATTTGGAGTCCATTTGGGTGCGTAATCGGGCCGGGGGCCCAGTTACTTTATGAAATCGGGCCAGGGGCCCAGTTGATATGAAATCGGGCTGAGACCCATTTGAGTTATGTTATTGGGCCAGGGGCCCAGTTGATTTACGAATTCGGGCCGTGGGCCCAGTGGGTATATAAGTCGGGCTGCGGGCCCAATTGGTTTACAAATCGGGCCGTGGGCCCAGTGGTTCATAAAATCGGGCATGAGGCCCAATTGGATTATAATGGTGATTTCGGGTCAGGGACCCTATGTTTAATAAATGTGATTTCGGGTCAGGGACCCTATATTTAATAATTGTGATTTTGGGTCAGGGACCCTAAATGGAATTATGTGGTTTTATGGAAATTTCGGGCAGGGCCCATTGTAATGATGTGATAAAAGGATTTAATAAAACTGTTTTCCATATACCATCTGGATACAAGGATATATGATGGTCTCCTCCAGATGTCTGGGACACTGGGGAAGTCACGGTGCATTGCCTGCGAGGGGTCATTATACGCAGCAGCCGGACCGTATGATGACTCAGGAGCAGGATTGCTATCATTGGCGTCTGGGACGTCAGACATCAGGGATGTCAGATATATGGACCCGGAGAGACCCCGGGCAGCACGCGTAGCTTATTAATACCGTGAGATATGACGTCAGGGACTTCAAGCGTCTGGGACGCTGAGCATCTGGGATGCTGGTGATGGTAATGGTAAATATGGATTAATAAATAAAATGGCTTATTGGTTGGATATGTGTTATATGGTAAAAATGGATTATTGGTTATGAAATGGTATGTCGGGTCGGGGACCCTAAATGGTTTTGGATTTATGGATTTATATTTATGTCTTGGGGCGGTGGCCCACATGGTTTTAATATGTCTGGTGGTGGTATTCCACAGTTTTGGGCTGAGTTCCCACACTTGGTTTTTGGTGAACGGTTTTTGGGCTAAGGCCCTAATGGCTCGGTTGAGCAAACGTTTTGGTTACTGGTTTTCGTGGCATGCATACGTTTTTATTGGAGGGCATAATTGTCTTATAAATGTATTTGATAAACTTATTGGTTTTTGTCCACTCACAGCTTTTGGTTTTAATGCCCTTCAGGTTGATTACGAATGCGATTGCAGCAGAGACCGGGACATTGCACGCCTCCTCCATCGATCCTTGCGCACTCTGGATGCCCCATTTGGGCAGTGGCTCTTGGTTATCCCTTGTCTGACACCCTTGTTGGACGGGAGTAGGGCACATTCCACGGTAATCCCAGGGGGATTGGGATGGGTCCTGTCACCAAGAACCTGAGTTCCAGTTCAAAGAAGAACCAGTTGGAGGGAAAAATCAAATTTAATTCCTGAGGCTTGTTGAAAGAAACCGAGGGCCGTGTTAGACTTCTGGGGTCACTATGAGCACAACCGTGGAAAAATCGAAGGAGGAGGAGGTCTGGTTGGCCGGGAACTTGAGTTTCAGTTTCAGAGGAAATCCAGTGTTGAGGACGACGACTTCCAGGTAACGGCGAGTTCAATTGATTGTGCCAATGTGTTCGTCTAGGTCCCCTTAAGCTACTGGTGAAGTTAATTTGGAAATGGAGCTAGGTTGGGTGAGTTTCAGACGTCGACTTGTTCAATTGTTTGAGCTTGAATTGGATCGATTTGGTGTTAGTAGAGAGTAATCGTTGATGCAGACCTATAATTAATGGATTAGAGAAGATAATAGGATTGAAAACGGGAGGAATTGATTGAGAATTGAGGGTGGACTGATCGGGTTGAGTCGTGGGTATCAGACCCGTTTATCAGACTATTCAGGTAGGGAAGAAGGTACTGTAGCTAGGCGCGTGGCCTTCACGCGCAGCCACTTTGGGCGGCACGTGATGGCGCGTGTGATGTCATCTCCGATCACGGTCAACATGAGATTTAATCCCTTCAGTCTAATTAACATTTTATCTTTAGAGTTCGAGTCGATCGGGAGTCATTCGGGATAATTTCGAGAGTTCGGAAGTTTAGGTCCTTAAGTTTAATTTCGCGGAAAAATCCGGAAAAATTATGGGAAATCACACGAGTTATTTAGGGATGTTTGTAACCCTTTTTGTACGTTTTTACAGGCCCGGACATTTCCGAAGCTACTGAGGAGCGCACGGGGCGCAATTGACCCGTCCTAAAACCGTGAGTGGACTTTTTGATTTCTAAACCGGGCATGCTTGACTATTTTACTATTTAGCTTATGGTTTCACATATGATTTTATGATGGTGATATGATATTTCGATTTTACGTGTTTTCACGCTTTTCGAGATATTCATCATATTTCATGCATTTCGAGGTTACGGTTTTCGCTTATGCATGAATGATGTTTTGATGAAGTATCTGGATATGATTATGCATGTTACGGATTTATGATGTTTTGATTATAATTGTGAAGTGATTTCGGGAATTGCATGTTTTGGAATTTGCATGTGAATTCGGACATAAGTCCTATTATGACGAGATATGATTTCGGAATGATGTTGGAAAACGGTTTATGATGAATCCTGGTTTATTGTGTTTAAAAACGGTTTTGGGTTTAAAGACCCGGTTGATTGTTGGATCTGGTTTTGGGTTTAAAGACCCGGTTTATTGATGACGGGGGCGGGCCTGAAAATTGGGTTTAAAGACCCGGATTGAGTTTAAAGACTCGTGAGTTTAAAGACTCGGTTATTGTGATACCCCCGAGGCCTATTGATCATGTTTTGAGTTTAACGACTCGTTGATATCCCAGGAAGGCCTGATATTGAGTTCAAAGACTCGGATGGATCCAACGGCTTAATTGTGATTATTGACTCACTCTTTACTTGATTTGTGCAATTGATGTTTCAAAATGACGGTTTCTGGATTTTGGTAATATTAAATTATTTTGCATGAGTTATGACAGTTTTCTGTAATGTTTTCCATGTGTTTCGGAAAAAGTGGTTTCGAATGTTTAATACGCGATTTCGAATATTTTGTTATGCATGCGTGTTGTAAAACTGGAGGGCGAACCTCGATTTCCTTAAACTGTTTTCTGTAAACCTTTGTTTCGGTCCACTCACACTTTGTTGTTTTAACTACCCTCCAGGTCGTGGTACAAGTTCGGGGGCTTGCGCCGAGGCAGAGGCAGAGGCATAAAGTTTTCCGTTGCGGAGTAGTAGTTCACAGAGTAGGATTTGTTCTTTAACTGTTTTGTAATATTATGCTCTGTGAAACTAAGGACTTGAGGTCCAGTCCGTTGTATTTTTTTAATCTCCCAGGTCTGACAATGGGTGTGTTGTAATATTATTTGGTTTTTCGGTCGTTTGGATTCGATTGTCAGAGGGAGCAGGATGCTTCCCGATTATCGAGGCGATAATCGGGGTGGGTCCTGTTAGAAAATCACCTCCCACCATAGTGTCTTCCCTTCGAACCCTTGTGGCTCGAAGATCCAAGATACGGACGATCCCTGCGTCGTCCCTCACTATGGGTCTGCTGCTGCTGCTGATGCAGCACCGCCAGGCTGGCCTCAACACGCACTGCTGCGTCTGTCATGTCCCTCAAGATGGCTTAACTCGATGTTGTAACAATGGCACGAATGTCCCCCCCGAGTCCGTACTCGAAGCGGCGACATTTTTCCACTTCAGTCCTTACATAGGCAGATGCAAACCGAGATAACATCAAAAATCTCTACTCATACTCGTCTATTGTCTGGCTCCCCCGCTGGAGCTGCAGAAACTCCGTCTCAAGGGCATCACGGAACAACCGTGGATAATACTGATCCAGAAACCTCTCCCTGAACACTTCCCAAGGTGTAGTGGCTACACTCCAACCAATCATCTCAAGTGCATACCACTACTGGTAGGCACCACCTTCTAGCATAAAAATGGCCAAACATACTAGCTTCTCCGGAGGACAATGCATAACTGCAAAAATACGCTCTCATTGGTTAATCCACATGTAAGCTTCCTCAAGATCAGACCCCCAACTGAATATCGAAGCACCCCAACCGTTGGGCTCGCTCAATACTAGTACTTCCCATCTCTCTTGCAATTTCTGCCTCAGTCCGTGCCTGAGGTTTGCATCTAGGAGACATAATCTGCTGTTAAGAGGCATAGATTAGTTGTCACATTTAAAGACTCAAGCTTATACAATAAGCTATTCCAGTGCTCAACCTTGCTCTAATACCACCTTGATAAGACCTATCCCGATCCCCCTAGGATGCCACGGGGATTCTGCTCCCGTCTGACACAACCCCAGAGAAAGACCAAAATGCCTGTAACAGGTTTAAATGACTCAAATATAAAGTTTAAACACAAAAAAAATCCGAATTTAGGGTTCTACAGTGTCAGCCAAGGCATAGAGCACTACATAACACAAGCATAAATACCCGTTTACAAAAATGAAGCCGACCTACCCAACAAGGGTAATCAGGTACGCAGTAGTAAATAACTATGCCTCAGCCTCAAGATCCGCCTCTACCTCTGTGCCACGTCCAAGAGGGGTCAAGAAAACAATGAAAGTGTGAGTGCGCCAAAAATAAAGAATATTTCAAAACCATTTATAATACATAGTAAAATTATTGTTTTACCCCTCCGTTTTCAAATCATGCATTCACTTGAGTGAAAACATATATAATAATATCTGAACCATAAATCATATAATCACACATAGTATAACATAGATACATCCACAATAATAGTATTGCACCGTAATCCTAACCCTGACATCCCAGATGTCTGACGTCCTAGGCGTCTAATAAGGTCACAGTCCCAAGGCTACGCATGTCGCCTGGGGTCTCAATCCTGAGTCCTATCCCTAAACCCAG
Source organism: Prinsepia uniflora (assembly GCA_032719365.1). Lineage (NCBI taxonomy): Eukaryota > Viridiplantae > Streptophyta > Magnoliopsida > Rosales > Rosaceae > Prinsepia > Prinsepia uniflora. Next base: position 40,691,101 of record CM064865.1, on the reverse strand, counting down.
TCTGGGGTATGACATCCCAGATGTTTGATGTTCCAGACATCTAATACTAGCAATCCTGCACCTAAGTCACTCTACGGTCCGGTTGCTCCGTAGGATGACCCCTCGCAGGCAATACATCGTGACCAGTCCATGGTACCAATATCTGGAGGAGACAGTAATCCATATGATCAATATATACAGTGCAATAGTATAAACCAATGAAATCCGTGTATGAATCCCAAAATCAACAGTATAATATCCAGATGTGTCTCATACCCAAAACAATGTAATACGTATAAATACTCCATAAATAAGACCCTAAGTAATCCACACACAATCATATAATACTATAATGAAAATAGTTATGCATGTAATCAGTTTGGAAACCAAAAGCCCACTCATAGTACTTTCCTGCTGTTTAATCGAAAGCCTAAAACCTGTCCTAAAGCTAGATCACAATCTCTAACCTGTCCAAAACATATCCAAGGGACACTAATGGTCTCTATAAACTCATATCTAAATTTAAGAACAGTGCCTGCCCGGAAACATGTCCCAAACACGCTTCCCGATGCTTTTGAACAGGATTGGGAGTCCCCGTGATAGTGGTGTGGCCCGGGAATGCCTATGGCACGCGTATCGAGGCGTTCGGTTCTACGATATGTGAGTGGACATTGGTTTTATAAATTCGATGCATGCATAACTGTTTCATGATTGTTATAATTGTGATTTTATGATTTATTTTGGATATCGGTGAATTTATATGATTTCACGCATTTCGAGGCGAATTACGTGTTTGCACGTAAATCGAGGATTTCTGGATTTGCACTGATTTCCATAATTGTGGTTCGGATATGATTTCATGAAACGATTACGGATTTGATAAAGTCAATTCGGGCCAGGGGCCCAATTGATTTAAGAAATCGTGGCAGGGGCCCAGTTGATTTGAGAAATCGGGCCAGGGGCCCAGTTGACTTATGAAATCGGGCCAGGGGCCCAATTGTTTTATATATATGCAATTTCGGGTCGGGACCCAAAAATGGAATTGAATAAATGATTTCGGATTCGATAATCAACTATTTGGAATTATAACGGTTTTATGGAAATTCGGGGCAGGGCCCTTGTGATATTTTGGAAATGAATAATAAAATGTGCCATAAAACCATCTCGATATGAGGATATATATATTGGTCTCCTCCAAGTGTCGGGGACACTGGAGAAGTCACGGTGCATTGCCTGCGAGGGGTCATTGTACGGAGCTACCGGACCGTATAGTGATCCAGGAGCAGGATTGCTATGATTAGACGTCAAGGACGTCAGACATCGGGGATGTCAGAGATATGGACCCGGTGAGACCCCGGGCAACACGCGTTGCTTAATACCGTGAGATATGATGTCGGGGACGTCAAGCGTCAGTGACGCTAGGCATCGCGGATGCCGGAGATGGAAAAATAATAAATGAATATTACTGGATTTATGAAATAACTCTTGGATTAACTTTTGGGATTTGAAACTATGCTTTAGTTTCCGGGCTAAGGCCATAATGGTTATTTCTAAATAAATTTGTGATTATTGGCTTTTGGTGCATGCATATGTTTTTACTGAGGGGCATAAATGTCTTTATAAATGTTTTAAACAGACTTGTTTATTTTCGTCCATTCACAACTTTTGTTTTTAATGCCCTTTAGGTTGATTCCGGAAGCGACTGCAGCAGAGTCTGGGACGTCGCACACCTCCTCCATCGATCCTTGTGCACTCTGGAAGCCCGTTTGGGTAGTGGCAATAGGTTGTCCCTTGTCTGACACCTCTTGTCAGACGGGAGCATGACACATTCCATGGTAATCCCGGGGGGATTGGGATGGGTCGTGTCAAGTGGTGTCAGAGCCAGGTTTTTCTTTTTTGTGCGCGAAGGTCGAGGGTGTGATGTCTCTTTGGGCTGCAGTTCCGTTGTCAACCTGATAGATAGTTTTGGGTTTGAGTAGTGGATAGAGTGTGTTTGGCCGATATGCCGTGCGTTAATGTGATTCGACCCAAGTGGGGTTGTTTGTGATTAACTGGTAATGTGGGACCGTCGGTTCGGTCATGTGATGATGGATTGTTGTGCTACTGGGCACAGTTGGGTTCAGGGAACCCAATTTGAATAATGAGATGGAAATGCGAAACTCAGTTGAGTAATGGTCTAAAATATGGACCCTGGTAGTGTTGGCTAGTGTACGGGGTGTTGGTGCATCGGAGTTAGCCGATGACCTTCGTGGTGGAACCCACGTTGAGTTGACGATTGGATTGGAATGGACGTCTATACGATGTCAGGACCGCGGAGTAGGTCAGGTTGTGGATATTACTGCAGAAGGCAGTTGGGTTCGACGGAACCCTAGGGTGTGATTTTGGAACCCTAATTTATAATTGATGGACAGGAAAAGTGAACTTTAAATGAGAACTTATGCTGCGATGAGCGGCGAAGGTCGTGGATGACCATGTGGATGACTCTAGTGAGTCTAGTCAGGATTATGGGATTCGATCAACGGGTACGGTTATGGGATAAGATGTGGAATTCCGTGTTGGATCGAATAATAGTGTGAGGTGTGGATACGGATCTTGATAACGATGACTGTTGGTCAACAGTCATGTCAAGATGACTGGCTATCGAGGGTATTTAGTGTGGTTTTAACACTTGGGGATCAGGGGACATTCAGGGAACTTTCATTATCCTGATGTGCGGATGGTCAAATTGGAGGTACCCATAGTCGTGGGGTACGAGTGGTGATACGGGATCGTCGTTCGGTATGAACGGAGATCCAGGGTATTAACTTTGCACACACTGTGCTAGCGTGGATGTTCGTGTGCTAGTGTGGATGTATGGATGCCTGTGTGTTGAGGCAAGTGTCGGTGACACTAGCGCTGGTGCTGGTGTCGGTGACACTAGCGCTGGTGCTGGTGTCAGTGATTGTGATGACGATGAACCACGAGTTGGGATGTGACTCTGTCATGATGGACATATGATCGATATTTGCGACTCAGTGGCGGTTGAGTCTTGGACTGGATAGGATCCAGAGGAGGTTGTGACTTGTTGGGATAAGTCCCAACAGTTATGAGATGACAAGTGATGAATGGATAAAAAGGTATGATTGAGACTTGAGGAATCTTGGGATGATGTTCCCTATGTTAAAAGAATTAGTGGATTTGGGGAGTTGTTGTCAACTCCGAGATTGGTAAGATTTTTTATCTCTAATATCCCCAGAAAGTACAAGGAAATTATTGAAATTGGAAAAGTCGGGGAAAACCATTGGTGGTGTTGATGTGGGGATTTGTAATTGTGAATAACTTGGAAAACCGAGTGTTGAACCTGTAAAGGAGATGATGTGGGCAGTCCAGTGGTTGGACTTGACATCTCATTGGGAGCATGTTTGTTTCCAACATAGTTGGAACTCCCGATTCGGGGAGAGTTGTGATTGGGAGACGAGAAGAGTGCTCATTTCCTCATTGGTGATAGGTATCCTGAAGTCATTGGGGTTGACTCCTTGTTTTCTGTCCTGGCGGATGTTGATTATTGCTACCAGTACGTTGAACGTGTATTGGTGGGTAGACCCATGTTTGGCTTGGGGTCATTGGACACAAGAAGTTGTGTATGATTTTGGATTTGGTGGTGAAATGTGAGGTCATCATTCCCACCAAGGGAAATCTGACGAAGGATTCATGAGGGTGCAAGACCCTACGATCAGTTTTCAGATGGATTGTTTGCTACGTGAGCATGTGTGGATCCTAGGTGGATCTAAATTGTGATGTTGTGGACTTTGGACGATGTGACAATCTAGGATCGTGATGTTACTTGTCGGGTGACGTAGTGATGGATCTGGATCGTGATCATGATGATCCAGGTGGGATGAGAGTTTATCACTCTTACCCTGGTATGTGAGTTGTAAATGACGGGGCTGAACTTCTTTTCGAAGTAGAGCCCATATGGTTGTTACTCAGGTGAGTAGGTTTCCGAAGTGGTCGGATTGTTGTCAACCTTAGACGTGTGGATATTGGGATTGGCTTCCCTATGAAGTCAATCGAGTATTTTGAACTGGTAACCGATGAGATCGGTTTTGGTACGTCTCGGTAGACGTGAACGAGCTTTTGGGTTTTGGAATCGAATTTCTGGGTGACGATTCAGGATTCGATTTCGAAGCTCGAAAGTGGATTACTGGATTTGGGTGCGGAATGATTATTCCAATGCTAGCTTAAGGAATAATGATTTCGGATTCGAATTTGGAAATGGATATTGGGTCGGAGTTTTGATATGTCTGGTACAGTATCTGACAGATGGACTCTAGAGTGTTAGAACGCGTTTGGCCACGACCTAGGTGGTTGTAGGCGGATTGATGGATAGATGTACGTACAGAGTACGTTATACGAGGATTGATACTGGTTAGGCTGAGTGGTGCCTAATGGCGGTACATGTGAGGTACTAGTGGTGTGTGATTAAACATGATGGTAATTGGCTTGGTTCCGATATCATTTGTTTGGTTGTGTTTGTGGACTGGACATTGGATACTGTGCGCTGAGCAGAGTGATTTTTTCAGGTTCAGTGAATGTATGAGCAGGCGCTCTTAGCCATGGATGGCTAATGGAACCCTAGTATTGAGATGTGTGATCACTACCGGGCTGGTATTCATTGTGTTCTAGTTACACCACTTGATTGAGTAAGTTGACGGGATACTACACTCAGGATGAGTGAGTTGGCGGTCAGTGAAACCACGAGTAATCTTGCATGATGTTATTACGCCGTAATTTTTCAGCGTCAAGGTTTGCTGACGGAGTCGGCGGTTATGAACATTGAGATTGATATGTGTCGCAGGATTGGGCTTGCCCTGCGAATTAAGATCATGTGGTTGATCTTACGCTACATTGAGGGTGATGTGGTACGAGGTGTTGTCACTAATTAGTCGATGGTTGGAGCCTTACCAGGGAGGTAAAGCTTAGTGGTGACAGTTTGACTGATGGTGTCAGCATGGACTGACAGGTGTGTTTTGGTGACTCCCAGGGGAGAGCAGACGTCTTATAGATTGATGATTAAAAGAAACCGACAAGCTGAAGGAGTCAGCTAAATGGTAAATTGACAAGGATCAGGTGATCAATTTCACTCGCGGTGTCGAGTATGGTCGGTACGGTGAGAGACCGTGATGGGACGTCTGAGTTCAGACGAGCTTTGTGTTGGTTAGTGGGTGTACAAGTGTACACAGATGTGAGACCAAATTGATTTTCCACGAGGTGGTTGTGGAATAAGGATATTGGTAATTTAGATTACGAAATTATTTAAGGAGGGAAGGTTGTAACGACCCGTCCCGAATATCGGGATTTAATATTATTTAATTGTGATTTAGAATGACTAATCTGGGATTAGTTGAGTGAATTCGGACGAATTGTGCAAAATGACCGTTTTGCCCGTGGGCGTGGGCAAAATGTTGACTTTTAATTCGGACGGTCAAATGGACTTTGACCAATGACCGTGACGTAGTTTGGGACGTCACGAGTTCATAGACAGGTGGCACGTTCGATTCCGACATTCGTGGTGAAAGTTATGCCGTTCGGAAGCCCAAGGGCATTTTCGTAATTTGACGAAATAGGGGAAAATGTTGACTTTTCGATCGGGAGGTCTGATGGCCGAGGGCCAAGGACCGTTAGGAAGGTCTCGATGCCCTAAGTCCGTAGACAGGCGGCACGCATCAATCGGAGTCCGAATGACCGAGTTACGGGTCTGGATGCGTGAATGGCATTTTGGTAATTTACTACACAAGGGCAGAATAGTAATTTCACAGAGTTGTTTGAACGGTTACTGTAGCACCGTGGATGGGGAGCATGGCCAGTGCACGGGTGGTTTGTTTATGGGGCAAATTGCTGGCCTAAACTATTGTATATGAATTATGGGATTGTTTATTAATGAGTGTGCGATGCAAGGCTGTGTGGGTGCTGTGATGTTTCTGAAACGGAAAGAAAAGCAGAGTGCTTCCCACATGTGATCAGCCTTTCCAGGGCCCAATTGAGCGGATTTGTGATGGGGAATGTGTTTAAGGGACTGAGTGAAGTGTTCTGAGATTGAGAAAGGAAGGAAAAGAGTGAATTTGGTGTGGGATTGTTCAAAAACCCGAAACTGGTTTTTGGAGAGTTCAAATTCGAATTTCGGTTTTTAGGCTAGCCCAAGCCTAATTGTGATCTGAAATAGCTTCCTGGAAATTTACTGAGTCGATCCAGATCAAATGGGGCAAGTTTTGAAGCTCCTAGAGCCGTGGACGGACAAGGTGGACGGCCGGAATATCCAAGCTTGAGTCGTGGTGATTGAGGTAACTTCATGTCCAATTAGTCATGCGAATTAGTTCGTATTAATCCTAATGAGCTTACTGGAATGTTAATTTGACAATGGTTGACGAATTGTGGAGTTACGGTGATCGACTCGTTTTGGTGATCACGGGTTGATGGCACGATTAAGGGATGGTTGGTGTTGATCATTGACACAGAACTGAAATTGATTGGTTAACGATTGTTTTAGGATAAAAAACGGAAGGAATCGAGCATGAATTGATGGCTATCTGATCGGGTTAGATCGCGGGTAATCAGACCCGTTTACCAGTCATACGGGTGAGGACGAGGACTGTAGCAGTCACTGTAGCAGGCGCGTGGCTTTCACGCCCAGCCACTCACTGCGGCGTGTGACGGCGCGTGGGCACGAATCGCGAGGTGAGGTCAACATGACTTTTTTCCTATGCAATGTAAAGAACATTTTAGCGTTGGTTTCGTGTCAATCGGACCCCGTTTCGATATTGTTCGGGATGTCCGATGGTTTTAAATCCAGTTTAAAAATATTTAAAAATTCGGAAAAATTACGGGACTTTAATAGGATGTTAATGAGGAGGTTAGTGACCCTCTAATATGATTTGAACAGGATTGGGAGTCCCGGTGATAGTGGTGTGGCCCGGGAATGCCTATGGCACGCGTATCGAGGCGTTTGGTTCTACGGTCTATGCGTGGACATTGGTTTTATAAATTCGATGCATGCATAACTGTTTCATGATTGTTATAATTGTGATTTTATGATTTATTTTGGATATCGGTGAATTTATATAATTTCACGCATTTCGAGGCGAGTTATGTGTTTGCACGTAAATCGAGGATTTCTGGATTTGCATTGATTTCCATAATTGTGGTTCGGATATGTTTTCATGAAACGGTTACGGATTTGATAAAGTGAATTCGAGCCAGGGGCCCAATTGATTTAAGAAATCGGGCCAGGGGCCCAGTTGATTTGAGAAATCGGGCCAGGGGCCCAGTTGACTTATGAAATCGGGCCAGGGGCCCAATTGATTTATATATATGCAATTTCGGGTCGGGGACCCTAAAATGGAATTGAATAAATGATTTCGGATTTGATAATCAACTATTTGGACTTAGAACGGTTTTATGGAAATTCGGGGCAGGGCCTTTGTGATATTTTGGAAATGAATAATAAAATGTGTTCCATAAAACCATCTCGATATGAGGATATATATATTGGTCTCCTCCAAGTGTCGGGGACACTAGTGAAGTCACGGTACATTGCCTGCGAGGGGTCATTGTACGGAACTACCAGACTGTATAGTGATCCAGGAGCAGGATTGCTATGATTAGACGTCACGGACGTCAGACATCGGGGATGTCAGAGATATGGACCCGGTGAGACCCCGGGCAGCACGCGTTGCTTAATACCGTGAGATATGACGTCGGGGACGTCAAGCGTCAGGGACGCTAGGCATCGGGGATGCCGGAGATGGAAAAATAATAAATGAATATTACTGGATTTATGAAATAACTCTTGGATTATCTTTTGGGATTTGAAACTATGCTTTGGTTTCCGGGCTAAGGCCCTAATGTTTCTTTCTAAATAAATTTGTGATTTTGGCTTTTGGTGCATGCATATGTTTTTACTGAGGGACATAAATGTCTTTATAAATGTTTTAAACAGACTTAATTATTTTTGTCCACTCGCAGCTTTTGTTTTTAATGCCCGTCAGGTTGATTTCGGAAGCGACTGCAGCAGAGACTGGGACGTCGCACACCTTCTCTGCAACGACCCATCCTGGAATTCGGGATTAGATCAGTAACTAACCATGATCAATGGGGGTTAATCGGTGATTAGTTGGGTGGAATCGGACGAACGTGGCAAAATGACCGTTTTGCCCCTAGTTGTGGGTAAAACGATGACTTTTAATTTGGGCGGTCAAATGGACTTTGACCGATGACCGTGACGTAGTTTGGGACGTCACAAGTTCATAGACAGGTGGCACGTCCGATTCGGACGCTCGAGATGAAAGTCATGACGTTCGGAAGTGCAGGGGCATTTCCGTAATTTGGACGACTTGGGGGAAAACGTTGACTTTTTGAAATACAATTGATTTTCTCTCGACTCGAAGACCGTTAGGTTCGTCTCGAAGCCCCGAGTAAAACAACAGGCGGCACGCGTGGAACGGACATCGGGTGACCAAGTTACGGGTCACGGAAGGTGAGGGGCAATTTGGTAATTTGTCAATTGAGGGGAGAATGGTAATTTTGGCTGCTGTTTTGTGCGACAACCGTGTATGGTGCTTGACACCTCTCAGAAAATAGAGCACGGGTGGACGGGTGGATTTGTTTATGTAGCATGATGCTTGGGCTTCGTGTGATGGCTTTGTTTATGTAATTGGGGGATAAGTGGGAGGCCAACGTGCCTGGGATGGCTGGATGCTGTGCTGGGCGTGGAATGGGAAAATAAAAACGAGCAGTGCACGGGTGAGGTTGGAATTGGAGCAATGGGTTGTTTATGCGTTGAGTGGCTTGCACAGGGCACGGGCAGACACAGTCTTGTGGAATTGGGACATGAACGGGTGGTGGTTTGAACTGATCAGAGCACGGGAGGCTTTGTAATTTGGTTTTGGGTCCTTTGCGGGAAACATAGAACAGAGTGGGACTGGGTGTGCCTTGGTTGCTGGAAAGGGCTGGATTAAACATAGGGAGTTAGAGGGAGTCGAGGGGATTATTGTGGAGAGAAGAGAGAGCTGATGTTGAGGGAGAAGCAGGATCGGGGAACTTGGGACCTTTTGGAGGGAAATTCGAAAGTTTGTTTGTGAACGGTATGGAGCCAAACTGGTACCACGATTAGTCTTCTGGGCTCATTTCGAGCTCGACCATACGAAAATTGATGGGAACTGATCACCGTATGGCCATGAACTGAAGCTTCTGGTTCAGAGGATTTCGAGCTTGCGGACGACTAACTACAGGTAAAGGTTTGTGAAATTGGTTGCAGTTTAATGTTCGTATGGGTCATATTAAGCTCCTGTCCAAGCTAATTCGAGAATGGAACCGTGTTGGGTGAGTTCCAGAACTCGACCTGTCGACTGTTCGAGTCCGGGGTCGATCGATTTAGTCTATGTCGAGGCTAATGGATGACATAGAACTGGAATTAAATGGTTATAGAAGAAGTTAGGATCAAAAAGGAAAGGAATTGATTGAGAATTGATCGCTATCTAACCGGGTTGTCACGCGGGTTGCAGGACCCGTTTGCAGAGGAAACGGGCGAAGAAGGAGAACTGTTCACTGTCACTGTAGCAGGCGCGTGGGTGTCACGCGCAGCCGCTTGCAGCGACACGTGATGGCGCGTGGGTCTGATTTTCAAGGTGAGTTCAAAATGGCTTTTGTCCTACACATTGTAACGAACATTTTAGCGTTGATTTCGAGTTTATCGGACACCGTTTCAATATGGTTCCGAGGGTCCGAAGATTTCCGTTGCGTTTGTAATTAACGATTAATTCCCGGAAAATTATGGGAAATTAGTATGCTGTTATGTAAGCCCGTAGTGACACTAAAGTATGTTTTCGAACAGGATTTGGAATTTCTGGAAAATATCGGAAATTACGGAACCGCGTGCGGCGTGAAACCGAGCCTTAAGAATGGTGTGTGAGTGGACGTTGCTTTCAAATTTAATGCATGCATAAAATATTTCTATGATTTTATGATTATGATTATAAGTTGTGATTGATTTTGATTTCCGTATTTATACGTATTTGATTCCCGTATTTATACGTATTTTACTATACATGTGAAATCTCGCGAATTTCGAGACTATGGTCACTCGTGTGCTTAATGATGGTTAAATGAGAGAAGTTATAAGAAATGGGAGTAAAATGATTTAAGAAGGTTGTTTATGATTGCGAGTGTGACTTACGATTTTGACACGTTTTTTGAGAACGTTCCGGATTTGCACGTTTTACGAGATTTCGAGTTATTGTGATTTGATCACTGTTGATGTTTGAATCGGGGAATTAAAATGAGACTTGTGATTTTGAGGATTTTAAAAATGGGTTTTGAGTATGTTTTGATTGGATCGTGATTTTGGTGATTATGATTGTGGGTTTGATGTGTTGAAAAGGGGATTTGAGAAAGAAGTGATTTCTAAGAATTAAAATGGATTTGAAAAAGGTGATTTCGGGCTTGATGCTCGGGCACAAAAGTAACTTTGATTTACGAGATTTCGATTTTCGGAAATTGAAAGTGGATTCTTGGTTTCGGTTCGGGATGATGCTTCCGGATGCCAGCTTACGGAATCATTATTGCGAATTCGAATTCGAGAATGAAAAAGGATTTAATAAAGTGATTTGGTATGATTGTACATGCCGCGTGTGTAATGATGATTTGAATATGATTTGTGAAGTAAGATTTGGGGATTTGAATGTGGAAATTCGGACCATAAGTCCTTTTGTGAAAAATGTGATTTCGGGATGGATCCCGCGTTGTTGTGATTGTTAAATGTTTTGGGGTTTAAAGACCCGTTGAAAACTGTTTTGGGTTTAAAGACCCGGTGCTATTGCTGGAGCACGTTTTGAGTTTAAAGACTCGGTTAATTGATGACGGGGGAGGGCCCTTAATGATTTTAAAGACTCGTGAGTTTAAAGACTCGGTTACTGTGATATCCCCGAGGCCTATTGATTATGTTATGAGTTTAAAGACTCGTTGATATCCCGAGAAGGCCTGTTTATGCGCATGGTTTTGAGTTTAAAGACTCGGGCGCACTTGATATCCAGAAAAATAATTTGACTTGTGATTTATTGATGATTCTTGATGTTTCGGTTGAGTTGGGCAGTGGCCCGGTATACGGTTGTTAGTCTTGGATCATGTTGTGCATTGGGCTTTGATTCGTAGTTTTGGGCTGAGGCCCGGTGTTTATGATTGCGGGCTTAGACCCGATGGTTGAGAAAGCAAAAAGGTTTTTGAGGTTCATACGAGTTTTTCCTTATGTTGAAATTTGATACACAGTTTATCTTATGTGGAAAATCTTAACCGATTGCGAAATGATTTTTGTATGCATGCATTCGTTTTTACGGGGAGGGTAAAAACGTTTGTTGTGGCTGTTTTGCTAAACTGATTTATTTTTGTCCACTCACACCTTTTGTTTTTTTATTGACCCTCCAGGTCGTGGCGCGTTGTTCGAGGCTGTACGAGGGGCGGAGTCATGAGTAAGCACATGTGGCTATCCCTAGTCTGGCACGTACTGAGGGTAACTTGGGTATTTCAGTTGACTTGCCAGACGGGAGCAGGACCGGGCACAGTTATCAATGCCCCTTCCGGGGGCGGTCCTGTCAATTAACTCACTTGGACAACCACGCGTCCACAATTAGCCCAATACTCAGACCTCACGTCAATTAATGACTGATTAGGCACATACACCGATTCCGACTGGGAACTACTCAACTCTTGTCACCTCGTCACTGTTGGGACGTGAGCGGTGCTCGTTTCCGCATTGGTATTCGATACTCGGAAGTCATCGGGGTTGACTTTATATCTTATGCCTGGCAGACATTGATCGCGGATACCAGTACGAGGAGCGTGTATTGGGTGGTGGACCCATGTGTGTTCTGGGGTCATCGGGTGGAGTTGCATTTCTTGAGGTTAGGGTAAACGGGATTCCCATTTTCTGCTTGGTGGCAGACGATGTTGGATATTCGGTACGGTGGGTGCAGTGAGTTATATTGCACTCACAGAGGATGGATGTCGATGGCATCGTATTGGATCATCCTTGGTCTCTCCTAGGTGGAGTGGCAGGGATCAATATGAGGTTAATGGAGGGGATCCACAGAGTGGATGTGTTACGTTGTTGAGTGATTGATTGGGGCAGAAAATAGCTGAGGAATGTTGGGTGGTTGATAGGAAAGCTAGTGGGTGTAAGACCCTATTATCGGGTTCCAGGTGGATTGCTAGCTGTGAGCATGTGTGGATCCTAGGTGGATCTGGTTGATGAGGTTGTGGGCCTTGGACGTGGTGACGATCTAGGATCATGGGGTTACCAGTCGGGTGACGCGGTATCGGTCTCGAATTGTGATCGCCTTGATCAGGCTAGGTGAAGAGCTTATCGCTCTGTTGTGAATGTTTGGGTATGGGAATAGTTGGACCGAATTTCTTTTCGAAGTTAATCGGTACTCGAGCGAGTGGGAACGTTTATGTTTTGGACTCGAGGCTTGACGTGTGGATGAGTGGATATCCAACAGGGTCTAGTTGGTCAGTCGTAGAGATGGTCGATTGGGATTGGCTTCTTTCCGAAGTCAATCGGATGTGACGTGGTAACCGTTGAGCGAGTATAGATTCGGGGTCGGTGCGCCTCGGTAGTTGTGGGTAAGATTACATGCCCTTTCGGCATGACTGTACACGCCTTGGTGAGTGTGCCTGGATTGGTACATCTTGGGTAACGTGTTGGGAGTTGATTTTGTGTTACGAGTCGGGTGACCATGGGATCTAGAATGGATGGTGAGTTGGAATGATCAAATTGTCTAGTATGGGATTGGACAAGAAACCTCAGTGTCAGATTGTGATTGACTGTGAACCTTGTGGTGGACTTGCGGGGAATGGATGTACGTACCCTGTACGGTGTACGAGGATTGGTACCGGACAGGCCGAGTGGTATTTAATGATGGTACGTGGGAGGTACCAGTGGTTTGGTTGTACGTGTTGGCTTTCAGCTTAGTTCCGACACATCTGGGATTTGTACGAACTGGACTTTGAGCTTGATATATGCCGTAGGGTTGGGCTTGCCCTGCGAGATGAGATCGTGTTATTGATCTTACGCAACTTTATGTGACACCAATTGGCTGTTGATTACTGCTTTACTGGTGAGGTTTAGTGGTGACCGTTTGGCTCGTAGCGTCAGCACGGACTGACGAGTGAGAGTTGGTGACTCCCAGTGGGAGCAAACGTCAAGTGATCATTTTCACTCGAGGTGGTCGAGTGTGGTCGGTACGACGTGAGACGGCGATGGGACGTCTGGGTATAGATGAGTTAATGGGGGTACAGGTGTACACGCGTTGCGAGGTCGAAAGGACTTTCCACGTGGTAGATGTGGAGTAAGGATAATTGGAAATTTCGAGAACGAAACTGGTTTTAGGAGGGAGAAACGGTTGAGTTTTGATCGGTTGGAATTTTGGGACGAAATTCTTTAAGGGGGGAAGATTGTAACGACCCATCCCGGAATTCGGGATTAGATCAGTAACTAACCATGATCAATGGGGGTTAATCGGTGATTAGTTGGGTGGAATCGGACGAACGTGGCAAAATGACCGTTTTGCCCCTAGTTGTGGGTAAAACGTTGACTTTTAATTTGGGCTGTCAAATGGACTTTGACCGATGACGGTGACGTAGTTTGGGACGTCACGAGTTCATAGACAGGTGGCACGTCCGATTCGGACGCTCGAGATGAAAGTCATGACGTTCGGAAGTGCAGGGGCATTTCCGTAATTTGGACGACTTGGGGGAAAATGTTGACTTTTTGAAATACAATTGATTTTCTCTCGACTCGAAGACCGTTAGGTTCGTCTCGAAGCCCCGAGTAAAACAACAGGCGGCACGCGTGGAACGGACATCGGGTGACCAAGTTACGGGTCACGGAAGGTGAGGGGCAATTTGGTAATTTGTCAATTGAGGGTAGAATGGTAATTTTGGCTGCTGTTTTGTGCGACAGCCGTGTATGGTGCTTGACACCTCTCAGAAAACAGAGCATGGGTGGACGGGTGGATTTGTTTATGTAGCATGATGCTTGGGCTTCGTGTGATGGCTTTGTTTATGTAATTGGGGGCTGAGTGGGAGGCCAACGTGCCTGGGACGGCTGGATGCTGTGCTGGGCGTGGAATGGGAAAATAAAAACGGGCAGTGCACGGGTGAGGTTGGAATTGGAGCAATGGGTTGTTTATGCGTTGAGTGGCTTGCACAGGGCACGGGCGGACACAGTCTTGTGGAATTGGGACATGAACGGGTGGTGGTTTGAACTGATCAGAGCACAGGAGGCTTTGTAATTTGGTTTTGGGTCCTTTGCGGGAAACAGAGAACAGAGTGGGACTGGGTGTGCCTTGGTTGCTGGAAAGGGCTGGATTAAACATAGGGAGTTAGAGGGAGTCGAGGGGATTATTGTGGAGAGAAGAGAGAGCTGATGTTGAGGGAGAAGCAGGATCGGGGAACTTGGGACCTTTTGGAGGGAAATTCGAAAGTTTGTTTGTGAACGGTATGGAGCCAAACTGGGACCACGATTAGTCTTCTGGGCTCATTTCGAGCACGACCATACGAACATTGAAGGGAACTGATCACCGTATGGCCATGAACTGAAGCTTCTGGTTCGGAGGATTTTCGAGCTTGCGGACGACTACCTACAGGTAAAGGTTTGTGAAATTGGTTAAGGTTTAATGTTCGTATGGGTCATATTAAGCTCTTGTCCAAGCTAATTCGAGAATGGAACCATGTTGGGTGAGTTCCAGAACTCGACCTGTCGACTGTTCGAGTCTGGGGTCGATCTATTTAGTCTATGTCGAGGCTAATGGATGACATAGAACTGGAACTAAATGGTTATAGAAGAAGTTAGGATCAAAAAGGAAAGGAATTGATTGAGAATTGATCGCTATCTAATCGGGTTGTCACGCGGGTTGCAGGACCCGTTTGCAGAGGAAACGGGCGAAGAAGGAGAACTGTTCACCGTCACTGTAGCAGGCGCGTGGGTGTCACGCGCAGCCGCTTGCGGCGGCACGTGACGGCGCGTGGGTTCGATTTTCAAGGTGAGTTCAAAATGGCTTTTGTCCTACACATTGTAACGAACATTTTAGCGTTGATTTCGAGTTTATCGGACACCGTTTCAATATGGTTCCGAGGGTCCGAAGATTTCCGTTGCGTTTGTAATTAACGATTAATTCCCGAAAAATTATGGGAAATTAGTATGCTGTTATGTAAGCCCGTAGTGACACTAAAGTATGTTTTCGAACAGGATTTGGAATTTCGGGAAAATATCAGAAATTACGGAACCACGTGCGGCGTGAAACCGAGCCTTAAGAATGGTGTGTGAGTGGACGTTGCTTTCAAATTTAATGCATGCATAAAATATTTCTATGATTTTATGATTATGATTATAAGTTGTGATTGATTTTGATTTCCGTATTTATACGTATTTGATTCCCGTATTTATACGTATTTTACTATACATGTGAAATCTCGCGTATTTCGAGACTATGGTCACTCGTGTGCTTAATGATGGTTAAATGAGAGAAGTTATAAGAAATGGGAGTAAAATGATTTAAGAAGGTTGTTTATGATTGCGAGTGTGACTTACGATTTTGACACGTTTTTCGAGAACGTTTCGGATTTGCACGTTTTACGAGATTTCGAGTTATTGTTATTTGATCACTGTTGATGTTTGAATCGGGGAATTAAAATGAGACTTGTGATTTTGAGGATTTTAAAAATGGGTTTTGAGTATGTTTTGATTGGATCGTGATTTTGGTGATTATGATTGTGGGTTTGATGTGTTGAAAGGGGGATTTGAGAAAGAAGTGATTTCTAAGAATTAAAATGTATTTGAAAAAGGGGATTTCGGGCTTGATGCTCGGGGCACAAAAGTAACTTTGATTTACGAGATTTCGGTTTTCGGAAATTTAAAGTGTATTCTTGGTTTGGGTTCGGGATGATGCTTCCGGATGCCGGCTTACGGAATCATTATTGCGAATTCCAATTCGGGAATGAAAAAGGATTTAATAAAGTGATTTGGTATGATTGTACATGCCCCGTGTGTAATGATGATTTGAATATGATTTGTGAAGTAAGATTTGGGGATTTGAATGTGGAAATTCGAACCATAAGTCCTGTTGTGAAAAATGTGATTTCAGGATGGATCCCGCGTTGTTGTGATTGTTAAATGTTTTGGGGTTTAAAGACCCGTTGAAAACTGTTTTGGGTTTAAAGACCCGGTGTTATTGCTGGAGCACGTTTTGAGTTTAAAGACTCGGTTAATTGATGACGGGGGAGGGCCCTTAATGAGTTTAAAGACTCGTGAGTTTAAAGACTCGGTTACTGTGATATCCCCGAGGCCTATTGATTATGTTATGAGTTTAAAGACTCGTTGATATCCCGGGAAGGCCTGTTTATGCGCATGGTTTTGAGTTTAAAGACTCGGGCGCACTTGTTATCCAGCAAAATAATTTGACTTGTGATTTATTGAAGATTCTTGATGTTTCGGTTGAGTTGGGCAGTGGCTCGGTATACGGTTGTTGGTCTTGGATCATATTGTGCATTGGGCTTTGATTCGTGGTTTTGGGCTGAGGCCCGGTGTTTATGATTGCGGGCTTAGACCCGTTGGTTGAGAAAGGAAAAAGGTTTTTGAGGTTCATACGAGTTTTTCCTTATGTTGAAATTTGATACACAGTTTTTCTTATGTGGAAAATCTTAACCGATTGCGAAATGATTTTTGTATGCATGCATTCGTTTTTACGCGGAGGATAAAAACGTTTGTTGTGACTGTTTTGCTAAACTGATTTATTTTTGTCCACTCATACTTTTTGTTTTTTTATTGACCCTCCAGGTCGTGGCGCGTTGTTCGAGGCTGTACGAGGGGCGGAGGCATGAGTAAGCACATGTGGCTATCCCTGGTCTGGCACGTACTGAGGGTAACTTGGGTATTTCAGTCGACTTGCCAGACGGGAGCAGGACCGGGCACGGTTATCGATGCCCCTTCCGGGGGCGGTCCTGTCATTCTCCATCGATCCTTGTGCACTCTAGAAGCCCGTTTGGGTAGTGGCAATAGGTTATCCCTTGTCTGACACCTCTTGTCAGACGGGAGCATGACCCATTCCATGGTAATCCCGGGGGGATTGGGATGGGTCGTGTCAAGTGGTATCAGAGCCAGGTTTTGCTCTTTTACGCCCTACATAAAAGCATATGCATGCATTCAAAACCATTTATCGATTATTCATAAAACCATTATCAAACAATTCCAAAACCTTTCAAGGGTTCATGCCTGACCCCATAGACCGTCATGACCCATAAATCCATTTGGGTCCCTGACCCGAAATCACAATCCAAAAACATAAACCATTACATGTGGGAACTCAGCACACATCCGTTCTCAGTGAAATACCAAAACATCAAGTACGGGGTCTCCGCCCCCAAATCACTTCTAAAACATAAAACACAAGGCCTCTGCCCTCAATTCACATTTTGTAAAACCTCATACGTATTGACATACGTATAACCCATCCTAGGCACTTCCGGAGAAGATGCCAACTCGGGGCACACAGCCCCTAGGGAACACATCCCCGATATAGTCATGATATCAATCTATACTAGTGTGCACACTACTCGGGGTCTCACTCCGAGTCTTCTCCCAGGAATCTCCATCTGAGAGGCTCAATCTCTGGATCTATTCCGAGCTCTCTCTCTGGATATAGTCAACATATCTCTCCGGAATCTGGTCCGGGACCACAACATAATACGTAATCACCACTCCTGGAACGGGATCCCTATGGGGATACCCACTTTGGTCTGTGGATCGTGACTCCCCAGGTCGACGCTGGAAGAGACCATATAATCAATATGGCGAGTTTCATATACATTTCAAATCTCTTTCTTTCTTTCTCAAATACTTTCTTTCTCAAATCACTTTTCAACTGGGTCTCATACCCGATTCATCCCAATAGGATTCCTCGAATCCGAATCAAATTCATTTCACAGGCCTCAGCCTAAATCCTCAGTTCAACTGGATCTCATGCCCGAATACTCCTTTCACAAACCGAACTGGGACTCAAGCCGATGTTACAATCAACTGGGCCCTAAGTCCGAAACCATGACTCAACAGGACCTCACGTCCGATTTCACAACCAACGGGCCCTTAAGCCCGATATCTCAACCAAATGGGTCTTAGGCCCGATATCATAAATCAATGGGGCATCAAGCCCGATAGTACCACTAACTGGGCCTCAAACCCGAATCATAAACCAACTGGACCCTCGGTCCGATTGTATGACTCAAATGGACCCTCGGTCCCATTCCTCGTCAATTCAAATGGACTCCAAGTTCGAGAGTTTGTAAATCAATTGGGTCTCACACTCGAGTTCATGATTCTAAATCCGAAATCTAGTTATTAAATCCTCGTTGAAAACCTAGAACGTATATGCATCGTATAAAACTGAAAATCTCAAAATACGTGCAAATACGTAAATCCTAGGCTACCACAAACAAATGCACTCATGGAATCACACAACATATATTAAAACAATTATAAAATATTTATGCATGCATCGAATTCGAAAGAAAGGTCCACTCACAGACCGTCCGAAGTCGCGCCTCGATACTCGTGCCATAACCGTCTCCCGGGTCAATCATCGGCTCCGGAATTCCTGAACCTGTCCAAATTCATTTAGAGGGTTATTAACTACTTAAATAACCCCTCACTAAATCCCCGTAATTTTCTGGAATTTCTAAATATTTTTAAAACCGACCCTAAACCTTCGGACGTCCCGAACTATATCGAAACGATGTCTGATTGACCTGAAACCAGTCCCAAAATGTTCGTTACATCAAATAGATGTTTTCACATGTTGGAACCACCCTAAAATTCCCTGCCACGCGCCCGTACGCGCCATGGGAATGCACTGCGCGTGGGCCTCACGCGCCACTACACAGTGCGTCTCCTACCTCTCGACGGCCGGTTCAGACTGGCCCCGTTTCCTGCAACTGTATCGGTCCAGGCCTATAATTTCCGATTTTTTTGTCCAAATTCTTCTATTTCAATCCTAGTATTCCTATTTCATCCATTCGTATCTATTCACATAATTAGAAGCAAGCAAAAACATGAAAACCGCCGTGGTTCAAATCCTCCCTCACGGCCAACTTTCACAGTCGAGGACCTAGGCCGTTTAACCTTCATCCACCACTAGAAATCGTCCCTAAGCTTTCCTACTAGCCTACTAATCATCTCCTAAACATCCAAAATCAACCATAATGTTCTAATCGAATTTTTAGATTCAAAAACATAAAACCGATTCATCAGCCCATCTCTGTCCCTCAGTCATCCTCTCAAACTCACTCAAGCATCATAGTGGAAGGCAGACATGGGGTTTGGGCTTTGTGGGTTCTCGGGTTTGGTTTGGAAGCAAAAAAGAAGATGATCAATGCATGTATTAATTTGGGTGGGAAATGGATGGATGACAAGTGTCATTCATCCATTGGCCTGCCCCAAAATATCTTGGCCCCACTAATTGCCAAATAGTCTCTGTCTCGTAAAACGTGCAATAGTGCACTCAAACTTTCGTGAACCGTAACTTTTTCGCCGAACGTCCGAATTCAATGTGCCGCCTGTCTACGGATTCGTATCATCCTGATCTAAGTAACGGCCTTCGGCCCTTGGCCATCGGACCTCTCGGGTCAAAAGTAAACTTTTGGCCCAATTTACCAAACTGCCCTTGAACTTCCGAACGTCATAACTTCTTCCTCAGACGTCGAATTGAGCGTGCCACTTGTCTATGAACTCGTGACATCACGAACTACGCCACAGTCATCGGCCAAAGTCCATTTGACCGCCTGAACAAAAAGTCAACGATTCGTCCATTCTAGGGGCAAAATCGTCATTTCGCCCGAACGTCCGCTAATCCTCGTCTAATCTCCGATTAGCCTTGGTAATCCGTCATTAACTCTTAATTAATCCCTCTAATTCGGGACGGGTCTTCACAAACTTCTCCCCTTAAGGAATTTCGTCCTCGAAATTCAAAGCGACCTGATTTCACAACCAAACTGTGGAATCCAACCTTTTTCTTCGACTTGGATCGCTGCGCCCAAACGAGAATACTCGTGTAGCAGTACACTCCAACACACACACCGTACTCATCGGTACACGTCCTCGGTACGTACCGTCATCAGAGCCTCCAAAGCTCCAATTCATTCTCGAGAACTACACGTCAGCTCGTACGTCTTACTTGAGACAGCATGTCGACACTCGCCGATCTCGCCTGTCACTCACTTGAAAAGTCAGCAATAACATACTGACATCCAAATGGCTTTCTGGTCTGGCACTCTGACACGTTCCATCTGACAGTCGCCAGGCTGAAAACGCATCCCCACTAAGGGTTAACACATCTAAGCTGGCATCCTGCTCAGCATCCGATCAGAAAATATCCTACAAATCTTGCCATCACAATGGCACGAATCCCATCTCGCAGGTCATCCTCAGACCTATGTCCAAACTGACTCTAACTGCTCGTATGAGTCAACTCTCTCAATTTCCTATACCAAAAACTTACTCTTCTGAGAGTCCTATCAATCACATTGATCTGAACGCATCGGATAACTATCAATTCGTTATCACGATATGTCACGCCTTCGTGACCAGCCGAAAACTCCCGGCTCCACTGCACGACTCTGATCTCGACTCGCTCTAGAGTCCTCGTATTGTATCTCGCATCACTCGGTGATACCACTTGTCATCTAAACTCACCTCGAGTCTCCAAACTGTCACTCATCGGATCTGACCCGATCGCCACTCATGTCCATCTAGAACTCTATCCAACTTACGGCATACTCGTACTTTCGGGTACTCTCAACCCGACATACCGATTGATCATGATCAATCCCATCATCTAACGTGCAAAACACCCTGATCCACCTACATCACACCAACATCGGGGTGTCACTCGACCTACTCAAGGACTGCACTCCAGCAACGTCCAACCACACACTACTGTCCGCACGCCAACTATGGTCCGAAACCCAACCGTCCATCACCAAAAAAACGTCAGTCCATCACTTCGAACACTCACTCGTCACATCCCGTGACGCTAAACACCATCTACTCGTCAAGTCAAAAAAGATTGACCCACAGACTATGTGTTCGGTTCTTACACCCTCTTTGAACTCCTAGCTGTCACAACACTCCTTGTCGTCCTACCTAGGAACGAATCCAGGAGAATCCACGATGATGAGATTTAATGTCATCGTCGAAAGGACTTTGATGTCATCAACTCGATTACAACCTCTCGTGATTCCGAAGTACCAATCACGTTGGAATCGTGTTTCTTTCCAAATACGGAGCTCACTCAACACGCGAACATTTCTCACGTCCTCTATCACGAATATCTCGTACCTTTAATCAATCTGATCCAACTCTGACTCACAGAATTGATCGGAAACCACTAACATCGGTCGGTAAGCTAAACAGATCGCAACGTCTGTCGTGATCTGAAGCCAAATCTCTGCGTACTACCAAATCCGACAAACCGACCCATACGTCATAAGACGTTACTTACGTCATCTATTCACCTATAACTCACGTTTCACTTCAATACTTCTGAGTACACCCTCGTGACTCAATCTCGTAGCACTGGGGGAACTAGTCTCCATTACTGGGGAAACTGATCTCCAACACTGGGGAAACTAATCTCCATCACTAAGGAAACTGGTCTCCATCACTGGGGGAAACTGGTCTCCATACCAAGTACTCCCGTACCTCACACTGAGCCACTCGGGATCCTCTCTGTCCCACTCATACAGGTATATCCTACTTGTCACAGTCACCTCACAGAGGTAACGTGGCAAATGTGCCAACACCCAACGTCAGCGTCTCATTCTACGATCGCACTCAGTCGTCACTGAGTCGAATCCAGAATCACTGCTCGTACTGTACGTCACTCACGCACCTCGTATCATCGTCACGATTGACGAATCCTATCGTCACAATCGTCATGGTAACCTGAGTCTATCAAACTCGATAAGACTCGTCTACGTCTATCGATAGCAGTGTCTGTTACAACCTCTTGCAGATCAAACTCAGAAACATTCTGCTACCGACACACCAAATCCATGCGGTCAACTCACCGTAGGTACTAACCTCTCAACACACAACATCCACTGATCGGTCCACCTCAGGATCCGATCAACAAATACCACACTCCTGGTAACTTGTCCAATCACTCACTTACTAGGTTTATCACAAACCGGGCTGCCCGCTGCAGCCCAACAATCATGATCGATCCCTCGTTCTCGACTCCGAAGAGTCGTCAAACTCCGATACTGGTACCAAATTAGCCAATAACTACACTCTGAGGATCTCATCCTCTTGTAACTCTACGGCTCTTAGCCGCTGGCCTCCACAAGAACTAGTCGTACTCCGGGTCCAATACTGCACAAGCTCCACGTGCACACATGCCTCCTATCGTGTCACCCCATATCTACTCCGGGTATCTCCTGCTAATTGACATCCTGCGCCAGTCGGCACACCAAAACATGGCATCACTGCGCCAAAAAGATTCACACATTTCTATTTCCAACCGTCGTGACTGTAGTCGTACAGGGTCATCGTAAATTAGGCGACCCTGGCCACTGACTACCACTGGTATTAATCTGTACATCCTCTTTCTGATACGACACTACCGTCGAGCGGTCATGACTCCCAAGTCATCATACGGTCTCTGCTGATCTACTGGATCCTCTTTTGAGTAACACTCCGGCTCTACGCAATTAGATTCCCACAAATACTGATCCTCCTCGGGATCAAACATCGAAACACATGGCCTCCAATGCCAATCGAACCTCAAACTACCGTATCATGTGACAAACACCGTCTAACTTAAGGTTCGCTTCTACCGAATCCTCGTACTAATGCCCTAACTACCAGGTTAATGACCAGCTGTTACGACTTCAGAGACATCACATCCTCGACCTGCGCATACTCCAAGAGCAAAACATGCTCTGATACCACCTTGTCAGGACTGGTCCCAAATCCCACGAGATTAACGTGGGACCCGCCTGATCCCGGCTGACACCACGGGTCAGACTAGGGAAAACTCTGTCTCTAGCCCTCACCGGGGCTTCCAGAGTGCGTCAGGATTGTAGGAGGAGGGGAGTGATGTCTCAGTCTCTACTACAGCTCGCATCCGCGATCAACCTGAAGGGCATTAAAACACGAAAACTTTGAGTGGACAAAATAAACATTTCATTTAAAAACCTTTTCGCTTAAAGAAATTTATGCCCTTCATAAAAGCATATGCATGCATTCAAAACCATTTACCAATTATTCATAAAACCATTGTCAAACAATTCCAAAACCTTTCAAGGGTTCATGCCCGGCCCCATAGACCGTCATGACCCATAAATCCATTTGGGTCCATGACCCGAAATCACAATCCAAAAACATAAACCATTACATGTGGGAACTCAGCACACATCAGTTCTCAGTGAAATACCAAAACATCAAGTACGGGGTCTCCGCCCCCAAATCACTTCGAAAACATAAAACACAGGGCCTCCGCCCTCAATTAACATTCTGTAAAACCTCACACTTATCGACATACGTATAACCTATCCTAGGCACTTCCGAAGAAGATGCCAACTCGGGGCACACAGCCCCTAGGGAACACATCCCCGATATAGTCACAATATCAATCTAAACTAGTGTGCACACTACTCGGGGTCTTACTCCGAGTCTTCTCCTAGGAATCTCCATCTGGGAGACTCAATCTCTGGATCTAGTCCGAGCTCTCTCTCTGGATCTAGTCCACATATCTCTACGGAATCTGGTCCGGGACCACAACATAATAAGTAATCACCAATCCTAGAACGGGATCCCTATGGGGATACCCACTCTGGTCTGTGGATCGTGACTCTCTAGGTTGACGCTGGAGGAGACCATATAATCAATATGGAGGGTTTCATATACATTTCAAATCTCTTTCTTTCTATCTCAAATACTTTCTTTCTCAAATCACTTTTCAACTGGGTCTCATACCCGATTCATCTCAATAAGATTCCTTGAATCCAATTCAAATTCATTTCACAGGCCTCGGCCTAAATCCTCAATTCAACTGGGTCTCATGCCCGTATACTCCTTTCACAAACCGAATTGGGACTCAAGCCCGATGTTACAATAAACTGGGCCATAAGCCCCAAACCATGACTCAACAGGACCTCACGTCCGATTTCACAACCAACGGGGCCTTAAGCCCGATATCTCAACCAAATGGGTCTCATGCTCGATATCATAAATCAACGGGGCATCAAGCTCGATAGTACCAATAACTGGGCCTCAAACCCCGAATCATAAACCAACTGGACCCTAGGTCCGATCGTATGACTCAAATGGACCCTCGGACCCATTCCTCGTCAATTCAAATGGACTCCAAGTCTGAGAGTTTGTAAATCAATTGGGTCTCACACCCGAGTTCATGTTTCTAAATCCGAAATCCATTTATTAAACCCTCGTTGAAAACCTAGAACGTATATGCATCGTATAAAACTGAAAATCTCAAAATACGTGCAAATACGTAAATCCTAGGCTACCACAAACAAATGCGCTCATGGCATCACACAACATATATTAAAACAATTATAAAACATTTATGCATGCATCGAATTCAAAAGAAAGGTCCAATACAGACCGTCCGAAGCCGCGCCTCGATACTCATGCCATAACCGTCTCCCGGGTCAATCATCGCCTCCGGGATTCTTGAACCTTTCCAAATTCATTTAGAGGGTTATTAACTACTTAAATAACCCCTCACTAAATCCCCGTAATTTTCTGGAATTTCTAAATATTTTTAAAACCGACCCTAAACCTTCGAACGTCCCGAACTATATCGAAACGATGTCTGATTGACCTGAAACCAGTCCCAAAATGTTCGTTACATCAAATAGATGTTTTCACATGTTGGAACCACCCTAAAATTCCCTGCCACGCGCCCGTACGCGCCATGGGAATGCACTGCGCGTGGGCCTCACGCGCCACTGCACAGTGCGTCTCCTACCTCTCGACGGCCGGTTCAGACTGGCCCCGTTTCCTGCAACTGTACCGGTCCAGGCCTATAATTTCCGATTTTTTCGTCCAAATTCTTCTATTTCAATCCTAATATTCCTATTTCATCCATTCCTATCTATTCACATAATTAGAAGCAAGTAAAAACATGAAAACCGCCGTGGTTCAAATCCTCCCTCACGTCCAACTTTCACAGTCGAGGACCTAGGCCGTTTAACCTTCATCCACCACTAGAAATCGTCCCTAAGCTTTCCTACTAACCTACTAATCATCTCATAAACATCCAAAATCAAGAATAATGTTCTAATCGAATTTTTGGATTCAAAAACATAAAACTGATCCATACTTTCCCTCCACCGTGCACGGCGGCCCAGCCACCTCCTGCCACCGTCCTCAGCTTCATCAGGCCATCTTTGTCCCACATTCATCCTCTCAAACTCACTCAAGCATCACAGGGGAAGTCAGACATGGGGTTTGGGCTTTGTGGGTTCTCGGGTTTGGTTTGGAAGCAACAAAGAAGTTGATCGATGCATGTATTAATTTGGGTGGGCAATGGATGGATGACAAGTGTCATTCATCCATTGGCCTGCCCCAAAATATCTGGGCCCCACTAATTTCCAAATAGTCCTTGTCTCGTAAAACGCGCAAAGTGCACTCGAACTTTCGTGAACCGTAACTTTTCCGTCGAACGTCCGAATTCGACGTGCCGCATGTCTACGGATTCGTATCATCCCGATCTACGTAACGGCCTTCGGCCCTCGGCCATCAGACCTCTTGGGTCAAAAGTAAACTTTTGGCCCAATTTACCAAATTGCCCTTTAACTTCCGAACGTCATAACTTATTCCTCGAACGTCGGAATCGAGGGTGACACCTGTCTATGAATTTGTGATGTCATGAACTACTTTACAGTCATCGGCCAAAGTCCATTTGACCGTCTGAACGCAAAGTCAACGATTCACCCATTCTAGGGGAAAAATCGTCATTTCGCTCGAACGTCCGCTAATCCTCGTCTAATCTCCGATTAGCCTTGCTAATTCGTCATTAAATCTTAATTAATCCCGCTAATTCGGGACGGGTCGTCACAGGAGAAGCAGGTGGGCTAGGCGACATGGATTTGGGCTGGGCGAATTCATTTGGATTGTGATGGCGCTTAGATTGCGCATAAAATTGCTGCAACTGGGCCTCGCCATGGATTTTGGGCTGGGCAATTTTTCTGGGCTGCACAATAAAAATGGGCTCATAAGAATTTGGGCTTGCAAAAATAAATATTACTTAATTGATATAATTCGATCGAATTTCGTCCATAATTTCTTCATTATAATTCCGATCGGGACGATTCTTTCGCCAAAACACTCCAAATTACAAGTTTTATTTATTTAAACAAAAATATCACAAAATATATTATTTTATCTAATTATATATTATTTTAATATTAAAAGTCAAGTATAAAGGGTATAAAATAATATAAAATAATGCATATTTGGGGACCTATCAAATACCCCCACACTTAAACTTTACTAGTCCCTAGCAAATACTAAAATTAAACTACGAATTTAAAACAAGTAAACCCTTAACCATTTGTCTCAATATGGCATCAAAGATTTTCACTTAAGACATTTAAGAATATGGAATTCAAGAGTTAATACATGGTAACAAAATGTATCAACAAGTAAGATAATGAGTAAATACGGTGAAATATATCTCAACATGAATAAAACAAGTATGAATCAACTCACAAGGATATACACTTATAAATTCACTCAATTTTGTAAGGGATTGTGTTTGCACTCAAAGTATGTGAGAAAAGATGTTCACATAATAGAAATGAAGTACTTTTGCAAAATCTCAAACAAACACTTCAAGATAAAAACAAAACATACTTGCACAAAATGAACCAAAACCATAAGCTTACTCAAGTGATTGACTCAACTAATCAAAGTTTACCATCTTAAGGATCATAAGGTCTTTATGAAGGTTGTAATGGGGCTAAGTTTAGAGGAAAGGAATATATAAGACAAGTGGTGCTCAAATTCGTTCCAAGACTCAAAAGATTCCCAAAACGTATCATAACTTCCCGACCTTAGTGCAATGATATCATGAATTCATCCCTTTGAACATGAGCCAAATTTCGTCATGTTGGGCCTCGAATTCATTTTTTTGTGTTGGATTTACAAATATCAAGGACTTAACTCAAACTTTATTACCTTGATAGAAACTTAATACAATTTTTTTTTTAGTTTTTTTTTCATTTTTTTTTCTTTTCATATATCAAGTTAATAATATGTGTCAATAATACAACAAAGTTTGTGGAAGTAAATCCATATAATACACATAAAAGTCTTCATAACATCATCAATTTCTCTTCACACTATTTTCATGTCTTCAACTGAGACCTTAGAACAAGGGTGAAAGATGTCTATCTTAAGCTCAAGTGTTTAGATAATCATGGTGATGAACGAAAGGCTTAATGTAGGCTCAAAAGGGTTAAAACTAAGGGGCTCGCAACTTGTGCGCACAAAATAGGGAACATGGATGTTTGAATTTGTGGTGCTAACCCTAATGCCTTAATCATATCCAAAATCAGAGAGTTTATTGACTTAAAAGTTTTGAAAATCACATAGAATAAGTTCTAGTGCTCTAGAGTTCATTAAAAGCTATTGCAAGCAGTTATGAGGCATATGTATATGAATTTAAACAAAGAACTTATGAATCACTCATCAAAGATGTATATAAGGTTCTAAAGCTCACATAAAGTTCAAATGATTCATACTTATCTTAACATGCTCGTTTATGTACCAATTTACATGCATTATCTACAAGTAATAACACTTAATCCCAAAATATTAACAAACGAATTCAAGTTGTGGTGATCATCTTTATAGCCATAACATATTCATTTCCGTTCATTTATATCATTGACAAGTTAAAGGGCAACTTAATACCCGTAAAAGCACTAAGTTAAAAAAAAGATTTAAAAAAGCAATAAACAATTTTTTTTTGTATAATTAATTTATTATTATTATTATTTATTTTTTTTAAACGCGATCCTAAACCTTCGGACGTCCCTAACTATATCGAAACGGTGTCTGATCAACTCGAAACCAGTCCCAAAATGTTTGTTACATCGAATAGGTGATTTCACATGTTGGAAACAACCCCAAAAGATGGCCCACGCGCCCCTACGCGCCGCCCAAAGGGGCTGCGCGCGGGAGCCACACACCAAGCACTGTCATCTTCAACCGACCAGCTGGTCCGGTTCGACTCTGCAACCCGATCTAGCTGGACCCGCATGACCGGCCAAGCCTATATTTCCTAAATGTTTCGTCCAATTTCACCCCATCTAATCCTAATCTCTTCCTAATCTCATTTCCTATCATTCCATGTTTTAAGAACCTAAAAATCACATCGATAACTCACCGGTTCGATTCGGTGAACAGTAGCTCGCCGTTCTCCGTCCATATCTCTCGACTCCGGCCGCACTCCGCCCTACAAACCGGTTCAGTGAGGTCGTCTCAATCCCTAGAAGCTTCTAGGTTCATTCAAATCGATCAATAAACGCCCAAAACTAATTTTTGAATTTCAAACTATAAACAGGTTCTCGGGTTACCTGGGCTCTGGGCTATCGCCGCCGTCCACGGCAGCCGGCCATCCTGTCCCTTACCTCACAACCCCACACTCAGTCTGTCTCACACTCAAGGAATAGATGAAGATATGTAGGGGTGATATTGGGTGGTGTTTGTGCGAGATCGGGTTTGGACGAACAAAGAAGTGAAGATGATATGCATGAATGTGTTTGAGTGTGCAATGGATGAGTGACACTTGTTACTCATCCATTGGGCCAGGGAAAAAAAATATGGGGCCCATTAATGACAATTGGCACTCGCCTCGTAATTCTGGAAATAGTGCCACAGAACTTCCGTGAACCGTAACTTTTCTGTCGAACGTCTGATTTCGACGTGCTGCTTGTCTACGGATTCATATCAACTCGATCTACATAACGGTCCTCGGCTGTCAGACCTTTCGGGTCAAAAGTCAACTTTTTACCCTTGTTCAGGGGAAAAATCGTAATTTCACCCCGAACATCCGATAATTCCCGGCTAATCCCCTATTAGCCTCGCTAATCCGTCATTAATTATTAATTAATCGTGATAATTCAGGACGGGTCGTTACAATTCACCACACTCCAAACTTTGGCGGATGTGGCATGTAAATTGGAGATGAGCTAGTCGGAATCCCTACAGTGACTCGGTGGTTTTGGGCTACGTCAAGGGCATCAGGATGATTCGTTTACCTAGGGAGCTTTGAAGAGGGGCGCTTTTAGGTCTGATTCTTCGAGTGGCATTCGTGCGGGTTGTGGTAGTTAATGAAGGGGATGGAGAAGTTGACAGGACTCGACCTGAAAAATGCATTGTAAACCACACCAAGGTATTGCTCCTGTCTAACAAGTAATCAAGATACCAAATTCACCTTTGAAACCGTATCAGACAAAGGATACACGAATAGCTAGCTAGCTCATGCCTCCACGTCTCGAATAGCCTCGATTCTCGTACAACGACGAAACCCGTGTGAGTAGACCTAAAAAGAATATTATAAAACAATTTTCAAAAACATAATTTCAAATATGTAATCATAAAACATAATATTTACCGTTCGTTTTGAAAAGCTATGTAATGACCCGTCCCGAATATCGGGATTGAATATTAATTAATTACGAATTAGAATGACTATCGGGGATTCGTTGAGTGAAATCGGACGAAACGTGCAAAATGACCGTTTTGCCCCTGGCGTGGGCAAAATGTTGACTTTTAGTTCGGGCGGTCAAATGGACTTTGATCGATGACTGTGACGTAGTTCGGGACGTCACGAGTTCATAGACAGGTGGCACGTTCAATTCCGACATTCGTAGAGAAAGTTATGATGTTCGGAAGTTGAGGGGTATATTGGTAATTTGGCATAGTAGGGGCCAAATGTTGACTTTTTGGCCGGGAAGTCCAACGGACGAGGGCCAAGGACCGTTACGTAGGTCTCGTCGATACGAATCCAACGACAGGCGGCATGCCGAAATCGGAGATTCGACGATGAAGTTATGGTCACGGAATCGGGCTCGATTAACCGAACGAACCGGGAATAAAATAATATTTTAATAATGAACAGTACCCGGTGACTGAGCACACTTGGATGAGTGACAAGTGTCACTCATCCCTTAAAATCAGGCACAAAACATGGATCCATGATTTTGGGGGAGACCTAATTATTATGTTTTATTATATTAAATTAATTAATTAATCCTAATTTCCATTAACCTCCCATATTTTCTTCAACCGTGTACAACCCACAAATCAGTTTTCTCCCAACCTCCAATTCTCTTCCATTTCTGAACCAAAGTGTGAGCATTTGAGAGTGAATTGAACTGGGAAAAACGAGGGATTAATTGAGAGCTGAGGACTGGGATTTCGGGTTTTAGAAAATTTGGAGGAAAAATCGAATTGGTCGAATTGAGCTGTGATGATCGAATTGGACATTG
Source organism: Prinsepia uniflora (assembly GCA_032719365.1). Lineage (NCBI taxonomy): Eukaryota > Viridiplantae > Streptophyta > Magnoliopsida > Rosales > Rosaceae > Prinsepia > Prinsepia uniflora. Next base: position 40,660,519 of record CM064865.1, on the reverse strand, counting down.
GAAATAGCTTCCTGAGGTTGAGACGAGTTGTTTCAAATCAAAAACGAGAGGAATTCATGCCCAATTGGCTCTGAACGGGTTTGGTAACAGTGGGAGATATCGAGCTTGAGTCGTGATCAATGCGTGATCAAACGACGAAATTGAGGTGGGGAAACAATTCCTCATGGTCCATTGATGCTTCTGGGTTCGTCAATTGGGAGGAATCAGTGGCCAAGGTGGAAACTCCATGGTTGCACACTGTTCGGATGTTCGAGTTTGAGTCGTGAGGATTGAGCAATGATTTGATCCAATTGAGTTGGGGGAAAGGTTTACCTGTGATCAATGAAGCTTCCTGATGAATCAATTTGGGGAAATCTTGTGGAATTGAGGTAATTCGACTGATGAACAGTGGCCGGAGGTTCTTCGATTGTTCATCCTTGATCGTGAGGATTGAGGTAATGTTTCAAGTAATTAAGGTTACAGAACCCTAATTGAACTTATAACGAAACTAACTGGATGCTCAATTGATGAAAACAGTGTGGAATTGACTGAAAACCAGCCGGGTCTGATCGCGGGTTGAACGACCCGTTTACCAGACAAACGGGCTTGAACGACGACACTGTAGCTGGCGCGTGGGTTTCACGCGCAGCCACTCACGGCGGCGCGTGAGGGCGCGTCCGGCCTAGTCTCAAGGTGAGGTCAACATGACTTTTGATCCTCTCAGTGTAACGAACATTTTGACGTTGATTTCGGTGAAATCGGATATTGTTTCGATAATGTTCCGCGTATCCGAAGTTTTGTTTTACGAGTTAAATACGTATTTAAATTCCGGAAAAATTGGGGAAAATTATATGATGTATTTTGAGATGTTAGTAACCCTCTATAATGATTTTGGGCAGGAGTTGTGATTTCCAGATTTTACGGAAAAACGTGCAGCTCGGAAACGAACCGTTTTGAACGGTGTGTGTGAGTGGACTTTTGGTTTTCTAACTGTGATGCATGCATATATGATTTAAAATGCTTTATTATATGATTTGATATGCTTTGGCATGATTGGTATTTCAATTCGGTGATTTCTCGGTTTTGTGATTATTATATTATTATATTCTGGCACGCTTTTCGAGAAATCATGAAATTGGTTAAAAATGATATTGTGGGCGTGAGAACCCAAGTAAATAATGATTTTGACTCGGATTTGGAGTTACATGTGAATTTGATGATTTTTGGTATCCTCGTGATTTTGTGATTATTTTAATCAGTCTTTCGGGCACGTATTACGAGGAACGTGCAAATGATGTTTTGGGCTAAGCCCGGATTGAAAATGATGTTTTGACTCGGGTTATGAGTCAGGAAGTTGAAAATGATATTTGGACTCGGATTATGAGTCAGTGATTGATTTCATGGATTTACGTGATCGTGGCAACTCGGGTTTACGGTTGCACGGATTTACGTAATATTGATATTTTGGGCTTGAGACCCAATGGAATTGTGATTTTGATTGGATTTGTATTTCCATGTGATGACATGATGATATTGATGATTTTCGGATTTATAAAGTAAATCGGGACTTGGGGCTGAGACCCTGTGTTGATATATGATTTGGTTTTTAATGCAACTGTTTTTCACTGGTTTTTGTGATGGTGATATGTTGCGGATATTTAGGGCTTTCGGGAGAAAATATGTTTTTCCCCGGAGTGCACCCTGGAGATAACGCTCGCCTTCGGGATGGAAGTGTTTACCCCGAAGAGGTCACGTAGCACGATCTTTGTCTTGCAGCCCAGGGGAGGCTTGACTCAGATCAGATGTGCTGGATTACATGGATCGGTAAGTGATGTGTTCACGAGATCCGGATCGTCGGCTGGTGAGGTTTTTCCCAGCGACGGATTGCTGACTGATGATGTGTTCACAGCAGCGGATGCTCGGATTTTGAGCGGTCCTTGAGCCTATTGATATGCACGCGTTGCAGGGATAAACGTGACTCTAAGCAACAGGATATGGAAATAAGTCCCGTGGTTTATGGAAAATGATTTTGAGGAAACCGTGGTTTAGCGGTTAAAATGATTTAAAGAAATTGTGAACTTTTGAGATGTTAAACTGATTTGGTGAACATGAGTTTTTGTGGACCATGGGAAAATATGTTTTGATTTTATCGGTCCACTGTTCATACTTGAATGATTTCATACTATTACTCATGTTTTACGATATGCATGCAAGTTTGTGAAAACTGGAGGGTAAGAATGTATTTTGGTAAATGTTTTTATAAGAAGTCATTTTTGTCCACTCACACCTTTTCTGTTTTGTTAACCCTTCAGGTCGTGGCGCGTTGATCGAGGCTATTCTAGAGGTGGAGGTATGTGCGGGCACAGGCGCAAAAATTCCCTTGTCTGGCAGGTATTGAAGGGTAGTTTCGGACTTTCTGTTGACTTGTCAGACGGGAGCAGGACCGGGTACGGTTTTTGACGTCCAGTTGGGACGGGTCCTGTCAAATTGGTATCAGAGCACTAGGTTGCTGATGCTGTTGCCATGCCATACCTCCGGAATGTGAGCCTCGTGCGCGACCTGGTAGTGAGATGGGTATAGTAGGGTATTTGAGACCTTGTGATGAATCTCGGAATGTAATTGACCTTGGTTTGTGGGTCAGATATTAATTTGTGTAGCTACGGCTTTCTAATTGTCGAATCGGTATTCTTGTGGGTCCTAGGATTTGCTGGATCCAGAGGCTTGGAAGGTAGCACAATTGGGTAGGTTGGACCCAGGATGAGATTATTCTCAGTAAATCCTTGTGCGAAATGTGAGTTCCCAACGTCTAGAGTGTGTTGGGGGTATTCCTAGGTATGGAATGTGGTATTGATGTGGTTCACCAGCGGTAATTTGCTGGGTGACCGGGTATGCCAGGGATGGCGTGGTTGGATGAGTCAAGAATTCGGTTAGGACTCGAGATGAGTCATGGTAATATCTTAAGTCTCAGGAGCTGTCGGGTTTTGAGGGACCCTAGGTAGTAATCGCGGAACCTAAGGTGGAATGTTTGGTTCGGAAATGTGTACTGGCGGGTGGTTTGACTCTTAATGACTTTTCGAAGTCAAGACCGAGTGACGATTGTGTCAGGTCTAGTCATGTCAGCTTTAGTGGTGGAACTGCAATCCACAGTCGGGGTTGGTACTTGTCGAAGGAATCCCAGAGTGGGGATACAGGGTAGTCGTACGAGTACTTGATTCCATTGGATGTGGAGTCTCGATAGTGATGTCTGATGGTTGGGACTGCACAAGTCTGTGGCAGGCACTCATACCGAGAGTGGTTGTTGAGAATCGGGGGGGGGGGGGGGGGGACGTCAGGGGACGTTTCTTTTTCTCACATGAGTTGTCAGGGTGACTGTACCCAGAGTTGTTAGGTGCGAAGGAGGCAGAGTTTCTCCTATTCGAGCAGAGGTACGGGGTCGTCGCTTGTTATGAGCGGAGATCCAGGGTTGTCAGTTTTGCACACGGTGTGCTCATACTGATACTGTTGTCTGTGTACTGGTGTGGGTGCCGGTGTGGTGCTGACGATGGGTCACGAGTCGGGTTGTGACTTCGTCGAGTTGGGTATGTGTCAGTAACCAGTCCAAAGGGGACACGTGGTTGGTGTCCGAGTCCGATGGTTCCAACGTGGTTGGACCTACGGAATCATGAGAAGTTGTGTTTGAAGAGGATTGCGGGTTTTCCGCATGGGGATTAGGTATTCTGAAGTCATCAGGGGTGATTTCTTATTTTCTGCTGGGTGGCAGACAATGTTGGGTTACCTGGCATGGGGAGTGCAGTGAGTTTTGTTTGCATCCACGTAGGATGAATATTGGTGTCATTGTTTTGGATCATCCTTGGTTTTCCCTAGGTGGGATGGCAAGGATAGATACGAGGTAATCAGTAAGGGTGTAAGACCCTGTGGTTCCTAGTTGTTGACTGTGTGGATCCTAGGTGGATCGGGTTTGTGATGTCGTGGACGTTGGGCATTGTGACGATCTAGGATCGTGATGTTCACGGTCGGCTGACGTCGTAATGGATCTGGGTCGTGATTTCGATGGTCCAGATTGGGTGAGAGTTTATCACTCTTACGTCAGTATGTGAGTCATAAATGACGGGACTGAACTTCTTTTCGAAGTGGAGCCCCTTATGGTATGTTACTCGAGCGAGTAGGGTTCAGACGGGGTTGAATTTGTTCAGCCTTAGAGTTGTGACGGATGGGATTGGCTTCTTTATGAAGTCCATCAGATGTAATGTGTTACTCTCTTGAACTGGTAACCGATAGGTTCGGTTTTGGTGTGTCCGAGTGGACGTGAACCAGATTTCGGGTTTTGGAATCGAATTTCTGGGTGACGATTCAGGATTCGATTCAGGAACTTGAAAGTGGAATACCGGATTTGGGTGCGGAATGATTATTCCAAACGCTAGCTTACGGAATAATGATTTCGGATTCGGATTTGGATATGAATTAAAAACTGTGATGTATGGATTTGGATTCGGGATTTCTTACGAAATTGTGGATTCGGATTTGGTATTGAAACTAGCTGATTGGTGGAGTTTCGATTTTTCTTGCTGGTTTAGGCAAATGGACTCCATTATTGGAACGTGTTTGGCTATGACCTAGGCGGTTGTAGTCTGGTCAAGGGATAGATGTACGTACCTTGTACGTGGTTTGGGGTACGGTATTTTGCAGACTTGTGGTGGCCGGGGTTGATATGAATCCCGGGAGAACTCGGTGTTTTTCCCTGTGGACACGTTGATGTGTCATTTTGAGTGTTGTCATTTGGCGAGGTGTGTTGGGTAGCATAGGACAAGGATTGTCGATGTTAGCAAAAACCCTCAGGCTTTTTACTTTTGCCTTACCTGGTTTGGGATCGACCATATAGGTCTATGGGTCGAGTATTGGGGTCCAGCTGTAGGATCATGCTTGGTGTACGATGTACGGTATCGTTTGGACGAGGGTACTTGATACCTAGTGACGGTACATGGGATGTACCAGTGTTGTGTCGATAAACGTGTTGGTGTTTGGCTTAGTTCCAATACCATTGGTTTTGGTTGTAAACGTGAACTGGACATTGAACACGATGCACTGGGCAGAATGATTCTGATGATTACAGTGATTGTTTGAGCAGGAGCTCTTAGCCAAGGTTGGCTAGTATAACTCTAGTGTTGAGTGGTGTGATTACTGCTAGGCTTGTGTTCAACGTGTTCCAGATGCACCGTCTGATTGAGTGTGATGACGGTATGCGTATACTCAGGATGAGTGAGTTGGTGGTTGGTGTGACCGCAAGTTGCTTTGCGGCGAGATGTTACCTTGTCGTGACCTTACCAGCATCTGGGATCGCTGAGGGGGTGACAATTGTGGTAACTACTGTAGGTATTTGTCGCAAGATTGAGTTTGCCCTGCGAGGGGAGATCATGTTGATGATCATATGCTACATTGACGGACGTTGTAGTATGATGTGTTGTCACTGATTTAGTACTGATTGGCGCTTTACTAGGGTGGTAAAGCTTGGTAGTGACAGTTTGGCTTGTGGTGTCGGCTTGGACTGACTAGTGAATTTGGTGACTCTCTATGAGAGCGAAGATCAGGGTACATTAGTGAGTATGTGGGGCTGTCAAGCTGAAGGAGTCAGCTTAACGGTGACATTGCCAATTTCTGGTAATCAATTTCATTCGAGGTAGTCGAGTGTAGTCAGTACGACGTGCATCTGTGATGTGACGTCTGAGTGCAGACGAGTTCTGTGTTGGCTAGTGGGTGTACAGGTGTATACGTGTTGTGTGGCCATTTGTTCTCCACGAGGTAGTTGTGGAATACGAATAGTTGGAATTTCGGGGACGAAATTCTTTAAGGAGGGAAGGTTGTAATGACCCGTCCCGAATATCGGGATTGAATATTAATTAATTACGAATTAGAATGACTATCGGGGATTCGTTGAGTGAAATCGGACGAAACGTGCAAAATGACCGTTTTGCCCCTAGCGTGGGCAAAATGTTGACTTTTAGTTCGGGCGGTCAAATGGACTTTGATCGATGACTGTGACGTAGTTCGGGACGTCACGAGTTCATAGACAGGTGGCACGTTCAATTCCGACATTCGTAGAGAAAGTTATGATGTTCGGAAGTTGAGGGGTATATTGGTAATTTGGCATAGTAGGGGCCAAATGTTGACTTTTTGGCCGGGAAGTCCAACGGACGAGGGCCAAGGACCGTTACGTAGGTCTCGTCGATACGAATCCAACGACAGGCGGCATGCCGAAATCGGAGATTCGACGACGAAGTTATGGTCACGGAATCGGGCTCGATTAACCGAACGAACCGGGAATAAAATAATATTTTAATAATGAACAGTACCCGGTGACTGAGCACACTTGGATGAGTGACAAGTGTCACTCATCCCTTAAAATCAGGCACAAAACATGGATCCATGATTTTGGGGGAGACCTAATTATTATGTTTTATTATATTAAATTAATTAATTAATCCTAATTTCCATTAACCTCCCATATTTTCTTCAACCGTGTACAACCCACAAATCAGTTTTCTCCCAACCTCCAATTCTCTTCCATTTCTGAACCAAAGTGTGAGCATTTGAGAGTGAATTGAACTGGGAAAAACGAGGGATTAATTGAGAGCTGAGGACTGGGATTTCGGGTTTTAGAAAATTTGGAGGAAAAATCGAATTGGTCGAATTGAGCTGTGATGATCGAATTGGACATTGGAAATAGCTTCCTGAGGTTGAGACGAGTTGTTTCAAATCAAAAACGAGAGGAATTCATGCCCAATTGGCTCTGAACGGGTTTGGTAACAGTGGGAGATATCGAGCTTGAGTCGTGATCAATGCGTGATCAAACGACGAAATTGAGGTGGGGAAACAATTCCTCATGGTCCATTGATGCTTCTGGGTTCGTCAATTGGGAGGAATCAGTGGCCAAGGTGGAAACTCCATGGTTGCACACTGTTCGGATGTTCGAGTTTGAGTCGTGAGGATTGAGCAATGATTTGATCCAATTGAGTTGGGGGAAAGGTTTACCTGTGATCAATGAAGCTTCCTGATGAATCAATTTGGGGAAATCTTGTGGAATTGAGGTAATTCGACTGATGAACAGTGGCCGGAGGTTCTTCGATTGTTCATCCTTGATCGTGAGGATTGAGGTAATGTTTCAAGTAATTAAGGTTACAGAACCCTAATTGAACTTATAACGAAACTAACTGGATGCTCAATTGATGAAAACAGTGTGGAATTGACTGAAAACCAGCCGGGTCTGATCGCGGGTTGAACGACCCGTTTACCAGACAAACGGGCTTGAACGACGACACTGTAGCTGGCGCGTGGGTTTCACGCGCAGCCACTCACGGCGGCGCGTGAGGGCGCGTCCGGCCTAGTCTCAAGGTGAGGTCAACATGACTTTTGATCCTCTCAGTGTAACGAACATTTTGACGTTGATTTCGGTGAAATCGGATATTGTTTCGATAATGTTCCGCGTATCCGAAGTTTTGTTTTACGAGTTAAATACGTATTTAAATTCCGGAAAAATTGGGGAAAATTATATGATGTATTTTGAGATGTTAGTAACCCTCTATAATGATTTTGGGCAGGAGTTGTGATTTCCAGATTTTACGGAAAAACGTGCAGCTCGGAAACGAACCGTTTTGAACGGTGTGTGTGAGTGGACTTTTGGTTTTCTAACTGTGATGCATGCATATATGATTTAAAATGCTTTATTATATGATTTGATATGCTTTGGCATGATTGGTATTTCAATTCGGTGATTTCTCGGTTTTGTGATTATTATATTATTATATTCTGGCACGCTTTTCGAGAAATCATGAAATTGGTTAAAAATGATATTGTGGGCGTGAGAACCCAAGTAAATAATGATTTTGACTCGGATTTGGAGTTACATGTGAATTTGATGATTTTTGGTATCCTCGTGATTTTGTGATTATTTTAATCAGTCTTTCGGGCACGTATTACGAGGAACGTGCAAATGATGTTTTGGGCTAAGCCCGGATTGAAAATGATGTTTTGACTCGGGTTATGAGTCAGGAAGTTGAAAATGATATTTGGACTCGGATTATGAGTCAGTGATTGATTTCATGGATTTACGTGATCGTGGCAACTCGGGTTTACGGTTGCACGGATTTACGTAATATTGATATTTTGGGCTTGAGACCCAATGGAATTGTGATTTTGATTGGATTTGTATTTCCATGTGATGACATGATGATATTGATGATTTTCGGATTTATAAAGTAAATCGGGACTTGGGGCTGAGACCCTGTGTTGATATATGATTTGGTTTTTAATGCAACTGTTTTTCACTGGTTTTTGTGATGGTGATATGTTGCGGATATTTAGGGCTTTCGGGAGAAAATATGTTTTTCCCCGGAGTGCACCCTGGAGATAACGCTCGCCTTCGGGATGGAAGTGTTTACCCCGAAGAGGTCACGTAGCACGATCTTTGTCTTGCAGCCCAGGGGAGGCTTGACTCAGATCAGATGTGCTGGATTACATGGATCGGTAAGTGATGTGTTCACGAGATCCGGATCGTCGGCTGGTGAGGTTTTTCCCAGCGACGGATTGCTGACTGATGATGTGTTCACAGCAGCGGATGCTCGGATTTTGAGCGGTCCTTGAGCCTATTGATATGCACGCGTTGCAGGGATAAACGTGACTCTAAGCAACAGGATATGGAAATAAGTCCCGTGGTTTATGGAAAATGATTTTGAGGAAACCGTGGTTTAGCGGTTAAAATGATTTAAAGAAATTGTGAACTTTTGAGATGTTAAACTGATTTGGTGAACATGAGTTTTTGTGGACCATGGGAAAATATGTTTTGATTTTATCGGTCCACTGTTCATACTTGAATGATTTCATACTATTACTCATGTTTTACGATATGCATGCAAGTTTGTGAAAACTGGAGGGTAAGAATGTATTTTGGTAAATGTTTTTATAAGAAGTCATTTTTGTCCACTCACACCTTTTCTGTTTTGTTAACCCTTCAGGTCGTGGCGCGTTGATCGAGGCTATTCTAGAGGTGGAGGTATGTGCGGGCACAGGCGCAAAAATTCCCTTGTCTGGCAGGTATTGAAGGGTAGTTTCGGACTTTCTGTTGACTTGTCAGACGGGAGCAGGACCGGGTACGGTTTTTGACGTCCAGTTGGGACGGGTCCTGTCAAGCTATGTATGCATAAGGAAGATTCATAAAATCCCAACCAACAAACAATAAAACACAACCTTGAAATACGTGTAATAGTTGTAAAATCTAGTAATATCGTAAATCAAGGCAATCATAAAAACCAAGCTCAAGTGCCATAACCACAACCACATAATCAACCCATTCTCGATGCCCACAAGCCAAATCATCACATCATATCACATCACATCTGCACTACTAGTAGGCTAAGCACTTAGGGAAATGAGTTGTACTTCGACGTCCGAGAGAGGACCGACCCAGGTAAATGAGTGTTACCTCGATGTCTACAAGTCATCCCTAGTCTTAGCAAAAGGTGCTTTACCTCGATGTCTGAGATTACTCATCACAATAATGATCTTGGGAAAAGGAGTTTCACCACGACGTCTGAGACTATCCAATCAAATCGGCATTCCACGGAGGGTTATCCAACACATAGTCACATTGCACACACACACACACACATATATATATATATATATATATCAAGAATTTCATCTCAAATACCAAGGGAGTATAATATCGTAACCCACAACAAGCCCAAAGTCAAGTTTAGAATCAAAAATATCCAATATGTAACATATACACGTTTCTCGTAAAACATGCATTAACCAATTTTCGTAAACCGTCGAAAAATCACATTTCGAGTATCAAAGTAACAGGAACGGCTACAATACAATTAGGGACTTAGTGCGGTATGAATATTTAAATAAATTAATCATATAATATCCTAAGTTGGAAAAAGAAGAAAATAAAGGGAGTCGGTTTCCAGTTGATTTGATGCATAAATTCTTCCCCCATCTCATCTCTTTCTTTCTCTTGTGCTAGTAGGGACTCCAGCTCTCTTTCTCTCTCTTTCTGCAATCTCTCCCGCTTTCTTTGTTCTCTCATGTTCACCCATTGTAAACCATCATTCATTGATCACTCCTCTCAGTTCTCTCCCCATCTCACATGGATACCTAATTTGTAGCCACACTCTTCCCTCTCACAGAATTAAGTCGCTTGAGAGACGCTAGGTTATCGGCTTGTGAATTTGGGTTGTCAATCTTGATGTTCATTGTTTAGTCTTCCTTATTACACCAACCCACAAATCAATCTCACCTATATTTCATAAATCTTACTCAATTTCACAAAATTCATCCGAAAAATCCTGAGTTTCTACAAAAGAAATTTCTGAGTAATTCACAGATATTTGAGTTAGGATGGTGTTAGGTCATATTTTATGCATTTTCCATGTATTATTATCTTTGATGTACTACTAATATCTTTCATCACATAGAAGAAAATGATAATTTTTGTGAGAGTTGTGCAGGATTGGACATTATGTCGAATTAGAATGTTTTCGGTGTAAAAGGAGGAAATTCGGAGTTGAAAGAGCTTACTTATGGAGCAAGGAAAAATAATGTGGAAAACAAAAAGCTGTCACTATTCAGGAATCACTATGCCGGCCAGACACTATTCAGAAATCACTATGCAGACCAGACACTATTCAAAAATCACTATACACGCCTGACACTATTCACATGACTAGTAGCAGATTACATGTCTTTCCTTATTTGCCCTCATGTTTTCTTGCCTATTTAAGCCCTCTTCACTTTCAAAATAAGAGAGCCTCCACACAACAAAGAAATCAGATCTGCTCTTCTTTTTCATTCCTCTTCTCTTCCAGTGAGAAAACCTCAAGAATTCCATAACCATCTCCCCTCTTCCATCCTTTTGCATCTCTTTCCCATGTACCTCAATCTCTCATCATAAAAGTTCTAAAATTCCTTCATCAAATTCGTCATCCATCATCTTTGTGTGTGAAGAAGAAGCCCTTTTCAGTTATGGAGAAGAAGACTGCCTTCTACTTAGAGTTTGCTGCATCCATGTCTTTAATTAATGCTTTTATGTTGATTAGATACATGTGTAGCTAATTTCTCATCTAGGGTTCTTGATGTAACCATGTAAACTCAGTCTATGTTATGATTGAAGTATTCTGATTTCTGCAAACTCTTCTTTGTTTCATTCATTTTAATTATTGATTCATATGTGATTCTAGTGCTTGATCACCATTAGGGTTCCATAAGCCTAGTTAGATTTAGAGCACATGCCATGCCTAAGTTTAATTGATTTATGAATGAAAGAATAGGGTTAGTGAGTACATGCCATGCCACTGAATCTGTTTGGTCATATTTATTTCTTTTCTCATACTTAAAGGCTTTCTAGGAGTAATCTAAAGTACATGCCATACTTAGGTTGCAATTAGAAGGACTAGATAGTGTTCCACATGGCATGGCCTATCTTACTTAAGTGAAAACGATCCTTAGAGCAGGTTTGGAAGATCAGGTACTTTAGTCACTGTATTCGTAGAATCAAGGTTACATAGGTGAAGTCAAGACCCTAGCTTCCATCTCCATACTTTTCTTAGTCTTTTCTATCTATCTTCATTTACTTAAAGTTTTAATTTCAGTTTAACGTCCTTACATATCACAAATCAAAACACAATTCTGTTTTATTTTCAGTTCTTTTAATTCCACTAGTTAATTGAGTCATTATAGGGTTATTTAGAGGTAATTGTGAAGCCTAATCAGTCTCTGTGGTTCGACACCCTTACTTGTGCATTACCATTACTACAATAGTAGTGTATAAGCTAGGATACATCAACAATTTTGGCGCCGTTGCCGGGGACTGATTTATGTCCTTTGCAATTGGTTACCAACTTAGCCCTATAATCTGTTTTCTGTTTTAGTTTGTTTACAGCTTGAGTTATTCATATCTTTGTGTGTCAGGTTTTGAATGTCCAGTACGCCTTTGCTAGACTCCGTTGCAGCAGCGATAAGGAAATCCAGGGAAACAAGAGGAAATCTTACTACAAAAATTGTAGCTAAAAGAGCATTTCAAGAAATCATCAAGGATAAGAATTCTGTCTCAATTCATTCAGGAGAGTCAGAAGAGTTTGAAGAAGAAATTGAAGAAAAGATGGCTGAGGCTGCAACCCATGCTTTGGAGTTCTATGCTCAACCAATAATCCCCGATTCGCCTTCATGCGTAGTACTGTCACAGGCAGCAAGGAACTATGAACTTAAATCTTCATATTTTTCTATGTTTCCTTCATTATTTGGTTTGCCTAATGAGGATCCATTGGCTCATATTAAAGAGTTTTACATAGTTGTTAATTCATTGCCCTTGCAGGGACTTTCGGAGAATGATTTGAGGTGTAGGATTTTCCCTACACATTGAAGGAACGGGCCAAGGCTTGGCTCATGACTTTGAAGCCTAAGTCCTTGGAGACATGGGATGAGGTTGTAAAGAAGTTTATGGACAAGTTCTTTTCCCCCCAAAAGACAGCAACCCTAAGAGCTCAAATTTTCAATTTCAGACAAGATGATACTGAAACATTTAGTGAATGATGGGAAAGATTTAGAGGACTATTGCTGCAGTGTCCACACCATGGGTTACCTCTTTACCTTCAAATGAAAATTTTCTTTGACGGATTAACCCCTACATGTCAATCAATGTGTGATAATGCAGCTGGTGGTGCTCTAAAGAAAAAGAGTCCAGAGGAGTCTCAAGAACTCTTTGAGATGCTGGGTTCTAATATGCATCAATCAAGAGGGAAGAGTGGTGGTGCATATGAAGTTCATTCAACTAATGACGTTTCTTTCAAGGTTGACAACTTGGAAAGGAAACTTGACGCTGTGCTTTCAAAGTTAGGCTCATCTCATGCCTCTCAAAGTGCTACATATGTTGATTACGATCAAGAGCAAGCCAATATGATGAATTGCTATCATTCAAGGCAAAGGAATGATCCATACTCAAACACTTACAACCCCGGATGGAGGAACCACCCTAACTTTTCTTGGGGTGGAAATCAGAATCAAAGCCATGCTCAGCAGCAGCCTAACAACTACCAAGTTCTCCCAAGCAATTCTGTGGAGGAGACATTACAGAAGTTCATGCAAACCACTTCCACTTTGTTCCAAAACCAAGCTGCCACCATTCAAAAGCTTGAGACCCAAGTTGGACAGCTTGCTACTGCACTTAACCAGAGAGAACTTGGGAAGCTTCCAAGTCAAACTCAGTTGCTTCAAAAGAATCAGGAGCAAGCAAAAGCCATAACAACACTTAGAAGTGGTAAGGTTATTGATAATGGTATTAACTACGATCTTCCTAATACTTCTGAAATTGTGAATGCAGGTGGGGAGGAAGGAGAGGCGGAACAAGCACCCAAGAAAGCTATTGATGTACCTCTTGGGACTAACAAAGATAAACCTGTTTTACACAAGGCTCCCGAGCCCTACGTGCCACCCATTCCTTTTCCAAGAAGACTTGCTCAATGCAACAAGGATAAGGCCTTCAAGGAACTTTATGACATTCTCAGTAAAGTTAATATTAATCTGCCTTTACTTGATTTAATTGATGATGTTCCAGCCTATGGCAAGTTCTTTAAAGAATTGAACAAGTACAAGAGGAAATATGAACCACATGAGAAGGTTTTAGTCTCCGAGAATGTCTCTGCCGTGCTTCAAAGAAAGCTTCCACCCAAACTTAAAGATCCTGGCAGCTTCGACATACCTATTACCATTGGGGACAAGAAGATTGAGAAGGGTATGCTAGACTTGGGTGCAAGTATCAATCTTATGCCATACACGGTTTACTTGCATCTAGGTTTGGGAGAGTTGAAACCGACCACAGTTTCTTTACAACTTGCTGATCGTTCAGTAAAGTATCCAAGAGGTATAGTTGAAGACATTCTAGTTCAAGTTGATAAATTGATCATACCTGCTGATTTTGTAGTGCTTGACATGGAAGAATCACCAATCAAAGATCGTGAGTTACCTATTCTTCTTGGGAGGCCATTCATGGCCACAGCAAGGACAATCATAAATGTGCATGATGGAGTGCTCACAATGACAGTTCTTGGAGAAACTGTCCAATTTAGAGTGTTTGAATCTTTAACTCATCCGTATTCTTCTTTAGATTGTTTCTCTGTTGATATATTGGATTCCTTTGTGTTCACCAAATTTTCTCAAGGCCCCCCTAAAGCCCCACTAGAGATTGTCTTGATCAATTTTCTGGATGACTTCGAAGATGAATGGGAGTTGGAAGAGGAAGTTTCTGCTTTGGAGGCTTTGAAGTCATATCCTCACACCTATTTAGTCCCCCTTGAGCCACTCGAGCCATCCACTGATCATCTCATACCCTCAATCATAAAACCACCAAAGCTTGAGCTTAAATTACTTCCCTCTCATCTTAAGTATATCTTTCTAGGTGACCAAAATTCACTTCCAGTTATCATAGCTTCTGATCTGACCTCTTTGCAGGAAGAAAAGCTAGTAAGAGTTTTGAGAGAGTTCAAATCCACCATTGGATGGTCTATAGCAGATATCAAAGGAATCAGTCCCTGTATGTGCATGCATAGGATACTTTTGGAGGAGGATAGCCAACCCAACTGTGAACCTCAGCGAAGACTCAATCCCAACATGAAAGAAGTGGTTAGAGCTGAAGTACTTAAGCTACTTGACACTGGGATCATCTATCCTATTTCTGACAGCAGGTGGGTTAGTCCTACTCAAGTTGTACCAAAGAAGAGTGGCATGACTGACAGGACCCATCCCAATCCCCCCGGGATTACCGTGGAATGTGCCCTGCTCCCGTCCAACAAGGGGTGTCGGACAAGGGATAACCAAGAGCCACTGCCCAAACGGGGCATCCAGAGTGCGCAAGGATCGATGGAGGAGGTGTGCAATGTCCAGTCTCTGCTGCAATCGCATCCGTAATCAACCTGAAGGGCATTAAAACCAAAAGCTGTGAGTGGACAAAACCAATAAGTTTACCAAATACATTTATAAGACATTTTTGCCCTCCAATAAAAAAGTATGCATGCCACAAAAACCAGTAACCAAAACGTTTGCTCAACCGAGCCATTAGGGCCTTAGCCCAAAAACCGTCAACCAAAAACCAAGTGTGGGAACTCAGCCCAAAACTGTGAAATACCATAACTATACATAAACAACCATGTGGGTCACCACCCACGACCATAAATGAACATCAATCCATTAAATTCACACAATCATAAATCCACCCGGAAAGCCATTTCATGAATTCGTATTTTACCATTACCATCACCAGTATCCCTGATGCGAGACGTCCCTGACGTCATGTCTCACGGTTTCATAAGCTACGCGTGCTGCCCGGGGTCTCTCCGGGTCCATATATCTGACATTCCTGATGTCTGACGTCCCTGACGTCAATCATAGCAATCCTGCTCCTGAGTCATCATACGGTCCGGCTGCTCCGTATAATGACCCCTCGCAGGCAATGCACCGTGACTTCCCCAGTGTCCCAGACATCTGGAGGAGACCATCATATATCCTTGTATCCAGATGGTATATGGAAAACAGTTTTATTAAATCCTTTATCACATCATTACAATTGGGCCCTGCCCGAAATTTCCATAAAACCATGTAATTCCATTTAGGGTCCCTGACCCAAAATCACAATTAATAAATGTAGGGTCTCTGACCCGAAATCACCATTATAATCCAATTGGGCCTCATGCCCGATTTTATGAACCACTGGGCCCACGGCCCGATTTGTAAACCAACTGGGCCCGCAGCCCGACTTTATTAACCCACTGGGCCCACGGCCCGAATTCATAAATCAACTGGGCCCCTGGCCCGATAACATAACTCAAATGGGTCTCAGCCCGATTTCATACCAACTGGGCCCCTGGCCCGATTTCATTAACCAACTGGGCCCGCAGCTCGATTACGTACTCAAATGGACTCCAAGTCCGAGATTTCCACAACAAGTGGGCCTCAAGCCCGAATTCATCTTTCCAATATAAAAACCGTTTTATCATATTATTTATTTAACCACAAGCACGCAAAACCACAAATAAACCGTTAATCCCGATATACGTGAAATACGGAAAACACCTCGAAATACGCGCAACATACCCGAAATCAATGCTCACAAATACCATCATAGAAATCATGTATATAAACCATATAACACATTTAAACATGCATAGGATTTATAAAACCAAAGTCCACTCACAGACCGTTTTAACCGTGTGCCTCGATACGCGTGCCACCGGCCCTCCCGGGCCACACCACTATCACCGGGACTCCCAGTCCCGTCCAAATCACATTAGAGGGTCACTAACCTAATTATTAACATCCTATCAAAGTCCCGTAATTTTCCCGAATTTTTACTTATTTTTAAACTTAATTTAAAACCTTCGGACATCCCGAACACTATCGAGACGGTGTCCGATCGACACGAAACCAATTCCAAAATGTCCGTTACATTAAATAGGACAGAAGTCATGTTGGCCTCACCTCGAGATTCGTGTCCACGCGCCGTCACGCGCCGCCGTGAGTGGCTGCGCGTGAAACTCACGCGCCTGTTACAGTGTCACCAGCCCAACCCGTTTGTCTGGTAAACGGGTCCAATTCACCAGCGACACAACCCGGTTCAATGTCCATCAATTCAGCCTTAATTACATCAATTGATCATTCAGTTAGTTTCGTTATTAGTTTAATTAAAGGTCTGCAATCACAATTACACGATTACATACTCCAAACCTCACGATTCGAAGATGAACACCAAGAACACCTGGTTACTGTTCGTTCATGGAATTCCTTCAATTGCTGCAGGTTTCTTCCAATTGATGATCCCAGAAGCATCAACGGACCCTAAGGAACAATTCCCCCACATCAATTGCATCAATCCTGTGCTCAATCGTCACGACTCAAGCTCGAACACCGTCACTGTTCAACCATGGAGTTCTGCCATTCTCCAACGTTTTCCTTCAATTGATGAACCCAGAAGCATCGTGGGATCATGAGAAGTAATTTCCCCACCTCAATTCCGTCGTCTAAACACTCCACGATCACGACTCAGCCTCGATTTCTTCCTCTGTCACCAAGCTCGATCAGAGCCAAAACGGCACCAATTCTTCTCGTTTTTGATGTGGATCGACTCGTCACAACCTCAAGAAGATATTTCCAAGCTCCAATTCGATCATCACAGCTCAATTCTTCCAATTTGATTTTCCCTCCCAAAACTTAATTTTTCGAATTCCCAGTTCCTCCTCACTGTCAATCTCTCGTGTTTACCCAGTTGAATTCACACACAACTCACTCACAATTTCGCACTCTCAGGTTCAGCAATGGAAGAGGAATGAAGGGTGGGAGAAAACTGGATTTGGTTGTACACGGTTAAGGAAAACAGAGGAGATTAATGGATAATAAAATAATTTAATAATTAATTAATTAAAATAATAATAATGATTAAAACATCATAATGATTTTTCCCCTAAGACAAGGATTCTAGTTTCAAGCGATGAGTGACACTTGTCACTCATCCAGGTGTGTAGGGTCAACGGTCACTATTCATTATTATATTATTATTTTAATCCGAGCCTCGGTTCGTTAGTTCGTTTCCTTGACCATAACGTTGTCGTCGAATCTCCGATTTCGGCATGCCGCCTTTCGTTGGATTCGTATCGACGATACCTACGTAACGGTCCTTGGCCCTCGCCCATCGGACCTCCCGGTCAAAAAGTCAACATTTGGCCCCTAGTATGCCAAATTACCAAAATGCCCCTCAACTTCTGAACACCATAACTTTCTCTACGAATGTCGGAATCGAACGTGCCACCTGTCTATGAACTCGTGACGTCCCGAACTACGTCACGGTCATCGGTCAAAGTCCATTTGACCGCCCGATCAAAAAGTCAACATTTTGCCCACGACCAAGGGCAAAACGGTCATTTCGCACAATTTGTCCGATTCCGCCCTACTAACCACCGTTCAACCTCACTAATCATGATTAGTGACTAATCTAATCCCGGAATTCGGGACGGGTCGTTACAATGACTGTCGTAAAAAATGATCAGGATGAACTTGTCCCAACAAGAGTCATGACAGGATGGAGGGTGTGCATTGATTACAGGAAGTTAAATGCTATGACTAGAAAAGATCATTTTCCCCTTCCTTTTATTGATCAAATGCTTGAAAGATTAGCTGGTTACTCACACTACTGTTTTCTTGATGGTTATTCAGGTTATAACCAAATCCCAATTGCACCTGAGGACCAAGCGAAGACGACCTTTACCTGCCCATTTGGCACGTTTGCTTATCGGAGGATGCCATTCGGTTTGTGTAATGCACCAGCAACATTTCAAAGATGCATGATGGCCATTTTCTCTGACATGGTTGAGAGGTTCATCGAGGTTTTTATGGATGATTTTTCTGTGTTTGGTTCCTCATTTGATATATGTCTTGATCATCTTGCATTAGTTCTAAAACGTTGCCAAGACACCAATCTGATTTTGAATTGGGAGAAATGCCATTTTATGGTTAAGAAGGGTATAGTGCTAGGTCATGTAATTTCAAGCAAGGGAATAGAGGTAGATAAAGCAAAAATTGACTTGATCTCTAAACTACCTCCCCCAGCATCTGTTAAGGGAATTCAAAGCTTCCTAGGTCATGCAGGTTTTTATAGACGTTTTATTAAGGATTTTTCAAAAATAACTCGTCCGTTATGTAACTTGTTAGCTAAGGACACTTCTTTTGACTTTAATGACGAATGTTTGCAGGCCTTTGAAATGCTTAAGAAGAAACTAACTTCTGCTCCAATTATCATGGCTCCAGATTGGTCTTTACCCTTTGAATTGATGTGTGATGCATCTGATTTTGCTATTGGTGCAGTACTAGGCCAAAGAATTGGAAAACTCTCTCATGTTATTTATTATGCAAGCAGGACATTGAATGATGCTCAGCTAAACTATTCCACAACAGAAAAAGAGTTACTTGCTGTTGTCTTTGCTCTGGAGAAGTTCAGATCTTATCTTGTAGGATCAAAAGTCATTGTCTACTCAGACCATTCAGCTCTACGATACCTAATGACCAAAAAGGATGCCAAGCCAAGACTCATTAGATGGATCCTCTTATTACAAGAATTTGATTTGGAAATAAGAGACAAGAGCGGCAAAGAGAATGTAGTTGCTGACCACTTATCACGTTTGAAAAGTGAAGCAATTGACAGAAATGCACAGTTGCCCTTGAATGAATCATTCCCTGATGAACAACTTCTTGCCATCCAAGATGATGAACCATGGTATGCTGATTTTGTTAATTTTCTTGCTTGTGGTATTATTAGAGATGATCTAACCTTTCAGGAGAAGAAAAGGTTCTTTTCGCAAGTGAAGCACTACATGTGGGATGAGCCCTACCTTTTCAAATATGGACCTGATCAGATTATTAGAAGATGTGTTCCTGAGGTTGAGCAAGAAAGCATACTCAATTTCAGTCATGAGTTTGCATGTGGGGGTCATTTTGGTGCCAAGAAGACAGCAGCCAAGGTTCTTCAATCTGGTTTCTTTTGGCCTACTTTGTTTAAAGATGCTTTTAAATTTTGTGCTAAGTGTGATAGGTGCCAAAGAGTGGGCAACATCAGTAGCAGAAATCAGATGCCTTTGCAAAACATTTTGGTTGTGGAGATCTTTGACGTTTGGGGCATCGATTTCATGGGATCATTCCCACCCTTTTTTGGCTACAATTACATCCTGGTGGCAGTAGACTACGTGTCTAAATGGGTAGAAGCAATTGCTTCAAAGACCAATGATCATAGAGCGTGATTAACTTCCTCAAGGACATCATTTTTTCAAGGTTCGGAATGCCAAGAGCTATCATCAGTGATGGTGGACCTCACTTCTGCAACAATCCATTTGAAGCCTTGATGAAGAAGTATGGAATCACACATAGAGTGAGCACACCATATCATCCCCAAACTTCTGGCCAAGTGGAGATAAGCAATAGGGAGATCAAGAATATTCTAATGAAGACTGTGAATTCGACAAGGAAAGACTGGTCCACAAAGTTACATGATGCACTTTGGGCCTATAGAACAGCTTATAAGACTCCTATTGGGATGAGCCCTTACAAAATTGTTTTTGGGAAAGCTTGCCATTTGCCAATGGAGTTGGAGCACCATGCTTTGTGGGCAATCAAGAAGCTTAACATGGACTTTACAAAAGCTGGAATGTCAAGAAAGCTGTAACTCAATGAGCTTGAGGAGCTAAGGAATGAGGCTTATGAAAGTGCAAAGATTTACAAAGAGAGGACCAAGCTTTACCATGATAAAGCTCTTACGAGAAAGGTTTTCTTCCCTGATCAAAATGTTTTATTATATGACTCTCGTTTACGTCTCTTTCCAGGTAAACTTAAGTCTAGATGGGTTGGACCTTTCAAAGTGATCAAAGTGTATCCTCATGGAGCAGTTGAAATAAAGAATCTCAGCAATGGTAACAGTTTCAAAGTTAATGGCCACAGATTAAAGCCGTACTTGATGTCTGATATGGGTGTTCCCATTGCACATATGGTGGATACTCTTCCATTCCATTAAGCCCATTGGCAACCACGTCTTGCCTAGACATTAAATACAGCGCTTGTTGGGAGGCAACCCAACCAGGTTCTATCTTTTAAGCCTTGAACTTAATTACTTCTTTTCTTTCTCTGCTTTGATACTCCCTTTGCATTGCATGCATTTTTTCTATTTTATACATTGAGGACAATGTTTAGTTTAGGTTTGGGGGTAAGGAATTGCAAATTTTTGGGTGCTAAAGAGTCAGTCGGTTAGAGCATTGTTGAAACATTGTAATGGAATCTTTATGCAAACTATGGCATACAATCGTCAGTTAGAAGGAATCCTTGATTAGTCTTCTGATTAGGTGTTCTTTCTGACCTCTTTTGCTCTTAGAATCATGGTGAATAAGGTACTTGATCAAACAAATGAAGAAGAATAGTGGAGACTACCCTTGTGATGTTTTGAGCCTACTTGCTTTCTTGAGAGGGTTTAATTTGTTTCTACTCCAATTCTTTCTTTCTAATTCATCTAATCTGATCTCATTATCATTTTCGGTTGATTACTAAGAATTTATCATAATTTCAGATATCACATGCCCTTCATTTGTGGAGTAGCCCTTTTGAAGTGATGCTAGGCTTTGTGTGCATAACCTTCTAAAAGCCTTCTCTAAACCCGACCTTTGTGTGCTCCATTAGCCATTTTGTAGCCAAACACATGTAGCCATTTCTTTCATAACCTACATCACTCCTTCCCTTTTGTATCTCTCTTTGAGGTACCTAGCTTAATTGTGACCATACCCTATAGCTTGGAATCTGCCAAGGTTGCTGAAAGTGGAAATTCGATGCAAGGAAAAGTATGGCCACTGTTAAATCAAAAGTTTATGAAAAATCAAAAGTAGCTCAGGTCAAAAGAAGTTCATATCAAAAGAAAAGAGAACTTAAATGAAGTAAAACTTCAAGGAAAAAAAAGATGAGAAACAAAAAGCAAAAGAAAAAGTTCAAGTATGATCTGAGAAAAGTTATTTCCATTCAACTTAAAGTGAGCAGATGCTGGGAATAACATCAAGCCGTGCAAAGGAATTTTTCAAGAGCCCGTGGTATGATTCTAAGTTACTTGTTGTTCCTATCCTTTTTTCATTTTTCCCTCAACCAAGCGTCATTACAACCTATATAGATTAAGACCTATGTTGATCATTTGGGCAATGACATGAATGCTGGGAGGTATGTGCTCTATCTAATTCTTAGTTTTCGATTCTCTCATGAGATCTATCCTGAAATTGTGCCATTTTTCCTTATACTTCATATGTGAGAATACTTGCTTTCATATTACATAACTTCACTCACATATGCTTGATGGAGAGATTAAACCTTAGGTTCGAGTGATTGAGTGAATCTGTGAGACTTAGAGTTGAGACGAATTCTATCTTCAGGTTTGAAAATGATACCTATGAAGCCTTGAAACTTAGAGTAGAAGTGTTCACTTGCACACTAATTAGTTGCTGGCATGGTGAATTCAAGAAGGTGAAGGTATGACTACGGTTTCATTGGTTCACCTTACTTTGTTTCCATAATGTTTTAACCCTTGTTTTTTCAATAGTCTTGATGGTGTTTGTGGGTGTCACATCTGTTAAACCCTCAGGAGACAAAACTCCTCCTACTAGGCACACCTAGGGGTTTAAATGGTCTATCATAGGAAGATCGAGTCATTAATTTAATTGTGCTTATGTAATTTGTTTTGCTTGAGGACTAGAAAACGATAGGTTTGGGGGTCTTTGTTAGGTCATATTTTATGCATTTTCCATGCATTATTATCTTTGATGTACTACTAATATCTTTCATCACATAGGAGAAAATGATAATTTTTGTGAGAGTTGTGCAGGATTGGACATTATGTCGAATTAGAATGTTTTCGGTGTAAAAGGAGGAAATTCGG
The DNA here is from genome assembly GCA_032719365.1 of Prinsepia uniflora. Classification (NCBI taxonomy): domain Eukaryota; kingdom Viridiplantae; phylum Streptophyta; class Magnoliopsida; order Rosales; family Rosaceae; genus Prinsepia; species Prinsepia uniflora. The sequence continues at coordinate 40,638,054 of CM064865.1, read as the reverse complement.
AGTTGAAAGAGCTTACTTATGGAGCAAGGAAAAATAATGTGGAAAACAAAAAGCTGTCACTATTCAGGAATCACTATGCCGGCCAGACACTATTCAGAAATCACTATACACGCCTGACACTATTCACATGACTAGTAGCAGATTACATGTCTTTCCTTATTTGCCCTCATGCTTTCTTGCCTATTTAAGCCCTCTTCACTCTCAAAATAAGAGAGCCTCCACACAACAAAGAAATCAGATCTGCTCTTCTTTTTCATTCCCCTTCTCTTCCAGTGAGAAAACCTCAAGAATTCCATAACCATCTCCCCTCTTCCATCCTTTTGCATCTCTTTCCCATGTACCTCAATCTCTCATCATAAAAGCTCCAAAATTCCTTCATCAAATTCGTCATCCATCATCTTTGTGTGTGAAGAAGAAGCCCTTTTCAGTTCTAGAGAAGAAGACTGCCTTCTACTTAGAGTTTGCTGCATCCATGTCTTTAATTAATGCTTTTATGTTGATTAGATACATGTGTAGCTAATTTCTCATCTAGGGTTCTTGATGTAACCATGTAAACTCAGTCTATGTTATGATTGAAGTATTCTGATTTCTGCAAACTCTTCTTTGTTTCATTCATTTTAATTATTGATTCATATGTGATTCTAGTGCTTGATCACCATTAGGGTTCCATATGCCTAGTTAGATTTAGAGCACATGCCATGCCTAAGTTTAATTGATTTATGAATGAAAGATTAGGGTTAGTGAGTACATGCCATGCCACTGAATCTGTTTGGTCATATTTATTTCTTTTCTCATACTTAAAGGCTTTCTAGGAGTAATCTAAAGTACATGCCATACTTAGGTTGCAATTAGAAGGACAAGATAGTGTTCCACATGGCATGGCCTATCTTACTTAAGTGAAAACGATCCTTAGAGCAGGTTTGGAAGATCAGGTACTTTAGTCACTGTATTCGTAGAATCAAGGTTACATAGGTGAAGTCAAGACCCTAGCTTCCATCTCCATACTTTTCTTAGTCTTTTCTATCTATCTTCATTTACTTAAAGTTTTAATTTCAGTTTAACGTCCTTACATATCACAAATCAAAACACAATTCTGTTTTATTTTCAGTTCTTTTAATTCCACTAGTTAATTGAGTCAGTATAGGGTTATTTAGAGGTAATTGTGAAGCCTAATCAGTCCCTGTGGTTCGACACCCTTACTTGTGCATTACCATTACTACAATAGTAGTGTATAAGCTAGGATAAATCAACAGATGGCAGGTATGAATATTTTGAGTAATTGGCAGAGATCCTGGAAAATCCTTAATCTTCATTATTGTACCAACCTATAGATTTGGGTTGGGTTCTGTGTTGGAGATATTGATAGTGTTCGAGAGAGACATGAGAGAGAGAGGGAGAGAGGAATAACCTGAGAGAAAAATAGAGAGAAAGAGAGAGAGAGAGAGAGGTACCATATAGAATAGAGTGTGGAGGTAGTGGGGTCCGGATCGCCGGTGTCATAGGTGGTGGTGGTCGGCTTGGTAGCTCTGCTTTGTTTCCTGGTCGTCTTCAAGAAATAGCGTGTGAGGTAGAAAGGGATCATGGAGAGTAATATAAGTGGTGTGGGCTTGGGCTAAAAAAAGTAATTTTTGGGCTTTCAAATGAGCTTGGTAATAATAATTTGGGCTCAATATAAATTTATGAACGTAACTTCAATAGCCCATACTAACACATTCAAGGAACTTCCAAGTCATGAGGTGTCCAAAGGCGCATTTTGGTTAAAATAATCTCTGATTTTTTAGTTTTGGGACAGAATGTAACATAACATAACACTGCGACACAATTAAACAATTACAAAAAATATATGATGATCAGATGACTTTAAGTTCTTAAAATCTGGAGATTTTGGACGGGCAAGATCTAGGAACATAAAACCATAAAGTGAACGGTCCACTCTATAAAATTCTATCATTTGAATATCAGTAGAATCAAAACTTAGAAAAAGGTATAGAAATATGCTAAAAAGTGTTTGAAGTATGTTAATTAATAAAATGATTCTACGATTTTAAATAATTTTCAAAATCAATTGATCGATCTAACCGTTCCCATTTTGTTAATTTTAAAATTCAGAGCCTAGGTAACGGTGCAACACAATTCAATGGTTACAAAAAGTTTTATAATGATTGGACGACCTAAACTCCTTAAAATCTGTATATTTTGGACGACCAAGATCTATGAACATAAAATAATAAAGTGAAAGGTCCAGTCCTGAAAATTCTACCATTTGTGTGAGGACCTAACATGACGTGTCCCCGTAGGACATAGATAACCGTGCCCGGTCCTGCTCCCGTCTGAAAAGTCAACTGAAGTTCCGAAATTACCCTCAGCTGACAAGTCAACTGAAGTCCCGTCTGACAAGTCAACTGAAGATCTAGGAACATAAAACCATAAAGTGAACGGTCCAATCTATAAAATTCTATCATTTGAATATCAGTAGAATCAAAACTTAGAAAAAGGTATAGAAATATGCTAAAAAGTGTTTGAAGTATGTTAATTAATAAAATGATTCTACGATTTTAAATAATTTTCAAAATCAATTGATCGATCTAACCGTTCCCATTTTGTTAATTTTAAAAATCAGAGACTAGGTAACGGTGCAACACAATTCAATGGTTACAAAAAGTTTTATAATGATTGGACGACCTAAACTCCTTAAAATCTATAGATTTTGGACGACCAAGATCTATGAACATAAAATAATAAAGTGAAAGGTTCAGTCCTGAAAATTCTACCATTTGTGCGAGGACCTAACATGACCTGTCCCCGTAGGACATAGATAACCGTGCCCGGTCCTGCTCCCGTCTGACAAGTCAACTGAAGTTCCGAAATTACCCTCAGCACTTGTCAAACAAGGGATAACCATATCTATGCCATCTCATGCCTCCACCTTCTGATCAGCCTCGATCATCGCGCCACGACCTAGAGGGTCAATAAAACAGAAAAGGTGTGAGTGGACAAAACAAAGTTTTAGAAATACATTTATCAAAAATACATTCCTACCCTTCAGTTTCACAAACATGCATGCATATTATAAATCATGAGTAAATATATCTAGGCACAAATGTTTATAAATCACAAATCTCAATAAAACCACGGGACTCATTTCCATATCCAATCTCATATAGTCACGTTATCCCTACAACGCGTGCAAATCAATAGGCTCAAGGACCGCTCAAAATCCAAGCATCTGCCGCTGTGAACACATCACTAGCTGGCAATCCAGATCGTCGTGAACACATTACGGACCGATCTCCATATAATCCAGCACATTTGATCCGAGTCGAGCCTCACTCGGCTGCACGACAACAGACTATGCTACGTGACATCTCTAGGGTAAACACATCCATCCCGGAGGCGAGCGTTATCTCCAGAGTTCATTTCGGGGAAACACATTCCCATCCAGAAGCCCTAATATCCAGGGTGCACTTCGGGGGAAACATATGCCACCCCGAAAGCCCTAATATCCACACATATCATCATCATGAAAACCAGTGAAAAACAGTTGCATTTGAAATCAAAACCATTTTCAATACAGGGTCTCGACCCAAAAAATAATCCGTGAAACCAGAGTCCAGATAAATTCATAAATCTGAAAACCATCAATATCATCATGTAATCACATGGAAATACCAATCCAATCAAAATCACATTTCCATTTGGCCATCCAAGGGTATCACCATCGACTAACCTTAGCCATATCAAATCTGAACTCATCTTTATCTCTTTTACTCATGACTGTTAGTCATCACCATGTTAGCCTCTCTCAATAGGCTCAATAATCACAAATTTCCAACAGAATCACAAATCATTAGCTCATGATAAGGGATACTTATCCCATACCGTTATCCTATTAAGTTGTCCATGATTGACATGTAAGCTCAGACCATCATCCCTTTTTCCTCGTTAATACCACTGGGTTCCCCACAACGACACTAGCCGAATGAACCCGTGTCTATCAAGTCATGTACTTGCACCTTCAGTCCTTAGGACACCATAGGTGCCACATACCAGGGCGTCCGAGAAACAACTCGTATACTCAACATGATCGCCCTGATTAACTCAACCTCTCATTCTAGAAAGACCTCAGGAAATATTTTCAAAAATCCGTACATCTTCAGCCATCACTAGGTATCTCATACACTAATCACATATGCCACACCTCTGACCAGTGAACTTTGATTACCTCATACCAACAGTCCATCAATCGTGAGGTTTAATATCATTCTAGAGGGTACTATCCCCGAGTCCCCCTGAATTACGACCTCTGGTAATTTTGGACTCCATATATCACTTTCTAATCGACATACTTGATAGAGGTATCGTGATTCATTAATCAATCCATCCCAAGGATTATATCCAAATCATCCAAGTCCAAGAATACTACAAGTCAGCCACTAGGCGAATAACGCCAGTCATCCTGGGTAGCCTTACATCGATAGGTCTACACCCCTTGGGTCTTACCACTTTTATCATATATATTTACCAAGGTTACCACATAATTATCATCGCTTTTATCACATTCGTGGCTCCAGTCGGGTCACCGACTTCCATACCTTAACCAATCACGGACATCTCCGTATCTGTCCAATGCACAATCTTAAAACATGGAAGACTGGATAGCCCGGGACCTATCGAATACGTACGTCATGACCACGAGTAATAGGTATCCAGGTCATCACTCCGGGGGCTACTCATGCCTCCTGCTAAGTAAATATAATCCTCGGGCATGTGGTCCCTGACAGGACCCACCCCGATTATCGCCTCGATAATCGGGAAGCATCCTGCTCCCGTCTGACAATCGAACACAAAAGACTAAAATAACCAAAAAATACACCACAAACATTGTTAGACCAGGGAGATTAAACGATACAACCAACTAAAATACAAGTCCAAAGTTTCACAGAGCATAGTTACAAAACAAGAAAAGGATAAAATCCTACTCTGTGAACTAACTACAACGCAACGGAAGACTTTATGCCTATGCCTCTTCCTCGGCGTTAGCCCCCAAAACTTGTACCACGACCTAGAGGGTATTAAAAACAGAAAAGTGTGAGTGGACTAAAACAAATGTTTCCAGAAAACAGTTTCATGAAATCGGGGTTAGTTTTACAACACGCATGCATAACTAGATATTCGAAAACAGCATAACTAAACATTTGAAAACCCTTTTACGAATCATATGGAAACCGTTACAGTAAATAGCCATAAAATCATATAAAATAATATAATATTCCCAAAATCCAGAAATCATCACATTGAAACATCAATCATACCAAATCATGTAAAATTGAATCAACAATCAAGCCGTTGGATCTATCTGAGTCTTTAAACTTATATGTCAGGCCTTCCCGGGATATCAACGAGTCTTTAAACTCAAAACATAATCAATAGGCCTCGGGGGGTATCACAATAACCGAGTCTTTAAACTCATGAGTCTTTAAACTCAATCCGGGTCTTTAAACCCAATCCGGACCCGCCCCGTCATCAATTAACCGGGTCTTTAAACCCAAAACCAGATCCAACAATCATATGGGTCTTTAAACCCAAAATCATGCGTAAAATTGTAACAATCTAGGATCCACCATGATCCATTTTCCAAAACCATTCCGAAATCACTTTTCGTCATAATAGGACTTATGTCCGAATTTCACATGCAACTCCAAAATCTTACTCACAAAACATAATCAAATCATTATTAAACGTGACATGCGTAGTCATATCAAATCACTTCATCAAACCATCATCCATGCACAGGAGAAAACGTAATCTCGAAATACGTAAAATGCGATAATCACCTCGAAAAACTTGAAATCACGTAAAACATAAATATCATAATCATCACCATGAAATCGTATATGAAAACATACGCAATTGAGTAAAAACAGTTATGCATGGTCGGTTAGAAAATGAAAAGTCCACTCACGAATTTCGGACGCGTCAATCGCGCCCCGTGTGCTCCTCGGTTGCCTCGGGAATGTTCGGGCCTGTCAAAAAGTACAATTAGGGTTACAAACATTCTCAAAAAGCTTGCATTAATTTTCCTAATTTTTCAATATTTTTCGACGTAATTAACTTAAAGCCCTAAACCTTCGAACCCTCAGAACTCACCCGAAACGACGTTCGCTCGACTCGAAATTTAACTCAAAATGTTCGTTAAGTTGAAAGGATGAACTTATCTGTTGACCGTGACCGGAGACACGGCCTCACGCACTATCATGCGCCGCCCAAAGTGGTTGCACCTAAAAGCCACACACTGCTACAGTGACTGCTACAGTGTCACCATCTTCACCCGATTGGCCTCCAAAAGGGATGTTCGACCCGCGACACAACCCGACCAAATCTCCATCAATTCTCACTCGATTCCTTCCCTTTTTCCACCTAAATGCTTCCTTTAAATTTTAATTTAGGTTCCCATTTACTAATTATCCTCAACAAGCCCTAAATTTTAATTTAGGTTCCCATTTAATAATTATCCTCAACAAGCCCTAAATCAACCATTCGACTCGTGATCAAACAAACGGGTCAACCGTTGTAACTCACTCGACTCAACTCCATTTTCAAATTAACTTAAACTGAAGCTTCATAGGACCTAAATGAACCTTAAACCACAACCAATTTTAGGGAAGCTTACCTGTAGGTGATCGTCCTCAGGTCTGAAATTTCTTCAAAACTGGAACTTGGGTTCTTGGCCAAACCATGATCGATTCTCCTCCAAATTGATACGGATGAACTCTAAATGGTCCCAGAAGGTTGTTTCAATCCTTTTTTTTGTTCCTCTCGACTCACAAATCAAAATTCGATTTTTCCCTACAATTTGCAGTTTTTCTTTGAACTCTGTTTTCTCTCAAGCTCTCCGTCTCCGTTCTTCAGAAATGACTCTCAAACACTTCACCTCTCTGTTAATCGAACCATGCAGCCAACAATTCGTGGGAATCTCTCAGGTATCTCTGGAATTTTGTTTCCCGCAACAGTCCCAAAACCCAGTTTTAAATTCCTCCCGTGCCTGCTTTCTGTTTCAGCCCACACTCCACTGCCTCAAAGCCATTAAACAATACCCTCGTCCAGCCACTAACAAGGTTAAACAATACATTGATCAGATCACTCACGACATGGGTGTTCAGTCTCTGTTTTCGCGGTTTTCAAACAGTACCCCCTGCAAAATTACTATTTTGCTCTTCTGCACAAAATTACCAAAATGCCCTTCTCTTTCTAGACCCGTAACTCAACCGTCCGACGTCCGTTTTCAGCATGCCTCCTGTCTACGGACTCAGGGCATCGAGACCTACCTAACGGTCCTCAAATTGCGTGAAAATAGTGATCAATCAAAAAGTCAACATTTTTCCCCTTTTCGTCCAAATTACGAAATTACCCTTGAGCTTCCGAACGTCATAACTTCTTCCCTGATTGTTGGAATTGGACGTGCCACCTGTCTATGGACTCGTGACGTCCCGAACTACGTCACGATCATCGGTCAACGTCCGTTTGTCCTACCAAGCAAAAAGTTAACAATTTAACCATACTATTCATTAGGGTAAAAGCGTCATTTTATTGAATTTTTAACAAATTTACATCCTTCGAATTTCCAGGGCGTTACAACCTTCCCTCCTTAAGAAATTTCGTCTCGAAATTTTAATGAAACAAGTATGGATACTGCTCTCGCATCCGCGTCTCGTGTTCCCATGTGGCTTCCTCCACATTCTGGTTTCTCCAGAGAACCTTTACTAGGGGAATGGTCTTCCGACGTAGCACCTTATCTTTTCGATCCAAAATCTGTACGGGTTGTTCTTCAAAGCTCATGTCTTCTCGGAGTTCAAGGGGTTGCTCTTCCAGTACATGAGATGCATCATACACATACTTCTGTAGCATCGACACATGGAATACATCGTGGACTTTAGAAAGTTCTGGAGGTAGTGCTAATCTGTAAGCAACCTGGCCAATCCTCTCAACAATCTCATATGGCCCGATGAAACGAGGGCTCAACTTTCCCGGCCTACCAAATCTCACTATACCTTTCCAAGGAGATAGCTTCAGAACTACCCAATCTTCGACCGCAAACTTAAGATCTCTAATCCGATGGTCCACATAGCTCTTTTTTCTATCTTGGGCTGCCTTGAGCCTATCTCTGATGAGTTTGACTTTCTCTGTTGTTAGTTCCACCTACTCGGATCTAGTCAACTTCCTTTCACCCATGTCCGTCCAACATAACGGGGTTCTACACTGCCGTCCGTACAAAGCTTCATAAGGGGCCATCCCAATGCTCGACTGATAACTATTGTTATAAGAAAACTCCATCAATGCTAGATACGATTCCCAAGTACCTTGAAACTGTAAAACAGAGGCTCGCATCATGTCCTCCAAAATTTGAATGGTCCGCTCAGACTGACCGTCGATCTGAGGATGAAAAGCAGTGTTGAAATGTAGCTTCGTTCCAAAAGCCTCTTGTAGACTTTGCCAAAACCGTGAAGTAAACCTCGGGACTCTGTCAGAAACTATTGATTCTGGAGTACTGTGCAATCGGATGATCTCATCGATAAACAACTGAGCAAACTGTATCATCCTTAGTTCTCTCGCACCAGCAGGAAATGAGCTGACTTCATGAGCCTATCCACAATCACCCATACGCCATCATGTCCCTTAGGCGTCCTGGGAAGCTTAAACACGAAGTCCATCGTCAGATGATCCCATTTCCACTATGGGATCGGCAGGGGTTACATTGCTCTGTAGGGTCTCAGTCGTTTGGCTTTCACCTGTTGACAAATCAAGCATCTACTGACGTACTCAGCAATTTCACGCTTCATACCTGACCACCAGTAATGCTCCCGAAGCGTACGATACATCTTGGTCCCTCCAAGATGCATCGCATAGGCTGAACTGTGAGCCTCATCAAGGATCGTCTTCTTCAGTGCTTCGACCTCAGGTACACACAACCGTCCTTCTTTTACCAAGGCTCCATCCTCGCGAATCCCAAAATCCTGTCTCTTTCCAGCCTCAACCTTAATCCGAAAGATGCCCAAAATAGGGTCCTGAAATTGAGCATCGATAATCTGATCCACCAAGATAGGTCGTACATGGAAACTCGCTAGTAGCGCTCCCTAACTATCAACAGTCAAACCCACTCCAATCCTACGGAGTTCAACCAACAAGGGCAACCAAACCATCCTCAAATGTGACAAAGAGCTAGCTAACTTCCTACTCAGGGCATCTGCTACCACATTAGCCTTCCCCGGGTGATACTCGATGGTACAATCATAGTCCTTAATCAAGTCTAACCATTGGCGTTGTCTCAGATTCAGCTCCTTCTGAGTAAAGAGATACTTCAAACTCTGGTGGTCGGTGAAGATCCTGCACCTCTCACCATACAAGTAATGTCGCCAAATCTTCAACGCATGAACCACCGCTGCAAGCTCCAAATCATGAGTGGGGTAATTCCTCTCAAGAGGTTTCAACTGTCGGAAGCGTAAGCAATCACTTTCCCATGCTGCATCAACACACATCCCAAACCCTGCAAGGAAGCATCACTATATACCTCGAACTCCCCACTATCCTCTGGAAGGGCTAACACAGGAGTAGATGTCAACCGCCTTTTCAGCTCCTAAAAACTCTGTTCACAACTATTGTCCCAGACAAAACTGTCTCCCTTCCTAGTTAGTCATGTCAACGAAGCATCAAGAATAGAAAATCCCTCAATGAAACGCCGGTAATATCCGGCTAACCCCAAAAAGCTCCTGACCTCGGTCACTATCTTGGGCTGCTCTCAGTTCGCTACTGCCTCAACCTTATGAGGATCCACGCTAATACCTTCGCATACAACTGGTTCTCCCTCAAGGTATGAAGCATTATCCTCAGGTGCTTCTCGTGCGCCTTCGCTCTCTTCGAATACACCAAGATATCATCGATGAACACAATCACGAAACAATCCAGGTATGATCGAAACACTCGGTTCACTAGGTCCATAAACGGCGCTGATGTGTTAGTTAAACCAAAGGGCATCACTACAAACTCGTAATGACCATATCGGGTTCTAAAGGCTGTCTTGGGTACATCCTCTTCTTTAACCCGCAATTAATGATACCCAGAACGAAGATCGATCTTGGAGAAGTGTTGAGCTCCTCTTAGTTGATCAAACAGGTCATCGATACGAGGTAGGGGGTATTTATTCCGGATAGTTACCCTGTTCAATTGTCTGTAGTCAATACACAATCTCAAACCTCCGTCCTTTTTTCCTGACAAATAGCACTGGAGCTCCCCAAGGAGATACACTCGGTCGAATAAACCTAATATTGACCAACTCTTGCAACTGCGCCTTCAATTTCTTCAGCTCAGCTGGCGCCATACGGTACGGAGTTTGAGATATAGGTTGCGTACCTAGAAGAAGGTCGATAGTAAACTCGATGTCTCTGTGAGGTGGCAATCCTGGCAAATCCTCTGGAAAGACATCTGGGAACTCTCGCATTATCGGTATATCCTCCACCTTCAACGGTGCAGCACGTGTATCCACCACGTGAGCCAAGTATCTAGGACATCCTTTCTTTAGCAACTTACTAGCTTTCAGAGCTAAAATCATCCCAACAGGAATCGCTCGTTGTACCCCATGAAAGGTAGTATCAGGTAACCCTGGACTACGAAAAGTGACCTTCTTATCGACACATTCGATAAAAGCACGATGGAATGTTAACCAATCCATTCCCAAAATGACATCCAAATCATGCAAGTCCAGGAGTATAAGGTCAGCTACCAATACAACGTCACCTACCATTATGGGACACTGTAACGCCCCGGAAATTAGGAAAATATAATTTTGTAAAATAGTGAATAAATGATGTTTTTACCCCTGTGAATAGTATAGTCAATTTGTTAAATTTTTGATTCGTGAATCAAACGGACGTTAACCGATGACCGTGATGTAGTTCGGGAAGTCATGAGTCCATAGTCAGGTGGCACGTCCAATTCTGACAATCAGGGAAAAAGTTATGACGTTCGGAAGTTCGAGGGCATTTTCGTAATTTGGACTAAAAGGGGGAAAATGTTGACTTTTTTGTTTGACAACTAATTTTCACACAATTCGAGGACCGTTTGGTAGGTCTTGATGCCCTGAGTACAACGACAGGCGGCACGTCGAAAACGGAGTTTGGATGCCAATATTACGGGTCACGGAAGGCTAGGGGCAAAATGGTAATTTTTCCAACCATGGGCAAATTAGTCTTTTAACCATGATCAGACAAGTGACACCTGTCCTTTGTCTTCTTCTTGCCCCAGATAACATGGAAACCGGTTTTGGAGATAATGATACTCACTTTTGACAATTATCCCTTCATTAAGGGTAATTGTAATCATTTTGTCCAAATTGATCCGTGATATCCCACTGTCTCATCGTCATTGTGCAATTAAGAGCTTAAGGAACTGAATTGAGAGAGAGGAACTCGAGGGATTGAGAGAACTGGGTGTATTCAGAGTTCGAACATTCAGAAAATCAAGGGAAATTCGAATTCGAAATTGTGAGCTAGGAGAAGGGAAATTGAGGATTGAATTAAGCTTCTGGGATCAAAACGAAACTCCCTACAACAAAAACGAAGAGAATTGCTGTCGAATTGAGGAGGAACAGAAGCTTCCATGGCTGCTGAAAATCGAGCTTGAGTTCTACTAGCTGGAGGTAAGGAATTATCAAATTGATCTTGTAAAAACGTTCCTTACACTCTCACGATTCTAACCGTATGAATTAATTTGAAAATCAGGGATGAAATTGATAAACTCGAATAGGAGACCCGTCGAAGTTTGATCGTGAGTCGTGAGGTTTTAGACATTTATTGAGGTAATTGAACTTACAGAACTTGAATTCAGTTGGATGAGATGGGATCAGTTGAAAGAATGGATCGATTGGAGGTCGAATTGAGTGAGATTGAATCGGGTTCTATCACGGGTTTTCCAACCCGTTTATCAGACAATCTGGGTGAAGACGACGTACTGTAGCAACACTGTGCTACGCGCGTGGCTTTCACGCGCAGCTGCTTGCGGCGGCGCGTGAGGGCGCGTGGATGGGAATCCGGCGAAGTGGTCAACATGAAACTTGATGTTCTCGATGATACGAACCTATCCGCGTTGGGTTCGGGTTAATCGGATATGATTTCGGAGTAGTTTCGAGTACCCGATGCGTTTAGTTTATATTTAAATAATATTATAAAATTCCGACGATTAGGGGATTCTTATATGAGGATCATATGATAGTCTAGTAACCTTAAATCACTTTGTTTGATAGGCTGGAATATTCCCGGGACGTCGGAAGAAAGCGAACAGCTCGAGGCTGAGCAATCCAGATGGTGTGTGTGAGTGGACTTTGTTTTCTAACTGTGATGCATGCATATATGGTTTAAAATAATTTATTATATGATTTGATATGCTTTGGCATGATTTATGTTTCAATCCGGTGATTTCTCGATTTTATGATTATTATATTATATTTTGGCACGATTTTAGAGAAATGATAAAATTGATGTTTTTGGGATAGGCCCGGATTGAAAATGATGTTTTGACTCGGGTTATGAGTCAGGAAATTGAAAATGATATTTGGACTCGGATTATGAGTCAGTGATTGATTTTATGCATTTACGTGATCATGGCAACTCGGGTTTACGATTGCACGGATTTGCGTGAAAATGATATTTTGGGCTGGAGACCCAATGGAATTGCGATTTTGGTTGGATTTGTATTTCCATGTGATTACATGATGAATTCGGATTTATAAAGTAAATCGGGACTTTGGTTTTCCCCGGATTTGAGGAAACTATATTTTGGGGCTGAGACCCTGTGTGGTTAAATGATTTGGTTTTCAATGCAACTGTTTTTCACTGGTTTTTGTGATGATGATATGTTGCGGATATTTAGGGCTTTCAGGTGAAAATATGTTTTTCCCCGGATTGCACCCTGGAGATAGCGCTCGCCTTCGGGATGGAAGTGTTTACCCCGAAGAGGTCACGTAGCACGGTCTTTGTTGTGCAGCCGAGGGAGGCTCGACTCAGACCAGAGATGTGCTGGATTATATATGGATCGGTAAGTGATGTGTTCACGAGATCCAGATTGCCGGCTGGTGATGTGTTCACAGCGGCGGATGCTCGGATTTTGAGCGGTCCTTGAGCCTATTGATTTGCACGCGTTGCAGGGATAAACGTGACTCTAAGTAACAGGATATTGAAATAAGTCCCGTGGTTTTGTGGAAAATGTTTTGATTTTATTGGTCCACTGAACATATTTGATTGATTTCTTATTATTACTCGTGTTCTATGATATGCATGCATGTTTGTGAAAACTGGAGGGGAAACTTTGAGTTTCGGTAAATGTATTTAGGAATCTTTATTTTGTCCACTCATACCTTTAATTTTTTTATTCACCCTCCAGGCCAGTGCACAGGTACGGGGGCTAGAAACGAGGCAAGTGAGGCAAAAGAATAAGTAGACCGTTGTGTACTCAGACACTCTACAGAGTAGGAATTTGATCCCTATCTATAATAGTACCTATGCTCTGTATTGCCGTTGACTATTCAAACTTGTGACGTCATTGGTCTGTAAAACTAACTATCCCTTGTCTAACAATGTTTTTGGGATTTGTTGTGTAGTGTATGTATATAAGTTTGGTTACTTTTGGTACTTTTTAGTTATTGTCAGACGGGAGCAGGATTCATCACGACTATCGAGGGATAATCGGGATGGGTCTTGTCAAATTGGTATCAGAGCATTAGGTTACGGTCTGAGTCTTGCACATTAGTGTGCACGAGTTGTGATACTGATATGTTTCTCTTACAGAACATCACAATATGCCTCCGAGACGCGAGCCTCGTGCACAGCCTGGTGATGAGTTTGGGGGTCCAGACGTAGAGAAAGCTCAACGTCTAAGGGTCGTTGGATTCACTGGCCAGACCGACCCAGAAGGGGCCTATGAGTGGATTACTCAATTCGAGCGGATCTTCGAGATTATGCAATGTCCACCAAGAGATATGGTTCCACTAGCCACATTTATGTTGAGTAGCCAAGCTTACCGATGGTGGCGTGGATTGCAGCTGACAGGGATGGATGCCCGCACCCTAAGTTGGGAGGAATCCTGCCATCGTTTCCTGGACTAGTTCTATCCTCGCTCATTTCGTAATGCTAGGGAGGTTGAATTTCTACAACTACATCAGGGGGACTTGTCAGTGGCAGACTATGAACAGAAATTCCTGAACCTGTCTAGTTATGCTCCTCTATACGTAGCCAACGAGGAGGACAAGTGCCGAAGGATTGAGCAAGGAATGAGGAATGACATCCGGGGTGCTGTGACTGTAGGAACTTATGCCACCTTGCGAGAGTTGTCCGATGCAGCCGCACGAGTTGAGGTGACCCTGCCAGTACGACAGCAGTACTCAGGCTCTGGTCGACGCCGGGATCGTCAGTACCAGGGATCTGCGAACCAGAGGTCCTCCAAGAGAGGTAATTATGGCTCTGGATCTTCTCGTGGTACTCGTCCGAGTTATGGAGGTGGGAGTACGCAGACATGTGGGTATCGACCTCCAGCGACTGCACAGTTCAGTGAGGCATCAGTGGGATCTACTGACCGACAGAGTAATGACCGGGGCAATGTTCTTGTCTGCTTTTACTGCAGGGAGCCGGGTCACTTCAAAAGAGACTGTCCACAATTGGTTGGTAGTAGTGGTACCAGATGAGTGCACCCTGGAGATAACGCTCGCCTTCGGGATGGAAGTGTTTACCCCGAAGAGGTCACGTAGCACGGTCTTTGTCGTGCAGCCGAGGGAGGCTCGACTCAGACCAGAGATGTGCTGGATTATATATGGATCGGTAAGTGATGTGTTCACGAGATCCAGATTGCCGGCTGGTGATGTGGTCACAGCGGCGGATGCTCGGATTTTGAGCGGTCCTTGAGCCTATTGATTTGCACGCGTTGCAGGGATAAACGTGACTCTAAGCAACAGGATATGGAAATAAGTCCCGTGGTTTTGTGGAAAATGTTTTGATTTTATTGGTCCACTGAACATATTTGATTGATTTCTTATTATTACTCGTGTTTTATGATATGCATGCATGTTTGTGAAAATTGGAGGGGAAACTTTGAGTTTCGGTAAATGTATTTAGGAAAGTTTATTTTGTCCACTCACACCTTTAATGTTTTTATTCACCCTCCAGGCCAGTGCATAGGTACGGGGGCTAGAAACGAGGCAAGCGAGGCAAAAGAATAAGTAGACCGTTGCGTACTCAGACACTCTACAGAGTAGGAATTTGATCCCTATGTGTAATAGTACCTATGCTCTGTATTGTCGTTGACTAGTCAAACTTGTGACGTCATTGGTCTGTAAAACTTAACTATCCCTTGTCTGACAATGTTTTTGGGATTTGTTGTGTGGTGTATGTATATAAGTTTGGTTGCTTTTGGTACTTTTTAGTTATTGTCAGACGGGAGCAGGATTCATCACGACTATCGAGGGATAATCGGGATGGGTCTTGTCAGACACTCCCTCAACACTTGGTTTACCACAAATACCTCTCCTGTGGGCGTACTCACACCCTTGTCACAATCCAGTGCGGACACCTCTCTATCCACTAACAGGCTACAACCCCGTGATAAAAACGAATGGGTGGCTCCGGGATCTATTAAAGCACATACATCATGTCCAAGATGGTAAGCGTACCTGTCACAACACCAGGTGCTGCCCGGGCCTCCTGCTGTGTAACAGCAAAAACTCGGGCCTGTGGTCCTGCTACTCGGCCACAGCCCCTCAGTCTACTGGTTGCTCCAGTACCTCCTGTAGTACTCCCTGTCTCAGAAACTGCAGCTGTGTTCCGCCCTTGCTCTGCCACACCCCGACCTGCGCTACCACTCTGTAGCAAAGATGGACACTCTCTCCGGTAGTGGCCCTGCTCGCCACAAAAGAAACATATAACACTAGAAGCATCTCGAGTAAAACCGCCACTCTGTCTTCCGGTGGAAGCAACTGAGGTTGCGCTCGGATTACTCTGAATCTGGGACTCTGAAAACTGCCGGGCCTACCAAAACGGTCATTGCCCGCGGATGAAGTTCCACTATAGCATCCCTTTTTCGGGGCTCTCTGACCCAACGACCCAGGAAATGAACGCTCCCGACGTTGTCCACCACCTGATAACTATGGACGTGTCGGTAGACTAGCCTCAACCTGCACTACGGCATCAGACAACTCTCTGAGAGTAGTAAAAGCTCCGGCCGTCATAATGGCCCGTATCTCAACTCGCAGGCCAAGCTCAAACCTACGACATTTCTCAGCTTCAGTAGACACAAAAGTAGGAGAAAAACGGGCTAGCATCTGAAATTTCTGCTCATACTCTGCTACGGACATGATCCCCTGTCGAAGCTGCAGAAACTCTGTCTCCCTAGCATCACGGAATGAACGGAGATAGTACTGATCTAGGAACCGCTCTCGAAAGGTTTCCTAGGTCACTGTATGGGCATCCCAACCCGATAACTCCAGAGTATACCACCACTCATAAGCAGATCCATCTAGCAGAAAGGTGGCCAACACAGCTCGCTCCTCAGGAGGACAGTGCATCACAGCAAAAATCCTCTCAAACCGAGAAATCAAACGGTGGGCTTCCTCGAGATCTGCCCAACTAAATACTGTAGCCCCAAGGTGCTGGGCTCACTCGATCGTAGCACTCTCGGCATCACTAACGACGCCTTCTGCAGGTCGTGAAGGGGGTTCACGTCATGGAGGCATGGTCGATCGTCCTTTTCTGAAAGAGGCATAAGTTAGTACAATAACCTAGACACATCCAAGTGCCAGACATAAACCGCAAACCTATGCTCCGATACCAATTGACAGGACCAACCCCGATTATGGCCTCGATAATCGGGAAGCATCCTGCTCCCGTCTGAAAATCGAACACAAAAGACTAAAATAACCAAAAAATACACCACAAACATTGTCAGACCAGGGAGATTAAACGATACAACCAACTGAAATACAAGTCCACAGTTTCACAGAGCATAGTAACAAAACAAGATAAGGATAAAATCCTCTGTGAACTAACTACACCGCAACGGAAGACTTTATTCCTCTGCCTCTGCCTCGGCGTTCACCCCCAAAACTTGTACCACGACCAGGAGGGTATTAAAAACAGAAAAGTGTGAGTGGACTAAAACAAATGTTTCCAGAAAACAGTTTCATGAAATCGAGATTCGCCCTCCAATTTTACAACACGCATGCATAACTAGATATTCGAAAACAGCATAACTAAACATTCGAAAACAGCATAACTAAACATTTGAAAACCCTTTTACGAATCACATGGAAACCGTACAGTAAACAACCATAAAATCATATAAAATAATATAATATTCCCAAAATCCAGAAATCATCACATCGAAACATCAATCATACCAAATCATGTAAAATTGAATCAACAATCAAGCCGTTGGATCTATCCGAGTCGTTAAACTCATATGTCAGGCCTTCCCAGGATATCAACGAGTCTTTAAACTCAAAACATAATCAATAGGCCTCGGGGGGTATCACAATAACCGAGTCTTTAAACTCACGAGTCTTTAAACCCAATGCGGGCCCGCCCCCATCATCAATTAATCGGGTCTTTAAACCCAAAACCAGATCCAACAATCATATGGGTCTTTAAACCCAAAATCATGCCTAAAATTGTAACAATCGAGGATCCACCATGATCCATTTTCCAAAACCATTCCGAAATCATTTTGCCTCATAATAGGACTTATGTCCGAATTTCACATGCAACTTCAAAATCTTACTCACAAAACATAATCAAATCATTATTAAACGAGACATGCATAGTCATGTCAAATCACTTCATCAAACCATCATCCATGCACAGGAGAAAACGTAATCTCGAAATACGTAAAATGCGATAATCACCTCGAAAAGCATGAAATCACGTAAAATCGAAATATCATAATCATCACCATGAAATCGTATATGAAAACATAAGCGATTGAGTAAAAACAGTTTGCATGCTCGGTTAGAAAATCAAAAGTCCACTCACGGATTTCGGACGCGACAATCGCGCCCCGTGCGCTCCTCGGTTGCCTCGGGAATGTTCGGGCCTGTCAAAAAGTACAATAAGGGTTACAAACATTCCCAAAAAGCTTGCATTAATTTTCCTAATTTTTCGGATTTTTCGACATAATTAACTTAAAGCCCTAAACCTTCGAACCCTCAGAACTAACCCGAAACGACGTCCGCTCGACTCGAAATTTAACTCAAAATGTTCGTTAAGTTGAAAGGATGAACTTATCTGTTGGCCGTGACCGGAGACACGACCTCACGCGCTGTCATGCGCCGCCCAAAGTGGTTGCGCGTGAAAGCCACGCGCTGCTACAGTGACTGCTACAGTGTCACCATATTCACCCGACTCGCCTGCAAACGGGTTGTTCGACCCGCGACACAACCCGGCCAAATCTCCATCAATTCTCACCCGATTCCTTTCCTTTTCCACCTAAATCGTTCCTTTACATTTTAATTTAGGTTCCCATTCACTAATTATCCTCAACAAGCCCTAAATCAACCATTCGACTCGTGATAAAAAAAATGGGTCAACCGTTGTAACTCACTCGACTCAACTCCATTTTCAAATTAACTTAAACTGAAGCTTCATAGATCTAAACGAACCTTAAACCACAACCAACTTTAGGGAAGCTTACCTGTAGGTGATCATCCTCAGGTCTGAAATGTCTTTAAAATTGGAACTTGGGTTCCTGGTCAAACCGTGATCGATTCTCCTCCAAATTGAGACGGTTGAACTCTAAATGGTCCCAGAAGGCTGTTTCAATCATTGGTTTTGTTCCTCTCGACTCACAAATCAAAATTCGATTTTCCCTCCAATTTCCAGTTTTTCTCCAAACTTTTTTTCTCTCAAGCTCTCCGTCTCTCTTCTTCAGAAATGACTCTCAAACATTTCCACCTCCCTGTTAATCGAACCGTGCAGCCAACAACTCGTGGGAATCTCTCAGGCATCTCTGGAATTTTGTTTCCCGCAACAGTCCCAAAACCCAGTTTTAAATTCCTCCCGTGCCTGATTTCTGTTTCAACCCACACTCCACTGCCTCAAGGCCATTAAACAATACCCTGGTCCAGCCACTAATAAGGTTAAACAACACATTGATCAGATCACTCACGACATGGGTGTTCAGTCTCTGTTTTCACCATTTTCAAACAATACCCCCTGCAAAATTACTATTTTGCCCTTCTGCACAAAATTACCAAAATGCTCTTCTCTTTCTAGACCCGTAACTCAACCATCCAACGTCCATTTTCAGCGTGCCGCCTGTCTACGGACTCAGGGTATCGAGGCCTACCTAACGGTCCTCGAATTGCGTGAAAAATAGTGATCAATCAAAAAGTCAACATTTTCCCCCTTTTCATCCAAATTACGAAAATGCCCTTGAACTTCCGAACATCATAACTTCTTCCCTGATCGTCGGAATTGGATGTGCCACCTGTCTATGGATTCGTGACATCCCGAACTACGTCACAGTCATCGGTCAACATCCGTTTGTCCTACCAAGCAAAAAGTCAACAATTTGACCACACTATTCACAAGGGTAAAAACGTCATTTTATTGAATATTTAAAAAAATTTACATCCTCCGAATTTTAGGGGCCTTACAGTCCCAATCCAACCAGGCCCCCTCCGGTCCATCACGGGCCTACCAACGTTTCCCCCGCCTGTCACATCAACCAGCAATATAGAAGCCAATCCTTGCTCCATTGCACCCCAACTTGTGCCTTTATTGCTTTGTCAATCGATATACCCTTTCTTTCTGATGCAACCAGATGAATCACCATTATGAGCATTACTGAGCAATTAACCTTAGCATTTTATCCTTCAGTGGACCCAACTGGCGTCCCACTGAACTGGACCATTTCCCAAGTCCAAATCTATGTGTACTACGGGTCTCTGCCCGAACTTTCGATCGTTAAGTGAAATTGACATGACCCATCCAAGTCCAGTAAACAGGGTTAAACCATACTAATCCATTCGTATATGAGCCTATCTCAATCCTTGGCATCCCAGGTGCCAAACATTCCTCAATCAAAGGTCGACCGTGTCAAAAACCATAGTTTTATTTCAACCTTTACAGCTCATTCCGAGCCCTGTTACATTACCATGACTCATCTCGAGTTCTAACCGATCTCCTGACTCACTTTGAGTCCCATTTTCCTGTCTCGACTGCTCTCGAGTCCAATCTTGACTCCTTTTGAGTCCAATCTGATAAAAATTATCCATGCCATCATTGGCATACTCGGTCACCGAGCAAATTCTACTGGTGAACAACATCTTATACAACCAATAAGGCCTAAGGGATATCCCATCACATTCTAGACTCGTTAGTCATACATTCCACTTAAGGAATTCACTGAGAATAATCTCATTCTGGGTCCAATCTGCCCATTTGTGCTTCCTTTCTAGCCTCTGGGCTCATTCATTCTTGGCACCCACACAAAAACATGTTTAATAGTTAGTAGGTTACAGTGTACACTGATTACCATCTGACCCCCAATCCAGGGTCAATCTCATTCCGAGATCAATCACGAGGTCTCATATTCCCTCGTATACCCATCTCACAACCAGGTCAAGCACGAGGCTTACATTTCGGAGGCATGACGTGGCAACAGAATCAGCAACCTGGCTCGGATACCAATTGACAGGGCCCGTCCCCGAAGGACATAGATAACCGTGCCCGGTCCTGCTCCCATCTGACAAGTCAACTGAAGTTTTGAAATTACCCTCAACACTTGCCAAACAAGGGATAACCGTACCTGTGTCCACTCACACCTTTTCTGTTTTATTGACCCTCTAGGTCTTGGCACGATGATCGAGGCTGAAGGGGAGGTGGAGGCATGAGTGGGCACAGGTACGGTTATCCCTTGTTTGGAAAGTGCTGAGGGTAATTTTGGAACTTCAGTTGACTTGTCAAACGGGAGCAGGACCGGGCATGGTTATCTATGTCCTTCGGGGATGGGTCCTGTCAGAACCGATGTCTTAGAGGCATGGTTAGTAATCCCTCATCACCCGATGGATCTGCGGGATGCACTTATATGTGTGGGCGCGCATTTATCCAACATGAGGCTTTTTGGAAGATCACTGGATTTGGATTCCTTGGGAACTCCAAAGTTAAGCGAGTAGGAGCTAGTGAAATCCTAGGATAGGTGACTCACTGGGAAGTTGCACGTGAGCTCCCGAGAACAAAACTGTGAGGGTTAGGCCCAAAGCTGACAATATCCTGTTGGAAGAGGTCGGGTCGTGACAATTTGAATAACAGTAGAATCAAAACATCGAAAAACATAAAGAAATATCCTTAAATTGTTTGAAGTGTATTGATTAATACAATGATTTTAAGACTTTAAATTATTTTCAAAATCAATCGACTGATCTAATCGTTCACGTACTCATAGATCGCTTACGCAAAAAATTAGTTAATTTCAAAATCCTAAGAATAAGTAATGGTGCGACACAATTCATTAGTTACAAAATGTTTTATGATGATCGGAGGAATTTAACTCCTTAAAATATGGAGATTTTGGACGGGACAGATCTAGGAACATAAAATCAGAAAGTGAACGGTCCAATCTTAAAAATTCTACCATTTGAATATTGGTAGTATCAAAACTTGGAAAAACGTATAGACATATGCTTAAAGTTTTTGATGTATTTAATTAATAAAATGATCTTATGATTTTAAATAATTCTCAAAATCAATTGATCGATCTAACTGTTTGACGTTTAAATCGTGTTTTTGTAATGAAATGTGATATTTCCAAGGCTATTTCTTCAAGAACTCATCCAGGACTCACAAAGTGCCACCTCACCTCTTATTTACATGGCAAGGATCCAATTTGGCTACTCAAAAATCACAGCTAAGCCCTAATGTCCCAAAAATGCAATTAAAGAGGCTATAGGGATTCCTTGTGCATCAAGTTATCTTTTGCTGCAATTTCCTCTCCCTTTTCAATAACAAATTATGTGAATTGATTGAGATAAGAAGACTCAATGATTTCCTCTTCAAACTTGAAGTTGATGATTGCAATCCACATTATCATCAAATAATAATATCAAAACATTTCAAATTAAATCTTGTAATAAAGCATTCAAAACAGTTATGCATGCATTTCAATTCTAAAAAAAACAGTCCACTCACACTCGGTCCACGCTGCGTGCTATACCTCAGGGTTATATCTACCACCGAGCTAGTCCAAAGTCTCTGGGTCTGTCCAAATCATGTCTAAGGGCCAATAATGTGCTATACTGATAAGCACCAAATTGATCATCTTTTTATATCTATTTCCTTTATATTTTACTTTGTTGGAATCTTAATTATATTCATTCTATCTCATTTTATTCTTTTCATATATTAATTACTAGAATTAAGTAAGTAGTAGCTAATTATAAGAATTAATAGATAAGTTAATAATTAATAACTAATTATTCATTTGCAGGCCCAAAACCCTTCTCATAAGCCCATAAATTTAATTTAATTCTCTAAGAAGCCCAGGCTACTTGCGTGAATCCATTTTCCTGCCAAGCTCTCATGTCTCACCATTTCTCCGAAGCCCTGATCTCCCGCCCACCCGATAGCCCAACATGTGATCCACCGAACAGCAAGTAGCCCATCAGTTCAGCGTGCGACCCAGTTGTCCATTTATTCAATTCTCGCCATAGCCCAGTTTGCAGCGAGTTTCCATTTCAGTCAGCATGTGTGTCTTACCACCTGGCTCGCCATTTCTTGGGCCCAACACGTATGTGTCATTGGGCCAAGGTAGCATTCTCCCATGGGCCGACGCACGGAGCCCAGGTGCTGCCTATAATTCAAATTCCTACCAGCACCGAATCCATTACAAGTGCTTCCATTGTCCGAGGCCCAATCTGCAAGCTTCAACGATTCCAGCGGAAATTAGGAAACAGCAGACTCCAACTTCAACTTCCTAATCTGAAACTCTACTTGACCAAACTTTCCAATTCATATAATCGATAATTCTTTGTGCAAAATTAAACTACACCATCCTCCACAATTCATCTTCCTCCATGGACATATAAGGCGAATTCTTGAGTGTTTCACCAAAGAGTGTCGAACCACCTAACATCTATATGGCTAATTCCTGAGGATTCAAAGTGTAACTCTACCTCTTTACTCCGTAGTTTTCTCTTTGCATTTGAATCTCGTACTTATGGATTGATTCTTAATATTATTATGGTTTTATAATTTATTTTAATTTCATTAATCTTTCATGTGTTTTAATATCTTAGTTTTTGTTATGCTTGTATGTTGTGCTTAATGCTTGATTAGATATATGGTGAATACCCGAGTCTAGATCATTGAAAGTGTATAGGTGAATTCCCGAGTACGTACTTGAGATAATATGTTTGTATTTCGTAGAACTAAGGTTATGAAATTTCGTAGATTTTGGAATTGACATAATTTATGAATGAGTTAGGTTTAAAGACGAGTTGACCATGTAAATAATAGATTAGGATAGTTAGATTAGTTAATCTCGTAAGATAATAGAAACAATCAATTACCCCCCTAATTAATTAATCAAACGATAATCATACTTAGGTACCCTCAATCCCCGGTTAAGAACGATCCCTACTTATCAATGCTACAATCTACAAAAAAAGATTTTAATTTGCATATGTTTTTATTAAGCGTTGAGTGTGACTTTGTGTTTACTTTAATGCTTGGTTTTAGCGTATCAATTTTTGGCACCGTTGCCTGGGATTGAAATAATCTCTTGTATGATTTTGTTTATGTATATATGTTCATAATGTAAATATTATATTCGTACATAATTTTCATACTTGTTTATAAATTGTAATAATTGTGGACAAAAACGTTTTCTTTGTACATTTCTTAAAAAAAAAAACAATTGAAAAAAAAAGATTAAAAAAAAACAAAACAAAAAATTCCGAAATTAAAATTAAAAGAAATAAAAAAAATTATTTTTCAAAAAAGAAATTAAAAATAAATAAATAATTGTTTTCTATTAAATTTTTTGAGTTGCATGAATTCCAAAACCATTTTCTTCAAAATTTTACTTTCGGGAACAGCTAGCGCCCTTTTTGTTTACTTGCTCCTTAAACCCTTCGTGATGTGTGAATTTCATCACCACACACTGTAGACTCGAATCTATGGACATGGGGTGGGGCGGAGATTGTAAACACTTGGATTTGGTAAGCCTCTATTTTCAGAACTTCCATTAGTTGATTATGGTGTCTAGGAGGGTTATGACTGGTGACAAGTGGGGCACTAAGAAAGAGGACTCCAATGGAGTACATACCCTGGCCAAGTTAGCCTCAAGGTGCTCTCGAAAGTATTCCTTGCTTCTCACGTTACATCTATCCTAACTAGCCATGATTAACGTTGAATGGTGGAGGGGATTGAAATATGTTTATCAGTACACGCAGGCCGTACACCCATGAAAGTACTATGAGAAGCAAAGTGGGAAAGTTATTCATGTCACTCTAAGACTCTATCTATTGCATTGGTAGATTGCAT
Organism: Prinsepia uniflora; assembly: GCA_032719365.1. Lineage (NCBI taxonomy): Eukaryota > Viridiplantae > Streptophyta > Magnoliopsida > Rosales > Rosaceae > Prinsepia > Prinsepia uniflora. The sequence goes on along the minus strand of CM064865.1, from coordinate 40,613,485 downwards.
ACCCTCCCTGCGGTTTCATGTTGCTCGAATTTCATCACCGGCCCCCCTATGACTAAGTGAATCTAGGGAAATGAGATCAAAGGTACAGGCCATTCATTTCATGCAATGTCACGTAACTCTTATGTTTTATGCAGGTTCTAACGATTTCCCTCCTATGCATTCACACCATTCTTCACGTAGACTTTTCTATGTTGCATTAATTTGGACGTTTTTGAACTTGTGTTTTTGCATATTATTGTCGTGGTCTACCTTGCATAGTCTTGGTTATGCTCGTTAACTTCTGTACTTGCTTGCCTATAACATGTTCTTCATACATACAATGTCGTTTTGCGTATTTTCTATTCTCTACATTTCATTACTATCTATCTCGCTTGTCCATTTCTCTTATCTATTGTCGCGATTAGGATATGACTCTCACATTGTATGTTTGTTGCATCTCAGGTTCCTATGCATGATCAAGCCAAAGCTAGTAATTCCAACTTGAAGATCTCCACGCTTTGCTAGTTCCGATACACAACCTAAACTAGAAAGTGAGTTAAGGGAAACAAAGTTTGAGAATTCGACCTTAGAACCCATTTTGGAACCTACTTTTGAGGAAGGCTACAAATTTGAGTCCTCTTCTTCTCCTAAACACCAACTTGAAAGTGAACCCGAAACTGAGATGGCCAACAACGAACGTAAGTCTCTTCATCAACGTACTCACTCAACTGAGTGGAACATATGACCCTCCTGCATTGTTTTTCCTCTACCCAAGGAAAACAAAACGAACATTGAGCTAAAGAGTGGTTTCTTTCATCAACTCCCAACTTATTATGGGTTACCCAATGAGGATCCGAATAAACACCTTAGAACTTTTCAATTTGTGTGCAATATCATGAAACCAAGCGATGCTGATGATGAACTTCTGTAACTTAAGGCCTTTCCATTATCTTTGGCGGATAGGGCCCAATCTTGGCTCATGGACTTGCCTGCCAATCATATCACTACTTGGCAACAACTTGCAGACTTGTTTTTGGCCCCAAGTACTTTCTCGCTTCTATGATCACTTCAAAAAGGCGAGAGATCACATCCATTACCCAAGCACTAGACGAAACCTTTAGTTCATACTACGATCGTTTCACAGTCCTTTGTTCTACTTGTCCTTCACATGGTTTCTCAGAGACTAACCTAATGAATTACTTCTATGATGGTCTCAAACCCATGGACCGAGACCTTCTTCATGCAGCTTCACATGTGGCATTTATGGACTTAGATGAGCCTGAAACAAGAAAATTACTCGAGAGTAGGGCCACCAATGACTCCTACTATGGCATGTCTCATAAGAAGGGGGTAGGTGCACTTAATTCCAAGCGTGCCTTAGATCAAAAGATTGAAAAGCTTCAATCTATGCTTGAACAAGTTTTGGAATTAGAAGCCAAAAGGGCTATGTAACCTAAGGGACCTATATAGGGCGTGTGCTAATTGGATGGGCACAGAAGTGATCAATGCCCTCAAGTTACATACCCACATGATGGCATGGAACAAGCCAATGCCTTAGGAGGATATCAAGGACGCCAATGGTTCAATAACTTTAAATGGACAAGGCAACCACGATCATTCGGGATTCAAGTGGAGCAGTAATGAAGGATGTTTGAACCCTCCAGCTCAACACCAACATGGGTATTCACAACAACAATTCATACCAAGACCACCAATGCCTCACCAACCTATGGGTATGCAACAAGCTCCTCCAGTTCTTCATTTCTCTAACCATGATTATGATAAGATGTTTGCACAATTATCCACTTCAACTCAAGTCCTTCTAGACAACCGAAAGCTAACAAAGGAGACGTTGACCACTCATGGTCGTGACATTTCTGTAATGAATAAGCGAATTGGTCAAATTGTCGATTTCATGGGACAAGTCAAAGATACGGGGAAGTTGCCTTCAAAAATCATTCCCATCCCAAAGAATAATTCTTTTGAGCATGCTAGTTATGTTACACCTCAAAGTGGTAAGGTTTTGCACGACCATATGCCCAAGGAAGACCCGAAATCAAGTTCTATGGATGCTAGGAAGGAAAGTGACGAATTGTTCAGAATGAGTATGATAAGATCAACATTCTGACCAAGGAAGTGGTACCAATGCCAACACCATCTAGCCAAGACAAAGGTAAAAATCCTACCTCTTCAAATTCTATTCCTACTAACACCTTGTTGTCTCGTGCACCTTTTCCAAGCAGATTTGTAAAAACTAAGAAGGATGAGCAGTATGATAAGATCCTTGACATATTCCGGAAGGTACAAGTGAACTTACCATTGATTGAATTCATCAAAAAACTACTAGCTTATGCCAAGTTCCTCAAGGAGTTATGTACTCAAAGATGACAAACAAGAGAAAAAGAGATGGTTAAGGTAAACGAAACTATTTTTGTAGTTATCCAACGAAAACTTCCACCAAAATTGAAAGATCCTGGAAGCTTTTCAGTTCCCACAAAGACTTGCTCAACAATATCCAATCTGATTTGGTTCAATTGACTTTAATGGAGTAATTAAAATGCAATGGAGGGGGTGGGGGGGGGGGGGGGGGGGGTGTGGGGCTGTTTGTTACGTTTTATGAATGAACTAAATTAACTAATAATAATTAACTAAGTCGAGCTAGGGTTTCTATCCACCTTTACCAATTATAGTTCCACTAGATTTCCTTGATTAGATTACTATGCATGTTTTTTGAATTAAGTACCCGTATAGGGGTCTAGCTAAGGCTCACCCCACACATATTATCTTCTCTTAGATTGCAAGTTTAAGGGTGATGTGCCTGCTCTTAAACAACTATTACCGATGGTGCTTGATAATGTATGAAACATGAAGAAGATTTAATGACACTACATTATCCCTTGAAAAGTCATGTGCAATTCTAGTGAGTCATGAGTTTAGATTACGAATAAGATTCCCCCTCTTAAATGTGATGCTACAAATTACAGGGTGAACACAAACATGGAGGTAATACGTCAAGCAATTACATCAACAATTATACGCAAATAAGGTGATCAAACTTACAAGCATAAATTGAGTTCATGAAGCATAGTAATCCAACAAATCCAGGCATACATAACAACCATAATCAACAGGAAGAAATCTAATTATGAACTAACATGGCTAGGGCTTCAAACAACCCTAATCCTAAAGGAAACTACTCACGCATAGCTAAGTTAACAGACAACATAACTGAATTCATATAAATCATAAAGAAATTAGGGATTAAGAAATACAAATACTAAGATGAATGATGCGTGAGAGAGGTGGCACAAACATTTCTTCTTCTCCCAAGCTTCATGTCACAAAGATGATGCAAAAATCAAATCCAAACCTCAACACCAAGGAAAATTGCGGCTAATAGTGTATAAAAATTAAGAAGAAATTTCAGTAGAGTTTTGGGACCTTATGAGGTAAATTGGATGTCCAAACACAATGATAAAACAGCTATTTATATCTCATAATACCTGCCCTAGCATCTCCCTAAAAGAAAGGGAAAAACGAAACCCAAAAAGGAATGAAAAAACATTTTTGTCGTGAACCTTAGTGCAACCCGCATTTTGTGATCCTTGTTGTAAAAGGACTCCCTTTCCTTGCTTCTTTCCACTTCTTCACTTCATCTTTGACTAGGAATTCAATTAATACTATCTTAAATTAGTTTACAAAGCCCTAAAATAAAGGAAAGGAATAAATTGTGGCTAGGGAAGTTAATTAACCCTAGCCATGTACAAGATTTCCAAGAAACTTCATTTTCCTTGTTTTTTGCCGCTTCACGATATGATTAGGACATCTTTAAGCTTCCTTATTCAAGTCAATCCCCGTCATTCCTCATTGAGAAGGGATGGAAATTTCGTCCAAAGGCTACTTGATGCACAAGTAAGCACCCTAAACACCCTTAGCCGCAATTTCTTGGATCTTGGGGGATCTTGGACGTGCAAATGGAAGATGATATGATTCTTTGTGAGTCCTTGACAAGTTCTTGAAGATCTAGCTTTGGAAAGATCACATTTTATTGCAAAACACGATTTAATCCTCAACTAAGCAATATGCACAAACTTCACAAAAGATATCATTTTCTCCTATTATTTGAATGATTATAATCAAAAGATAAGTAAAATGGATTAGAAATATAATTTAAATAATGCTCAATTGGTGACTTATCAAATACCCCCAAATTTATCTTTTGCTAGTCCCTTAACAAAACATAAAACAAAAGACTCGATCTAATTAAGATAAGCATTTAAACCTCTAAGTTCACCTAGTAGGAGGAGTTTTATCTCATAAGGGTTATAGAAGCATGATACCTACAAAAGTTTTACTTACGCAACTAAAGTGCTAGAAATCATGCATCAACAAGCTAATAAGAACCAAGAATAGAAAACAAACTCATACAAACCAAGGAACATGCCAGAACTGTGAACTCAAGTGTTAAGTGTTTATACCAACATCTCAAATGATCAAACTAGAAAACAACATCATCTAAACACCCTAGAAATATTTCGCCTCGACTGTAATCCTCACTAGGCATCACTCAATACACTCAAGAATCCTAAGGCTTTCACTCAACAAGTATATGTGAAGAGTTTATGTAAAGAAAATCAAGTTAATCACATATGGATTTCAATGAAGAAAAGAGCTTTATATGTAAGTAATGATCTCACGAAAGAATTGAAGTTTAAGAACAGAGATACATACCTTAATCCTTTGCGTAACCATTCACAAGATCAATAGGTCTTCATTCAAGGGTTGTGATGGGGCTAGGTTCTTGGGTTAAGAAAGAAAGGTTGGAATTCAAAGAACCTAAATCGCATCAAGGCATGAGAAGTCATGGCTCGGACCTTGATTGATAGATGATAAAACCGTGCTTAAGCTCACAACAATGCTCTAATTGAGGTATTTGGCTCACCTGACTCAACTCAAAGTTCATTGCACTCTTTGTTTGTTTGTTTTTTTTTTCAATCGCAATTTTTTCTTTTGCTTTCTTTCTTTTCTTTTGCATACTATTCTTTTCTTTTCACTAATGAACTTGATACATTTTTGTTTATATGAGCTGAGCCAAGATCATGCAATAACTTCCTCTATTTACAACTAAACGAACAATCCTTTCTATTCACCCATACTCCCATCACATGAGTACAAGTAGCACAAACCATCGACGTATTTCCTCCTCACCATGAATCTCATTTGATGCAACCTTGACACAAGTTTAGATTATAGGGTGTGGCCATAGTGCAGGGTTCAAAACCTGGTTAGGTCATATTGTAGGTGAAGAAAAAAACGGCTAAGTGTTTGGCTTCAAAGGGGCTTAGGGAGCATGCAATGTGGATGGGAAAAAGAAGGGCCTTTAGGAGCTAAAACACACATAGCCTATATCACATCTCATAAACAATTACACATTAAATCAAGAGCATCCAAAAGGTATGGTTCTTCAAACACCAATGCAAATAGAAAGAGATCATGCAATTAAGAACCAAGTGATGAGTTTTTAAGAGTAGAAACAAGTAGATCACTCAGAAAGAAAGGAAATTAAGCTCAAATATCTCACAATGGTAGTCTCCACTAATTTTCTAAGTATGCTCAAATTCAATTGTTTTGGTTGCTTGATCACTTGATTATGGTATTGTGAAGTGCAAGTGTGAATCCAATGGCAATGACAATGATTCTTAGCAAGCACAAGTGATTCTCATGTTCTATACATTCATATTAACTTGTTTAGGCACAAAAACTAGCATTCCAAAACAAAAAACAGCAAATATAACAAAACAAAAAACAAAAAACAACAAGGAAATAAGAGCAGAAAATAAAAAACAGCAACGAATGAAAACAGAAACTGAGTTGTGTACCCCTAAACTTAAGTCTGATATCCACAAACCTAAATGAAACATTGTCCTCAATGTTTTGAGCATAAAAGGAAGACAAAGTCATGAGTTGGAAGGTAAAAAACGTCCATAATAAAAAGAGAACAAACCAGGGCTAGTTTGCCTCCTAGGAGCGCTTGATTTAACGTCTAGGCGAGACGAGGACAGTAGCTCATGGAAGGGCAAGTGCAGGGGCCTCGGGGGCCTCAAAGGGAATGGGAAACGTCCAAAATTATGGCTTGAGTCTATGGCCATTCATATTGAATGGTTCTCGCTTAACCGGATGTTGAATTTCAATTGCACGATGAGGGAAAACATTAGTGATAATGAATGGAGCAGACCAACGAGAACGTAACTTACCAGGAAACAACCTGAGCCGGGAGTTGAAGAGCAGGACTTGTTGGAAACTTGAAGGACCTTCCTTTCAATATTCTTGTCATGAAAGGTCTTGGTCTTCTCCTTGTAAATTTGTGAGCTTTCATATGCCTCATTACGAAGTTCATCGAGCTCATTTAGTTGCAACTTTCGGTAAATTTCAGCAGCACCTAGGTCCATGTTTATTCGCTTAACCGCCCTAAAGGCCTTGTGTGCAAGCTCTACGGGAAAATGACAACCTTTACCAAAGACTAATCGAAAAGTGGACATACCTAAAGGTGTCTTGAAAGCCGTCTTGACAAGACCCACCCCGCTTATCACCTCGATAATCGGGAAGAATCCTGCTCTCATCTGACAATCAAATGCAAGTACCAAAATAACCATATAACTACATCACATACATTGTAAGACCAGGGAGGACTTGCAATACATCGTACTATACAAAAAGTTAACAGTATCACAGAGCATAGTAACAATACACGATAAGAACAAAAGCCTACTCTGTGAGCTAACGTAAAACTTTATGCCTCTGCTTCTGCCTCAGTGTCAGCCCCAAAACTTGCACCACAACCTGGAGGGTGTTAAAAACATAAAAGTGTGAGTGGACTAAAAATAATAGTTATGAAACAGTTTAAAAAAAAAACAGGGTTCACCCTCCTTTTTAGAAACACGCATGCATAACTAAGTATCTGAAAACAACGATATGGACGATAAGAAAATAGTTATGGAAAACAATCATGAAATCATGTAAATCCAAATATAACATCAACGGATCGAACCTGCTGGATCTATCTGAGTCTTTAAACTCAATTAGGCTGACAGGACCTGTCCCCGAAGGACATAGATCACCGTGCCCGGTCCTGCTCCCGTCTGACAAGTCAACTGAAGTCCCGAAAATACCCTTCAGCACATGTCAGACAAGGGATAACTGCACTGTTTCTGCTCATGCCTCCGCCTCTCGATCAGCCCCGAACGTCGTGCCACGACCTGGAGGGTTATCAAAACAGAAAAGGTGTGAGTGGACAAAAATAATATCATTTAAAAGGATTTGGAAACACATCAGTTACCCTCCAGTTTATAAAACCATGCACGCATAGGGGAAAACATATGAATCACAAGCACCGGCTTTCCAGCCAAATCACAAAACAAACTAAATACCGGCTCTCAAGCCAAAACAGATGAAAACAGAAGCACCTGGTCACACAGACCAAAAACCCGTACTCAATACCAGTACGTAATCACAATCAACATCAAACAATACAACCAATCAATCAATCAATCCATCAATCTGCACTATTCACAAGTGCACAATCAATCACACAATCACATCCGCACTACGCGTAGGCCAATCTCGGGACCTGCACTCAGGCACCATCCGAGTCATATCCATCATGTCTAGGATGACAAGACCCATCCCAATCCCCCCGGGATTACGGTGGAATGTGCCATGCTCCCGTCCAACAAGGGATGTCAGACAAGGGATAACCAAAAGTTACTGCCCAAACGGGGCTTCCAGAGTGCGCAAGGATCGATGGAGGAGGCGTGCAATGTCCCAGTCGCTGCTGCAATTGCATCCGTATCAACCTGAAGGGCATTAAAACCAATAAAAGCTGTGAGTGGACGAAAATCATTAAGTTTGTTAAACACAGTTATAAGACATTTATGCCCTCCAATAAAAACGTATGCATGCCACGAAAACCAGTAACCAAAACGTTTGTTCAACCAAGCCATTAGGGCCTTAGCCCAAAAACCGTTAACTTAAAACCAAGTGTGGGAACTCAGCCCAAAACTGTGGAATACCACTACCAGACATATTAAAACCATGTGGGCCACCGTCCAAAGCCATAAACATAAATACATAAATCCAAAACCATTTAGGGTCCCCGACCCTAAATACCATTTCATAACCAATAATCCATTTTTACCACATAACACAAATCCAACCGAAAAGCCATTTCAAAGATTCATTAATCCATATTTACCACTACCATCACCAGCATCCCAGATGCTTAGCGTCCCAGACGCTTGACGTCCCAGACGTCATATCTCACGGTATAATAAGCGACGCGTGCTGCCTGGGGTCTCTCCGGGTCCATATCTCTGACATCATAGATGTCTGACGTCCCTGACGTCAATCATAGCATTCCTGCTCCTGAATCATTATACGGTCTAGTAACTCCGTACAATGACCCCTCGCAGGCAATGTACCGTGACTTCCCCAGTGTCCCAGACACCTGGAGGAGAACATCATATATCCTCGTATCCAGATGGTATATGGAAACAGTTTATTAAATCATTTCACAACATTACAATGGGCCCTGCCCGAAATCTCAATAAAACATCACAATTCCATTTAGGGTCCCTTACCCGAAATCACATTTATTAAACATAGGGTCCCAGACCCGAAATCACATTTATAACCCAACTGGGCCTCATGCCCGATTTTATAACCACTGGGCCCACGACCCGATTTTATAAAACATTGGGCCCACGAACCTAATTCGTAAATCAACTGGGCCCATGGCCCGATAATATCACTCAAATGGGTCTTAGCCTGTTTTCATAAACAACTGGGCCCTTGGCCCGATTTCATAAAGCAATTGTGCCCTTGGCCCGATTACGTAACTCAATTGGACTCCAAGTCCGAAGTTTCCAAACAAGTGGGCCTCAAGCCCGAGTTCATATTTCCAATTTTAAAATCATTTCATCAAATCTTATCCAAGACCATAAACGTGGAAAATCCATGTAAAACCGAAAAAACCTCGATTTACGTGCAAGTACGTAAATCGCCTCGAAATATGTGAAACCGTATAATTTACCAATATCCAAATCAACATCATACAATCACAATCATAAATCCATATAAAACAGTTAAGCATGCATAGAATTTATAAAACCAAAGTCCACTCACAGACCGTTTAACGATACACCTCGATACGCGTGCCATAGGCCTTCCCGGGCCACACCACTAACACCGTGACTCCCAATCCTGTCCAAACCACATTAGAGGGTCGCTAACCTCTTCATTAACATCCTATTAAAGTCCCGTAATTTTCCCAAATTTTTAATTATTTTTAAACTCGATTTAAAACCTTCGGACGTCCCGAACAATATCGAGACGGTGTCCGATCGACACGAAACCAATTCCAAAATGTCCGTTACATTAAATAGGACAGAAGTCATGTTGACCTCACTTCGAGATACGTGCCCACGCGCCGTCACGCGCCTCCGTGAGTGGCTGCGCGTGAAACCCACGCGCCTGCTACAGTGTCATCGTCCTCACCCGTTTAACTGATAAAAGGGTCCTTTTGCCCGTGAGATGACAAGGTTGGTTTCTTATCAATTCAGCCTTAATTACCTCAATTGATCATTTAGTTAGCTTCGTTTTAAGTTCAATTTTAGATCTGTAAACTCAATTACACAATCACTTACCTAAATGCCAACGATTTCACGATGAACAATGAAGAACACATGTCACTGTTCCTTCATCGAATTCCGTAAATGGCTGCTGATTTCTTCCAATTGATGCACCCAGAAGCATCACTGGACCATGAGAAACTGTTTCCCCACATCAATTACATCGTTTGATCACTCAATGATCACGACTCAACCTCGAATTTTCCTTACTGTTACCAGGTCTGTTCAGAGCCAAAAGCCATCGATTTTCTTCAATTGATCCTTCTAGAAGCATCGTGGGATCCTCAGGAACAAAATCCCCAGTTCAATTTCATCAATCAAAGCCTCAAATTCCTCGACTCAAGGTCGAAATTTCAGAGACCTCCTTCCGTCTGTTCTTCCTCAATTCGACCCCAATTCTCCTCAATTTTTGTTGGGTTTCACTCGTCTCAATCCCAGGAAGTTAGAATCAAGCTCAATTTCGAGCCACAAGGCTCAAATCTCAACAATTGAATTTTCCCCCCCAAAATTTCTAAAATCCGAATCCCAGAATTCAACACTCTCTCAATCCCTCGTGTTTCCCCTGATATCCCAGTCCTCTAATCTCTCATTTTTGTCTCAAGAACGGCAAAGGAAGGGAGCCAATTCTCCCAGCCCTCACACACAGTTGTTCACAGTTTGAAACACAGAGAAGGAATGATGGTGGGGATTAATTAAGGTTAATGGTTGACTAATGGTGATGATGATGTAGGAATGATTATGTTGGGAAGGAAACATGGATCAGCTTTTAGGGCTTAGATTAGGGGATGGGTGACACTTGTCACTCATCTAGGTGTGCACAATCATCAATTACTATTCATTATTTTATTATTATTTTAATCGAAGCCTCAGTTCGTTAATTCGTTCCCTGACCATAACTACGTAACGGTCCTCGACCCTCGTCCATCGGACCTCCCGGTCAAAAAATCAATATTTATCCCCTAATATGCCAAATTACCAAAATGCCCTTCGACTTCCGAACATCATAGCTTTCTCCTCGAATGTCGGAATCAAACGTGCCACCTGTCTATGAACTCGTGACGTCCCGAACTACGTCACTGTCATAGGTCAAAGTCCGTTTGACCGCCCGATCAAAAAGTCAACATTTTGCCCACGACCAGGGGCAAAACGGTCATTTTGCACATTTTGTCCGATTTCGCCCAACTAACCACCAATCAACCTCACTAATCAATATTAGTCACTAATCTAATCCCGGAATTCGGGACGGGTCGTTACAACCTTCCCTCCATATGTAACACCCCGGAAATTCGAGGATTCCCATATTGTAATTTAATGTGTGATTTGACGATTTTACCCGTGTGATTGGTATGGTCAAATTGTTGACTTTTTGATTGATGAACTAAATGAACTTTTGACCTATGACCGTGACGTAGTTCGGGACGTCACGAGTTCATAGACAGGTGGCACGTTCATTTCGGACGATCTGGGAGAAAGTTATGACTATCAGAAGTTCAGGGGCATTACCGTAATTTGGACTTTCGGGGAAAATGTTGACTTTTCTTTTGGCAACTAATTTTCTGTTGACTCAAGGACCGTTGGGTAGGCCTCGACGTCCTGAGTCCGTAGACAGGCGGCACGCCGAAATCGGACTTCGTACGGGGAAGTTATGGTCAGAAACGTGAAATCGGGAGGTTCGGGTCTCGGTTTTCGTGTCGAATATTATATTCAGGAAATCTGATTGGAGGACACCTGGTGAGTGACAAGTGTCACTCACCCATTGGCTAGATTGGATCAGATCCACTAAGGGATTTAATAGCATTTAAATCAACTTTAAATTTCAGCCCTTGGATTTGAAAACCCCCGATCTGATCTGAGCCATTGATCTCATCCTTGAGATCAAATCTGAGCCGTCCGTTCCTTTCCCTCCATTCTTTATATTTCTTACCCGCAGAGCACATTCTGCCCATTTCGATCAAACACCCCAGCTCATCACCCACTCTCTGTGTCTGCGTGTTGGGGACTCCCTAGTAAGGCTGAGCGACGGCAGTGACCACGGCGGAGGACGGCGGCGAGGAAGGAACCAGGGAAACCCGTGACGGTTTCAAACCCAGATTTTGGTAACTTGTTTTCCCACGTTTAGTTTTATTTTTCATGGATCCTAATCGACTCTAGGGACTTCCAGGAACCTACTGGAATTGAGCTCGTGGCTGGAGGGGATCAGGACGGCGACTAAACTGAGACGGGAGGCCGGTTCTGTTCTTCGAGGTAGGCCCTCGATCCTATCTGTTTTTCTCAATTCTAATTCCATAGAACCCTTCCTAGGATTCAGACGAGTAGCTAGGAATCAAAAGGAACGAAAATGATTGAGAAATGAAGAAATGGTGACCGGGTCTTGATCGCGGGTCTGATCGACCCGAGTTGCAGGAATACGGGTCAACCCGTCTGAGGACAGCGGTGATGACGTGGCACCCTGTCAGTCTGTCAGGTGACGTGGACCAACCGTGAGCCGACACGTGTCACATGTCAGTGCACAGTCAGCACTGACATGTCAGTGACGTGGACCAGTCAGGGACTGCCACGTGTCACTGACATGTCAATGACGTGGAGCAGTGCCGTGCTGACACGTGGAACATGTCAGATCTGACACGTGGTCTGACAGATCAGCGAGGTGGACCAATCGGATGTTGACACGTGGCACCTATCAGAGTCTGACATGTCAGACCTGACAGCTGTCAGATGACGTCAGCAGTGACGTCAGCGATGACGTTAGCAGTGACGTCAGCGATGACATCAGCAGGACTGTTCCTGCGTTGACCGACGCGTTGACCGGCGCGTGGGGGCGCGTGTGAACAGTGTTTTTGGTGGGACCACCACCATTCTTTAGGTTTCGACGATCCGGATCCAATGGCGGTGGTTTCGGGTCGATCAGAGATCATTAAGTTGGTCAAAATAAGGTTTATTGCCTTGGAAAGCGCGTTCGGGCGGCTTTTCCGGACCGGTTTCGGTCTAGGGTTTCATAGTTGAATGTTAGGGGTTTGTATTGACCTTTGCATATGCTTTGGTTATGACAGGGGTTGTATAATCGTACCAGAACGCGGGTATACGTTCGGTTTTCAGCAGGACTGTACTGTGAGTGGGCCATTTTCTTAAACCCTTCATGCATAAATGTTTTCTGGTTTATTATACTTATTCACATGCTAAAACAATAATGGTTTTGATGATATGGAAAATATGGTTATGGCAAGTTTCACGGTATTTGGGCTTGAGACCCGTCTGATGAAACTTAATGATTGGTTCGGATTTTATCTATGTATATATATATGCCTTGCATGTGGATATCAATAAAATGCATTTGTTACTGCACTGTATAGATCCTTCCATATTATATTGTCTCCTCCGGCGAGGTACCCCGGAGAGGTCACGGACGTCTAGTACGTCCAGCGTATATGACGCTAAGCATCGGGGATGTTGTACCCGAACGGGGTTCGGGGAATGAACTCGGAAATTGAGACCCGAGTGGCACGCGTAGCCTTGTGATTGTGACCTATTGGACGTCAGGGACGTCAGACATCAGGGATGTCGGGATTGGAGTGTATAGTGCAGCAACTAAAATTATACTTATGGTTTTATTACATGCCTTATGGTTCATATTATATGGTTTATGATTTTGAATAATGATGCACGCATGTTTAGAAAACGGAGGGGTAAATTATATGTTTTACATATCAAACGATTTTGTGAACTTGAGTTTCGGTCCACTCACCTTTAATGTTTTTGATAACCCCTCCAGGTCGGGAAACTGAGGTAGAGGAGGAACCAGAGGCTGAGGCATAGATCTACTTCTGCGTACCTGAACCCCTGCTAGGCGGTGTACCCGCAGGTTTACTTTAGAGTCGTGCTCGCAAATTTGTAATTTTGGATTTCATCCCTTATCTGACATTCGTTTAATTCGGATTTGATGTATGACTTTAATTTGGTTATTTATGCATTTAAATGTTTTGAGGTTAAAATTGGTATGAATTATTGGGTGTTAGACGGGAGCAGGGCACGTCCCCTTGTGGTCCCTGTGGGATCGGGGCGGGTCTTGTCAGCTTGGTATCAGAACACTAGGTTGTGGTCAGTACTAGGGTATGGTCAGCATGCTAGACTAGCGATTAGTACTAGTTACTTTTCGACTTTTAAGATTATCGTTATCTGATCTATGCCTCTTGACAGTTGGTTATGCCTCCTAGGAGAATTCCTCATACACGAACTGACGAGGATCTGGAAAGGGAGATGGAATGCGCGAGTATTGAAAGGGCTCAACGGTTGGGAGCCACTCCTTTCTGTGGGGGATCAAACCCCGAGGATGCTCATGATTGGATCACCAAGTGGGAGAGGATCTTCTCGGTGATGCACTGCCCTCCGGGCGAACGGGTAACTTTAGCAGCCTTCTTACTGGAGGGAGGAGCCTACCAGTGGTGGCACGGACTCGAAATGTCTGGGTGGTCTTTCCATACCACTACTTGGGAAGCTTTCCGTTCCAGATTTCTGGACCAGTACTACCCGCGATCCTTTCGCGCGGCGCGGGAGGCTGAATTCCTGCGGCTGGAGCAGGGTGACATGTCCGTTGCAGACTACGAGCAAACTTTCGAAAAACTATCCCGGTTCGCTGCATCATTCGTGAGCGCGGAGGAGGAAAAATGCCAAAGGTTTGAGCTTGGACTCTGAGGGGAGATCCGGGCAAGTGTGACTGCTGCCACTCATGCTTTACTGAGAGATTTGGTCGACGCTGCGGTGCGTGTCGAGGCCAGTCTGGCGGCACACCAGACACGACAACCTTCTGGCGAGGGGCGACGTCAGGATCGCCCACATCGTGGGCCATCGGGCCATAAGAACAACAAGGGAGGGTGCTACAGGGGAGCACCCTCATCTTTCAAAGGTCGTGGCTGGTCAGGTCGACGCGGAGGCTCTCAGGGCAGAGGATCTGGATACAACTCTGGGCAACGCTCATCTTGGAGCGGTGCTTCTGGCGGGCATTCGGACAGGCCAAGGCCAGTAACTTGTTTTGCTTGCGGAGAGGAGGGCCACTATGCCTGTGATTGCCCGCAGTTGTCCAAGAACAACGACGCTGGGGGCTCTAGTGTGGTGCAGAGCACGGCTTCCCACGCTAATGGAGGTCGCAGTCAGGGAGGTGACCGTGGTGCTGGACGTGGCGCGCGCGGGCGCGGACGGAACGGAGGGCCGAGGGCCCAAGTGTTTGCAATGACCCAGCAACAGGCGAGGACTACCCCAGGCGTGGTCACAGGTACACTACATATCTTTAACCTTCTTGTACGTGTTTTGATGGATGCGGGGGCTACACATTCTTTTATTTCGAAAAGTTGTGCTGGTATGCTTGATTGTGTGGTATCAGCTTTAGATTGCGAAATGGGTGTTGGCACCCCGATGGGTATCGTTTACCTTATGAATCAGGTGATTCGGAGGTGCCCGGTAAGAATTGAGGATGTGGATTTACCAGCAGACTTAATTATTCTGGATATCCACGACTTCGATATAATCCTAGGGATGGATTGGCTGTCGTAGCACGGATCGCTCATCGACTGCAGTAGCAAGCAAGTGATTTTGCGGAGCCCGGGTTTGCCGAATGTTATCTTTCAGGGGGAACGTGATGGTTCGCCTCCTGAAGTGATTTCGTCACTTACTGCTACCAAACTTCTACGGAAGGGATGCCAGGGTTATCTGGCGCATGTCGTGTCGGAACGGGTCGATACTCCGGTTATCGACGAAATACCGGTGGTCTGTGAGTTTCCGGATGTATTCCTGGAAGACTTACCTGGTTTACCACCATCGCGGGAGATTGAGTTTACTATTGAACTACTCCCGGGTACTCGACCTATATCCCAGGCACCATATCGTATGGCGCCGGCCGAGTTACGAGAACTCAAGACTCAATTGCAGGAGTTGGTAGATTTGGGATATGTCCGACCGAGTACTTCACCGTGGGGAGCACCGGTGTTGTTCGTGAAGAAGAAGGAAGGAAGTCTCCGTTTATGTATTGATTATCGACAACTCAACAAGGTGACACTGAGGAACCAGTATCCTCTACCCAGGATCGATGACCTTTTCGACCAGTTGCGGGGAGCTCAGTGCTTCTCGAAAATTGATTTGCGGTATGGGTATCACCAACTGAGGATTTCGGAGGAGGATATTCCGAAAACTGCCTTTCGAACCCGTTACGGACACTACGAGTTCCTTGTTATGCCATTTGGTTTGACGAATGCTCCAGCAGCATTCATGGATCTGATGAACCGGGTCTTCCGACCCTACCTGGATAAGTTCGTGATTGTGTTCATCGATGATATTTTGGTGTACTCGAGGAGTGCCCGTACACATGAGGAACATCTACGGTTGGTCTTGGAGAGGCTGAGACAAGAAAAATTGTACGCCAAACTGAGCAAGTGTCAGTTTTGGCTGAGCAGTATTGGTTTTCTGGGACACGTGATATCGACGGATGGGATTTGCGTGGACCCCCAGAAAACAGAAGCGGTGACCAACTGGGTTAAACCGACAACAGTGACCGAGGTGCGGAGTTTCGTCGGATTAGCAGGTTACTACCGGAGATTCGTGGAGGGTTTCTCCAAAATTGCTGCACCATTGACTCGGTTGACTCGGAAGGGAGTGAAGTTTATATGGGACGAGCAGTACGATCGGAGCTTTCAAGAGTTGAAAGATCGATTGACCACTGCACCTGTCCTTGCATTGCCGGATGACAGTGGAGAGTTTGTGGTCTTCAGTGATGCATCGCTGCAAGGTCTGGGCTGCGTGTTGATACAAACTGGCAAGGTTATCGCCTATGCATCCCGGCAGCTGAAGACTCATGAGTTGAACTACCCTACTCATGATTTGGAGTTGGCGGCGGTGGTTCATGCTCTCAAGATCTGGAGACATTATCTGTTCGGCGCAATGTGTCGGATATACACCGACCACCAGAGTCTTAAATACTTATTCACTCAGAATGAGCTTAACATGAGACAACGGAGATGGTTGGAGCTGCTGAAGGACTATGACTGTACGATCGAGTACCATCCGGGTAAGGCCAATGTGGTGGCGGATGCACTCAGCAGAAAATCAGCAGGATCAGTTGCACACCTAGGGATGGGGTATCTTCCTTTGCTGGTGGAACTCCGGAAGGCGGGAGTTATTTTGGGAACGGATGCACATGGAGATTTGTTGGCCAGCTTCCATGTACGACCTGTACTGATTGATCGGATCATCGAGGCACAACTTCAGGATCCGATACTCTGTATTTACAGAATTGAGATCGATGCGGATGGAAGACAGGATTTTACCATCCGGGACGATGAAGCACTTGTGAAATTGGGCCGTTTGTGTGTACCTGCAGTGGCAGAGTTACGGGCCGAGATTCTTGAGGAGGCCCACAGTTCGGCCTATGCTATGCATCCGGGAGGTACAAAGATGTACCGTACCCTCCGGAACCATTATTGGTGGCCAGGAATGAAGAAGGCTATTGCTGAGTTCGTGAGCAAATGCTTAACCTGTCAGCAGGTTAAGGCGGAACGGCAAAGACCGTATCGGGCTATGCAGCCACTTTCGATTCCCGAGTGGAAGTGGGATCACATCACCATGGACTTCGTCTTTAAGTTACCGAGGACTCAGAGTGGAGTGGACGGAGTATGGGTGATCGTGGATCAGTTAACCAAATCAGCCCATTTTCTGCCAGTTCAGGAAACCTATAAACCTAACCGACTAGCTCAGTTGTTTGAGAAGGAAATCATACGACTTCATGGTACGCCGGAATCGATCGTGTCCGATCGTGATCCGCGTTTCACTTCCAGGTTCTAGCGGAGTTTGCAAGCTACTCTGGGAACAACCCTACGTTTCAGTACTGCCTTCCATCCACAGACCGATGGACAGTCTGAAAGAACCATTCAGACCCTGGAGGACATGATGAGATCATGTGTACTACAATTTCAGGGCTCTTGGGATACTCATTTGCCATTGATGGAATTCGCTTACAACAACAGCTATCAGGCAAGCATCGGGATGGCACCTTATGAGGCACTGTATGGCCGACAGTGCAGGACACCTATCTGCTAGACGGAGGTAGGAGAGCGAGCGGCTGTAGGGCCGGAGATGATGGACTTAACCATGGAAATTGTTCGCGTGATCAAGGAGAGATTGAAGGTGGCACAGGATCGCCAGAAAAGTTATGCCGATCGACGGATTCGAGACTTGGAATTTGAAGTGGGAGATTTTGTCTTCCTGAAGTTGTCTCCGTGGAAAGGGATTATCCGTTTTGGCCGACGGGGGAAACTGAGTCCGCGTTTTATCGGACCATATGAGATCGTGGAGAGAATTGGCAGAGTTGCATACAGATTGGCACTACCTCCAGAACTATCTAGAGTTCACAATGTTTTCCACATATCGATGCTACGGAAGTACGTACGTGATGCTTCTCATGTACTTGGGGAACAACCTGTCGAACTACGGGAGGATTTGAGCTTTGATGAACAATCAGTACAGATCTTGGATCGGAAGGATAAGGTACTACGTCGGAAGACGATCCCTCTCGTGAAGATTCTCTGGAGAAACCAGAAAGTGGAAGAAGCCACATGGGAGCCTGAGGCTCAGATGCGAGAACAATTTCCTCATTTGTTTCCTTGAAATTTCGGGACAAAATTTCTTAAGGGGGGAAGGTTGTAACACCCCGGAAATTCGAGGATTCCCATATTGTAATTTAATGTGTGATTTGACGATTTTACCCGTATGATTGGTATGGTCAAATTGTTGACTTTTTGATTGATGAACTAAATGAACTTTTGACCTATGACCGTGACGTAGTTCGGGACGTCACGAGTTCATAGACAGGTGGCACGTTCATTTCGGACGATCAGGGAGAAAGTTATGACTATCGGAAGTTCAGGGGCATTACCGTAATTTGGACTTTCGGGGAAAATGTTGACTTTTCTTTTGGAAACTAATTTTCTGTTGACTCAAGGACCGTTGGGTAGGCCTCGACGTCCTGAGTCCGTAGACAGGCGGCACGCCGAAATCGGACTTCGTACGGGGAAGTTATGGTCAGAAACGTGAAATCGGGAGGTTCGGGTCTCGGTTTTCGTGTCGAATATTATATTCAGGAAATCTGATTGGAGGACACCTGGTGAGTGACAAGTGTCACTCACCCATTGGCTAGATTGGATCAGATCCACTACGGGATTTAATAGCATTTAAATCAACTTTAAATTTCAGCCCTTGGATTTGAAAACCCCTGATCTGATCTGAGCCATTGATCTCATCCTGGAGATCAAATCTGGGCCGTCCGTTCCTTTCCCTCCATTCTTTATTTTTCTTACCCGCAGAGCACATTCTGCCCATTTCGATCAAACACCCCAGCTCATCACCCACTCTCTGTGTCTGCGTGTTGGGGACTCCCTAGTAAGGCTGAGCGACGGCAGTGACCACGGCGGAGGACGGCGGCGAGGAAGGAACCAGGGAAACCCGTGACGGTTTCAAACCCAGATTTTGGTAACTTGTTTTCCCACGTTTAGTTTTATTCTTCATGGATCCTAATCGACTCTAGGGACTTCCAGGAACCTACTGGAATTGAGCTCGTGGCTGGAGGGGATCAGGACGGCGACTAAACTGCGACGGGAGGCCGGTTCTGTTCTTCGAGGTAGGCCCTCGATCCTATCTGTTTTTCTCAATTCTAATTCCATAGAACCCTTCCTAGGATTCAAACGAGTAGCTAGGAATCAAAAGGAGCGAAAATGATTGAGAAATGAAGAAATGGTGACCGGGTCTTGATCGCGGGTCTAATCGACCCGAGTTGCAGGAATACGGGTCAACCCGTCTGAGGACAGCGGTGATGACGTGGCACCCTGTCAGTCTGTCAGGTGACATGGACCAACCGTGAGCCGACACGTGTCACATGTCAGTGCACAGTCAGCACTGACATGTCAGTGACGTGGACCAGTCAGGGACTGCCACGTGTCACTGACATGTCAGTGACGTGGACCAGTGCCGTGCTGACACGTGGCACATGTCAGATCTGACACGTGGTCTGACAAATCAGCGAGGTGGACCAATCGGATGTTGACACGTGGCACCTGTCAGAGTCTGACATGTCAGACCTGATAGCTATCAGATGACGTCAGCAGGACTGTTCCTGCGTTGACCGACGCGTTGACCGGCGCGTGGGGGCGCGTGTGAACAGTGTTTTCGGGTCGACCACCACCATTCTTTAGGTTTCGACGATCCGGATCCAATGACGGTGGTTTCGGGTCGATCGGAGATCATTAAGTTGGTCAAAATAAGGTTTATTGCCTTGGAAAGCGCGTTCGGGCGGCTTTTCCGGACCGGTTTCGGTCTAGGGTTTCATAGTTGAATGTTAGGGGTTTGTATTGACCTTTGCATATGCTTTGGTTATGACAGGGGTTGTATAATCGTACCAGAACGCGGGTATACGTTCGGTTTTCAGCAGGACTGTACTGTGAGTGGGCCATTTTCTTAAACCCTTGCGTGCATAAATGTTTTCTGGTTTATTATACTTATTCACATGCTAAAACAATAATGGTTTTGATGATATGGAAAATATGGTTATGGCACGTTTCACGGTATTTGGGCTTGAGACCCGTCTGATGAAACTTAATGATTGGTTCGGATTTTATCTATGTATATATATATGCCTTGCATGTGGATATCAATAAAATGCATTTGTTACTGCACTGTATAGATCCTTCCATATTATATTGTCTCCTCCGGCGAGGTACCCCGGAGAGGTCACGGACGTCTAGTACGTCCAGCGTCTATGACGCTAAGCATCGGGGATGCTGTACCCGAACGGGGTTCGGGGAATGAACTCGGAAATTGAGACCCGAGTGGCACGCGTAGCCTTGTGATTATGACCTATTGGACGTCAGGGACGTCAGACATCAGGGATGTCGGGATTGGAGTGTATAGTGCAGCAACTAAAATTATACTTATGGTTTTATTACATGCCTTATGGTTCATATTATATGGTTTACGATTTTGAATAATGATGCACGCATGTTTGGAAAACGGAGGGGTAAATTATATGTTTTACTTATCAAACGATTTTGTGAACTTGAGTTTCGGTCCACTCACCTTTAATGTTTTTGATAACCCCTCCAGGTCGGGAAACTGAGGTAGAGGAGGAACCAGAGGCTGAGGCATAGATCTACTTCTGCGTACCTGAACCCCTGCTGGGCGGTGTACCCGCAGGTTTACTTTAGAGTCGTGCTCGCAAATTTGTAATTTTGGATTTCATCCCTTATCTGACATTCGTTTAATTCGGATTTGATGTATGACTTTAATTTGGTTATTTATGCATTTAAATGTTTTGAGGTTAAAATTGGTATGAATTATTGGGTGTCAGACAGGAGCAGGGCACGTCCCCTTGTGGTCCCTGTGGGATCGGGGCGGGTCCTGTCACCATAATTAATTTCGTCCTCGAAATTCCAACTGATCTAAACTCAAACGTTCTTCCCTCCTTAATTAGTTTCGCTCTTGAAACTCTACTACCCTGATCCGACAAACACCCCGTGGAAAGTGGAATCGACCTCGCAACACGTGTACACCCGTACACCAACTAATCAAAACAAAAACTTCTCTGCACTCAACTTACCACTAATACTCATAACGCAACGACTAAATTCGACCCCGTCGAATGATTGAAACCACTCGTTTCGAATTGACACCACTTGTCAAATCGACCATTTCGTTGACGAAACAACTCGCCGGTTCCTTTCTCACTCACCAGTCTATCCTGGTATCTACTCCCACTAGGAGTCACCTGACCTCTCTCAACCAACCATGTTGACACATCCCGACAATCTGTCACCACTTGGCAGTTGTCAGTCGAAAACTGACACTAGACTCACTCGTGGCTACACAAGCCACCAACTTACTTGACTAAAATATACACTTATCGACATTCCACCTGACTCGTGTGTAATTAGACTCATCGGAAATACCATGACCCATTGCATAGTAATGTCCGGTCCACGACTAATCCCATGGTATCGGAACCAATCCGACTACCAATACGCTCACCGACACACCTCGGGTATAACCCATCGACCAGACTACAACCACCTAGGTTATAGCCAAACACATTCCATTAATGGAGTACATTTGCCCAATCCGGCATGAGACAAATTGAAACTCCACCCATCATCTAGTTCCAATTCCGAATCCGAATCCGCAATTTCGTAAGAAATCCCGAATCCAAACCCAGACATCACATTTTTAATTCATGTCCAAATCCGAATCCGAAATCATTATTCCGTAAGCTAGCATTTGGAATAATCATTCCGTACCCAAATCCAGAAATCCATTTTCAAGTTCCAAAATCGAATCCTGAATCGTCACTCAGAAATTCGATTCCAAAACCCGAAATCTCGCTCATATCTACCAAGACACATCAAAACTGAACCTATCGGTTACCAGTTCAATACATTCGATTGACTTCATAGGGAAGCCAATCCAACCTCCACACGTCTAAGGTTGATAAAATCCGACCACGTCAGAAACCTTTTCACTCGAGTAAGATACTATACGGGCTCCACTTCGAAAAGAAGTTCTGTCCCGTCATTTACGACTCACATATCCAAGTTCATATCGATCCTTGTCATTCCATCTAGGAAAAAAACAAGGACGATCCACATAATCACGTCAATACTCATCCTACGTGGATGCAAACAAAACTCGCTGCACTCACCATGCCATGTAACCCAACATCGTCTGCCACCAAGAAGAAAATGAGAAATCTCATTTACCTAAATTTTGAATACGCAACTCCTCCTGATGACCCCAAAACACACATGGGCCCACCAACCAATACACGCTCAATGTACTGGTAGCTACAACCAACGTCTGCCAGGGCAGAAAACAAGAAGTCAACCCCCATGACTCCAGAACACCCATCACTAATACGGAAACGAGCACTCCTCTCGTCCCACAATTATAACTCTCCTCGAACTAAGGTTCCAACCATGTTGGAAGTGGACCTACTCCCAACGAGATGTCAAGTCCAACCACTGGACTCCCTACATCCCCAACTCACTTGGACAACCACGTGTCCACAATCGATCCGTTATTGTTTCGTTCGCACATCCCAACCTTTACAGGTTCGACACTCGGTTTTCCAAGTTCTCAATTATACCTTTTTATCCACTCATCACTCGTCAATTCACCACTGTTGGAACTGGTCCCAACACATCACAATCTCAACTGGATCCCATCCAGTCCATCACTCAACCACTACCAAATCTCAAAGACCGAACCTTTGCCCATCATGACGGAGTCACGCCCCAACTCGTGGCTCATCGTCATCACAATCACCGGCACTAGCACCAGCGCTAGTACCAGCACCAACGCACTATCAACAACACTAGTATCAGCACAAAAGTACCAACATACAAACATCCACACTTGCACACCGTGTGCAAATATGACAATCCTGGATCTCCGTTCATACCGAACAACGATCCCGTACCTCTACTCGTACCTCACAACTATGGGAACTACCATTCTGACAATCCACATCAGGATATTGAACGTTCCCTAAACGTCCCCTGATCCCCAAGTACTGCAACCACACCAAATACCCTAGACTCACTAGAGTCATCCACATGGTCATCCATGACCTCAGCCGCTCTTCGCAGCACAAGTTCTCATCCACTAGTCACAATTAAGGTTTACCTTTTTAATACCAGGGTTCCACAATCACACCTTATGGTTCCACCGAACCAAACAGCTCTCCATAATATAAAATCCACAACCTGACCGACCCCGCGGTCTAGACATCGTATAGACGTCAAATCCAATCCTACCATCAACTCAATGTGGGTTCCACCACTAAGGTCATCGGCTAACTCTGATGTACCAACATCCCTCACACTAGCAATCACCACTAGGGTTCATATTTTAGACCATTACTCAAATGAGGTTCCCCGAACCTAGCTGCACCTAGCAGCACAACAATCCAATATCACATGACCGAACCGACGGTCCCACATTACCAGTTTATCACAATCAACCCCACTTGGGTCGAATCACATTAACGCACGGCGTATCGGGCCAAACACACTCTATCCGCGATTAAAACCCAAAAACTATCTATCAGGTTGATACCGAATTGCATCCCAAAGAGACATCACACCCTCGACCTGCGCGCACAAAAAGAGCAACCTTGCTCTAATACCAAGTTGACAGGACCCATCCCAATCCCCCCGGGATTACGGTGGAATGTGCCTTGCTCCCGTCCAACAAGGGGTGTCAGACAAGGGATAACCAAAAGTCACTGCCCAAATGGGGCTTCCAGAGTGCGCAAGGAACGATGGAGGAGGCGTGAAATGTCCCAGTCTCTGATGCAGTCGCATCCGTATCAACCTGAAGGGCATTAAAACCAATAAAAGTTGTGAGTGGACGAAAATCATTAAGTTTGTTAAACACAGTTATAAGACATTTATGCCCTCCAATAAAAACGTATGCATGCAACGAAAACCAGTAACCAAAACGTTTGTTCAACCAAGCCATTAGGGCCTTAGCCCAAAAACCGTTAACTTAAAACCAAGTGTGGGAACTCAGCCCAAAACTGTGGAATACCACTACCAGACATATTAAAACCATGTGGGCCACCGCCCAAAGCCATAAACATAAATCTATAAATCCATAAATCCAAAACCATTTAGGGTCCCCGACCCGAAATACCATTTCATAACCAATAATCCATTTTTAC
This sequence comes from Prinsepia uniflora, assembly GCA_032719365.1. Lineage (NCBI taxonomy): Eukaryota > Viridiplantae > Streptophyta > Magnoliopsida > Rosales > Rosaceae > Prinsepia > Prinsepia uniflora. The sequence continues at coordinate 40,589,077 of CM064865.1, read as the reverse complement.
CACATAACACAAATCCAACCGAAAAGCCATTTCATAGATTCATTAATCCAGATTTACCATTACCATCACCAGCATCCCAGATGCTTAGCGTCCCAGACGCTTGACGTCCCAGACGTCATATCTCACGGTATAATAAGCGACGCGTGCTGCCCGGGGTCTCTCCGGGTCCATATCTCTGACATCATAGATGTCTGACGTCCCTGACGTCAATCATAGCATTCCTGCTCCTGAATCATTATACGGTCTAGTAACTCCGTACAATGACCCCTCGCAGGCAATGTACCGTGACTTCCCCAGTGTCCCAGACACCTGGAGGAGAACATCATATATCCTCGTATCCAGATGGTATATGGAAACAGTTTATTAAATCATTTCACAACATTACAATGGGCCCTGCCCGAAATCTCAATAAAACATCACAATTCCATTTAGGGTCCCTAACCCGAAATCACATTTATTAAACATAGGGTCCCAGACCCGAAATCACATTTATAACCCAACTAGGCCTCATGCCCGATTTTATAACCACTGGGCCCACGACCCTAATTCGTAAATCAACTGGGCCCCTGGTCCGATAATATCACTCAAATGGGTCTTAGCCCGTTTTCATAAACAACTAGGCCCCTGACCCGATTTCATAAAGCAATTGGGCACCTGGCACGATTACGTAACTCAATTGGACGTGCAAAACCGAAAAACATGGAAAATCTGTGCAAAACCGAAAAAACCTCGATTTACGTGCAAGCACGTAAATCGCCTCGAAATACATGAAACCGTATAATTTACCAATATCCAAATCAACATCATACAATCACAATCATAAATCCATATAAAACAGTTAAGCATGCGTAGAATTTATAAAACCAAAGTCCACTCACAGACTGTTTAACGATATGCCTCGATACGCGTGCCATAGGCCTTCCCGGGCCACACCACTAACACCGAGACTCCCAATCCTGTCCAAACCACATTATATGGTCGCTAACCTCTTCATTAACATCCTATTAATGTTCCGTAATTTTCCAGAATTTTTAATTATTTTTAAACTCGATTTAAAACCTTCGGACGTCCCGAACAATATCGAGACGGTGTCCGATCGACACGAAACCAATTCCAAAATGTCCGTTACATTAAATAGGACAAAAGTCATGTTGACCTCACCTCGAGATTCGTGCCCACGTGCCGTCACGCGCTTCCGTGAGTTGCTGCGCGTGAAAGCCACGCGCCTGCTACAGTGTCATCGTCCTCACCCGTTTAACTGATAAACGGGTCCTTTTGCCCGCGAGATGACCCAGTTGGTTTCCTATCAATTCAGCCTTAATTACTTCAATTGATCATTTAGTTATCTTCGTTTTAAGTTCAATTTAAGATCTGTAAACTCAATTACACGATCACTTACCTAAATGCCAACGATTTCACGATGAACAATGAAGAACACCCGTCACTGTTCCTTCATCGAATTCCGTATATGGCTGCTGATTTCTTCCAATTGATGCACCCAGAAGCAGCACTGGACCATGAGAAACTGTTTCCCCACATCAATTACATCGTTTGATCACTCAATGATCACGACTCAACCTCGAATTTTCCTTACTGTTACCAGGTCTGTTCAGAGCCAAAAGCCAACGATTTTCTTCAATTGATCCTTCCAGAAGCATCGTGGGATCCTCAGGAACAAAATCCCCAGTTCAATTTCATCAATCAAAGCCTCAAATTCCTCGACTCAAGGTCGAAATTTCAGAGACCTCCTTCCTTCTGTTCTTCCTCAATTCGACCCCAATTCTCCTCAATTTTTGTTGGGTTTCACTCGTCTCAATCCCAGGAAGTTAGAATCAAGCTCAATTTCGAGCCACAAGGCTCAAATCTCAACAATTGAATTTTTCCCTCCAAAATTTCTAAAATCCGAAACCCAGAATTCAACACTCTCTCAATCCCTCGTGTTTCCCCTGATATCCTAGTCCTCTAATCTCTCATTTTTGTCTCAAGAACAGCAAAGGAAGGGAGCCAATTCTCCCAGCCCTCACACACAGTTGTTCACGGTTTGAAACACAGAGAAGGAATGATGGTGGGGATTAATTAAGGTTAATGGTTGATTAATGGTGATGATGATGTAGGAATGATTATGTTGGGAGGGAAACATGGATCAGGTTTTAGGGCTTAGATTAGGGGATGGGTGACCCTTGTCACTCATCCAGGTGTGCACAGTCATCAGTTACTATTCATTATTTTATTATTATTTTAATCGAAGCCTCGGTTCGTTAATTCGTTCCCGTGGCCATAACTTCGTCGTCGAATCTCCGATTTCGGCATGCCGTCTGTCATTGGATTTGTATCGACGAGACCTAAGTAACGGTCCTTGGCCCTCGTCCATCGGACCTCCCGGTCAAAAATTCAATATTTGGCCCCTAATATGCCAAATTACCAAAATGCCCTTCGACTTCCGAACATCATAACTTTCCCCTCGAATGTCGGAATCGAATGTGCCACCTGTCTATGAACTAGTGACGTCCCGAACTACGTCACGGTCAACGGTCAAAGTCCGTTTGACCACCCGATAAAAAAGTCAACATTTTGTCCACGACCAAGGGCAAAACGGTCATTTTGCACATTTTGTCCGATTTCGCCCAGCTAACCACTGATCAACCTCACTAATCAAGATTAGTCACTAATCTAATCCCGGAATTCGGGACGGGTCGGTACATGGGAACTGCACACTGTTACCCTCTAGACATACCACATACTCGGGAACTGCACTCACGCAACATCCGAGTCACGTCTAGGAACTGCACTTGTACCATCCAGCCCATGATCCAGTATCCAGGAACCACGATCACAAACACAATCCATATCATAACACATATCAATCATATCCATGACCTCAAATCAAGTCATAAGCATTCCCGATATGGTTTCAAGTTCAAATACCAATTATACGTAAACCCGTAAAATCACATGGAAAACATGAAAATAATCCAAAAATTATTATTGACTAACCACTTAAGTCAAAATATCCTTTTCAAAACCTTTTTGACTCCGGGCCTAGCTCAAAATACCATTTGCACATTTCCTCGAAAAATGTGCCCGAAAGACCGATTAAAATAATCAATAAATCACACATAATCATGCCACATCATCAAGACATCAATGCAAGTCAAATCATGAAATCAATCATGGAAAACATTTAACTATGCATGCATCATGGTTTATAAAACAAACGTCCACTCACACACAGTCCAAACCGCTCGTTTCCTGAGCTGCACGCGTTTCCGTAATTTCCGACACTTGCCAGGAATCTCGAATCCTGTCCAAAATCATTATGCAGGGTTACTAACAACTCAATTTACATCATATCAATTCCCCATAATTTTCCGGGATTTAATATTATTTTAAACTATAACATAAACCGTCGGACCCTTGAAACATTATCGAGACGGTGTCAGATCGACTCGAAACTAATTTTAAAATGTCCGTATCATCGAAAGCATCCAAAAATATGTTGGACCCAAGGTCAGATTCTCGGCCACGCGCCCTCACGCGCCGCCGAAAGTGGTTGCGCGTGATAGCCACACGCCGTGAACAGTGCATCTCTCTCGCCCGTTTCTCTGGTAAACGGGTGCACAACCCGCGATCAGACCCGGTGCGTTTTCTATCAATTTGAACCCAATTCCTCCAATTCTTTCACTCATTTGCATCAATTCTATATAGATTAAGGATCTGTGACTTCAATTTGATGAAACCATGCCCTAAATCGCACGACTCAACATCGAAACCCGACGGGTCCTAAGTCGGGTTCTACCCAATTTCACACTGTTTCGTTCAATTAATTGCACATGAAGTATCTTATACTCATTCTAAACTTGAATTTGCAAACCAATTTCATGATTTCTTTCCTCCAATTACCTGAACTCAGCTTCCAAAATCCGCGGATGTCACAGGGCCTGTTCTTCGTTTTTCGTCATCAATTCCTTTCGAATTCCAGGTTGGTTCAACTCGTCTCAGTCCCAGAAAGCTCAATCCATAATCAATTTCACTCCTTAATGTGTAAAAGATCGAATTTGATATTCATGTTCTTGGATGGTGTTTTCGGGTTTCTCAGTGTGATGTCAATTACGTTTGTTTTGTATCCCTCTCGGTTTTTCACTCAGTTTTCACTCCCAATTACCCTTAATTCCTCACTTACTTGTTCCCTGGGTTGCTGAGATCGATCAAGGTGGATTGGGTTCTCTCTGTTTTTGGTTAAATACGAACACCATATGCTAATTCATCTTATATGATAATACAATCGTTTCATGTAATTAGTTACTTATACAAAAGGCAACTAAGTGCCACTAAGTGCTTCCATTCAAGTGACATGTAAACTATCATATGCTGAATTAGCCAATATAAATCATTTAATACCTTGCACCGTTTAATTAAGTCCCTTACTTAAAATTACCATTTTACCCCTACTTGGAAAAATTACCAAAATGCCCCTCATCGTTCTAGACCCATAACTTTTTTGTTCGGACTCCAATTGACACATGCCGCCTGTCTACGGATTCAGCGTCCTGAGAACTATTCAACGGTACTTCCAAAAAGTCTAAACAAGGTCTCGATCAAAACGTAAACTTTCGGCCCTTATTACTAGGGGCAAAATCGTCTTTTTCCTCAAATTTTCCAAATTTTCGTTTTTCGAATTTTCGGGGCGTTACACAGGCCTTATCAATAATCTGAGTCATTAAACTCCCGTGTTTAAACTCAATAGGCCTCCGGGGGAAATCACAATATCCAAGTCTTTAAACTCTCTAGAGTCTTTAAACTCAATATAACATATCCGTATTCGCCCTCGTCACATATCATATCCGGGTCTATAAACCCAATACAAGATCCAGCAAATCCAATTAAAAAACATTTTATCAAATCCAAATCCATAAATCCATTTCCGAATCTAAATCCGAAATCTTCCTTTCAAATCCAGAATCCAAACACAATAAATTATCTCAGAACCGAAATCCAAAGTCATATTTAATCGAAATGGGACTCACGCCCGAATTCACTTTCAAATCCCAAAATCATATCCATAAATCATTATCAAAACAGAATATGTATAAACAGCATAAATCATCCATCAAAATCATCATCAAATGCATAACAGAAACCATATTCTCGAAATACGTGTAAATACAATAAACCACCACGAAATATGTGTACTCATATAATCATGAATACCATAATAGTAAGCATAAAACTATATATTGAAAACATATAATAAGTATGTAAAAACAGTTATGCATGCTCGGTTAGAAAATAAAAGTCCACTCACTAAGTCCGAACGGGTCAATTGTGTCCTACACGCTCCCCGAATGCCTCAGAAATGTTCTGGCTTGCCAAGCATAAGTTTGGGTCACAAACACTTCATTTAAGCTCACATTAATTTCCCTAATTTTTCGGGATTTTTATATGTAATTAAACTAAACCCTAAACCTTCGGACACTCAAAACTACCCTAAAACGGTGTCCGATCGACTCGAAACTTGTCCCAAAATGGTCGTTACGTTAAAAGGATAAAATCATATGTTGACCTTGACCAGAGACACGGCCTCACGCGCCCTCACTCGCCGCCTAAAGGGGCTGCGTGTGAAAGCTACGCGCCTGCACAGTAATTGCTACAGTGTCACCTCTTTCACCCATTTCTTTGCTAAACGGGTTATGAACCCGCGACTTGACCCGGTTTGTTCTCCCTGAATTCAACCTTAATTTCTTCAATTCTTTCACCGGATTCCATCTACTCTATCTCTGTTTAAGTTCTGTTTCATTAATTACATTAATTAGAGCCTTAATCCATCAATTCCCAAATGGATGTTCAAACGGGTTTCAACTTCAATCTCACCCAATTCCCATTCGTTTTTCCAATTAATTCACACGAGAAGGATCATAATGAACATCGATACAAAACGAATTGCACAATTCCTTACCTCTAAGCACTCGAACTCAAACTCGATTTTTCAAGGAACTGGAGCTTCGGTTCTAGCTCAGAACAAGGTAGAACTCCTTCGATTTTAATGTGGTTTGATTCGAAATGGTCTCAGAAATCTATTTTTAATCTCAATTTGAATCCCCCAAGCTCAAAAAATGAATTCGAATTCTCACCCAAATTGTACAATTTTCACGATGTTGTCTCTCTCTCTCTCTCTCTCTCTCTCTCTCTCTCTCTCTCTCTCTCTCCAGTGTCTCTGTTTTCCTAGTCCATCACGGTAGTCTAATCTTTATCAATTCGAACATCATCAATTCAACCTCTGTTTTGTTGTTACACTTTACACACAAACACCTATTCTGTGTAAAACACTCACCCACGTCCGACAAGCCACTCTCTACCCTTTTCTAGTGACATGTGTCACTTAGACAGTTAAAGACATCTCACATTAGCTGATTAATCTTCTGCCGTCCAAATTACCATTTACCCTCCTTAACCTAATTACCAAAATGCCCTTCATCGTTCTAGAGTTGTAACTTATTCATCCGAACTCCGATTTCAGCGTGCCGCATGTCTGCGGACTCAGGGAATCGAGACCTACCTAATGATCCATAAATTACGTGAAAAAAAATGTCATGTAAAAAGCCAACTTTGACCACACTATTCACAAGGGTAAGAATGTCATTTTTACACAAAAGGTTTCCGAATTTACAATTTCTTCCCTTTTTGATGTTCTGGGCGGTTACAATCTATCCTCCTTAAGAAATTTCGTCCTCGAAATTTAATGAAACAAATAAGGGTACTGCTCACGCATTAGTGCCTCGAGTTCCCAGGTTGCTTGCTCCACATTATGATTCCTCCACAGTACCTTTACCAGAGGAATAGTCTTTCATCGAAGCACATTGTCTTTATGATCCAAAATCTTTATAGGCTATTCTTCAAAACTTAAATCTTCTCTGAGCTCAATAGGTTGTGCTTCCAATATATGAGAATCCTCTCGTACATACTTTCGAAGCATAGACACATGAAAAACATTATGTACCTTAGCAAGATCTGAAGGTAACGCTAACCGATATACAATAGGACCAATCCTCTCCAGAATTTCATAGGGTCCAATGTATTGTGAACTTTGCTTCCCTCGTTTGCCAAACCGCACAATACCCTTCCAAGGGGATAACTTCAAGAAGACCCAATCCCCCACTTCAAACTCAAGATCTCTGATTCGGGCGTCAGCATAGGTCTTCTATCGATCCTGGGCTGCTTTGAGTCTGTCTCAGATGAGTGCAACCTTTTCCTTGGTAAGACCTACTAGTTCTGAGGTTGAAAATTTCCTTCACCCACTTCAGTCCAACATAAGGGTGTTCTACACTATCGTCCATACAAAGCTTCATAAGGGGGTCATTCCAATGCTTGCGTGATAACTGTTATTGTACGCAAACTCCATTAGTGCTAGGTGTGACTCCCAAGTATCTTGAAATTGCAAAACACGGGCTCACATCATATCCTCCAAAATATGAATGGTCCGTTCTGATTGCCCATCGGTCTATGGATGGAAAACAGTGCTAAAATGTAGCTTTGTCCCAAATGCTTCCATCAAACTGTACCAAAACAATGATGTAAATCTCGGATCTCTGTCTGAAACTATGGATTCCGGAGTACCATGCAACCGTATGATCTCATCAATAAACAACTGAGCATACTAAGTCATCCTAAAGTTCTCTTGCACTAGCAAGAAGTGTGCTAACTTTGTGAGCCTATCCACAATCACCCACACACCATCATGACCTTTTGGCATCTTGGGATGTTTAAACACAAAATCCATCGTGGGATGATCCCATTTCCATTCTGGGATCAGTAGTGGTTGCATTGCTCCATAAGGTCTTTGTCGCTCGGCCTTTACTTGTTGACATATTAAACATCTACTTACATACTTAGCAATCTCACGTTTCATGCCAGACCACCAGTAATGTTCACGAAGCGTACGGTACATCCTTGTTCCACCAGGATACATTGCATAGGCTGAACTGTGAGCCTCATCAAGAATCTATTTCTTTAGTACTTCATCCTCAAGTACACATGATCGGCCTTCCTTCATTAAGGCTCCATCCTCACGAATTCCGTAATCATGTCTCTCCCCAGCTTCAACCTCAATCTGAATGATACCTAAAATGGGGTCCTGAAACTGAGCATCAATAATCTGATCTACCAGGACAGGTCGTATGTGAAAACTGGCTAGCACGGCTCCTTAACTATCAACAACCAAATTCACCCCAGTTTTACAGAGTTTGACCAACAAAGGCAGGTGAATCATCCTCAGATGTGCCATAGAACTTGCTGTGTAACGACCCAGACGTTCAAACAGGGAAATTTGGAAAATTTGAAGAAAAAGACGATTTTACCCTTAGGTTATGGGCAAACGGTTGAATTTTTGCTCGGGCTGTCAAACGGACTTTGAACAATGACTGTGACGTAGTTCGGGACGTCAAGAGTTCATAGACAGGTGGCACGCTCGATTCCGAAATTCGAGGAGGAAGTTATGACGTTCGAAAGTTTAAGGGCATTTTCGTAATTTAGACGAAAATGGGGAAAATGTTGATTTTTTGATCGACAACTAATTTTCAAACAATTCGCGGACCCTTAGGTAGATCTCGATGCCCTGAGTACAACGACAGGTGACACGTGTCAATCAAAGTTTGAACGACCAAGTTACGGGTCTAAATGCGTGAGGGGCATTTTGGTAATTTGTCAAGTGAGGGAAAAATGGTAATTTGGTTGCTGCATTTTGAGACAACGGTGGAAAACAGAGACTAAACCACCATACTTGGGTGGTCTGATCAAGAAATAGTTTAATTGTAAGTGGCATTGGGTTAGTTGAGGTAGTGGAAACAACTAGGTGAGGCTAGTGACAGATTACAGTGCACGGGTCAATTTTCTTATTGCTGGGTGCGGCTGGAAATCTTAAACAAGAAAAAACAGAGCACTCAAACTGGGTTTTTATAGGTGAGCAGAGCACGGGTGGCTTGATTGCGGGTTTGAAGTTGTGAAAACGTTGCTAGGGGAAAGACAGAGAGACTCAGTGACTGTTTTGGTGAGGAAGAACGAGGGACTGGGTGGAAATGCCCCCAGAAACTTGAAACCGTGTTTGAACAAATTCAAAATCCCAATTTCAAATGTAGGCCAGCCCAGGCCAATTTGAAGCTCGAAACACTCTTCTGGGACCTCACTTAGTCGATCCAGATCAAGAGTTCGAAGCTGGAAGGCCCTGGGAGCCATGGACAGGGACGACAAAAGTTCAGGAAAATCGAGCTTGGAGTCGTGGTGTTAGAGGACAGTTCTGATGGAATTCGTCACAAAATCCTCTCTATGGTAAGCCTACGATGCTCCCTAACTAACCAATTGATGAAAACAGTGGCTGTTTTGTGGGATTGAGACGATGAACTTCGATTACGACTTGAGTTCAATTGAGCTGGTTTTAGGCCGTGTCGATTAGAATGATTAATGCATACAACTAATTAAGTGTATTGCGAGTCTACTTGATGGATCAATTGAGGAAATTAGGTTGTTTTTGGCAAGAATTGGAACGGGTCAAGACGCGGGTCGTAGACCCGTTTACCAGGGAAATCGGGTGAGGAAGATGAACAGTACCTGGTACTGTAGCAGGCGCGTGAGTTTCACGCGCAGCCACTCACGGCGGCGCGTGACGGCACGTGGGCACGAATCCCAAGGTGAGGTTAACATGACTTTTGTCCTATACAATATAATGAACATTTTAGCGTTGATTTCGAATTAATCGGACACCGTTTCCATGTTGTTTCGAGGGTCCGAAGGTTTATGTTACGTTTTTAACTAACGTTTAATTCCCGAAAAATTATGGAAAATTAGTATGCTGTTATTTAAGCCCTTAGTGACACTAAAGAATGGTTTCAGACAGGATTCAAGATTTCTGGAAAGTATCGAAAATTACGGGAATGCGTGCAGGGCGAAAACGGGCATTATGAACGGTGTGTGAGTGGACTTTGCTTTCAAAATTTAATGCATGCATAAATATTTCTATGATTTCTATGATTATGATTATGACTTGTGATAATTTCGATTTTCGTATTTATACGTATTTTTTATATGCGTACGAAATTGCACGTATTTCGAGACTATAGTTTCTCTTATGTTCTGATGAATGATTTTACATGATTTGTGCGTATATTGTTTCAAGGATGTTTTTGATTATCATTGTGAGTATGACTTACGGTGTTGACACGGATTTCGACATTTTTACAGATTTGCACATTTACGAGATTTTGAGTATGTTGTGATTGATCATGATTTGATGAACTGAATTTGGGATTTGAAATATGATGTGATTTCAAAGATTTAAAACGGATTTTGGAAAGTTGATTGTGCCCAAGGCATAAAAGTAATTTGAAGAACGAGATTTCGATTTTTGGAAATTTGAAAGTGAATTTCCTAGTTTGGGTTCGGGATGATGTTTCCGGATGTCGGCTTACGGAATCATTATTGCGAATTCAAATTTGGGAATGGATGATGGTTTGAAAAAGTGATTTGATATGATTATATACGTCCCGTTTTTAATGATGATTTGATCATGTTTTGTAAAATAAGATTTTGGGGATTTGAATGTGAAACTCGGACATGAGTCCTGTTATGACAAAATGTGATTTCAGATTGGATTTGGAATTTGGATCATGATGGGATTCTGGATTGTTGTGATTTACAAATGGTTTTGGGTTAAAGACGCGGTGCTATTGCTGGAGCACGTTTTGAGTTTAAAGACTCGGTTAATTGATGACGGGGGAGGGCCCTTGATGAGTTTAAAGACTCGGTGACTGTTTTGAGTTTAAAGACTCGGTATGATACCCCCCGAGGCCTATTGATTATGTTTCGAGTTTAAAGACTCGTTGAAATCCTAGGAAGGCCTGATTATGCGCATGGTTTTGAGTTTAAAGACTCGGGTGTACTTGATATCCAGCAAACTGATTGACTTATGATTTATTGTTAATTTCTGATGTTTCTGATGTGTTGGGCAGTGGCTCGGTTTATATGGTTGATGGATTTGGATTATGTTGTGTACTTGGATTTGATTCATGGTTTTGGGTTGAGGCCCTGTCTTTATGATTGCGGGCTAAGACCCGAAGGTTAAGAAAAGGATAATGATTTGATTTTCATACACGGATTTCTTGTATTGGAGATGAAACGGATTGCGAAATGATTTTCGAATGCATGCATTGGTTTTACGTGGAAGGTAAAAATGTCTTTTTGTAACTGTTTTATAAACTGATTTATTTTTGTCTACTCACACCTTTTGTCTTTTTATTGACCCTCCAGGTCGAGGCTTGTTGATCGAGGCTGAGCGAGTGGCGGAGGCATGAGTGAGTACGTGTGTAGCTATCCCTGGTTTGGCAAGTACGGAGGGTAAATTGGGAATTTCAGTCGACTTGTTAGACGGGAGCAGGACCAGTCACGACTATCAATGTCCCTTCGGGGGTGGTCCTGTCATGCTGACTTCCGACTCATGGCGTCAGCTACCACATTAGCCTTTCCTGGATGGTACTCAATGGTGCAATCATAATCTTTAATCAACTCCAACCATCGACGTTGCCTCATGTTCAGCTCCTTCTGTGCGGAGAGATACTTCAAACTCTGATGATCAGTAAAGATCCTGCACTTTTCACCATTTAAATAATGTCTCCAATTTTCAATGCATGTACTACTGCTACAAGCTCCAAATCGTGAGTGGGGTAATTCAATTAATGGGATTTCAACTGTCGGGAAGCATAAGCGATCACCCTTCCATGTTGCATCAAAACACACCCCAGACCTTGCAAAGAAGCATCATTATATACCTCAAACTCCCCACTATCATCAGGAAGGGCCAACACAGGAGCAGATATCAATCGCCTCTTCAACTCCTTAAAACTTTGTTCATAATTCTCATCCCAAAAAAATCTAACTCCTTTCCTAATCAACTATGTCAATGGGGCAGCAATGGTAGAAAATCCCTCTACGAAACGCCTGTAGCAACCAGTTAATCTCAAGAAACTTCTAACCTCAGTAACTGTCTTTGGCTGTTCCCTATTTGCTACCGCTTCAATCTTTTGGGTATCTATGCTAATTCCTTCTGCTGAAATCACATGTCCCAAGAAACTGACACTAGTAAACCAGAATTGACATTTACTTAGCTTCGAATATAGCTAATTCTTCCTTAGGCTACTAAGCACCATCCTCAAGTGCTTTTCGTGCACCTTCGCACTCTTCTAGTATACTAAGATTTCATCAATGAAAACAATGACAAAACTATCTAGGTATGACCGAAACACTCGGTTCATTAAATCCATAAATGTCGTTGGTGCATTAGTTAAACCAAATGGCATCACTAAGTATCGTGCGCCTTCTCTAACCCGCAACTGATGATAACCGGAGCCAAGATCAATCTTGGAAAAGTATTGAGCTCCTTTCAACTTATCAAACAGATCATCGATTCGAGGCAGGGGGTATTTATTCCTGATTTTCACCTTATTTAATTGCCTATAATCAATGCATAGCCTCAAACTTCCATCCTTCTTCCTTACAAACAATATTGGAGCTCCCCAAGGAGACATACTCGGTTGAATAAACCCTATATCTACTAGCTCTTTCAACTGCGCCTTCAATTTATTTAACTCAGCCGGCACCATGTGGTTAGGTGTCTGGGAAATAGTTTGCGTACCTGGAATAAGATCAATAGTGAACTCGATATCTCACTGGAGTGGTAATCTAGGAAAATCCTCCGGAAAAACATCTGGAAATCCCCGTACAACTGGATTATCCTCCGCTTTCAACGGTTCAACATGTGTATCCCACAACTTGAGCCAAATATCCCTAGCACCCATTCTTCAACAACTTGCTTGCTGTCAGAGCCGAGATAACACCAATAGGTGATGCCGCTGGTCTCCCTAAAAAGTAGTCACTGGTAATCCCGGACTTCGAAAGGTCGCCCTCTTATCGAAACACTCGATAGAGGTATGGTGTAATGTGAACCAATCCATTCCCAAAGTAATGTCGAAATCATATAAATCCAGTAGTATCAAATCGGCTACCAACCCAACACCTCCCACCATTATTGGACACACTCTCTCAACACCTGATTCACTACATACACCTCACCTGTGGGCGTACTCACACCCATATCACCACCTAGTGCTGACACCTCTCTATCTGCTAAAAGTCAGCAACTCCTCGAGATAAAAGAATGAGTACCCCCAGATCAATCATAGCACAAACATCATGACCAAAAATTGTAAGCATACCTGTCACCACGCCAGGTACTACCCGGGCCTTCTGTTGTGTAACTGCAAACACTCAGGCCTATGGTCCCGATGATCGACCATGACCCCTCGATCCACTGCTAGCTCCACCATCTCATGTAGCACTTGATGTCCCAAAAACTAAAGCGGTACTCCGACCTTGCTCCGCTGTGCCACCCTCCTGGGTAAAGACGTACACTCTCTCTAGAAGTGACCCCGCTCTCCACAGAAGTAACAACCACTACACACATCCGGACTAGATCCACCATTCTGTCTCCCGGTGGACGCAACTGACGTCGCACTCACCTGCGGGGTTGGCTTTGATCTGTATCCTCTGAACCCGGAACTCTAGAAACTGCAAGGTCTACCAAACCAATCACTACCAGTGGATGGAGCTCTACTATAACTACCTCTATTCGGGGCTCTCTGGCTCGATGATCTAGGAAACGGACGCTCTCGGCGTTGTCCACCACCTGAGGACTGTGGATACGGCAAACTGGCCTCCACCCGTACTGCTGCATCAGATAACTCTCTGAGGGTAGCAAAAGATCCGGCCGTCACAATAGCACGTATCTTACCTCGCAGGCCAAGCTCAAGCCTGCTGTATTTCTCGGCCTCAGTAACTACAAATGCAGGAGCAAAACGTGATAACATCTGAAACTTCTGCTCATAGTCTGCCACTGACATGTTCCCTTGTCGGAGCTGTAGAAACTCCGCCTCTTTAGCATCGCGAAACGAAGAGGGATAATACTGATCAAGAAACTGCTCGTGAAATGTCTCCCAGGTCATTGTATAGGCATCCCAACTTGACAGCGCTAGGGTATACCACCACTCATATGCGGCACCATCCAGTAAAAATGTTGCCAGCAAAACTTGATCCTCAGGGGGACATCGCATCATAGCAAATATCCGTTCAAGCCGAGTAATCCACTGGTGGGCTTCCACAGGATGTGCTCTACCGCTAAACATCGTAGCCCTAAGGTGCTGGGCTCGCTTAATCGTGGCACTCTTGGAATCTCTAGCAACGTCTGCATCAAGCTGTGGAGGGGGCTCACGTCTCAGATGTCAGGGTCCACCCCTAATCCCCAGGGATTAAGGGCTAAACCCTGCTCCCGTCTGACTTACGCATGACACGAAGGCCAGACTGACGTCAAACCTCCATGTGACACGTAAGTCGGACCAGTGATTCTCGAATCCAGCCATCCGAAAAGGTAACCGGACTTCCTAGAGTGTACCGAACTACTGTGGATCGCGGGTGTGATGTCTCCGTCTCTCTCGACCAACAGCCCGAACCGTAACAACCTGGAGGGTATCGAAAACATGAAAAGACTGTGAGTGGACAAAAATAAGGTATAAGTTCAAAATCAGTTCAATAAAACAATTACATTTTTACCCTCCACGCAAAAACCAATGCATGCATATCAATTCAAGTCATGAAACCACTCATATCAAAAACCATCCAAGAAAAACCATTTGAAAACCCGTATCAAAATCGTTATTCAAATCCAGGCCTCAGCCTCAAATCTAAAATCAATCTCAAATCTGGGAACACAGTCCCAAAACTCATCAAATCCAATTCATCCGGGCCACTACCCAAAACATCAGAAAACCAGTGGAAAACCAGTGAAAAATATCAAGCATACAAGCTTACTGGATCTCAAGTGCGCCCGAGTCTTTAAACTCAAAACACAATGCGCAAATAGCTAGGCCTTCACGGGATATCCGAGTCTTTAAACTCAAAACACAATCACAGGCCTCAGGGGGTATCATATCTGAGTCTTTAAACTCAAAACACAATCACAGGCCTCAGGGGGTATCATATCTGAGTCTTTAAACTCAAAACATATACCGAGTCTTTAAACTCAAAACATATCAATCCAAGGCCCTCCCCCCCGTCAATCAATCCGAGTCTTTAAACTCAAAACCAGATCCAATGGGTTTTTCTTTTCTTTTTCGGGTCTTTAAACCCAAAACCATTTTCCATTCAATCAGTGAAAACCATAGAAAATCTATCTCCGAATTCGCAACAATGATTCCGTAAGCCGGCATCCGGAACCACTGTCCCGAACCCAAATCCAGACTTCCTTTCCAAATCTCGAAAACCAAATCAAAAATCTCGTTTCCAATATCCAGTCTCAAAGCCGAAATCTCAATAACCTGAACAGGGCTCCAAGCCTGAAATCACTTTTCCGAAATCCATTTCAAATCATTGAAATCAAATCATTAAAACCATCGTCAAATCATAAGAGAAATCGAAACCTCGTAAAACGTGAAATTCTGTAAGATACCTCGAAAATCGTGCAAAACCGTAAACCATCAAGATCATAAAACAAATCATAGAATCGCGTATGAAAACATATTAAACACATATATGCATGCATCAAGAGTTAGAAAGCAAAGTCCACTCACAGACCATTCCGACATCGCCTCGATACACGCGCACTTACGCCGTCCCTGACCATTCCGCTATCCTCGGCTTTCCCGAACCTGTCCAAATCCCATACTAAGGTCACTAACTACTTCACAAAGGTCGTACTTAAGCCTCATAATTTTTTCGTATTTTTAGCTATTTTTAAACGAGCCCTAACACCTTCAGACATCCCGAAACATATCGAGACGATGTCCGACTGACTCGAAACCAGCACAAAAATGTTCGTTACATCAAATACTTTAAAAGTCGTGTTGGAACTTTCCCCAAAAGAGGCCCCACGTGCCCTCAAGCGCCGCCCAAAGGGGCTGCGCGTGGGAGCCACGCGCCTTACTGTTCATCGTCTCCTTCCTCTGTTAAACCCGGTCTGATCCTGTTCGGTCCAGCCAGTCCAGCTATGAACCGGCGTTCACGGCTTTCATTCCATTTTCAACCATTTTTAATCCCAATTAATCCATTAGGTTCGTCCATGTCTCCCCTATAAAAGTACACAAATAAACCAAGGATTTGGGGGTCTATTTGTTACTCACCAAATCATGAACACACAAACGAATTTTTCTTTCTCTGTTCTAGCTTCTCCTGCCACCATTGGCTATGGGTTCACGTCCTAGGAGTTCATCTGAACTTCCAAATCAACAAGTAACCAAATCAATCGACAATCAATAAGGAACGTCTTACCATTCTTGAATTGAAAGTTACCTTTCACGTCTTTGACATCCCTCGACCACGACAGGCTTAGTAACCAACCTCAGCCGACTTACAAGACCTCCAGCAACACATCTCAGTGACTGAATTTGGCAGAATCAAGAAAAAACATGGTTTTCCCAATTAAAGGAAAAACAGGGGATTTACAGTTTGTTCCTACTTTCGCCACCGTGGGCTCCGCCGTGGCTTCACGGTGGCCACCAGTCACTTCAACACACCCTCTCCACCATCTTTCCTTCACAGTCCATCTTCATCTGATCAATGTTTAAGGATTTATGGTTCCAAACTCCATCTGTCTCTGTTTCCTCTGGTTTTTGCTTAACCCGTGCACACACAAACTCTCGTTTAAACTGATTGGTGCAAAGTTCTACCACCATCCAGAGAAGGACAGACGTCCACTTCTCTGTGGTTAGAACTTCCCAGAATAGACACTTGTTAACCACTAACTGGGCACGGATCCCAAGGAATTACAATGACCATTTTACCCTTGTTGCATAAATTACCATTATGCCCTTCGCGTTCCTAGATCCATAACTTTATCGTCTGAACTCCGATTGACATATGCCGCCTGTTGTTGTAATCAGGACGTCGAGACCTACCTAACGGTCCTAGATTTGCATGAAAACTGATGGTCAAACAAAAAGTCAACAAATTCCCCTCTTTTAACCAAATTACGAAAATGCCCTCAACCTTCCGAACATCATAACTTCCTCCTCGGATGTCGGAATCGGGCGTGCCACTTGTCTAGGTACTCGTGACATCCCGAACTACGTCACAGTCATCGGTCAAAATCCATTTGACCACCCGAATGAAAAGTCAACATTTTTGCCCATTCTAGGGGCAAAATCGTCATTCTGCACCATCCATCCAAAAGTATTCAACTAACCACCGATTAACTTCGCTAATCCATCATTAACTACTAATCTAATCCCGACTTCTGTAACGGGTCGTTACATCAGAGGCATAGCTAATTTTGTTTTGTCTGTAAGAGGCATAAATCAGTAAACCACCTAGGCACCTCAAAGTGCCATACACCATCTGTCAACCTATGCTTTGAACGCAAGTACCAAAATAACCATAATAACTACATCACATATATTATTAGACCAGGGAGGACTTACAATACATCCTACTGTACAATAAGTTAACAGTATCACAATGTAACAACCCGTACCTTTGGGAAGGGTAAAAATGTAATTTTATAAAGTTTTGTATATAAAGGACGATTTTGCCCTTGTGAATAGTAGATGAAAAGTTGACGTTTTGAATTACCGATTGGATGAGTGTTGACCCGTGACTGTGACGTAGTTTAGGACGTCACGAGTCCGTAGACAGGTGGCAGGTTCGATTTGGATAACCGGAGGGAAAGTTATGACGTTCGGAAGATTAGGGGCGTTACCGTAAGTTTGAGTAAACGAGGAAAATGTTGACTTTTTGGAGGATTTGTGATTTTCACGTAGACCGAGGACCGTTAGATAGGTCTCGACGTCCTGAGTTCAACGACAGGCGACACGCTGTCATCGGACGTCGGACGGAAAAGATACGGGTCTAGAACGTTCGAGGGCAAAACGGTAATTATTTACACAAGGGGTATTTTGGTCATTCTCTTTCAGCCAATTGGATGAGGACAAGTGGCTGAGTGGGGTAGGATCTTTTCTGCTTGTCCATAGGATTGTGGACACGTGGGGGCACTGGATTGTTCCATAAGGTTCTCAAGTGTGCACGGCCACACTTTGCTCATTTTTGAACCGTGCAATCCTTCGACAAACGCAGAAAACAGAGAGAAGAGTTTGGAGAGGCGGTGATCGATGCAGTGCAAGGGAGAGTGAAGAGTGAGTTGAGAGAAGGACAGTGAGGAAAGGAGGTGCTGGTGATCGTGTTTGGGAGCTGCAACCGTGCACGGAGGCTACATGGTGGACGACTGGGTTTTGAAGAAAACAGAGAAGGCGGTGGACTGTGGTGGCTGCTGTGCCGTGTGGTGGATCGATTCAAGCCACTAGGAGACTCAGGAGACTACGGGGAGTCCAACCAGCACCGTGGTAAGCGGCGGTGCTCACGGCGGAGCCTGAATCGAAGGGTAAGTTCATTTCCCCTGTTTTCCCGTGGATTTTAAATTCAAAAGTCGTGGAGTTAGGTGTAGAGTCGAGGGGTTAGGAGGTTAGGGTGAAGTTCAGGAAGGTCCTCGGCGTCGATTAAGATGAACGCCGTGACGGGGGAGGACCTGGGCGGCCGGCGGCCAAAACAGGGGCTACGGGCCGTCTGTTTCGAGGCCGTGAACGGTGGGTTTCCGGTCGTGATTCTTCAAGGTTAGGACATGGTTAGATTGCTTAGGATGGGACGAAGAGAATGGGATTGGATTGGACTGGAACGGTGGTCAGATTACAGAGAACCGGTCACGCCGGTTCAACTGTGTTGAACCGGGTGACTCGAGGAAGGAGAAGCACTGTAGCAGGCGCGTGAGGCCCACGCGCAGCCACTTTGGGCGGCGCGTGGAGGCGCGTGGGGAGGAATCCGGCCAAGCTTCCAACATGAGTTTAGTCCTAAATGTTCTAAGGAATCCAATGGTATAGTTTTCAGGTTAATTGGACGGTGTTACGGGATGGTTCGGGAATCCGGAAGGTTTAAGGTTTAGGATTAAAATATTATTTAATTCCCAAAAAATTGGGGAAATTAGGATTAGGATCCTTGATGTATTTGTGAGACTATTTGGTGCATTTTGACAGGACGGGAGACACCCGAGACAGTCGAGGAGCTCACGGAGCGCGACTGACTTGCTCAGATTTGTGAGTGGACTCTTTCTTACTTTCGAGCATGCCTAACTGTTTTATCGATGTTTATGATATTATGTGTGTTTTTATGCTTTAAATGATGGTTATACGTGATTGAAATGTTTGCATGTTTTTAGAGACGTTTCCGGAGTTTGGCACGTTTTTCGAGAAAAAGCCGTTTTCGGAGTTTGATGCCATATTTAAGAAATTCACCCTATAAATGTTTTCTGATGATGGTAAATGGGTTATGAAACATGATTTGGGATTTCCTATGGTTTTTGGTATGGAAATGGATTTTCCGGATTTGGGTTCGGAATGTCGGTTTTGAACGCTGGTAGGGCTTCGAACCGGGGATTCCGAATTCGAGTTTGAATATGGAGTTAGAAATGGTTTTCAAATGGATTGGATTTTCTGGATCTGGATATGGGTTTAAAGACCCGGATATTGTTTGATGGGGGACGGGCCCGGATTGAGTTTAAAGACTCGGATAATTATGACATTACCCCCATAGGCCTATTGAGTTTAAAGACTCGGGAGTTTAAAGACTCGGATAGGTCCAGCAGGTTTGATCGGAAATGATGATTTGATGTCATGCTCTGCTTTCTATATCAGTTTTATAGTGTATCTGTTTCTTATGATGTTTTATAGTGTTTCTGTTTCTTATGATGTTCCATCTTCTGATTTTCTAATATTTAGTTGGGCATACCTGTTTTCAAAACGGAGGGAACAACTTATTACTTTTCCTTGACTCTGATTTTACGAGAAACTGTTTTGAAACTTTTATTCATTTCAGTCCACTCACACCTTCTGTTTTTACATTTCCCTCCAGGTCGTGGTGATAGCGCTGGGGTGAACGTTGAGGCAGATATCGAGGCATAGAGCTTACGACGTTCTTCCGTTGCGGACTTAGAATTGTAGGACTTTTTGTGCCCATTTTGTAGAACTATGCTCTGACTGACTGTTGTAGATATTTACTCCTTCGTCTGATAGTTATGCTTATAGTTGTATTAAGGTTAATTGTGGTACTGTAAGTGTGATTGTCAGACGGGAGCAGGGTTCGTCCCGGATATCGAGGTGATATTTGGGACGGGTCCTGACAATTGGTATCAGAGCATAGGTTGTGTCGATTTGTGTTGGGTTTAGGTTGTTTTACTAACTCTAGGCCTCTTTCAGCGTACGATCGATCATGCCTCCGAGACGTGAACCCCCTCCACGACCTGAAGATGAAACGGCGAGAGGGACTGAGAGCGCTTCGATCGAGAGAGCCCAGAGACTTGGGGCTACGACTTTCAGCGGTGGGACAGACCCCGAGGAAGCTCACCGATGGATCACCCGGCTCGAACGTATTTTTGGGGTGATGCACTGTCCTCCTGAGGATCGGGTTTTGTTAGCTACTTTTCTGTTGGATGGAGCTGCATACGAGTGGTGGTACACGTTGGAACTGTCCGGCTGGGATGCACATACCGTGACATGGGAGACTTTCCGGGAGCGGTTTCTTGATCAGTACTATCCCCGTTCTTTCAGGGATGCGAAGGAGGCAGAATTTCTTCACTTGAAGCAAGGGAACTTGACAGTTGCTGAGTATGAGCAGAGGTTCCAGATGCTATCTCGTTTCGCTCCTGCATTTGTGGCGACCGAGGCGGAGAAGTGACGCCGGTTTGAGTTGGGCCTCCGAGGAGAGATCAGGGCCATAGTGACAGCGGGTTCTTTTGCTACATTTCGGGAGTTAGCTGATGCTGCTGTCAGGGTTGAGGCCAGTTTACCCGCTAGGCCACAGTATTCGGGCAGTGTTCGACGCCGAGAGCATTCATTTCCAGGAGCATCGAGTCAGAGGCCCCCGAAACGGGGTACTTTTGGTGGATCGTTATCGGCTGGTGGAGCCCGGTATGGCCGATCAGGGAGTTTTTAGGGCTCGGGATTTCGAGGAGCTAGGGCACAGCCGACTCCTCAGGCGAGTACGACTTCAGTGGCTTCTACGGGGAGACATACCGGTGGACCCGGTAGGGATACGTGCTTCTATTGCAGAGAGCGAGGACACTTCTGGAGGGAGTGCCCATTGTTAGCTTCGGAGGGTGGAGCAGGCTGAGGTGCAGCGGAACCCGGGCGGAGTACTGCTTCAGTGTCAGGGGCAGCAGGCCCTAGGGGTGGCGGAGGTACCACGAGCAGTTCTAGGGGGCGCGGTAGGTCATCGGGACCTCAGGCGCGAGTTTTTGCTATGACCCAGCAGGAGGCCAGATCTGCACCGGGAGTGGTGACAGGTACTCTCACCATACTTGGTCGCACTGTTTTTGTTTTGATAGATCCTGGGGCTACCCATTCATTTATAGCTCGGAGTTGTAGTTTGGTTAAGGAGAGGGAGGTGTCTACTTTGGATTGTGCGTTAGGAGTGAGTACACCTACGGGGGAGGTGTTGGTAGTGACTCAGGTGTTGAGAGAGTGTCCGGTGATGGTAGGCGAGGTGGAGTTACTGGCGGATTTGTTACTCTTGGATTTACGGGACTTTGATATTATTTTGGGTATGGACTGGTTAACGAGACATCATGCTTCTATCGAATGTTTCGATAGGAGAGTGACTTTTCGGAGTCCCGGATTATCAGAGACTACGTTTCAGGGGGATCATCGTGCACTTCCTACTGGAGTTATTTCGGCACTTTAGGCTAGCAAGTTGTTGCGTAAGGGGTGCCAAGGTTACATAGCTCATGTGGTGGATACACGTACTACGCCAGTGAGGGCAGAGGACATACCAGTGGTGCGGGAGTTTCCCGATGTTTTTCCCGAGGAGTTGCCAGGACTACCCCCACACCAAGATCTTGAGTTCACGATTGATCTTCTTCCAGGTACATAGCCTATTTCACAGACTCCTTATCGTATGGCACCTGCAGAATTGAGGGAGGCTCAGTTGCAAGAATTGGTCGATATAGGATTCATTCGACCTAGTATGTCACCTTGGGGAGCACCTGTTTTGTTTGTCAAGAAAAAGGACGGAGGATTGAGATTGTGTGTGGATTACAGACAACTGAATAAGGTAACTATTCGGAATAAGTATCCCCTACCCCGGATTGATGATTTGTTCGACCAATTGAAGGGAGCTCAGTATTTTTCGAAGATTGATCTTCGCTCTGGTTATCATCAGTTAATGGTTAAAGAAGAGGATGTACCGAAGACAGCCTTTCGGACTAGGTACGGTCATTATGAGTTTGTTGTGATGCCTTTTGGTTTCACTAATGCCCCAGCAGCTTTTATGGACCTTATGAACCGCGTGTTTCGGCCATACTTGGATCGTTTTGTGATTGTCTTCATTGATGACATTTTGGTGTATTCGAAGAATGCGAAGGCATATGAGAAACATCTGAGAATCGTGCTTAAAACTTTGAGGGAGCATCAGTTGTATGCGAAACTCAGTAAGTGTCAGTTTTGGTTGACCAGTGTGGGATTTCAGGGTCATGTGATTTCGGCCGAGGGCATCAGCGTGGATCCTCAGAAGGTTGAGGCGGTAGCGAAATGGGAACAGCCCAAGACGGTGACGGAGATCCGGAGTTTTCTGGGCTTAGCAGGCTATTATCAGCGTTTCATTGAGGGATTTTCGATTTTAGCCGCTCCTTTAACCCGACTAACTCGGAAGGGAGTTCGATTTGAGTGGGACGAGAACTGTGAACAGAGTTTCCAGGAGCTTAAAAGACGGTTGACATCTGCTCCTGTGTTAGCCCTTCCAGACGATAGTGGGGAGTTTGAGGTGTACAGTGACACTTCTTTGCAAGGTTTGGGTTGTGTCTTGATGCAGCATGGGAGAGTGATTGCTTATGCTTCCCGGCAGTTGGAATCCCATGAGATGAACTACCCTACACATGATTTGGAACTGGCAGCGGTGGTTCATGCACTGAAGATTTGGCGGCATTACTTGTACGGCGAGAGGTGCAGGATCTTCACGGACCATAAGAGCTTGAAGTATTTGTTCACTCAAAAGGAATTGAATCTGAGACAGCGCCGTTGGTTGGAATTGCTTAAGGACTACGACTGCACGATTGAGTATCACCCAGGGAAGGCGAATGTGGTAGCCGATGCTCTGAGTAGGAAGTCAGCTAGTTCTTTGTCACATTTGAGGACAGTACGGTTACCGTTGTTGGTTGAGCTCCGCAGGTTGGGAGTAGAGTTGACTGTGGTTGATCAGGGAGCACTCCTAGCGAGTTTTCATGTGCGACCTGTTTTGATTGATCAGGTTATTGATGCTCAGTTTGAAGACCCTATTCTGGGCATCATTCGGATTGAGGTCGAGGCTGGAGAGAGGCAGGACTTTGAGATCCGTGAGGATGGAGCCTTGGTTAAGGGTGGACGGTTGTGCGTACCTGAGGATGACGCATTGAAGAAAGTGATACTGGATGAGGCTCACTGTTCAGCTTATGCGATGCATCCTGGTGAGACCAAGATGTATCGTACACTTCGAGAG
This sequence comes from Prinsepia uniflora, assembly GCA_032719365.1. Lineage (NCBI taxonomy): Eukaryota > Viridiplantae > Streptophyta > Magnoliopsida > Rosales > Rosaceae > Prinsepia > Prinsepia uniflora. The sequence continues at coordinate 40,565,482 of CM064865.1, read as the reverse complement.
CATTACTGGTGATCGGGAATGAAACGTGAGATTGCAGAATATGTCAGTAGATGCTTGATCTGTCAGCAGGTAAAAGCCGAGCGACAAAGACCTTATGGAGCAATGCAACCCTTGCCGATCCCCGAGTGGAAATGGGATCACCTGACGATGGATTTTGTGTTCAAGCTTCCGAGAACACCGAAGGGACACGATGGTGTGTGGGTTATTGTGGATCGACTTACGAAGTCTGCTCATTTCTTGCCAGTACGGGAGAACTTCAGGTTGACACAGTTTGCACAGTTGTTCATAGATGAGATTATGTGGTTGCATGGGACTCCAGAGTCGATAGTATCTGACAGAGATCTGAGATTTACTTCCCGATTTTGGCAGAGCCTACAGGAAGCTTTTGGGACTAAATTGCATTTCAGTACTGCTTTTCACCCTCAGACCGCTGGGCAGTCTGAGCGGACTATTCAGATTCTCGAGGACATGATGCGAGCTTGTGTACTTCAGTTTCAGGGTACTTGGGAATCACATCTGCCTTTGATGGAGTTCGCCTACAATAACAGTTATTAGGAGAGCATTGGGATGGTTCCTTACGAGGCTTTGTACGGGCGACAGTGTCGGACTCCATTGTGTTGGACTGAGGTTGGTGAGCGGAGATTGACTACTTCTGAGCTGGTAGAACTTACACAGGAAAAGGTGGCACTGATCAGGGATTGATTGAAGGCAGCGCAGGACCGCCAGAAGAGTTACGCCGACCGTAGGATTAGAGATTTGGAGTTTGCAGTAGGAGACTGGGTTTTCTTGAAGTTATCTCCTTGGAAGGGAATCGTACGGTTTGGCAGACGAGGGAAGTTGAGTCCTCGTTACATTGGACCTTATGAGATCTTGGAACGGATTGGTCCTGTTGCATATCGATTGGCCTTACCAGCAGACTTGGAAAAGGTACATAATGTCTTTCATGTCTCTATGCTTCGGAAGTACATTCGGGATGATTCGCATGTTCTGGAAGTACAACCAGTGGAACTGAGGGAAGACTTGCTAGACGGGAGCAGGACCAGGCACAACTATCAATGTCCCTTCGGGGGTGGTCCTGTCATGCTGACTTCCGACTCATGGCGTCAGCTACCACATTAGCCTTTCCTGGATGGTACTCAATGGTGCAATCATAATCTTTAATCAACTCCAACCATCGACGTTGCCTCATGTTCAGCTCCTTCTGTGCGGAGAGATACTTCAAACTCTAATGATCAGTAAAGATCCTGCACTTTTCACCATTTAAATAATGTCTCCTATTTTCAATGCATGTACTACTGCTACAAGCTCCAAATCGTGAGTGGGGTAATTCAATTAATGGGATTTCAACTGTCGGGAAGCATAAGCGATCACCCTTCAATGTTGCATCAAAACACACCCCAGACCTTGCAACGAAGCATCATTATATATCTCAAACTCCCCACTATCATCAGGAAGGGCCAACACAGGAGCAGATGTCAATCGCCTCTTCAACTCCTTAAAACTTTGTTCATAATTCTCATCCCAAAAAAATCTAACTCCTTTCCTAATCAACTGTGTCAATGGGGCAGCAATGGTAGAAAATCCCTCTACGAAACGCCTGTAGCAACCAGTTAATCTCAAGAAACTTCTAACCTCAGTAACTGTCTTTGGCTGTTCCCTATTTGCTACCGCTTCAATCTTTTGGGTATCTATGCTAATTCCTTCTGCTGAAATCACATGTCCCAAGAAACTGACACTAGTAAACCAGAATTGACATTTACTTAGCTTCGCATATAGCTAATTCTTCCTTAGGCTACTAAGCACCATCCTCAAGTGCTTTTCGTGCACCTTGGCACTCTTCTAGTATACTAAGATTTCATCAATGAAAACAATGACAAAACTATCTAGGTATGACCGAAACACTCGGTTCATTAAATCCATAAATGTCGTTGGTGCATTAGTTAAACCAAATGGCATCACTAAGTATCGTGCGCCTTCTCTAACCCACAACTGATGATAACCGGAGCCAAGATCAATCTTGGAAAAGTATCGAGCTCCTTTCAACTTATCAAACAGATCATCGATTCGAGGAAGGGGGTATTTATTCCTGATTGTCCCCTTATTTAATTGCCTATAATCAATGAATAGCCTCAAACTTCCATCCTTCTTCCTTACAAACAATATTGGAGCTCCCCAAGGAGACATACTCGGTCGAATAAACCCTATACCTACTAGCTCTTGCAACTGCGCCTTCAATTTATTTAACTCAGCCGGCACCATGTGGTTAGGTGTCTGGGAAATAGTTTGCGTACCTGGAATAAGATCAATAGTGGACTCGATATCTCACTGGAGTGGTAATCTAGGAAAATCCTCCGGAAAAACATCTGGAAATCCCCGTACAACTGGATTATCCTCCGCTTTCAACGGTTTAACATGTGTATCCCACAACATGAGACAAATATCCCTGGCACCCATTCTTCAACAACTTGCTTGCTGTCAGAGCCGAGATAACACCAATAGGTAATGCCGCTGGTCTCCCTAAAAAGTAGTCACTGGTAATCCCGGACTTCGAAAGGTCGCCCTCTTATCGAAACACTCGATAGAGGCATGGTGTAATGTCAACCAATCCATTCCCAAAGTAATGTCGAAATCATATAAATCCAGTAGTATCAAATCGGCTACCAACCCAACACCTCCCACCATTATTGGACACACGCTCTCAACACCTAATTCACTACATACACCTCACCTGTGGGCGTACTCACACCCATATCACCACCTAGTGCTGACACCTTTCTATCTGCTAAAAGTCAGCAACTCCTCGAGATAAAAGAATGAGTACCCCCAGATCAATCATAGCACAAACATCATGACCAAAAATCGTAAGCATACCTGTCACCATGCCAGGTACTACCCGGGCCTTCTGTTGTGTAACTGCAAACACTCAGGCCTATGGTCCCGAAGATCGACCATGGCCCCTCGATCCACTGCTAGCTCCACCATCTCATGTAGCACTTGATGTCCCAAAAACTAAAGCGGTACTCCGACCTTGCTCCGCTGTGCCACCCTCCTGGGTAAAGACGTACACTCTCTCTAGAAGTGACCCCGCTCTCCACAGAAGTAACAACCACTACACACATCCGGACTAGATCCACCATTCTGTCTCCCTGTGGACGCAACTGACGTCGCACTCACCTGCGGGGTCGGCTTTGATCTGTATCCTCTGAACCCGGAACTCTAGAAACTGCAAGGTCTACCAAACCAATCACTACCAGTGGATGGAGCTCTACTATAACTACCTCTATTCGGGGCTCTCTGGCTCGATGATCTAGGAAACGGACGCTCTCGGCGTTGTCCACCACCTGAGGACTGTGGATACGACAAACTGGCCTCCACCCGTACTGCTGCATCAGATAACTCTCTGAGGGTAGCAAAAGATCCGGCCGTCACAATAGCACGTATCTTACCTCGCAGGCCAAGCTCAAACCTGCTGTATTTCTCGGCCTCAGTAACTACAAATGCAGGAGCAAAACGTGATAACATCTAAAACTTCTGCTCATAGTCTGCCACTGACATGTTCCCTTGTCGGAGCTGTAGAAACTCAGCCTCTTTAGCATCCCGAAACGAAGAGGGATAATACTGATCAAGAAACTGCTCGTGAAATGTCTCCCAGGTCATTGTATAGGCATCCCAACTTGACAGCGCTAGGGTATACCACCACTCATATGCGGCACCATCCAGTAAAAATGTGGCCAGCAAAACTTGATCCTCAGGGGGACATCGCATCATAGCAAATATCCGCTCAAGCCGAGTAATCCACTGGTGGGCTTCCACAGGATGTGCTCTACCGCTAAACATCGTAGCCCTAAGGTGCTGGGCTCGCTTAATCGTGGCACTCTTGGAATCTCTAGCAACGTCTGCATCAAGCTGTGGAGGGGGCTCACGTCTCAGATGTCAGGGTCCACCCCTAATCCCCAGGGATTAAGGGCTAAACCCTGCTCCCGTCTGACTTACGCATGACACGAAGGCCAGACTGACGTTAAACCTCCATGTGACACGTAAGTCGGACCAGGGATTCTCGAATCCAGCCATCCGAAAAAGTAACCGGACTTCCTAGAGTGTACCGAACTACTGTGGATCGCGGGTGTGATGTCTCCGTCTCTCTCGACCAACAGCCCGAACCGTAACAACCTGGAGGGTATCGAAAACATGAAAAGACTGTGAGTGGACAAAAATAAGGTATAAGTTCAAAATCAGTTCAATAAAACAATTACATTTTTACCCTCCACGCAAAAACCAATGCATGCATATCAATTCAAGTCATGAAACCACTCATATCAAAAACCATCCAAGAAAAACCATTTGAAAACCCGTATCAAAATCGTTATTCAAATCCAGGCATCAGCCTCAAATCTAAAATCAATCTCAAATCTGGGAACACAGTCCCAAAACTCATCAAATCCAATTCATCCGGGCCACTGCCCAAAACATCAGAAAACCAGTGGAAAACCAGTGAAAAATATCAAGCATACAAGTTTACTGGATCTCAAGTGGGCCCGAGTCTTTAAACTCAAAACACAATGCGCAAATAGCTAGGCCTTCACGGGATATCCGAGTCTTTAAACTCAAAACACAATCACAGGCCTCAGGGGGTATCATATCTGAGTCTTTAAACTCAAAACACAATCACATGCCTCAGGGGGTATCATATCTGAGTCTTTAAACTCAAAACATATACCGAGTCTTTAAACTCAAAACATATCAATCCAAGGCCCTCCCCCCCCCCCCTCCCCCCGTCAATCAATCTGAGTCTTTAAACTCAAAACCAGATCCAATGGGTTTTTCTTTTCATTTTCGGGTCTTTAAACCCAAAACCATTTTCCATTCAATCAGTGAAAACCATAGAAAATCTATCTCCGAATTCGCAACAATGATTCCGTAAGCCGGCATCCGGAACCACTGTCCCGAACCCAAATCCAGACTTCCTTTCCAAATCTCGAAAACCAAATCAAAAATCTCGTTTCCAATATCCAGTCTCAAAGCCGAAATCTCAATAACCTGAACAGGGCTCCAAGCCTGAAATCACTTTTCCGAAATCCATTTCAAATCATTGAAATCAAATCATTAAAACCATCGTCAAATCATAAGAGAAATCGAAACCTCGTAAAACGTGAAATTCTGTAAGATACCTCGAAAATCGTGCAAAATCGTAAACCATCAAGATCATAAAACAAATCATAGAATCGCGTATGAAAACATATTAAAACACATATATGCATGCATCAAGAGTTAGAAAGCAAAGTCCACTCACAGACCATTCCGACATCGCCTCGATACACGCGCACTTACGCCGTCCCTGACCATTCCGCTATCCTCGGCTTTCCCGAACCTGTCCAAATCCCATACTAAGGTCACTAACTACTTCATAAAGGTCGTACTTAAGCCTCATAATTTTCTCGTATTTTTAGCTATTTTTAACCGAGCCCTAACACCTTCAGACATCCCGAAACATATCGAGACGATGTCCGACTGACTCGAAACCAGCACAAAAATGTTCGTTACATCAAATACTTTAAAAGTCGTGTTGGAACTTTCCCCAAAAGAGGCCCCACATGCCCTCAAGCGCCGCCCAAAGGGGCTGCGCGTGGGAGCCACGCGCCTTACTGTTCATCGTCTCCTTCCTCTGTTAAACCCGGTCTGATCCGGTTCGGTCCAGCCAGTCCAGCTATGAACCGGCATTCACGCCTTTCATTCCATTTTCAACCATTTTTAATCCCAATTAATCCATTAGGTTCGTCCATGTCTCCCCTATAAAAGTACACAAATAAACCAAGGATTTGGGGGTCTATTTGTTACTCACCAAATCATGAACACACAAACGAATTTTTCTTTCTCTGTTCTAGCTTCTCCTGCCACCATTGGCTATGGGTTCACGTCCTAGGAGTTCACCTGAACTTTCAAATCAACAAGTAACCAAATCAATCGACAATCAGTAAGGAACGTCTTACCATTCTTGAATTGAAAGTTACCTTTCACGTCTTTGACATCCCTCGACCACGACAGGCTTAGTAACCAACCTCAGCCGACTCACAAGACCTCCAGCAACACATCTCAGTGACTGAATTTGGCAGAATCAAGAAAAAACATGGTTTTCCCAATTAAAGGAAAAACAGGGGATTTACAGTTTGTTCCTACTTTCGCCACCGTGGGCTCCGTCGTGGCTTCACGGTGGCCACCAGTCACTTCAACACACCCTCTCCACCATCTTTCCTTCACAGTCCATCTTCATCTGATCAATGTTTAAGGATTTATGGTTCCAAACTCCTTCTGTCTCTGTTTCCTCTGGTTTTTGCTTAACCCGTGCACACACAAACTCTCGTTTAAACTGATTGGTGCAAAGTTCTACCACCATCCAGAGAAGGACAGACGTCCACTTCTCTGTGGTTAGAACTTCCCAGAACAGACACTTGTTAACCACTAACTGGGCACGGATCCCAAGGAATTACAATGACCATTTTACCCTTGTTGCATAAATTACCATTATGCCTTTCGCGTTCCTAGATCCATAACTTTATCGTCTGAACTCCGATTGACATATGCCGCCTGTCGTTGTAATCAGGACGTCGAGACCTACCTAACGGTCCTAGATTTCCATGAAAACTGATGGTCAAACAAAAAGTCAACAAATTCCCCTCTTTTAACCAAATTACGAAAATGCCCTCAACCTTCCGAACATCATAACTTCCTCTTCGGATGTCGGAATCGGGCGTGCCACTTGTCTAGGTACTCGTGACATCCCGAACTACGTCACAGTCATCGGTCAAAATCCATTTGACCACCTGAATGAAAAGTCAACATTTTTGCCCATTCTAGGGGCAAAATCGTCATTCTGCACCATCCATCCAAAAGTATTCAACTAACCACCGATTAACTTCGCTAATCCATCATTAACTACTAATCTAATCCCGACTTCTGTAACGGGTCGTTACATCAGAGGCATAGCTAATTTTGTTTTGTCTGTAAGAGGCATAAGTCAGTAAACCACCTAGGCACCTCAAAGTGCCATACACCATCTGTCAACCTATGCTTTGATACCAATTTGACAAGACCCACCTCGCTTATCACCTCGATAATCAGGAATAATCCTGCTGCCGTCTGACAATTGAACGCAAGTACCAAAATAACCATAATAACTACATCACATATATTATTAGACCAGGGAGGACTTACAATACATCCTACTGTACAATAAGTTAACAGTATCACAATGTAACAACCCGTACCTTCGGGAAGGGTAAAAATGTAATTTTATAAAGTTTTGTATATAAAGGACGATTTTGCCCTTGTGAATAGTAGACGAAAAGTTGACGTTTTGAATTACCGATTGGATGAGTGTTGACCTGTGACTGTGACGTAGTTTAGGACGTCACGAGACCGTAGACAGGTGGCAGGTTCGATTTGGATAACCGGAGGGAAAGTTATGACGTTCGGAAGATTAGGGGCGTTACCGTAAGTTTGAGTAAACGAGGAAAATGTTGACTTTTTGGAGGACTTGTGATTTTCACGTAGACCGAGGACCGTTAGATAGGTCTCGACGTCCTGAGTTCAACGACAGGCGGCACGCTGTCATCGGACGTCGGACGGAAAAGATACGGGTCTAGAACGTTCGAGGGCAAAACGGTAATTATTTACACAAGGGGTATTTTGGTCATTCTCTTTCAGCCAATTGGATGAGGACAAGTGGCTGAGTGGGGTAGGATCTTTTCTGCTTGTCCATAGGATTGTGGACACGTGGGGGCACTGGATTGTTCCATAAGGTTCTCAAGTGTGCACGGCCACACTTTGCTCATTTTTGAACCGTGCAATCCTTCGACAAACGCAGAAAACAGAGAGAAGAGTTTGGAGAAGCGGTGATCGATGCAGTGCAAGGGAGAGTGATGAGTGAGTTGAGAGAAGGACAGTGAGGCAAGGAGGTGCTGGTGATCGTGTTTGGGAGCTGCAACCGTGCACAGAGGCTACATGGTGGACGGCTGGGTTTTGAAGAAAACAGAGAAGGCGGTGGACTGTGGTGGCTGCTGTGTCGTGTGGTGGATCGATTCAAGCCACTAGGAGACTCAGGAGACTACGGGGAGTCCAACCAGCACCGTGGTAAGCGGCGGTGCTCACGGCGGAGCCTGAATCGAAGGGTAAATTCCTTTCCCCTGTTTTCCCGTGGATTTTAAATTCAAAAGTCGTGGAGTTAGGTGTAGAGTCGAGGGGTTAGGAGGTTAGGGTGAAGTTCAGGAAGGTCCTAGGCGTCGATTAAGATGAACGCCGTGACGGGGGAGGACCTGGGCGGCCGGCGGCCAAAACAGGGGCTACGGGCCGTCTGTTTTGAGGCCGTGAACGGTGGGTTTCTGGTCGTGATTCTTCAAGGTTAGGACATGGTTAGATTTCTTAGGATGGGACGAAGAGAATGGGATTGGATTGGATTGGAACGGTGGTCGGATTACAGAGAACCGGTCACGCCGGTTCAACTGTGTTGAACCGGGTGACTCGAGGAAGGAGAAGCACTGTAGCAGGCGCGTGAGGCCCACGCGCAGCCACTTTGGGCGGCTCGTGGAGGCGCGTGGGGAGGAATCCGACCAAGCTTCCAACATGAGTTTAGTCCTAAATTTTCTAAGGAATCCAATGGTATAGTTTTCGGGTTAATCGGACAGTGTTACGGGATGGTTCGGGAATCCGGAAGGTTTAGGGTTTAGGATTAAAATATTATTTAATTCCCGAAAAATTGCGGAAATTAGGATTACGATCCTTGATGTATTTGTGACCCTATTTGGTGCATTTTGACACGACGGGAGACTCCCGAGACAGTCGAGGAGCGCACGGAGCGCGACTAACTTGCTCAGATTTGTGAGTGGACTCTTTCTTACTTTCGAGCATGCGTAACTGTTTTATCGATGTTTATGATATTATGTGTGTTTTTATGCTTTAAATGATGGTTATACGTGATTGAAATGTTTGCATGTTTTTCGAGACGTTTCCGGATTTTGGCACGTTTTTCGAGAAAAAGTCGGTTTTCAGAGTTTGATGCCATATTTAAGAAATTCACCCTATAAATGTTTTCTGATGATGGTAAATGGGTTATGAAACATGATTTGGGATTTGCTATGGTTTTTGGTATGGAAATGGATTTTCCGGATTTGGGTTCGGAATGTCGGTTTTGAACGCCGGTAGGGCTTCGAACCGGGGATTCCGAATTCGAGTTTGAATATGGAGTTTGAAATGGTTTTCAAATGGATTGGATTTGCTGGATCTGGATATGGGTTTAAAGACCCGGATATTGTTTGATGGGGGACGGGCCCGGATTGAGTTTAAAGACTCGAGAGTTTAAAGACTCGGATAATTATGACATTACCCCCATAGGCCTATTGAGTTTAAAGACTCGGGAGTTTAAAGACTCGGATAGGTCCAGCAAGTTTGATCGGAAATGATGATTTGATGTCATGCTCTGCTTTCTATATCAGTTTTATAGTGTATCTGTTTCTTATGATGTTTTATAGTGTTTGTTTCTTATGATGTTCCATCTTCTGATTTTCTAATATTTAGTTGGGCATACCTGTTTTCAAAACGGAGGGAACAACTTATTACTTTTCCTTGACTCTGATTTTACGAGAAACTGTTTTGAAACTTTTATTCATTCCAGTCCACTCACACCTTCTGTTTTTACATTTCCCTGCAGGTCGTGGTGATAGCGCTGGGGTGAACGTTGAGGCAGATATCGAGGCATAGAGCTTACGACGTTCTTCCGTTGCGGACTTAGAATTGTAGGACTTTTTGTCCCCATTTTGTAGAACTATGCTCTGACTGACTGTTGTATATATTTACTCCTTCGTCTGATAGTTATGCTTATAGTTGTATTAAGGTTAATTGTGGTACTGTAAGTGTGATTGTCAGACGGGAGCAGGGTTCGTCCCGGATATCGAGGTGATATTTGGGACGGGTCCTGACACACAAAGCATAGTAACAATACAAGATAAGAACAAAAGCCTACTCTGTGAGCTAACGGAAAACTTTATGCCTCTGCTTCTGCCTCAGTGTCAGCCCCAAAACTTGCACCACGACCTGGAGGGTGTTAAAAACATAAAAGTGTGAGTGGACTAAAAATAATAGTTATGAAACAGTTTTAAAGAAACCCAGGGTTCACCCTCATTTTTCAAAACAAGCATGCATAACCCAGTATCTGAAAACAACGATATGGACGATAAGAAAATAGTTATGGAAAACAATCATGAAATCATTTAAATCCAAATATAACAACAACGGATCGAACCTGCTGGATCTATCCGAGTCTTTAAACTCAATCAGGCCTTATCAATAATCCGAGTCTTTAAACTCAATAGGCCTCCGGGGGAAATCACAATATCCGAGTCTTTAAACTCCTGAGTCTTTAAACTCAATATCACATATCCGGGCCCGCCCCCGTCACATATCAAATCCGGGTGTTTAAACCCAATACCAGATCCAGCAAATCCAATTAAAAACCATTTTATCAAATCCAAATCCATAAATCCATTTCTGAATCCGAATCCGAAATCTTCCTTTGAAATCCCGAATCCAAACCCAGAAATTATCTCAAAACCGAAATTCGAAGTCAAATTTAATCGAAATGGGACTCACCCCTGAATTCACTTTCAAATCAAAAAATCATATCCACAATTCATTATCAAAATAGAATACGTATAAATAGCATAAATCATCCCTCAAAATCATCATCAAATGGATAGCAGAAACCATATTCTCGAAATACGTGTAAATGCAATTAACCACCACGAAATATGTGTACTAATCATGAATACCATAATAGTAAGAATAAAATCATATATTGAAAACATATAATAAGTATGTAAAAACAGTTATGCATGCTTTGTTTGAAAATAAAAGTCCACTCACTAAGTCCGAACGCGTCAATCGTGTCCTACACGCTCCCCAGATGGCTCAGGAATGTTCTGGCCTGTCAAACATCATAAATTTGGGTCACAAACACTTCATTTAAGCTCACATTAATTTCCCTAATTTTTCTTGATTTTTATAAGTAATTAAACTAAACCCTAAACCTTCGGACACTCAAAACTACCCCGAAACGGTGTCCGATCGACTCGAAACTTGTCCCAAAATGTTCGTTAAGTTAAAAGGATAAAATGATATGTTAACCTTGACCAGAGACACGGCCTGACGCGCCCTCACAAGAAGCCCAAAGGGGCTGTGCGTGAAAGCCACGTGCCTGGACAGTAACTACTACAGTGTCACCTCTTCACCCGTTTCTCTGCTAAACGGGTTATGAACCCGCGACATGACCCGGTTTTTTGTCCCTCAATTTGCCCTTAATTCCTTCAATTCTTTCACCAGATTCCATCTACTCTATCTCAATTTAAGTTCTTTTTCGTTAATTACATTAATCAGAGTCTTAATCCATCAATTCCTCAATGGATGTTCAAACGTGTTTCAACTTCAATCTCACCCAATTCCCATTCGTTTGTCCAATTAATTCACACAGGAAGGAACCTAGGATCATAATAAACATCGATACAAAATGAATTGCACAATTCCTTACCTCTACGAACTCGAACTCAAACTCGATTTTTCAAGGAACTGGTGCTTCGGTTCTCTCTCGAAACAAGGTCAAAGTCCTTTGATTTTAATGTGGTTTGATTCGAAATGGTCTAAAAAGCTATTTGTAATCTCAATTTTAATCCCCCAAGCTCAAAAAATGAATTCGAATTCTTACCCAAATTGTACAATTTTCATGATATTGTCTCTCTCTCTTTCTCTCTCTCTCTCTCTCTCTCTCTCTGTCCAGTGTCTCTGTTTTCCCAGTCCATCACGGTAGTCTAATCATTATCAATTCGAACATCATCAATTCAACCTCTGTTTTTTTGTTACACTTTACACACAAACACTTGTTCTGTGTAAAACACTCACCCATGGCCGACATGCCATTCTCCAGCCTTTCCTAGTGACATGTGTCACTTAGACAGTTAAAGACACCTCACATTAGCTGATTAATCTTCTTCCGTCGAAATTATCATTTACCCTCCTTAACCTAATTACCAAAATGCCCTTCATCGTTCTAGAATTGTAACTTATTCATCCGAAGTCCGATTTCAGCGTGCCGCCTGTCTACGGACTCAGGGAATCGAGACCTACCCAATGATCCTTAAATTACGTGAAAAACACATGTTACGTAAAAAGCCAACTTTAACCACACTATTCACAAGGGTAAGAATGTCATTTTTACACAAAAGGTTTATGAATTTACAATTTCTTCCCTTTTTGATGTTCCGAGCCGTTACAATCTACCCCCCTTAGGAAATTTCGTCCTCAAAATTTAATGAAACAAATAGGGGTACTGCTCACGCATTAGTGCCTCGGGTTCCCAGGTTGCTTGCTCCACATTACGATTCCTCCACAATAGCTTTACTAGAGGAATATTCTTTCGTCGAAGCACCTTGTCTTTATGATCCAAAATCTTTACAGGCTGTTCTTCAAAACTTAAATCTTCTCTGAGCTTAATAGGTTGTGCTTCCAATATATGACAATCATCTCATACATACTTTCGAAGCATTGACACAATTCCTTACCTCTAAGCACTCGAACTCAAACTCGATTTTTCAAGGAACTGGAGCTTCGGTTCTCGCTCGAAATAAGGTCGAACTCCTTCGATTTTAATGTGGTTTGATTCGAAATGGTCTCAGAAAGCTATTTGTAATCTCAATTTTAATCCCCCAAGCTCAAAAATTGAATTCGAATTTTCACCCAAATTGTACAATTTTCACGATTTTCTCTCTCTCTCTCTCTCTCTCTCTCTCTCTCTCTCTATCTCTCTATCTCTCTCTTTCTCTCTCCAGTGTCTCTGTTTTCCCAGTCCATCACGGTAGTCTGATCTTTATCAATTCGAACATCATCAATTCACCCTCTGTTTTGTTGTTACACTTTACACACAAACACCTGTTCTGTTTAAAACACTCACCCACGGCCGACAGGCCACTCTCTAGCCTTTCCTAGTGACATGTGTCACTTAAACAGTTAAAGACACCTCACATTAGCTGATTAATCTTCTGCCGTCCAAATTACCATTTTGCCCTCCTTAACTTAATTACCAAAATGCCCTTCATCGTTCTAGAGTCGTAACTTATTCATCCGAAGTTCGATTTCAGTGTGCCGCTTGTCCATGGACTCAGAGAATCGAGACCTACCTAATGACCCTTGTATTACGTGAAAAACACACATCATGTAAAAAGTCAACTTTGACCATACTATTCGCAAGGGTAAGAATGTCATTTTTACACAAAAGGTTTCCGTACTTACAATTTATTCCCTTTTTGACGTTTCGGGCCGTTACATGTCTGATAAGCCCAAAGTGGATCGTTCAACCTTAAGGACGAATCCTTGCGGCTAGGATGAATTGTCTTCTCAAGTATCACTTTGATCTCCCTATTGGACACTTCGGCTTGTCCACTTGTTTGAGGATGGTAGGGGGTGGATACTCTGTGATTTACACCTAACTTCTCATCAAAGCCTCAAAAGAACGATTGCAAAAGTGGGAGGCTCCATTACTTATGATGGCCCTTGGTGCACTAAACCTAGCTAGAATATGATTTTGAATGAAAGTCACAACAATATTAGCATCATTAGTTTTAGTGGCAAATTCCTCAACCCATTTAGATACATAATCCACAACAAGCAATAAAATAATTAGGGAAAAGCCCCATGAAATCAATGCCCCAAATATCAAAGATCTCAACAACTAAAATTGGGTTCAAAGGCATTTGATTCCTAGGACCTATGTTACCTTGCCATTGGCATCTATCACATGTGAGCATGACTTCATGATTATCTTTGAAGAGTGTGGGCCAATAGAAATCACTTTGAAGGACTTTATACACTATTTTCTTGGCCCCAAAGTGACCTCCACGCACAAAAGAATGACAAAATTCAAGGATAGAACGTACCTCACAATAGGGAATGCATTGTCGAATGATTTGATCCGGGTAATGTTTCCATAGGTAGGGCTCGTCCCAAATGTAATACCTAGTTTGCCTAGCAAGCTTATTATTTTGGTACTTGTTCAAAAACGAAGGGAATTGCTTGGTTACAATAAATTTAATCAAAACAGCGTACCATGGATCGATTGCATCAATTCTGAAAAGTTGTTCTTCGGGGAATGTCTCGTGCAAGGGTAAGTGATCATCTTCTTCATTCGAGCCATAGATGAGACGATTCATATGATTAGCAACTACATTCTCACTCCCCTTTTTGTCCAAATTTCCACGTAACGACCCGTCCTGGAAATCGGGGTTAGATTAGTGGTTAATGACGGATTAGTGAAGTTAATCGGTGATTAGTTGGGTGATCTCGGACCGACAGTGCGAAATGATGATTTTGCCCTTGGAATTGGGCAAACGGTTGACTTTTCGTTCGAACAGTCGAATGGACTTTGACCAATGACCGTGACGTGGTTCGGACGTCACGAATTCATAGACAGGTGGCACGTCCAATTCTAACATTCGAGGAAGAAGTTATGAGGTTTGGATGTTCAAGGGTAATTTGGTAATTTTGGTTAACAAGGGGTAATTTATTGACTTTTAAAACGACATGGACTTGTCACGCATTTCGCGGATCGTTAGGTGGATCTCGATCGCTTGAGTACAACGACAGGCGGCATGCTGTCATCGGACTTCAGACGGTTCGAATATAAGTCTAAATAGATGAAGGTTAAAATGGTAATTTTCCATTCAAGGGCATTTTAGTCAATTGACTTGTATTGGGATTGGTGCCCAGTGATAAGGGGACAGTTGGTTGTTCTTGGGAGTTCTGACCACAGAGAAGTGGGCATCTGTCCTTGTCTGGATGGTGGTAGAACCTTGCATAAGCTGCTTCAGAGACGGTTAAAACGAGTTTAAAACGTCTGTGCACGGTTTGAGCAGAAATTAGAAAATAGAGAGGACCCAACCTAGAATTTCCCTTCAACTCTCAAAAATTGGTAAACTCTTATGAATCAAATGAGTTAAGGGAGGTTAGAGGAAGGTGAGACAAGAAGGTTGGTGCTGGTACGGTGGCTCACGATGGCCTGAGGAGATGGGGAACTTGTGAAACCGTAAGTCCTCTGTTTTAGTTTGAGATGGTGGAATCGATTTACAGGGCTATAGAGCATAACAGACTAATTGGATGATGCTTATGGGGTGTCTAGGAGTTGATTAGACCTGGAATGGTGGCTCGCCGTGGATGGTAGTCTTGAAACTGACGAGGTAAGGCCGTGTAATTCAAAAATGGTACTTCTTGCTGCAGTAATTGTTGATCAAATTAATGAATGGGAAGATGTTCAGAACGTTTTTACGAATCGACCGAGCTTGAGACAGTGACCAGAGACAGTCTATACTGGTCATAGGCAAGGATGAACAGGTAGGTTTTGAATGAGGACTTGAGAAGGTAATATTCAAGTCTTTAAGTCGTGTTTTAATTAGCTAAATTGATTAGGCTGAATGGGACGAATGGAATTGAAAATCATGGAAAAATGAGGGAAAATCGTGAGTGCCAGTTCCAGATTGGACCGGATTTGCAGACCGGTTCAAACGGGTCAACTTGAGGAAGACGATGAAAAGTGCTGAGGCGCATGGCTCTCACGCGCAACCCCTTTGGGAGGCGCGTGAGGGCGCGTGGCACTGTCCATGGGGAAGTTGTCAACATGACTTTTTATCGTATCTATGTATCGAACATTTTAAGACTGGTTTCGAGTCGATCGGACATCATCTCCATATGTTTCGGGATGTCCGAAGGTTTTAGGGCTCAGTTTAAAATAGTTAAAAATTCGGGAAAATTACGGGGTTTTAGTAGAAGCTTAATAAAGTAGTTAGTGACCTTATTATGGGATTTGGAAAAGTTCGGGGAAACCGGTGATAACGGATTAGCCGGGAACGGCTTAAGTGCACTCGTATCGAGACAGCTGTGTAATGGTCTGTGAGTGGACTTTTCTTTAAAACTTATGATGCATGCATAAGTGTTTTATATGCTTTCTATACGTGATTTCTATGATTATGATTATGAACTTGATGATTTACGATTTTGCACGTATTTCGAGATATTTACAAAAGTACACATTTTACGAGATACGATTTTCTGCTATGGTTTTGATGATTTGAATCTAGGATTTGAAATATGATTTGATTTCAATGATTTCTAATGGATTTTGGAAAGTGATTTCGGGCTTGAAGCCCAGTTCATAAAAGTGGTTTTGATGAACGTGATTTCAGGTTTTGAAATCGGATTTCAGGTTTTGAAATCGGATTTCAGGATGACGATTCAGGATTTGATTTTGGAACTTGAAAGTGGATTTCCAGATTTGGGTTCAGAATGGTTATTCCGGATACCGGCTTACGGAATGATGGTTTCGGATTCAGATTTGGAAATGGGTTATGTATATGATTATGGATTTGGATTCGGGATGCTGATTTCGGATTCGGCTTGAAATTTGAAATGGTGATTTCGAATTCGGATTTGGACATGGATTTGGAAATGGTTTTAAAATGATTTTGGATTGGATTTGCTGGATCTGGCTATTGGGCTTAAAGACCCGGAAATGATTATGACGGGGGAGGGCCGAGATTGGGTTTAAAGACCCCGGATTGAGTTTAAAGACTCGGGAGTTTAAAGACTCAGATATTGTGATTTCCCCCGTAGGCCTATTGAGGTTAACGACTCAGGAGTTTATAGACTCGGATTATATTGAGGCCTAGATTGAATTTAAAGACTTGGGAGTTTAAAGACTTGGATCGATCTTGCAGGTTCGATTGGTTGAAATGGATTTCAAAGGTGTTTTTGATTTGATGATAACTGGGTAATGATGGTTTTCAATAATAGTTTTCCGATGATTTGGGCTATGCCCCGGATGATATAGATTTTGATGGTTTTGGGTTGAGGCCCGGGATTTGAGAATAGAAAATGAGTTCGGTTTTCGTAATTGAATTTGAAACGGTTTTAAGATATGAGTTGATATGCATGCATTGGTTTTTAAATGGAGGGTATAAATGTCTTTTCTTATAAAAGGTTTTCTAAACTTATCCCTTATTTTTGTCCACTCACAGTCTTTTATGTTTTCGATACCCTTCAGGTTGTCATGGGATGTTGGTAAAGAGTGACGGACACATCACACACGCGATCCACAACAGATTCTGGGCGCTCTGGGAAGTTCGGAAGTTTTGGACGGTTCAACTTGGGAATCCCTTGTCCGGTTTACGTGTTACATGGAGGCTGGACGTCGGTTTAGCCTTCGTATCTCGCGTAAGTTAGACGAGAGCATGACTTAGCCTTAATCCCGGGGAATTGAGGGTGGGTCATATCATTCCATGTCAAACTCTTGAAGGAGAAGCATCCATCGCAACAATCTAGGCTTTTCATCCTTTTTTCTCAACAAATATTTCAATGTTCCATGATCGGTGTAAACTAAGACCTTTGTTTGATTCATGTAACTCTGAATTTTTCTCACGAGTTGACGATCGCATCATTGTCGATGAGAGTGAAGTCAGAACTTGGGAAGCTCTAGTAACAGTGCGTACCGACGAGTACGGCATGTGTGTCAGACGTGTAGGTGTACACGAGGATATCCAAGTCGGGGGACGTGATTGGATTCCACCATTTGGTTGTGGAATCAGGTCGGTTTGAATTTCGAGGATGAATTTCTTTAAGAGGGGAAGATTGTAATGACCCGTCCCAAATTATTGGGATTAATTAAGAATTAATGATGGATTAGCGAGACGAATCGGGGATTAGACGAGGATTAACAGACGTTCAAGGCAAAAAGATGATTTTGCCCCTAGAATGGGCAAAACGTTGACTCTTCATTCAGGTGGTCAAATGGACTTTGGCTGATGACTGTCACGTAGTTCGGGATGTCACGAGTTCGTAGACAGGTGGCACGCCTGATTCCGACGTTCAAGGAAGAAGTTATGATTTTTGGAAGTTCGACGGGCATTTTGGTAATTTGGTTGAAAATGGGCAACTAGTTGACTTTTGATCCAAGAGGTCCGATGGCCGAGGGCCGAAGACCGTTATATAGATCGGGATGATACAAAACCATAGACAGGTTGTAACACCCCGGACATTCGAGGATTTTAATATTGTATTTTAATGTGTGAATTGACGCTTTTACCCTTGTGATTGGCATGGTCAAATTGTTGACTTTTTGATTGATGAACTAAATGGACTTTGACCTATGACCGTGACGTAGTTCGGGACGTCACGAGTTCATAGACAGGTGGCACGTCCAATTCGGACGATCAGGGAAAAAGTTATGACTATCGCAAGTTCAGGGGTATTACCGTAATTTGGACTTCCGGGAGGGGAAAATGTTGACTTTTCTTTTGGCAACTAATTTTCAGTTGACTCAAGGACCGTCAGGTAGGCCTCGACGTCCTGAGTCCGTAGACAGGCGGCACGCCGAAATCGAACTTCGTACGAGGAAGTTATGGTCAGAAACGTGAAATCGGGAGGTTCGTGTCTCGGTTTTCGTGTCGAATATTTTATTCTAAAAATTCTGATTGGAGGACACCTGGTGAGTGACAAGTGTCACTCCCCCATTGGCTAGATTGGATCAGATCCACTATGGGATTAAATAGCATTAAAATCCACTTTTGATATCAGCCATTGATTTGAAGTACCCAGATCTAATCTGAACCATTGATCTCATCCTTGAGATCAAATCTGGACCGTCCATTTCCTTTCCCTCCATTCTTTATATTTCTTACCCGATATGCACATTCTGTCCATTTCGAACAAACACCCAAGCTCATCACCCATTCTCTGTGTCTGTGTGTTGCTGGACTCACGTGGAAGGACTGAGGCACGGCGGTGAGCGGCGGTGGACGACGGCGAGGTGGGAAAACCGGAAAACCCGAAACGGTTTCTAAAACTCAGATTTTGGTAACTCGAATTCCCACGTTTAGTTTTGTTTCCTATTAATCCTAATAGACTCTAGGGACTTATAGGAACCTTCTGGGCTTGAGTTCGCGACCGGCGGTGACCTGAACGGTGGTTAAACAGCGACAGGAACCCGGGTCTGTTCATCGAGGTAAGTCTTCGATTCAGCCCTTGTTTATTGATTTTAATTAGCTAGAACTGTTCCTGGGTATAAGACGAACATCTAGGAACAAACCAGAGTGAAAATGGTTGAGTGTGGAAGAAATGGTGACCGGGTCGTGATCGCGCGTCTGATCGACCCAAGTTGCAGAGATACGGGTCAACTCGTCTGAGGACAGAGGTGATGACGTGGCACCCTGTCAGACTGTGAGGTGACGTGGACCAACCGTGAGCCGACACGTGTCACATGTCAGTGCACAGTCAGCACTGACATGTCAGTGACGTGGCCCAATCAGGGACTGCCACGTGTCACTGACATGTCAGTGACGTGGACCAGTGCCGTGCTGACACGTGGCACATGTCAGATCTGACACGTGGCCTGACAGATCAGTGGGGTGGACCAATCGGATGTTGACATGTGGCACCTGTCAGAGTCTGACATGTCAGGCCTGACAGCTGTCAGATGACGTCAGCAGTGACGTCAGCAATGACGTCAGCAGGGACTGTTCCTGCGTTGACCGACGCGTTGACTGGCGCGTGTGGGCGCGTGTGAACAATACTTTTGGTGGGACCACCACCAATCTTTAAGTTTCGACGATCCGGATCCAATGGCGGTGGTTTCGGGTCGATCGGAGATCATTAAGTTGGTCAAATTAAGGTTTATTCCATTGGGAAGCGCGTTCGGGCGGCTTTCCCGGGCCGATTTCGGCCTAGGCTTTCATGGTTGAATGTTGGGGGTTTAAATTGACCTTTACGAATACTTTGGACTTGACAGGGATTGTACATTTGTACCAGATCGAGAGTATACGCTCGGTTTTCAGCAGGACTGTACTGTGAGTGGGCCCGTTTTCATTAAAACCTTGCATGCTTAAATGTTTTCCGATTTACTTATATGTTCACATGCTGGAATCTATAAATGGTTTTGATGATATTGAGATTTCGGTTATGGCACGTTTCACGGTATTTGGGCATGAGACCCGTTTGATGAAACGTAACGATCGGTTCAGATTTTACCTATGTATACATATATGTTTGCATGTGGATATCGATAAAATGTATTTGGTACTGCACTGTATAGATCCTTCCATATTATATTGTCTCCTCCGGATGAGGTACCCCGGAGAGGTCACGGACGTCTAGAACGTCCAGCGTCTATGACGCTAAGCATCAGGGATGCTGTAACCGAACAGGGTTCGGGGATTGAACTCGGAATTGAGACCCGAGTGGCACGCGTAGCCTTGTGATTGTGACCTTATTGGACGTCAGACATCGGGGATGTCGGGATTGGAGTGTATAGTGCAGTGGCTAAAATTATGGTCATGGTTTTATTACATGCCTTATGATTCATATTATATTATTTATGATTTTAAATGGTGCTGCATGCATGTTTGGAAAACGGAGGGGTAAATTATATGTTTTACTTATCAAATGATTTTATAAACTTGAGTTCGGTCCACTCACCCTTAATGTTTTTGGTAACCCCTCCAGGTCGTGATACTGAGGTAGAGGAGGAACCTGAGGCTGAGGCATAGATCTACTTCTGCGTACCTGAACCCCTGCTAGGTGGTTTACCCGCAGGTTTATGTTAGAGTCGTGCTCGCAACTTGTAATTTTGAATTTCATCCCTTGTCTGACATTCGTTTAATTCGGATTTGATGTATGACTTTAATTTGGTTATTTATGCATTTGATGTTTTGAGGTTAAAATTGGTATGAATTATTGGGTGTCAGACGGGAGCTGGGCACGTCCCCTTGTCGTCCCTGTGGGATCGGGGCGGGTCCTGTCAGCTTGGTATCAGAGCACTAGGTTATGGTCAGTACTAGGGTATGGTCAGCATGCTAGACTAGCGATTAGTACTAGTTACTTTTCGATTTTTAAGAATATCGTTATCTGATCTATGCCTCTTGACAGTTGGTTATGCCTCCTAGGAGAATTCCTCATACACGAACTGACGAGGATCTGGAAAGGGAGATGGAATGCGCGAGCATTGAAAGGGCTCAACGGTTGGGAGCCACTCCTTTCTGCGGGGGATCAAACCCCGAGGATGCTCATGATTGGATCACCAAGTGGGAGAGGATCTTCTCGGTGATGCACTGCCCTCCGGGCGAACGGGTAACTCTGGCGGCCTTCTTGCTGGAAGGAGGAGCCTACCAGTGGTGGCACGGACTCGAAATGTCTGGGTGGTCTGTCCATACCACTACTTGGGAAGCTTTCCGTTCCAGATTTCTGGACCAGTACTACCCGCGATCCTTTCGCGCGGCGCGGGAGGCGGAATTCCTGCGGCTGGAGCAGGGTGACATGTCCGTTGCAGACTACGAGCAAACTTTCGGAAAACTATCCCGGTTCGCTGCATCATTCGTGAGCACGGAGGAGGACAAATGCCAAAGGTTTGAGCTTGGACTCCGAGGGGAGATCCGGGCAAGTGTGACTGCTCCTACTCATGCTTCACTGAGAGATTTGGTCGACGCTGCGGTGCGTGTCGAGGCCAGTCTGGCGGCACACCAGACACAACAACTTTCGGGCGAGGGGCGACGTCAGGATCGCCCACATCGTGGGCCATCGGGCCATAAGAACAACAAGGGAGGGGGCTACAGGGGAGCACCCTCATCCTTCAAGGGTCGTGGCTGGTCAGGTCGACGCGGAGGCTCTCAGGGCAGAGGATCTGGATACAACTCTGGGCAACGTTCATCTTGGAGCGGTGCTTCTGGCGGGCATTCGGACAGGCCAAGGCCAGTAACTTGTTTTGCTTGCGGAGAGGAGGGCCATTATGCCTGTGATTGCCCGCAGTTGTCCAAGAACAACGACGCTGGGGGCTCTAGTGTGGTGCAGAGCACGGCTTCCCACACTAATGGAGGTCGCTGTCAGGGAGGTGACCGTGGTGCTGGGCGTGGCGCGCGCGGGCGCGGACGGAACGGAGGGCCAAGGGCCCAAGTGTTTGCAATGACCCAGCAACAGGCGAGGACTGCCCCAGGCGTGGTCACAGGTACACTACATATCTTTAACCTTCTTGTACGTGTATTGATGGATGCGGGGGCTACACATTCTTTTATTTCGAAAAGTTGTGCTGGTATGCTTGATTGTGTGGTATCAGCTTTAGATTGCGAAATGGGTGTTGGCACCCCGATGGGCATCGTGTACCTTGTGAATCAGGTGATTCGGAGGTGCCCGGTAAGAATTGAGGATGTGGATTTACCAGCAGACTTAATTATTCTGGATATCCACGACTTCGATATAATCCTAGGAATGGATTGGCTGTCGGAGCACTGATCGCTCATCGACTGTTGTAGCAAGCAAGTGATTCTGCGGAGCCCGGGTTTGCCGGAAGTTATCTTTCAGGGGGAACGTGACGGTTCGCCTCCTGAAGTGATCTCTTCACTTACTGCTACCAAACTTCTACGGAAGGGATGCCAGGGTTATCTGGCGCATGTCGTGTCGGAGCAGGTTGATACTCCGGGTATCGACGAGGTACCGGTGGTATGTGAGTTTTCGGATGTGTTCCCGGAAGACTTACCTGGATTACCGCCATCGCGGGAGATTGAGTTTACTATTGAACTACTCCCGGGTACCCGACCTATATCCCAGGCACCATACCGGATGGCGCCGGCCGAGTTACGAGAACTCAAGACTCAATTGCAGGAGTTGGTGGATTTGGGATATGTCCGACCGAGTACTTCACCGTGGGGGGCACCGGTGTTGTTCGTAAAGAAGAATGAGGGAAGTCTCCGTTTATGTATTGACTATCGACAACTCAACAAGGTGACGCTGAGGAACCAGTATCCTCTACCCAGGATCGATGACCTTTTTGACCAGTTGCGGGGAGCTCAGTGCTTCTCGAAAATTGATTTGCGGTCTGGGTATCACCAACTGAGGATTTCGGAGGAGGATATTCCGAAAACTGCTTTTCGAACTCGTTACGGACACTACGAGTTCCTTGTTATGCCATTTGGTTTGACGAATGCTCCAGCAGAATTCATGGATCTGATGAACCGGGTCTTCCGACCCTACCTGGATAAGTTCGTGATTGTGTTCATCGATGACATTTTGGTGTACTCGAGGAGTGCCCGTGCACATGAGGAACATCTACGGTTGGTCTTGGAGAGGCTGAGACAAGAAAAATTGTACGCCAAACTGAGCAAGTGTCAGTTTTGGCTGAGCAGTATTGGTTTTCTGGGACACGTGATATCAACAGATGGGATTTGCGTGGATCCCCAGAAAACAGAAGCGGTGACCAACTGGGCTAAACCGACAACAGTGACCGAGGTGCGGAGTTTCGTCGGATTAGCAAGTTACTACCGGAGATTCGTGGAGGGTTTCTCCAAAATTGCTGCACCATTGACTCGGTTGACTCGGAAGGGAGTGAAGTTTATCTGGGACGAGCAGTGCGATCGGAGCTTTCAAGAGTTGAAAGATCGATTGACCACTGCACCTGTCCTTGCATTGCCGGATGACAGTGGAGAGTTTGTGGTCTTCAGTGATGCATCGCTGCAAGGTCTGGGCTGCGTATTGATGCAAACTGGCAAGGTTATCGCCTATGCATCCCGGCAGCTGAAGACCCACGAGTTGAACTACCCTACCCATGATTTGGAGTTGGCAGCGGTGGTTCATGCCCTGAAAATCTGGAGACATTATCTATTCGGCGCAACGTGTCGGATATACACCGACCACCAGAGTCTTAAATACTTATTCACTCAGAAGGAGCTTAACATGAGACAACGGAGATGGTTGGAGCTGCTGAAGGACTATGACTGTACGATCGAGTACCATCCGGGTAAGGCCAATGTGGTGGCTGATGCACTCAGCAGGAAGTCCGCAGGATCCGTTGCACACCTAGGGATGGTGTATCTTCCCTTGCTAGTGGAACTCCGGAAGGCGGGAGTTATTTTGGGTACGGATGCGCATGGAGCTTTGTTGGCTAGCTTCCATGTACGACCAGTACTGATTGATCGGATTATCGAAGCACAACTTCAGGATCCGATACTCTGTATTTACAGAATTGAGGTCGATGCAGATGGGAGTCAGGATTTTACCCTCCGGGACGATGGAGCACTTGTGAAGTTGGGCCGTTTGTGTGTACCTGCAGTGGCAGAGTTACGGGCCGAGATTCTTGAGGAGGCCCATAGTTCGGCCTATGCTATGCATCCGGGAGGTACAAAGATGTACCGTACCCTCCGGAGCCATTATTGGTGGCCGGGAATGAAGAAGGATATTGCTGAATTCGTGAGCAAATGCTTAACCTGTCAGCAGGTTAAGGCGGAACGGCAGAGACCTTATGGGGCTATGCAGCCACTTCCGATTCCCGAGTGGAAGTGGGATCACATCACCATGGACTTCGTCTTTAAGTTACCGAGAACTCAGAGTGGAGTGGACGGAGTATGGGTGATCGTGGATCGGTTAACCAAATCAGCCCATTTTCTGCCAGTTCAGGAAACCTATAAACCTAACTGACTGGCTCAATTGTTTGTGAAAGAAATCATACGATTGCATGGTACACCGGAATCAATCGTGTCCGATCGTGATCCGCGTTTTACTTCCAGGTTCTGGCGGAGTTTGCAAGCTACTCTGGGAACAACCCTACGTTTCAGTACTGCTTTCCATCCACAGACCGATGGACAGTCTGAAAGAACCATTCAGACCCTGGAGGACATGATGAGGTCATGTGTACTACAGTTTCAGGACTCTTGGGATACTCATTGGCCATTAATGGAATTCGCTTACAACAACAGCTATCAGGCAAGCATCGGGATGGCACCTTATGAGGCACTGTATGGTCGACAGTGCAGGACACCTATCTGCTGGACGGAGATAGGAGAGCGAGCGGCTGTAGAGCCGGAATTGATGGACTTAACCATGGAAACTGTTCGTGTTATCAAGGAGAGACTGAAGGCGGCACAGGATCGCCAGAAGAGTTATACCGATCGACGGATTCGAGACTTAGAATTTGAAGTAGGAGATTTTGTCTTCCTGAAGTTATCACCGTGGAAGGGGATTATCCGATTCGGTCGACGAGGGAAACTGAGTCCGCGTTTTATCGGACCATATGAGATCGTGGAGAGAATCGGCAGAGTTGCTTACAGATTGGCACTACCTCCAGAACTATCTAGAGTTCACGATGTTTTCCACATATCGATGTTGCGGAAGTACGTACGTGATGCATCTCATGTACTTGGGGAACAACCTGTCGAACTACGGGAGGATTTGAGCTTTGATGAACAACCAGTACAGATCTTGGATCGGAAGGACAAGGTACTACGTCGGAAGACGATCCCTCTCGTGAAGATTCTCTGGAGAAACCAGAATGTGGAAGAAGCCACATGGGAGCTTGAGGCTCAGATGCGAGAACAATTTCCCCATTTGTTTCATTGAACTTTCGGGACAAAATTTCTTAAGGGGGGAAGGTTGTAACACCCCGGACATTCGAGGATTTTAATATTGTATTTTAATGTGTGAATTGACGCTTTTACCCTTGTGATTGGCATGGTCAAATTGTTGACTTTTTGATTGATGAACTAAATGGACTTTGACCTATGACCGTGACGTAGTTCGGGACGTCACGAGTTCATAGACAGGTGGCACGTCCAATTCGGACGATCAGGGAAAAAGTTATGACTATCGGAAGTTCAGGGGTATTACCGTAATTTGGACTTCCGGGAGGGGAAAATGTTGACTTTTCTTTTGGCAGCTAATTTTCAGTTGACTCAAGGACCATCAGGTAGGCCTCGATGTCCTGAGTCCGTAGACAGGCGGCACGCCGAAATCGGACTTCGTACGAGGAAGTTATGGTCAGAAAGGTGAAATCGGGAGGTTCGTGTCTCGGTTTTCGTGTCGAATATTTTATTCTAAAAATTCTGATTGGAGGACACCTGGTGAGTGACAAGTGTCACTCCCCCATTGGCTAGATTGGATCAGATCCACTATGGGATTAAATAGCATTAAAATCCACTTTTGATCTCAGCCATTGATTTGAAGTACCCAAATCTAATCTGAACCATTGATCTCATCCTTGAGATCAAATCTGGACCGTCCATTTCCTTTCCCTCCATTCTTTATATTTCCTACCCGATATGCACATTCTGTCCATTTCGAACAAACACCCCAGCTCATCACCCATTCTCTGTGTCAGTGTGTTGTTGGACTCACGGGGAAGGACTGAGGCACGGCGGTGAGCGGCGGTGGACGGCGGCGAGGTGGGAAAACCGGAAAACCCGAAACGGTTTCTAAAACTCAGATTTTGGTAACTCGAATTCCCACGTTTAGTTTTGTTTCCTATTAATCCTAATCGACTCTAGGGACTTATAGGAACCTTCTGGGCTTGAGTTCGCGACCGGCGGTGACCTGAACGGTGGATAAACAGCGACGGGAACCCGGGTCTGTTCATCGAGGTAAGTCTTCGATTCAGCCCTTGTTTATTGATTTTAATTAGCTAGAACTGTTCCTAGGTATAAGACGAACATCTAGGAACAAACCAGAGTGAAAATGGTTGAGTGTGGAAGAAATGGTGACAGGGTCGTGATCGCGGGTCTGATCGACCCAAGTTGCAGAGACACGGGTCAACCCGTCTGAGGACAGAGGTGATGACGTGGCACCCTGTCAGACTGTGAGGTGACGTGGACCAACCGTGAGCTGACACGTGTCACATGTCAGTGCACAGTCAGCACTGACATGTCAGTGATGTGGCCCAATCAGGGACTGCCACGTGTCACTGACATGTCAGTGACGTGGACCAGTACCGTGCTGACACGTGGCACATGTCAGATCTGACACGTGGCCTGACAGATCAGTGGGGTGGACCAATCGGATGTTGACACGTGGCACCTGTCAGAGTCTGACATGTCAGACCTGACAGCTGTCAGATGACGTCAGCAGTGACGTCAGCGATGACGTCAGCAGGGACTGTTCCTGCGTTGACCGACGCGTTGACTGGCGCGTGTGGGTACGTGTGAACAATACTTTTGGTGGGACCACCACCATTCTTTAGGTTTCTACGATCCGGATCCAATGGCGGTGGTTTCGGGTCGATCGGAGATCATTAAGTTGGTCAAATTAAGGTTTATTCCATTGGGAAGCGCGTTCGGGCGGCTTTCCCGGGCCGGTTTCGGCCTAGGCTTTCATGGTTGAATGTTGGGGGTTTAAATTGACCTTTACGAATACTTTGGACTTGACAGGGATTGTACATTTGTACCAGATCGAGGGTATACGCTCGGTTTTCAGCAGGACTGTACTGTGAGTGGGCCCGTTTTCATTAAACCCTTGCATGCGTAAATGTTTTCCGATTTACTTATATGTTCACATGCTGGAATCTATAAATGGTTTTGATGATATTGAGATTTCGGTTATGGCACGTTTCACGGTATTTGGGCATGAGACCCGTTTGATGAAACGTAACGATCGGTTCAGATTTTACCTATATATACATATATGTTTGCATGTGGATATCGATAAAATGTATTTGGTACTGCACTGTATAGATCCTTCCATATTATATTGTCTCCTCCGGATGAGGTACCCCGGAGAGGTCATGGACGTCTAGAACGTCCAGCGTCTATGACGCTAAGCATCAGGGATGCTGTAACCGAACAGGGTTCGGGGATTGAACTCGGAATTGAGACCCGAGTGGGACGCGTAGCCTTGTGATTGTGACCTTATTGGACGTCAGACATCGGGGATGTCGGGATTGGAGTGTATAGTGCAGTGGCTAAAATTATGGTCATGGTTTTATTACATGCCTTATGATTCATATTATATTATTTATGATTTTAAATGGTGCTGCATGCATATTTGGAAAACAGAGGGGTAAATTATATGTTTTACTTATCAAATGATTTTATAAACTTGAGTTCGGTCCACTCACCCTTAATGTTTTTGGTAACCCCTCCAGGTCTTGATACTGAGGTAGAGGAGGAACCTGAGGCTGAGGCATAGATCTACTTCTGCGTACTTGAACCCCTGCTGGGTGGTTTACCTGCAGGTTTATGTTAGAGTCGTGCTCGCAACTTGCAATTTTGAATTTCATCCCTTGTCTGACATTCGTTTAATTCGGATTTGATGTATGACTTTAATTTGGTTATTTATGCATTTGATGTTTTGAGGTTAAAATTGGTATGAATTATTGGGTGTCAGACGGGAGCAGGGCACGTCCCCTTGTGGTCCCTGTGGGATCGGGGCGGGTCCTGTCACAGGTGGCATGTCAAATTTGGAGGTTCGAAGGAGAAGTTATGGTTCACGGAAGTTCAAGGGAACTATTGCATGAAGTTCAAGACAGATTGAGTTTTGTCTCCAGTAGGCCCCAGATAGTTTCTCAGGCGCAATGGATGTGTGGCAAGTGTCACTCATCCACTGGCCACAATTTTACAATCCATTTTACATATTTCATCCATCAAACCCGATCTCACCCAAAACCCTTTGAACCCAAAACCATTTCCCCTTCCCTTCATGGTTGTGTGAGAAAAGAACAGGAGAGGAGGACTGAGTGGTGGCAGCCAGACGGCCAGCCGCCGTGGACGGCAGCTATGGCCCAGAACCCAGGTAACCCGACGACCCAATTTGGTTTTTGAATTTCGATTTTTAGTTTTGAACGTGGGGGTTATTATCTAAGGATTAGGGGCTGTTTATGGGGTCTGTAGGAGAGGGTTTTCTTGACTTAGAACTGTGGAAGGCGGCTGAATGGCCCAGAAGTTGATCGGGAAAAATGGGTCATGAAAGAGATTTCGAATGGGTCGATTTTTAGGGGTTTTTATTAGTTTTAATTATATGAATAGGTAGGGAAGGATGAACTAGGAAGTTTAGGATTGGATTGGATCGAAATCGGGCTAGAAATAAGAGAAGAATGAGATGGAGTAACCCGTGGTGAAAAAGACCAAATTGCCCTCAGTTGACAAAATTACCAAAATGCCCCTCATCATCCGTGACCCGTAACTGGGTCACCCGATGTCCGTTTCACGCATGCCGCCTGTCGTTGTACTCAGGGCATCGAGACGAACCTAACGGTCTTCGGGTCGTGTGAAAATTCATGGTATTTCAAAAAGTCAACTTTTTCCCTTATTTCATGCAAATTATGATAATGCCCCTGAACTTCCGAACGTCACAACTTCTCCCCTATTCGTCCGAATTGGACGTGACACCTGTCAATGGACTCGTGACGTCCCGAACTACGTCACGGCCATTGGTCAAAGTCTGTTTGACCCACCAATCAAAAAGTCGACAATTTGGCCCTACCATTCACAGGGGTAAAAAATGTCATTTCATTCAATATTTTACAATATTACAATCTACGAATTTCCGGGGTGTTACAACCATGCACAAAAACATTAGTAATAACAAATGGACCAACCCACTTAGAACGAAACTTACCGGGGAATAGACGAAGACGAGAGTTAAATAGCAACACTTTCTGCCCAATTGAGAAGGTTTTGCCTCTAATCATCTTGTCGTGGAATACCTTCGTCTTTTCTTTGTAAATCTGGGCATTCTCATACGAATCATGCCTAATCTCTTCAAGCTTGTTCAATTGTAGCTTCCTATGATTTCCAGCCGTGTCCACATCCATAGTGAAGGTTTTGACCGCCCAATGTGCCTTGTTTTCAAGCTCCACGGGCAGATGGCATGGCTTGCCATATACTAGCCGAAATGGGGACATACCAATGGGCATTTTGTAAGCCGTTCTATACGCCCACAATGCATCCTCCAAATGCAAGCTCGAATCTTTTCTATTTGGCCCAAAGGTCTTCTCCAAGATTTTCTTGATTTCTCTATTCGAAACTTCGGCTTGGCCACTTGTTTGGGGGTGATAAGGTGTGGAAACCTTTTGCATCACACTATACTTCGTCAACAATGCTTCAATGGTGAGGTTGCAGAAGTGAGATCCGCCATCACTTATGAGCACTCTAGGCATCCCAAATCTAGAGAAAATGTTAGATTTAACGAAATCTGCAACAACTCTAGAATCGTTAGTTTGGGTGGCTTTGGCTTCCACCCACTTTGACACATAATCAACCGCAAGTAAAATGTAAGTAAAACCAAAATATGTAGGGAAAGGACCCATAAAATCAATACCCCAAACATCAAAGATTTCCACAACAAGAATGGGGGTTTGCGGCATTTGGTCTCTTTGGCCTAAATTTTCTGTCCTTTGTCATCTATCACATGTCAAACAAAAAATCCTAGCATCTCTAAACAACGTAGGCCAAAAAAAACCACATTCAAGAACCTTATGCGCTGTGTGTTGTGTGCCAAAGTGTCCACCACATGCATATGAATGGAAAAAACTCAAAATTGAATTAAACTCAGATTCAATAACATAACGGCGCACAATCTGATCAGGACAGATTTTCCACAAATATGGGTCATCCCATACCTAAAAACATGCATCCTTTCTATGTTTGTCACGTTGGGCCTTGTTTAGGGTGTTAGGAACTTGCTTAGACACCAAGAAATTGACCAAATCGGCATACCAAGGGGTACTTACCTCAATGGACAGAAGTTGTTCATCCGGAAACGTTTCAGAAATGGGAAGATGGTCCTCTTCACGCACCATTCTACTCAGGTGGTCAGCCACCACGTTTTCACAACCATTCTTGTCCCTAATTTCAATATCGAATTCTTGAAGTAGGAGCATCCAACAATTGAGCCTTGGTTTAGCCTCCTTTTTGGTGAAAAGATACTTCATGGCTACATGGTCAGTGAAAACAATTACTTTAGTACCAATTAGATATGATCTAAATTTATCTAAAGCAAATACAACCGCCAAAAGTTCTTTTTCGGTTGTAGAATAATTCAATTGAGCATCATTTAAAGTGCGGGACGCATAATAAATAACATGCGGCTGTTTGCTTTTCCTTTGACCCAAAATAGCCCCAAGTGCATAATCCGATGCATCACACATCAATTCAAAGGGAATGGACCAATCCGGTGGAGTGATGATTGGTGCCGTGGTGAGTAAGTCTTTGAGATGGTTGAATGCTTTCTCACACGCCTCGGTGAACTCAAAAGACACTTCCTTTTGGAGGAGACGGCATAGGGGTTGTGCAACCTTGGAAAAGTCCTTGATAAATCGTCTATAAAATCCTGCATGACCAAGAAAATAACGAACCTCTCTAACCGAAGTAGGAGAGGGTAAGTAACGTACAAGATCTACCTTAGACTTATCAACTTCAATTCCTTTTTCAGAGAATATATGACCCAAAACAATACCTTGTTTAACCATAAAATTACATTTCTCCCAATTTAACACAAGATTTGTTTCAACACAACGTTTCAATATTAAAGTGAGATTATCAGAGCAATCATCAAATGAATCACCAAAGACACTAAAATCATCCATGAAAACCTCAATAAACTTTTCAACATAATCTGAAAAGATACTTACCATGCATCTTTGAAACGTGGCTGGTGCATTACATAAACCGAATGGCATTCGACGATGGCAAAGGTACCAAATGGACAAGTAAAAGTGGTCTTCTCTTGATCGTCCGGAGCTATGACTTTGATTATATCCAGAATACCCATCAAGAAAGCAATAAAATGAATGACCAGCTAACCTTTCAAGCATTTGATCGATGAATGGCAGAGGGAAGTGATCCTTCCTTGTGGTGGCGTTGAGCTTTCTATAATCGATGCAAACTCTCCAACCTATTTGGATACGGGTAAGCACAAGTTCGTTCTCTTAATTCTTTACCACAGTGACTCCCGATTTCTTTGGAACAACTTGAACCGGTGAATCCCAACGACTATCCGAGATTGGATAAATCACTCCACATTCAAGAAGCTTGATAATCTCCTTTTTCACAACTTCCATCATTGGAGGGTTGAGTCGGCGTTGAGCCTCTCGAGTTGGTTTAGCCCTCTCCTCTAGAAGTATGCGATGCATGCACGTTGTAGGGCTAATTCCCTTAATGTCGGCCAAGGTCCATCCAATGGCTGTTTTGAACTCTTTCAACACCCGAATCAGTTTCTCCTCCTCCATTGCTGTGAGTGATGAAGAGACAACGACGGGCAATGTCTCTTTATCTCCCAAAAAAATACTTCAAATGGTCTGTGTAACGCCCCAAAAAATCCAAAAATTGTAAAATATTAAAATAATGCAAAAATGACGTTTTTACCCCTAGAAGGATATGGCTAAAAGTTGACTTTTTGTTTGGTATACTGTTTGTATATTTTGCTTGTGCCATTGTGTAGGTCTCGGAACGCTGAATCCGTAGACAGGTGGCACGTCGAAAACGGAGTTCGGATGAAGAAGTTACGGGGTTGTGAAGTGTAGGGGTAAAATGGTAATTGTGCTTAAGAAGGGTAAAATGGTAATTTTGTGTGAAGTGTACTTGAACGGTGGAAGAATTATTACAATATAAATTGCCTTGCTGATTCATCTAATTAATATGTTGATTCAACCCAACTAATGCCACCTGCCCTCTTAAGAAACTCATTAGTGGCACATGAGTGCTTAGTTGTCTAACTTAACTTAACTTCCATTAATTAACTATTGCTAACTACACAAAACAGAGAACCACACCCCATCTCCTACCAATTTGATCGATCCAACAACATAGAGAATAAGAGTGAGTATTAGAGAACAAAGGGGGAGGAATTTCGTGAACGTTTGAGTGGCAATTGAGAGGAATTTGGACCGGGATCAATACTGAGCTTACCCGAAAATTCATTAAAATTCTCCATTTTCGAATTTGAGATTGTAGACGGTTTCGTTCCAATCGGACGTGAGATTAAGCTTCCTGGGAGCTAAACAACTCGAACCCAATCAACTGGAACGAGAATTGGTGGAGAAATCGTGACAACCATGCCCTGAAACTGTTTGGAAAATCGAGCTTGAGTCGAGTTACTTAGAGGTAAAATTTCATGGAATTGATCTTGATTTCGTGTTCATTATGGTCTTATGATGCTTCTGATGTGAATAATTGAAGAAAACAGGTCGATTTGAGGTCAAACCTGAATAAAGATCCGATAAGTGTTCGTCGTGAGTCGAGATGTTTTAGGGTTTAATTGGTTCAATTGAAGGCACAGACCTATTGGCGTTAGTTTCGGGTCAATCGGAGATAAATTGAGGATAGTTTTACGTATCCGAAGCGTATAGGTTAAGTTTAAATAATATTATTTTATTCCGACAACTCGGAACTTCGTACCTAAGAGTATATGATATTTTAATAACCCTATATTACATGTTGACAGGCCAAAATATTCTCGGGACAGTGGACGAGAACGAACAGCTCGAATCCGAGCAATCTGGACAGTGTGTGAGTGGGCTTTTGTTTTCTACTCTAAATGCATGCATATATGTTTTAATTGCTTTTAAATGCTTATAATATGATTTAAATTGGTTTGCCATGATTAATGATGTGATATGATAATTTCCGGATTTTGGGAATATTATATTATTATTATATTGCTTTTGGGTACGAATTTCGAGAAAATTTTAAAATTGTGATTTTGGGCGATGATCTGAGATTTGAGATGACTTTTGACTTTGAAACTAAATTATATGATTTAATTGACGAAAA
Source organism: Prinsepia uniflora (assembly GCA_032719365.1). Lineage (NCBI taxonomy): Eukaryota > Viridiplantae > Streptophyta > Magnoliopsida > Rosales > Rosaceae > Prinsepia > Prinsepia uniflora. The sequence continues at coordinate 40,531,892 of CM064865.1, read as the reverse complement.
TGAATTATAAATGATCTGTTAGACATGAAATTATGGAATTTACTTGTGTTGTGGAAATGCTATATTTCGGGCAGAGACCCTGGAGTAGTCACGATCCACTGCCTGGAGATGAGTAACTCCGAGGGGAGGCTCAATCTCAGGAGTGTGAGTTTATATTGATATCCTCCAGACGTCGTTGATCCTGGAGATGATATCACCCCAGACGTCGTTGATCCTGGGGAGGTACTCGGACTTGAGACACCCGAGTTTGCACGCGTTGCATTGGTATCGTGACGGGTTATTGGATATTGAGATTGGATATTGAGGATGATGGTATCATAATTCATTTTGAATTATATTAACTGTTTTCTTTTACTTTGATTTATATAACCTATGTTTTATATGATATGCATGCATGTTAGTGAAAACTGGAGGGTAAGACGATTTTAATAAATGTATTTCTAAACCTTTATTTTTGTCCACTCACACCTTTACTGTTTTTGTACCCTCCAGGCTCGTGCACAGGTACCGAGGCTCGTACTGAGGCAGAAGAATAAGCAAACCGCTGCATACTCGAGTGCTGACCGCGTAGGACTTTAATCTTTGTTTGTAAAAATTTCTTATGCTCTGTAACCGATTGACGACTGAGATAGTCAACTGTCCTAAAGATATACCTATCCCTGGTCTGACTATGTGGGTTGTTGGTTATGTTATATTATGTACTTATATATATATTTGGACTACTTTTGGTATTTTAAAATCATAGTCAGACGGGAGCAGGATCATTCACGAATATCAAGGAATAATCGGGATGGGTCCTGTCAGTCTGGCAATGGTTTAAGCTCAAGAATTGGTGCCTGAATCACTGAAGGTAACAACTTGTTAGTATAAACGGGAATTGGAATTGGGATTGGAGGCTTACCAAGGTGTTTAGGTAACGACTCAAGGGCAGCAACCGTCTTACTGATTTCCTCACTAGGGGGCACGGCATGAAATGATTCATGAGTGCCGTGGGTTAGCTTAATTTCTGCCCGCTTGGTTTTGAGTTCCACGCTTCTTGTAATGAACTTTTCAAGTGCATCGTAATTCCAATCTTCAAGATATCCCTGCGCCAAAGAGTCAACTATATCAATAGAGAAACATGATATTCTAGTCTCTGCTGCCATGTCTTGCACTTCCTCCCCAACCTGTGTCGTGGGGGTTTCTTCCTCCTCTACTACTTGTTCTTCGAACGCAGGTTCAAAAGTAGGTGGATTGGGCACTTGTTGATTCTTATTCCTTCTCAAATTTCGCTCAAAATCATCGTCGAATTCCAAGATATTCCAACGAACAGGTTAGGAGCTTCGAGTCATAAACTAGTACCTAAAAACAAGAAAACAAAACAAGGTCAGAATCTGGAATAAACTAAACAAACTGAAATAAAAGATTCAAGGGATTAGCAAAGTTGCTAATCCCCGACAACGGCGCCAAAAATTGGGTGCGAAATATATAAGCACACAAATTAAACCCTCGTGTGACAATTGTAGTAAAGCATGTAAGTGGGGATCGTTCTAGACCGGGGATTAGGAGGGATTTCTAAACACTTGACAACTGACTTAAAAACGTAAAAACAAAGTTTAAAACACTAATCTTGACTCAAAGAATGCAAAACTAAAGTTTAAAACACTAAAACAAACCAAAAACTCAAAACAGCAACCAAAGGACTGAAAACTGCCTTAAAAACACTTTCTGGGCAGTTTTGAGCACCTAACACTAATTTGGATGAAATTGGGTTATAACTTGAATCAAAACACTTAAAAACACAAACTAAAACACTTTCTAACTAATATGACATTTCAAAATAATGGGGGACTTGGTTTTGACGAATTTGAAAACAAAGAAAACAGATTGTAATTAAAACAGATTGTAAAACGAATTTGGATGAAACTATGGATGGAAGGTTAGCTAGAGGGTTCTTCTCCACACATGACATACTTGCACATAAAACAATTCTCAGTTGTTCTTTCGATAAATCATGGAACTCAACACCCCAGGTTAATTAGGTCTACTTAAATTAACCTTCAAGTTCTCCTTAAGTTATTGAATTGGATGGGAAAGCGCATACAACAATTCAACACATTCTTCAAAAGTCCTTTTCGTGAAAAGCACAATAAAGATACAATCAAAGATCATTAAGCAATATGAGAACTATAAGTATTGACGAGGCATTCGTACTATGATGAGCATGAAACTCGTGCCAAGAATTCATTTAACGGGATCGTTTATAAGCAACCTCCACTACTTGTGAATATAAGATTGTAACTATTAGGTGAAACTCCCTTATACTCTAGCATCATATTCATGCATGAAAACTAAGCGTGCACTCTTAATAAACATACACGAATAAGTTATCAATCAAACAGTTAAATGAATTGAATTCACAACTAAAGGTAATCAGTTCATATTGCAAGTATGTACATGGTTTCTAGTCACCCCCTAACTAAGAGGGGTTTAGTTCCTCATACTCACAACACATAGATTATTGAATTGAAACATTGCGAATAAAAGAAAGAAAACACCTAAACGTTCCAGCAATCCTCAATTGAATAGTAGGCACATTCAAGGCACTCCTCCTTCCTTTTTGCTGCGGCACAAGGGATGGTGGTGAATTGTGGTGGTTATGGATGATGTAGAATGGTGGAAAAGTGTCTAGGATGGGTGTATGGCACATAAAGGAAGGTTGAGGGTCAGAAAATATGGAGATAGGTGAAGAATGGGGGCTGCAGAGAATGGGTGAAGGTTTTTGACGTGAATAGTGAGAGAATGGTTGAGTCTGAATGAGTCCCCCTAGGGTGCGGCCAAACAGATTTTATTTAAAGGGGAAGTAATCTCAGCCCTCTTAATTTCTGGAACAATTTAGGAAAACAAATCAGGAGAGAAAAAGGCAATTAAAATCAGAAATTAAGTCAAAGATTCTAGAAAAAGGAAAGCAAAACAGGAAATTAAAGGAAATAGGTTAGCTGGCTTAGGATCAGGAATTAGGAAAGATGGGCCTCCCTTGCACGGCAAGGATTTAAAGTAGAATAGGAATGAATATTTGTGGCTGAAAATAGACAACAACCATCCCCCTTATGCGGCAAGAACTTTAGGACAGGTTTAGGCTTCTAGAACAACGAATTAAGTGTCCTAAAATGTTTTGGAATCCTTTTGTGGCTGAAACTTAGGTGAATGAGGATTAGGAAAGTTTAGAGCCAAAAATAGAAACTCCCTAGAATGGAACCCTCCAAGAATAGAAACCTTCAAGAATAGAAACTTGGTTTCTAAATCTGAACTCTTTGTTCTTCATTTCATTTTTTCACTCACTCCTAGCCTCCCTTGGTCTTCATTTTCGTCCATTCCTTTTGCTCCAAGCATGTGATATCCATTCCAAGCCCAATTATGCTCCAAAAGACTCCAAAATGCGCCTTCTTGCACACTTTGCCCATAGAACCTGAAAACACATGAAATTGGCTTAAAAGACTAAAATAACTAAGAACTAACAACGTAAATGCACAAGAACAAGCTAACTAAGTCGCATAAGTATGCTCCTATCAAAGTCCCCCACACTTAGCTTTTGCTAGTCCTCGAGCAAAACAAAATAAACAAAAAAAACCAAAACGAAACAAAACAAGCAAAACACAACCTATCCTTCCAACATTTACCTCAGGGATTTCCAATGCACATGACATCTTAAAAATCATCATTCCCACAGATTTTAGTCATCTTTACACTTGAGCACATACTTAATCACCGTTACCACTTACTAGTTCACAATTAACCAATTAAAACGATGTTTTGAATGTAGTAACATGCCTTAGAGAATTTGCTCAATTCCTTACAACACTCAATTTTCACTCAGATTTTCTAACTACACACCCTACAGTAGGTATTTGTGAGAAGATTGATGTAAACATGAAAACAAACACTAACATATGTTATAACAAAGAAGGCAATTTATGGAGTTATTAAGCATGTTTAGATATGATCTCATGAATGGAATGCTACTACTTAGATGCGAGAACCAGTGACACCGTATGCTCATACTAAATTCAAACTCCACAAATTGAAACACATAACACTCAAGATTGAAGTCAAGGGTTGTAACGGGGCTTGGGGTATTGGCCAACAACGAAAGGATAGGGATAACAAACGTTCTTAAAGCGATAGCAAGCAAAGTAATGAAATTGAAACTTAGAATTCACTTAAGATTGCAGAAATCATCTTTTAAACACAAAGGGCAGATTCAAGCAACACTTAGGGCCGAATTCAATGTTTTGGACCCTTTCTTCCACTAACAACACTTTAGAACTCTTTTTCATATCTTTTCCAACTCTTTTTCATTCTTTTCACACACTTTTCTTCTTCTTTTTCTTTTTCTACGAATTTATTTTATTTTTCTTTTCTACCCGTGCCTTAGTAAGGAATTTGACACACACACACAAGAATTACATCCCCCACACTTGTTTTCTGCAATACATTGATCAAAAGGAATTCATTTTGATTCATGCTTTACTATGCTTCAAGAACCAAGGTATGGATGGTCCTAATCTAAGCTAGGTGAGGATAGTGTGGGTTAACAAAGAACATAGGCTAACAAAGCTCAACGGGGTTAACTTAAACATAAAATGATGTAGGATACACGGCAGTTTGGCTATGGTGGTGGACACTACACAAATTCATCTTGAATATGTGTTATGCAAAACAATAGCATGCTTTGAATGAAATGGGCATGAGTTCTAGCATTTGGAACTAAGTGATGAGAAGCCTTCTAAGTAGTAACCAAGCAAAGAGTAATGAGATCATGCAACGACTTAGAACACAATAATGCACAGATTATCAACTCTCCAAATAAACGTTTAGGCTCAAGTCTCACAAGGTTGTAGCATTAATTTGAGTTCATTCCTTCAAGCATGTTACAAAACTGATTTTTTTTTCTTTGTAATTACATGTGAATTCATAAGTTATAACCATAACCAAGAATAAACCAAAGAGTAAATCTGACTCCATCCATGTTATAACTCTCTTTAACAATCATGCAATTAAAAACCGAATCCTCATCATTGTGTTGGAAGGTAACCTAAGACACAAACAAACACACAAAAACAACTCTTTTCGGTTTTTCAAAACAATTTTTCAAATTTTTCTGAGATTTTCGGATTTTTAAGTCAAAACACACTAAAACACTCCAAAACATCTTAAAAACAGCAAGGAACAAGTCTATAATTAATGGGTGATAAAATCCCACGAATTTGCATCAAACACACTTAGTTACCCCCCCCCCCCCCCCCCCCCCCCCCCCCCAACACACACACACACACACACATAAATCAAACATTGTCCTCAATGTTTCAAGCATAAAATCACACTAAACGAAAGTAAACACACAAACAACAACTTAAATACAAAACTGGGCAGATTAGAATAACAACAAAGAGAAGAGTTTTAGGAACGTAAATCTGGAATTGGAGTGTTTCCTAGGGCTTCCTTTGTTGAATGCACGGGTTGCCTCCCAAGTAGCGCTTGCTTTAACGTCTTGCAGCCGGACGAAGAACACGTTCAGTCCCCATTGGAGCCCACGACATGGAGTGGGATCTCTTCCACGACATGCTCAACAAAGTTCTCATAGTAGGGCTTCAATCGATGCCCATTAACCTTGAATTCTTGTCCAGTTTTCAAACTTTGTATTTGGACTGCACCATTGACAGGACGCGCCCCGATCCCCCGGGGACCACAAGGGGACGTGCCCTGCTCCCTTCTGACACCCGAACCAAAATTCCAATTTTAACCTTAAGAACTTAAATGCATAAATGTCTGAATTATAAAGTCATACATAAACAAAATTTAACTGATGTCAGACAAGGGATACAGTCCAAAATATAAAATACGAGCACGACTTTAGAAAATCCTGCCGGTAATCCGACCCAATAGGGGTTCAGGTGAGCAGTACGAAATCTATGCCTCATCCTCGGGGTCCTCACCAACCTCAGCAGCACGACCTGGAGGGGTTACCAAAACATGAAAGGTGAGTGGGCCGAAAATCAGGTTTATAAAACAGTTTAATAAGTAAAATATATAATTTACCCCTCCGTTTTCCAAACATGCATGCATTGGTATTTAAAAACCATAAATACATATAATATACCACAAGCATTATATTAAGCCATAAATGTAATATAAACACAGCTACTGCACTATACACTCAGATATCGACATCCCAGATGTCCGACGTCCCTGACGTCCAATAATGGTCACAGTCCCAAAGCTACGCGTGCCACCCTGGGTCTCAAATCCCGAGTCCAACCTCCGAAACCAGTTCGGTTACGGCATCCCAAATGCCTAGCGTCCCAGACGCTCGACGTCCCAGACGTCCAATCATAGCAATCCTGCTCCTGAGTCATCCTACGGTCCGGCACCTCCGTAGCATGACCCCTCGCAAGAAATGCACCGTGACCGCTCCGGGGTACCACATCCGGAGGACACGGTATCATACGGTGGAATATACAGTGCAGTACCTAAGATAGTCATCCATATCCACATGCATATATAAATATATATATCATCCAAAACAGTGTTCAATTTCCATAAAACGAGTCTCAAGCCCAACATCGTAAAACGTGTCGTAACCGTAAATCGAGGTAATCAAAATCCATTATTTGATTCACACACACATATAGATATACGGAAATGAAAACGGTGATGCATGCAAGTGTTAATAAAAACGGCGCACTCACTGTACATTCCCATTGCGAATATTGCGCGTACGAACTTGTCTCCTGGGTTATCGTAAGTTTCCTGTCATTTAAAATCACATGCAAGTGTCACTAAAGGTCCTTAAAATACTCTCAAAAAGTCCGAAATAGAAACCGGCTCGGGGAAGCCGTCCAACACGCTTCCCGAGACATCCGGTCCTAAACTGAGCTTCCTAACTAACTCAGATCAACATGGTTATTTCACAGAAAATGTTCAAAATGATGAGAGGATTAAAAGTCATGTTGATCGTGAATTGAAATAATTCTCAACGCGCCCTCACGCGCCACCCAAAGTGGCTGCGCGTGAAAGTCACGCGCCTGCTACAGTGTTGTCTTCCTTACCTGACTAGCCTGATAAGCTTTTCCCTCCACTAAGAAGCTGCGTGACATGAACTAGTACTTGAAAAACAAATAAACCAGCGAAATTAAATAATTAAAAAATATATGGACACTGTTGAGGGACAAGTCCCCGGCAACGGCGCTAAAAACTTGATAGAAGATATATCAACCAAGAAATTATGAATGATAACTCCTAATGTAATACTGTGCAAGTGAACAAAATCGTATCACGAGTATAGTAGGTTTGAAAAGGTCGATCCCTCGAGGACTTGTTCAACGTGAATCCACTTAGTTTGTAATGAAACAACTTGAGAAAAAGTACAAAAACGTTGGGGGATTTTGAGTGATGATTAGAACGAAAATGAATGATGAAAACAAGTGCACAATGATGAAAAACTTGATTTGAATGTTGATTGGATGATTAGGAAGAATTAGGACATGTTATCTACCTTTACCAATTATTGTTCTCCTTAGATTTCATCGATTCGATTAATTATGCATGTATCTGAATTAAGTGCCCATGCAGGGGTCCGACTAAGACTGACCCCATACATTTATCTTCTCTTAGATTGCATGTTTAAGGATGATGTACCCGCCCTTAAACAATTATTACCGATGGTGCGTGATAATGCATGAAACATAAAGAAGATTTAATGACACTAAACTATCCCTAGGAAAGTGATGTACAATCTTAGGGAGTCGTGAGTTTAGATTACGAATAAGATTCCTCCTCTTAAATGTGATGCTATAAATTGTAGGGTGAACACAAACATCGAGGTGATCCGTCAAGCAATTACATCAACAATTATCCGCAAATAAGGTGATCAAAGTTACAAGCATAAATTGAGTTCATGAAGCATAGTAATCCAACAAATCCAGGCATACATAACAACCATAATCAATAGCCAGAAATCTAATTATGAACTAACATGGCTAGGGCATCAAACAACCCTAATCCTAAAGGAAACTACTCACGCATAACTAAGTTAACAAACAACATAATTGAATTCATATAAAGCATAAAGAGATTAGGGATTGAGAAACACAAATACTAAGATGAATGATGTGTGAAAGAAGTGACACAAACACTTCTCCTTCTCCTTCTCCCAAGCTTCAAGTCGCAAAGTTGATGCAAAAATCAAATCCAAACTTCAACATCAAGGAAAATTGCGGCTAATAGTGTGCAAAAATTAAGTAGAAATTTCAGCACAGTTTTGGGACCTTAGGAGGTAAATTGGACGTCCAAAAACAATGAGAAAATAACTATTTATGTCTCCTAACACTTGCCCTCGTATCTCCCTAAAATAAAGTGAAAAACGAAACCCAAAAAGGAAGGAAAAAACCTTTTGCCGTGCACCCTAGTGCTAGCCGCATTTTGTGATCCTTGTTATACAAGGACTCCCTTTCCTTTCTTCTTTCAACTTATTCACTTCATCTTGGACTAGGAATTCAATTAATACTATCCTAAATCAGATTACAAAGCCCTAAAATAAAGGAAAGGAATAAAATTGCGGCTAGGGAAGTTAATTAACCCTAGCCGTGTACATGATGGTTTCTTAATTTCCACGAAACTTCATTTTCCTTGTTTTTTGCCTCTTTAACTTCATGATCTGATTAGGACATCTTTAAACTCCTTATCAAAGTCGATCCACTACATTCCTCATTGAGAAGGGATGGCAAATTCGTCCAAAGGCTACTTGATGCAGAAGTAAGCACCCTAAACACCCTTAGCTGCAATTTTGAGAACTTTGGGGGCCTAGCTGCAATTTCATGGATCTTGGGGGATCTTGGACGTGAAATATATAAGAATGGTATATGAAAAACCATTTTGAAATCATTCTCAAAACCTTTCAAGGGTTCACGCCCGGTCCCCATAAACCATCATGAACTAGAAATCCATTTATGGGTCTTCGACTCAAAATCACAATCGTAAACCCATAACTGGGCCTCAAGCCCAAATTCATAAACCAACTGAGCCTCACGCCCGATTTCATAAACCAACCAGGCCTCCGACCCTATTCTTATTCCAACTGGACCTCACGCCCGATTTCGTAAACCAACTGGGCCACCAGCTAGACTTGTAAGCCAACTGGGCCTCGTGCCTGATTTTCGTAAACCAAATGGGCATCGTACTCGATTTCCTAAACCAAATGGGCCTCATGCCCTATTTTGTAACCTAATTGGGCCCCGAGCCCGATTCGTAAATCAACCGGGCCTCGAGCCTTATTCGCAAATCAACTTGGCCTCGAGGTCGATACGTAGACCAACTGGGCCTCTAGTCCGATGCCTTGTTAAATCAAATGGAATTCAAGTTCAAGAGTTCATAAATCATATGCGTCTTGTGCCCGATTCTATATTTTCAAATCCAAAATCAGTTCACGAACCAATTGGGCCCTTGGCCCAATAACGAGACTAAAATGGACTTCGAGTGTCAGGACCCTCCCAAATCCACGGGATTAACGTGAGACGTGCTTGCCCCCGTCTGACTTGAAGTGTCAGACCAAAGATAATTCCGTCTGTGGCCCTCACTGGGCTTCCAGAGTACGCCAGGATCATAGGAGGAGGAGTGTGATGTCTCAATCTCTGCTACAGCATGCATCCGCGATCAACCTGAAGGGCATTAAAACCATCAAAAGTCATGAGTGGACAAAATAATATTTTAATAAAACATTTTCACAATAATACGTTTATGCCCTTCATTAAAAACATATGCATGCATTCAAAAACCATTTATCAAACGTTCATAAAACCCTTTGAAAACATTCTCAAAACCTTTCAAGGGTTCATGCCCGGTCCCTATAAACCGTCATGACCCATAAATCCATTTATGGGTCCCCGACCCGAAATCACAATAAAACCATAAATCTATACATGTGGGAACTCAACCCAATTAACATACGTGGGTCTCAGGCCAAAACCATTCTCAGTGAAATGCCAAAACATACAATACGGGGTCTCCGCCCCAAACCATTTCCAAAACATTGAATACGGGGTCTCCGCCCCAAATCACTTTCTAAAACATGGAACACGGGGTCTCTGCTCCCAAATCACTTTCCACAAGAACCACATACGTACTCATACGTATAACCCATCCGTGGCATTTCCGAGAAGATGCCAACTCGAGGCACACAGCCCCTAGGGAACACATCCCCGATATATGTCACGATTCATCATATCTATACTAGTGTGCACACTACTCGGGGTCTCACTCCGAGTCTTCCCCTAGGAATTCTCCATCTGGGAGGCTCTATCTCTGGATCTAGTCCGAGCTCTATCTCCGGATCTAGTCCGAACATCTCTCTGAAATCTGGTCCGGTACTAGATCATTACTTCCACTTTTGGAACGGGATCCCTATGGGGATACCCATTCTGGTCTGTGGATCGTAACTCTCCAGGTCGACGTTTAGAGGAGACCTTATAAATCATATGGAGGGTTTGTACATTTCAAATACTTTCTTTCTTTCTCAAAACATATTTCAACTGGGTCTCATACCCGATCCATCTCAACAGGATTCCTCGAATCCGATTCAAATCAATTTCATAGGCCTCGACCTAAATCCATAGTTCAACTGGGTCTCTTGCCCGAATTCTCATTTCATAAATCGAACTAGGACTCAAGCCCGAATTCGTAAACCAATGGGGCCTTTGGCCCGATCGTATAACTCAAATGGACCCTCGATTCGATTCCACGTCAAATCAAATGGAATCCAAATCCGAGAGTTCGTAAATCAAATGGGTCCCGTTCCCGATTTCATTTTTCCAAATCCAAAATCAATTCATTAAACCATCATTGAAAACCTAGCGCCTATAAGCACCGTATAAAACCTAAAATCTAAAGATACGTGCAAATACGTAAATCCTAGGCTACCAAAAACAAATGCACTCATGGCATAAAAAAACATGTTCTAAAACAGTTATAAAATAGTTATGCGTGCATCAATTTCGAAAGAAAGGTCAACTCACAGACCGTCCAAAGCCACGCCTCAATACGCGCGCCATAAGCCTCTCTTGGGCCAATCGTCGCCTCCGGGGTTCTTGAACCTGTCCAAATTAATTTAGAGAGTTACTAACTACTTATATAACCCCTCACTAAAGCTCCGAAATTTTCTGGAATTTTTTAACTATTTTTAAACGGGAACCTAAACCTTCTGACGTCTCAAACAATATCGAAACGATGTCCGATTGACACGAAACCAGTCCCAAACTGTTTGTTACATCGAATAGATGAAAATACATGTTGGAACTTTCCCCATAGGACTGTTCATGCTCCTTCACGCGCCGCCCAAATGGGCTGCACATGGGAGCCACGCACCCTGCACTGTGAATCTTCCCTGAGCTTCAGCAGTCGGTCCAGTCCAGTTCGGTTGGACCGGCATGACCGGTCTTCCTTTTCAATCCTAAACTTCCTATTTTCTCATTTCCTACCGATTCAAATCAAGAAATTCTAAAGAAAACACCTAAAACCCCATGGTTCGATTTATGTCCTCACGGCTCAACCTTTTCAAAAACCCCCCAGGGCTTCCTCAGCCGTGAACCACCTTCAAAACCATCCCATTATCTTCCTAACAACCCAATAATCATCTTCCAATCATCCAAAGCTATCCATAACGTCAAAATTGAAATAAAATGAAAATTGGGTCTAATCGAGCAATCGGGTTTACCTGGGGTTTCCAGGGCCTCGCCGCCGTGCACGGCGGTCCTGTCTTCACCAGCTACCTTCAGCCTCTCTCTCTATTCCTCTCTCTGAGTCCAACAACCAAGATTGAAAGGTTGATGGATGGGTTTGGGTGAGATCGGGTTTGTGTGTTTGGTATGCATGAACAAGCAAGAAAGGATGATATGCATGAATGAAAAAGGGTGGCCAGTGGATGAGTGACACTTGTCACTCATCCATTTGGCCTTGGGAAAGTATCTTCAGCCCACTTGAGACAAAGCTCAATCTGTCTCGTAAAACGCACAATAGGTCCCTCAAACTTTTGTGAGCCGTAACTTTTTCGTCGAACGTCAGATTTCGACATGCCGCCTATCTATCGATTTGTATCACCTCGATCTACGTAATGGTCGTTGGCCCTCTGCAATCGGACCTCCCGGGTCAAAAGTGAACTATTTTCTCCATTTCAACCAAATTACCAAAATGCCCCCAAACATTCGAACGTCATAACTTCTCCCTTGAACATCGAAATCGGGTGTGGCACCTATCTATGAACTCGTGACGTTCCGAACTACGTCACAGTTATCGATGTGAACGTCTGTTAATCCTCATCTAATCCTCGATTAGTCTAGCTAATCAGTCATTAATTCTTAATTAATCCTTATAATTCTGGACGGGTCGTTACATCGAATCCGAGAGTTTCCAAAACAAATGGGTCTTGTGCCCGAGTTTCCCTTTCCAAATCCAAAACCATTTCCGAAAACTATAAGCACTTATAATCAGTGCAAAACTGTAAACCTCGATTTACGTGCAAATACGTAAATCGCCTCGAAATACGTGAAATAATGTAAATAACTAATATCCAAATCATCATCATAGAATCACATATGTAAAACATATAAAACATTTATGCATGCATCACAGTTTAGAAATCAAGGTCTACTCACAGACCATCCTAGCTACCGCATCGATATGCGTTCCATAAGCCTCCCCGCGCTAATCTGACATGTCTGGGTCATCCTGACCTGTCCAAATCATACCCAAAGGTTACTACTAACCTTTACATGTCCATATTAAGAACCCTAAACTTTCCCGGAAAAGACAACGCGTCCCGTACACATTTCCCGAGGTGAAAAACTTCCATTTGATCAACTTAACAATCTTCGATCGACCCGAAACCACAACCATTGGATCCGGATCGTCGAAACCTTTAAAATGGTCTTGTTTCCACTTAAAAATACACTCCCACGCGCGGGTTAAAGTTCTGGTCAATCATTGACTAAAAGGTCAACACTGATGTCAGCAAGGCCAACGCCAACGTCATAATGAACAGTAAGTCAACGGTCAAAAAGTCAATGGTCAAAGTCAACGAGTCAACTCGTCGGTCAATGAGTCAACTCGCTGACTACCGAGTCAACTCGGTGGCGACTCGCCGGAATTTCTCGTTAGAAAACTCCATTTATGCCCCAAACTTCAAACATTGATATCTCACTCGTTTCTCAACCAAATTCGGCGTTCTACCTATGTAAATTAATCTACGTGAGCCAAGGATTCCAAATATCGACCCAGAAATTTCAGAAAGTACCTCGTCTGAAAGTTATGGCCATTCAAAGTTTCGGCCAGAATTCCGATCATCATTCCGGCAACCTCCGACATCCAAATTCGTCCCAAATTCCACCTACAAGCTCGTGAAAGCTTTGGGAACATCATCCTAAGCTTAGAATCAATCAACACCATCAAAATCCAAAAACCCAAAATTTGAATCCCACGGTTTACCTTTTGTAACTCCGGCCACCGTGCACAGCGGTCCTTGCCGTGGCCACAATTCGGTTCGTCTCAATGTCCTCTCTAACTTTCATTCACGGGTCACAAGCAATGGATGATGATTGAGAGGGGTTGGTGTAGGATTGGGGTGCACGGTCATGATGGAGGAAAAATGATGAAGATGAGTGCACGGGAGGGAGAGAGAGAAAATGTGAGGGGAAATAATATAAAATAGTAAACTTAAAATAAATTAATACTTTAGTGCATTGGATCCATTTTTTGGGGAAAGCCACCAATGGGATGAGTGACACTTGTTACTCATCCAAGGGCCCCACATAAAATATTTGCCAAACTGATTAAATCAATATTTAATTTGAATCCCGAGACGTAAGTTCCCAATTTTGATCCAGTGACCATAACTTTTCCGTCAAACGTCTAATTTCGACGTTTCGCCTGTTTACGGACTCGTGACGTCCTGATCTACGTCACGATCATCAGTCCTCGTACGTTTGAGTCCCCGAGTTAAAAGTCAACATTTTGTCTATTTCTAAGGGTAAAACAGTCATTTCACACCATTCGTTCGATTTCTCTCGATTAATCCCCAATTAATCATACTAAATCCATGATTAATTAATATTCAATCCAGAAACTTGGGACAGGTCATTACATCCAACACATTGCCACATGGCACCTCCCTATTGGTCCACGTGTTCTGATAGTGCTAACTGGACCTGCCACGTCAGTTGCCATGTAGGCCTGACAGGTCCTGACACCCTGGATCGTGGCACAAGCCAATTGGTCTACGTGGTCTAACATCTGACACGTCAACTGCTGACTGTGTATGATAGCTTGCCATGTGGCATCATCTAATTTGCAACGTGGACTGACAGCTCTAACAGCTGATGATGTGGACTGCCACATCATCAGCATCAAACTCCAATCGGATTGACTCTGTTCTCTTTAACGTGTTGATTTGGCCCTAGACTCGACCCGACTCGATCTCACTCATTCCTCAACTATTTTCGACCATTTTTCTTCCTACATGCTCGCAATGATCCCAGTAACAATTCTATGGACTCAAAATCGATAAAATGGGTCTATAAATCACCTATCAAGCTTGGTTATTTTTGAGCAACATTCTACCTCAATTTCCAGCTAATTCCATCAACCAAAATCCTTCCTTTTGAACCCAATGTGCTCGTCTAGTCCCTCTGGATTTTCTAGCCATCGTCCTCTTCATCTGGTCTCACTCTGTCACTTTTTCTTTCACATAAATGGCAAAGGGTGATGGAATGGTGAGTTTTGGGAGTGTTTTTGGGTTTCGGGTGTAATAGAAAAACAAAGATGAAGATGATACATAAATCCAATGTTTAGGGGCCTTGGCCAATTAGATGAGTGACACTTGTCACTTCACTCATCAATTGGTCCAATTCAGATATTTTGACCAATCTCAAACTGCCAATTGTACACTCCTCGTAATGCATGAATAGTACCTAATTTCTTCTGTGACCCATAACTTTCCCATCGGACGTTCGATTTCCACGTGACGCCTGTCTACACACTCATGATGTCTCGATCTACGTAATGAGCCTTGGTCAAAGTCTACATAGTGTCTTGGGTTAAAAGTCAACGTTTTTCCCAAACTAGGGGCAAAATAGTTATTTTACATTAATTTTTCGAATTTACACGTTATTAAAAGTCCGGGTTGTTACAATCTATCCACCTTACAAATTTCATCCCCGAAATTCACTCAAATAAATGTGGATATTGTTCTTGGATCAGGGCTTTGGGCTCCCAAGTGGCCTCTTCCACGTCGTAATTCCTCCATAATACTTTTACCATGGGAATGGTCTTATTTCACAAGACCTACTTCCAATCTAGTATCTGTACTGGTTGTTCCTCGAAACTCAAATCTGTCCTTAGTTCCAATGTTTGTTCTTCCAAAACATGTGATTCCTCATGCACGTACTTACGAAGCATCTAATGGTCCTCTCAAATTTTCCATCCATTTGAGGATGAAAAGTAGTGTTGAAATGCAGCCACATACCAAGGCCTCTATGCAAACTATGCCAAAATCTCGATTTTGGCGTCCTATGCAACCTGATGATCTCATCAACAAACAACCAAGCTAACCAATTCGGTTTGAAGGTTTCGTGCCCTGGCAAGAAATGAGTTGACTTCGTAGGTTTGTCCAAAAACACCCAGACTCCATCAAAATCGATGTTTCTTAGGCAACTTAAACACAAAGTCCATGGTGATGTGATCCCATTTCCACTCAGGGATCGAAAGTGGTTGCAAAGATCCATACGGTCTATGCCATTTAGACTTTACCTACTGACAAGTCAAACATCTATAAACATACTTTACAATCTCTCTCTTTATGCCAGTCCACCAGTAATACCCTCTGAGTGTACGATACATCTTTGTTTCTCATGGATGCATCCCATATACTGAATTGTGGGCTTCCTCTAGTATCTTGGTCCTCAACTCTGCATCTACTGGCAGACACAATCGAGCCTATTTCAGTAATGCACCGTCATCCCTGACAGTAAAATCCTGCTGGTCACCTGCATCAACTTCCATCCTCACAAGGTAGGATCTTGAAGTTGAGACGTAATAATTCGATCAAATAGGATGGGTCTCACAAGGAAGTTAGCCAACAAAGCTCCCCTCCCCCATCCACTTCGAGCATAATTCCAGCTTTTCAGAGTTCTACTAACAAAGGAAAATGCACCATCCTCAGATGAGCCACTAAACCCACAGACTTCCTGCTCAAAGCGTCTGCCACCATATTTGCCTTCCTAGGATGATACTCGATGGTGCAATCATAAACCTTGATGAGTTCTAACCATCGTCTCTGTCTCATATTCAGTTCCTTTTGAGTGAACAGGTGCTTCTGCCTCTTATGGTCTATGAAACTCCTACACGTTTCCCCGTATAGATAGTGTCTCCAAATATCCAGAGCATGTACCATTCCCACTAGTTCTAGATCATGGGTAGGGTATTTCAACTCATGTGGCTTCAACTGTCGAGAGGCATAGGTGATGACTCTCCCGTGTTGCATCAACATGCAACCCAATCCCTGCAACGAAGCATCAATGTACACCTCAAACTCCCCATTTTAGTCTGGAAGAGCTAAAACTGGTGCAGAAGTCAACCGTCTCTTTAACTCCCAAAAGCACTATTTGCAACATTCATTTCAAACGACCATTTCCTAGTTAAATAGGTTAATGGAGCAGCCATGGTAGAGAAACCCTTTACGAAACGTCTATAGTATCTAGCCAACCTTACTAAACTGCGGACTAGGGGTCCACACTAATCCCCTCAGCTGAAATCACATGGCCTAAGAAACCTATATTGTTCAGCCAACATTGACACTTGGTTAGCTTAGCATACAACTAATTCGTTCTCAGTCAGTTTAGCACCAATCTCAAATACTTCTCGTGCACTCTAGCACACTTTGAGTATACCACGATATCATCGATAAATACTATCACAAATCGATCTAGGTATGATCAAAACACTCGGTTCACCAGATCCATAAATGCAGCTGGTGCATTCGTCAACCCAAATGGCATTACTAGAAACTCGTAATGGCCATATCTCGTCTGGAAAACAGTCTTCGAAACATCTTCCTCGACAACCTCAACTGATGGTATCTCGATCGAAGGTCAATCATCAAAAAGTACTTAGCCCCACTCAACTGGTCGAACAGGTCATCTATTTGGGGTAAAGGATTACTTATTTCTCACCTTTACTTTGTTGAGTTGTTGGTAATCTATACATAATCATAGACTACCATCCATCTTTCTTACAAATAACACTGGAGCTCCCCAAGGCGATGCACTAGGTCGAATAAATCCCATATCCACCAACTTCTGTAACTGAACCTTCAGTTCCCTCAACTCGGCCGGTGTCATACGATACAGTGCTTATGATATAGGTCTCGTACATGGCAGAAGCTCGATGGTGAACTCAATCTCTTGGTATGATGGTCGTCCAAGCAGATCCGCCAAGAATACATATGGAAATTCTGGCACCACTAGTATGTAACGACCCATCCTGAATTTCGGGATTAGATTAGTGACTAATGGAGGATTAGTGAGATCAATCGTTGATTAGTTGAGCGAAATCGAACGAAGGGTGTAAAATGACCATTTTGCCACTGGAATTGGGAAAAATGTTGACTTTTGACTTGGGGAGTCAAACATACGAGGACCGATGACCGTGACGTTGATCGGGACATCACGAGTCTGTAGACAGGCGGCACGTAAAAATTGGACGTCGAACGAGGAAGTTATTGTCACGGAAAGTGAAATTGGACTATTCATGCATTCGGAGGCATAAATTATATGGCTAAATCTAATTGGGGGATTAGTTAATTGGGGGGCCCTTGGATGAGTGACAAGTGTCACTCATCCCATTTGTGGCTTCCCTAAAAAGTGGATCTAGCCTAGGATTGGGTGATTAATTAGGATTAAAATATTCATTTAATTATTATATTAGTATTTTATATTTTCCTCTGATATTTCTCTCTCCCTCCCCCGCCAGTCAGCCTTCATCTTCACATTGTTTTCTTCAAACCGTAAAACCCACACAAAGATATACCACATCAACCTTCACAACCCTTGATCTATGGGGGATAGGGTGAACAGAAGAGTGAGAGAGGGAGATGTGGTGAGCACGGCGGTGCTAACGGAATGGATGGCGGTGTAAGGTTGCTAGCAACTCGACACGATGTGGTTTTTGGTCAAAAATCGAAAGCTAGGTTTTAGGGCTTATGGATCGTTTTAGGGGACTGGCCCATGTTCTTAGGACTCAGACAAGTCGATTCGGACCGATTTCAAGGGCTATGGTGGCTGGAGACAATGGGGAGGGGCAGTTGCAAGAGGTTGGTTGCTGTTCCTCTTTGAATGGGTATGGTATCGATCCTTTTTCTCGATTTTAAAATGATAGATCTGTAGGGATGGATGAGATGAGGACATAGGAATAAATAGGGAGGAGAATGGTGGCCAAAGTTGAGAGAACTGGTCGGTTCGGTTCACCGGTTCGGCTGTACCGGGCTGAACCAGAGAACCCAATCCACTCGAGGTTGATGATGCACTGTTCACCGCGCGTGAATTTCACGCGCAGCCGATTGAGCGGCACGTGGGGCCTTGTCCCTGGTCACGGTCAACATAAGTTTTTATTGTATCGTTGTAACAAAAATTTTGGGACTAGTTTCGTCTCGATCAGACATCATTTCGATATAGTCCGGGATGTCCGAAGGTTTAGGATCGAGTTTCAAAATATTTAAAAATTTGAGAAAATTACGGGGCTTTATTGAGAGGTTAATAAAGTAATTAGTAACCCTCTAGTATGATTTTGACAAGTTTGGGAGTTTCGGTGATGGTTATTAGCCCGGGAAGGCGTATGGCACACATATCGAGGCAGCATTTAGGACGGTCTGTGAGTGGACCTTGATTTCTAAACTGTGACGCATGCTTATGTTTTATATGTTTTACATATGTGATTTTTATGATGATGATTTGGATACTCGTAAATTACATGATTACACGTATTTCGAGGTGATTTATGTATTTGCATGTATATCGAGGTTTAGGGTTTTACACTGATTATAGTTCTTATGGTTTCAGTAACGGTTTAATGAAATGGTTTGGGATTTGAAAAGGTAAGCTCGGGCATGAGACCCATTTGTTTTAAAAACCCTCGGACTCGAAGTCCATTTTAGTTACATTATCGGGCTAGAGGCCCAATTGGTTCGTGGACTGATTTCAGATTTGGAAATATGGAATCAGGAATGAGACCAATTTGATTTACGAACTCTCGGACTTGGAGTCCATTTGATTTAATAAGGCATTGGGCTGGAGGCCCAGTTTGTTTACGAAATCGGGCTTGAGGCTCAGTTGGTTTACGAAATCGGGCTTGAGATCCAATTGGTTTACATGATTGGGCTTTAGTCCCAATTGGTTATGATATCAGGTATGAGACCCATTTATAGTTTATAAAGGTGATTTCGGGTTCAGAGACCCTAAATGGATTTCTGGTTTCATGACAGTGTATGGGGACCGGGCATGGATCCTTTGAAATGTTTGAAAGGTTTGGAGAATGATTTTGAAATGGTTTTTCATATGCCATCTTTGTATTTATGGATTATCTCCTCCTGGGAGTGTCGTTGGCCTGGGTGGACACCGGAGTAGTCACGGAGCACTAATTGAGTGGAGTTTCCCCTGTGGGGTACCTTACTCTCAGGAAGGCATTTATGGATTATAACCCATAGTGAGGGTAATTGATCTACGGACATCGACCTGGGTGGACCTAGGGAGACTTGGGATTTGAGACTGTCAGGACCCGTCCCAATCCCCCTGGGATTAATGCGGGATGACCCTGATCCCGTCTGACACGTAGTGTCAGATAAGGGAAAATTCCGTTATTAGCCCGCTCGGGCCTTTAGAGTATGCTAGGATCCGGAGGAGGTATGTGATGTCTCGGTCTCTACTACAGCCTGTATCCACTATCAACTTGAAAGGTAGTCAAAACATTAAAAGCTGTGAGTGGAAAAACAATAATTTATAAAAACATTTATCGAAAGACATTTGTACCCTTCACTAAAAAGTATGCATGCATTCAAAGACCATTTATCCAAAAGAACCATATGTGGGAACTATACCCAAAACCATAACCGAAACCAACCATACGGGCCACAGCCCAAAACCTGTACACAACACACAACATAGAACATATATACATATAAATCATGCTACCAATCCTGTCATGGTTTCTAAAACTACGCACGTGCTACCCGGGGTCTCAAGCCCAAGTCTCTCAGGGTCCACCCTGGTCAATGTCCGTTGATCAATGACCCTCCTTGAGGTTATAATCCAAGCCCTCCTGTGAGTAAGGTTCCCAACGGGGGCGACTCCACTAAGTTAGTGCTCCGTGACTACTCCGGGGTCCACCCAGGCCAACGACCCTCTCCGGAGGAGACATTCCAAATAAGGAAGGTATATGAATATATATATATATATATATATATATCGAAGACATTCATGCCCGATCCCCATAAACCGTCATGAGCCATAAAACCTTAAAAGGCTTCATGCTGGTCCACATAAACCGTCATGAACCTGGAAATCCATTTAGGGTCCCCGACCGGAAAACATAAACGTAAAGTAACTAGGTCTCGTGCCAGAACACATAACTCAACTGGGCATCGTGCCCGATATCTCAGGGTCAGTCACGACTCCGATCGTAGTGATGCGTGCAACCATCTATCCAGGACCGCCCTCAATCCTGGTATGTCACCGTGAACGAATCAACCGATGCGACCACCGCTAGATCATGG
The DNA here is from genome assembly GCA_032719365.1 of Prinsepia uniflora. Classification (NCBI taxonomy): domain Eukaryota; kingdom Viridiplantae; phylum Streptophyta; class Magnoliopsida; order Rosales; family Rosaceae; genus Prinsepia; species Prinsepia uniflora. Next base: position 40,511,047 of record CM064865.1, on the reverse strand, counting down.
AGCACTCATCACCGATCGATATCCTGAACTATCAGCGCTCCGAAGTTGAGCCTCCGTTGGATGCCCGACAAAAAATCGTGCATCGTGACCTCTCCGGAAAGAACATTTCCCAGTTCGGAGGTGAGCGTTGTATCGTCTGTCGCCGTGTACATAGCACTCGCTGCGACCACCATTCGGATTCGTAGGTCATCAATAGGGTCATATGCCCGAGACCAAACCAAATGGGTCTCACGCCCGAGTTTATCCTTTTTAAATCCAAAACCATTTCATTTAAACCAACGAAGAAAGTACAAACCCATATAGGCGCCATATAAGGCCAAAACCTGGAAATATGTGCCAATACGTAACCACACACAAATGCACTCATGGCATCACCAAACTAGTATTAAAACATATAATAAACATTTATGCATTCATCAATTTAGAAAACAAGGTCCACTCACAGACCGTCCGAGCCTGCCTCGATACGCGTGCAATACGACTCTCCCAAGCCAATCACCATCACCGGGACTCCCAAACCTGTCCAAATTGTAATAGATGGTTACTAATACCTTATTAACCTCTCAATAAAGCCCCGTAATTTTTACAAATTTTGAAGTATTTTAAACTCGTTCCTAAACCTTCGGACACCCCGAAACCTATCGAAACGATGTCTGATCGACAAGAAAACAGTACCAAAATGTTCGTTAAATCGAAAGGATTAAATTACATGTTGGAACCTTCCCCAGAAAGTGGGCCACACACCCACATACGCCAGCGTGGGAGCCACATGCCACTATTCAATCACGAGCAAGCTTCGGTTAGACCAGTCCGTACCGGCCAGCTCAGGTCAACCTGCAAATTCGGTTTGCCTGGACCAGCGTGAACGGTCCAAGGCCCTCCACTGTTAATTTTTCGTCCAATTTCTTCCTAATTGATTCCATTCTACCTATTTTGATCCTAGGAACCTAAACATATAAACTAAAACACCTAAAACCCACTGAATCCGTACAGTACAAAACCTCCCTCACAGTTCAACATTTTCAAAAACTCCCCAGGGCTTCCTCAGCTGTGAACCACCACCAAAACCTTCTTATCACTCCCCTAGAAACCTAAATAACTCATTACAATCACCTAAAACCGTCCATAATATCACAAATCAAAAATAAAGGAAAAATGGCCAAACCGATACCTTTGTCGGGTTTTCTCCTCAACGCCGTCGTCCATGGCTGTTCAGGCCTCCTTGAAGCCACCCGCAGTCCTCAGCCACTCTCTGCCTCATCTTCAGGTTGAACCAAGTGAAGGGGGAAGAGATTGGGGTGTGGTCATGGTCGATGGCATTTGGTGAGATCGGGAGAAATGGATGGAATGAGGAAATGGGGATATGCATGTATGTAACAGACTGGGCAATGGTGGGTGACACTTGTCACTCATCCATTAGGCCAATTTAAAATATCTGGGGCCCACCTAATGCTAAAAGGCATTCGTCTAGTAAAACATGCAATAGTGCCCAGAAACTTCCGTGAACCGTAATTTCTCCGTTGAACGTTCGATTTCGGTGTGCTGCCTTTCTATGAATTCGTATTGACTCGATCTACGTAACGGTCCTTGGCCGTCGGCCATTGGACATCCCAGTCAAAAGTCAACTATTTGCCTCCTTTCAACAAAATTACCAAAATACCCATGAACTTCCGAACGTCATAACTTCTTTCTCGAATGTCGGAATCGAACGTGCCAATTGTCTATGAACGCATGACGTCCCGAACTACGTCACAGTCATCAAACAAAGTCCATTTGACCGCCTGAACGAAAAGTCTACATTTTACCCACGACTAGGGGCAAAACGGTCATTTTGCATCGTTTGTTCGATTTCGCCCAACTAATCACGGATTAACCTCACTAATCATGATTAGCCACGAATCTTATCCTGGAATTCGGGACAGGTCGTTACAACAGTCCCTCCTTAATTAATTTCATCTTCGAAATTCCAAACGATCTTCGCTCCTTAATTAATTTCGTCCTCGCGTCAATTAATTTCCTCTACTCCTAGCTTAGCATAATCAGCAAGGCAATTCACCCTTACTGATTACTAGACCTCAGTCACTCTCCTCAAGGTCGCCACAATCACCCGTCACAACAGTCCATACTTCATTGTTACATGAGAAATAATCATCTCATATTTGACCCACAACCTTGGTGTTCAGTTCTTACACCCTCTTTGAACACTTAGCTGTCGAATCACTCCTCGTCATCCCACCTAAGGAAGAATCAAGGAGAATCCAAGATGATGACATCAAAGTTCATTCAATGTCATCCTCCGACACCCTACATCATCTGCTAAAGAGCAGAAAACGAGAAATCTCTTTCACTTACTTCTAAGTCGAAAGCAGTTTTAACCATGTTGGCAACATACTCAACTGGTTCTATTCTTGAGCTAGAAGTCCTTCTCTTCGACCTTTCTGACAAACGATGACTGTCGGTAACTACTATAATGACCCATTATATTTCTCACAATCAAATTTCTCCTCACACAAGTCTACCCGAAACTCAGGAGGTATGGTCAACCGCAGTCATCCACCACCAATCTGAAATGGACTCTTAAGTCCTCAGCTCATCCGAACACCATCCACGTGTCCGAGGCCAGCCTAATTCACTACCAAGTACGCCTATCGATTTACATCATTTCTGTAGGTATCATTCTGAGTGGAATTCACGCGACTCAAGTTTCACTATCTGTGATCCACTCCCAGACCACAGATACCGAACATATGCCTATCTTGATGGAGTCACATCCCGACTCGTGACTCATCGTCATCACCATCACCGGCATCAGCACCAACACCAATACTAACACCAGCACCAGCACACTAGCATCAGCATCAGCATCTAGTGTGCGAAACAGACAACCCTGAATCTCCGCTCATACCGAGCGACGACCTCGTACCTCTGCTCAAATTGGAGTAACTCTGCCTCCCTCGTACCCAACAACTCTGGGTACCATCACCCTGAAAACTTATACGAGAAAAGGAAACGTCCACTGAACGTCCCCGATTCCCAACAATCGTAACTACAACCATTCTCGGTCGTAGTGCCTACCATAGACTTGTACAGACCTAACTACCAGACATCGCTATTGAGACTCTGCATCCAACATAATCAATCGCACGTACTACTTCTCCTTATCCCCACTCTGGGATTCCATCGACAAGTACCAACCCTAGTAACCTGCCCAACCAATCTCTAACCAGTCGTAACTCGACTAAACCAATGTCGTCTACAAGGTCATCCATAAACTTAGTTGCCCAACCATCCATCACAACTAAGTAGCATGAAAACCAACTAGGTCTAACCTGTAACAACCCGTCCTGGGAGCCGGGGATTAGTAGACTGATTAAGGTGTGATTAGTGAGGTTAAGCGGCGGTCCCGATAGGTCCGTAAGTGTAGAATGACGATTTTTCCCCTAGTTCGGGCAAAAACGTTGACTTTAGTTTGGGAGGTCCGATGGACTTTGACTAGTGACCAGGACGTAGTTTAGGACGTCACGAATCCATAGGCAGGTGGCACGCCTGATTCCGACATCCGAGGAGGAAGTTGTGATGTTCGGAAGGTTGAGGGCATAATCGTAATTTGAGTAAATTAGGGGGAATAGTTGACTTTTTGTAGAATCGAGTTTTGGTACGTTGACCTAGGATGCTTAGATAGTTCTTGTCATCCTGAGTTCGATGACAGGCGGCACGTATTCATCGGACTTACGAGGTGTGAGATATGGGTCTAGGAAGTTAGTGGAAAAACCGTAAAAATAAGTTAAAAAGAAGGGTAATTTGGTCTTTCTGCACATTGGGATTTTTGCACAGAGAAAGGAAATGAACGGCTGAGATTGGGCCGTGTGGGAGTGTGTGGAGTGGATTGTGACATGTGGCATGTGTGTAGAGGATTCTGGTGGAATCCTGTGCATACACGGCCCATATAATTGGGGTGCAGCCGTGCCCATGATCTTGTGTGTACACAGAGAGAAACAGAAAACAGAGGGAGATTTTGAGGGCAAATTGAAGGCTGATTGTGGTGGTTGCTGAGTTCTGGTGAGTGAGTGAGGGACGGGAGATCGAGGGGAAGCTGGTGAGGTGGTTAAGAGGTGCAGCGGGGGTGTGTGTGTGAGGTGTGAGCCACGGGAACCAGGGAGGAACTCTGGGAGAAAAATAGAGAAGTTGGGTGGTGGTGCAGCCGTGATCGATCACTCGAGGTCAAGGGAAGTGCTCAGAGGACGGAGGAAGACAGGAGGAGCTACTACCTCACGGCTGAGCTCACGGCGGCGACAAGAGGCAGGTAATTTCCTCTTCCCCATTTCAATACTCTGTTTTCCCGTTGAGGTTCAACGTGAAAGTCGTGAGGTTGGGCTTAGAGTCGAGAGGAATGGAGGTCAGGGTGAGGCTCAGGAGGGTCCTAGGCGTCGACTAGGATGGTCGCCGTGACGGGGTGTACACGGCGGAGCTCAGACGACGGCAGGCACTCTGGTGCTCTGTTTTGCCGTGATGTTCGAACCCAAAGTCATCGAGTATGGGGCTGAGTCGAAGATCTAGGAGGGTTGGTTTAGGTTCAGTGAGGTCCAGGGAAGAGTTTGTTGAAGCCACCGTGAAGGGAGGTGAGCTGGGTGGCTGGATCGTGAAACAGGGGGAGTTTGGCCGTCTGGTTTCGAGCTTCAGTCGACGGGCTAGGGACAGTGTCGAGGTGAATGGAGTTGGGGAAGCAGTAGGGTTGGCCTGGACGATGCTGTTGGTGAAGAAAGGAGCCGTTTTGGTGGACGGAAGAAGGAGAACCGTGCACGCCGGTCTGAGTTGCAGACCACTGTGCCGAACCGGGTTCGTCTGAGGAAGACGGTGCACTGTAGCAGGCGCGTGAGGGCCACGCGCAGCCACTTTGGGCGGCGCGTGGGGGCGCGTGCGGCAGCGATGGAGAAAATGGTCAACATGGTTTTTGGTCTAGGAGTTCTGGTGGGTTCAATGGAGTTGGTTTCGGGTCAATCGGAAGTCGTTTGAGTTTAGTTCCGTGAGGGTGAAAGTTTAAGGTTCCGGGTTTTACGTTTTCGATTCGGGGAATTTTTGAAGAAATTTAGGTGAACTTTCGTGAACGTGTTAGTGACGTAATTTGATGATTGTGAACAGGATCGGGATTTCCCGAGGAAGCCGAGGAACGGGCTGGACGTTCGGGACGCGAGTAGGGCTCAGTACTGTGAGTGGACCCTTTCCTTAAACTCGAACATGCATAACTATTTGTTTTATATATTTAATTTAATGATTGTTGGATTTATAATGTGATTCTACATAATTGCACGTTTTTTTTGAGAAAATACGGTCTTTGGCACGTTATACGGTAAAAGGTTGATTTCTGATTATAATGTTATAGTTTTGGGATTTCAATTAGTAAATGATTTCTAATGATTATAAATGGATTTTGGAACATGATTTTGAACAAGGGTTGGTTTTGAAATCGAAATTGACAATTGGATTTTGGTGAAAGGTTGAAAAGTGATATTCCGGATTTGGGTTCGGAATGACGGTTTTGGATGCCGGAAGGGCTTCGAACCGGGGTTTCGAATTCGAGTTTGGCAATAGATTTCGAATTGGTTGTACACTGGATATGGATTGGATTTGCTGGATCTGGATATTGGGTTTAAAGACCCGGATATATGTGACGGGGGACCGGCCGGATTGGGTTTAAAGACCCGGATTGAGTTTAAAGACTCGGGAGTTTAAAGACTCGGATATATTGATTTCCCCCGTAGGCCTTGAGTTTAAAGACTCGGGAGTTTAAAGACTCGGATATGATTAAGGCCTGGATTGAGTTTAAAGACTCGGATAGGTCCAGCAGGTTTGATCAGAAAATGATGATTTCATGTTTATGATTTATGATACGGTTTGAGAATTCACATGCTCTGGTTTTTCTAACTGTTTATAGTGTTTCTGTTTCTTATGATGTTTTGTGAGAATTGAGTTAGACCTGTGTTCTTAACTGTTGGTTCTACATGTGGTTTTCAAAACGGAGGGTTAAATTCAGTTTTCTGATAAATGGTTTTAGAACTTTTCCTTGATTATGGTCCACTCACATTTTCTGTTTTAAATTGCCCTCCAGGTTGTGGAGCGAGTGCGGGGTCTTGACGTCGAGGCAGAGTCCGAGGCATAGATGTGATGGATCCTGGAATAGTTTAAAGTCTTCCGTGTGCGTGTACTTTCTTGGTTTTTCTTTTCCTTGTATTTTCGTACTATGCTCTGTAAACGATAACTTCGGGATATTTGGTTTACGTACTCCTGCGTCTGACTGGGTTTGAGTGAGTGTTACTTGGGTGTTGTGTCGGGGAGTCGGACAGGAGCGGGATTTACCTCGGGTTTCGGGGTGAAACCGGGGTGGGTCCTGACATAACCGATAAGTACAACTCCCACTGCAGAGTGCAGTACCATCACTAAAGCTGACAGGACTAGACCGACCGACGTTCTCGACTCCAAAAAGTCGTCAAAGTCAACCCACTCGCCAACTCACATTTTTTAACCATACACCCTACCTTAGGGTTCCACGATCACTACCTACAGTTCCTCTGAACCCAACTTCAGAAGATAGTATAATCCACAATCTGACTGACCCCGCAGTCCCGACATCGTAAGGACGTCAATCCAATCCTACCATCAGTTTAACTAGGTTTCCTTAAACCTGACTACTCCAAGTAGCATAGCCACCTAACTCAACAAAATCCGACCATCTAATGGTCACAACTCCGAACATCGTCACATCTATCCTACCACAACATGAGCGACGATCCCAACTAACTGTCTCACGATCAAAACTCTAACGTACTGTTACGTTCATCCCTACGTAGGGTCCCACACTGTCAACCATGACAGAACTATGGCAACCTCGGCATCAAGTGCCGAACCCAAAACGATCTACGATTTAATCCTACTAACTATCAGGTTGATGACGAACTGTAGCACATAGAGACATCACATCCTCGACTTACGTGAAACTCCAAGTGCTACATGGTTGCTCGAATAGAGACAACCTCGCTCTGATACCACTTGTCAGTATCAGAGCGTCCTGAGTATCTTACGAGCAAACCTATGCTCTGATACCACCTGTCAGGACCCGTCCCAATCCCCCCGGGATTAATGTAGGACGACCATGATCCCGTCTGACACGTAGTGTCAGACAAGGAAAAATTCTGTCATTAGCCCGCTCGGGCCCTCAGACTACGCCAGGATCCGGAGGAGGTATGTGATGTCTCGGTCACTACTATAGCCCATATCCACTGTCAACCTGAAGGGCAGTAAAAACATTAAAAGTCGTGAGTGGACAAAACAATAATTTATAAAAAAATTTATCGAAAGACATTTGTACCCTTCAATAAAAAGCATGCATGCATTCGAAAACCATTTATCCAAACGAACCATATGTGGGAACTAAGCCCAAAACCATAACCGAAACCAACCATATGGCCAACAGCCAAAACCTGTACACATCACACAACATAGAACATATATACATATAAATCATGCGACCAATCCTGTCACAGTTTCTAACGCTACACGCGTGCTACCTGGGGTCTCAAGCCCAAGTCTGTCAGGGTCCACCCAGGTCAATGTACGTAGATCAATGACCCTCCCTGAGGTTATAGTCCAAGTCCTCTTGAGAGTAAGGAACCCAACGGGGGCGACTCCACTCACTTAGTGCTCTGTGACTACTCTGAGGTCCACCCAGGCCAACGACCCTCCCTGGCGGAGACATTCCAAATAAGGAAGGTATATGAATATATATATATATCGAAAACATTCATTCCCGGTCCCCATAAACCGTCATGAGCCATAAAACTCTTAAAGGGTTCATGCCGGTCCACATAACAGTCATGAACCTGGAAATCCATTTAGGGTCCCCGACCCGAAAACATAAACGTAAAGTAACTGGGTCTCGTGCCCGAACACATGACTCAATTAGGCATCGTGCGCAATATCTCATGGTCAGTCACGACTCCGATCATAGTGATGCGTGCAACCATCCATCCAGGACCGCCCTCAATCCTTGTATGTTGCCGTGAACGAAACAACCGACGCGACCACCGCTAGATCATGGAGCGCTCATCACCGATCGATATCCTGAACCGTCAGCACTCCGAAGTCGAGCCTCTGTCAGATTACCAACAAAAAATCGTGCATCGTGACCTCTCCGGAAGGTACTTATCCCAGTCCAGAGGTGAGCGTCGTATCGTCTGTCGCCGTGAACATAGCACCCGCCACGATCACCATTCAGACCCGTAGGTCATCAATAGGGTCATATGCCCGAGACCAAACCAAATGGGTCTCATGCCCGAGTTTATCCTTTTTAAATCCAAAACCATTTCATTTAAACCATCAAAGAAAGTACAAACCCCTATAGGCGCCGTATAAGGTCGAAACCTCGAAATACGTGCCAATACGTAACCACACACAAATGCACTCATGGCATCACCAAACAAGTATTAAAACATATAATAAACATTTATGCATGCATCAATTTAGAATACAAGGTCCACTCATAAACCGTCTGAGCTGCTGCCTCGATACCCGTGCCATACGGCTCTCTAGAGCTAATTACCATCACCGGGACTCCCAAACCTGTCCAAATTGTAATAAAGGGATACTAACTAACTTATTAACCTCTCACTAAAGCCCCATAATTTTCCCAAATTTTAAAGTATTTTTAAACTCGATCCTAAACCTTCGGACACCCTCAAACCTATCGAAACGATGTCTGATCGACACGAAACCAGTCCCAAAATGTTCGTTACATCGAAAGGATGAAATTATATGTTGGAACCTTCCACAGAAATTGGGCCACACACCCACACGCCCCGACCAAAGCCCCTGCGCGTGGGAGCCACGTGCCACTATTCAATCACCAGCAAGCTTTGGCCAGACCTGTCCGAACCGGCCATCCCGGTTCAACCTGCAAACCCGGTCTGCCTGGACCGGCGTGACCGGTCCAAGGCCCTCCACTCTTCATTTTTAATCCAATTTCTTCCTAATTGCTTCCATTCTACCGATTTTGATCCTAGGAACCTAAACATATAAACTAAAACGCCTAAAACCCATTGTATCCTACCGATTCAAAACCTCCCTCACGGTTCAACATTATCAAAAACACCACAGGGCTTCCTTAGCCATGAACCACCACCAAAACCTTCTTATCACTCCCTTAGAAACCTAAATAACTCATTACAATCACCTAAAACCGTCCATAATATAAAAAATCGAAAATAAAGGAAAAATGGCCAAACCGATACCTTTGTCGGGTTTTCTCTTCCACGTCGCCTTCCACGGCGTTTCAGGCCTCCTTGCAGCCACCCTCAGTCCTCAGCCACTCTCTGCCTCATCCTCAGGTTGAACCAAGTGAAGGGGGAAGAGATTGGGGTGTGGTCATGGTCGATGGCATTTGGTGAGATTGGGAGAAATGGATAGAATGAGGAAATGGGGATATGCATGTATGTAACATACTAGGAAATGGATGGGTGACACTTGTCACTCATACATTGGGCGAATTTAAAATATATGGGGCCCACCTAATGGCAAAAGGCATTCGTTTCGTAAAACGTGCAATAGTGCCCCGAAAATTCCATGAACCGTAACTGCTTTGTCGAACCTCCGATTTCGGCGTGCCGCCTATCTATGAATTCGTATCGACTCGATCTACATAACGATCCTCGGCCCTCAGCCATTGGACCTCCCAGTAAAAAGTCAACTATTTGCCTCCTTTCAACCAAATTACCAAAATACCCATGAACTTCCGAACGTCATAACTTCTTCCTCGAATGTTGAAATCGAATGTGCCAATTATCTATAAATTGTGACGTCTCAAACTACGTCACAGTCATCGGCCAAAGTCCATTTGACCGCCTGAACGAAAAGTCACGTTTTACCAACGACCCAGGGGCAAAACGGTCATTTTGCATCGTTCGTTCGATTACGCCCAACTAATCATAGATTAACCTCACTAATCATGATTAGTCACTAATCTAATCCAGAAATTTGGGACAGGTCATTACTGAGACCCCGGGTAGCACACGCGTAGCTTTGGAAACTGTGACAAGATTGGTTATATGATATTTGGTAAACATGGTTTGTTGGATTTATGAAATGGTAATTGGATTTCAGAAATGATATTTCTATGTTTTATGGATTTGGGCAAATGACCATATACTCGGATTTACGGTTTTGGGCTGAGTTCCCACATATGGTTGATATGTTATGAATTGGTGTAAATGGATTTGGGTAGGGGCCCGTATGATTTGGATTTACGAAATTTGGGGTTGAGACCCTAATAATGGTTATTTGAATATATGGATTGATAAATAGTTTTTCGTATGCATGCATGCTTTTTACTGAAAGGCATACATGTATTTTTATGAAATGAGTTTTTATTAAACTATTTATTTTTGTCCACTCACAGCTTTTGATGTTTTTCATGCCCTTCAGGTTGATCACGGATGCGTGCTGTAGCAGAGATCGAGACATCACAATCCTCCACCGGATCCTGGCGTCCTCTAGAAGCTGGTCGGGATGAAGGTTTTGAATTATCCCTTGTCTGACACTTCTTGTCAGACAGGAGCATGACACATCCCGCGTTAGTCCCGAGGGGATTGGGATGGGTCGTGACATAATATGTCTCTTGATAGCCTTTCCTTAGTAACTTTTCCGCTGTCAATGGTGATATCACTCCGGAGGGTAACACCATCTGGTCCCCTTGGAAAGTAGTATCTGGTAGTCCAGGGATTCAGAAGGTCACCCTCTTATCAAAACACTCAATAGAGGTATGGTGATAAGTTAGCCAATCCATCCCGAGGATGACATCAATTGGTGTAGGTCCAGAAGTATAAAGTCTGCTACCAAATCTACATCTCCTATCCTTATTGGACATTCTCTCAATGCCTGATTCACAATGTACACATCCCCAATCGGTTTACCTACCCTCATATTGAAATCAAGTCCAGATACCTCTCTATCCAATAACAATGCACAACTCCATGATATAAATGAATGCGTGGCTCCAAGGTCTATCAAAATGCATGCGTCATGCTCTAAAATAGTGAGTGCACCTGTCACCCCTCTCGGGGCTGCTTTGGCCTCCTACTGAGTAATTTCGAACACTCTGGTCAGTGGTCCCTACGACCAACCACATCCTCGCGATCCTCAAAATCCACCTTAAGCTCCTACATAGCCTCTATCACCCATCGCGTCTGAACTTGTGGCTATGCTCTGTTCCAGCCATGCTGCACTCCGACCAATACCACTGCCACTGGTAATCTGTGGGAACTCTCTCATAAAATGGCTAGGCTCTCTGCATACATAACAGGTCAGCATCCTCGGTCTACCCATAGATCCCACTGAAGTACCACTCATCTGAAAAGGTTGCGGTGCTCTTTAGCCAAATCTGTGAGTACCGCTGTGCCTGCCAAACCGTTCGCTGTTAGATGAGGATGAGGGTCTACTGAAACAACCTCCCTTCGGAGCTCTCTAGCTCGAAGGTCCAGAGTATGAACGCTCTGGGTGTTGTCCATCACTAGAAAATGGCCTCCTGTTGTCACCATAGCATGGATCTCTCCTCGCAGGCCCATCTCGAATTGGCGACACTTGTCGGCCTTAGTACTCACGAATTCCGAAGCAAAGCGAGACAATCTCTGGAAGCTCTGCTCGTACTCTGCCACTGTCATACTCCTTTGTCAGAGCTGCAAGAACTCTGCCTCCCTAGAGTCACGAAAAAAACGAGGGCAGTACTGCTCCATAAACCCCCTCTCTAAAGACCTCCTATGTCACCGTCTGGACATCCCAACCAGAACATCTCCACCGTGTACCACCACTGATGAGCATCACCATCCAACAATAATGTAGTCAGCATGACTCGATCCTCTAGAGGGCATCGCATCACTGCGAAGATCCGCTCGATCCGAATAATCCACCAGTGGGCATCTTCAGGGTCGGACCCACCGTTAAATGTAGTAGCCTCTAGCCATTGGGCTCTCTCAATGATAACACTCTCTAAATCTCTAGCGAGATCCTCATCAGACCGTGGAGCCTCTAGCCGAAGCATGTTTATCTATTAACAGGCATATATTAGTATGGCATATTAAGAAAGTCATTGTACAATGTACAGACCGCTATCGTAATGCTTTGATACCAAGATGAGAGGACCTGTCCCAATCCCATTGGGACTACAGTGGGACATGCCCTGATGTCGTCTAACAATGAAACTCAAGATACCGAAAATACCCTTTATGGGTTAAAATATAAACATACAGGGTACACTACCACATTTTAAACAAGGGATAAGTATATATTATACATAATTGAGCATATACACATATATATATATATATATATATGTCAGTAAACTCGGGTCTGACACCTTTTTGTTTTGGAAACCTTCGGACTCGAAGTCCATTTAGTTACATTCTCGGACGAGAGGCCCAATTGGTTCTTGAATCGATTTCGGATTTGGAAATATGGAATCGGGCACAAGACCCCTTTGATTTACGAACTCTTGGACTTGAAGTCCATTTGATTTAATGAGGCATCGGGTCGAAGGCCCAGTTGGTTTACGAATCGGGCTCGGAGCCCAGTTGATTTACGTATCGAGCTCGATGCCCATTTGGTTTACGAAATCGGGCACGAGGCCCAGTTGGTTTACGATTCGAGCGGGATACCCAATTTGTATGTGGATTTGGGATTAGGGCCCATTTATGTTTAATGATTGTGATTTCGGGCCGGGGACCCATAAATGGATTTATGGTTCATGACGGTTTATGGGGAACGACATGAACCCTTGAAAGGTTTTTATGGTTCATGACGGTTTGTGGGGACCGAGCATGAACCCTTGAAAGGTTTTGAGAATGTTTTCAAAAGGTTTTTCATATACCATCCTTATATATGGATTGTCTCCTCCGGGGAGGGTCGTTGGCCTGAGTGGACCCTAGAGTAGTCACGGAGCTGAGTGGAGTCGCCCCCGTTGGATTCCTTACTCTTAGAAAGGCTATGGATCATAACCCCCAGGGAGGGTCATTGATCTACGAACATTGACCTGGGTGGACCCTAGGGAGACTTGGGCTTTGAGACCCCAGATAGCACGCACGTAGCTCTAGATATCGTGACAGGTTTGGTTATATAATGTTTATGATAAACATGATTTCTTGGTTTTGTGAAATTATGTTTATGGTTGATAAATGGATTTGGACTGAGATCCCACATATATTTATTATGTTCTAGTTTTTTGTAAATGGATTTGGGCAAGGGCCCGTATGGATTTGGTTATTTAAACATATGTGGTTGGATAAATGGTTTTACTATGCATGCATTTTTTTTAGTGAAGGGCATAAAGGTATTTTATAAATGTGTTTTATGAACTTATTACTTTTCATCCACTCACAGTCTTTCTATTTTCAATGCCCTTCAGGTTGAATACGGTGCGGACTGTAGTAGAGACCGGGACATCACATACCTCCTCCAGATCCTGGCGTACTCTGGAAGCCTGCGGGCTAAAGGTTCAAATTTTCCCTGGTCTGACACTCCGTGTCAGACGGGATCAGGAACGTCCCTCGTTAATCCCGGGGGGATTGGGACGGGTCCTGACATCACCCATCATGAAATTGCACCAACCTTAACTCCCTTAACTTTGGAGTTCTAACTAAACCCAAAGTAGTGAGCTCCCAAAAGGCCTCGTTTAGATTAGAGTTGTGTAGCAGCCCACTCTATCTAATACAATATTGTCCCCTCTAGACTCACTAGCTGAACCAGCCCAGCCCTAAGGGTTTTGTTCCCGGGAGCTCACGGTGAAACTTCCTTGTGGGTCACCCATCATGGGATTTCACCAGCCTCCACTCGTTTAACTTTGGAGTTCCTCAGGACTCCAAAGCTAGTGAGCTCCCAGAAGGAATCGTGCTAGATTGGTGTGTGCCTACACCTTTAAGGCACACCTTTATTCCCCTCCCAGACCATTCCCCTTCACAGGAATGTGGGATTGTTCACCGCTCCCTCCAGGAAAAGGGTCTTACAATCCACCCACCTTAGGGCCCAGCGTCCTCGCTGGCACACTTCCCAGTCGGGGTTTAACTCTGATACCATTCTGTTAGGACCCGACCCTCCTCGGTTAGCACCCGACTCAACTAGCACAATATTGTCAGCATTGGGCCTCCGTGCCCTTCCTCTCACGGTTTTGACTTCAGGAGCTCACGGTGCAACTTACTAGGGGATCACCCATCATGAAATTGCACCAACCTCAACTCGTTGAACTTTGGAGTTCCAACTGAATCTAAAGCCAGTGAGCTCCCAAAAGGCCTCGTTTAGATCAGAGTTACGCAGCAACCCACTCTTTCTAAAATGATATTGTCCCCTCTATACTCATTGGTCGAACCATCCCAGCCTGAAGGGTTTTGTTCCCGGGAGCACACGGTGGAACATCCCAGTGGGTCACCTATCATGGGATTGCACCAGCCTCCACTCGCTTAACTTTGGAGTTCCCCAGGAATCCAAAGCTAGTGAGCTCCCAGAAGACCTCGCGCTAGATTGGTGCGTGCCTACACCTTTAAGGCTGATAGGTCATAATTTATTCATGTTCTATCTATGATTTCATACTCTTTTACATTTGTTTTGTTAATATTTCGTTATTTGCAATTGAATAAAATAATATATTTTGTGAGAAATGTGTAGATCAAATAGAGCTTGGAATTATTAGAATTTGAGAGAAAGAATCACCTAAATCGGAGTTGAAACGAAGAAGTTATGAAGGAAATAAGATTGCATAGGAAGGCTCTGCAGCTTTAATTCCGGATTTTCCTCCTTTTTAAGGTTAATTTCAAGTTCCTTCCACATTTATTCTTTATATCGTATTGGGATTTTAGTCCTATTTCCTTTTGTATTCTTATTTTTAATTCTTTTACTTGTAGGAAATGTTTTAATTAGATTTCTTAATTAATTAGGAAGCCTTTCCCTTATAGAATTGAATTTAAAACTACTATTTTTAAGAGGATTACTTATTCTCTTATAAAGAGGGGCATTGGGGTTTATTGTAGGGGATCCTAATTTACCTTCCTAGGTCCCAAAACTCTGTCAAAATTCATACTTAGTTTATATACATAGTTAGCCGCATTTTATAATTGTTTTATGCTTTTGGATTCAAGCTTGTGCTAAGGAGGACATAAGGCTTGGGAGAAGAAGAGTGTTTGAGCCCCTTTTCCTACTCCTTGCTATTCTTTATTATTTGTGTTTACTTATTCTTTTATCGTTTTATGTTTCTTATGCATTTAATTATGTTATTCGTTAATTCAATAATGTTTGAGTAGTGTAATTAGAGCTAGGGGTACTTGAAGCCCTAGCCATGTTAGTTCGTGTTTGATTTCTGGCTCTTGATTATGGTTGTTATGCATGCCTAAATTTGTTGGATTACTGAGCTTGACGAACTCAATTTATGCTTATAAGCTTAGCTACCTTATTTGTGTATAATTGTCGATGTAATTGATTGACGGATCACCTCGATGTTTGTGTTCACTCTGCAATTTGTAGCATCACGTTTAAGAGGGGGAATCTTATTCGTAATCTAAACTCATGAATTCCTAGGTCTGCACATCACTTTTCTAGGGACAGTGTAGTGTCATTAAATCTTCTTCATGTTTCATGCATTATCATGCACCATCGATTATAGTTGTTTAAGGGCGGACACATCATGCTTAAACATGCAATCTAAGAGAAGATAATATGTGTGGGGTGAACCTTAGCCGGACCCCTGCACCGGAACTTAATTCAGATACATGAATAGCAACCTAATTAAGGAAATCTAACGGAACTATAATTGGTAAAGGTGGATAGAAACCCTAGCTCGACTTAGTTAGTTATTATTAGTTAATTTACTTCATTCATAAAACGTAACAAACCCCCTATTGCAGTTTAATTACTCCACTTAAGTCAATTGAGTTAAACGGAATTAGATATCGTTGAGAAAGTCTTCATGGGATCGACCTTTACTTGCATCTATACTATCTACAAGTCTTGTGCGCTTGCAAATTTTATTACACGTAGAGGTTTTTCCTAGTATATCTTTTGCGCTTGGTAAAATCTCTATCAAAGGCACACCACCATTCCCGTCCCAGACCATTTCCCCCTCGCAGGTATGTGGGATTGTTCATTGTTCCCTCCAGGACACGAGTCTTACAATGAGCGGCCCAATCTTTCTAACACGATATTGTCCCCTCTAGACTCACAGGCAAAACCAGCCCAGCCCGAAGGGTTTTGTTCCCGAGAGCTCATGGTGGAACTTCCCAGTGGGTCACCCATCATGGGATTGCACTAACCTTCACTCGCTTAACTTTGGAGTTCCCCAGGAATCCAAAAAGTGAGGTCCGAGAAGGCCTCGTGGTAGATTAGTGTGTGCCTACAACTTTAAGGCACACCACCATTCCTTCCCAGACCATTCACCCCTCGTAGGAATATGGGATTGTTGATCGTTCCCTCCAGGACACGGGTCTTACATATTTCATTAACAGAAGATTGCAATCCACATAATCATCTAATAACAATATCAAAACATTTCAACTTAAATAATGTAATAAAGAATTCAAAACAGTTATGCATGCATTTTAGTTCTAAAACAAACAATTCACTCATATTCGGTCCACGTTTCGTGCTAAACCTCAATGTTATATCTACCACCGAGCTAGTCCAAAGTCTCCGGGCCTGTCCAAATCATGTCTATGAGTCACTAATGTGGTATACAAGTTCATACACCAAACCTTCACAAAGCCCGATACCGAAAATGAGTCCCCGAAATGCTTCTCGATTGATGTTATGTGTCCTGACACGTGTCTCTGACATCTTCGACACATTACCATGTGGTACCTCCATATTACTCCACGTGTTCTAACAGTGCTAACTGGACTTGACACGTCACCTCCCGTGTAGGCCTGATAGGTCCTGACACCCTACCAAGTGGCACCACTCGATTGGTCCCGTGGTTTAACATCTGACATGTCAGCTGATGTATGTGTCTGATAGGTTGCCACGTGGACTGACAACTCTGACAGATGATGATGTGGACTGCCATGTAATCATCGTCAACCTCCAGTTGGGTTAACCCGGTTCTCTATAACGAGTCAATTTGACCTGTGACCCAACTCGGCTCGATCTCACTCATTCCTCACACATTTTCGACCATTCTTCTTCCTACATGCTCGCAATGATCCCAGTAAAAGTTCTATGGACTCAAAATCGATAAATGGGCCAAGAAATCGCTTATCAAGCTTAGTGATTTTCGGGAAACCTTCTACCTCGATTTTCAGTGAGTTTCACTAACCAAAATGCTTCCTTTTGATCGTAGTGTGCTCGTCTTGTCCCTCTCGGTTTTCCAGTCACCGTGCACGGTTTTCAAAGCCGTTGCCACCGTCCTCTTCGTCCAGTCTCAATATGTCTATTTTTCTTTCACACCAATTGCGTGGGTTTCGGGTCCAATAGAAAAAAAAAGGATGAAGATGATATATGAACCCAATGTTTGAGGGGCTATGCCAATTAGATGAGAAATCTCAGGAAACATATTGAAAAATCCGTACATCTTCAGCCATTACTAGGCATCTCATACAATAATCACATATGCCACACATCTGACCAGTGAACTTTGATTACCTCATACCAAGAATCCATCGATTGTGAGGTTCAATATCATTCTAGAGGGTAACATCCTCGAGTCTCCCAGAAATACAACCTCTGGTAATCTTGGACTCCACATATCACTCTCTAATCGACATACGCGATAGAGGTATCATGAGTCATCAACCAATCCATCCCAAGGATTTCATCCGAATCATCCAAGTCCCGGAAAACTCCAAGTCAGCCACTAGGCGAATAATACTTGTCATCCTGGGTAGCCTAACATCGATAGGTCAACCCCTCTTAGGTCTCACCAATTTCACCATACAATGACCAAGGTTATCACATAATTATCATCAAATTTCTTACATCTGTATCTCCAGTCGGTAATTTGACTCCCATACTTTAACCAATCACATACATCTCCCCATCCGACCAATGTACAATCTCAAGACGTGGAAGAGTGGTTAGCCCGGGACCTACCGAATACATACGTCTTGGTTAAACTTACATCAATGTCACCATTTTAGAGGCTACTCAGGCCTCCTGCCAAGTAATTGCAATCCTCGGGCATGTGGTCCCAATCCAACCATCCCCTACGGTCCATCACGGGCCCCACCAACTCTTCCCTCGCCTGTCACATCAACAATCAATGCAGGAGCCAATCCCTGCTCCATTGCACCCCAACTATGCCATATCACTTTATCAATCGATATAACCATTTTTTTATGATGTGACCAGAAGACCCACAATTATAACAATTCCTGCATAATTAACCTTATCACTTTACCTCCCAGTGGACCCAACTGGTGTCCCACTACACTGGACCATCTCCTAAGTCGAAATCTCTATGTACTACTGGTCTCTGCCCGAACCTTCAATCGCTAAGTGAAATTGACACGACCCATCCAAGTCCATAAGTCCAGTAAACAGGGTTAAACAATACCAATCCATAAATTCATAACCCATCAGTATCTAACCCTATCCCAATCCTTGGCATCCTAGGTGCCAAACATTCCTCAATCAAAAGGTCGGTCGTGTTAGAACCGTCACTATCTTTCAACCTTTCTGGCTCCTCTTGAGCCCTGATACATTACCATGACTCATCTCGAGTCCTAACTGGTCTCCTGACTCACTTTGAGTCCCATTTTCCTATATCGACTCCTCTCGAGTCCAATTTTGACTCCTTTTGAGTCCAATCTCATAACAATCATCCATGCCATCGTTGGCATACTCGGTCACCAAGCAAATTCTGCTGGTGAACCACATCTTATACGACCTATGAGGCCTAAGGAATATCCCATCACATTTCTCTAAGCACACATTCCACGTAAGGAATTCACTGAGAATAATCTCATCCAGGGTCCAACCTCCCCAATTGTGCTACCTTTCTAGCCTCTGGGCGCATTCATCCTCGGGACCCACACAAATCTGTGTTTAACAGTTAGTAGTTCACAGTGTACACTGATTAACATCTGACCCCCAATCCAGGGTCAATCTCATTCCAAGAACTATCACAAGGTCTCATGTACCCTCGTCTACCCGTCTCACTACCAAGTCGCGCATAAGGCTTACGTTTCGGAGGCATGACGTGGCAACGGAATTAGCAACCTAATGCTCTGATACCAATTTGACAGGACCCGTCCCCGAAGGACTTTGATAACAGTGCCCCGTCCTACTACTGTCTGACAAGTCAACTGAAGTTACAAATTTACCCTCAGCACTTGCCAAACAAGGGATAACCGCACATGTGCCCACTCATGCCTCCACCTCCCGATCAGCCTCAATTGTCGCGCCACGACCTGGAGGGTCGTGTGAGTGGACAAAAATAAACTTTTATAAATACATTTGAGGAAAATCAATCTTACCGTCCAGTTTCACAAACATGCATGCATATCACAAAACATGAGTAATAGCGTGAAATCAATCAAGTATGAACAGTGGACCGATAAAATCAAAACATGTTTTCCCATGGTCCATAAAACTCATGTTCATCAAATTAGTTCATGATATAAAGTATCTGGACACAAATATCAATAAATCACAAATATCACCAATTCTCAATATCCAATCTCAATATCCAAGTAACTGTCACGATATTAATGCAACGCATGCAAACTCGGGAGTCTCACGTCCGAGTACATCCCCAGGATCTACGATGTCTGGGGTGATATCATCTCCAAGATCTACAACGTCTGGAGGATATCATCATAATCTCGCACTCTTGAGATTGAGCCTCCCTCAGAGCTACTCATCTCCAAGCAGTGGAGCGTGACTACTCCAGGAGGAGTAGTAATCCATCATAGCTTTCACAGAGGATGGTATATGTGGAACAGTAACCAAATCCAGTAATCTCATTTGAAAACCATTTATGTCTCAAATAAAGTCACAAACATTTCAACAGGGCCTATGCCCGAAACATAGCTTTCACAAAGCAAGTTCCACAAATCCATCATAAAGTAGTGTCCAGAATTCAATTTATAAATCAAAATCATCAATTTAATCATATTCACATGTGACTCCAAATCCGAGTCAAAATCACTATCCAATTGGGTCTCAAGCCAAAAAATATCATTTTCATGCAAATCCGTGCACTCGCAACCTCAGTTGCCATTTTCACATAAATCCATAAAATATATCCAAAATTATTAAAAATCCATCAAATCATTTCCTGACTCATAATCCGAGTCAAAACCAATCTCAAATCCCGGGCCTTCGCCCAAAACAGCAATATCACAGTTTTCTTGAAAATCGTGCACAAAATAATATGATAATCCAGAAAATCGATAAATCATCATATCGAAACGTTAATCATGCCAAATCATTTCAAATCATATAAGAAAGCATTTAAAACATATGCATGCATTCTGGTTAGAAAACAAAAGTCCACTCACACACCGTCTATATCGCTCGCTTTGCGAGCTTCACGTTTTTCCGTAAATTCTGGAAATCACCATTCCTGTCCAAAATCATTATCAAGGGTCACTAACACTTTAATATACCTCATATAATTTTCCCCAATTTTTCCAGGATTTAAATACATATTTTAAACATATACGAAAACTTCGGATACACTGAACACTATCGAAACGATATCCGATTTCCTTGAAACATGTGCCAAAATGTTCATCATATCAAAGCTGAACTCACCTTGAGACGAGGCTGCAAGCGCCCTCACGAGTTGCCGTGAGTGGCTGCGCATGGGAGGCACACGCCAAGGAACAATGCTGCTACAGTCATCGTCCTAACCCATTTGTCTGTAAAACGGGTCTGATTGGCCCGCGGCTTCACCCGGCTGAATTTCAGTCAATTATTCATTGATTCCTTCATTTCAGTCGTCGAATAGTATCGTTAGGAGTCCACTTAGGGTTCTGTAATCTCAATTACACAAGAACATACCTTTAAACCATCGAACTCAACCTCCCAATTCCCACACTATCGCAGTTACAGTTCACCATTCAATTTCATCTAAAATCGATTGGTTTCTTACAATAGATCCCTCAAGAAGCTTCGTGGACTTCATCCAAACCCACTTCCAGGTTCAATTTCATTGTTCAACACCTCTAATTCCACAACTTAATCTTCGAATGTTCCAAACATCACCATGTATGTTCTCGTCCAAAACGACACCAATTGTATTCGTTCTTGATTGGGTTCAACTCGCCTTGAGCTCAGGAGGCTTAATTCAAGGCCAATTTCAGTTTTTATGGCTCTGAGTTTCAAATTCGATTTTTTTGATCCATTTGAAAGTTCGAAGGGTTTGAGTTCGGGTTCTGGGTTTTTCTTTCAAATTTTCCATCTCCTTTCTTCCTCATAGTTCTCTGTTCTCACCCTCATGTTTCAGCCTACCTCCTGAGCTCGATCACCCATGATCATGTCCCCTATTTTTCCTTTTGTATAAATGGTTTTGGTCATCAGCTCAAACCTCATCACCAATTGCCACTAATTGTTCCCTTACAGTGACAGATGTCACTAAGTAACAAAGCCTCATCGAAATCAACGAGGAACAGGTGTGCCTCATCATGCTAATACTAGCTGAATCAACCAAAGTTAATAAAATGACCTTTATGCCCCTGCTTGCACAAATTACCCAATTGTTCTTCACCTTCCCAGACCCGTATCTTTGCCATCCAAACTCCAATTGACGCATGCAGCCTGTCTACGGATTCAGCGTCCCGAGACCTACACAACGGTCCTTACAAAAAGTCCATACAAGGTCCCAGTCAAAAAGTCAACTTTCAGCCCTTAGAACTAGGGGCAAAATCGTCCTTTCCTTCGAAGTTTCCAAATTTTCTTTTTTCTTTTCCTTTTTCAAATTTCTGAGTCGTTACACCTAGAGTGGTGGCAAGAACTTTGTCTTTCTGAGGTTGGGATGCAAGAGTGTTGAAGGATCCCGAAGCCACATTTCCAGAGGATTTATACTTTTATTTACTGTGAGTTGATCCCTCAGTATTGGCACATATGTATGAGTACTTTGACCGGTGCTATGCTAGTTGCTAGTTTAGTGGTCTGAGATTGTCCGATTTGGATAGAAGGTTTTGACGTGAAGGAAATTTTTTTTTCCCTTGGACATCTATTGTCACGACTCGGCCCATCTAGCACAATATTGTTCATTTTGGGTCCAACCCTCAATGTTTTCTTCTTAGGAGCTCACGGTGCAACTTCCCAGGGGGTTACCCATCATGGAATTGCACCAACCTCAACTCGCTTAACTCTGGAGTTCCAATCGAATTCAAATCCAATGAGCTCCTAAAAGGCCTCGTGCTAGATAAGTATGTGCCTACACATTTAAGGCACACCACCATTCCCCTCCCAGACCATTCACCTCGTAGGAATGTGGGATCGTTCACCGTTCCCTCTAGGACACGGGTCTTACAATCCACCCCTCTTAGGGCCCAGCGTCCTTGCTGGCACACTTCTCGGTCGAGGTCTGGCTTTGATACCATTCTATCAAACCAATATTGAAATAATAGCACGTATCATATCGTATAAACCATAAAATTTTGAAATATGTGCAAATATGGAAATCATAAATACCAAAATCATAATCATAGAAACCGCATAAAAAACAGTTATGCATGCATCATATTTTTTTTAAAAAAAATCCACTCACAGACCGTCCTAACTGCCTCCTCATTACGCTTGCCTTAAGCCTCCCTGAGGCTAATCTGCCATCTCCGAGACTTCTGGTCCTATCCAAATCATACCCAAAGGTCACTAACGATCTATGCAATTCTATAGGATAAAACCCCAAAAGTCTCGGAAAAGGCAACGCGTCCCGAACACGATTCCCAAGGTGAAAAACCTCGATTTAACCAACCTAACGATCTCCAATTGACCATAAACCACAACTATTGGATTCGGATCGTCGAAACCTTAAAATTGATACTGGTCCGACGTGCGTGGTCTGAAATGACCCATCCCAAATCCCCTCGGGATTAACACGGGATGTGTCATGCTCCCGTCTGACACAAAGTGTTAGACAAGGGATAACTCAAAACGACAGCCCATTCGGCGCTTCTAAAGCATGCCAGGATCGGTGAACGAGTGTAATGTCTCGGTTTATACTACAGCTCGCATCCGTGATCAACCTGAAGGACATTAAAAACCATTAAAAGTTGTGAGTAGACGAAAAATCAATAGTTTAATAAAACACATTTAATAAGAAGACATTTATACCCTTCACTAAAAAGCATGCATGCATTTGAAAACCAATAATCAAACCATTTACTTTAATTAAATCATTAGGGCCTTCCCCCAAAACCATAAAATCAACCAAGTGTGGGAACTTAGCCCAAAACCGTAAAACACCGAAATCCATAAATTCAAATCCAAGTGGGCCATTACCCAAATCCATAACCACAGAAATCCAAATCATAAATCTAGTAAATCCATAGATCACAAATCCAATCAAATACCGTTATATACCAATCCTCTTCATCCCAGATTCCTGGCATCCCAGACGCCTGACGTCTGACCCGAGTCAATCTCTGATATCCCAGATGTCTGACGTCCCAGACATCTAGTAATCCTGCTCCTGAGTCAATATACGGTCCGGTCGCTCCGTGTAGTAACCCTTCGTAGGAAATGCGCCGTCACTGCTCCAGCGTCCCAGACGACTAGAAGAGACAATCTATAGATATAAGGATGGTATATGGAAAACCTTTCATAAATCATATCAAAGTGTTCAAATGGCCCAATGCCCTGGATTTCCATAAAGCCATCGTAATCCACCAATCCGATTTCTAAAATCCAAATCCATTTATGGGCCCTCGACCCGAAATCACATTCATACAACACAATTGGGCCTTATTCCTGATTTCGTAAACAAACTGGGCTCGTGGCCCGACGATATAACTCAAATGGACTTCATGTCCGAGGGTTTCCAAAACAAATGCGTCTCATGCCCGAGTTAACCTTTTCAAATCCAAAACAATTTCATCAAACCAACACCGAAACCACAAGCATGTATAACGACAATGTAAAACCATAAACCTCGATATACGTGCAAATACGTAAATCACCAATATCACAATCATCATCGTAGAAATCACGTATATAAAACATATAAAATAGTTATGCATGCATCACAGTTTAGAAAACGATGTCCACTCACAGACCGTCCTAGCTATCACCTCGATACGCATGCCATAAGCCTCCTCGGGCTAAATCACCATCCTCGGAATCATTGCCATTGCCATTGAATTCACACTTACACTTCACGATACCATAATCAAGTGATTAAGTAACCAAAACAATTGAATTTGAGCATACTTAGAAAATTAGTGGAGACTACCATTGTGAGATCTTTGAGTTTGATTTCCTTTCTTTCTGAGTGATCTGCTTGTTTCTACTCTTAAACACTCATCACTTTGTTCTTAATTGCATGATCTCTTTCTATTTGCATTGATGTGTAAAGAACCATATCTATTGGATTCTCTTGATTTGATGTATGATTGTTTAGGAGATGTGATATAGGCTATGTGTGTTTTAGCTCCTAAAGGCCCTTTTTTTTCCCCGTCCAAATTGCATGCTCCCTAAGCCCCTTTGAAGCCAAACACTTAGCGGTTTTGTTCTTCACCTACAATACGACCTAACCATGTTTTGAACCGTTCATAATGGCTACACCCTATAATCTAAACTTGTGTCAAGGTTGCATCAAATGAGATTCATGGCGAGGAGGAAATATGTTGATGTTTTGTGCTTGTGATGGAAGTATGTTTGAATGGAAAAGATCGTTCGTTTATTTGTAAAGTGAGGAAGTTATTGCATGATCTTGGCTCAGCTCATCTATAAATTTTTTTTAGCAAGTTCATTAGTGAAAAGAAAAAATTAAAAAAAAAGAAGGAAAAAATTAAAAAAAAAGAAGGAAAAAAAAAAAGAAAATTTGTGATTAGAAAAAAAAAGTAATGAACATTGAGTGGAGTCAAGTGAGCCAAGTACCTCAATTAGAACATTTTTGTGAGCTTAAGCACGGTTTTATCATCTAGACTCAAGTTCCGAGTCATGACTTCTCATGCTTTGATTCGGTTTAGGTTCTTTGAAATCCAACTTTCCTTTTTAACCCCACGAACCTAGCCCTATTACAACCCGTGAATGAAGACCTATTGATCTTGTGAATGGTTATGCAAAGGATTAAGGTACGTATCTCTATTCTTAAACATCAATTCCTTCGTGAGATCATATTTTCAGATAAAGTGCTGCTCTTCATTGAAATTCATATGTGATTAACTTGATTGTCTTTACATAAACTCTTCACATATGCTTGCTGAGTGAAAACCTTAGGATTCTTGAGCGTATTGAGTGATGCCTAGTGACGATTAGAGTCGAGGCGAAATCTTTCTAGGGTGTTTAGATGACGTTGTTTTCTACTTTGATAATTTGAGATGTTGGTACAAACACTTAACACTTGAGTTCACGGTTATGGCATGTTTCTTGGTTGTGTGAGTTTTTTTACTATTCTTGATTCTTATTAATTTGTTGATGCATGATTTCTAACATCCTTTGTGTTAAGTAAAACGTTTGTGGGTATCGTGCTGCTATAACCCTCAGGAGACAAAACTTCTCCTACTAGGTAAACCTAGAGGTTTAAATGCTTATCTTAACTAGATTGAGTCTTTTGTTTTTGTGTTTTTCTCGAGGACGAGCAAAAGATAGGTTTGGGGGTATTTGATAGGTCATAATTTATGCATGTTTTATCCATGATTTAATATCCTTTTACGTATGTTTTGTTAATATTTTATTCTATACAATTGGAGAAAATAATATATTTTGTGAGAAATGTGTAGATCAAATAGAGCTTGGAATTATGAGAATTTGGGCGAAAGAATCACCTAAATCAGAGTTAAAACGAAGAAGTTATGAAGGAATGAAAATGGCACAAAACTTCGATGGATACCCACCGAAATCTACCATCAGGGGTCCTTGCGAGCTTATTGAACAAGCAGCAGGATCTTCGGCATGCACTTACTGAACAAGCGGCAGGAGCTTCGTCGCGCGCTTACCGAACAACCAGAGGCAGCTTCCGCACGCGTGTGCTGAGTTCTCTTCCTCCGGTTCGGTGGACGGCCACCGAAACTGGTTCCAGCAGCTTTAATCCGGATTTCCTTCTATTTTTAGGTTATTTTCAAGTTCCTTCCACATTTATTCTCCATATTTTATAGGGATTTTAGTCCTATTTCCTTTTATATTATTACTTTTAATTCCTTTACTTGTAGGAAAGGTTTTAATTAGATTTCTTAATTATTTAGGAAGCCTTTTCCTTATAGAATTTAATTAAAAACTCCTATTTTTAAGAGGATTAATTATTCTCTTATAAATAGGGGCATTAGCGTTTATTGTAAGGGGGCCGAATTTACCTTCCTAGGTCCCAAAACTTTGTCAAAATTCGTACTCAATTTATATACATAGTTAGCCGCATTTTATTATTGTTTTTATGCTTTTGGATTCAAGCGTGTGCTAAGGAAGACGTGAGGCTTGGGCGAAGAAGAGTGTTGGAGCCCCTTTTCCTACTCCTTGCTATTCTTTAGTATTTTTGTTTATTTATTCTTTTATCGTTTTATGTTTCTTATGCATTTAATTATGTTATTCGTTAATTCAATAATGTTTGAGTAGTGTAATTAGGGCTAGGGTTACTTAAAGCCCTAGCCATGTTAGTTCTTAATTAGATTTCTGGCTCTTGATTATGATTGTTATGCATGCTTGGATTTGTTGGATTAGTGCGCTTCATAAACTCAATTTATGCTTATAAGCTTAGCTACCTTATTTGTGTATAATTGTCGATGTAATTGCTTGACAGATCACCTTGATGTTTGTGTTCACCCTGCAATTTATGGCATCACGTTTAAGAGGGGAAATCATATTCGTAACCTAAACTCATGACTTCCTAGGTCTGCACATCACTTTTCTAGGGATAGTGTAGTGTCATTAAATCTTCTTTATGTTTCATGCATTATCATGCACCATCGGTAATAGTTGTTTAAGGGCGGGCACATCACGCTTAAACCTGCAATTTAAGAGAAGATAATATGTGTGGTGTGAGCCTTAGCCGGACCTCTGCGTGGGCACTTAATTTAGATACATACATAGTAATCTAATCAAGGAAATCTAACGGAACTATAATTGGTAAAGGTGGATAGAAACCCTAGCTCGACTTAGTTAGTTAATTTTAGTTACTTTACTTACATTCATTTAATGCGACAACCCCCTCATATTTTCATTTTAATTACTCCACTTAAGTCAATTGAGTTAAACGGAATTGGATATCATTGAGCAAGTCTTCGTGAGATCGACTTTTGCTTGCATCTATACTATCTACACGTCTTGTGCGCTTGCAAAGTTTGTTACACGTAGAGGTTTTGCCTAGTACATCTTTTGTGCTTGGTAAAATTTCTATCATTGATATCCTAGTGTATCGAGGAGTGTGAAGGAACATGGAGAACACCAAATTCTAGTCTTGAATACCCTTAGGAGAAGTTGTGATATGCCAAGTTAAGTAAGTGTTAGTCTTGATGGGTCAATGCCAGTTTTCTAGGTCCTGTTCTTTTTGTTCATGGGGTTATTGTAGAACCTAGGAAAACCGAGGCAGTTTTAGATTGGTGTCCACCAACCATGGTAACTGAGATTAAGAGCTTTCTCACACTGGGTGGATATTACAGGAATTTGGTGGAGGGTTTCTTTAAAATTATAGCCTGTTGACGTGATTGACTCAGAAGGGATTAGAAATTTTTTGGAATAATTTGACCCTTTCGGAATATACTGGGGGTTTTGAGATCTAGAGTGATGCATCCCTGCAAAAGCTTGGGATGTGTACTTATGAAGCATGTGATGGCTATTTCTTATGCACCTAGGTAGTTACACCCATGACAGGACCCATCCCAATCTCCCTGGATTATCGTGGGATGTGCCTACTTCGGACTGACACCACGTGATAGACAAGGGATTAAGCCGTAATAAGCTTGGGGTTATCCAAAGTACGCAAGAATCATTGGCAGGATGTGATGTCACAATCTCTGCAACAGCCCGCATCCGCGAACAACCTGAAGGGTATCAAAATATAAAAGTTGTGAGTGGAAAAAAAATCAATTTATAAAAACATTTATCGAAAAGAGTTTTATACCTTTCACGTAAAAGCATGCATGTATCGGAAAACAATATTTCAAATACTCCCTCAAAAGCAAGCAGTATTGGTTTTCAAAACAAAACACACTGAAATATCATATCATGTGGGGTCTCAGCCCATCATCATCACCAGTCATTATTCGAATCCCAGCAACATGTGCACATAAACTCAATGACTGCTCTTATCATGAGCATGTCACTGTTAACACATCACTGGCCGATAATCTCCAGATCGTCTTGAACATATCAACGATCGACCTCATATATTGCACTCCAGAGTCGAGCCTCCCTCGGCTGCCACTTCTCTCGGCTGCTCCACAGCAGGCGCATCGTGACCTCTCCGTACCCCAGAGGCGAGCATTATCTCCAGGATGCTCTCCCGGAAACATATTCACAACCGAAGGACCTATCCGAGTCTTTAAACTCCTGTGTCTTTAAACTCAAAATCATAATCATCATTTTGAAAATAGTGGAAATATTTTCATAACTTTTTTAACTCAAATCAAAACAGTATTTCTCATAAATCAACTCAACGAGTTCACCGCCCGAAATATAGTTTCAAAAAATCCGTTTCCACAAAACCATCATTAAGAACAGTGTCTATCAATACTTCATAAACCTACAATTCCTTGAATCCTATCAAATCCACAACTGGGTCTCATGCCCGAAATATCTTTCATAAAACTCATAACTAGGTCACAGCCCGACTTATCTCACGTTTGACTATACTCTAAGTCAAACCTCAGTTCAACTAGGTCATACGCCCAAAAGATATTTCCAAAGTTGAAAACCATTTCACTATTCAAATCATTTTCCAAATCCCAATAATCAAAGGGGATTTCCAACTGGGACTCAAGCTCGAATCTCGATTTCACGCATCTCCATAAAATCCTACAAAATCGTAAATCAAATCCTTGGTTTTACACCTCTCCGTGAAACCGTCAAATCATATAATCCCATGCACGTAGTATACTTGGCCTAAGCCCAAATATCATATAAAATATAACTCTCGAACTACGTACAATATCGTACAAATACGATATAAAACATATTTAAATCATATGCACTCAAGGCATCTCCAATCATGTTCATAAGACATTTAAAATAGTTATGCATGCATCATATTTCATAAAACAAAGTCCAATCACAGACTGTCTGTCTAGACCTGTCCAAATCATACTCAAGGATCACTATCCACCAATACAAGTCCTAATCATAAACCCTTAAAAATCTTGGAATGGTCAACGTGTCCCGAACACACTTCCTGAAGCTAAAAACCTCCAAATGACCTATCTAATGACCTCCATCGACCTGAAACCACCACCATTGGATTAAGATCGTAAAATCCTTTCGAAAACGACCGATTTCCGCTTGATATTCATGCTCACGTGCCCTCACGCGTCAGTCAAAGTTCACACATACTAGTCAACGTTGGCCAACGCTGACGTCATGCTCAACGGCGACATCATTATGGTTAACTTTGTCCTTCGGGGACGAGTCCTGTCATTAGTGCGGGATGACCCTGCTCCCGTCTGACACGAAGTGTCAGACAAGGGATATTTCCGACCTTTGCCCTCCCGGGCCATCAGAGTACGCCTGGATCCAGAGGAGGTATGTGATATCTCGGTCTCTGCTACAGTCCACATCCGATGTCAACCTGAAGGGCAGTCAAAACATTAAAAGCTGTGAGTGGAAAAAACAAGAGTTTATAAAAACATTTTAACGAGAAGACATTTGTACCCTTCACTAAAAAGCATGCATGCATTCGAAAACCATTTAACCAAAGAAACCATATGTGGGAACTAAGCCCAAAACCAAGATTGAAAGAACCATAATGAAAATGACCATACGGGCCACTGCCCAAATCCATAAGGGACTCGGCCCAAATCATAAGAAACCAACCATACGGGCCACTGCCCAAAACCTGTGTAAACACACATCATATATCATATATGTAGCATATATCACATATACATATAATTCACACAACCAATCTTGTCACGGTTTCCAAAGCTACGTGTGTGCTACCCAGGTCTCAATCCGAGTCTTCTCAAAGTCAAGATCAATGTCCGCAGACCACTGACCCTACCCGAGGTAATAGTAATCATAGCCTTCTTGAGAGTAAGGAACCGAACTGGGGGGTGACTCCACTCAGTCGGTGCTCCATGACTACTCCGGGGTCCACCCAGGCCAACGACCCTCCCCGGAGGAGATAATAGAAGTAAAGGAAGGTAGATGAACATATACATACATAACATAAACATTCATGCCCGGTTCCCCTGAACCGTCATGATCCATAACATCCATAACAAGGGTTCATCCCGGTTCCCATAAACCGTCATGTACCGTAATGACCTGACAAATTTTTATGCCGGTTCCCATAAACCGTCATGTACCATAATGACCTAACAAAGGTTCATGCCGGTTCCCATAAACCGTCATGAACCACAATGACCTTTCCAGAGTTGATGCTGGTTTCCATAAACTGTCATGAACTTGGAAATCCATCTAGGGTCCCTGACCCGAAATCATCAGTGTAAAACAACTGACAGGACCGCCCCCGAAAAGGGCATCGATAACCGTGCCCGATCCTGCTCCCGTCTGGCAAGTCGACTGAAAAACCCAAGTTACCCTCAGTACATGCCAGACCAGGCATAACCACACGTGCTTACTCATGCCTCCGCCTCTCGAACAGCCTCGATCAACGCGCCATGACCTAGAGGGTCAATAGAAACCAAAAGGTGTGAGTGGACAAAAAATAAATCAGTTGTAAAAACAGTTACAAAGAAGTTTTTACCCTCCAAGTAAAAACCAATGCATGCATAAAAGAATCATTTCGCAATCGGTTAACATTTTCCACATAAGAAAAATTGT
The DNA here is from genome assembly GCA_032719365.1 of Prinsepia uniflora. Taxonomy (NCBI): domain Eukaryota; kingdom Viridiplantae; phylum Streptophyta; class Magnoliopsida; order Rosales; family Rosaceae; genus Prinsepia; species Prinsepia uniflora. The sequence continues at coordinate 40,479,934 of CM064865.1, read as the reverse complement.
GTAACAGATTTCAACATAAGGAAAAACTCGTATGAACCCCAAAATCATTTTTCCCTTCTCAACCATCGGGTCTTAGCCCGCAATCATGAACACCGGGCCTCAGCCCAAAACCACGAATCAAAACCAAATGCACAACATGATCCAAAACCATCAACCATATACCGGGCCACTGACCAACTCAACCGAAACATCAGAAATCATCAATAAATCACAAGTCAATCATTTTGCTGGATATCAAGTGCGCCCGAATCTTTAAACTCAAAATCATGCGCATAAACAGGCCTTCACGGGATATCAACGAGTCTTTAAACTCAAAACATAATCAATAGGCCTCGGGGTATCACAGTAACCGAGTCTTTAAACTCACGAGTCTTTAAACTCATTAAGGGCCCTCCCCCGTCATCAATTCACCGAGTCTTTAAACTCAAAACGTGCTCCAGCAATAGCACCCGGGTCTTTAAACCCAAAACAGTTTTCGAACACAACAACGTGGGATCCATCCCAAAATCACCTTTTCCACAACAGGACTCATGGTCCGAGTTTCCACATTCGAATTCCCAATCATACTTCACAAAACATATTCAAATCACCATTACACACGGGGCATGCACAATCATACCAAATCACTTTATTAAATCCTTTTTCATTCCCGAATTCGAATTTGCAATAATGATTCCGTAAGCCGGCATCCTGAAGCATCATCCCGAACCCAAATCAAGAATCCACTTTAAATTTTCGAAAACCGAAATCTCGTAAATCAAAGTTACTTTTGTGTCCCGAGCATCAAGCCCGAAATCACCTTTCTCAAATCCATTTTAATTCTTAGAAATCACTTCTTTCTCAAATCTCATTTTCAACACATCAAAACCACAACCATAATCACCAAAATCATGATCCAAGCAAAACATACTCAAAACCCATTTGTAAAATTCTCAAAATCACAAGTCTCATTTCAATTTCCAGGTTCAAACATCAACAGTGACCAAATCACAATAACTCGAAATCTCGTAAAACGTGCAAATTCGGAACGTTCTCGAAAAATGTGTCAAAATCGTAAGTCACACTCGCAATCATAAACAACCTTCTTAAATCACTTTACACCCATTTCATATAACTTCTTTCATTAAACCATCATTAAGCACACGAGTGACCATAGTCTCGAAATACGTGTAATTTCACAGGTATAGTAAAAATACGTATAAATACAAAAATCGAATACGTATAAATACGGAAATCAAAATCAATCACAGCTTATAATCATAATCATAAAATCATAGAAGTAATTTATGCATGCATTAAATTTTGAAAGCAACGTCCACTCACACACCATCCAATAGAGCTCGGTTTTACGCCACACGCGGTTCCGTAATTTCCGATATTTTCCAGAAATTCCAAATCCTGTTCGAAAACATACTTTAGTGTCACTAAGGGCTTACATAACAACATACTAATTTCCCATAATTTTCCGGGAATTAATCATTAATTACAAACGTAATAGAAATCTTCGGACCCTCGGAACCACATCGAAACGGTGTCCGATAATTTCGAAACCAACGCTAAAATGTTTGTTACATTGTATAGGACAAAAGTCGTATTGAACTCACCTTGAAATTCGGGTCCTTGCGCCGTCACGCGCCTGCTACAGTAAAGGCCACAGTCATCGTCCTCACCAGACTCGCAGCTAAACGGGTCCTTTAACCCGCGTATCAACCCAGTTCAATCCCTGCGAATCTCAAGTTGTTTTCTTCAATTGTTTCAGTCTAAGGCATCGTCATGAATCTAATCAGGGGTCTGTGACTTTAATTTCACTATACATTACCTTAATCTGTCAAACCCAGCAGGCGTTTTCGATGAACCTTCGATCACCGTTCAAACTTGGAAGTTCACCAATTCTCCTCATTCTCCTTCAATTGCTCGAACCAGAAGCTTCGCAGGGCTACCAGAAACCTGCCCTCGATCTCAATTGCGAGCTCAAAACCGTCTAAGCATTCCAACCCAACTGAAATCTCACAAGCTGAACTCAAGAGCCGTCTGGGCTCTCCTCTTCACCATTTCCTTCACTGTCGATCCCGTTCGACTCGTTTGGATGTCTGGAAGATCAAACTCACCTCTGATTCCATCAATTTACGGCCCAGATCAAAATTTGATTTCAAGTTTGTAAATGAGGTCTTCGGGCGGTTTCAGTGCTCCTGGGGACTTCCTTCCCGTTTCTCCCTTTACTCCCACTCGAATACCTCCCTCAGAAAACCCTTTTCAGTTCGCATTGCCTCTCAAATGATCTGGGGAAGGTCGATCATGCTCACAGTGGTCTGGTCTCTGTTTTTTACTTTTCGCCGCCGTCATCCTCCAAACTTCCACCGTCAGTTCACCGTCCTCAGCCTCACATAGAGGTTCGAATGACTTCTCCCATGTCTTTGCGTCTCTACTTCTCACTCAGTTGAATTAATCACAGAATGGTGCTCTGCTCAATACTCAGGAGATTAAACATGGCTGCTCGGTTCTTCATGGTCCCAGGGCACGCCTGCCTCCCATTCAAAGCACATACCAGCACCCAGTTGCAAACATCAACTGCACTCCACTCACATCTAAACTCACCCGTGCCTGAGCCCCTAATTATGTCCCTCACGCAACTGCATAAACAATCCCCGCACCGTGCACGCTCATGTCCAGGCTCTGCTTCTTTTCCAATTCCCAGCACCTGCACTTGTTCCCCGCACGCACACACACATGCTCTGACCTTCACAACACACACAGAACACTGGCTCACACCCCAAAGCCATTAACCAAAGAAAAATAATCCCCTGGACAGACCACCCAAGCACGGTGGTTTCAGCCCCCTGCTTCCCGGTTTCAAAACAAGCCCCGTTGAAATTACCAATCTGCCCTTGTGCACAAAATTACGAAATTGTCCCTCTACTACTTAGACCTATAACTTGGTCATCCGATGTCCGTTTCACGCGTGCCACCTGTCGTTGTACTCGGGGCATCGAGATCTTCCGAACGGTCCTTGGCCCTCGGCCATCGGACCTCCCGGTCAAAAAGTCAACATTTTCCCTTATTTCGTCCAAATTATGGAAATGCCCCCGAACTTCCGAACGTCATAACTTTCACCCCGAACGTCGGAATCGAATGTGCCACATGTCTATGATCTCGTGACGTCCCAAACTACGTCACGGTCACTGGTCAAAGTCCATTTGACCGTCTGAAAAATAGTCAACGTTTTGCCCACGACTAGGGGCAAAACCGTCATTTTGCATCGTTCGTCCGATTTCACCCAACTAATCACCGATTAACCCCGGGAATCATGATTAGTTACTAATCTAATCCCGAATTTCCGGGACAGGTCGTTACAACAACAGGGTCTCGTGCCCGAACATATGACTCAACTGAGCACCGTGCCCGATATCTAAGGGTCAGTCACGACTCCGATCATAGTGATGCGTGCAACCATCCATCCAGGACCGCCCTCAATCCTGGTATGTCGCCGTGAACGTAACAACCGACGCGACCACCACAAGATCATGGTGCACTCATCACCGATAGATATCCTGAACCGTCAGCACTCCGAAGTCGAGCCTCCCCAGGCTGCCCGACCACGAATCGTGCATCGTGACCTCTCCGGAAGGAACACATCCCAATCCGGAGGCGAGCGTTGTATCGTCGATCGCCGTGCACATAGTACCCGTCGCGACCACGATTTAGACCCGAATTTATCCTTTTAGAAATCTAAAACCTTTTCATTTAAATCAATAAAGAAATACAGACCCGTATAAGCACCGTATAAGGCCGAAACCTCGAAATACGTGCTTATACGTAACCACATACAAATGCACCCATGGCATCATCAAACATGTATTAAAACATATAATAAACATTTATGCATGCACCAATTTAGAAAATAAGGTACACTCACATACCGTCCGAGTTGCCGCCTCGATTTGCGTGCCATACGGCTCCCCGAGCCGATCACCGTCATCGGGACTCCCAAACCTGTCCAAATTTTATTAGAAGGTTACTAACTACCTTATTAACGTCCTACCAAAGCCCCGTAATTTTCTCGAACTTTTAACTATTTTTAAGCCGACCCTATACCTTCCAATGCCCCGAAACATATGGAGACGGTGTCCGATTGACACGAAACCAATCCCAAAATGTTCGTTCCATCGAATAGAAGATTTCCCGTGTTGAACACTTCCCCAAATTATGGCCCACGCGCCCTCACGCGCCCCTAGAAGGTTGAAAACACTATTCATCACCATCAACCTTGGAAAACCGATTTTTCTGGTTTTCCTGGACCAGTCCGCACTGTGCTGAACCGGCGTGACCGGTTCAGCGTTCCTCCGTCCTCATTTTCGGTTCGTTTTCTCCCATTTTAATTCCTAAATTCCTATTTCTTCATTTCCTATCTAACCCAATTCATTAAACTAGCTAAAACCGCGCAAAACCCATGGTTTAATTATGAACCAAACGGTTCAATATTTCCAAAACTCACCCACGGCTGCCCAGCCGTCCAACCACCATAGAAGCCTTCCTAAAACTATCCTAGCAACCTATTTGATTCATTAAAACCATTAAAAACCAACCATAACATCAAAAATGGAAAATGGATTAAAATGGGCATAACCGGGTACCTCACGGGTTCTTGCCTCTACGCCGCCGTCCACGGCTGTTCTGGCCATCCAGGCCGGCCACCTCAGCTCCCTCAGTCTCCCTGGTCCTCTGCCTGGTCATGGGTGTAGGTTGGATGGATTTTGGTTTGCACGGATGGGAGGAAAAGGGTGAGATCGGGTGAATGGTTTTGAATGAGGAAAATGGAATGGTTTGCACGGTGCATGAATGAAATAGGGTGTCCATTGGATGGGTGACACTTGTCACTCATCCATTGGGCATCAGGACAATTATCTGGGCCCACTAGAGTCCAAAAGTGAACTCGTCTCGTAATTCGTGCAATAGTGCACTTGAACTTCCGTGAACCGTAACTTTGTCGTCGAACGTCCAAATTCGACGTGCCGCCTGTCTATGGATTCGTATCGTCCTTATCTACGTGCTCGAACATATGACTCAACTGAGCACCATGCTTGATATCTAAGGGTTAGTCACGACTCCGATCATAGTGATGCGTGCAACCATCCATCCAGGACCGCCCTCAATCCTGGTATGTCGCCGTGAACGTATCAACCGACGCGACCACCACAAGATCATGGTGCACTCATCACTAATCGATATCCTGAACCGTCAGCACTCCGAAGTCGAGCCTCCCCAGGCTGCCCGACCACGAATCGTGCATCGTGACCTCTCCGGAAGGAACACATCCCAATCCGGAGGCGAGCGTCGTATCGTCGATCGTCTTGCACATAGTACCCGTCGCAACAACGATTTAGACCCGAAGGTCGTAAATAGTGTCGTATGCCCACGACCAAACCAAATGGGTATCATACCCGAGTTTATCCTTTTAGAAATCCAAAACCTTTTTATTTAAATCAATAAAGAAATACAGACCCGTATAAGCACCATATAAGGCCGAAACCTCGAAATATGTGCTTATACGTAACCACATACAAATGCACCCATGGCATCATTAAACATGTATTAAAACATATAATAAACATTTATGCATGCACCAATTTAGAAAAAAAGGTCCACTCATAGACCGTCCGAGCTGCCGCCTCGATTTGCGTACCATACGGCTCCCGAGCAGATCACCGTCACCGGGACTGGCAAACCTGTCCAAATTTTAATATAAGGTTACTAACTACCTTATTAACCTCCTACCAAAGCCCCGTAATTTTCCCGAACTTTTAACTATTTTTAAGCGACCCTAAACCTTACAATGCCCCGAAACATACCGAGACGGTGTCTGATTGACACGAAAATAGTCCCAAAATGTTCATTACATCGAATAGAAGATTTCCCGTGTAGAACACTTCCCCAAATTATGGACCACGCACCCTCACGCGCCCCTAGAAGGTTGAAAACACTTTTCATCACCATCAACCTTGGCAAACCGGTTTTTCTGGTTTTCCTGGACCGGTCTGCACTGTGATGAACCGGCGTGACCGGTTCAGCATTCCTCCGTCCTCATTTTCAGTCCGTTTGCTCCCATTTTAATTCCTAAATTCCTATTTCTTCATTTCCTATCTAACCCAATTCATTAAACTAGCTAAAACCGCGCAAAACCCATGGTTTAATTATGAACCAAACGGTTCAATATTTCCAAAACTCACCCACGGCTGCCCAACAGTCCAACCACCATAGAAACCTTCCTAAAACTATCCTAGCAACCTATTTGATTCATTAAAACCATTAAAAACCAACCATAACATCAAAAATGGAAAATGGATTAAAATGGGCATAACCGGGTACCTCACGGGTTCTTGCCTCCACGCCGCCGTCCACGGCGGTTCTGGCTATCCAGGCCGGCCACCTCAGCTCCCTCAGTCTCCCTGGTCCTCTGCCTGGTCATGGGTGTAGGTTGGATGGATTTTGGTTTTCACGGATGGGAGGAAAAGGGTGAGATCGGGTGAATGGTTTTGAATGAGGAAAATGGAATGGTTTGCACTTGAACTTCCGTGAACCGTAACTTCGCTGTCGAACGTCCAAATTCGACAAGCCGCCTGTCTATAGATTCGTATCATTCTTATCTACGTAACGGTCTTTGGCCCTCGGCCATCGAATGTCAGGACCCACCCCGGTTTCACCCCGAAACCCGAGGTAAATCCTGCTCCCGTCTGACACCCCGACCCAAAAACAGTCAGACGCAGGAGATAGTACTCAATAAATCCCGAAGTTAGAGTTTTACAGAGCATAGTACGAATACAATGACTAAAAACCGATAATAAGTACACGCACGCGGAAGAAAAACTTTCACACTCGGAAATCCCGCTCGTCACTTCTATGCCTCAGACACTTCCTCGACGTCAAGACCCCGCGCTATCTCCACAACCTGGAGGGCAATTTAAAACAGAAGATGTGAGTGGACCATGATAACAGAAAAGTTCTAAAACCATTTATCAGAAAACCGAGTTTAACCCTCCGTTTTGAAAACCACATGCATAACCCAGTTATCAGAACAGTTATAACCAAATTACCATAAACCACATCATAAGAAACAGAAACACTATAAAACAGTTAGAAAAACCACAGCCTGTGAATCATAAAACCGTGTCATAAACCATGAACATGAACCCATCATTTTCCGATCAAACCTGCTGGACCTATCCGAGTCTTTAAACTCCCGAGTCTTTAAACTCAATCCAGGCCTTAATAATATCCGAGTCTTTAAACTCCCGAGTCTTTAAACTCAATAGGCCTACGGGGGAAAATCAATATATCCGAGTCTTTAAACTCCCGAGTCTTTAAACTCAATCCGGGCCCGTCCCCCGTCAATCAATATCCGGGTCTTTAAACCCAATAACCAGATCCAGCAAATCCAATCCAAAATCATTTGAAAACCATTTATCATTCCACATCCAAACCCGAATCCGGAATCACCGGTCCGATGCCCTTCTGGCAACCAGAACCGTCATTCCGAACCCTAATCCGGAATCCACTTTTCCACTTGGAAACCAACCCTTTTCCCGAAATCCGTTTCTAAAACCAAAAACCTTGATTATCAAAATCATGTTCCAAAATCCCTTTATAATCATTGAAAACCACTTATCAGTTGAAATCCCAAACCATAGCATCAATTTTAGAAACCAACCATTCCTCGTAAAACGTGCTAAAACCCGATTTCCTCGAAAAATGTGTAATAATGTAAAACTAACCGAAACATATTCGATAAACATAGAATTATGATTAAAACCACAAAACGATTATAGAAAACAGTTATGCATGCTCGAGTTTAAGGAAAGGGTCCACTCACAGTACCGAGCCCTCAATCGCGTCCCGAACGTCCTGCACGTTCCTCAGCTTCCACGGGAACTCCCGATCCTGTCAACAACCACCAAATGACGTCACTAACCCGTCTACGAAGGTTCACCTAAATTCTCTCAAAAATCCCCGGGTCCTAAACGTAACGAACCGGAACCCTAAACCTTCACCCTCGCTAAACTACGTCGATTCGACGTCCGATTAACCCGAAACCACTTCCATTGAACTCAACACAACTCCTAGACCAAAAACCATGTTGACCGTTTTCCCCATCGCTGCTGCACGCGCCCCCACGCGCCGCCCAAAGTGGCTGCGCGTGGCCCTCACGCGCCAGCTACAGTGCACCATCAACCTCGAGCCGACCTGGTTCAGTACAGTAGTCTGCAACTCGAACCGGCGTCAGCGGTTCACCGCCGTGCCTGCACCATTTTCCTCCCTTTCTTCACCAGTCTCATCGTCCAGGCCTACCCTATCGATTCTCCAACGCCTCTAACCTCGACACTGTCCCTAGCCCGTCGACTGAAGCTCGAAACCAGACCACACAAAAACCCCTGTTTTCCTTCCCGGCCACCCACGGCTTCCCCCTTCATGGTGGCTACACCAACCTCTTCCTAGGACCCTTCTAAGCCTAACCCGACTCACCTTGACCGTCGATTCTCGCCCAAACGTCACGACTAGCCGTTTGAACATCACGGCAAAACAGAGCACACAGATACTCCCCATCGTGCTAACCTCCGCCGTGTACTCCTCCGTCACGGCTACACACTCAGTCGACTCTTGGGACCTCCATGAGTCTCACTCTAACCTCCAATTCCCTCGACTCTCGCCCTAGATCCACGACTCAGCTTCTAAACCCAAACGACAAAACAGAGCAAAGAAACGGGGGTGAGGATTTACCTGTCCTCCTGTCGCCGTCGTGAACTCAGCAGTGTACCACGGTGTCCAACCAGTCCTCTGCACTCGTCCCAGCCTCTTCTTGACTTGAGTTGAGCCACCTCACGGCACAACCACCGTCTCTGTCTCACCGTCTCTCTGTTTTCCCAGAAAACTCGGCCTCACCAACCACCGTGTCTCCGTGCACGATCTCGGTCCCAAACTCGATCATCAACCTCCTTTCTTCTTCCTTTCACCCTCACAACTCACCAGACTCACCAACCTACACGATTACCTTCTCAATTTCTCTCAATTCCTCCCTCTGTTTCACTCTGGTTGAAGAACACACACACACACGGGCACGAGTTAGGTCCCAAATAATTGGACCCGTGTACAAGTGTGTAGAACCCACTACACACTTGCCACATGTCACCAATCTGCCCATACCTTCACCATCTGGCCCAATCTCAGCCATCCACTTTGCCCTCTCTGTGCACAAATCCCCAGATAACCAAAAGACCAAATTACCCTTCTTTTTAACTCGAATTTACGATTATGCCACTGACTTCCTAGACCCGTAACTCCCACATCGTAAGTCCGATGAATACGTGCCGCCTATCATCGAACTCAGGACGACAAGAGCTATCTAACCATCCTAGGTCAACATACCAAAACCCGATTACACAAAAAGTCAACTATTCCCCCTAAGTTACCCAAAATTACGATAATGCCCTCAACCTTCCGAACATCACAACTTCCTCCTCGGATGTCGGAATCGGGCGTGCCACCTGCCTATGGATTCGTGACGTCCTAACCTACGTCTTGGTCACCGGTCAATACCCACTTGACCACCCGAACGAAAAGTCAACTTTTTGCCCTACCTAGGGGCAAAATCGTCATTCTACACTTACGGACCTATCGGGACCACCTAACCACCGATTAAGCTCACTAATCCCACCTTAATCACACTACTAATCCCGGCTCTCGAGACGGGTTGTTACATCGGACCTCTTGTTCAAAAAGTTATTTGGCCCTTTTAACCAAAATTACCAAAATGTCCCTAAACTTCCTAACGTCATAACTTCATCCTTGAACGTCGGAATTGAACGTGCCACCTGTCTATGAACTCGTGACGTCACGAACTACGTCACGGTCATCGGTCAAACTCCATTTGACCGCCAGAACGAAAAGTCAACATTTTGCCCACACCCAAGGGCAAAACGGTCATTTCACATCGTTCGTCCGATTTCGCTCAACTAATCACGGATTAGCCTCACTAATCGTGATTAGTCACTAATCTAGTCTAGGAATTTGGGAAAGGTCGTTACAACCTTTCCTCCTTAATTAATTTCGTCCTCGAAATTCCAACCGACCTAAATCCAACCGTTCTTCCCTCCTTAATTTAGTTTCATTTTTGAAACTCTACTATCCTGATTCCACAACCACCTTGTGGAAAGTAGAATCGACCGCAAAACACGTGTACACTAGTACACCCACTAGTTAACATAAACCTCGTTTGCAACTAGACGTACCACTAACGCTCTCGTCATATCGACTACATTCGACCACGTCGAATGATAGAAGTCGTACGCTCTGAACTGACCCCACTTGTCAGATCCACCGTTTCGCTGACACAACCAACTAGATGGTTCCTTTCTCAATCATCAATCTATCCTGCTATCTGCTCCCACAGGGAGTCACAAAATCTCATTCAACGATCCACGCTTACACCTCCGACAAACCGTCACCACTTGACAATCGCCAGTCGAAAGCTAACACTATACACCCTTGTGGTTACACTAACCACCAACTTACTCAACCTTGAGTGAACACTTATCCACAAAACATTTCACTCAATATGTGTGTAACTACCCATCAGAAATACCACGACCCAACGCACAGTATCCAATGTCTAGTCCACGACCTCAACTAATCCGATGGTATCGGAACCAATCCGACTACCAACACGTTCACCAACGTACTATTAGTATAACATGCATAATGTCACCAGGCACCACAAGTATGCCCAGTATCGTACCCCGGACAACGTACAAAGTACGTACATCTACCCATCAAGCAGCCTACAACCACCTAGGTTGTAGCCAATCACGTTTTAATAATGGAGTTCATTTGTCCAATCCAGCATGAGACAAATCAAAACTCCAACCCATCATCTATTTCCAAATCCGAATCTAAATCCGCAATTTCGTAAGAAATCCCAAATCCAAACCCATAAATCATATCCATAATCATGTCCAAATTCGAATCCGAAATCATCATTCTGTAAACAAGCATCAGGAATGACCATTCCGAACCCAAATCCATAAAAGAAAATCCACAGTCAAGCTCTAGAATCAAATCCGGAATCGTCACCCAGAATCCGATTCTAAAACCCAAATACAGAAATCCTCTTTCAAGTTCCAAAATCAAATCTTGAATCGTCATCCAGAAATCTGATTCCAAAACCTGAAATCTAGTTCTCGTCTACCGAGACGCACCAATCACGAACCTAGCAGTTACCTGCTCAACCGATTACCACATTACATTTGATTGACTTCATAAAGAAGTCAATCCCAACATCCACACAGCTCTAAGGCTGACTAATTCACCACTTCGGAAAAACTACTCACCTGAGTAATATACCATACGGGATTCACTTCGGAAAGAAGTTCAGTACCAATATGCTCAACTCAAACATCCTAGTAAGAGCGATAAACTCTCCACCTATCTGGATCATCAAGGTCACAATCCAGATTGTAACGCCCCGAAAAAATCCAAAACTTGTAAAATATTAAAATAATGTGAAAATGACGTTTTTACCCCTGATGGGATATGGCTAAAAGTTGACTTTTGTTCGGAATACTTTTTGAATATTTTTCTGGTGCTATTGTGTAGGTCTCAGAACACTGAAACCGTAGACAGGTGGCACATCGAAAACAGAGCTCGTATGAAGAAGTTATGAGTCTGAGAAGTTCAGGGGCAAAATGGTCATTTGTGTCCTCAAGGGTAAAATGGTAATTTTGTGTGGATTATGATTAAACGGTGGAAGGATGATTATCACCTCACCTTAAATGCTGATTCAGCCACTATATGAATCATATACCTTATCAAGTAACACATGTCACTTGTTGTTGAAGATTAGTGGCACTTAGGGAATTTAATTAATTAGTTAATTGAAGTTAACAAATAAATGGGTATTGTTAACTGATGAACAGTGTTCGACTAAGACCAAACACAGAACAGAGGATGTCCATACTTCTCCTTCCACCTTGATCGATTTTTGTTGCAACAAGAGTAATTGAACAATCAATTGGCTTAAGTGAAGAGTGAAAAACCGAAGAGGAACCAAACAAACCCAGTTAGAACCTTACTGAACCTACCCGAAAATTTACTCAAAATCTTAATTTTCGAATTTGAATTTCTAGACGGTTTCGTTCCAATTTGAAGCGATATTAAGCCTTCTGAGAACCAGGCAACTCGAACCCAATCAACTGGAACAAAAATTGGGGCTGAATTGGGGATGAACAGATTCTGCAACTAGTTCGGAAAATCAAGCTTGAGTTCAGTGACTTAGAGGTAATAACTCAAGAAATTGATCTCGATTTCGTGTTTATAATAGTACTATGATGCTTCTGGTATGAACAATTGAAGGAAACAGGTGATTTTTGGATAGGACCCGAATCCAAACCCGACGGGTGTTCATCTTGAGTCGAGACGTTCTAGGGCTTATTTGATTAAATTGAACTTATAGAATGGTAAATTAGATTGAACTGATATGAATGAATGAAAGAACGGAAAGAATTGAGTTGAAATTGAAGGAAATCGAGTCGGGTCTGATCGCGAGTTGCAGACCCGTTTATCAGAGAAACGGGCGAGGAAGAGACACTGTAGCAGGGCACTGTTCACGGCGCGTGGCTTTCACGGGCAGCCGCTTGCGGCGGCGCGTGAGGGCGCGTGGCCGGGAATCTGAGGAAGGGTCCAACAACAATTTTGATACTCTCGATGATACGGACCTATTAGCGTTGGTTTCGGGTCAATCGGATGTGAACTGAGAGTAGTTTTACGTATCTGGAGCGTATAAGTTACGTTTAAATAATATTATTTTATTCCGACGATTCGGAAATTCATACCTAAGATTATATGATACTCTAGTAACCCTATATTACATGTTTGTTAGGCCGAAATATTCTCGGGACATCGGACGAGAACGAACAGCTCGAATCCGAACAATCTGGACGGTGTGTGAGTGGGCTTTTATTTTCTACCCTAAATGCATGCATATATGTTTTAACTGCTTTTAAATGCTTATGATATGATTTAAATCGCTTTGCTATGATTGATGATGTGATATGATGATTTCCAAGTGACATGATGATTTTTGAATTTTGGGAATATTATATTATTTTATATTGCTTTTGGGCACGATTTTCGAGAAAATCATAAAATTGTGATTTTGGGCGATGGCCTGAGATTTGAGATGGCTTTTGACTCGGAATTGAAGTTATGTGATTTCATTGATGCAATTGAATTATAAATGATATGTTAGACATGGATTTATGGAATTTACTTGTGCTTTGGAAATGCTTTATTTCGGGCAGAGGCCCTTTTGAACTATTGATTCGATTGTTAGATTTAAATGGTTTTGAAATGAGAATATTGACTATTGGTACCATCCTCTGTGATTTGATGGTCTCCTCCAGACGTCGTAGATCCTGGAGTAGTTACGATCCACTGCCTGGAGATGAGTAGCACCGAGGGGAGGCTCAGTCTCAGGAGTGTGAGTTTATGATGATATCCTCCAGACGTCGTTGATCCTGGAGATGATATCACCCCAGACGTCGTTGATCCTGGGGAGGTACTCAGACGTGAGACACCCGAGTTGCACGCGTTGCATTGATATCGTGACGGGTTATTGGATATCGAAATTGGATGTTGAGGATGGTGTTATCATGATTGATTTTGCATTGTATTAGCCGTTTTCTTTTACCTTTGATTTATATAACTCATGTTTTATTTGATATGCATGCATGTTTGTGAAAACTGGAGGGTAAGACTATTTTGATAAATGTATTTCTAAACCCTTATTTTCGTCCACTCACACCTTTAATGTTTTTTTTGTACCCTCCAGGCCCGTACACAGGTACTGAGGCTCATATCGAGGCAGAAGAATAAACAGACCGTTGCGTACTCGAGTTCTGACCGCGTAGGACTTTAATTCTTGTTTGTAAATATTTCTTATGCTCTGTCAACCGGTTGACAACTGAGGTAGTCAACGGTCCTAAAGACGTACCTATCCCTAGTCTGACTATGTTTGTTGTTTGTTATGTTGTGTATTTATATATATATTTGGACTACTTGTGGTATTTTAAAGTCATGGTCAGACGGGAGCAGGATCTTTCACGGTTATCGAGGAATAATCGGGATGGGTCCTGTCAAATTGGTATCAGAGCATAGGTTGCGATCTGAGTCAGGCATATGGTGTGCATGTGTTGTTATACTAATTTGTTTCTATTCACAGCTACTTCAATATGCCTTCGCGACGCGAGCCTCGTGCACAGCCTGGCGAAGAGATAGAGGGTCCAGATGTCGAAAGAGCTCAACATTTAGGAGCCAATAGCTTTACGGGCCAGACCAACCCAGACGAAGCCTATGACGGGATTACCCAGTTAGAGAGGATTTTTGAGATCATGCGATGTCCACCAGGAGACATGGTTCCATTGGCTACGTTTATGCTGAGTAGTCAGGCATATAGATGGTGGCGCGGCTTACAGTTAACGGGCTTGGATGCCAGCACCCTAACTTGGGAGGACTTCAGGCATCGTTTTCTAGACCAATTCTATCCTCGTTCCTTTCGTAATGCCAAGGAAGTGGAGTTCCTTCAGCTGCAACAAGGAAATATGTCTGTGGCTGACTATGAACAGAAGTTCTTAAACCTAGCTAATTTCGCTCCTCTGTAGGTGGCCAACGAGGAGGATAAGTGCAGAAGGTTTGAGTAGGGGTTGAGGAATAAGATCCGTGGTGCTGTAACGGTGGGATCGTTTGCAACTCTGAGGAAGTTATCTGATGATGCCTCTAGGGTTGAGGCAACATTACCAGTACGACAGCAGTCTTCAGGTTTTGGCCGGCGCCGAGAGCGACCATATTAGGGAGCCCCGAATCAATGATGGCCAAAAAGGGGTGGTTTTAGTTCTGGATCTTCAGGTGGTACTCGACCGAGTTATAGTAGTGGAGGAGGTACACAAAGATTTGGTGTTCGACCTCAGGCAACAACTCAGTCCAGTGGAACATCTGTGGGATCTACTGCGAGACAGAGTGAGAGATCTAGTCAGCCAGTTCAGTGACTTGTTTTTCTTATGGAGAGCCTGGACACATTATAAGGAACTGCCCATACCGGTCAGGTAACAGTGGTACAGGTCGGGGAACAGCGGAGCAGAATTTGAATACAGCCTCGACTTCTGATGCGACTGGAGGGAGCGGAGTTGGTCGGGGACGTGGTGGATCACGGGGACGTGGTCAGACTTCAGGACCACAGGCTCGAGTGTTTGCAGTAACTCAACAGGAGGCCCGAGCAACTCCGGGAGTGGTGGCAGGTATGCTTCCTATTTTTGGTCATGATGCACGTACCTTAATAGACTCAGGAGCTACTCATTCCTTTGTTTCTCGCACTTATGCAACCTTAGTTGATAGAGAGATTTCTATGCTTGGTTGTGAGATGGGAGTCGGTACACCGACCGATGATGTTTATGTAGTCAACCAAGTGATACGAGATTATCCTGTATTGATATGGGGTGTGCCTTTAGTAGCTGACTTAATACTGTTAGATCTATGTGACTATGATGTTATTCTGGGAATGGATTGGTTAACAACCCATCATGCCTCTCTCGAATGTTTCAATAAGAGGGTGATATTCCGGAGCCCAGGATTGCCGGAAGTAGTATTCCAGGGAGATCGACGAATGTTCCCCGCTAAAGTTATATCAGCACTCACGGCGGAGAAATTGTTGAGGAAAGGTTGCCAGGGTTATTTGGCTTATGTGACTGACGTACGGGATACCCCAGCCAAGGCTGAAGACATCCCCATAGTATGTAAATTTCCGGATGTGTTTCCTGCAGATTTTCCAGGGTTACCACCACATAGGGAGGTGGAGTTCACCATTGATTTGATCCCTGGTACACGGCCCATTTCATTGACACCTTATCGTATGGCCCCAGCTGAATTGAAGGAACTGAAGGTACAACTACAAGATCTAATCGGCCTGGGGTTCATTCGACCGAGTGTATCACCGTGGGGAGCCCCCGTGTTGTTTGTAAAGAAGAAAGAAGGCAGTTTGAGATTGTGCATGTATTACAGACAGCTCAAGTATTTTTCGAAGATTGATCTTCGCTCGGGTTATCATCAGTTGAGGATTCGCAAAGAAGATATTCCAAAAACAGCCTTCCGGACTCGGTACGGTCATTATGAATTTCTCGTAATGCCGTTTGGGTTAACAAATGCACCGGCGGCATTTATGGATCTAATGAACCGAGTATTCCGAAAATATCTGGATCAGTTTGTCATTGTGTTTATTGATGATATTTTAGTGTATTCCAAGAGTCAGAGGATGCATGAGAAACACCTGAGACTTGTGCTTGAGACACTGAGGGAGAACAAGTTGTATGTAAAGTTGAATAAGTGCCAATTTTGGCTAACCAGTGTGGGATTTCTGGGACATGTAATCTCTGCAGAAGGTATTTGTGTTGATCCCCAGAAGATTGAGGCAGTTGGAAACTGGGAACAACCGAAGACAGTAACCGAAGTGAGAAGCTTTTTGGGATTGGCCGGTTACTATAGACGCTTTGTCGAGGGATTTGCTACTATTGCTGCTCCACTAACACAATTGACCAGAAAGGGGGTTAAGTTCGTTTGGAATGAAGCTTGTGAGCGGAGCTTCCAAGAGTTGAAGAAACGATTAACATCAACTCCGGTGTTGGTTCTTCCGGATGAGAGTGGAGAATTTGACGTGTATACTAATGGATCCTTGCATGGATTGGGGGTGCGTGTTGATGCAACATGGAAAGGTTATTGCTTATGCCTCTCGACAGTTAAAACCACATGAACACAATTACCCTACCCATGATCTAGAGCTATCTGCAGTGGTGCATGCACTCAAGATATGGCGACATTATTTGTATGGCGCCACATGTAGACTTTTTACGGATCACAAAAGTTTAAAATACTTTTTCACACAAAAAGAGGTAGTCAATGGTCCTAAAGACGTACCTATCCCTGGTCTGACTATGTGTGTTGTTTGTTGTGTTGTGTATTTATATATATATTTGGACTACTTGTGGTATTTTAAAGTCATGGTCAGACTGGAGCAGGATCTTTCACGGTTATCGAGGAATAATCGGGATGCGTCCTGTCACAGATCCATCACTACGTCAACCGACCTTAGACGTCACGATCCCGATCCATCACGACGTCCAACGTCCTCAACCATTTCCCATATCTAAACAGATCAGTCAACGATGAGACACGCCGAGACTGTGGGTTCCCACTGATTACCTCGTATCAATCCTTGTCATTCTACCTAGGAAAATCAAGGATAATCCAACACGATGACATCAAAACTCATCCTACGTGAATACAACCAAACTCGCTGCATTCATCACGACTCGAAATCCAACATCGTCTGCCACCAAGCAGAAAATGAGAAATCTCAGTCACCTAACTTCGAAATACTCATTACTAATGCGGGAAGCCCGCATCCCACTCGTCAACTCAATCGCAACCTATCGCGATTCCGAAATTCCAACATGATTGGAAACAACATACCCGGACATCAACCACGTGTCCCCTAACCAATTTAACTCTATCGGAGATCAACTCTGGAACCACAGACACCGAACATATGCACATCACGACGGATGTGACTCAACGTCATCACAATCACCAACACCAGTACCAGCACGAATACCAGCACCAACGCATTATCACCTGCACCAGTATCAGCACACGGGCATCCACACTAGTAGCAGCACATTAACACCATCACACCGTGTGCAAAACTGACAACCCTGGATCTCCGCTCATACCGAGCGACGACTCCGTACCTCTACTCGAATAGGAGAAACTCTGCCTCCCTCGTACCCAACAACTCTGGGTATAATCACCCTGACAACTCATACGAGAAAAGGAAAACGTCCCCAAAACGTCCCCGATTCCCAACAACTGTAACTACAACCACTCTCGGTAGTAGCGCCTGCCACAGACTCGTGCAGACCTAACTACCAGGCATCACGATCTTGACTCCGCATCCAACGAAATCAATCGCCCGTACTAATTACTCCGTATCCCAACTCTGGGATTCCATCGACAAGTATTAAACCCTGATAACTTGTCCAACCAACTCGATCCAGTCGCAACTCGACTCAACTAATGTCGACTACCAGGTCATCCATGACCTTAGTTGCACCAGCTATCCATCACAACTACGGTAGTACGACGACCAATGAGTCTAACCGATAAGTACAACCTCGACTATAGAGTGCAGTCCCAACACAAGCTGACATGACTAGACCGACTAACGAATCCAAATCCGAATAGTCGTCCAAGTCAAACCACTCGTCAACTCACATTTCTGAACCATACACCCAAAGTAGGGTTACACAATCACGCCCTAGGATTCCACGAACCCAACTGCGAAAAGCAGTAAAATCAACAATCTAACTGACTCCGCGGTCTTGACATCGTAAAGACGTCAATCCAACTAGGATTCCTCGAATCCGGCTTTTCACAGCAGTAAATCCATCTAACTCAACCAAATCTGATCATCGATGGTCATAATTCCCAACCTGTCGTCGGAACCGATCCTACGACATCGTGAAGACGATCCCAACAAACCGTCTCACGATCCAAAACTCTAACGTAATACTACGTTCACCATTCGTAGGGTTCCACACTGTCATCCACGACAGAACTATGGCAACCCGGCATCCAGTGTCGAACCAAGACATCCTACTAACTATCGTATTGGCATCCCAACTATCAGGTTGATAACGAACTGTAGCCCCATGAGATATCAAATCCTCGACCTGTGCATTACTCCGAGAGCTACACGGTTGCTCGAATAGAGAAAACCCCGCTCTGATAAGCAATCCTATGCTCTGATACCACGTTGACATGACCCATCCCGATCCCCCCGGGATTAGTTGTAATGACCCGTCCCGAATATCAGGAATGAATATTAACTAATTATGAATTAGAATAACTAATCTGGGATTAGTTGAGTGAAATCGGACGAATTGTGCAAAATGACCGTTTTTCCCCTAGCGTGGGCAAAATGTTGACTTTTAGTTCGGCGGTCAAACGGACTTTGACCGATGACTGTGACGTAGTTCGGGACGTCACGAGTTCATAGACAGGTAGCTCGTTCAATTCCGACATTCGAGGAGGAAGTTATGGTGTTCGGAAGTTGAGGGGTATTTTGGTAATTTGGCATATTAGGGGCCAAATGTTGACCTTTTGATCGGGAGGTCCGATGGACAAGGGCCAAGGACCGTTACGTAGGTCTTGTCGATACGAATCCAACGACAGGCGGCATGCCAAAATCGGAGATTCGACGACGAAGTTATGGTCAAGGAAACGAATTAACGAACCGAGGCTTCGATTAAAATAATAATATAATAATGAATAGTAACTGATGACTGTGCACATCCGGATGAGTGACAGGTGTCACCCATCCCTTGTTTCCAGCTCCTTGTTTCCCTCCAAACACCATCATTCCTTCTCCATCTTTTTCCCCCATTTTCTTCTTCTTTGTTTCTTACCCGTGGACCTTCAAAACTCAATGTGGGAGAACTGGGAGAATTGGCTCCCTTCCTCTGCCGTTCTTGCGAGAAAAATGAGAGATTAATGGATTGAGATACCTGGGGAAAACTGGGATCGATTGATGGCTGGGAATTGGGAGTTCGAAAATTTGGATATTGGGGGGAAAATTCAAATATTGGGAATTGGGTCGTGAGGATCGAAATGGAGCTCAATTCGAGCCTTCTGAGATCACTACGATCAGAATCGTCGAAAAAACGAAGGAAATTGGCCAGCAATTGGCTCTAAACAGACCGGGTGACAGTAAGGAAAATTCGAAGTCGAGTCGTGATCTTGGAGCAATCAAACGGTGTGATTGATGTGGGGAAACTACTTCTCATGATCCAGTGATGCTTCTGGGTGCATCAATTGGAAGAAACCGGTTGAGATTGACGGAACTCCATGATTGCACAGTGACGGGTGTTCTTTATTGTTCATCACGGAATCATGGGATTGTAGGTAATGTTTTATGTAATTAACGTTACAGAACTTTAATTTAAGTTAAAAAGAAGCTAACTGAATGATCAATTGGAAGGTTTAAGGCTGAATTGATAGGATTGGAACCGGGTCATCTCGCGGGCTAATTGGACCCGTTTACCGGACATACGGGTTAGGACGATGCACTGTAGCAGGCGCGTGGGTTTCACGCGCAGCCACTCACGGCGGCGCGTGGGACGCGTGAGTGAGAATCCCGAGGTACAATCAACATGACTTTTGATCCTCTCATGTAACGAACATTTTGACACTGGTTTCGATAAAATCGGATATCGTTTCGTTAATGTTCCGCGTATCCGATGTTTTGTTTTACGTTTAAATACGCATTTAAATTCCGGAAAAATTGGGGAAAATTATATGATGTATTTTGAGATGTTAGTAACCCTCTATAATGATTTTGGACAGGAGTTCTGATTTCCAGATTTTACGGAAAAACGTGCAGCTCGGAAACGGACCGTTTTGGACGGTGTGTGTGAGTGGACTTTTGGTTTTCTTACCGTGATGCATGCATATATGGTTTAAAATACTTTATTATACGATTTTCTATGATTTGACATGATTGATGTTTTGATTCGGTGATTTCTTGATTTTCTCGATTTTATGATTATTATATTATATTTTGGCACGAGTTTCAAGAAATGACGAAATTGATGTTTTGGGCGTGGGCTCGGGACTGAAAATGATTATAATGATGTTTTGACTCGTGTTATGAGTCAGGAATTGATCGTGGCAACTCGGGTTTACGGTTGCACGGATTTGCGTGAAAATGGTATTTTGGGCTTGAGACCAAGTGAATAGTGATTTTGACTCGGATTTGGAGTCACATGTGAATATGATTAAATTGATGATTATGATTTTTAAAGTGGATTTTGGACACTGTCTTATGATAGTTTT
The DNA here is from genome assembly GCA_032719365.1 of Prinsepia uniflora. Lineage (NCBI taxonomy): Eukaryota > Viridiplantae > Streptophyta > Magnoliopsida > Rosales > Rosaceae > Prinsepia > Prinsepia uniflora. The sequence goes on along the minus strand of CM064865.1, from coordinate 40,458,955 downwards.
GTGGAACTTAATTTGTGAAAGCTATGTCTCGGGCATATGCCCGATTGAAATGTTTTGACTTGATTTGAGACATAAATAATTTTAAGATGAGATTACTGGTTTTGGGTGACCTGTTCCACATATAACATCCTCTGTGATTTGATAGTCTCCTCCGGACGTCGTAGATCCTGGAGTAGTCACGATCCATTGCTTGGAGATGAGTAGCTCCTAGGGAGACTCACTCGCAGGAGCCTGGGATTATGATGATATCCTCTAGACGTCGTTGATCCTAGAGTTGATATCCCCCTAGACGTCGTAGATCCTGGGGGATGTACTCGGACGCGAGACACCGAGTTGCACGCGTTGCATTGATATCGTGACGGGTTATATGGATAATGTGATTGGAGATTTGGGATTGGTGGTATTATGATTTATTGATATTTGTGTCCAGAGACTTTAGAAAATGATGCTTTCTGTCATAAATTGATTTCATATTATTACACATGTGTTTCTGTTATGCATGCACGTTTGTGAAAACTGGGGGGTAAGAAATGTGTTTTGGTAAATGCACTTATCAAACTTTATTTTTGTCCACTCACACCTTTTCAATTTTATTAACCCTTCAGGTCGTGGCGCGATGACCGAGGCTATTTGAGGGGTGGAGGTATGAGCGGGCACATGCGCAAATATCCCTTGTCTGACAGGTGCTGAAGGGTAATTTCGAACTTTCAGTTGACTTGTCAGACGGGAGCAGGACCGGGCACGATTAACTTTTTCCTTCGGGAACGGGTCCTGTCAAATTGGTATCAGAGCACTAGGTTGCTGATGATGTTGCGATGCCATACCTCCGGAACGTGATCCTCGTGCGCGACCTGGTAGTGGGATGGGTATATTAGGGTATTTGAGACCTTGTGATTAATCTCAGAATGTAATTGACATTGGTTTGTGGGTCAGATATTAATTAGTGTAACTACGGCTTACTAATTGTCGAATCAGTATTCTTGTGGGTCCCAGGATTTATTGGATCCCGAGGTTTGGAAGGTAGCACAATTGGGTAGGTTGGACCCAGGATGAGATTATTCTCAGTAAATTCCTTGTGCGGAATGTGAGTTGCCAACGTCTAGAGTGTGTTGGGGTATTCTTAGGCTTTGTAAGTGGTATATGATGTGGTTCACCTGCAGTAATTTGCTAGGTGACCGGGTATGCCAGGGATGGCATGGACGAATGAGTCAAGAATTCGGTTAGGACTCGAGATGAGTCATGGTAATATCTTAAGTCTCAGGAGCTATCGGGTTTTGAGGAACCCTAGGTAGTGATCGCGGAACCCTAAGGTGGGATGTTTGGTTCGGAAATGTGTGATGGCGAGTGGTTTGACTCTTAATGGCTTTTCAAAGTCGAGACCGAGTGACGATTGTGTCAGGTATAGTCATGTCAGCTTTAGTGGTGGAACTGCAAGCCACAGTCGGGGTTGGTACATGTCGATGGAATCCCAGAGTGGGGATACAGAGTAGTGTTCGGGTACATGATTCCATTAGATGTGGAGTCTCGATACCGGTGTCTGGTGGTTAGGTCTGCACAAGTTTGTGGCAGACACTACTACCGAGAGTGGTTGTTGAGAATTGGGGGACGTTCAGGGGACGTTTCCTTTTCTCACATGAGTTGTCAGGGTGACTGTACCCAGAGTTGTTAGGTACGAAGGAGGCAGAGTTTCTCCTATTCGAGCAGAGGTACGGGGTCGTCGCTTGTTATGAGCGGAGATCCAGGGTTGTCAGTTTTACACGCGGTGTGCTCATACTGATACTGTTGTCTGTGTGCTGGTGTTGGTGCCTGTGTTTGTGCTGACGATGAGTCACGAGTTGAGTTATTACTTCGTTGAGTTGGGTATGTGTCCGTAACCAGTCTAAATGGGACACGTGGTTGGTGTCCGAGTGCGTTGGTTTCAACATGGTTGGACCTACGGAATCGTGAGAGGTTGTGTTTGAGGTGATAGGAGAATTGCGGGTTTTCCGCATTGGGATTAGGTATTCTGAAGTCATCGGGGGTGACTTCTTATTTTCTGCTTGGTGGCAGACGATGTTGGGTTACATTGCATGGGGAGTGCAGTGAGTTTTGTTTGCATCCACGTAGGATGAGTATTGGTGTCATTGTTTTGGATCATCCTTGGTTTTCCCTAGGTGGGATGGCAAGGATAGATACGAGGTTATCAGTGAGAACCCACAGTCGTGGTGTGTCTCGTCGTTGACTGAACTGTTTAATTGTGGGCGTTGGTTGTCAAACGTTGTGACAGTACGCAAATTAGATGAGGGTGTAAGACCCTATGGTTCCTAGTAGTTAACTGTGTGGATCCTAGGTGGATCGGGTTTGTGATGTCGTGGACATTGGGCATTGTGACGATCTAGGCTAGTGATGTTCATGGTTGGCTGACGTCGTGATGGATCTGGGTCGTGATCCTGATGATCCAGTTGGGTAGAGAGTTTGTCACTCTTACTCCGGTATGTGAGTCGTAAATGTCGGGACTGAACTTCTTTTCTTAGTGGAGCCCCTTATGGTATATTACTCGAGCGAGTAGGTTTCCGACGGGGTCGAATTTGGTCAGCCTTAGAGTTGTGACTGATGGGATTGGCTTCCTTATGAAGTCAATCGGATGTAATGTGTTACTCGTTTGAACTGGTAACCGATAGGTTCGGTTTTGGGTGTGTCCGAGTAGACGTGAACGAGATTTCGGGTTTTGGAACCAAATTTATGGGTGACGATTCAGGATTCGATTTTAGAACTTGAAAGTGGAATACTGGATTTGGGTGCGGAATGATTATTCCAAATGCTAGCTTACGGAATAATGATTTCGGATTCGGATTTGGACATAGATTAAAAAATGTGATGTCTGGGTTTGGATTCGGGATTTCTTACGAAATTGCGGATTCGGATTTGGAATTGGAACTAGCTGATTGGTGGAGTTTCGATTTGTCTCTTGCTGGTTTGGGCAAATGGACTCCATTATTGGAACGTGTTTGCCTATGACCTAGGTGGTTGTAGTCTGGTCAAGGGATAGATGTATGTATCTTGTATATGGTTTAGGGTATGATACTTTGCAGACTTGTGGTGGCTGGGGTTGATGTGAATCCCGGGAGAACTAGGCGTTCTTCCCTATGGACACGTTGATGTGTCATTTTGAGTGCTGTCATTTGGCGAGGTGTTTTTGGGTAGCATAGGACAAGGATTGTCGATGTTAGCTAAACCCTCAGGATTTTTACTTTTGCCTTACCTGGTTTGTGATCGACCATATTGGTCTATGGGTCGAGTACTGGGGTCCAGCTGTAGGATCCTGCTTGGTGTACGATTTGTTGTATCGTATGGACGAGGTACATGATACCTAGTGACGGTACATGGGATGTACCAGTGATGTGTAGATAAACGTGTTGGTGCTTGGCTTAGTTCCAATACCATTGGTTTTGGTTGTGAACGTGAACTGGACATCGAACACGAGGAACTGGGCAGAGTGGTTCTGATGCATTCAGTGATTGTTTGAACAGGTGCTCTTAGCCATGGTTGGCTAGAGTAACTCTAGTATTGAGTTGTGTGATCACTTCTAGGCTTGTGTTCAACGTGTTCAAGTTGCACCGTCTGATTGAGTGTGATGACGGTATGCGTATACTCAGGATGAGTGAGTTGGTGGTTAGTGTGACCGCAAGTTGCTTTGCGGCGAGATGTTACCGTGTCGTGACCTTACCAGCATCTGGGATCGCTGAGGGGGTGACAGTTGTGGTTACTAAGGTTAGTATTTGTTACAGGAATGAGGTTGTCCTGTGGGGCGAGATCATGTTGTTGATCTTGTGCTACATTGTCGAACATTGTTATACGTTGTGTTGTCACTGATTTGTCGATGATTAGAGCTTTACAAGGGCGGTAAAGCTTAGTGGTGACAGATTGGCTAGTAGTGTCGGCATAGACTGACAAGTGAGTTTTGGTGACTCTCTATGAGAGTGGAAGTCAGGGCACATAAGTGATTACGGGGAGCCATCAAGCTGAAAGAGTCAGCTTAATGGTGACATTGCCAATTTCGGTGATCAATTTCACTCGAGGTAGTCGAGTGTAGTCAGTATGACGTGCATCTGTGATGTGACGTCTGAGTGCAGACGAGTTCTGCGTTGGCTAGTGGGTGTACAGGTGTACACATATTGTGAAGCCCATTTGTTTTCCACGAGGTAGTTGTGGAATACGGATAGTTGGAATTTCGGGGACGAAATTCTTTAAGGAGGGAAGGTTGTAATGACCCGTCTCGAATATCAGGATTGAATATTAATTAATTATGAATTATAATGACTAATCTGGGATTAGTTGAGTGAAATCAGACGAATTGTGCAAAATGACAGTTTTGCCCCTAACGTGGGCAAAATGTTGACTTTTAGTTCGGGCGGTAAAACGAACTTTGACCGATGACTGTGACGTAGTTCGGGACGTCACGAGTTCATAGACAGGTGGCACGTTCAATTCCGACATTCGAGGAGAAAGTTATGGTGTTCGGAAGTTGAGGGGTATTTTGGTAATTTGGCATATTAGGGGCCAAATGTTGACCTTTTGATCGGGAGGTCCGATGGACGAGGGCCAAGGACCGTTACGTAGGTCTCGTCGATACGAATCCAACGACAGGCGGCATGCCAAAATCGGAGATTCGATGACGAACTTATGGTCAAGGAAACGAATGGACGAACCAAGGCTTCGATTAAAATAATAATATAATAATGAATAGTAATCGATGACTGTGCACATCCGGATGAGTGACAAGTGTCACCCATCCCTTGTTTCCAACTCCTTGTTTCCCTCCAAACACCATCATCACAACATCATCATTCCTTCTCCATCTTTTTCCCCCATTTTCTTCTTCTTTGTTTCTTACCCGTGGACCTTCAAAAATCATTGTGGGAGAACTGGGAGAATTGGCTCCCTTCCTCTGCCGTTCTTGAGAGAAAAATGAGAGATTAATGGATTGAGATACCTGGGGAAACACTAGGATCGATTGATGGCTGGGAATTGGGAGTTCGAAAATTTGGATATTGGGGGGAAAATTCACATACTGGGAATTGGGCCGTGAGGATCGAAATGGAGCTCAATTCGAGCCTTCTGAGATCACTACGATCAGAATCGTCGAAAGAACGAAGGAAATTGGCCATCAATTGGCTCTAAACAGACCGGGTGATAGTAAGGAAAATTCGAAGTCGAGTCGTGATCTTGGAGCAATCAAACGGTGTAATTGATGTGGGGAAACTACTTCTCATGGTCCAGTGATGCTTCTGGGTGCATCAATTGGAAGAAACCGGTTGAGATTGACGGAACTCCATGATTGCACAGTGACGGGTGTTCTTCATTGTTCATCACGGAATCGTGGGATTGTAGGTAATGTTTTATGTAATTAACGTTACAGAACTTTAATTTAAGTTAAAAAGAAGCTAACTGAATGATCAATTGGAAGGTTTAAGGCTGAATTGATAGGATTGGAACCGGGTCATCTCGCGGGCTAATTGGACCCGTTTACCAGACATACGGGTTAGGACGATGCACTGTAGCAGGCGCGTGGGTTTCACGCGCAGCCACTCCCGGCGGCGCATGGGGACGCGTGAGTGAGAATCCCGAGGTACGATCAACATGACTTTTGATCCTCTCATTGTAACGAACATTTTGACACTGGTTTCGATAAATTCGGATATCGTTTCGTTAATGTTCCGCGTATCCGAAGTTTTGTTTTACGTTTAAAATATGTATTTAAATTCCGGAAAAATTGGGGAAAATTATATGATGTATTTTGAGATGTTAGTAACCCTCTATAATGATTTTGGACAGGAGTTGTGATTTCCAGATTTTACGGAAAAACGTGCAGCTCGGAAACGGACCGTTTTGGACGGTGTGTGTGAGTGGACTTTTGGTTTTCTAACCGTGATGCATGCATATATGGTTTAAAATGCATTATTATATGATTTTCTATGATTTGACATGATTGATGTTTTGATTCGGTGATTTCTCGATTTTCTCGGTTTTATGATTATTATATTATATTTTGTCACGAGTTTCGAGAAATGACAAAATTGATGTTTTGGGCGTCGGCCCAAGACTGAAAATGATTATAATGATGTTTTGACTCCGGTTATGAGTCAGGAATTGATCGTGGCAACTCGGGTTTACGGTTGCACGGATTTGCGTGAAAATGGTATTTTGGGCTTGAGACCCAAGTGAATAGTGATTTTGACTCGGATTTGGAGGCACATGTGAATATGATTAAATTGATGATTATGATTTTTAAAGTGGATTCTGGACACTGTCTTATGATAGTTTTGTGGAACTTAATTTGTGAAAGCTATGTCTCGGGCATATGCCCGATTGAAATGTTTTGACTTGATTTGAGACATAAATAATTTTAAGATGAGATTACTGGTTTTGGGCGACCTGTTCTACATATACCATCCTCTGTGATTTGATAGTCTCCTCTGGACGTCGTAGATCCTGGAGTAGTCACGATCCACTGCCTGGAGATGAGTAGCTCCTAGGGAGACTCACTCGCAGGAGCGTGGGATTATGATGATATCCTCTAGACGTCGTTGATCCTAGAGTTGATATCCCCCTAGACGTCGTAGATCCTGGGGGATGTACTCGGACGTGAGACACCGAGTTGCACGCGTTGCATTGATATTGTGACGGGTTATATGGATAATGTGATTGGATATTGGAGATTGGTGGTATTATGATTTATTGATATTTGTGTCCAGAGACTTTAGAAAATGAAGCTTTCTGTCATAAATTGATTTCATATTATTACACATGTGTTTCTGTTATGCATGCACGTTTGTGGAAACTGGGGGGGTAAGATGTCAGGACCCACCCCGGTTTCACCCCGAAACCCGAGGTAAATCCCGCTCCCGTCTGACTCCCCGACACAACACCTAAGGAACACTCACTCGAACCCAGTCAAACGCAGGAGTAATTACAAAATATCCCAAAATCCTTATCGTTTACAGAGCATAGCACTACATTACAAGGAAAATAAAAACCGAGAAAGTACACGCACACAGAAGCCTTTAAACTCTTCTAAGATCCCTCACGTCGCTTCTATGCCTCAGACTTTGCCTCGACGTCAAGACCCCGCACTAGCTCCACAACCTGGAGGGCAATTAAAACAGAAAATGTGAGTGGACCAGAAAGTACAAAAGTTCAAAAACCATTTTATAAGAAAACCGAGTTAAACCCTCCGTTTTGAAACCACATGCATAACCAACAGTTATGAACACAGTTATAAAATAATTATTATAAAACATCATAAGAACAGAAACACTATCAAATATCATAAGAAACCATAGCATGAGTGTCAGAAACCGTATCAAATCCTCATTTCCCGATCGAACCTGCTGGACCTATCCGAGTCTTTAAACTCCCGAGTCTTTAAACTCAATCCAGGCCTTAATCATATCCGAGTCTTTAAACTCCCGAGTCTTTAAACTCAAGGCCTACGGGGGAAATCAATATATATCCGAGTCTTTAAACTCCCGAGTCTTTAAACTCAATCCGGGTCTTTAAACCCAATCCGGCCGGTCCCCCGTCACATATATCCGGGTCTTTAAACCCAATATCCAGATCCAGCAAATCCAATCCCAAAACCATTTGAAAACCATTTACCAATCCACATCCAAATCCGAATCCGAAATCACTGGTCTGATGCCCTTCCGGCATCCAGAACTGTCATTCCGAACCCAAATCCGGAAATTCACTTTTTAACTTTAAACCCAAATTTCACTTCCGAAATCCGATTCTAAAACCGAAAACCTTGATCATTGAAATCATGTTCCAAAACCCACTTATAACCATTAGAAATCACTTATCAATTGAAATCCCAAAACCATCGCATATATTTCAGAAACCAACCATTCCTCGTAAAACATGCTAAAACCCAATTTCCTTGAAAAACCAACCAAACATATTCGATAAACATAAAATCATGATTAAAACCATAAGACAATTATAGAAAACAGTTATGCATGCTCGAGTTTAGAGAAAAGGGTCCACTCACAGTACTGAGCCCTACTCGCGTCCCGAACGTCCAGCCCGTTCCTCGGCTTCCTCAGGAAATCCCGATCCTGTCAAACACCGTCAAATTACATCACTAATACATCTACCAACACTCTCCTAAATTTCCTCAAAAATCCCCGAGCCGAAGACCTAGAACCCCGGGACCCTAAACCTTCACCCTCGCGGAACTAAACTCAAACGACTTCCGATTAACCCAAAACCAACTCCATTAAACTCAACACAACTCCTAGACCAAAAGTCAAGTTGACTGTTCCTCCCAGAACCGTCGCACGCGCCTCCACGCGCCGCCCAAAGTGGCTGCGCGTGGCCCCACGCGCCAGCTACAGTACCGTCTTCAACCCGTGCTGAACCGGCCGTCGCAGGCTGAACCGGCGAGACTTGATCTCCGCCGTCCGGCCACCAATTCGATCCCTTCTTTCACCTGTAGCTTCGTCCGGACCTGCCCTATCTCTTCCCGTACCCCGTTCACCTCGACACTGCCTCTACACCGTCGACTGAAGCTCGAAACCAGACAGCCCTACGACCCCTGTTTCACGATTCCTCGACTCCAGCCACCTCCCGTCACGGTGGTGACACCAGACGGTCCCTAAGACCTCCCTAAACCCAGACCAACCTTCCTATACCGTCGACTCACCCCCAAACTCGTCGACTTACCGTTCGAAGTTCACTGCCGAAACAGGGTAAAAGAGATCCATCTTCGACTGAGCTCCGCCGTGTACGGCCCCGTCACGGCGACCCCCCTAATCGACACCTAGGACCTCTCTGATCACTACCCTAACCTCCAATCCTCTCGACTCTCAACCCAGAGTCACAACTTTCCAAATGAAATTCCACGGGAAAACAGAGCAGGAAGACTTACCCTTCGATTGCAGCTCCGCCGTGCGCACCGCCGCCCACCACTGTGGTCGTTAGACTCCCTGCAACCTCCTCAGCCTCTCCTTGTCTTGGTTTGATCCGCCTCACAGCGTAGCCACCGCCAAACGTTCACGGCCTCCCTGTTTCCCCCAATTCTTCTCCTCACCTCCGCCGTGCCGCCGTGCACAATTGCACCGCCAAAACACAACCAGCAGCTCCTCCTTGCTTCACTGTCACTCTCACAACTCACCAGTCACTCACCCTTGCACCCAGATCGGTCAATTTCCCCTCAAGCTCTCACTCTGTTTCTCTGTGTATCGAAGGACTGCACGGTTGCATGAGTGCACCCCAATTATTTGGGACCGTGTACATACAGAAGAACCCCCCAGAACCCACTACACAATTGCCATGTGTCACAATCCAATCCATCCTTATCTCACCTGATTAACTCCAGCCGTCAATTCTTTTCTCCTGTGCACAAATCCCAATGTGCCACAATGACCAAAATACCCTTCTTTTTAACACATTTTTACGGTTTTACCGAAACTTCCTAGACCCGTAACTCTCGCCTCGTAAGTCCGATGAACACGTGCCGCCTGTCATCGAACTCAGGACGACAAGAACTATCTAACCATCCTAGGTCAACCTACCAAAACTCGATTATTCGAAAAGTAACTTTTCCCCCTATTTTACCAAAATTCCGATAATACCCTCGACCTTCCGAACATCACAACTTCCTCCTCGGATGTCGGAATCGGGCGTGCCACCGGCCTAAGGATTCGTGACAACCTCAACTACGTTCCGGTCACTGGTCAATCCCCAATTGACCACCCGAAATAAAAGTCAACATTTTTGCCCAAAGCAAGGGGCAAAATCGTCATTCTAGGTTCTCGGACCCCTCGGGACCACCTAACCCCTGATTAACCTTACTAATCACACCTTAATCACTCTACTAATCCCAATTCTCGGGACGGGTTGTTACATAAGAAATGTGTTTTGGTAAATGTACTTATCAAACTTTATTTTTGTCCACTCACACCTTTTCTGTTTTATTAACCCTTCAGGTCGTGGCGCGATGACCGAGGCTATTTGAGAGGTGGAGGTATGAGCGGGCACAGACGCAAATATCCCTTGTCTGACAGGTGCTGAAGGGTAGTTTCAAACTTTCAGTTGCCTTGTCAGACGGGAGCAGGACCGGGCACGGTTAACTTTGTCCTTCGGGGACGAGTCCTGTCATTAGTGCGGGATGACCCTGCTCCCGTCTGACACGAAGTGTCAGACAAGAGATATTTCATACCTTTGCCCTCCCGGGCCATCAGAGTACGCCAGGATCCAGAGGAGGTATGTGATATCTCGGTCTCTACTACAGTCCACATCCGATGTCAACCTGAAGGGCAGTCAAAACATTAAAAGCTGTGAGTGGAAAAAACAAGAGTTTATAAAAACATTGTAACGAGAAGACATTTGTACCCTTCACTAAAAAGCATGCAAGCATTCGAAAACCATTTAACCAAAGAAACCATATGTGGAAACTAAGCCCAAAACCAAGATTGAAAGAACCATAATGAAAATGACCATACGGGCCACTGCCCAAATCCATAAGGGACTCGGCCCAAATCATAAGAAACCAACCATTCGGGGCACTGCCCAAAACCTGTGTAAACACACATCATATATCATATATGTAGCATACATCACATATACATATAATTCACACAACCAATCTTGTCATGGTTTCCAAAGCTACGCGTGTGCTACCCAGGTCTCAATCCGAGTCTTCTCAAAGTCATGATCAATGTCTGCAGACCACTGACCCTACCCGAGGTAATAGTAATCATAGCCTTCCTGAGAGTAAGGAACCCAACTGGGATGTGACTCCACTCAGTCGGTGCTCCGTGACTACTCCGGGGTCCACCCAGGCCAACGACCCTCCCCGGAGGAGATAATAGAAGTAAAGGAAGGTAGATGAACATATACATTCATAACATAAACATTCATGCCCGTTTCCCCTGAACCGTCATGATCCATAACATCCATAACAAGGGTTCATGTCGGTTCCCATAAACAGTCATGTACCATAATGACCTGACAAAGGTTCATGTTGGTTCCCATAAACCGTCATGTACCATAATGACCTGACAAAGGTTCATGCCGGTTCCCATAAACCGTCATGAACTACAATGACCTTTCCAGTGTTTATGCCGGTTTCCATAAACCGTCATGAACTTGGAAATCCATCTAGGGTCCCTGACCCGAAATCATCAGTGTAAAACAACTGGGTCTCGTGCTCGAACATATGACTCAACTGAGCACCGTGCTTGATATCTAAGGGTTAGTCACGACTCCGATCATAGTGATGCGTGCAACCATCCATCCAGGACCGCCCTCAATCCTGGTATGTCGCCGTGAACGTATCAACCGACGCGACCACCACAAGATCATGGTGCACTCATCACCAATCGATATCCTGAACCGTCAACACTCCGAAGTCGAGCCTCCCCAGGCTGCCCGACCACGAATCGTGCATCGTGACCTCTCCGGAAGGAACACATCCCAATCCGGAGGCAAGCGTCGTATCGTCGATGGGCGTGCACATAGTACCCGTCGCAACCACGATTTAGACCCAAAGGTCGTAAATAGTGTCGTATGCCCACGACCAAACCAAATGGGCATCATACCCGAGTTTATCCTTTTAGAAATCCAAAACCTTTTTATTTAAATCAATAAAGAAATACAGACCCGTATAAGACTGAAACCTCGAAATACGTGCTTATACGTAACCACATACAAATGCACCCATGGAATCATCAAACATGTATTAAAACATATAATAAACATTTATGCATGCACCAATTTAGAAAACAAGGTCCACTTACAGACAGTCCGAGCTGCCGCCTCAATTTGCGTACCATACGGCTCCCGAGCAGATCACCATCACCGGGACTGCCAAACCTGTCCAAATTTTAATATAAGGTTACTAACTACCTTATTAACCTCCTACCAAAGCCCCGTAATTTTCCCGAACTTTTAACTATTTTAAGCCGACCATAAACCTTACAATGCCCCGAAACATACCGAGACGGTGTCCGATTGACACGAAAATAGTCCCAAAATGTTCATTACATCGAATAGAAGATTTCCCGTGTAGAACACTTCCCCAAATTATGGACCACGCACCCTCACGCGCCCCTAGAAGGTTGAAAACACTTTTCATCACCATCAACCTTGGAAAACCGGTTTTTCTGGTTTTCCTGGACCGGTCTGCACTGTGATGAACCGGCGTGACCGGTTCAGCGTTCCTCCGTCCTCATTTTTGGTCCGTTTGCTCCCAATTTAATTCCTAAATTCCTATTTCTTCATTTCCTATTTAACCCAATTCATTAAACTAGCTAAAACCGCGCAAAACCCATGGTTTAATTATGAACCAAACGGTTCAATATTTCCAAAACTCACCCACGGCTGCCCAGCCATCCAACCACCATAGAAACCTTCCTAAAACTATCCTAGCAACCTATTTGATTCATTAAAACCATTAAAAACCAACCATACCATCAAAAATGGAAAATGGATTAAAATGGGCATAACCGGGTACCTCACGGGTTCTTGCCTCCACGCCGCCGTCCACGGCGGTTCTGACCATCCAGGCCGGCCACCTCAGCTCCCTCAGTCTCCCTGGTCCTCTGCCTGGTCATGGGTGTAGGTTGGATGGATTTTGGTTTGCACGGATGGGAGGAAAAGGGTGAGATCGGGTGAATGGTTTTGAATGAGGAAAATGGAATGGTTTGCACTTGAACTTCCGTGAACCGTAACTTCGCCGTCGAACGTCCAAATTCGACAAGCCGCCTGTCTATAGATTCGTATCATTCTTATCTACGTAACGGTCTTCGGCCCTCGGCCATCGGACCTCTTGGTCAAAAAGTCAACTATTTGGCCCTTTTAACCAAAATTACCAAAATGCCCCTAAACTTCCTAACATCATAACTTCTTCCTCGAACGTCGGAATTGAACGTGCCACCTGTCTATGAACTCGTGACGTCACAAACTACGTCACGGTGATCGGTCAAAGTCCATTTGACTGCCGGAACGAAAAGTCAACGTTTTCCCACGCCAAGGGCAAAACAGTCATTTCACATCGTTCGTCCGATTTCGCTCAACTAATCACGGATTAGCCTCACTAATCGTGATTAGTCACTAATCTAGTCTAGGAATTTGGGACGGGTCGTTACATCAACCCTGATGTCATCTGCTGACGTCAACCTAAAAGGTCTGACACCTACCATGTGCCACCACCCTATTGGTCCACGTGTTCAGACACGTGTCTTTGACATCTCTAACACACTACCACGTGGCACCACCTCATTGGTCCACGTGGTCTGACATGGTTGACGTGGACCTGCCAATTCATCTAAAAATCCCTAATATATTGCCGCATGGCACTATCTCACTGATACACGTGGTTGGACAATGTCTAACGTGGCACTGCCATGTCGCTGCTGATTGGACCATACACCTGCAACGTGTTACCCTCTAGTTGGCCACATGGCCTAACAGATGATGACGCGGACTGTCACGTCATCATCGTCAACCTTTAGTCGGGTCGACCCGCGACCTTGTAACAGGTCATTTGACCCGCCACTATGACCCAGCCAAAAATCAGCCGTCCGACCACCATTTCACCTCATTTTTCTTCCAATCGACTCGCTTTGATCACAGAAAGGGTTCTATGACCTCAAAATCACGAAGAAAAGGCTTGAGATCACCTGGCCGAACTAGATCTTCACGGCCAACCTTTAAACCACCATCTAGGGCTTCTCAGTCGTCCATTTCCTTTGATTTCAATCCTTACAAGCTCATATGAGCTCAACAAACATGTAACAACCCGTCCCGAGAGCCGGGATTCGTAGTGTGATTAAGATGGGATTAGTGAGGTTAATTGGTGGTTAGGTGGTCCCGATAGGTCGGTAAGTTTAGACTGATGAGTTGCCCCTAGTTAGGGCAAAAAGTTGACTTTTCGTTCAGGTGGTCAATTGGGTGTTGACCGGTGACCAGGACGTAGGTTAGGACGTCACGAATCCGAGGAGGAAGTTATGATGTTCGGAAGGTTGGGGGCATGACCGTAATTTGGCTAACTTAAGGGGGGAAAAGTTGGACTTGTTGTACGAACGGGTTTTGGTATGGTGACCTAGGACCGTTAGATAGCTCTCGTCATCCTTAGTTCGATGACAGGCAGCACGCATGCATAGGACTTACGGTGTGGGAGTTACGGGTCTAGGAAGTTAGTGGCAAACCGTAATTTGGAGTTAAACAGAAGGGTACTTTGGTCTTTTGGTTATCTGGGGATTTGTGCACAGAAAGGGAAAATGGATGGCTGAGATTGGGCCAGATGGTGAAGGCTTGGGCAGATTGGTGACATGTGGCAAGTGCGTAGTGGGTTCTACACACTTGTGCACGGGTCCAATTATTTGGGACTTAAACCGTGCTAGTGTGTGTGTGTTCTTCAACCAGAGTGAAACAGAGGGAGGAATTGAGAGAAATTGAGAAGGTAATCGTGGAGGTTGGTGAGTCTGGTGAGTTGTGAGGGCGAAAGGAAGAAGAAAGGAGGTTGATTATCGAGTTTGGGACCGAGATCGTGCACGGAGACACGGTGGTGGGTAAGGCTGAGTTTTCTGGGAAAACAGAGAGACGGTGAGACAGAGACGGTGGTTGTGCCGTGAGGTGGCTCAATTCAAGTCAAAAGGAGGCTGGGACGAGTGTAGAGGACTTGTTGAATACCGTGGTACACGACTGAGCGCACGACGGCGACAGGAGGACAGGTAAACCCTCACCCCCGTTTCTTTGCTCTGTTTTGTCGTTTGGAGTCAGAAGCTAAATCGTGGACCTAGGGCTAGAGTCGAGGGATTTAGAGGTTAGGGTGAGCCTCTTGGCGGTCCTAGGAATCGTCTGAGTGTGTTGCCGTGACGGGGAGTGCACGGTGGCGGTTGGCACGACAAAGAGTACCTGTGTGCTCTGTTTTGCCGTGATGTTCAAACTTGAAGTCGTGAAGTGTGGGGTTGAGTCGACGGTCAAGATGAGTCGGGTTAGGCTTAGAGAGGTCCAGGGGAGAGTTTGGTGTAGCCACCGTGAAGGGAGGTGAGCTGGGTGGCCGGGAAGGAAAACAGGGGCTATTGGGCCGTCTGGTTTCGAGTTCAGTCGACAAGTACAGGGCTGTGTCGAGGTGTTTGGAGTTGGGAAAAAGATAGCCTAGGACTGGACGATGAGAATGGTGAAGAAAGGGAGGGAAATGGTGTAGGCACGGCGGTGAACGGCTGATGCCGGTTCAAGTTGCGGAAGACTGTGCTGAACCGGGTCTGTTCGAGGTTGATGGTGCACTGTAGCTGGCGCTTGAGGGCCACGCTCAGCCACTTTGGGCGGCGCGTGGAGGCGCGTGCGGCGGTTCTGGGAGAAACAGTCAACATGGTTTTTGGTCCTGGAGTTGTGTTGAGTACATTGGAATTGGTTTTGGGTTGTTCGGACGTCGTTTGAATTTAGTTCCGCGAGGGTGAAGATTGAGGGTCCCGGTTTAGTACGTTCAGGACCCGGGGATTTTGAGGGAATTTAGGTGAACCTTCGTAGATGTGGTAGTGACGTAATTGGGTGGTTGTTAACAGGATCTGGATTTCCCGAGGAAACCGAGGAACGTGCTGGACATTCGGGACATGATTGAGGGCTCGGTACTGTGTGTGGACCCTTTCCTTAAACTCGAGCATGCATAACTGTTTTCTATACTTGTTTTGTGGTTTTAATCATAATTCTATGTTTATCGTATATGTTTCGGTTGGTTTTACATTATTACACGTTTTTCGAGGAAATCGGTTTTGAGAACGTTTTACGATAAAAGGTTGATTTCTGATTATAATGTTATGGTCGATTTTCAATGATTATAAAGGGATTTTGGGACATGATTTCGATGATTAAAGGTTTCCGGTTTTATAAATGAATTCGGAAAAAGGGTTGGTTTCCAAGTGGAAAAAGTGGATTTCGGATTTGGGTTCGGAATGACGGTTCGGGATGCTGGACAGGCATCGGACCGGTGATTTCGGATTCGGGTTTGGATGTGAATTCGGGAATGGTTTTTCAACTGGTTTTGATTGGATTTGCTGGATCTGGTTATTGGGTTTAAAGACCCGGATACTGATTTGACGGGGGACGGTCCCGGATTGAGTTTAAAGACTCGGGAGTTTAAAGACTCGGATATATTGATTTCCCCCGTAGGCCTTTGAGTTTAAAGACTCGGGAGTTTAAAGACTCGGATATTATTAAGGCCTGGATTGAGTTTAAAGACTCGGGAGTTTAAAGATTCGGATAGGTCCAGCAGGTTTGATCGGAAAATGATGATTTCATGTTCGTGGTTTATGACACGGTTTTATTATTCACAGGCTGTAGTTTTTCTAACTGTTTTGTAGTGTTTCTGTTTCTTATGATGTGGTTTATGGTAATTTGGTCTGATAACTGGGTTATGCATGTGGTTTTCAAAACGGAGGGTGAAACTTGGTTTTCTGGTAAATGGTTTTAGAACTTTTCTTTTATTATGGTCCACTCACACCTTTTGTTTTTAACTTGCCCTCCAGGTTGTGGAGTGAACGCGGGGTCTTGATGTCGAGGCAGTGTCCGAGGCATAGAAGTCACGGAGTGGTTTAAAGTCTTTCCTCGTGCGTGTAATTCTTATCGGTTTTTTTTTACGTCCTTGTATTCCGTACTATGCTCTGTAACTTTAACTTCGGGATATTTTATATAGTTTCTCCTGCGTCTGACTGAGTTTTGGGTGATTTTGAGTGAGTTATACATGAGTTGTGTGTCGGGGAGTCAGACGGGAGCAGGATTTACCTCGGGTTTCGGGGTGAAACCGGGGTGGGTCCTGACAAAACACGTCTCTGTCATCAGAACCGTCCCCAAGCGTTTGAAATCCAAAAACCAAAATCAACTTCAAAAGTGGGTTTCACGGTTTTCTAGCCACCTCACGATGGCTCCACCGTCCTGCCACCGTCCATGTCTACCTCTTAGTCTCACCCTCTTACTCTCTCCTTGTGGCCTTAAACAAGGAAATGGGGATTTGGTTTTGTGTGGGTTTGGGTAAGATGGTTGAAATAGAAGGGGAAAATGGTTTGGGTGCATGTATGTGTTGACCATCAATGGATGGTTGACACTTGTCACTTATCCATTGGTCCAGGTCAAGATATTTTGGGCCCCAATTTCAAATCCCAAAAGTGAACCATCTCAGTTTTCATGCAACCGTAAATAGTTCTTCGAACCGTTCTAGACCTGTAACTTTCCCGTATGGTGTTCAATTTCGACATGTAGTCTGTCTACAGATTCGTATCGTCTTGATCTACGTAATGATCTTCAGTCCACATGCATTTGATCTTTCGAGTCAAAAGTTAACTTTTCACCTTTTCTAGGGGTGAATCGTCATTTTACTCTGGTTGTCTGATAATCCTCAATTAATTATTAATTAATCCCGTAGATTCGAGACGGGTCCTTATATCATGAGATGAACTACCATACCCATGACTTGGAGTTAGTTATAATGGTACCTGCACTGACGATTTGGTGATACTATCGCTAAAGGAGACGTGTAGGATCTTCACTAATCACTAGAGCCTTTTGTATCAGTTTAATTAGAGAGAATTAAACTCAAGGTAGAAGAGTTGGCTAGAGATGCTGCATTATTGAGTTTCACCCGGGAAAGGTGAATGTAGTGACCGATGCCTTGAATATGCCATTTGTAGGCTCGTTATCTCTCATTCATATTGTCCATCTACCTATGTAATGTAGCTAAGGATGGAGGGGAATGTGCTGGGGGCAAATGACCATGAAGCTTTATTAGCAAGTTTCCACTAGAGACCTATATTGCTTGACCAGCTGTCCTATATTGCACAATATTATCCGCTTTGGGCCCAGCCCTAAGGAATTCAAAGCTAGTGAGATCCCAAAAGGCCGTGTGTTAGATAGATACGTCCTCACACATATAAGGCACTTCACCTTTCCTTTCCCCGAGCGATGTGGGAGTGTTCACCGATCTTGCCTTTCCAAGCTCACAGGTCTTGCTCACCGTTCTTACTTCTCAAGCTCATGGGTCTTGCTCACTGTTCTTACTTCCAAGACTGGGTATTACATAATTGATAGGACTTTTCATTCAGGGATGGAACATCTAGGTAAATGTAGGTTGGTTAACTATCAGGGTTAACCACGAGGTTGGATTGGCTAGTGAACTAGTCAGTTTATCTATGGAGTTCTCTAGGAGTACGTGTTGGGCGTGTCTCACGGGTTGGTCGAGTGACCGGGAGAACTTGGACTAGATTTGGGGTTCATATGCGGTCTATCAATATCTGGGATCGGGTAGACAAGGTTCACTATTTGGGCCATGTTGGCATGATAGCGGTATGGGATTGGATCCATGGTTAATTTTCATTGGGATCATCTAGTGACAAGGTACTAGGTAACTGTTAAATGGGTGTAGAGATGTCATACTTGGTTCTAAGTTTCACCCGCAAGGAGAGTTTAATTTTGAGTTCCAGTGGCAGTTTGAACACTGCCTCGTTGGGTGTCATCGCTGAGGTTGAGCTTGGATTAGGCATTTATTTTGGATTGTGGTTGATTGTGGGTGACGTTTTTTCGTTGTGTGTAATGTGGAGGAGTTCTAAATGTGTTTGTGGCCATGTGAGAACCTCATTTGGGAAGGAAGATTGGATTTCCACAGTTTTGGATCTAGTCGATGTGAATCGCGAGGATAAAATTCCTATAAGGAGGGTAGATTATAATGATCCAGCTCATAATTAGAAGATTATTGAGAATTTATCAAGGATTTTCGAGATTATTCGAGCTGAAATGATAATTTTACCCCTAGGTGGGGAAAATGTTAACTGTTGACCCGCGAGGTTATATGAACATTTTTTGAAACAAATTGGTTCCTTGGGTTGTTTTGATGGTTTTTTTTTTCACAAATATCTTGTGAGGGAAGGCTTGGATGGGTGACAAGTGTCACTATCCCTAGACATGTGGACTTAGCCCTTATCCATTGATCATCTATGGATTCTCACACAAACACACCAAACATCATCTCCATCCATTTTGTTCTTGTTGAGGGAAACAGAGAGTGAGGGAGAGGTTGCGAGGGACTAGGAAATGATGGAGAAGTTGTGGAAACTAGATGGAATCCATGAAACATGAAAAACATATGGTCCTTGAAATGGTGGTTTCAGCTAGGTAGGTTGGAACGTGGTACTAAGGTCATATTCGTATTCTTGAACCTCGTATGAGTATACAGGAACAAGAAAGGAAGAAAATGAACGTAGGATGAAGCTCAAGATGGAGCTCAAAGGCTGGCTGTGAATCAAGTTCTGGCAGGAATAGAAGAAGATTAGTGAAGAAAGGGTGAAGAAAGCACGAGAAGTGGTGTAGATTGAGTCGGGTTTCGTATTCGGGTCCAACGACCCATTATAGTGTGGCGGGTCAACCCGCGAGAGGTAGGAGGTGATGATGTGGACTGCCACATCAACCTGTTAGGCCAAGTGGCCATGGTTGGTTAGATCCATGTGGCAAGGTGTAAGAGGTTGTCAGAGGTCCACGTGGCAGGGTAATATAAACATGTTATGTCATGATGATGTTAGCAAGTGACATGTGGCAGGTGATAAGGGGTGACACATGGTAGGTGTCAGGTGGTGCCACATGGCACATGTTAGTAGGTTCCAAGTGGTAATGCTCTCAGACTGTGTTAGGTGACATGTTAGCAGGGCTGACATCATCAACGTTGACTAGGTACGTGAGAACTTTGATGAACGAGTGTAGGCGCATGTGCTCAAATTTCAACTTGAAAGTGGTCTTGTTCGAAAGGTTTCGATGTATTGATTCCAAGTGGAAATGCTCTCAAACTGTGTTAGGTGACACGTCAGCAGGGCTGACATCATCAACGTTGACTAGGTACGTGGGAACTTTGATCAACGAGTGCGGGCACGTGTGGTCAAATTTCAACTTGAAAGTGGTCTTATTCGAAAGGTTTTGATGTCTTGATTCCAATATTGGTGGTCATAGGTTTATCAGACGTCGTTTGGTTGGTGTTTTGGAGGTTTTTCTCCTCAGGAAGTGCATTAGGGACATATTTTCAATTTCATTGTTTTGGGGGGTTTCATGTATGAACTTCTATAGGCTGTTAGTGACCCCCGGGTGTGGCTTTGACATGCCAGGTTAAGATCTTTTCGGCTAATTCTTCACTCTTTTTCTTTGTCCCTAAACTCGGGATTAAGAATGTAACTTATTTCTTTACTATGACATGGCATCTTTCAATGCTCACAATTTGCCTGCTTCTTTCTAGAACTTGGTTCCCTATTTTTACTACCGCCACTCCCAACTTCAAATTTCCTTGAATCCTTCTTGTCCTGTTTTTTTGTCCCCTTTCTTGTTTTTTTGATTCAATGGTTGTTTCCATTACTATTGCGTTTTCAAAGATTTCAACCCTGAACAATCGCAACTCTTTGTGAATATACTCTTGCTAGCCCTCGATAAACTTCATCAGGAGTTCATGTTCTTCCAAGTCTATGGCCAACACCATAGCTTGATTTTGTAGCTCGCCTCCATAATTTTGTACTGACTGGCCAAAATTCTGCCTCAAATGCTGCCACTTGAACTATCTATCCCTATAGAAGCCAACGGGGTAAAACTGTTTTCTTATGGCTCGCTTAAATGTTTTCCACGTCATAGTCATTATACTATAATGTTTGTTAAAAGCCATCCACCATGTCAAAGCATGCTTGGTCAACTTTAACATGGAACAATTGATCCTCTAACGATTATTATATGCATAAATAGTATAATAAGTTTCTAATTGCTAAATCCAACTATCCAACTTCTCAGAATTGATAGCACCATGATACTCTGGAATATCAATCTTAACATCAGTTTTAAGACCATCCATAGAAGTTTTGGATGTACCAGCTTTATCAGCAACTTATTCCTTCTCTTGGATTTGATCTGCATCAATTTCCTCTGTGGACTCCTCTTCCTTATTGGACTCTTCCTCTTCATTAAAATTCACCATTTTCTTAACATTGGATGTTTTAGTTCTCAAGGCCTTCCTCTTCGAATCTTTGGGAATCTCATCTTGCAGCTTGAGTGCAAGATCCTCCACCAACTTTTCCATCATCCGTGTCATGTTCTCCATTTGTTGCGCCAACAACACGATTGTAGCATCAGTTCCTTTGGGTTCTCCCATTGCTTAGACCATAAACGGCAGGAAACAACAGAATCTAAAAGCTTTGATACCACTTGATCAAAGGTTTCTTACAAAACTCTTAATCAAGAACATAAAGGAACATAATGATAAGGGAGAAAGGAATAGGAATTCATATTCAACTAATCTATTAATTCATTCTTATCCTTGAGTTTATATACAGAACTCGTTTCCTAAGAATGGAAAACTAAAAATAACAAATGATTATAAACCATAAATGATAAATGATTTATAGTGATTAATGAATATAAACCTTAAAAGTTTGAATCGATTAAATCGATTATATTAGATTATGAATTATCTGCCATGTTCAATTGTCCATCTAGGTTTGCAATGGTATTATGATTCTTGACCTGATGACCTCGAGAATAATGGCATTAGTTGTCTACATGGACTGAAGGTTCTATTGGGCCGTGACACTGAGGGCATCCTCCCAACACTTGTTACTGCCATTATAACTTGATCATATGCCTTGAGAGTTCACTTGAGGGGCTTGCTGCATCCTCCGGAAATCCAAGGGGTAGTGAGCAGTTTGCCGTGTTTTGGTTGTTTCTCCAATGAAAGCAATGATGATTTTTCCACCCCGACTGTAGGTGTTGGAAAATGGGCCATTCTGAGGTCGTGAAGAGCTGAATCCACTAATGTAGTTGGCATGACAGGAACCCTCCAAAAACACCTAGATAATCATGTGGGATCCTACTCCTGTATGACAGTCAATACCCAAAATACAGTAAATCGCCTCAACGGAATATACAATAACGATAAAACCATCTAACGGTCAAACTAGGGATAGCTTATACATCCATTTAGGTCAAGATACATAGAACATAAGCATACAACACAACTTAAAATACAAAAAATTGCACTAACGTCGACAAGTACACATTATTTAGTTTATGCCTCCGCTCCTAAGCAGGTCCCTGTCTTCATGCCACGACCTGGATAGCAAGTAAAAACCATAAAAATGTGAGTGGACAAAATTAACTTTTGAAAAACATATTTCGGAACACACACATTCATTTCTCCATTTTAAAAAACTAAGCGTGCATATGGAAAATCATCGAATCTCACTTAAAACAGAGCACCTTTTATGACCACGAAATACGTGGAAAATGTTCATAACTCAAATAACAACAGCAAACCACCACAACAATCATACAAGAAGTCACCACAACATTTACACCTAACCAACCCATCCTCAATGCTCAATATCAACCATCATACCAACTACACTCCAGTAGGAAAACCACTCGGGAACTGGACTCCAACTTGATGTCCGAGTGGAAACCGACTCAGAAATTGGAGTCCTGCTCGATGTCTGAGTCACTAGTCCCAGGAACTAGAACCCTACTCGTCGTTTGAGACTAACCAACCAACAAGCATCCTTAGGAAGGTTGTCCAAAACATAAAAATTCATATCACAATGCATGAGTATCGAGAAATCACATGTTTATAACACATATCAATTTCATAACCAAATCCACGTTTCAGAAATTGTGTCTACGTTCAAAAACACATTTTGTAGAAAATCTCATAAAATGTGCAATAAAATAGTTTTCGTAAAATCCTCCAAAAATATAAACAATCCAACATCATTGAAATCACATAGAAAATCATTTAAAATATCTAAATACGTATGCACAATATGACAGGACCCAACCCAGAAAACACTACATATGACATATCTGGGTCCTGCTTCCGTCTGACAGGTACCCGCAAGTACCAAATATACCCTCGAAACCATGTCAGACAAAGAATGATCATACAATTGTGGGCTCATGCCTCTGCTGTGTAACCAATCTCAACTAACATGCAGTGGCCCTGGAAGGTTTCAAAATCGGGGAAACTGCGTGAGTGGACGAAAATAAAGGTTTATAAAATAATATTATTATTTCAAACATACGATTTACCCTTTGTTTTATAAAACTATGCATGCACCAAGTTTCTGGATAAAACATCAATCTCAAAATATGTGTAGTAACCAGAAAACCAGCAGCTTAATAACCCTTTTATAGTATGAAACCACGTCAAGATAACACTACAACCATGACTAGACCAACACATGGACTCAACCACGACTAGAAAACCAACTGCGTCAATATATGATAGGTTGTTAATTGTGCATGTTTTAGTTATGATTCAATGCCCCTTTTACTAAGATTTTGTTTGATTAGTAGTGTGGATCAAACCTAAGCAAAAACGAAGGAAAAAGGCCCAAGTTGAGACCCAAGGGCCAAATTCCAGCACCTTTGGGCCAAATTCCACCACTTGTGCCAAATTCCAGCACCTTTGGGCCAAATTCCAGCACTTGCACCAAATTCCAGCACCTTTGGGCCACATTTAGGCTGAATTCCAGCCCCAAAGTTCATGTCCGCAAGGCCCAAATTCAAACCCAAAGTTCCTGTCCACAAGGCCCAAATTCCAGCCCAAAGTTCATGTCCGTAAGGCCAAAGTTCCAGACCCTTTTTCCTACAGGTATTAGCTATTCCTAGGTTTGTTCTAAGCTCAAATCCCACACAAAAGTCTCACATTTGACC
Organism: Prinsepia uniflora; assembly: GCA_032719365.1. NCBI lineage: Eukaryota > Viridiplantae > Streptophyta > Magnoliopsida > Rosales > Rosaceae > Prinsepia > Prinsepia uniflora. The sequence continues at coordinate 40,435,252 of CM064865.1, read as the reverse complement.
CCTTCAAACTTTCCTATTCAATTAAGGTCTAAAATAAGAAGGAAATCAAGGCTAGCTGTATTATAGGGAGGACACACAGCTAGGGTTTTTGGGGCTCTATAAAAGGACCAGTTTAGGGACTTCAAAGGCATCTTTTGTTTGGAAAAGGAGAGGGCCAAAACTCTGCCCATTCTCAGTGAAAAATCCTCCACGTTCCCGCCCCTAAACACTCACGTTTTCATCCCCTACACACTCACAGTTTTCTTCTCTAGCACCTCTTGTTTTCCATCACATAATCCTTGCTGTTTTCTGCTTTGTTTTCTCATTCCTGCACTCAATTTCTTGTACGTTTTATACTCATAAATTAGGCCTTTATAATTTTCATTTGATTGCACTTATTCTATATTGTCCTTATATTCATACTCCTTGCTTTCTTTACGATTATTCATTCTTATGTTGAGTTCTTTTATGTTTATGTTCATGCAATAGTTTCCTATTGTTTCTTGGATTAGTATTTAATTCTTATCGTATTTCAATTCTTACCATTGATTCTTCTATTGCCTCACGTTTATGTTCCTATTGTTCCTTGTAATTCAATTACTTTAATTCCCTAACGGTGTGAGATTCAAAGACGAGTTCCTTTTCAATTTCATGTCTTTATAACCTAGGGATTGGAAGTTTCTCGTGGAAGTCCCTTAATCCTCACATTCTTATTTCCAAATCTTTGTTGATCCAAGGGGTTCAAAGACTAGTTCCTTTGCAATCCCTGATTCCAATACTAGGATGGTGACTTTCTCGTGGAAGTTCATCCTTCCTTCAATTTACTTAGTTATTCTGTCCATTTATTTCCATTCATTTAATATATGTTGTACTTATGCTTATGATTACATTTGTGCTTTGTAATTCAAGTTCTTTATAACTTTTGTTTCAATTTTATTGTTTTACTTTCTATTACTCTATATGTTCATCTCAATTATGCCTTTATTTTCACACATGTGTGAGTATTCCCTAGAGGTTAGGGCTACTTTGTGACACCAGGAAATTTGAAAAAGGAAAATTTGGAAAAATTTGAAGGAAATGACGATTTTGCCCCTGGTTATAGGGGCCGAAAGTTGACTTTTTGATCGGGACCTTATTTTGATTTTCCGAGAAGACCATTGGATAGGTTTTGGGACGCTGAATCCGTAGACAGGTGGCATGCATCAATCGGAGTTCGGACGTGGAAGTTATGGGTCTCGAACGACGTGAGGCATTTTGGTCATTTTGTTGGTGAGGGCAAAAAGGTAATTTGGCGCTGGAATTTGGTGATGCAGCCATATTAATGTTGTGTCAAATTTAATTAAGGACACATGTGCTCGTTAAATGTGGATGAGGATTATTGCTTAGTGACATTTGTCACTTTGTTAAGACAATTAGTGGCAATGAAAAGTGGTGAGCAGTGGAATAAATGGTTTAATTCTTTGTGTGTGTGAGTGTTCTGAAAAACAGAGACGATGATTTTGTTTGATCGATCTTCCCTGCAACCAAAACCAATAGAGAGGAAAACAAAGAGAATTAAATGGGGTGTTCTGAACCTTGAACCCAGTTGAACTTAAACTTAGAAACCCAAAAACCACCCATGAGCATTAATGTCGAATTTGAATTTGCAGACATTCATGAGTGAGATTGAGCTTGAATTATGCTTCCTGAGCTCAAACCGAGTCGAACCCAATGAAACTTGAAGGGAATTGCAGTCGTTTTGGGCTCGTACAGACAGGGTGGAACTCAGGAATTTTCGAGACATGTAGTAGGATCCCACGATGATTTTGTTTGCTCGTACAGACATCGAACGTTGAAATTGATCTTGGAAACATATTTAGTAGGATCCCATGATGCTTCCTGATGCATCAATTGAAGGAAAACAATGGGAAATTGTGGAGATTGGATGATGAACAGTGATTCGATGTTCTTCGAAGGTCGAGTTCAATTCGATTGGATTAAGGTAAGGTTTTACGTAATTGGATTTATAGAACCTAAATTGGGTCTATAACGATGCTAATGGACGATTAAATTGTAGGAATTGATGTCAAATTGATGGGGATTGAATCGGGTTAGCACGCGGGTTACCGGACCAGTTTAACAGTTAAACGGGTGAAGGAGACGACTGTGTAGGTTACTGTAGCAGGCGTGTGAACTCACGCGCAGCCGCTTGCAGCGACGCGAGGGGGCGCGTGAGCGGGATTTTTGAGGTGACGTCAACATGACTTTTGTCCTATTTAATGTAACAAACATTTTGGCTCTGGTTTCGAGGAAATCGGATATCGTTTCGATAGTGTTCAGGGTATCCAAAGTTTTAATATACATTTAAAATACGTATTTAATTCACAGAAAATTATGGGGAATTAATATGATGTTAATTGAATCCTTAGTAACCCTGAATAATGATTTTGGACATGATTCAAGATTCCTGGAAAATGTCGAAAATTACGGAAACGCGTGCAGCTCGGAAAGATAGCGGTTTGGATGTTATGTGAGTGGACGTTTGTTTTATAAACCATTATGCATGCATAGTTAAATGTTTTACATGATTGATCGTATGATTTGAGTTACAATGATGTCCTGATTATGTGTGATTTAATGATTATTTTAATCGGTCTTTCAAGCACGTTTTACGAGAAATGTGCAAGTGATGTTTTGGGCTAGGCCCGGAGTCAAAAAGGTTTTGAAAAGGATATTGTGACTTAGTTGATGAGTCAATGATGATTTCTGGATTAGTTTATTGTTTTCAATGAGATTTTACGGATTTACATGTAAATGGCATTTGGGCTTGAGATGTAAGACCCGTGACCTGGAGGGAACGGTGAACGATCCCACATTCCTGCGAGAGGGGAATGGCCTGGGAGAGGTTGGTGGTGTGCCTTAAAGGTGTAGGCACACACCTATCTAGCACTAGGACTTTTGGGAGCTCAAGTGGCTTTGGGGGGGATTGGAGCCCCAAAGTTAAGCGAGTTGAGGCTGGTGCAATTCCTTGATGGGTGACTCCTTGGGAAGTTGCACCATGAGCTCCCGAAAACAAAGCCGTGAGGACGAGGCCCATAGCGGACAATATGGTGCTAGATGAGTCGGGTCCTGACCGAGAAGGGTCAGGTCCTGACATGAGACCCTGTCGGGAATGCTTATGACTTGGTTTGAAGTCATGGATATGATTGATATGTGTTGTGGTATGGATTGTGTTTGTGATTGTGGATGCTGGATACTGGATCATGTTCTGGATGGTGCGAGTGCAGTTCCTAGACGTGACTCGGATGTTGCGTGAGTCTAGTTCCCGAGTATGTGGTACGTCTAGATAGTGCGTTAGCAGTCCCCAGACATGACTGATATGACTAGGATGGTGCCTGAGTGCAGTTCCCTAGATTGGCCTACGCGTAGTGCGGATGTGACAGTGTGATAGGTTGTGCACTTATGAATAGTGCAGATTGATTGATTAATTGATTATGCACTTATGAGTAGTGTTGTTTGATGTTGATTGTGATTGCGTACTGGTATTGATTACGGGTTTTGGTCTGTGTGGCCAGGTGATTATGTTTTAATATGTTTTGGCCTGAGAGCCGGGATTTGATACTTGTTATGTGATTTGGCTGGAAAGCCGGTGATTGTTATACACATGTTTTACCCTATGCATACATAGTTTGAAAAACTGGAGGGTACATGATATATTTTGAAATGCGTTTTCAATGATATTATTTTTGTCCACTCACACCTTTTCTGTTTTGATGACCCTCCAGGCCGTAGCACGACGTTCGGGGCTAATCGAGAGGCGGAGGCATGAGCGAAAATTAGTTAGGTTATCCCTTATCTGGCAGGTGCTGAAGGGTAGTTTTGGGACTTCAATTGACTTGTCAGATGGGAGCAGGACCGGGCACGGTTATCAAAGTCCAGTTGGGACGAGTCCTGTCATACTTGTAGCCTGATAAGTCACAAACTAAGCATCATTTCAGCATTATTTCTTATCCCTTTACTTATCTTTTGATTATAATCATTGAAACAATAGGAGAAAATGATCTCTTTTGTGAAGTTTGTGCAGATTGCTTAGTTGAGGTTTAAATCATGTTTTGCAATGAAATGTGATCTTTCCAAGGCTAAATCTTTAAGGACTCATCAAGGACTCATAAAGGGCCTCATCATCTCCCATTTACATGACCAAGATCCACGAAGACCCTAAAAGTCACGGCCTAGCCCCTAGAAGCCCACAAAATACGGTTAAGGGTGTTTTATGGGGGTTACTTGTGCATCAAGCAACTTTGGACGAATTTTCCTACTTTTCTCAATGAGGAATGACATGGATTGACTTGGATAATAAGACTTAAATTATATTCCTAATCAGATCTTGAAGTTAAAGAGGCAAGAAACAAGGAAAAGGAAGTTTCTTGGAAATTAAGAAACCATCTTGTACATGGCTAGGGTTAATTAACTTCCCTAGCCACAATTTATCATGTTTCCTTTATTTTAGGGCAATGTAATCTGATTTAGGATAGCGTTAAATGAATTCCTAGTCAAAGATGAAGTCAAGAAGTGGAAAGAAGGAAGGAAAGGGACTCCTTGTACAAGAAGGACACAAAAAACGGCTAACTATTGTTTTTCACAAAAACAAGGAGTTTTCCTCCTTGTTTTGGAGCTGTTTTCCCTTTTCTTTCGGGGAGATGTTAGGGCAGGTGTTTGGGGTTATAAATAGATGTTTTCTCATTTTTTTTGGGTCTAATTTACCTCCTAAGGTTCCAAAACTCTGCAAAAATTTCTGCTTAAAGTTTATACACAAAGTAGCTGCAATTTACCTATTGTTCATGCTTTTGGATTCAAGTCTTGCATTTTCTTTGTGACGTGAAGCTTGGGAGAAGAAGAAGTGTGTGCTCCACTTCTCTCATACATCATTCATCTTAGTATTCGTGTTTCTTAATCCCTAATCTCTTTAAGGTTTTATGCATTCAATTATGATGTTTGTTAACTTAGTTATGCGTGAGTAGTTTCCTTTAGGATTAGGGCTGTTTGAAGCCCTAGCCATGTTAGTTTATAATCAGATTTCTGGATGTTGATTACGGTTGTTATGTATGCCTGGATTTGTTGGATTACTATGCTTCATGAACTCAATTTATACTTGTAAGTTTTATCACCTTGTCTACATATAATTGTTGATGTAATTGCTTGACGGATCGCCTTGATGTTTGTGTTCACCCTGCAATTTGTAGCATCATGTTTAAGTGGAGGAATCTTATTCGTAATCTAAACTCATGACTCCCTAGGATTGAAAATCACTTTACTAGGGATAGTGTAGTGCCATTAAATCTTCTTCATGTTTCATGCATTATCACGGACCATCGGTAATAGTTGTTTAAGGGCGGGTACATCACACTTAAACATGTAATCTAAGAGAAGATAAATGTGTAGGGTGAGCCTTAGTCGAACCCTTGCATGGGTATTTAATTCATATACATGCATAATTAATCTAATCAACGAAATCTAAGGAGAACTATAATTGGTAAAGGTGGATAACATATCCTAATTCGTCCTAATCATCCAGTTAACTTTCAAGTCAAGATTTTCATCATTTTGCACTTGTTTTCATCATTTAAGTTCGTTCTAATCATCACTCAAAACCCCCCCAACGTTTTTGTACTTTTTCTCAAGTTGTTTCATTCCAAACTAAGTGAATTCACGTTGAACAAGTCCTCGAGGGAACGACCTTTGCAAACCTACTATACTCGTCATACGATTTTGTGCACTTGCAAAGTATTGCATTAGGAGTTATCATTCATGATTTCTTGGTTGATATATCTTCTATCATAGCCCATATCATGAATTATTGTTAATTGTCTTTGTTGGTTAATCTTCATCATGTGTTAGAATTGAATCAATCTACTATGCTTAATGAACTCACTGGATTGTATGTAAGAGTAGCTAACTTATATGCATGAAAATGTAGATGACATGTGCTAGGTTCGATTGCCATATCTATCTAGTTAATTTAAGCATCAAGATTAAAAGGTGGACTTTTAGTTGTAGATTGAATCTCTGAAACCTAAACATATTTATATTCTTAGGCTAATATGGTGTCATCAAATCCTTTTTGTAAGCATTGCATCACCAAAACGTGTGGTAGGTTCCCAAGAGCATATGCCCTGCCTCCGGAACATAATTAAGAAAGGATAAGAGTGTTTAAAGAGGATACACCCTGCCCTAAGCATGGGCACCTAATTTGAGCACTTCATGAAGATGGCTAATGAGGACTAAAGACAATAACAAGTGGTAGGGTGGATAGTAACCTTAATCTATCTTTTAAAGTAACCTCATCATTTCAATAACCACTTCACTTACAAATTAGGCAATTAAACGATAACCTCCCTCGCATTTACATCTCACCTAAGTCAACATAAACTAAACTGAAGTGGACACTTTTGAACCAGTCTCTATGGAAATCTACCTTTGTATATCACTTTACTCTTAAGATGACTTGTGCACTTGCAAAGTTATTACACGTGGATACCTTGTTTTGCATAATCATCATTTTGTTCGACTTAACTTCCATTAAGTTTTTTTCGCCGTTGTCGGGCACTTGTCCCTCGACGATGTCCATTCGTTTAAAACTTTTGACTTAGTTTTCTTTTTCTTAGGTACCATGCATGAGCTCAACTCTAGGCTACCATCTAGGGTCAAGTTCAGGCTCCATTTCACCAACCAGGATCACGTCCACCCTTTCATCACGCAGTTCATTGGTTCATAGGAGCCCAACCTGTGAACCAAGATACATGGTCGAGCCACCACCTGAGAGCCCAACTATAGGGCCACCAGCTCCTTGGCTTTTGAGGGATTATGCAACACCTCATGTTTCAAAGGATCAGTTCCCTATCATGTTCCCTAAGAGCATGGTAGCAAGCTTTGAGCTAAATTCAGGTTCAATTCATATGCTCCTTGCTTTTAAAGGTTTAGAAGGTGAGGACCCTCACCTACATATTAAGGAGTTCATTCAAGTATGTTCCACACTTAGGATAAACAAAATGACTAAGAATGAGATCAGGCTTAGATTGTTCCATTTTTCCCTTAAGGATAGAGCAAAGGCTTGGTTTTATTCCCTAGCCCCTACTTCTATCCACTTTTGGAGAGACTTGACCTCCATGTTTCTCACTCATTATTATGCAATGGAGAAAACTAATGAGTGGGAGGCCAAGACCATGAACCCTCAACAATTTTTTGATGAGACGTTTTATGAATACAGGGAAAGGTTCAACGAAATGTTGAGAGCCTGCCCACACCACAGCATTGCTGGTGAGCACCTCATGATGTATTTCTATGGGGGGGAACAGTACCGGGGATAGGAACTTAGTGAACTCCCAAACTCAGGGTATCATGGAGGATATCGCTAATCAAGCATGGATGTCTTTCGAGCGCATAGCTCAAAGAGAGAAAAGGTTCAGCTATCGGGGACACTCTTCCAAACCTCTGTCGGAGGGAAAGAGAGATGATAAAGACGGCACCATAGCCCAGTTGACTACCATGGTTAAGCAGTTATACAATGAACTGTGTTCCATCCAGGGACACACTGCCCAGAAATGCATTGTGTCTAAGGACAATAACTACGTCGGTGGGTACAACAATACCCTGAGACCTCGAAATGACCCGTACTCCAACTCTTACAATCCCGAGTGGAAGAATCACCCTAACTTTCAGTGGAGTAATCAGAATATTGCCAACCCATTATCCCAACCAAGATTTAACCACCAAGGTCCATCATGCAAGCAGCCCCTAGCCAACCAAAAGGCTCTTTCTCGAGCCATGAAACCTGCGGAGGATCGTGACAAGATACCATAGCAGCCCTAGCCCAGCAGAGTTCTCAATTGACCCAAAATATGAGTACCTTAGTACAGGAGCTAAGAGGAAGCTAGGCCAAGACTGATAATTCCATTGCCAATTTGGAGAGGAAAGTAGGGCAAATGGCCAACCAGCTGAATCAACGGGAACAAGGGAAGTTCCAGAGCCAACCACTTGACAATCCTAAAAGACCTCATGGGCCTCATGGATCCCAAGGACCGCACGAACCACATGTTCCTTCGGTCAATGCCATCACTCTGAGGAGTGGTACTGAACTCCCTGGACCTTCCTCACCACCCCATGAGGATGTGATTGCTCAAGTGCCTGCTCATCACCAAGAGCATCCACCTGATCCATTTTTAGGGAATCGCCCTCTAGACAAGGACCAAGCAGCCACGAAAAACCCGAATTGTAATACTCGTGTCTTGGAGGGAATGGTGAACAATCCCACTTTCTTGCGAGGGGGAATGGTCTGGGGGAGGATGGTGGTGTGCCATAAAGGTGTAGGCACACACCTATCTAGCACTTGGCCTCCCTTGGCCGCGCTGGTTGAGGTGTTATCCCAGGCGTGAGGTCTTGGGAGCAAAACCCTGCTGACGCATGTATGTGGTGTTATCCCAATGCGACCCAAAAGGGACAATATAGTGCTAGATAGAGTTGGCCGCTGCGCAATCTCTGATCTACACTAAGTCTTTTGGGAGCTCAAGTGGCTTTGGGGGGGATTGGAACCCCAAAGTTAAGCGAGTTGGGGCTGGTGTAATTGCATGATGGGTGACCCCTTGGGAAGTTGCACCATGAGCTCCCAAAAACAAAACCGTGAGGGCGAGGCCCAAAGCGGACAATATGGTGCTAGATGAGTCGCGTCCTGACCGAGGAGGATCGGGTCCTGACAAAGTGGTATCAGAGCGTGGAGTATGCGCAGGTCGAGGATGTGATGTCTCCGCAGTCGTAACAGCCCGTCATCAACCTGGTAGTTACGGTTTTAGTATGAGGATTTGGTAGAATCGAACCGTAGTTAGATGGTGTTTGGCACGTGATACGTTAGTTGAGGTTCGATTGGCATGGAATGCCACGTGTTTCGAGGAAGTAGATCCCGAGGAGGATCGGTATTTGTGGGAATCTAATGGCTTAGAGCCGTAGTGTTACTGGAAATAGGATCCAATGGATCAGTAGAGACAGTATGAAGACTTGAGGGTCATGACCCTACTTTCATGTCGGAAAGAGGATGTACAGATTAATACTAGTGGTGGTCAGAGGTCAGGGTCGCCCAATTTACGATGACCCTGTACGACTACAGTCACGCCAGTTGGGAATAGAAACGTGTGATTCTATTTGGCGTGATGAACCATGCTTTGGTGTGTCGAATCCCTCCTAGATGTCGACTGGCAGGAGATGCCCCAGAGTAGTTGTGGTGCGACGTAATAGGATGCGATTGCGCACGTAGCGCTTGTGCAGTATTGGACCCGGAGTACGGCCAGTTTTTATGGAGGCTAGCAGCGGAGAGCCGTAGAGTTACAAGAGGATTTGATCCTCAGAGTGTAGTTATTGGTTGGTTTGGTACCAGTATTGGAGAATGACGACTCTTCGGAGTCGAGATCGAGGGATCGGTCAGGATGGTTGGGCTGCAGCGGGCAGCCGGGTTTGTGATAACCCTAGTAGGTGATTGATTGGACAAGTTACCAGGAGTGTGGTACTTGTGATCGGATCGAGAGGTGGACCGATTGGTGGATGTTGCGTGCGGAGTGGTTGGTACCGGCGGTGAGACTACTGCATGGATTTGGAGTTTCGGTAGCAGAGTGTTTCTGAGGTTGGTCTGCACGAGGTTGTGGCAGATGCTGCTATCGTTGGATGTAGTCGAGTCTTATCGAGTTGAATAGGATCAGATTAACTTGATGAATGTGACAATGGGATTCGTCAGTCATGACGATGATACGAGCTGCGTGAGTGACGCACAGTACGAGCATAGATTCTGGATTCTACTCGGTTACGACTGAGTACGATCGCATAATGAGATGCTGACGTTGGATGTTGGCACACTTGCCACGTTACCTCTGTGAGGTGACTGTGATGAGTAAGATATACCTGGATGAGTGAGACAGAGAGGATCCCAAGTGGCTCAGTGCGAGCTACGGGGAGTACTCAATGATGGAGACCAATTTCCCTAGTGATGGAGATCAGTTTCCTCAGTGATGGAGACAGTTTCCCATTGATGGAGACCAGTTTCCTCAGTAATGGAGACCAATTTTCCCAGTAATGGAGATCAGTTTCCCCAGTAATGGAGACTAGTTCCCCCAGTGTTGCGAGATTGAGTTGCTAGAGTGTGCCCAGAAGTTGTAATGTTTGAGGTGAAACGTGAGATCCAGATACGAATGGATGACGTAAGTGACGTCTTATGACGTATGGGTTGGTTTGTCAGATTTGGTAGTACCTAGAGATTTGGCTTCAGATCACGACAGACGTTGCGATCTGTTTAGCCTACCGACCGAGGTCAATGAATTCCGACCAATTCTGTGAGTTAGAGTTGGATCAGGTTAATTAAGGTACGAGATGTGAGTGCTAGGAGAGTTGAAGCCTACACATTTGTGTGTTCGATTGGAAAATTCCTCCGTAACACAACTTGTCGGGGTATTTGAGGACGTCCTCGTGCAAATTGGGGACACAGGTATTCCAGCTGACTTCTACCTCATGTGGCTGGAAAACTCAGACAGATTCGGGGGACCTCCTCTTATTTTTGGTCGCCTTCTTCTAGCTAGTGCTGAATGCTTGATTGATGTCAAGCTTGGGAAAGTTTCCATTAAGGTAATGGAAAAAGTGCGCACTTACTCCATTCATAATGCCATCCAATTCCCTTCTGAGCCTATTGATAATTTCCCCCCTAACTCGTTGGAGGCATTGTTGCAAGAAACTTTGGATGAGACATGCACCAAGGACGCAATGAAGTGTGCACTGATCGTAACTCTTGCATTTGATGGCCCTTTAGGACAGAGGGTCATAAAAGAGAACAATTATCTCAATGCTTCCATTCCTATGCCTCAATTTCGAGCACCATTTGAGCTCTTAGGACTGCCCACCACCAAGAGCCAACCTTCCATGGTAGAGCTACCCACTCTAGAACTTAAGCCTATTCCCGATCACCTTAAGTATGCCTTTCTAGGAGCCAACAAAATCTTACCCGTCGTCATCTCTTCTAGCTTGAGTGTCAAAGAGAAAGATCAGGTGGTCCAAGTCCTTCACTATCATCACACTGTCATCGGTTGGTTAATCGCTGATATCAAGGGAATTAGCCCTGCAAAATGTATGCATAAGATCCTTTTGGAACCGGATGCCAACCCTTCAAGAGAGAGTCGGAGGAGGTTGCACCCTCTGATGAAGGAAGTGGTTAAGAAGGAGATCCCTGAATTGCTAGATGTTGGGAACAACTACCCGATCAGTGACTCAAAGTGGGTGAGTCCAGTGCAGGTGGTGCCAAAGAAGAGTGGAATCACGATTGTTAGGAATGAGCACGATAGCTGGTCCCTCAGAGGACCCAAGTTGGGTGGAGAGTGTGCATAGATAATCGGAGATTGAATGCCACCACCAGGAAATACCATTTCCCACTCCTCTTCAGTGACCAAATGTTTGAATGTTTGGTACGCCATTCTCATTATTTCTTTTTGGATGGTTATTCGGGATACAATCAGATCCCCATTGCACCTAAGGACCAAGAGAAGATGACCTTCACTTGCCCCTATGGCACTTTTGCCTATCAGAGGATATCCTTTGGCCTCTGCAATGCACCTGCTACCTTCCAAAGGTGTATGATGGGTATCATCTCCGACATGTTGGTGGATATCATTGAAGTCTTCATGGATGACTTCTCTGTGTTTGGCCACTCATTTGAGTTGTGCCTCACCAACTTGGCCTGAGTACTGACTCCGTGTTAGGAGAGTAACCTTGTTTTGAACACGTAGAAGTGCCACTTCATGGTCCAACACAGGATAGTTCTGGGCCTTGTTGTCAGGATCCGACCCTCATTTGTCAGGTCCCGATTCATCTAGCACCATATTGGTCGCTTTGGGCCTCGCCCTCACAGTTTTGTTTTCGGGAGCTCATAGTGTAACTTCCCAGAGGGTCACCCATCATGCAATTGCACCAACCTCAACTCGCTTAACTTTGGGGTTCCAATCCCCCCCAAAACCACTTGAGCTCCCAAAAGGCCGCATTGGGATAACACCACATACATTCGCCCGTAGAGTTTTGTTCCCAAGACCTCACGCCTGGGATAACACCTCAACCAACGCGGCCAAGGGAGGCCTAGTTGACAGGACCTGTCCCAACTGGACTTTGATAACCGTGCCCGGTCCTGCTCCCGTTTGACAAGTCAACTGAAGTCTCGAAATTACCCTTCAGTACTTATCAGACAAGGGATAACTGCACTGATTTTTGCTCATGCCTCCACCTCTCGATCAGCCCCGTACGTCGTGCCACGGCCCGGAGGGTCATCAAAATAGGAAAGCTGTGAGTGGACAAAAATAATATCATTTAAAACACATTTATCAAAACACATCATTTAGCCTCCAGTTTATCGAACCATGCATGCATAGAATCAACATATGAAAAACATCACCGGCTTTCTAGCCAAGTCTCATGAAAACATCAAATCCCGATTCTTAACCCCAACATGTGAAAACATTTCATAAAACCATTTTATCATACAACAAAGCATATAACTCAGGAATTACACATCCGAGGATCCTCTGGGAATTACACATCCAGAGTCGTCATCCTGCTGGGAATTACACATTCAGCCGCACTGCGAATTACACATCAGGTCTCTCCAGGAATTACGCATCTGGAGTCCCTCCAGGAATTACACATCTGGAGTCACTTCGTGAATTACACATCCGAAGTTTACCCAGGAATTACACATCTGGGGGCATCAAACATCAATACACAATCAAAATCATTATTTCAAATCATCATTAAAACCATGCCAAAATCATTTATCACGGGGCCACATGCCCAAATCTCATTTCTCATTTCTCGTAATTCCGTAAAATCATTAAATAATTCAATGCACGTAAATCTGTAAAATCATATCCGAAAATCATTCAATTCCATCATTTTATCATTAAAATTATTAACTCACACAACTGTTCAAAATCTCCTTTTAACATCCCAGGCCCAGCCCAAATTCATCAATGTTACACAAATCTGTGCAACTGCAACCGAAGTTGCCACTTTCACATAAATCCATAAAATATATCAAAAAAACATTACAAATTCATCAATCAATTTCCCGACTCAAAATCAATCTCAAATCCCGAGCTTTCGCCCAAAACAATAATTTCACAGTTTCTCAAAAAATGTGCCCGAAACACCGATTAAAATAATCATTAAATCCCAAAATGATCATATCAAATCATTGCAATTCAAATCATGGCATAAATCATGTAAAACATTTAACTATGCATGCATGTCAATTTATAAAACAAACGTCTAGTCACACACCGTCCAAACCGCTCGCTTTCCGAGCTGCACGCGTAATTCGATCCTAAGTTGTCAATTCAAGGTTTCGGGTTTTCTGGGTTTAAGTCTGGGTACAACTGAGTTTTTCTTCCCCCTCTGTGTTCTATAATTCCTCACGAATTCACTCTCAATGACATCAAATTCTCAAGTTTTGGTTGCTGGGAAGAATCGATCAAGTAAGGTCCCAGTCTCTGTTTTCGGTTTTGCAGAAAACACATGTTAAATGAGTTAGTTATAATTCAAACGTATGAATCACCACTTGCCACTAATTGTTCTCTGAATAGTGACATGTGTCACTGTGCAACAAAACCTCATCCAATTAGTAGGCATAGGTGTCCTCAATTCACTTTAACACAACACTAATACAGCTGAATCAGCCAAGGTTAGGTAAATTACCATTTTACCCTTCTATACACAGATGACCAAAATGCCCATAGAATTCCTCAATCCATAACTTTTTCATCCGGACTCCGATTGACGTATGCCACCTGTCTACGGATTCAGCGTCCCGAGACCTATCCAACGGTCCTTCCGGAAATTCCAAACAAGGTCTCAAACAAAAAGCCAACTTTTGGCCCTTATAACCAGGGGCAAAATCGTCAATTCCTACAAATTTTTCAATTTTTCCTTTTTCGAATTTCCGGGTCGTTACACTAGTGCTAGATAGGTGTGCCTACACCGTTAAGGCACACCACCATCCTCTCCCAGACCATTCCCCCTCGCAGGAATGTGGGATTGTTCACCGTTCTCTCTAGGACACGGGTCTAACACATGTAATATCCGAGAAAGCGATAAAGGTGGATAAAGGTGGATAAAGCGAAGCTGACGTTGTGGAGAGGCTTCCTTACCCTACCAGTACAAAAAAAGTCAGCTCATTTTTGGGGCATGCTGGTTTTTATTAGAGGTCACTAAGGACTTCTCGAAGATTGCACGTCCCATGTGTGATATCTTAGCTAAGGATGTGAGTTTCAATATCGCCAAGGAATGTTGTGAGGCATTCGACTCAAAGCCAAACTCACAGCCTCCCCAATAATCATGCCTACCCAATGGGACTTGCCTTTTGATTTGATGTGTGATGCATCTGACTTTACAGTCGGGGCCTTGTTGGGACAAATAGTTGATAAGCTCCCCCACGTGATCTGCTACGTGGGCCTTTTGATTTGATGTGTGATGCATCTGACTTTACAGTCAATTCCTACAAAGAGTTGCTCGCTGTGATCTTGTCTTTGGAGAAGTTTCGATCGTATTTGATTGAGACCAAGGTCATCATCTACACAGATCATGCTGCCCTCAAGTATTTCCTCAGTAAGAAAGATGCCAAAGCCCGATTGTTGAGATGGATGCTCATCTTACAAGAGTTCAATTTAGAAATAAGAGAAAATAATGGAACTGAGAATGAAGTAGATGATCATATGAGCCGTCTCATTGATGGCTCCAATGAGGAAATAGATCATCTTGATAGGACTTAAATTATGCATGTTTTATCCATGATTTAATAACCTTTTACTTGTGTTTTGTTAATAATTCATTACATACAATTGAAGAAAATAATATATTTTATGAGAAATATGTAGATCAAATAGAGTTTGGACTAACGAGAATTTGGGAGCAAGAATCACCTAAATCGGAGGTGAAATGAAGAAGTTATGAACGAAAGAAAATGGCACAGGAATTCGGTGGATACCCACCGAAATAGGCGTCAGAGATTCCTTATGTGTCACTGTAGCGCGCCTCCTACTGCGGTAAGTGCCTACCAAACGTTCTGTCTAACTCTTCAGCGCACGCATGCTGAAGCAGCGGCTCTCGATTCGGTGCGCGCCCACCGGATCCATGCACAACAACCTTACGCCTTTGACCAAGGGTTGATTGAGCCTTTGACCGCTCAATTTCGGTGGTTGACCACCAAAAAATATCATGAAGGTTTAATTCCGAGTTTTAGGCCTTTTTTAGGATAATTTCAAGTTCCTTTCTCACCTAATCTCCATATTGTATAAGGATTTTAGTCTTATTTCCTTTTGTATTCTTATTTTCAATTCCTTTACTTGTAGGATAGGTTTTAATTAGATTTCTTAATTAATTAGAAAGCCTTTTCCTTATATAATTTAATTAAAAAAACTCCTCTTTTTAGAGGATTAATTATTCTCTTATAAATAGGGGTATTAGGGTTTATGCCAGAGGGGGGGGGGGGGGGGGGGGGGCAAATTTACCTATTGAAGGTCCCCAAAACTCTTTCAAAATTCATACTTCAATTCATGTTCTTAGTTTAGAGTTTTGTAATCTTAATTCAAGCACTTTTTACAATTCAAGCATCTTACTTTCAGCACATCTACCTTGAGGGAGTTTCCCTTCATCACTTTTATTCATTGTCCTTTTATTATTTCTTGCTTTATTTATGTTTCTGCACCTTTTAATTATGTCCTTGTTTTATTCAATAATGTTTGTGTAATTAGGGCTAGAGTTACTTGAAGCCTAGCCATGTTAGTTCGTACTTAGATTTCTGGCTTTTGATTATGATTGTTATGCATGCCTGGATTTGTTGGATTACTGTGCTTCATGAACTCAATTTATGGTTATAAGCTTAGCTACCTTATTTGTGTATCATTGTTGATGTAATTGCTTGACGGATCACCTCGATGTTTGTATTCACGCTGCAATTTGTAGCATCATGTTTAAGAGGGGGAATCTTATTCGTAATCTAAACTCATGACTCCTTAGGATTGTACATCATATTTCTAGGGATAACGTAGTGTCATTAAATCTTCTTCATGTTTCATGCATTATCAGGCACCAACGGTAATAGTTTTTTAAAGGCGGGTACATCACGCTTAAACATGCAATCTAAGAGAAGATAGTATGTGTAGCGCGAACCTTAGCTGGACCCCTACACGGGCACTTAATTCAGAAAACATGCATAGTAATCTAATCAAGGAAATCAAAGGAGAACTATAATTGGTAAGGGTGGATAGAAACCCTAGCTCGACTTAGTTAGTTAATCTTAGTTAATTTACTTACATTCATTCAACATCAAAACCCCTCATATTTTCATTTTAATTACTCCACTTAAGTCAATTGAGTTAAACATAATTGGATATCTTTGAGCAAGTCTTCGTGAGATCGACCTTTGCTTGCATCTATACTATTTACACGTCTTGTGCGCTTGCAAAGTTTATTTCATGTAGAGGTTTTTCCTAGTACATCTTTTGTGCTTGGTAAAATTTCTATCGCATCTCCCCCTTTCCGAGAGCTTCCCAATGAGCAGCTTCTATTGATCCAACATTATGACCCATGGTATACTGATCTCATCAACTTCCTTGTGGTTAGGCAGTTTCCCCCTCATCTAAGTCAGTACCAAAAAGACAAGCTTGTGAAGCAAGCTAAGTATTATGTTTGGGATGATCCCTATTTTTGGAAACACTTCTCGGATCAGATTATTCGTAGGTGCATCCCCGAGCATGAGGTACAACCAATTCTGGAAGCATGACATAGCCAAGCATGTGGTAGGTACTTCGAGGCTAAGAAGACAGCACTAAAGGTGTTGCAATGTGGTTTCTTCTGGCCCACTTTGTTTAAGGACTCCCAAGAGTATGTGCTCACTTGTGACAAGTGCCAAAGGAAAGGAAATCTGGGACCAAGAAGCCAAATGCCCCTCAACCTCATTCTGGTTGTTGAGATTTTTGATGTGTGGGACATTGATTTCATGGGACCCTTTCCGAACTTGTTTTGGAATCTCTATATTCCGCTAGCAGTGGACTATGTGCCTAAGTGGGTGGAGGCAGTGGCCAATAAGACCAATGATGCCAAATAGGTATTGAATTTCCTTGAATCCAAAATTTTCACTCGCTTTAGGGCCCTTCGAGCAATCATAAGTGATTGGGGGACACACTTCTGCAATCGACCATTCGAGTCGTTTCTTAAAAAGTACGGAGTGACGCTCAGGTTTCCACCCCTTATCATCCCCAGACTAGTGGGCAAGCTGAGCTTTCCAACTGTGAGATCAAAGCCATCCTATAAAAGACGGTCAATCCTAACTGGAAGGACTGGTCTTCTCGTTTGAACGATGCTTTGTGGACCTACAGGACGACATTCAAAACTCTTATTGGCATGTCCCCGTTCCGGCTTATTTTTGGCAAGGGCTGTCACTTGCCCGTGGAGTTGGAACATAAGGTATTTTGGGCAACCAAGCAAATGTTCATGGAAATTGATGAAGCCGGCCTTCATCGGATGATTCAGTAAGTGAAATGGATGAGCTAAGGAATGAGGCCTATGAGAGAGACCGGTTGTACAAGGAAAAAACCAAGGCATACCATGACCAGCACATCCAGCCTAAGACCTTCCGTGTGGGCCAGGAGTTCCTACTATTTGATCACTCGCTCAAACTCCTCCCAGGGAAACTACAGTCTCGGTGGATAGGCCCTTATGAGGTAACCCACGTGTACGCCCATGGTGCAGTAGACATTCCACATCCCATGCGACAAGTTTCATTCAAGGTGAATGGCCACTGGCTCAAGAACTTTTATTCTTCCCTCCCACCAGCTTCTGGGGACCCTATTCAGCTCGTGCAGCGCTAGGAGCACTTTGTCTGGTCTTGCCTAGACGTTAAATCGAGCACTTCTAGGAGGTACCCTAGCCTTGGTTTACTTCACTTAAACTCTGTTATTTCCATTACATTTGTCATCCGTAAAACCTATGTTTGCATGCTTTAATTTCACACATCGAGGAAATTGTGTTGTTTAGGTTTGGGGGTGTGTTTTGAACTTGTACTATTGGAAACATTCAGGTTTGGTGGTAGCAATCCAGGATCTATCTAATTTTTTTGCTTTTGCGTTGTTATTACCATGTTTTTGTTTTTTATTTTTGAGTCGTAGTGTTTGAATGCTAGTAGTTTTCACTTTGTGGTTAATGAGAACTTAGAAACATATGAACTTTCTATGCTGCCTATCTGTTGTTGTGGATTTTTTACTTCCTCTATGCACTACACACTTTGCTATGCTTAAGTTATTGAGTTGATTGAACATTTGCGATTGAGTAATCTTGGAACATTACTGGAGACTACCCATGTGAGATCTTATGCCTATATGCCTTCTTTGTGAGTGATTTTGTTTATTTCTACTCTGTTGAATTCGTTTGTCATTGTCATTATTCATTGTTGCATGGATCTCATTATTTCCCTACATTGGTGTTTATGAACTTAATCTTGAGATGCTCTTGATTGAATGCCTGTATGTTCACATGAAATGATCTAGGCTATGCATTTTTAGCTCCTAAAGATCTTTCCCTACCCATGTTGCATGCTTCCTTAAAGCCCCATTTGCAGCCAAACACTAGCTTTTCTTTCATCACCTACATTATAACCTCCCCAAAACACTCAGCTCAAAATTATCGCCATACCCTAAGTTCATGTTTGGGCGAGATTGCCCCAAATGAGAGTTATGATGAGCGTTAGAGTCAAGAATTTGGGTTGCTATTATGTTGATGTATGCAATGTATGGTTGAGGAAATGTTGTTTAGGGAATTGGTTCAAGTTACAAAAAGAAACGACGAGAAAAAAAACCCAAAAAAAAACAAAAGGAAACAAATTGTATTCATTCCATTAATAGAAAAGAACAAAATAAACAAAAAAAAAAGAGAAACAAATAAAGTACTTGAACCAAGGAAATCAGAATTTTCTTTATCATGTTGTTGTGGGTTACAAGTAAGTGGGATCTTGACACTAGCTTAGTTCACGACCTCTCATGCCTTGACATGCCATGGGCTTGTTGAAATCCTACCCTCTTCTTCAAGAACCTCTCAGCCTAGCCCCACTGCAACCTGAATAAAGACATGAGTGATCGTGTACAAATGCTGGTTGAAGGTTGAGGTAAGTATCTTCATTCTTAAGCATCAATTTCCTTCTTGAGATCATTAAATTCAGAAATTGCCTTTATTCAATTAACCTTTTTGTGATTACTTTGATTCCTAGGCATAAACTTTTCACATATGCTAGTATGAGTGAAACCCTAGGACTCTTGTGCATTGAGTGAAACCTGGTGAGGAATAGGGTCGAGGCAAAATGATTCTAGGGTACTTGATCACTTCTATTTTTAAACTTGATTTCTAAAGCATGGTACTTACACCTACACTTGGAACTCACTATCATATGCATCTTATAGTTAGTTTAGTTTGTTTGTTGTTTTTGGTTCTTATTAGCTTTGAAGTTCATATCTCTAGCATGCCAATGGTTAACTAGATCAAGTCTGCATTGTTAGTGTTTTTCTAAGGGACTAGCAACAACTAGGTTTGGGGGTATTTGATAGGTTGTTAATTGTGCATGTTTTAGTTATGATTCAATGCCCCTTTTACTTAGCTTTTGTTTGATTATGTCATAAAATAGGAGAAAGTAATTGATCTTGTGACCCATGTGCAGATTAGTAGTGTCTATCAAGCCTAAGCTAAAACGAAGGAAAAAGGCCCAAGTTCAGACCCAAGGGCCAAGGTCCAGCACCTTTGGGCGAAATTCCATGACTTGCGCCACATTCCAGCACCTCAAGCCCAAATTCCAGCACTTACACCAAATTCCTGCACCTTTGGGTCACATTCAGGCTGAATTCCAGCCCCAAAGTTCCTGTCCATAAGTCCCAAAGTTCATGTCCACAAGGCCCAAATTTCAGCCCAAAGTTCATGTCTGCAAGGCCCAAGTTCCAGTACATTGTCACAAAAGTTCCAGGCCCTTTTTCATGCAGGTCCTAGCTGTTCCTAGGTGTGTTCTAACCCCAAAGCCCACACAAAAGTCTCACATTTGATCCCCTAAAACTTTCCTATTCAATCAAGGTCTAAACCAAGAGGGAAATCAAGGCTAGCTGTTTTTTAGGGAGGACTCACAGCTAGGGTTTTTGGGGCTCTATAAAAAGACCAGTTTAGGGACTTCGAAGGCAGCTTTTTTTTGCAGAAAGAGAGGGCCGAAACTCTGCCCGGTTTCTGTGAAAAATCCTCCACGTTCCAGCCCTTAAACACTCACGGTTTCAGCCCCTATACACTCACGATTTTTTACTCCAGCACCTCTTGTTTTCTAGCACCAAATCCTCACGGTTTTCTGCTTTGATTTCTCATTCTTGCACTCAATTTATTGTACGTTCTATATTGTCCTCCTATTCATACTCCTTGCTTTCTTTACGATTATTCATTCTTATGTTGAGTTCTTTTATGTTTATGTTCATGCAATAGTTTCTCATTTTTTCTTGGATTAGTATTTAAATCTTATCGTATTTCAATTCTTAGCATTGTTTCTTTTATTGCATCACATTTATGTTCCTATTGCTCCTTGTAATTCAATTGCTTTAATTCCTTAAGGCTGTGAGATTCAAAGATGAGTTCCTTTGCAATTTTACGTCCTTAAAACCTAGGGATTTGAGGCTTTCTCGTGGAAGTCCCTCAATCCCCACGTTTTCATTTCCAACTCTTCGTTGATCCAAGGGGTTTAAAGACTAGTTCCTTTGTAATCCCGGATTCCAATACTTGAATGGTGACTTTCTCGTGGAAGTTTATCCTTCCTTCAATTTACTTAGTTCATTTAATATATGTTGTACTTATGCTTATGATTACATTTGTGCTTTGTAATTAAAGTTCTTTATAACTTTTGTTTCAATTGTAATTTATTGATTTACTTTCTATTGCTCTTTATACTCATCTCAATTATGCCTTTATTTTCAAGCATGTGTGAGTAGTCCCTAGAGGTTAGGGCTACTTATAGCCCATATCATGAATTATTGTTAATTGTCTTTGTTGGTTAATCTTCATCATGTGTTAGAATTGAATCAATCTACTATGATTAATGAACTCACTGGATTGTATGTAAGAGTAGCTAACTTATATGCATGAAAATGTAGATGACATGTGGTAGGTTCAATTGCCATATCTATCAAGTTAATGTTAGCATCAAGATTAAAAGGTGGACTTTTAGTTGCAGATTGAATTTGTAAAACTTGAGCATATTTATATTCTTAGGCTAATATGGTCTCATCAAATCGTTTTTGTGTGCATTGCATAACCAAAACGTACGGTAGGTTCCCAAGTGCATATGCTCTGCGTCCCAAACATAATTAAGAAAGGATAAAAATGTTTAATGAGCATATGCCCTGCCCTAAGCATGGTCACCTAATTTGAGCACTTAATGAAGATGGCGAATGAGGACTAAAGACAATAAGTGGTAGGGTGGATAGTAACCTTAATCTATCTTTTAAAGCAACGTCATCATTTCAATAACCACTTCACTTGAAAATCGAGCAATTAAACGATCACCCCCTTGCATTTACATCTCACCTAAGTCAACAAAAACTAAACTGAAGTGGACACTTTTGAACAAGTGTCTATGGGCTTTAACCTTTGCATATCACTATACTCTTAAAAGGACTTGTGCACTTGCAAAGTTACTACTGATAAGTCACAATTTAAGCATTACTCCAACGTTATTTCTTATCCCTTTTACTTATCTTTTGATTATAATCATTCAAACAATAGGAGAAAATGATCTTTTTTGTGAAGTTTGTGCATATTGCTTAGTTGAGGTTTAAATCATGTTTTGCAATGAAATGTGACCTTTCTGAGGCTAAATCTTTAAGTACACATCAAGGACTCATAAAGGGCCTCATCCTCTCCCATTTACATGACCAAGATCCACCAAGACCCAAAAAGTCACGGCCTAGCCCCTAGAAGCCTACAAAATGCGGTTAAGGGTGTTTTATGGGGTTTACTTGTGCATCAAGCAAATTTGGACGAATTTTCCTACCATTCTCAATGAGGAATGACATGGATTGACTTGGATAAGAAGACTTAATTATATTCCTAATGAGATCTTGAAGTTAAAGAGGCAAGAAATAAGGAAAAGGAAGTTTCTTGGAAATTAAGAAACCATCTTGTACATGGCTAGGGTTAATTAACTTCCCTAGCCGCAATTTATCATGTTTCCTTTATTTTAGGGCAATGTAATCTGATTTAGGATAGCATTAAATGAATTCCTAGTCAAAGATAAAGTCAATAAGTGGAAAGAAGGAAGGAAATGGACTCCTTGTACAAGAAGGACACAAAAAACGGCTAACTATGGTTTTTCACAAAAACAAGGAGGAAACTCCTTGTTTTGGGGCTGTTTTCCCTTTTCTTTGAGGGAGATGCTAGGGCAGGTGTTTGGGGTTATAAATAGATGTTTTCTCATTGTTTTTGGACGTCCAATTTACCTCCTAAGGTCCCAAAACTCTACAAAAATTGCTGCTCAAAGTTTATACACAAGTAGCTGCAATTTACCCTTTTGTTCATGCTTTTGGATTCAAGTCTTGCATCTTCTTTGTGACATGAAGCTTGGGAGAAGAAGAAGTGTTTGTGCCACTTCCCTCACACATCATTCATCTTAGTATTTGTTTTCCCTAATCCCTAATCTCTTTAAGTTTTTCATGCATTCAATTATGATGTTTGTTAACTTAGTTATGTGTGAGTAGTTTCCTTTACGATTAAGGCTGTTTGAAGCCCTAGCAATGTTAGTTTATAATTAGATTTCTGGCTGTTGATTATGGTTGTTATGTATGCCTGGATTTGTTGGATTACTATGCTTCATGAACTCAATTTATGCTTGTAAGTTTGATCACCTTATCTGCATATAATTGTCGATGTAATTGCTTAACGGATCACCTTGATGTTTGTGTTCACCTTGCAATTTGTAGCATCACATTTAAGTGGAGGAATCTTATTCGTAATCTAAACTCATCACTCCCTAGGATTGCACATCACTTTACTAGGGATAGTGTAGTGTCATTAAATCTTCTTCATGTTTCATGTATTATCACGCACCATAGGTAATAGTTGTTTAAGGGTGGGTACATCACGCTTAAACATGCAATCTAAGAGAAGATAAATGTGTTGTTGAGCCTTAGTCAGATACATACATAATTAATCTAATCAACGAAATCTAAGGAGAACTATAATTGGTAATGGTGGATAACATGTCCTAATTCGTCCTAATCATCCAATAAAATTTTAAATCAAGTTTTTCATCATTTTGCACTTGTTTTCATCATTTAATTTCGTTCTAATCATCACTCAAAACCCACCAACGTTTTTGTACTTTTTCTCAAGCTGTTTCATTCGAAACTTAGTGGATTCACGTTGAAAAAGTCCTCGAGGGATCGACCTTTGCAAACCTACTCGTCATACGATTTTGTGCACTTGCAAAGTATTACATTAGGAGTTATCCTCCATAATTTCTTGATTGATAAATCTTCTATCATGTTTTTTTGCGCCGTTGCCGGGGACTTGTCCCTCAACGGTGTCCATATAGTTTGGAATTATTTAACTTGGTTTGTTTATTTGTTTTTCAGGTACTAGTTCATGTCACGCAGCTCCTCAGTGGAGAGAACAACTCAGGGCCCTACTTGTTCCTCCCGTAACTCTTCAATTCACGGTAGCCCCCCACCTAGCCCTCGTGCCATGGACAACCCACAAGATCGTGCTCTTGTCCCTCCTCCTGCCCCTAGGCTCCTTTGAAAGTTCGCAGGCCCTATCTGAAGTTCGCAGCCCCTCATGTGCCCAAAGATCACTTTCCCATTGTCTTTCCTGCAAGCACCGTTGAGAACTTTGAGCTTAAGTCTGGGACAATTCATATGTTGCCTACGTTTGATGGCCTCATTGGAGCAAACCCTCACCTTCATATCCAGGAATTTCTCCACGTTTGTTCTACTCTTCGCATCAATGAAATGACTGAGAATGAAATTAGGTTGAGGTTGTTTAACTTTTCACTTAAGGATAGGGCTAAAGCTTGGTTTCATTCACTTGCACCCGCCTCTATTCATACATGGTCAGAATTGTCTACTTTATTCCTTACCCAATACTATCCCATGGGGAAAACTAATGAGTTTAAGGCTAAGATTATGAACCCTAGACAGCTCCAAGATGAAGCCTTTTATGAGTATTGGGAAAGGTTTAATGAGATGCTTCGTGCTTGTCCCCATCACAACATTGAGGATCATCACCTCATGATGTGGTTTTATGGAGGTCTTAGTTATGGGGATTGTACTATGGTGAATTCCCTATCTCAAGGTATCTTAGATGGCGCGGCAACCGAGGCACGAATTGCATTTGAGAAGATAACTCAAAGGGAGAAACAGTTTAGTTACCGAGGCCACTCATCTAGGTCCATAGCCGAGCCTAGGGACAAAGATGGATCCATTGCTGAACTCACGGCTTTGGTAAAGTAATTGTGCAGGGATAAGGTTAAGAATACCCAGGTTTGTGAAGTGTGTTCGGTCCAAGGACACTCTTCGGATGAGTGCACACAAGTGGGTGAAGCCAACTATGTTGGCGGGTACAATGCTTCAAGGCTCCGGAATGATCCTTTTTCGAACTCTTACAATCCGAGATGGAAGAACCATCCGAATTTCAGGTAAAACAACAACCAATTCATGGCTAACCCCTTGCCACCCCCTGGATTACAGCAACCTCACGTTGCTGCCCCTTCTATGCAGCCCCAAGGTACATCCTCAACTCAAGGTTCAACCGGTAAGTCATGGGAGGATGCACTTGCAACTATGGCACAACACACTAATGCCTTCATGAATGAATCTCAGACTCACCAAGAAGCAACCAATACCTTCATGAATGAGAATAAACATGCCATTACTAACTTGGAGAGGCAACCTGGGAAAATTTCCAATCAACTCAACCAAAGAGAGCCCAGTAAGTTCCCTAGTCAAGTTATGGTGAATCCAAAGGGTCCCCATGGACTAACAGAGAATTCCATCACCCTCCGGAGTGGCACTGAACTTCCTAGCCTAGAGTACACCCCAAGGAATCATACTTCAAGAACTCAGGTCCCTGCTGTCCTAAAATCACAGCTATACACTCAAAATCCAGCAAGCTACCCGAGTACTCAGTGCTGGAACCATCAGGACATTCCTACACCCTATGGCGTGCAATCTGCCCCCTCTTTGGCATCGGATGAGCCCACCCACGTGGCACCACCTCAAGCTCACTTTCAAGATGAAGAACCACAGGTTAAGGTCCCTGGAACCCAAGGCCCAAGCACCAAACAGCAGCCCTTGCACTCGAAAGACAAAGCATTGGAACATGATGCGTCCATTTTGGCTACCCAAGGCCCAAATGTCATGGACCTTCCCCAAGTTTGCAAGGCAGCCCTTGCTTCCATGCCTCCGAAAGTCAATGATCCCGGGACCCCTTCACTTCCTTGTGTCATTCAATCTAAATGTTTTGAACATTGTTTATGTGATACGGGTGCTTCAATTAACATTATGCCTTTCCATATTTATAGGTCTTTAAACTTAGGAGATCTTAAAACCTACTCATCTTTGTGTTTGATTGGCTAATGCGTTGGTTTCTAACCTTGTAGGTGTGCTGGAGGATGTTATGGTTCAGATTGGGGATACGTGCATTCCCGCTAATTTCTATGTCTTGAAGATGGATAGAATTGACAAAAATGGGGAGCCCCATTGATATTTGGACGTCCTTTGTTGGCTACAGCTGAATGCCTCATTCGTACTTTCTCTATACATGATACCATGGAATATCCAGCGGAACCTATTGACGTAAATGATACTTTCGAGTTTTGATCGTGAGACGGTTAGTTGGGATCGTCTTTCACGATGTTGTAGGATCGGTTCAGACGACTGGTTGGATGTTGTGACCATCCGATGATCGGATATTGGTGAGTTTGATGGATTTACTGCTGTGAGCAGCCGGATTCTCGGAATCCTAGTTGGATTGACGTCTTTTCTATGTCAAGACCGCGGGGTCGGTCAGATTATGGATTATACTACCTTACGCAGTTGGGTTCAGAGTGACCCTAGGGTGTGATTGTGGAACCCTACCTTAGGTGTATGGTTCGAAAATGTGAGTTGACGGGTGGTTTGACTTGGACGACTATTCGAATTTGGATTCGTTAGTCGGTCTAGTCATATCAGCTTGTGTTGGACTGCATTTCGCAGTCGAGGTTGTAGTTATCGGTTAGACCTAGTTGGTTGTCGTGCTACTCAGTTGTGGTTTGGTGCAACTGAGGTCATGGGTGACTTGGTAGACGACAGTGGTTGAGTCGAGTTACGACTGGTAGAGTTCGGTTGGACAAGTTATCAGGGTTGGTACCTGTCGATGGAATCCCTGAGTGGGATCTGGAGTGGTTAATACAGGTGGTTGATTCTGTTGGATGCGGAGCCTGGATATCGAGATGTCTGGTAGTTAGGTCTGCACGAGTCTGTGGCAGGCGCTACTACCGAGAATGGTCGTAGTTACGATTATTGTTAATCGGTGACGTTCAGGTGATGTTTCATTTTCTCGTATACGTTATCACGGTGATTGTACCCAGAGTTGTCGGGTACGAAGGAGGCAGAGTTTCTCCTATTCGAGCAAAGGTACAGGATCTTCGTTCGGTATGAGCGGAGATCCAGGGTTGTCAGTTTGCACACGGGGAGCTGATACTAATACTGATGTCTGTGTGCCGATGCTAATACAGATGTTGATGCTGGTGTGCTGGTACTAGTGCTGGTGATTGTGATGACGTGAGTCACGAGTCGGGATGTGACTTCATTGAGATGGGCATGTGATCGGTATATGTGGTCCAGAGTGGATCTCAGATAGAGTTAAATTGGTTAGGGGACACGTGGTTGATGTCCGGGTATGTTTTTTCCAATCTTGTTGGAACCTCGGAATCGCGAGAAGTTGCGATTGAGGTGACTTCTCGGATTCTACCATGATTGATGATGGTAGATGAGGGTTACGTCACCAGTACGCTGATCGTGTATTGGTTGGTGGAATTGTGATTTGTCTTGGGTCATCAGGTGGAGTGAGTATATCGAAGTTAGGTGACTGAGATTTCTCATTTTCTGCTTGGTGGCAGACGATGTTGGTTTACATGGCGTTGTGAGTGCAATGAGTTTTGGTTGTATTCACGTAGGATGCGTTTTGATGTCAATGTGTTGGATCGTCATTGGTTTTTCCAAGGTGGAATGACAAGGATCGATACGGGGTAATTGGAGAGAACCCACAGTCTCGGCATGTCTCATCGTTGACTAATCTGTTTAGATGTGAGAAATGGTTGAGGACCTTGGACATCGTGACGATTGGGGATCGTGACGTTTATGGTCAAGCGACGTAGTGTTGGATCTGGATCGTGATCTTGATGATCCAGATAGGTGGAGAGTTTGAGTGAAACATGAAGGGACTGAGCTTCTTTTCGAGGTAAATCCCGTATGGTATATTATTCAGGTGAGTAAGTGTACGATGAGGTCGGATTTTGTCAGCCTAGATATGTTGATATTGGGATTGGCTTCCCTATGAAGTCAATCGAATGTATTGATTAGGTAACTGATAGGTTCGATTTTGATACGTCTCGGTAGACGTGAACGAGGTTTCGAGTTTTGGAATCAGATTTCTGGATGACGATTCAGGATTTGATTTTGGAACTTGAAAGAGGATTTCTGGATTTGGGTTTTGGAATTAGATTCTGGGTGACGATTCAGGATTTGATTCTAGAGCTTGACTATGGATTTTCTTTTATGGATTTGGGTTCGGAATGGTTATTCCTAATGCTAGCTTACAGAATGATGATTTCGGATTCGAATTGGGACATGGTTACAGATTTGATTTCTGGGTTTGGATTCGGGATTTCTTACGAAATTACGGATTCGGATTCGGATTTGAAAATAGATAATGGGTTGGAGTTTCGATTTTTCTAGATTGGGCAGATAGACTCCATGGTTGAAACATGATTGTCTACAACCTAGGTCGTCATGTTGACGTCGTTGTTGTTGTAGTTGAAAGCTTATTGATGGGTAGATGTACGTACCTTGTGCATAGTTTGAGGTACGATACTGGGCATACTTGTGGTGCCTGGTGATGGTATATAGGTTATAGCAGTGGTACATTGGTGAGTGTGTTGGTAGTCGGCTTAGTTCCGATACCGTTGGCGTAGTTGAGGTCGTGAACTGGACATTGGATACAGTGCATTGGGTCATGGTAATTCTGATAGGTCCAGTTACACACAGGTTGAGTGCTTTGTTAGTATACGTATACTCAGGTTGAGCGTGCTTGTGGTTAGTGTAACCACGAGTATGTGTCGTATCAGTTTTCAACTGACGACTGTCAAGTGGTGATAGTTTGTCGAAGGTGTCAGCGTGGATCGAACAATGAGGTTTGATGACTCCCAGCGGGAGCAGATGTTAGGATAGATTAGAATTGAGTAAGGAAACCTTTGAGTGTTGTGTCAACGAAATGGTAGATCTGACAAGTGGTGTCAGTTCGAAGCGTATGACTACTGTTATTCGACGTGGTCGAGGGTAGTCAATGCGACGTGAGTGTTAGTGGTACGTCTGGTTGCAGACGAAGTTTATGTTGATTAGTTGGTGTACTAGTGTACACGTGTCGTGAGATCGATTGTACTTTCCACGAGGTGGATGTGGAATTAGGATAATTGGAGTTTCAAGAACGAAACTAAATTAAGAAGGGAAGAACGATTGGATTTAGGTTGGTTGGAATTTCGAGGACGAAATTAATTAAGTAGGGAAGGTTGTAACGACCCGTCCTAAATTCCTAGATTAGATTAGTGACTAATCACGATTAGTGAGGCTAATCGGTGATTAGTTGAGCGAAATCGGACGAACAAGGTGAAATGACCGTTTTGCCCTTAGGCGTGGGCAAAACATTGACTTTTCCATTGGGTGGTCAAATGGACTTTGACCGATGATCGTGACGTAGTTCGTGACGTCACGAGTTCATAGATAGGTAGCACGTTCAATTCCGACGTCCGAGGAGGAAGTTATGACGTTCAGAAGTTTGGGGGCATTTTGGTAATTTTGGTTAAAAAGTGGCAAATGTTGAATTTTTGACCAGGATGTCCGATGGCCGAGGGCCAAAGACCGTTACGTAGATAAGGACGATATGAATCCATAGACAGGCGGCACGTCGAATTCGGACGTTCGACGGCGAAGTTACGGTTCACGGAAGTTCAAGTGCACTATTGTACGAATTACGAGATGCGTTCACTTTTGGACTCTAGTGGGCCCAGATATTTGTCCTGATGCCCACTGGATGAGTGACAAATGTCACCCATCCAATGGACACCCAAATTGATTCATGCACCGTGCAAACCACTCCATTTTCATTCACACCCAAACACCCACCCGATCTCACCATTTCTCTCGTTCCCGTGCAACCCAAACCCGTCCAACTTCCACCCAAGACCAGGACAGAGGGCCAGGAGGCTGAGGGAGCTGTGGTGGCCGGCCTGGATGGCCAGGGCCGCAGTGAACGGCGGCTGGAAGGGATGTGCCCTTGCGGGTACCCGGTTAGTCCGTTTTCGATCCAAATTCCATTTTTCTTGTTATGGTTCAATTTAAATGGTTTTAATGAATCAAATAGGTTTCTAGGATAGTTTTAGGAAGGTATCTATGGTGGTTGGATGTCTGGGCAGCCGTGTGTGAGTTTTGGAAATATTGAACCGTTTGGTTCATAATTAAACCATGGGTTTTGTGCGGTTCTAGCTAGTTTAATGAATTGGGTTAGATAGAGGGTGCCACTGTGCAACTCTTATCTAAACGAGGCCTTTTGGGAGCTTAGTGGATTTGGGGGGGATTGGAACCCCAAAGTTAAGGGAGTTGAGGCTGGTGCAATTCCATGTTGGGTGACCCCCTGGGAAGTTGCACCGTGAGCTCCCGAAAACAAAACCTTGAGGTCGCAGGCTTGCCGTTGAGTATTGCTGTGGCCCAAAGAGGACAATATCGTTCTAGATGAGTCGGGTCCTGATCGAGGAGGGTCGGGTCCGGACAAGAATGACTTCCCAGTCATCCTGGGTAGCACGCGCGTAGCTTTGGAAACCGTGACAGGATTGGTTGTGTGAATTATATGTGTATATGATATAAATATGATATATGATATGTGATGTGTGGTTACACCGGATTTGAGCGGTGGCTCGTGTACTTGGTTTATTTCTGGTTTGGGCTGAGTCCCTAATGGATTATTATGGTTTTGGGCTTAGTTCCCACATATGGTTCTTTCAGTTAAATGGTTTTCAAATGCATGCATGCTTTTTAGAGAAGGGTACAAATGTCTTCTTATGAAATGTTTTTATAAACTCTTGTTTTGTCCACTCACAGTTTTTAATGTTTTGACTGCCCTTCAAGTTGACATCGGATGTGCACTGTAGCAGAGACCGAGATATCACATGCCTCCTCCGGATACTGGCGTACTCTGATAGCCCGGGAGGGCAAAGGTCAGAAATATCCCTTGTTTGACACTTCGGGTCAGAAGGGAGCAGGGGCATCCCGCATTAATCCCAGGGGGGAATGGGAAGGGTCTTGTCACCGTGGTATCAGAGCATAGGATTTCTTATCAGAGCATGGTTGCTCATGTTACTCTGAATTCCAGAGCGTATTTTGTGGGTCACTCCTTACGCAGGTCAAGGATGTGATATCTCAAGGGGCTACAGTTCGTTATCAACCTGATAGTTGGGATGCGGATACGATAGTTAGTAGGATTGTATCGTGGAAGGGCTTGGTTCGGCATTTGATGCTGGGGTTGCCATATTCTGTCAGGGTTGACAGTGTGGAACCCTACGAATGGTGAACATAGTATTACGTTAGAGTTTTGGATCGTGAGACGGTTTGTTGGGATTGTCTTTCACGATGTTGTAGGATCGGTTCCGATGACTGGTTGGATGTTGTGACCATCCGATGATCAAATTGGTTGAGTTAAATGGATTTACTGCTCCTGGTGGTTAGCAGTCGAGTTCGGGGAACTCTGGTTGAACTTATGGCAGTTGGCAGTCTGGTTCGTAGAATCCTAGTGGGATTGTTGGCAGGATTGGATTGACGTCTATACGATGTCCAAACCGCTGGGTCGGTCAGATCGTGGATTTTACTGCTTTTCGCAGTTGGGTTCAGAGTAACCCTAGGTGTAATTGTGGAACCCTACCTTGGGTGTATGGATCGGAAATGTGAGTTGACGAGTGGTTTGACTTGGACGACTATTCGGATTTGGATTCGTTAGTCGGTCTAGTCATATCAGCTTGTGTTGGGACTCCACTTCACAGTCGGGGTTTTACTTATCGGTTAGACTTGTTGGTTGTCGTGCTACTTCAGTTGTGATGGATTGTTGGTGCAACTAAGGTCGTGGATGACCTAGTAGACGACATTTGGTTGAGTCGAGTTGCGACTGGATAGAGTTCGGTTGGACAAGTTATCAGGGTTGGTACTTGTCGATGGAATCCCAGGTTGGGGATACGGAGTAGTTGGTACGGGCGATTGATTCCGTTGGATACAGAGTCTCGATTGTGATGCCTGGTAGGTAGGTCTGCACAAAGTTGTGGCAGACACTACTATCGATGGACGTAGTCGAGTCTTATCAAGTCGAGTAGACTCAGGTTGCCGTGACGATTGTGACGATGGGATTGTCAGTCGTGACGATCATACGAGGTGCGTGAGTAACTCATATGTACGAGCAGTGATTCTGGATTCGACTCGGTTACGGCTGAGTGAGATCGCAGAATGAGACGGGGACGTTCGGGGGAAGTTTCCTTTTCTAGTATGAGTTGTCAGGGTGATTGTACACAGAGGTTTGGGGTCGTCCCTCGGTATGAGCGAAGATCCAGAGTTTTCTGGTTCGCACACTTTGTGCAGTTGGTGTTGATAGTAGTGTTGATGATAGTGTGATGGTACTGGTACTGGTTCTGGTGCCGGTGATTGTGATGACGTTGAGTCACGAGTTGGGATGTGACTTCGTCGAGATGGGCATGTGATCGAAATCTGTAAATTGGTGTTGGACACGTGGTTGATGTCCGAGTGTGTTGGTTCCGATATGGTTGAAACTTCGAAATCGCCAGAGGTTGCGATAGAGGTGACAAGTGGAATGCGGGTTTTTTGCATTGGTAATCGATGTTTCGAAGTCATTTTGGGTGGCTTCTCAGATCCTACCATGATTGATGATGCCAGATGATGTTGATGATGTAGACGTTGTTGGGTGTCACAAGTACATTGGTCGTGTATTGGTTGATGGACCCGGGATTTGTTTTGGGTCATCAGGAGGAGATGAGTATATCGAAGTTAGGTGACTTAGATTTCTCATTTCTGCTTCGGGGCAGACGATGTTGGATTACGTATGTAACGACCCGTCCCGGAATTCGGGAGTAGATTAGTAACTAACCATGATTAATGAGGGTTAATCGGTGGTTAGTTGGGTGAAATCGGACGAACGTGGCAAAATGACCGTTTTGCCCTAGTCGTGGGTGAAACGTTGACTTTTTATTCGGGCGGTCAAATGGACCTTTCCCGATGACCGTGACGTAGTTTGGGTCGTCACGAGTTCATAGACAGGTGGCACGTTCGATTCCGACGTTCGTGGTGAAAGTTACGACGTTCGGAAGTTCAGGGGCATTTCCGTAATTTGGACGAAATAAGGGAAAATGTTGACTTTTTGATCGGGGGGTCCGATGGCCGAGGGCCAAGGACCGTTAGGTTCGTCTCGAAGCCCCGAGTACAACGACAGGTGGCACGCTTGAAACGGATGTAGGGTGACCAAGTTATGGGTCACGGAAGGTGAGGGGCATTTTGGTAATTTTCCAAGTGAGGGAAAAATGGTAAATTGGCCACTGTTGTTGGGACAGCCGTGTGCGGCGTGGTTTCCGTTTCAGAAACAGAGCATGGGCTGAGGGAAGTGTTCAATTTTTCTTCCCAATGAATTGTTTAAACGGTTAGTGTCATTGGGGAGATTTATTTAGTGACATTGAGGATTGTGTGTTTGCTGGGCGTGCACGGGTGGTGTGTGTGTGGGAAACAAGTGATGGTGTGAGGAATTGAAAAACAGAGCTTCGACTTGAGCGTGCACGGGTTGGGTTTGTTTATACCCTTGAGTGGAGGATCACAGAGCACTGAGGGAGATTTGTCTGTGCTGGTGAGTGACATTGGGACAGTGGGACTGGAGAATTGCGGGCACGGGCAACCATTTTCTTCTTCATTTCCGGGACAGAGCGGGGGACGATTCGCAGAGGAGCCTGAACGAGTTCCCACGGGTGTTGGGGGCTTGTTCGATTATCAGAGTGCGGAGAGTGTTGCTCTGATTCATTTTGGAACTAGGAAGTTAGTTGGGAGTTGGGAGAACCAGCTTTGGGAAAAAACTCAAAAAATGGAGGGAAATTCCAAATTTAATCTGTGAGCTGAGTTGAGCCAAACAGAGGTAGATATTAGTCTTCTGAGTTCATTTCGAACTCGACCATACAGAAATTGAAGGGAACTGATGACCGTATGGCCATGATCGGAGGCCCCTGGTTTCAGAGATAGTCGAGCTTGGAGTCGTGGTCATGGAGGTAAGTTCTCGTGAAATTGATTTCACAATCATCCTTAGAATGAGTCTCTGATGCTTCCTAACAAATCAATTGAAGGAAACAGTGACAGTGTGATGAACTGGGACGATGAACTCCGAGTTCGACTCTAGTTCAATTAAGTGGGTTTGAGGCCGTATCGAGTGGATTAATTGATACATACCATTAATTAAGTCCCTTGCGAGTCTACTTGATGGATCAATTGAGGTACTTAGGTTGTGCTTGACAGGAATTGGAACGGGTCCAGTCGCGGGTCGCATACCCGTTTGACAGTGAAATCGGGTGAGGAAGGTGAACTGTGCAGGGGTACTGTAGCAGGCGCGTGGGCACATGCGCAGCCACTCACGGCGGCGCGTGAGGGCGCGTGGACCCGAATTTCAAGGTGAGTTCAAAATGACTTTTGTCCTACACATTGTAACGAACATTTTAAAGTTGGTATCGGATTTATCGGACACCGTTTCGATGTTATTCCGAGGGTCCGAAGATTTATGTTACGTTTGTAATTAACGATTAATTCCCGGAAAATTATGGGAAATTAGTATGTTGCTATCTAAGCCCTTGGTGACACTAAAGTATGTTTTCGGACAAGATTTGAAATTTCTGGAAAATATCGGAAATTACGGGCATGCGTGCGACGCGAAACCGAGCCTTAAGAATGGTGTGTGAGTGGACGTTGCTTTCAAATTTAATGCATGCATAAATTATTTCTATGATTTTATGATTATGATTATAAGTTGTGATTGATTTTGATTTTCGTATTTATACGTATTCGATTCCCGTATTTATACGTATTTTTACTATACATGTGAAATTACACGTATTTCGAGACTATGGTCACTCGTGTGCTTAATGATGGTTTAATGAAAGAAATTATATGAAATGGGTGTAAAATGATTTAAGAAGGTTGTTTATGATTTGCGAGTATGATTTACGATTTTGACACGTTTTTCGAGAATGTTCCTGATTTGCACGTTTTACGAGATTTTGAATATGTTGAGATTGGACCGTGATTTTGGTGATTATGATTGTGATTTTGATGTTTTGATAATGAGATTTGAGAACTGAAGTGATTTCAAGGAATTAAAATGGATTTTGAAAAAGGCAATTTCGGGCTTGATGCTCGGGGCATAAAAGTAATTTTAACGAACGAAGTTTCGGTTTTCGGAAATTTAAAGTGGATTCTTGGTTTGGGTTCGGGATGATGCTTCCGGATGTCGGCTTACGGAATCATTATTGCGAATTCGAATTCGGGAATGGAAAAGGATTTAATAGAGTGATTCGCTATGATTGTGCATGCCCCGTGTTTAATGATGATTTGTTTATGTTTGTAAAGTATGATTTGGGGAAAATGAATGTGGAAATTCGGACCATGGGTCCTGTTGTGAAAAATGTGATTTTGGGATGGATACCACGTTGTCATGATTGATAAACTGTTTTGGGGTTTAAAGACCCGTTGAAAACTGCTTTGGGTTTAAAGACCCGTTGTTGTGTTTGAAAACTGTTTTGGGTTTAAAAACCCGGTGCTATTGCTGGAGCACGTTTTGAGTTTAAAGACTCGGTTAATTGATGACGGGGGAGGGCCCTTAATGAGTTTAAAGACTCGTGAGTTTAAAGACTCGGTTACTGTGATACCCCCGAGGCCTATTGATTATGTTCTGAGTTTAAAGACTCGTTGATATCCCGGGAAGGCCTGTCTATGCGCATGGTTTTGAGTTTAAAGACTCGAGCGCACTTGTTATCCAGCAAAATGACTGACTTGTGATTTATTGATGATTTCTGATGTTTCGGTTGAGTTGGGCAGTGGCCCGGTATATGGTTGTTGGTTTTGGATCATGTTGTGCATTTGGCTTTTGATTCGTGGTTTGGGGCTGAGGCCCGGTGATTATGATTGCGGGAAAAGACCCGATGGTTGAGAAAGGAAAATGATTTTGAGGTTCATACGAGTTCTTCCTTATGTTGAAATTTGATACACAGTTTTTTATTATGTGGAAAATCTTAACCGATGGCGAAATGTTTTTGTATGCATGCATTGGTTTTTACGCGGAGGGTAAAAACGTTTGTTGTAACCGTTTTGCTAAACCGATTCATTTTTGTCCACTCACACCTTTGGTTTTTATTGACCCTCCAGGTCGTGGCGCGTTGTTCGAGGCTGTACGAGGGGCGGAGGCATGAGTAAGCACATGTGGCTATCCCTGGTCTGGCACGTACTGAGGGTAACTTGGGTATTTCAGTCGACTTGCAGACGGGAGCAGGACCAGGCACGGTTATCGATGCCTCTTCCGGGGGCGGCCCTGTCAATTTGGTATCAGAGCGCTAGGTTGCTGATTCTGTTGCCACATCATGCCTTCAGAACGTAAGCCTCGTGCGCGACCTAGTAGTGAGACGAGTAGGAGAGGGTGTTTGGGACCTCGTGTTAGATCTCGAC
This sequence comes from Prinsepia uniflora, assembly GCA_032719365.1. Lineage (NCBI taxonomy): Eukaryota > Viridiplantae > Streptophyta > Magnoliopsida > Rosales > Rosaceae > Prinsepia > Prinsepia uniflora. The sequence continues at coordinate 40,399,166 of CM064865.1, read as the reverse complement.
TGAGATTGACCCTGGTTTGAGGGTCAGATGTCGGGTAGAGTACACTGTGAGTTGCGATTTGTTAGATATAAAATTGTGTGGGTCGCAAGGACGAAGAGACCGGTGACTGGAAGGCCGCATTTTTGGGCAATTGTACTTTCTCTTAGGCCCTAGTGGTCGTATAGAATGTGGGTGAGCATTGGATATTGTTCGGGAATTGAGTATGTCAGTGATGCCATGGTCAGTTTGGTTTGAGATTTGACTCAGTAGGAGTCGAGATGTGGATGTGGGACTCACGATGAGTCAGTATTTTTGGGTTAGGAACGTGAGAGGAGTCATGGTAAGGTACCAAGGCTCGAGAGGAGCTAGAAAAGCTAAGTGAGGAACGTTTGGCACTTAGGATGCCAAGGACCGATTTATGGTCATTTATAGGATGAGTTAGAAAGTTATGGCTTGATTTTGTGGAACGGTGGTCTAAGGTAGATGGCTAATTGTCGTGAGTACTTGGAGTAGTGGTAGTAGTTGAGAATCAGGGGGCGACCTGAGAACGTTCATCTATCCTGATGTGGATTGTCGGGATGGTGGTACCCATGGTTGTGGGGTATGAGTAGTGATGCGGGATCGTCGCTCGGTATGAGCGGAGATCCGGGGCTACCCACTTTGCACACGGTGTGCTAGTGTGGATGTTTGTATGTTGGTGCGCTAGCGCTGGTGCTGGTGTCCGTGAGGGAGATTGTGGGAGCCACGATTTGGGATGTAACTCTATTATGATGGGCACATGTTCGGTATTTGAGTTTCGGGCTGGATAGGATCCAGCGGAGATTATGAGGTATTGGGGTAAGTCCCAACAGTGACGAGGTGACAAGAGTTGAGTAATTCCCAGTCGAAATCGGTGTGTGTGCATAGTTTGTCATTAATTGACGTGAGGTCTGAGTATTGGGCTGATTGTGGACACGTGGTTGTCCAAGCGAGTTACGGATGTAGGGAGTCCGGCGGTTGGACTTGACATCTCATGGGGAGTGTGTCTATTTTCAACGTGGGTGGAATCTTAGTTTCGAGGAAAGTTGTGACTGTGGGAAGTAGGCGGTGCTCGTTTCCGCATTGGCATTCGATATTCGGAAGTCATCGGGGTTGACTTTTTATCTTTTGCCCTGGCAGACGTTGATCACGGATACCAGTACGATGGGTGTGTATTGGGTGTGGACCCATGTGTGTTTTGGGGTCGTCGGGTGAGGTTGCATTTCTTGAGGTTGTGGGCTTTGGGCGTGGTGACGATCTAGGATCGTGGTGTTACCAGTCGGGTGACGCGGTAACGGACTCGAATTGTGATCGCCTTGATCAGGCTAGGTGAAGAGCTTATCGCTCTGTTGTGAATGTTTGGGTATGGGAATAGTTGGACCGAACTTCTTTTCGAAGTTAATCCGTACTCGAGCGAGTGGTAACGTCTATGTTTTGGACTCGAGGCCTGGCCTATGGATGAGTGGATAACCAACAGGGTCTAATTGGTCAGTCGTAGAGATGGGCGATTGGGATTGGCTTCTTTTCGAAGTCAGTCGGATGTGACGTGGTAACCGTTGAGCGAGTATAGATTCGGGGTTGGTTCGCCTCGATAATTGTGAGGAAGATTATATGCCCTTTCGGCATGGCTGTACATCCCTTGGCGAGCGTGCTTGGATTGGTACATCTTGGATGATGTGGTTGGGGGTTGATTTTGTGTTACTGGTCGGGTGACCATGGGATCTAGAATGGGTGATGAGTTGGAATGATTGATTTGTCTAGTGTGAGATTGGACACGAAACCTCTTTGTCGAATTCCGTTGACTGTGGGTCATGCAGTGGACCTATTGGAAAATGGACGTACGTATTCTGTACAGTGTACGAGGATTGGTACCGGACAGGCCGAGTGGTATTTAGTGCTGGTACGTGGAAGGTGCCAGTGGTTTGGTTCTGCGTGTTGGCATTCGGCTTAGTCCCGACACACTTGGAATTTGTGGTGAACTGGGTTGCCATATTATGTCAGGGTTGACAGTGTGGAACCCTACGAATGGTGAACGTAGTATTACGTTAGAGTTTTGGATCGTGAGACGGTTTGTTGGGATTGTCTTTCACGATGTCGTAGGATCGGTTCCGATGACTGGTTGGATGTTGTGACCATCCGATGATCAGATTGGTTGAGTTAAATGGATTTACTGCTCCTGGTGGTTAGCAGTCGAGTTCGGGGAACTCTGGTTGAACTTATGGCAGTTGGCAGTTGGGTTCGTAGAATCCTAGTGGGATTGTTGGCAGGATTGGATTGACGTCTATACGATGTCCAAACCGTTGGGTCGGTTAGATCGTGGATTTTACTGCTTTTCACAGTTGGGTTCAGAGTAACCCTAGGTGTAATTATGGAACCCTACCTTGGGTGTATGGATCGGAAATATGAGTTGACGAGTGGTTTGACTTGGGCGACTATTCGGATTTGGATTCTTTAGTCGGTCTAGTCATATCAGCTTGTGTTGGGATTCCACTTCACAGTCGGGGTTTTACTTATCGGTTAGACTTGTTGGTTGTCGTGCTACTTCAGTTGTGATGGATTGTTGGTGCAACTATGGTCGTGGATGACCTGGTAGACGAAATTTGGTTGAGTCGAGTTGCGACTGGATAGAGTTCGGTTGGACAAGTTATCAGGGTTGGTACTTGTCGATGGAATCCCAGGTTGGGGATACGGAGTAGTTGGTACGGGCGATTGATTCCGTTGGATACAGAGTCTCGATTGTGATGCCTGGTAGGTAGGTCTGCACAAGGTTGTGGCAGACACTACTATCGATGGACGTAGTCGAGTCTTATCAAGTCGAGTAGACTCAGGTTGCCGTGACGATTGTGACGATGGGATTGTCAGTCGTGACGATCATACGAGGTGCGTGAGTAACGCATATGTACGAGCAGTGATTCTGGATTCGACTCGGTTACGGCTGAGTGAGATCGCAGAATGAGACGGGGACGTTCGGGGGACGTTTCCTTTTCTAGTATGAGTTGTCAGGGTGATTGTACACAGAGTTGTTGGGTACGAGGGAGGCAGAGTTTCTCCAATTCGAACAGAGGTTTGGGGTCGTCCCTCGGTATGAGCGAAGATCCAGAGTTTTCTGGTTCGCACACTTTGTGTAGTTGGTGTTGATAGTAGTGTTGATGATAGTGTGATGGTACTGGTACTGGTTCTGGTGCCGGTGATTGTGATGACGTTGAGTCACGAGTTGGGATGTGACTTCGTCGAGATGGGCATGTGATCGAAATCTGTAAATTGGTGTTGGACACGTGGTTGATGTCCGAGTGTGTTGGTTCCGATATGGTTGAAACTTCGAAATCGCCAGAGGTTGCGATAGAGGTGACAAGTGGAATGCGGGTTTTTTGCATTGGTAATCGATGTTTCGAAGTCATTTTGGGTGGCTTCTCAGATCCTACCATGATTGATGATGCCAGATGATGTTGATGATGTAGACGTTGTTGGGTGTCACCAGTACATTGGTCGTGTATTGGTTGATGGACCCGGGATTTGTTTTGGGTCATCAGGAGGAGATGAGTATATCGAAGTTAGGTGACTTAGATTTCTCATTTCTGCTTCGTGGCAGACGATGTTGGATTACGTGGCGTGTAACGACCCGTCCCGGAATTCGGGAGTAGATTGGTAACTAACCATGATTAATGAGGGTTAATCGGTGGTTAGTTGGGTGGAATCGGACGAACGTGGCAAAATGACCGTTTTGCCCTAGTCGTGGGTGAAACGTTGACTTTTTATTCGGGCGGTCAAATGGACCTTTCCCGATGACCGTGACGTAGTTTGGGTCGTCACGAGTTCATAGACGGGTGGCACGTTCGATTCCGACGTTCGTGGTGAAAGTTACGACGTTCGGAAGTTCAGGGGCATTTCCGTAATTTGGACGAAATAAGGGAAAATGTTGACTTTTGATCGGGGGGGGTCCAATGGCCGAGGGCCAAGGACCGTTAGGTTCGTCTCGAAGCCCCGAGTACAACGACAGGCGGCACGCTTGAAACGGATGTCGGGTGACCAAGTTATGGGTCACAGAAGGTGAGGGGCATTTTGGTAATTTTCCAAGTGAGGGTAAAATGGTAAATTGGCCACTGTTGTTGGGACAGCCGTGTGCGGCGTGGTTTCCCTTTCAGAAACAGAGCATGGGCTGAGGGAAGTGTTCAATTTTTCTTCCCAATGAATTGTTTAAACGGTTAGTGTCATTGGGGAGATTTATTTAGTGACATTAAGGATTGTGTGTGTGTTGGGCGTGCACGGGTGGTGTGTGTGTGGGAAACAAGTGATGGTGTGAGGAATTGAAAAACAGAGCTTCGACTTGAGCGTGCACGGGTTGGGTTTGTTTATACCCTTGAGTGGAGGATCACAGAGCACTGAGGGAGATTAGTCTGTGCTGGTGAGTGACATTGGGACAGTGGGACTGGAGAATTGCGGGCACGGGCAACCATTTTCTTCTTCATTTCCGGGACAGAGCGGGGGACGATTCGCAGAGGAGCCTGAACGAGTTCCCACGGGTGTTGGGGGCTTGTTCGATTATCAGAGTGCGGAGAGTGTTGCTCTGATTCATTTTGGAACCAGGAAGTGAGCTGGGAGTTGGGAGAACCAGCTTTAGGAAAAAACTCAAAAAACGGAGGGAAATTCCAAATTTAATCTGTGAGCTGAGTTGAGCCAAACAGAGGTAGATATTAGTCTTCTGAGTTCATTTCGAACTCGACCATACAGAAATTGAAGGGAACTGATCACCGTATGGCCATGATCGGAGGCCCCTGGTTTCAGAGATAGTCGAGCTTGGAGTCGTGGTGATGGAGGTAAGTTCTCGTGAAATTGATTTCACAATCATCCTTAGAATGAGTCTCTGATGCTTCCTAACAAATCAATTGAAGGAAACAGTGACAGTGTGATGAACTGGGACGATGAACTCCGAGTTCGACTCGAGTTCAATTAAGTAGGTTTGAGGCCGTATCGAGTGGATTAATTGATACATACCTTTAATTGAGTCCCTTGCGAGTCTACTTGATGGATCAATTGAGGTAATTAGGTTGTGCTTGATAGGAATTGGAACGGGTCCAGTCGCGGGTCGCATACCCGTTTGACAGTGAAATCGGGTGAGGAAGGTGAACTGTGCAGGGGTACTGTAGCAGGCGCGTGGGCTCACGCGCAGCCACTCACGGCGGCGCGTGGACCCGAATTTCAAGGTGAGTTCAAAATGACTTTTGTCCTACACATTGTAACGAACATTTTAACGTTGGTATCGGATTTATCGGACACCGTTTCGATGTTATTCCGAGGGTCCGAAGATTTATGTTACGTTTGTAATTAACGATTAATTCCCGGAAAATTATGGAAAATTAGTATGTTACTACCTAAGCCCTTGGTGACACTAAAGTATGTTTTCGGACAGCATTTGGAATTTCTGGAAAATATCGGAAATTACGGGCATGCGTGCGACGCGAAACCGAGCCTTAATAATGGTGTGTGAGTAGACGTTGCTTTCAAATTTAATGCATGCATAAATTATTTCTATGATTTTATGATTATGATTATAAGTTGTGATTGATTTTGATTCCCGTATTTATACGTATTCGATTCCCGTATTTATACGTATTTTTACTATACATATGAAATTACACGTATTTCGAGACTATGGTCACTCGTGTGCTTAATGATGGTTTAATGAAAGAAATTATATGAAATGGGTGTAAAATGATTTAAGAAGGTTGTTTATGATTTGCGAGTATGATTTACGATTTTGACACGTTTTTCGAGAATGTTCCTGATTTGCACGTTTTACGAGATTTTGAATATGTTGAGATTGGACCGTGATTTTGGTGATTATGATTGTGATTTTGATGTTTTGATAATGTGATTTGAGAACTGAAGTGATTTCAAGGAATTAAAATGGATTTTGAAAAAGGAGATTTCGAGCTTGATGCTCGGGGCATAAAAGTAATTTTAACGAACGAAGTTTCGGTTTTCGGAAATTTAAAGTGGATTCTTGGTTTGGGTTCGGGATGATTCTTCCGGATGCCGGCTTACGGAATCATTATTGTGAATTCGAATTCGGGAATGGAAAAGGATTTAATAGAGTGATTCGCTATGATTGTGCATGCCCCGTGTTTAATGATGATTTGTTTATGTTTGTAAAGTATGATTTGGGGAAAATGAATGTGGAAATTCGGACCATGGGTCCTGTTGTGAAAAATGTGATTTTGGGATGGATCCCACGTTGTCATGATTGATAAACTGTTTTGGGGTTTAAAGACCCGTTGAAAACTTCTTTGGGTTTAAAGACCCGTTGTTGTGTTTGAAAACTGTTTTGGGTTTAAAAACCCGGTGCTATTGCTGGAGCACGTTTTGAGTTTAAAGACTCGGTTAATTGATGACGGGGGAGGGCCCATAATGAGTTTAAAGACTCGGTTACTGTGATACCCCCGAGGCCTATTGATTATGTTCTGAGTTTAAAGACTCGTTGATATCCCGGGAAGGCCTGTCTATGCGCATGGTTTTGAGTTTAAAGACTCGGGCGCACTTGTTATCCAGCAAAATGACTGACTTGTGATTTATTGATGATTTCTGATGTTTCGGTTGAGTTGGGCAGTGGCCCGGTATATGGTTGTTGGTTTTGGATCATGTTGTGCATTTGGCTTTTGATTCGTGGTTTGGGGCTGAGGCCCGGTGATTATGATTGCGGGCTAAGACCTGATGGTTGAGAAAGGAAAATGATTTTGAGGTTTATACGACTTCTTCCTTATGTTGAAATTTGATACACAGTTTTTTATTATGTGGAAAATCTTAACCGATGGCGAAATGTTTTTGTATGCATGCATTGGTTTTTACGCGGAGGGTAAAAACGTTTGTTGTAACCGTTTTGCTAAACTGATTCATTTTTGTCCACTCACACCTTTGGTTTTTATTGACCCTCCAGGTCGTGGCGCGTTGTTCGAGGCTATACGAGGGGCGGAGGCATGAGTAAGCATATGTGGCTATCCCTGGTCTGGCACGTACTGAGGGTAACTTGGGTATTTCAGTCGACTTGCCAGACGGGAGCAGGACCGGGCACGGTTATCGATGCCCCTTCCGGGGGCGGTCCTGTCATGGCGTGGTGAAACGCAGCGAGTTTTGTTCGCATTCACGTAGGATGAATGTTGGCGTTATTGTCGTGTATCATTCTTGATTTTTCCTAGGTGGAATGACAAGGATTGATACGAGGTAATCAGTGAGAACCCACAGTCTCGGCGTGTCTCGTCGTTGACAAATCTGTTTAGATGTGGGAATTGGTTTAGGACTTTGGGTATCGTTATGGATCTGGATCGTGATCTTGATGATTCAGATTGGTGGAGAGTTTATCACTCTTACTGGGATGTCTGAGTGGAGCATGATGGGACTGAACTTCTTTTCGAAGTGAATCCCGTATGGTATATTACTCAGGTGAGTAGTTGCTAATGTGGTCGGATATGGTAAGCCTTAGAGATGTGTTGATGTTAGGATTGGCTTCCATATGAAGTTAATCAATTGTATTGTGGTAAACGGTTGAACAGGTATCCGATAGGTTCAGTTTTGGTGCGTATGGGTAGACGTGAACGATATTTCAGGTTTTGGAATCAGATTTCTGGATGATGATTCAGGATTTGATTTTGGAACTTGAAAGAGGATTTCTGGATTTGGGTTTTGGAATCGGATTCTGGGTGACGATTCAGGATTTGATTCTAGAGCTTGACTCTGGATTTCCTTTTATGAATTTGGGTTCGGAATAGTCATTCCTGATACTAGTCTACGGAATGATGATTTCGGATTCGAATTTGGACAGGATTATGGATATGATTTCTGGGTTTGGATCCGGGCTTTCTTACGAAATTGCGGATTCAGATTCAGATTTGGAGATTGATGATGGGTGGGAGTTTCGATTTGTCTAATGTTGGATTGGAAAAGTGAACTCCATAATTGAAACGTGATTGACTACGACCTGGATGGTTGTAGGCTGATTGATGGGTAGATGTACGTACTTTGTATGTTGTTCAAGGTACGATACTGGGTGTACTTGTCGTGTCAGGTGACGGTATATAGGTTATACCGGTAGTACGTTGGTGAGCGTGTTGGTAGTCGGATTGGTTCCGATACTATCGGATTAGTTAAGGTCGTGGACTGGACATTGAATACTGTGTGTTGGGTCATAGTATTTTTGATGGGTCTAGTTACCCACAGATCGAGTGAAATGTTGGTAAGTGTATACTCGAGTTGAGTGAGTTGGAGGTTAGTGTAACCACGAGGGAGTATAGTCTCAGTTTCGACTGGCGACTGTCAAGTGGTGAAGGTTTGTCGGAGGTGTTAACGAGGATCGTTGAGTGAGGTCTGATGACTCCTAGCGGTAGTAAACGTCATAATAGATTGGTGTTGAGCAAGGAACCATCTAATTGTTTGTGTCAGCGAAAGGGTAGATTTGACAAGTGGTTAGCTCATAGGGTACTCGGGTTGTCCTGATACTGACAAGTGGTGTCAATTCGAAATGGGTGACTACTGACAGGACCCATCCCAATCCCCCCGGGATTAGTGCGGGATGACCCTGCTCCCGTCTGACACGAAGTGTCAGACAAGGGATATTTTCGTCCTTTGCCCTCCCGGGCTATCAGAGTACGCCAGGATCCGGAGGAGGCATGTGATATCTCGGTCTCTGCTACAGTCCACATCCGATGTCAACCTGAAGGGCAGTCAAAACATTAAAAACTGTGAGTGGACAAAACAAAGAGTTTATAAAAACATTTCATAAGGAAGACATTTGTACCCTCCACTAAAAAGCATGCATGCATTCGAAAACCATTTATCCAAGACAAACCATATGTGGGACTAAGCCCAAAGCAGATATAAACTAAGGTCGAAAGGACCACCATAAAAACGACCATACGGGCCACTGCCCAAATCCTGTGCACACCTGTACACACCACATATCATATATCATATATCCATCACATACATATATATAAGTCACACAACCAATCCTGTCACGGTATCCAAAGCCACGCGCGCGCTACCCGGGTCTCAATCCGAGTCATCTCAAAGTCAAGATCAATGTCCGTAGACCACTGACCCTACCCGAGGTAATAGTAATCATAGCCTTCCTGAGAGTAAGGAACCCAACTGGGGGGTGACTCCACTCAGTCGGTGCTCCGTGACTACTCCGGGGTCCACCCAGGCCAACGACCCTCCCCGGAGGAGATAGTAGAACATGTAAAGGAAGGTAGACGAACATATACATACATAACATAAACATTCATGACCGGTTCCCCTGAACCTTCATGATCCATAATATCCATAATCAGGTAACATGCCGGTTCCCATAAACCGTCATGTACCGTAATAACATAACCAGGTACATAACCAGGTAACATGCCGGTTCCCATAAACCGTCATGTACCGTAATAACCAACAAGGGTTCATGCCGGTTCCCATAAACCGTCATGAACCATAATACCATAACAAGGGTTCATGCCGGTTCCCATAAACCGTCATGAACCTGGGACTCCATTTAAGGTTCCCTGATCTGAGATCAAAACCGTAAAGTGACTGGGTCTCGTACCCGAACATAGGACACCAACTGGGCACCGTGCCCGGAATCTGAGGTCATATGCCCGAGACAAAACCAAATGGGTCTCATACCCGAGTTTATCCTTTTGAAATCCAAATCCAGTTCATTTAAATCAATAACGACATACAGACCCGTATAAGCACCGTATAAGGCCGAAACCTCGAAATACGTGCTTATACGTAACCACATACAAATGCACCCATGGCATCATCAAACAAGTAATAAAACATATAATAAACATTTATGCATGCACCAATTTAGAAAACAAGGTCCACTCACAGACCGTCCGAGCTGCCGCCTCGATTTGCGTGCCATACGGCTCCCCGAGCCGATCACCGTCACCGGGACTCCCAAACCTGTCCAAATTAATTTAGAGGGTTACTAACTACTTATATAACCCCTCACTAAAACCCCGTAATTTTCCCGAACTTTTAACTATTTTTAAACCGACCCTAAACCTTCCGACCCCCCGAAAACTATCGAAACGATGTCCGATTGCCACGAGACCAGTCCCAAAATCTTCGTTACATTGAATAGAAGATTTCCCGTGTTGAACACTTTCCCAAATTATGGACCACGTGCCCTCACGGGCCCCTAGAAGACCCTGGTTACTGTTCATCACCAGCATCCTCAGGAAAACCAGTTTTTCCTGGTTTTCCGGTCCAGGCACTGTGCTGAACCGGCGGAACCGGTTCAGCGTTCCTACTCCCTCAAATCTCGTCCGATTTCCTCCATTCCAATTCCTAAATTCCTATTTTCTCATTTCTAATCTATCCTAATCAAGAAAACTAGGAAAAATGCTACAAAACCCGTCCGTCCAATTCTCCCATAATCGGTCCAATTTTTCCGATTGCACCCAGGGCTGCTCAGCCCTTCACCGCCGTCCAAACCACCCACTACACCTTCCTACAACCTCAATAAACTCATCCTAATCAACTAATAGCAACCATAATGTCTAAATCGAAACATAGAAGAAAAATGGGTTTATCGGGCTTACCGGGTACCCGCTCGGATTCTGGGCTCCAGCCACCGCCCACGGCGGTTCCAGCCGTCCAGCCACCTCCATCCGGTCTCCTCTTCCATCCCTGGTTGCTTGAATGAAGGATGGATGGGTTTTGGGTTGCACAGATGGAAGGATGGTGGATGTGAGATCGGGTAGTTTGTGTGTGTGTGTTTGAAATGAAGGAATGATCGATGCACGTAGGTGGGAAGGTGGGCAATGGATGGGTGACACTTGTCACTCATCCCTTGGCCTGCCAAAATATCTGGGTCCACACTAAAGACAAACCGTCCTCGCAAAACGTGTCGTCGTGAATAGTAACCGAGAACTTCTGTGAACCGTAACTTCGCCGTCGAACGTCCGAATTCGACGTGCCGCCTGTCTACGGATTCGTATCGTCCTTATCTACGTAATGGTCTTCGGCCCTCGGCCATCGGACCTCCCGATCAAAAAGTCAACTTTTGACCTCCTATTCACCCAAATTACCAAAATGCCCCTAAACTTCCGAACGTCATAACTTCTTCCTCGAACGTCGGAATTGAACGTGCCACCTGTCTATGAACTCGTGACGTCACGAACTACGTCACGGTCATCGGTCAAAGTCCATTTGACCGCCCGATTGAAAAGTCAACGTTTTGCCACCACCAGGGGCAAAACGGTCATTTCGCATCGTTCGTCCGATTTCGCTCTACTAATCACAGATTAGCCTCACTAATCGTGATTAGTCACTAATCTAATCATGAAATTCGGGACGGGTCGTTACAACTACTGTCATTTAACGTGGTCGAATGTAGTCGTTGCGACATAAGCGTTAGTGGTACGTTTGGGTGCGAGCAAGTATTATTCTGGGTAGTTGGTGTACGAGTGTACATGTGTTGTGAGGTAGATTCTACTTTACACGGGATGGATGTGGAATCAGGATAGTTGGAGTTTCGAGAATGGAACTAATTAAGGAGGGAAGAACGGTTGGATTTAGGTCAGTTGGAATTTCGAGGACGAAATTAATTAAGGAGGGAAGGTTGTAACGACCCTTCCCAAATTCCTAGATTAGATTAGTAACTAATCACGATTAGTGAGGCTAATCTGTGATTAGTTAGGAGAAATCGGACGAACGATGCGAAATGACCGTTTTGCCCCTAGTTGTGGCAAAACGTTGACTTTTCATTCCGGCAAAGGGCTAGAGGGTTCCAGGAGTTGCACGGGTCCAATAACTTGGGGATTTTGGGCGGTGTACCGTGTCTGTTCTTCGACCCAGAGAGAAACAGAGGGAGAGACTTGAGAGAATTGGGACGGTGATTGTGTGAGTTTGTGTTAATTGGTGAGGGGGTGAGTGACCAGAGAGTGAGCAAGAGCTAGGGTGAAGGTTAGGAGGTGCGGTGGCGGTGTGTGTGTGGTTGTTGAGAGCCACGGGAAATCAAGGGGAAAACAGAGAGGAAGTGAGTGATTGTGGTGGTGGTGTGGCCGTGTACGATGCAAGTGGACTCGTGGTGGTGTCGTGAGGGGTGAGAGAAGTCGACCAGCCCCAGCGGAGCTCGCGACGGTGACCGGAGGACAGGTAATTCCTCATCCCCATTTATTCGCTCTGTTTTGCCGAGTAGGTTCAGACGCTAAGTGGTAGCTTTAGGGGCTGAATTGAGGAGTCTAGTGAGGTCTAGGGGACTCAGTTGAGTCCTAGGTAGCTGCTGGTTGTGCTGCCGTGACGGGGAGTGCACGGTGGAGGCTAGTACGACGGAAAGTACTGGTGTGCTCTGTTTTGCCGTCGATTTTCAAATCGAAAGTCGTGGGTTTTGAGTGTGAGTCGATGGTCTTGGTGAGTTGGGTGAGTTTTAGGACGGTCCTAGGATTGGTTTAAGCTAGCCACCGTGACGGGGGGTGACCTGGGTGGCCGGATAAGAGAACAGGGGACAGTACTGGTTTCTGTTCGAGCTTGAGTCGACAGGTTTCAGGTCGAGTCGAGGTATTAGGGTAAGGGGGATGAGTTCCTAAGGATGGGACGAGGAAGTGGGTGAAGAGAGGAGTCGATGTGGTGCAGGCACGGCGGTGAACCGCTCACGCCGGTTCGATTTGCAGGAACTGTTTCGAACCGGGTCGACTCGAGGTAGACGATGACACTGTAGCTGGCGCGTGAGGACCACGCGCAGCCACCTTGGGAGGCGCGTGGGGGCGCGTGCGGCGGTGTTTGGGGAAAGTGTCAACATGGTTTTTGGTCTAGGAGTTGTGACGAGTCTAATGGAATTGGTTTCGGGTTGTTCGGACGTCGTTTGAAGTTAGTCCCGCGAGGTTGAAGGTTTAGGGTTCTGGTTCGTTACGTTTAGGACCCGGGGATTTTTTAGGGAAAATTAGGTGGACATTCGTAGACGTGTTAGTAACGTACTTTGGCGATTGTTGACAGGATCATTAGTTCCTGAGGAAGCTGAGGAACGTACGAGACGTTCGGGACGCGATTGAGGGCTCGGTACTGTGAGTGGACCCCTTCTCTAAACTCCAGCATGCATAACTGCTTTTAACTATTTATTTTATGATTTTAATTGGGATTTCATGATTGTTGAATATGTGATGTTGGTTTTGCATAGTTGCACGATTTTCGAGAAATAACGTATTTGGCACGTTTTACTAGAAAGACTTGATTTCTGATTATGGTGCCGGGATTTTGGGGATTTCAAACGATAAGTGATTTACAATGGTTATAAGTTGATTTTGGAACATGGTTTTGACGATCAAGGAATTTTGGTTTTAGAATCGGATTCTGGTAATGAGATTTGGTTTTAAAGTTGAAAAGTGGAATTCCGGATTTGGGTTCCGAATGACGGTTCTGAATGCCGGAATGGCTTTATACCAGTGATTTTGGATTCGGGTTTGGATATGGATTTAGAAATGGTTTTTCAAACGATTTTGGATTGGATTTGCTGGATCTGGTTATTGGGTTTAAAGACCCGGATATTGATTGACGGGGGACGGACCCGGATTGGGTTTAAAGACCCGTATTGAGTTTAAAGACTTGGGAGTTTAAAGACTCAGATATATTGATATTTCCCCCGTAGGCCTATTGAGTTTAAAGACTCGGGAGTTTAAAGACTCGGATATTATTGAGGCTGGATTGAGTTTAAAGACTCGGGAGTTTAAAGACTCGGATAGGTCCAGCAGGTTTGATCAAAAAATGATGATTGGATATTCACGGTTTATGATAAGGTTTTATGATGCTTATGATATGATTTCTATATCTGTTTTTATAGTGGTTCTATTTCTTATGATGCTTTTATGGTGATTGGTTTATAACTGGTCCACTCACATTTTCTGTTTTAAATTTCCCTCCAGGTCGTGGAGCTAGCGCGGGGTGTCGACGTCGAGGCAGCGTATGAGGCATAGAAGTCATGAGAGCGATTCCGGAGTGTTGTAAAGTTTCCGTGTGCGTGTATTTAGTTATTGGTTTTTTCGTTCTTATATACTTAGAACTATGCTCTGTAAACTTTTAACTTTGGGATGTTTATAGTTTCTCCTGCGTCTGACTGTGCAGTTGACGGGTTATCGTGAGTTTACTTTGGTTTTAGTGTCGGGTTGTCAGGCAGCACCGCGGTGCGCTGCGGAGGAGGAAAATCAATCGGGTAATCGGTTTTTACCATTTTAATCCATTTTTTGATTCTATTGATTATGGGCCATTTTTATTGTTTCTATTGAACTAATTAGGTTTCTAAGGGGTTTTTAGGAAGGTTTTGGGAGTGGTGAGACGTCGAGAGCCCCTGGGGTGGATTTTGAAAATTGAACCGTGGGAACCAAAAATCGAACCGGGTAGTTTCGTGGGTTTTAGGGCTTCTAATTAATTGGGTTAGGTTCCTAGGACGATTATAGGAAGAACGGTGAAAAACTGGGCCGGAATGAGCTTGAACCGGTCACACCGGTCCAAGTTGCAAGCAAACCGGACCGGAAGCGAGGTTAGAGGTGACACTGTAGCAGGCGCATTGCCTCCACGCGCAGCCACTTCAGGCGGCGCGTGGAGAAAATTCTGGGGAAGGTTCCAACATGTGAAATCATCCATTCGATGTAACGAACATTTTGGGACTCGTTTTGAGTCGATCGGACACCGTTTCGATATAGTTTGGGCTGTCTGAAGGTTTAGGTTCGGTTTAAAAATAGTTAGAAAATCGGGAAAATTATGGGACTTCAATGAGAGGTTAATGAGGCTATTAGTAACCCTCTAAATGAATTTAGACAGGTTTAGGAGTCCCGGTGACGGTGATTGACCCGGAAGATGATTATGGCATGCTTATCGAGGCGCGGCTTCAGACGGTCTGTGAGTGGACCTTGATTTCTAAACTGTGATGCATGCATAAATGTTTTATATGGATTATGAATATGATTTCATGATGTTTATTTGGATGCTTGTGATTTATATGATTTCATGCTTTACGAGGCGATTTACGTGCCTGCACGTAAATCGAGATTTTCCGATTTTACTCTGATTTTCCATTCTTATGGTTTTGGAAATAGTTTAATGAAATGGTTTTGGATTTGAAAAGGTAAACTCGGGTTCGAGACCCATTTGATTTACGGATTCGGGCCGGAGGCCCAGTTGGTTTACGATTCGGACCGGAGGTCCAGTTTCTATGTGGATTCGGGCCTAGCGCCCAGTTATGTATTACAAATGGTTTTTACGGGTCATGACGGTTTATGGGAACCAGCATGAACCCATGAAAGGTTTTATGGTTCATGACGGCTTATGAGGGGCCGGACATGAATCCTGGAAAGGTTTAAAGAATGATTTCAAAAGGTTTTTCATATGCCATCCTTTATATATGATTGTCTCCTCCGGGGAGGGTCGTTGGCCTGGGTGGACCCCGGAGTAGTCACGGAGCACTGGCTGAGTACAGTCGCCCCCCAGTTGGGTTCCTTACTCTCAGGATGGGCATGGTTCGATACATCCAGGGAGGGTCATTGATCTACGGACATTGACCTGGGTGGACCCTGGAGAGACTTGGGTTTGAGACCCCGGTTAGCACGCACGTAGCTTTATTTTACCGTGACATGTACTTGGATATGAATATAATGGATAAACATGATTTCAATTGGTTTGGGAAATTATGTTTTATAATGATAAATAGATTTGGGCTGATATCCCTCGTATGTTTACTATACTATGGTTTTCTGTAAATGGTTTTGGGCAGGAGCCCGGGTGACTTGTATTTACAGAATTTGGGGCTGAGACCCTAATTATGGATGTTTTAACATATATGATTGGATAAATGGTTTTACTATGCATGCATGCTTTTTAGTGAAGGGTATAAGGTCTTTTAAAAATGTTTTTTACGAAACATAATACTTTTTGTCCACTCACAGTCTTTCTGTTTTTAATACCCTTCAGGTTGACATCAGATGTGGATTGTAGCAGAGACCGAGATATCACATACCTCCTCCGGATCCTAATGTACTCTAATAGCCCGGGAGGGAAAAAGGTCGGAAATATCCCTTGTCTGACACTTCGTGTCAGACAAGAGAAGGGTCATCCCGCACTAATCCCGGGGGGATTGGGATGGGTCCTGTCAGCGAGGTATCAGAGCGTAGGATTGCTTATCAGAGCATGGTTGCTCATGTTACTCTGAATTCCAGAGCGTATTTTGCGCGTTACTCCTTACGCAGGTCGAGGATGTGATATCTCAAGGGGCTACAATTCGTTATCAACCTGATAGTTGGGATGCCGATACGATAGTTAGTGGGATTGTATCGTGGAACAGCTTGGTTCAGCATTTGATGCCGGGGTTGCCATATTCTGTCAGCTTGACAGTGTGGAACCCTACGAATGGT
The DNA here is from genome assembly GCA_032719365.1 of Prinsepia uniflora. Classification (NCBI taxonomy): domain Eukaryota; kingdom Viridiplantae; phylum Streptophyta; class Magnoliopsida; order Rosales; family Rosaceae; genus Prinsepia; species Prinsepia uniflora. Next base: position 40,382,787 of record CM064865.1, on the reverse strand, counting down.
GAACGTAGTATTACGTTAGAGTTTTGGATCGTGAGATGGTTAGTTGGGATTGTCTTTCACGATGTCGTAGGATCGGTTCCGGCGACTAGTTGGATGTTGTGACCATCCGATGATCGGATTGGTTGAGTTAAATGGATTTACTGCTTTACGATGTCCAGACCGCGGGGTCGGTCAAATCGTGGATTTTACTGCTTTTCGCAGTTGGGTTCATAGTAACCCTAGGTGTAATTGTGGAACCCTACCTTGGGTGTATGGGTCAGAAATGTGAGTTAATGAGTGGTTTGACTTGGACGACTATTCGGATTTGGATTCGTTAGTCGGTCTAGTCATATCAGCTTGTGTTGGGACTGCACTTCGCAGTCGGGGTTTTACTTATCAGTTACACCTAGTTGGTTGTCGTGCTACTTCAGTTGTGATGGATTGTTGGTGCAACTAAGGTCGTGGATGACCTGGTAGACGACATTTGGTTGAGTCGAGTTGCGACTGGATAGAGTTCGGTTGGACAAGTTATCAGGGTTGGTACTTGTCAATGGAATCCCAGGTTGGCGATACAGAGTAATTGGTACGGGCGATTGATTCCGTTGGATACGGAGTCTCGATTGTGATGCCTGGTAGGTAGGTCTGCACAAGGTAGTGGCAGACACTACTATCGATGGACGTAGTCGAGTCTTATCAAGTCGAGTAGACTCAGGTTGCCGTGACGATTGTGACGATGGGATTGTCAGTCGTGACGATGATACGAGGTGCGTGAGTAACGCATATGTACGAGCAGTGATTCTGGATTCGACTCGGTTACGGCTGAGTGAGATCGCAGAATGAGACGGGGACGTTCGGGGGACGTTTCGTTTTCAGACCTTTGCCCTCCCGGGCTATCAGAGGACGCTAGGATCCGGAGGAGGTATGTGATATCTCGGTCTCTGCTACAGTTCACATCCGATGTCAACCTGAAGGGCAGTCAAAACATTAAAAACTGTGAGTGGACAAAAATAAAGAGTTTATAAAACATATTTCATAAAAGACCTTTGTACCCTTCACTAAAAAGCATGCATGCATTCGAAAACCATTTAACCGAAAGAAACATATGTGGGAACTAAGCCCAAAACCATAATAAACTAACCATACGGGCCATTGCCCCAAACCTGTGTAAACACACATCACATATCATATATCATATTTATATCATATACATATATAATTCACACAACCAATCCTATCACGGTTTCCAATGCTACGCGCGTGCTACCCAGGTCTCAATCCGAGTCTTCTCAAAGTCAAGATCATTGTCCGTAGACCACTGACCCTACCCGAGGTAATAGTAATCATAGCCTTCCTTAGAGCAAGGAACCCAACTGGGGGGTGACACCACTCAGTCGGTGCTCCCTGACTACTACGGGGTCCACCTAAGCCAACGACCCTCCCCGGAGGAGATAAAAGAAGTAAAGGAAGGTCGTAAATAGTGTCATATGCCCGAGACAAAACCAAATGGGTCTCATACCCGAGTTTATCCATTTAGAAATCCAAAACCTTTTCATTTAAATCAATAAAGAAATACAGACCCATATAAGCACCGTATAAGGCCGAAACCTCGAAATACGTGCCTATACGTAACCACATACAAATGAACCCATGGCATCATCAAACATGTAATAAAACATATACTCAACATTTATGCATGTACCAATTTAAAAAACAAGGTCCACTCACAGACCGTCCGAGCTTCCGCCTCGATTTGCGTGCCATACGCCTCCCCAAGCCAATCACCATCACGGGGACTCCTGAACCTGTCCAAATTTTAATAGAAGGTTACTAACTACTTAATTAACCTCCCATCAAAGCCCCGTAAGTTTTACGAACTTTTATCTATTTTTAAACAGACCCTAAACATTCCGACACCCCGAAACCTATAGAAACGATGTCTGATTGACGCTAGACCAGTCCCAAAATTTTCGTTACATCGAATAGAAGATTTCCCGTGTTGAACACTTTCCCAAATTATGGTCCACGCACCCTCACGCGCTCCTAGAAGGTCAAAAACAGTATTCATCACCATCAACCTTGGAAAACCGGTTTTTCTGATTTTCCTTGACGGTTCCGCACTGTGCTGAACCGGCGTGACCAGTTCAGCGTTCCTCCATCCTCATTTTCGGTCCGTTTGCTCCCATTTTAATTCCTAAATTCCTATTTCATCATTTCCTATCTAACCCAATTCATTAAACTAGCTAAAACCGCACAAAACCCATGGTTTAATTATGAACCAAACGGTTCAATATTTCCAAAACTCACCCACGGTTGCCCAGCCGTCCAACCATCATAGAAACCTTCCTAAAACTATCCTAGCAACCTATTTGATTCATTAAAACCATTAAAATTGAACCATAACAAGAAAAATGGAATTTGGATCGAAAACGGACTAACCGGGTACCCGCACGGGTTCGTCCCTTCCAGTCGCCGTTCACGGCGGCCCTGGCCATTTTGGCCGGCCACCACAGGTCCCTCAGCCTCCTGGTCCTCTGTCCTGGTCTTGGGTGGAATTTGGATGGGTTTGGGTTGCACGGATGGGAGGAAAAGGGTGAGATCGGGTGAATGGTTTTTAATGAGGAAAATGGAATGGTTTGCACGGTGCATGAATGAAATAGGGTGTCCATTGGATGGGTGACACTTGTCACTCATCCATTGGGCATCAGGACAAATATCTGGGCCCACTAGAGTCCAAAAGTGAACTCGTCTCGTAACGTCCAAATTCGACGTGCCGCCTGTCTATGGATTCATATCGTCCTTATCTACGTAACGGTCTTCGGCCCTCGGCCATCAGACCTCTTGGTGAAAAAGTCAACATTTTGGCCATTTTAACTAAAATTACCAAAATGCCCCTAAACTTGCGAACGTCATAACTTCCTCCTCGAATGTCAGAATTGAACGTGTCACTTGTCTATGATCTCATGACGTCCTAAACTATGTCACGATCCTCGGTCAAAGTCCATTTGACCACCCGATTGAAAAGTCAACATTTTTCCACGCCCAAGGTTAAAACTGTCATTTCGCATCGTTCGTCCGATTTCGTCCAACTAATCACGAATTAGCCTCACTAATCGTTATTAGTCACTAATCTAATCCTGGAATTAGGGACGGGTTGTTACAACCTTCCCTCCTTAATCAATTTCGTCCTCGAAATTCCAACCGACCTAAATCCAACCGTTCTTCCCTCCTTAATTTAGTTTCGTTCTTGAAACTCCACTATCCTGATTCCACAACCACCTCGTGGAAAGTAGAATCGACCGCAAAACACGTGTACACTAGTACACCCACTAGTCAACATAAACCTCGTTTGCAACTAGACGTACCATTAACGCTCTCGTTGTATCGACTACATTCGACCACGTCAAATGATAGAAGTCGTACGCTCCTAACTGACCCCACTTGTCAGATCTACCGTTTCGGTGACACAACCAACTAGACGGTTCCTTGCTCAACCACTAACTATCCTGACGTCTGCTCCCACTCGGAGTCATCAGACCTCACACCACGATCCACGCTGACACCTCCTACAAACTGTCACCACTTGACATTCGTCAATCGAAAACTGTCACTATACTTACTCGTGGTTACACTAACCACCAACTCACTCAACCATGGGTAAACACTTACCCACAAAGAATTTCACTCAATCTGTGTGTAACTAGACCCATCAGAAATACCATGACCCACTGCACAGTATCCAATGTCTAGTTCACGACCTCGCCTAATCCAATGGTATCAGAACCAATCCGCCTACCAACACGCTCACCAACATACTACTAGTATAACCTATATACCGTCACCATGCACCACAAGTCTGCCTGGTATCGTACCTCGAACAACGTACAAGATACATACAACTACCCATCAATCAGCCTACAACCACCTAGGTTGTAGCCAATCACGTTTCAATAATGGAGTTCATATGTCCAATCCAGCATCAGACAAATCGAAACTCCAACATCCAAGTAAGAGCGATAAACTCTCCACCTATCTGGATCATCAAGATCACGATCTAGATCCATAACTACGTCACCCGACCATAGACGTCACGATCCTCGATCGTCACAACGTCCAAAGTCCTTAACCATTTCCCACATCTAAACAGATTAGTCAACGACGAGACACGCCGAGACTGTGGGTTCTCACTGATTACCTCGTATCGATCCCTGTCATTCCACCTAGGAAAAACCAAGAATGATTCAAAACAAAGACATCAAAACTCATCCTACGTGAATGCAACCAAAACTCGCTGCAATCACCACACCATGTAACCCAACATCTTCTGCCACCCAGCAGAAAATGAGAAATCTCAGTCACCTAACTTCGAAATAGTCATTACTAATGCGGAAAACCCGCATTCCTCGTCACCTCAATCACAATCTCTCGCGATTTTGAAGTTCCAACAAGATTGGAAAAAGCATACCCGGACATCAACCACGTGTCCCTTAACCAATTTAACTCTATCTGAGATCCAATCCTGAACCACAGATACCGAACATATGCCCATTACGACGGAGTCACATCCCGATTCGCGACTCACCGTCATCACAATCACCGGCACCAGCACCAGCTCTAGTACCAGCACTATCACTAACTCCAACACACAAGTATCAGTATCAGCATCAAGTGTGTGTAACAGACAACTCTAAATCTCCGCTCCGGGATTCCATCGACAAGTACCAACCCTGGTAACCTGTCCAACCGAACTCTAACCTGCCGTAACTCGACTCAAACAATGTACTCTACTAGGTTGTCCATGACCTTAGTTGCACCAACAATCCATCACAACTATGGTAGTACGACAAAAAACTAGGTTTAACCAATAAATACACCCTCGACTGCAGAGTGCAGTCCCAACAAAAGCTGAGATGACTAGATCGACTAACGAATCCAACTTCGAATAGTCGTCCAAGTCAAACCACTAGTCAACTCACCTTTCCGAACCATACACCCAAGGTAGGGTTCCACGATCACACCTAGAGTTCCACTGAACCCAACTGTAAGTTACCAACTACAGTACAATCCACAATCTGACCGTCCCCGCGGTCTTGACATCGAAAAGACGTCAATCCACTAGGATTCCACGAATCCAACCGCTAACTGCCAACCGCAGTAAATCCATCTAATTCAACAATATCCGATCATCGGATGATCACGACACTGAATCAGTCATCGGAACAGATCCTACGACATCGTGAAAGACGACCCCAACTAACCGTCTCACGGTCCAAACGCTAACGTACGAATACGTTCATCCTTCCATAGGGTCCCACACTATCAACCATGACAGAACTATGGCAACCCCGGCATATAGTGCCGAACCAAAACATATCCCGATTCCATCCTACTAACTATCGTATCAGCATCCCAACAATCAGGTTGACCACGAACTGCATCGCATTGAGATATCACATCCTCGACCTGCGTACATTCCAAGAGCTCCGAGGTTGCTCGAATAGAGACAACCCCGCTCTGATACCACGCTGACAAGACCTATCCCAATCCCCTCAGGATTAAAGCGGGATGACCCTGCTCCCGTCTGACACGAAGTGTCAGACAAGGGATATTTCCGACCTTTGCCTTCCCGGGCTATCAGAGTACGCCAGGATTCGGAAGAGGTATGTGATATCTCGGTCTCTACTACAGTCCACATCCGATGTCAACCTGAAGGGCAATCAAAACATTAAAAACTATGAGTGGACAAAAATAAAGAGTTTATAAAACATATTTCATAAAAGACCTTTGTACCCTTCACTAAAAAGCATGCATGCATTCGAAAACCATTTAACTACAAGAACCATATGTGCGAACTAAGCCCAAAACCATAATAAACTAACCATACGGGCCACTGCCCAAAACCTGTGTAAACACACATCACATATCATATATCATATTTATATCATATCCACATAATTGACACAATCAATCCTGTCACGGTTTCCAAAGCTACGCGTGTGCTACCCAAGTCTCAATCCGAGTCTTCTCAAAGTCAAGATCAATGTCCGCAGACCACTGACCCTACCCGAGGTAATACTAATCATAGCCTTCCTGAGAGTAAGGAACCCAACTGGGGGGTGACTCCACTCAGTTGGTGCTCCGTGACTACTCTGGGGTCCACCTAGGCCAACGACCCTCCCTGGAGGAGATATTAGAAGTAAAGGAAGGTATATGAATACATATATATACATAACATAAACGTTCATGCCCAGTTCCCTTGAACCGTCATGATCCATAAAATCCATCAACTAGGGTTCGTGCCAGTTCCCATAAACCGTCATGTACCATAATGACCTGACAAAGGTTCATGCCGGTTCCCATAAACCGTCATGAACCACAATGACCTTTCCAGAGTTCATGCCGGTTCCCATAAACCGTCATGAACTTGGAAATCCATCTAGGGTCCCTGACCCGAAATCATCAGTGTAAAACAACTGGGTCTCGTGCCCGAACATATGACTCAACTGGGCACCGTGCCCGATATCTAAGGGTCAGTCACGACTCCGATCATAGTGATGCGTGCAACCATCCATCCAGGACCGCCCTCAATCCTGGTATGTCGCCGTGAACGTATCAACCGACGCGACCACCACAAGATCATGGTGCACTCATCACCGATCGATAACCTGAACCTTCAGCACTCCAAAGTCGAGCCTCCCCAGGCTGTCCGACCATGAATCGTGCATCGTGACCTCTCCGGAAAGAACACATCTCAATCCGGAGGCGAGCATCATATCGTCGATCGCCTTGCACATAGCACCCGTCGAGACCACGATTTAGACCCGAAGGTCGTAAATAGTGTCATAAGCCCGAGACAAAACCAAATGGGTCTCATACCCGAGTTTATCCTTTTAGAAATCCAAAACCTTTTCATTTAAATCAATCAAGAAATACAGACCCGTATAAGCACCGTATAAGGCCGAAACCTCAAAATACGTGCTTATACGTAACCACATACAAATGCACCCATGGAATCATCAAACATGTAATAAAACATATACTAAACATTTATGCATGCACCAATTTAGAAAACAAGGTCCACTCACAGACCGTCCGAGTTGCCGCCTCGATTTGTGTGCCATACGGCTCCCAGAGCCAATCACTATCACCGGGACTCCCGAACCTGTCCAAATTTTAATAGAAGGTTACTAACTACATAATTAACCTCCCATAAAAGCCCCGTAATTTTTCCGAACTTTTAGCTATTTTTAAACCGACCCTAAACCTTCCGACACCCCGGAACCTATCTAAACGATGTCCGATTAACGCGAGACCAGTCCCAAAATCTTCGTTACATCGAATAGAAGATTTCCCGTGTTGAACACTTTCCCAAATTATGGTCCATGCACCCTCACGTGCTCCTAGAAGGTTGAAAACACTATTCATCACCATCAACCTTGGAAAACCGGTTTTTCTGGTTTTCCTGGACTGGTTCGCACTGTGCTGAACCGGCTTGACCGGTTCAGCGTTCCTCCGTCCTCATTTTCGGTCCGTTTTCTCCCATTTTAATTCCTAAATTCCTATTTCTTCATTTCCTATCTAACCCAATTCATTAAACTAGCTAAAACCGCACAAAACCCATGGTTTAATTATGAACCAAACGGTTCAATATTTCCAAAACTCACCCACGGCTGCCCAGCCGTCCAACCACCATAGAAACCTTCCTAAAACTATCCTAGCAACCTATTTGATTCATTAAAACCATTAAAATTGAACGATAACAAGTAAAATGGAATTTGGATCGAAAACGGACTAACCGGGTACCCGCACAGGTTTGTCCCTTTCAGCCGCCGTTCATGGCGTCCCCTTCCATCCAGGCCAGCCACCACAGCTCCCTCAGCCTCCTGGTCCTCTGTCCTGGTCTTGGGTGGAATTTGGATGGGTTTGGGTTGCACAGATAGGAGGAAAAGGGTGAGATTGGGTGAATGGTTTTTAATGAGGAAAATGGAATGGTTTGCACGGTGCATGAATGAAATAGGGTGTCCATTGGATGGGTGACACTTGTCACTCATCCATTGGGCATCAGGACAAATATCTGGGCCCACAAGAGCCCAAAAGTGAACTCGTCTCGTAATTCGTGCAATAGTGCACTCGAACTTCCGTGAACCGTAATGTCGCCGTCGAACGTCCGAATTCGACATGCTGCTTGTCTATGGATTCGTATTGTCCTTATCTACGTAACGGTCTTTGGCCCTCGGCCATCAAACCTCTTGGTCAAAAAGTCAACATTTTAACCATTTTAACCAAAATTACCAAAATGCCCATAAACTTCTGAACGTCATAACTTCATCCTCGAACGTTGGAATTGAACATGACACCTGTCTGTGAACTCGTAACATTCTAAACTACGTCACGGTCCTCGGTCAAAGTCCATTTGATCGCCCGATTGAAAATTCAACGTTTTCCCACGCCTAAGGGCAAAACGATCATTTCGCATCATTCGTCCGATTTCGCCCAACTAATCAAGGATTAGCCTCACTAATCGTGATTAGTCACTAATATAATCCTGGAATTAGGGACGGGTCGTTACAACAAACCGGGTATGAGACTGATTCGGTTAGTGACCTGGACACCCTTCGAGCAATCCTGCGCCACTCTGATACCACGTTGACAGGACCCATCCCAATCCCCCCGGGATTAACGTGGGATGACCCTGTTCTCGTCTGACACGAAGTGTCAGACAAGGGATATTTCCGACCTTTGCCCTCCCGGGCTATTAGAGCATAGGATTGCTTATCGGAGCATAGGATTGCTCGTAGGATGCTTATCAGAGCGGGATTGTCTCTATTCGAGCAACCGCGGAGCTCTTGGAATGTAGACAGGTCGAGGATGTGATATCTCAATGGACTACAGTTCATTATCAACCTGATGTTGGGGTGCCGGTACAATAGTTAGTAGGACTGTATCGTGGAACGTCTTGGTTTGGCACTGGATGCAGGGGTTGCCATAGGATCGTGAGACGGTTAGTTGGGATCGTCTTTCATGATGTCGTAGGATCGGTTCCGACGAATGGTTGGATGTTGTGGCCATTCAATGGTTAGATATTGTTGAGTTGGACGGATATGCTGCATGGGGCAGCCGGATTCGGGGAATCATAATTGGATTGACGTCTTTTCGATGTCAAGACCGCGGGGTCGGTTAGATTATGGATTATACTACCTTACGCAGATGGGTTCAGAGTGACCCTAGGGTGTGATTGTGGACCCCTACCTTAGGTGTATGGTTCGGGAATGTGAGTTGACGAGTGATTTGACTTGGACGACTATTTGAATTTGGATTCGGTAGTCGGTCTAGTCATGTCACCTTGTGTTGGGACTGTACTTCGCAGTTGAGGTTGTACTTATCGGTTAGACCTAGTTGGTTGTCGTACTACCATAGTTGTGATGGATTGTTGGTGCAACTAAGGTCATGGGCGACCTAGTAGACGACATTGGTTGAGTCAAGTTACGACAGGTTAGAGTTCGGTTTGACAGGTTACCAGGGTTGGTACTTGTCGATGGAATCCCGGAGCGGAGATCTAGAGTTGTCTGTTACACACACTTGATGTTGATACTGATACTTGTGTGTTGGAGTTAGTGATAGTGCTGGTACTAGTGCTGGTGCTGGTGCCGGTGATTGTGATGACGGTGAGTCGCGAATTGGGATGTGACTCCATCGTAATGGGCATATGTTCGGTATCTGTGGTTCAGGAGTGGATCTCAGATAGAGTTAAATTGGTTAGGGGACACATGGTTGATATCCGGGTATGTTGTTTCCAATCTTGTTGGAACTTCCGAATCGCGAGAGGTTGCAATTGAGGTGACGAGAGGAATGCGGGCTTTCCGCATTGGTATTAGGTATTTCGAAGTCATTTTGGGCGACTTCTCCGTTTCTACCGTGGTAGATGATGGTAGATGACGGTAGAGGAAGGTTGCGTCACCAGTACGCTGATCGTGTATTGGTTGGTGAACCCGAGATTTGTTTTGGGTTATCAAGAGGAATCGAGTATTTTGAAGTTAGGTGACTGAGATTTCTCATTTCCTGCTTGGTGGCAGACGATGTTGGTTTACGTGACGTGGTGAATCAGCGAGTTTGGTTGTATGCACATAGGATGAGTTTTGATGCCATAGTCTTGTATCATCTTTGATTTTCCTCGGTGGAATGACAAGGATCGATACGAGGTAATTAGTGAGAACCCACAGTCTTGGCGTGTCTCGTCGTTGACTAATCTGTTTAGCTGTGGGAAATGGTTGAGGACTTTGGACGTCGTGACTATCGAGGATCGTGACGTCTATGGTCGGGTGACGTAGTTATGGATCTGGATCGTGATCTTGATGAAATAGATAGGTGGAGAGTTTATTGCTCTTACTTGGATGTTGGAGTTGTAGATGATGGGACTGAACTTCTTTTCGAAGTGAATCCCGTATGGTATATTACTCACGTGAGTAGTTTTCCGACGTGGTCGGATATTGTCAGACCTAGTGTTGTGTTGATGTTGGGATTGGCTTCCCTATGAAGTCAATCGATTGTATTGTGGTAATAGTTTGAACTAGTATCCGATAGGTTCGGATATAGTGCGTCTCGGTGGACGAGAACGAGATTTCGGGTTTTGGAATCAGATTTCTGGATGACGATTCAGGATTTGATTTTGGAACTTGAAAGTGGATTCCTGGATTTGGGTTTTGGAATCGGATTCTGGGTGACGATTCAGGATTTGATTATGGAGCTTGACAGTGGACTTTCTTTTATGTATTTTGATTTAGAATGGTTATTCCAAATGCCGGTTTACGGAATAATGATTTCGGATTCGGATTTGGACATGGTTATGGATATGATTTCTAGGTCTGGATTCGGGATTTCTTACGAAGTTGCGGATTCGGATTCGGATTTGGAAATAGATCATGGGTCGGAGTTTTTGATTTGTCTAGCCCAGGATTGGACAAATGGACTCCATTATAGAAACGTGATTGGCTACGACCTGGATGGTTGTAGGCTGGTTGATGGGTAGATGATGGGTAGATGTATGTACCTTATACCAGTGGTACGTGGGTGAGCGTGTTGGTAGTCGACTTAGTTCCGATACCATTGGATTAGTCGAGAACGTGGACTGGACGTTGGATACTGTGCATTGGGTCATAGTATTTCTGGTGGGTCTATTTACACACAGGTCGAGTGTTTTGTTGGTATACGTATACTCAGGTTGAGTAAATTGGTGGTTATTGTAACCACAAGTGGGTATAGTGACAGTTTTCGATTGACGACTGTCAAGTGGTGACAGTTTGTCGAATGTGTCAACGTGAATCGGTTAGTGAGGTATGATCACTCCCAGTGGGAGGACGTCAGGATAGATTAGTGATTGAGAAAGGAACCGTCTAGTTGTTTATGTTAAAGAAATGGTATATCTTACAAGTGGTGTGAGTTCGGAGTGTACGACTTCTATCATTCGACGTGGTCGAATGTAGTCGATACGACGAGAGCGTTAGTGGCACATCTGGCTGCAGACGAGTAAGTATTATTCTGGTTAGTTGGTGTACGAGTGTATGTGTATTACGAGGTAGATCGTACTTTCCACGAGGTGGATGTGAAACTAGTATAGTTGGGGTTTCGAGAATGAAACTAAATTAAGGAGGGAAGAACGGTTGGATTTAGGTCGGTTGGAATTTCGAGGACAAAATTAATTAAGGAGGGACGATTGTAACGACCCGTGCCAAATTCCTATATTAGATTAGTGACTAATCATGATTATTGAGGCTAATCCGTGATTAGTTGAGCGAAATCGTACTAACGATGCGAAATGACCGTTTTACCCTTGGGCGTGGGCAAAACGTTGACTTTTCGTTCGGGCGGTCAAATGGACTTTGACCGATGACCGTGACGTATTTCGTGATGTCACGAGTTCATAGATAGGTGGCACGTTAAATTCCGACGTTCGAGGAGGAAGTTATGACGTTCGGAAGTTTATGGGCATTTTGGTAATTTTGGTTAAAAGGGGTCAAATGTTGACTTTTTGACCGAGGGGTCCAATGGCCAAGGACCGAGAACCGTTACGTAGATAAGGACGATACGAATCCACAGACAGACGGCACGCTGAAATCGGACTTCGAACGGGAGAGCTATAGGTCACGGAAGTTCGATTTCACTATGCACGTACTTCGAGGCGGGGCTGATTTGGCAATATCTGATTGGGCAGATATTTTAGGTGGACCTATGGATGAGTGACAAGTGTCACTCATCCCATTGGCTACATCCCTAAAAATGTGGATCTACTCAATTAAATAATATTATATGTATTATAATATAATTAATCCATCTATCTTTAAATCCTAACCATCCATTACCAATTAACCTTTTAATCCTCACCCTCCATCTCTCATTTTCCCATCTGATCATCATCTTCATATTTCTTCTTCTTCATTCCCTCCCAAACCCGAATACCACCCGTTATCACCATTTCTTCATTTTTCTTCAAACACACAACCCACATCCCACCAACCTTCCTCTTGTGAGTCGTGAGTGAGTGTGAGGAAGTGAGGGATGACTGAGGGACTGGGGACGACGGCGGTGGACATGGAGGGAGTAACCCGAGAGCCACGGTTTCGGGTAAAAAATGGTGGTTGGGGTTTTGACGTGTGTTGAACGGGTTGGTTGATCCCATTACCTTCTAGGGAGTGAGACGAGTCGTTAGAGCTTGTATTTGAGAAGAATAATGGCCGGGAACAAGGAATATCGACGGGGGGAAGATCGGGCTTACGATTCGTCATCCAATAGGTAATTTCTAACCCCTGTTTTCGATTTCTGGGTTAAGGGATCTATGGGGGAGGATGAGACGAAGAAGATGGGACAAACGGGGAAAGTTTTTGTGGCCAGGCGGCGAAGAACCGGCCGGGTCAAGCCGCGGGTCACGGTGACCCGGTTTCAGGTATTCGGGTCGACCCGGCGGGAGGACAGAGATGACAGGTGACATCATCCTACTGACGTCATCATGTTAGGGATGACATCTGCATTGTCAGGTCTGACAATGTCAGCTAACATGTCAGAAAATGGGCCAATAGGAATGTGACACATGTCACTGTCAGGACTGTCAGTGATGACATCATGCTGACGTCAGCATGACGTCACTGCTGACGTGAGGAGGTACTGTAGCAGCATCGACCCACGCATTGACCAGGCGCGTTGGGGCGCATGTGAACAGTATTTTGAGTGGGTCAAGGGTCATTTTAAAGGTTTCGACGATCCAAATCCAATGGCGATGGTTTCGGGTCGATCGGAGATCGTTAAGTTGGTCAAATTGAGGGTTTTCACCTCGAGAAACATGTACGGGACACATTGACTTTTTCGGGAAAGTTTAGGGTTCTTAATATGGACTTGTATAGGTTAGTAGTAACCTTTGGATGTGGGTCTTCACGAGTCTGTGGCAGGCACTACTACCGAGGGTGGTTTTAGTTACGGTTGTTGGGAATCGGTGACGTTTTCTTTTCTCGTATGAGTTGTCAGGGTGACTGTACCCAGAGTCGTTGGGTACGAGGAAGGCAGACTTTCTCCAATTTGAGTAGAGGTATGGGATCGTCACTCAGTATGAGCGGAGATCCAGGGTCGTCAGTTTTGCACATGGTGTGCTAGTTTTATTGCCGATGCTAGTGTGGATGCTTGTGTGCTGATGTTGACAGATTATAGTGATGGACTGGATAGGATCCAGCGGTAGTTGAGGAGTGAGGATCGAGTATTATCATGGGGGATTAGTGACTGGTTGGTCAAAGTCGATCTGTGACGGGGTTTAGCGACCAGTTGGTCGGTGTTGTCCAGAGTTGGTCAGATATGGTGGTATACAGAGATTTGACTACAGATCACAGCAGGGGTCTGTTGTGACTCTCTAGTCGAGAGGTACATATACGGTCGTAAATGGGCATGTGTCCGTAAATAGTCAAAATGGGGGACACGTGGATGATGTTCGAGTGTGTCGGTTCCGAGATGGTTGGAACTTCGTAATCGCGAGAGGTTGTAATTGAGGTGACGAGTGGAATGCGGGTTTTCCGCATTGGTATTGTGTATTTCGAAGTCATTTTGGGTGACTTCTCAGATTCTACCATGATTGATGTGGTAGATGACGTAGATGTTATAAATGTTGTTGGTTTTCACTAGTACACTGGTCGTGTATTGGTTGGTGGACCCAGAAATTGTTTTGGGACCATCCGGAGCATTTTCTGCTTGGTGGCAGACGATGTTGGATTACATGACGTGGTGAGTGCAGCGAGTGTTGTTTGCATTCACGTAGGATTGATTTCAATGTCATTGTATTCGATCATCCTTGGTTTTTCCTCGGTGGGATGACAAGGATCGATACGAGGTAAGTGGAGAGAACCCACAGTCTCGGCGTGTCTCGTCGTTGACTGACGTATTTAAGATGTGGGAATTGGTTTAGGACTTTGGGTGTCGTTATAGATCTGGATCGTGATCTTGATGATCCAGATAGGTGGAGAGTTTATCGCTCTTACTTGGATGTTGAGTTGAGGATGTTGGGACTGAACTTCTTTTCGAGGTAAATCCCATATGACTTATTACTCACCCGAGTAGTTGTCCGACGAGTAGTTGTCTGATGAGTAGTTTTCCGACGTGGTCGGATATGGTCAGCCTTAGAGATGTGTTGATATTGTGATTGGCTTCTCTATGAAGTCAATGGATGGTAATAGGGTAATCGGTTGAGCAGGTACCCGAGAGTTTCGGTTTTGATGCGTCTCGGTAGACGTGAACGATATTTCGGGTTTTGGAATCAGATTTCAGGATGACGATTCAGGACTTGATTTTGGAACTTGAAAGTGGATTTCTGTATTTGGGTGGAATCAGATTCTGGGTGACGATTCAGGATTTGATTCTGGAGCTTGACAGTGGATTTCCTTTTATGGATTTGGGTTCGGAATGGTTATTCCAAATGCTAGCTTACGAAATAATGAATTTGGATTCGGATTTGGACATGATTATGGATATGATTTCTGGGTTTGGATTCGGGATTTCTTACGAAATTGCGGATTCGGATTATGATCTGGAAATAGATGATGGGTTGGAGTTTCCATTTGTCTAATGCTGGATTGGACAACTGAACTCCATAATTGAAACGTGATTGACTACGACCTGGATGGTTGTAGGCTGATTGATGGGTAGATGTACGTACTTTGTATGTTGTTCAAGGTACGATACTGGGTGTACTTGTCGTGTCAGG
Organism: Prinsepia uniflora; assembly: GCA_032719365.1. Lineage (NCBI taxonomy): Eukaryota > Viridiplantae > Streptophyta > Magnoliopsida > Rosales > Rosaceae > Prinsepia > Prinsepia uniflora. The sequence goes on along the minus strand of CM064865.1, from coordinate 40,367,579 downwards.
TGACGGTATATAGGTTATACCAGTAGTAGGTTGGTGAGCGTGTTGGTAGTCGGATTGGTTCTGATACCAAAGGATTAGTTGAGATTGTGGACTGGACATTGGATACTGTGCATTGGGTCATAGTATTTCTGATTGGTCCAGTTACACACAGATCGAGTGTTTGTTGGTATACGTATACTCGAGTTGAGTGTGTTGGTGGTTAGTGTAACCACAAGTGGACATCGTGTTAGTTTTGATTGATGACAGTTAAGTGGTGACAGTTGTAGGAGGTGTCAGCGTGGATCGGTTAGTGAGAATTGATGACACCCATGGGGAGCTGACGTCAGGATAGATTGGTGATTGAGAAGGGAACTGTCGAGTGTTTATGTCAGCGACATGGTGGATATGACACGTGGTGTCAGTTCGGAGCGTACGACTTCTGTCATTTGACGTGGTTGAATGTAGTCGATGCGACGTGAGTGTTAGTGGTACGTCTGGTTACAGACGAGTATTATTCTGGTTAGTGGGTGTACGAGTGTACACGAGTTTCGAGGTCAGATTTTCTTTCCACGAGTTGGATGTAGAATCAGGATAGTTGGAGTTTCGAGAATGAAACTAAATTAAGGAGGGAAGAACGGTTGGATTTAGGTCGGTTGGAATTTTGAGGACGAAGTTAATTAAGGAGGGAAGATTGTAACCACCCGTCCCGAATTGCATGATTAGATTACTGACTAGTCACGATTAGTGAGGCTAACCGGTGATTAGTTGGGCAAAATCGGATGAACGATGCAAAATGACCGTTTTGCCCCTAGTCGTGGCAAAATGTTGACTTTTCGTTCAGGTGGTCAAATGGACTTTGACCGATGACCGTGACGTAGTTTAGGACGTCACGAGTTCATAGACAGGTGGCACATTCAATTCCGACGTTCGAGAAAGAAGTTATGACGTTCGGAAGTTTAGGGGCATTTTAGTAATTTTGGTTAAAGGGGGTGTCAAATGTTGAATTTTTGACCGGGAGGTCCAAGGGCCGAAGGCAAAGGACCATTACGAAGATCGGGACGATACAAATCCATAGACAGGCGGCACGCTGTAATCGGACTTCGAACGGGAGAGTTATAGGTCACAGAAGTTCGATTTCACTATGCACGTACTTCGAAGCGATGATGAGGTGGCCTTTTCTGATTGGGCCAGATATTTTGAGTGGGTCACTCATCCTATTAGTCAATACCCCTAATTTGTGGATCTACTAAATTAAATAATATTATATTTATTATTTTATAATTAATCTATCCTACAACTAATCCTATCCATCCATTTCAATTCCATCTTTAAATCCTCACCCTCCATCTCTCATTGTCTCATCAGATCAAACATCCTCTTCATCTTTGTTCATCCTCACAAACCCGAACCCCCCCCCCCCCCCCATATTACCTCAATTTCTTCATTTCTTCATTTTCTCCCTAACACACAAACACACTTCACCATCCCTCTTGAGAGCTCGTGAGTGACCGTGTGGGGAGTGTGAGAGGCCGAGGACGGAGAGGCTGGACGGTGGCCCATGGTGGAGGCCACGACGGAAAGAACCTCGTGAGGTAAGGAAATGTTCAAAAATTCGAATTTGAGTTTTAATGGTTTTTACTCCATTTCGTTTATTGGGAAAGGTTTCTGGGGACTCTAGGAGGTTAATGGGATTAGTTTTGGGGCTTGGGATGGCCGGGAAAGGCCGTGAACGGTGGAGGAAATTCCGGCCACCATTGATGGCGGATGGAAGCTCGGTTTTGGGTGGTTTTCTTTCGGTTTTTAATGTCTAAAAGTATTTTTCTACGGTATTTAACACGTGAATCGGTTCAAGTGGACCTTGAGTCGGTCCAAAAACCAGAAGAAAAAAACCGACGGATGAACAGTATTTTGCTACAGTACTAGTTCAATTGGAGGTAAGATACGATGAACAATATTTTTGGCCTTCTTGGAGCGCGTGAGGGCACGTGGTCCATAATTTGGGGAAGTGTTTAACACGTGAAATCTTTTATTCGATGTAACGAAGATTTTTGGAATAGTTAAAAGTTTTCGGGGTGTCAGAAGTTTTAGGGTAGGTTTAAAAATAGTTAAAAGTTTGGGAAAATTACGGAGCTTTGGTAGGACGTTAATTAAGTAGTTAATAACCTTCTATTAAAATTTGGACAGGTTTGGGAGTCCCGGTGATGGTGATCGGCTCGGGGAGCCGTATGGCACGCAAATTGAGGTGGCAGCTCGGACGGTCTGTGAATGGACATTGTTTTCTAAATTGGTGCATGCATAAATGTTTATTATATGTTTTCATACATGTTTGATGATGCCATGGGTGCATTTGTATGTGGTTACGTATAGGCACGTATTTCGAGGTTTCGACCATATACGGTGCCTATACGGGTCTGTATGTCTTTATTGTTCTAAATGAAAAGGTTTTGGATTTCTAAAAAGATAAACTCGGGTATGAGACCCATTTGGTTTTTTCTCGGGCATATGACGCTATTTACGACCTTCGGGTCTAAATCTTGGTCGCGACGGGTGCTATGTGCATGGCGATCGACGATACGACGCTCGCCTCCAGATTGAGATGTGTTCCTTCCGGAGAGGTCACGATGCACGATTCATGGTCGGGCAGCCTGGGGAGGCTCGACTTTGGAGTGCTGACGGTTCAGGATATCGATTGGTGATGAGTGCACCATGATCTTGTGGTGGTCGCGTCGGTTGATACGTTCACAGCGACATACCAGGATTGAGGGCGGTACTGGATGGATGGTTGCACGCATCACTATGATCGGAGTCATGACTGGCCCTTAGATATCGGGCACGGTGCCCAGTTGAGTCATATGTTCGGGCACGAGACCCAGTTCTTTTACACTGATGATTTCGTGTCAGGGATCCTAGATGGATTTCCAAGTTCATGGCGGTTTATGGGAACCGGCCTGAACTCTGGAAAGGTCATTGTGGTTCATGATGGTATATGGGAACCGGCATGAACCTTTGTCAGGTCATTATGGTACATGACGGTTTATGGGAACCGGCATGAACCCTGGTTATGTCATTTTGGTTCATGACGGTTTATGAGAACCGGCATGAACCCTTGATTGGTTAGTATGGTACATGACGGTTTATGGGAACCGGGCATGGAATGGATGTTATGGATCATGACGTTTAGGGGAACCGTTCATTAGTGTTTGTGCTATGTATATATATGTTCAAATACCTTCCTTACTTGTTCTCTTATCTCCTCCGGGAAGGGTCGTTGGCCTGGGTGGACCCCGGAGTAGTCACGGAGCACCGACTAAGTGGAGTCACCCCCAGTTCGGTTCCTTACTCTCAGGAAGGCTATGATTACTATTATCTCGAGTAGGATCAGTGGTTTGCGGGCATTGACCTTGACTTTGAGAAGACTCGGATTGAGACCCGGGTAGCACGGACGTAGCTTTGGATACCGTGACAAGATTAGTTGTGTGACTTATATGTATATATGATATATGGATTTGATATGTGGTGTGCACAGGTGTGCACAGGATTGAGCAGTGGCTCATGTACGTTTATGGTTATGGGCTGAGTCCCTTATTGGTCTTTTATGGATTTGGGCAGTGGCACGTTTGGTCGATTTCATGGTGGTCCTTTCGACCTTGGTTTATTTATGGTTTTGGGCTTAGTTCCGACAGATGGTTCCATTTAGTTAAATGGTTTTCGAATGCATGCATGCTTTTTAGTGAAGGTACAAATGTATTCTTATAAACTGTTTTTATAAACTCTTGTTTTGTCCACTCACAGCTTTTAATGTTTTGACTGCCCTTCAGGTTGTTATCGGATGTGGACTGTAGCAGAGACCGAGATATCACATGCCTCCTTCAGATCATGGCGTACTCTGATAGCCCGGGAGGGCAAAGGTCGGAAATATCCCTTGTTTGACACTCCGTGTCAGACGGGAGCAGGGTTCCCGCATTAATCCCGGGGGGATCGGGATAGGTCCTGTCAACGTGGTATCAGAGCGGGGTTTTCTCTATTCGAGCAACCACGGAGCTCTTGGAATGTACACAGGTCGAGGATGTGATATCTCAATGGGCTACAGTTCATTATCAACCTGATGTTGGGGTGCCGGTACGATAGTTAGTAGGACTGTATTGTGGAACGTCTTGGTTTGGCACTGGATGCCGGGGTTGCCATAGGTCTGTCAAGGATGACAGTGTGGGACCCTATAGAAGGGATGACGTAAATGGTACTTTCGAGTTTTGATAGTGAGACGGTTAGTTGGGATCGTCTTTCACGAAGTTGTAGGATCGGTTCCGACTACTGGTTGGATGTTGTGACCATCCGATGATCGGATATTGGTGAGTTTGATGGATTTACTGTTGTAAGCAGCCGGATTAGGGGAATCCTAGTTGGATTGACGTCTTTTCGATGTCAAAACCGCGGGGTCGGTCAGATTATGAATCATATTGCCTTACGCAGTTGGGTTCAGAATGACCCTAGGGTGTGATTTTGGAACCCTACCTTAGGTGTATGGTTCGGGAATGTGAGTTGACAAGTGATTTGACTTGGACGACTATTCGAATTTGGATTCGTTAGTCGGTCTAGTCATGCCAGCTTGTGTTGGGACTGCACTTCGCAGTCGGGGTTGTATTTATCGGTTATAGCTAGTTGGTTGTCGTGCTACTCAGTTGTGGTTTGGTGCAACTAAGGTCATAGATGACCTGGTAGACGACGTTGGTTGAGTCGAGTTGCGACTGGTTAGTGTTTGGTTAGACAAGTTACCAGGGTTGGTACTTGTCGATGGAATCCCAGAGCGGGGATACAGAGTATTTGGTACGGGCGATTGATTCCGTTGGATGCGGAGTCTAGATCGTGATGTCTGGTAGTTAGGTCTGCTTGAGTCTATGGCAGGCGCTACTACCAAGAGTGGTTGTAGTTATGATTGTTGGGAATCGGGGACGTTCAGGGGATGTTTCCTTTTCTCGTATGAGATGTTAGAGTGACCGTACCCTGCGTTGTTGGGCATGTGTTTGGTATGAGCGGAGATCTAAGGTGGTCTGATTCGCACATTTGTACCGATGCTAATAGGTGGGCATGTGTTTGGTATCTGTGGTTCGGCAGTGGTTCACGGATAGAGTTAAATTGGTTACGGGACACGTGGTTGATGTCCGAGTGTGTTGTTTCCAATCTTGTTGGAACTTCGGAATCGCGAGAGGTTGCGATTGTGGTGACGAGAGGAATGCGGGTTTTCCGCATTGATAATGAGTATATCGAAGTTAGGTGATTGAGATTCCTCATTTCTGCTTGGTGGCAGATGATGTTGGATTACGTGACGTGGTGAATGCAATGAGTTTTGGTTGCATTCACGTAGGATGGATTTTGTTGTCATTATCTTGGATCATCCTTGGTCTTTCCTCGGTGGAATGACAAGGATCGATACGAGGTAATCAGTGAGAACCCACAGTCTCGGCGTGTCTCATCGTTGACTAATCTGTTTAGATGTGGGAAATGGTTCAGGACTTTAGGCGTCGTGACGATCAGGGATCGTGACGTCTATGGTCGGTTGACGTAGTGATGGATCTGGATCGTGATTTTGATGATCCAGACAGGTGGAGAGTTTATCACTCTTACTTGGATAGTTTGTGTTGAGGATGTTAGGACTAAACTTCTTTTCGAAGTGAATCTCGTATGGTATATTACGCAGGTGAGTAGTTTTCCGATGAGGTCTGATTTGGTCGGCCCCGGATGTGTGAGTATTGTGATTGGCTTTCCTATGAAGTCAATCGATTGTATTGTAGTAATCGGTTGAGCAGGTAACCGAGAAGTTCGGTTTTGGTACGTCTCGGTAGACGTGAACGAGAATTCGAGTTTTGGAATCAGATTTCTGGATGACGATTCAGGATTTGATTTTGGAACTTGAAAGAGGATTTCTGTATTTGGATTTTGGAATCGGATTCTGGGTGACGATTCAGGATTTGATTCTAGAGCTTGACTGTGGATTTTCTTTTTATGGATTTGGGTTCGGAATGGTCATTCCTAATGCTAGCTTACGGAATAATGATTTCGGATTCGGATTTGGACATGGCTGTGGATATGATTTCTGGGTTTTTATTCGGGATTTCTTATGAAATTGCGCATTCGGATTCGGATTTGGAAATAGATGATGGGTTGGAGTTTTGATTTTTCTAATGGTAGATTGGACAAGTGATGGTAAATAGGTTATACCGGTAGTACGTTGGTGAGCGTGTTAGTAGTCAGATTGGTTCCGATAGCATTGGATTAGTCGAGTACGTGAACTAGACATTGGATACTATGCACTGGGTCATGGTATTCCTGATGGATCTAGTTACACACAGGTCGAGTTATTTGTTGGTTAGTGTTTACTGAGGTTGAGTAAATTGGTGATCGGTGTAACCACAAATGGGTATAGTGTCAGTTTTTGACTGGCTGCTGTCAAGTGGTGACGGTTTGTCGAAGGTGTCAGCGTGGATCGATTAGTGAGGTCTGATGACTCTCAGTGGGAGAAGACGTCAGGATAGTTAGTGGTTGAGCAAGGAACCGTCGAGTTGATTGTCTCAAAGAAATGGTAGATTTGACAATTGGTGTCAACTCGGAACGTATGATTACTGTCATTCGACGTGGTCGATTGTAGTCGTTGCGACGTGAGCGTTAGTGGTACGTCTGGGTGCGAATAAGTATTGTTCTAGTTAGTTGGTGTACGAGTGTACACGTGTTTCGAGGTCAATTCTACTTTCCACGAGGTGGTTGTGGAAACAGGATAGTTGAAGTTTCGAGAACGAAACTAATTAAGGAGGGAAGAACGGTTGGATTTAGGTCTGTTGGAATTTCGAGGACGAAATTAATAAAGGAGCGAAGGTTGTAACGACCCGTCCCGAATTCCTAGACTAGATTAGTGACTAATCACGATTAGTGAGGTTAGGCTTCACCATTTGGCCCAAAGCCCATGGGCTTATGGGGGCCCGATAAGCCCGATGGACAAAAGCCCGGCCCGACCCGCTATGGGCCGTGGGCCGGCCCGTCCCGAGAGTTTGCGGGCTGGGCTTGGGCTTATGATGTTCAAACCCGATAGGCCCGAGCCCGATAAAGCCTGATAAGCCCACCCCGACCCGCCCGTAATAAACCCGACTCATAAGCCCGAAAATATAAAATACTCATTATTTAAAAATGAATACTCAACTCATTCTTAATACTAATATTTCAATCCAAACCAAAATCTCAGCCCCAAGCCTACCTAATTTATTTTAAAAATCTCAATATGCAATACCCAATACCTAATACAAACCCTAATCACCCCTCCACCTACTGAATAGGACCAACGTTTTTGCATATTTGAGTATTTTATTTTAATGAGGCCACGTTTTTGCACCCTTGAGTATTTTTTTTTCATTATTAATATTTTTTAATGCATATATTTTTTGTAATTTTAAAATTTGTGACATAGTTTATTACAAAAGCCCACTTAAGCCCGATCCAAGTGGGCTTAATAGGCCCGACCCGAAAAGCCCGATATAAACCCGGCCCGATAAAAGCCCGTGGGCTCTTTTTTATGTTATTAAGCTCGCCCGGCCCGGCTCGCAAATTTAAAAATTATTTAATAAGCGCGGCCTGGCCCAACCCAAGCCCAAAAAATTTGGGCCGGGCTTGCTCGACCCGGCCCAATGCCGAACCTTAAGTGAGGTTAATCCGTGATTAGATGGGCGAAATCGGACGAACGATGCGAAATGGCCGTTTTGCCCCTAGTTGTGGGCAAAACATTGACTTTTCGTTAGGACAGTCAAATGGACTTTGACTGATGACCGTGACGTAGTTCGTGATGCCACAAGTTCATAGACAGGTGGCACGTTCAATTCCGATGTCCGAGGAGGAAGTTATGACGTTTGGAAGTTTAGGGGCATTTTGGTAATTATAGTTAAAAAGGTGCAAATGTTGACTTTTTGACCGAGGGGTCCAATGGCCAAGGACCGAGGACCGTTACTTAGATAAGGACGATACGAATCCATAGACAGGCGGCACGCTGAAATCGGACTTCGAACAGGAGAGTTATAGGTCACGGAAGTTCGATTTTACTATGCACGTACTTCGAGGTGGGGCTGATTTGGCAATATCTGATTGGGCAGATATTTTAGGCGGACCTATGGATGAATGACAAGTGTCACTCATCCCATTGGCTACATCCCTAAAAAAGTGGATCTACTCAATTAAATAATATTATATGTATTATAATATAATTGATCCATCTATCTTTAAATCCTAACCATCCATTACCAATTAACCTTTTAATCCTCACCCTCCATCTCTCATTTTCCCATCTGATCATCATCATCATATTTCTTCTTCTTTATTCCCTCCCAAACCTGAATACCACCCATTATCACCATTTCTTCATTTTTCTTCAAACACACAACCCACACCCCACCAACCTTCCTCTTGTGAGCTGTGAGTAAGTGTGAGGAAGTGAGGGATGACTGAGAGACTGGGGAAGACGGAAGTGGACACGGTGGGAGTAACCCAAGAGCCACAGTTTCGGGTCAAAAATGGTGGTTGGGGTTTTAACGTGTGTTGAACGGGTTGGTCAATCCCATTACCTTATAGGGAGTGAGACGAGTCCTTAGAGCTGGATTCGAGAAGAATGGTGGCCGGGAATCAGGAATATCAATGGGGGAAGATCGGGCTTACGGTTCGTCGTCCAACAGTTAATTTCTAACCCCTGTTCTCAATTTCTAGGTTAAGGGATCTTTGGGGGAGAACCAGCTGGGTCAAGCCGTGGGTCACGGCGACCCGGTTGCAGGTATTCGGGTCGACCTAGCAGGAGGACAGGGATGACAGGTGACGTCATCCTGCTGACGTCATTATGTCAGGGATGACGTCACCATTGTCAGGTAGGACAATGTCAGCTGACATGTCAGAAATTGGGCCAATAGGAGTGTGACATGACGTCATGTTGACGTCAACATGACGTCACTACTGACGTCAGCATGTACTATAGCAGCGTTGACCAGGCGCGTGGGGGCGCGTGTGAACAGTATTTTGAGTGGGCCCAGGGTCATTTTAAAGGTTTCGACGATCCAGATCCAATGGCGGTGGTTTCGGGTCGATAGGAGATAGTTAGGTTGGTCAAATTGAGGTTTTTCACCTCGAAAAATGTGTACGGGGCACGTTGACTTTTCCGGGAAAGTTTAGGGTTCTTAATATGGACTTGTATAGGTTAGTAGTAACCTTTAGATATGATTTGGACAGGTCAGGATGACCCAGATAGGTTGGAATGGCTCGGGAGAGACTATGACACACAAATCGAGGCGGCAGCTCCGACGGTCTGTGAGTGGACCTTGTTTTCTAAATTGGTGCATGCATAAATGTTTATTATAAGTTTTATTACATGTTTGATGATGCCAAGGGTACATTTGTATGTGGTTACGTATAAGCACGTATTTCGAGGTTTCGACCTTATACGGTGCTTATACCGGTCTGTATGTCTTTAATGGTTTAATTGATTTGGATTTAGATTTCAAAAAGGATAAACTCGGGTATGAGACCCATTTGGTTTTGTCTCGGGCATATGACCTCAGATTTCGGGCACGGTGCCCAGCTGATGTCCTATGTTCTGGCACGAGACCCAGGTTACTTTATGGTTTTGATTGCGGGTCAGGGACCCTAGATGGATTTCCAAGTTCATGACGGTTTATGGGAACCGGCAAGAACTCTGGAAAGGTCATTGTGGTTCATGACGGTTTATGGGAACCGGCATGAACCTTTGTCAGATCATTTTGGTTCATGACGGTTTATGGGAGCCGGCATGAACCCTGGTTATGTCATTTCAGTTCATGACGGCTTATGGGAACCGACATGAACCCTGGTTATGTCATTTTGGTTCATGACGGTTTATGGGAACCGACATGAACCCTTGATTGGTTAGTATTTTACATGACGGTTTATGGGAACGGGGCATGGAATGGATGTTATGGATCATGACGGTTCAGGGGAACCGGTCATGAGTGTTTGTGCTACGTATATATATGTTGATATACCTTCCTTTACTTGTTCTCTTATCTCCTCCGTGGAGGGTCGTTGGCCTGGGCGGACCCCGGCCAGTGGTCTGCGTCCACTGACTAAGTGGAGTCACCCCCAGTTGGGTTCCTTACTCTCTGGAAGGCTATGATTACTATTACCTCAAGTAGGATCAGTGGTCTGCGGACATTGACCTCGACTTTAAGAAGACTGGGATTGAGACTCGGGTAGGACGCGCGTAGCTTTGGATACCGTGATAGGATTGGTTGTGTGACTTATATGTATATATGATATATGGATTTGATATGTGGTGTGCACAGGTGTGCACAGGATTGAGCAGTGGCTCATGTATGTTTATGGTTATGGGCTGAGTCCCTTATTGGTCTTTTATGGATTTGGGCAGTGGCCGTTTGGTCGATTTCATGGTGGTCCTTTCGACCTTGGTTTATTTCTGGTTTTGGGCTTAGTTCCCACAGATGGTTCCATTTGGTTAAATGGTTTTCGAATGTATGCATGCTTTTTTGTGAAGGGTACAAATGTCTTCTTATAAACTGTTTTTATAAACTCTTGTTTTGTCCACTCACATCTTTTAATGTTTTGACTGCCCTTCAGGTTGACATCGGATGTGTACTGTGGCAGAGTCATCCCGCGTTAATCCCTGGTGGATCGGGATGGGTCCTGTCAACGTTGTAACGACCCGTCCCGAATTCCATGATTAGATTAGTGACTAATCATGATTAGTGAGGCTAATCCGTGAATAGTTAGGCGAAATCGGACGAACGATGTGAAATGACCGTTTTGCCCCTAGTCATGGCAAAATGTTGACTTTTTATTCTAGCGGTCAAATGGGCTTTGACTGATGACCGTGATGTAGTTCGTGACGTCACGAGTTCATAGACAGGTAGCACGTTCAATTCCGACGTCCGAGGAGGAAGTGTCAAGTGTGAGTGACCCAGATATTTGTCCTGATGCCCAATGGATGAGTGACAAGTGTCACCCATCCAATGGACACCATATATCCTTCATGCACCGTGCAAACCATTCCATTTTCTCCATTTCAAACACACACCCAAAACCCACCCGATCTCACCATTTCTCTCCATCTCTGTGCAACCCAATACCCATCCATTTCGACCAGGAGTGAGACCAGAGAGTGGGGAGGCTGTTGGATGCGGTGGTCGGCCCAGGAAGGTGCCGCCGTGGGCGGTGGAGCCACGAACCCGTGCGAGTGCACGGTAAGGCCCAATCTTTCTTATTTTTCAATTTCTACATTATGCTTGTTTTTGGGTGCCTAGGAAGTGATTATTAGGTTGCTAGGGACTCAATATGAAGCTTTTTAAGGGGTTTAACGGCTGAGAAGCCATGGGAGGGAAAAATGGAAAACTTTGGCCGTGAGTTCCATTTTGGAACCATGGGTTTATACGGGTTTTAGGTAGTTTTGTTGATTGGTTTAGATAGGAAATGAAGAAATAGGAATTTAGGGATTAAAATGGGAGCAAACGGACCAAAAACGAATGTAAGACCCGTGTCCTGGAGGGAACGGTGAACAATCCCACATTCCTGCGGGGGAGGGGGGGGGGGGGGGAAATGGTCTGAGAAGGGAATGGTGGTGTGCCTTAAAGGTGTAGGCACACACCTATCTAAGCTAGGCCTTCTGGGAGCTCACTGGCTTTGGATTCCAGGGGAACTCTAAAGTTAAGGGAGTGGAGGCTGGTGCAATCCCATGATGGGTGACCTCTTGGGAAGTTGCACCGTGAGCTCCCGAAAACAAAACCGTGAGGGCAAGGGCAAGGAGGCCCAAAGCCGACAATATCATGCTAGATGAGTCGGGAATGGTCTGGGAAGGGAATGGTGGTGTGCCTTAAAGGTGTAGGCACACACCTATCTAGCATGAGGCCTTTGGGGAGCTCAGTGGCTTTGGGGGGGATTGGAACCCCAAAGTTAAGCGAGTTGAGACTGGTGCAATTCCATGATGGGTGACCTCCTGGGAAGTTGCACCGTGAGCTCCCGAAAACAAAACCGTGAGGGCAAGGGCAAGGAGACCTAAAGCGGGCAATATCATGCTAGATAAGTTGATGATGATGAATAGTAACTTGGACCTTCTTGGAGCACGTGAGGGCGCGTGGTCCATAATTTGGGGAAGTGTTCAACACATGAAATCTTCTATTCGATGTAACGATGATTTTGGCACTGTTCTCGCGTCAATCGGACATCGTCTCGATAGTTTTCGGGGTGTCGAAATGCTTAGGGTTGGTTTAAAAATAGTTAAAAGTTTGGGAAAATTACGGGGCTTTGGTAGGAGGTTAATTACGTAGTTAGTAACCTTTATTAAAATTTGGACAGGTTTGGGAGTCCCGGTGATGGTGATCGGCTCGGGGAGCCGTATGGCACGCAAATCGAGGCGACAGCTCGGACGGTCTGTGAGTGGACCTTGTTTTCTAAATTGGTGCATGCATAAATGTTTATTATATGTTTTAAATACTTGTTTGTGATGCCATGAGTGCATTTGGATGGCCAGGGCCGCCGTGAACTGCGGCTGGAAGGGACGAGCCCGTGTGGGTACCCGGTTAGTCCGTTTTCGATCCAAATTCCATATTTCTTGTTATGGTTCAATTTTAATGGTTTTAATGAATCAAACAGGTTGCTAGGATAGTTTTAGGAAGGTTTTTATGGTGGTTAGACTGCCCGGCAGCCGTGGGTGAGTTTTGGAAATATTGAACCGTTTGGTTCATAATTAAACCATGGGTTTTGTGCGGTTCTAGCTAGTTTAATGAATTGGGTTAGATAGAGGGTGCCGCTGCCCAACGTTGATCTAAACGAGGCCTTTTGGGAGCTCAGTGGATTTGGGGGGGATTGGAACCCCAAAGTTAAGCGAGTTGAGGCTGGTGCAATTCCATGATGGGTGACCCCTTGGGAAGTTGCACCGTGAGCTCCCGAAAACAAAACTTTGAGGGCGCAGGCTTACCGGTGAGTATTGATGTGGCCCAAAGAGGACAATATCGTGCTAGATGAGTCGGGTCCTGACCGAGGAGGGTCGGGTCCTGACATTGGCCGTGGGTCGCGGTGGCTTTGCCGCCGGGTTTTCAGTAGGTTCCCACCGAGCAGCGCCGCAGGCCTTCGGTGCAAGGCAGCCAAACCTTAGTCTGGTTATTCGGTATGACTCCACCGATGATGATGTCATCATTCTGACACTGTTCTGACAGCATGATGACATCATCTTGACAGAGTTGTCAGAGCAGGGACCAATCACAAGCTGACACGTGGCGTCTGACACCTGGCAGTGGATGACATCATGCTGACGTCAGCAGTGACGTCGTCACTTACTGTAGCACAGTTGACCGCGCGTTGACCAGCAACGTGGGGGCGCGTGTGAACAATACTTTTTGTGGGGCTGGTATGATTTTTAAAGTTTCGACGATACGAATCCAATGGCGGTGGTTTCGGGTCGATCGGAGATCTTTAGGTTCGTCAAATTGAGGAAATTATCCTCGGTAAGCGTGTTCAGAGCGCGTTCCCGGGCCGATTTCATCCTAAGTTTCAATGCTAAACCTAGTAGGGTCAATTAGTGACCCTTAAGTATGTTTGGACAGGTTCAGTGTCAGGACCCACCCCGGTTTCACCCCGAAACCCGAGGTAAATCCCGCTCCCGTCTGACTCCCCGACACAACACCTAAGGAACACTTACTCGAACCCAGTCAAACGCAGGAGTAATTAGACACAATGTCCCGAAGGTAGCATTTATAGAACATAGTACGAACATACAAAGAAAATAAAACCGATAACTACACGCACACGGAAGCCTTTACTCTACTCTGGAAACTCTCACGTCACTTCTATGCCTTGGACACTGCCTCGACGTCAAGACCCCGCACTCGCTCCACAACCTGGAGGGCAATTTAAAACAGAAAATGTGAGTGGACCAGAAGGTACAAAAAGTTCAAAACCATTTTATAAGAAAACCGAGTTAAACCCTCCGTTTTGAAACCACATGCATAACCAACAATTATGAACACAGTTATAAAGTATCATTCTTAAACATCATAAGAAACAGAAACACTATAAAATACCATAAGAAACCATAACATGAGTATCAGAAACCGTATCAAAACCATAATCACCAAATCATCATTTTCCCGATCAAACCTGCTGGATCTATCCGAGTCTTTAAACTCCCGAGTCTTTAAACTCAATCCAGGCCTTAATCATATCCGAGTCTTTAAACTCCCGAGTCTTTAAACTCAAGGCCTACGGGGGAAAATCAATATATATCCGAGTCTTTAAACTCCCGAGTCTTTAAACTCAATCCGGGTCTTTAAACCCAATCCGGCCGGTCCCCCGTCACATATATCCGGGTCTTTAAACCCAATATCCAGATCCAGCAAATCCAATCCCAAAACCATTTGAAAACCATTTACCAATCCACATCCAAACCCGAATCCGAAACCACTGGTCCGATGCTCTCCCGGCATCTAGAACCGTCATTCCGAACCCAAATCCGGAGTCCACTTTCCAATCTTAAAACCAAATTCCGATTAGTAAAATCCGATTCTAAAATCGAAAGCTTTGATCATCGAAATCATGTTCCCCAAAATCCACTTATAACCATTGAAAACCACTTATCATTTGAAATCCCAAAATCATAACATATATTCCAAAAACCAACCATTCCTCGTAAAACGTGCTAAAAACCACTTTCCTCGAAAAACGTGTAATAATGCAAAACCGACCAAACATATTCGATAACACAAAATCATGATTGAAAACCATAAGACAATTATAGAAAATAGTTATGCATGCTCGAGTTTAGAGAAAGGGTCCACTCACAGTACTGAGCCCTACTCGCGTCCCGAACGTCCAGCCCGTTCCTCGGCTTCCTCGGGAAATCCCGATCCTGTCAAACACCGCCAACATACGTCACTAACACGTCTACAAAGGTTCGCCTAAATTCCTTCAAAATTCCCCGAATCTTAAACGTAAGAACCCGGGACCCTAAACTTCCTCCCTCGCGGAATTCAACTCAAACGACTTCCGATTGACCCGAAACCAACTCCATTGAACTCACAACAACTCCTAGACCAAAAACTATGTTGACCGTTTCTCCCAGAACCGCCGCACGCGCCTCCACGCGCCGCCCAAAGTGGCTGCGCGTGGCCCTCACGCGCCAGCTACAGTGCACCGTCAACCTTGGGCAGACCCGGTTCGCACCAGTGGTCTGGACCCTGAACCGGCGAGAGCGGTTCTCCTCATTCCGTCCACCAAAACGACTCCTCTCTTCACCAGCAGCATCGTCCCGTCCTAGGCTACACCTTCCCGTGTGTCACTCACCTCGATTCACCCTAAAACTCGTCGACTCAACCTTGAACAAAAACCCGTACACTGCCCTGTTTCTCACTCCGGCCACCCACGACTTCCCCCTTCACGGAGGCTACACCAACCTCTTCCCTGGACTTCTCTAAACCTAACCCAGCTAACCTGAACCGTCGACTCACTCCCCAACTGCACAACTTGCCGTTCGAACCTCACGGCTAAAACAGAGCACACAAGTGCACTCCGTCGTACCGGCCGCCCCTGTGCACCACCCATCACGGCAGCACACTCAACCCGTTCCTAGGACCCTCAGGAGCCTCACCCTAACCTCCAACTCCCTCGACTCTAGCCCTAGACTCACGACTTTCACATTGAAGTTCAATGGAAAACAGAGTACCGAATCGGAGATGAGGAAATTACCTGCCTCCTGCTGCCACCGTGATCTCCTCCGGTAGTGGTTGACTCCTCGCAACCCGTACGACACCACCACGGACTCAATTGCCCCGTACACGGCTACCACCGCCACAATTCTCACAATTCCTTCCTGTTTCCTCCCTGATTTTCCCGCAGCTCTCGACACCCTCACACACGGCCACCACACCGTCAACCTCTCTCACTGCTTCCCTCTCACTCTCTGATCATCCTCAGACACTCACAATTCATCAACACACACACCACCGCCCTCAATTTCCTTCACGACCTCCCTCTGTTTTCTGAACCAGCCTCACACACAACACGGGTGCACCCCAATTATTTGGGCCGTGCACACACTCGAACTCACCAGAAGCCACTCCACCTTTAGCACGTGTCACCAATCCTCCTCACTCTCTAACCAAATGGCTCCATCCCAGCCGTCCCCTTTTCCTTCTTTCTGCACAAATCCCAATGTGCAGAAAGACCAAATTACCCTTCTTTTTAGCTTATATTTACGTTTTAACCAAAACTTCCTAGACCCGTAACTCTCGCCTCGTAAGTCCGATGAATACGTGCCGCCTGTCATCGAACTCAGGACGACGGAATCTATCTAACCATCCTAGGTCAACCTACCAAAACTCGATTATTCAAAAAGTCAACTTTTCCCCCTATTTTTCCAAAATTACGGTTATGCCCTCAACCTTCCGAACATCACAACTTCCTCCTCGGATGTCGGAATCGGGCGTGCCACCTGCCTAAGGATTCGTAACGTCCTCAACTACGTCCTGGTCACTGGTCAACTCCTATTTGACCACCCGAAATAAAAGTCAACATTTCTGCCCGACCTAGGGGCAAAATCGTCATTCTAAGTTCCCGGACCCCTCGGGACCACCTAACCCTTGATTAACCTTACTAATCACACCTTAAACACTCTACTAATCCCAATTCTCGGAACGGGTTGTTACAATCTACCCACCTAAAAAGAATTTCGTCCCCGAAATTCCACAGCTAGTTCCCAACACCTAGGGTCTCCTACCCGGTAAAGAACAACCTCTCCTAGGTTTCCTGTCTATCATCTCCACCTTGGGTATTTCACTCCATCCCCAGCTACTGTTACCACAGCCAACCCTAGCTATGTACCAACTACATGGTGTACGCAAGGGAAACTCTATGAACAGAAAACAAAGATATTATAAAATACCTCATGTCACAGTACCCGACAGAAGTCATAGAGTACCTCCTCGTATACAACCACCCATCTCCCTCGGCTACTATTCCGGCCACGGTCGGACTGACTTCACAAAGTCCTAAAGGCAAACTCTAGCTTGTGGGTTCTCTCCTTCCACAGTCTCCAATCGATCAGTTATCGTCACTCCTTTCCTATACCTTCCGTCACCCTCCTACAGAACTTAACTCCTAGACTCTACCCCGAAATCCAAACACCAAACCAACAGGACAACCAAAAGTAAAACAAGTACCTGTCTCCGTAGCTGGTGTCGACTGACCCTCCTGCTGAGTCAACGAGAACACCCGGGCCTGTGATCCTGACGCTCTACCACGTCCCCTCGAACTAATCGTGGCTGTGCCACCACCTCCTCTAGTGCCCGCTGTCCCTGATGCTGTACTCTGTCCGGACTCTGCTACTCCTCTGCCTACACCACCTTCTTGTGGCAACAGTGGACACTCACGTCGAAAATGACCTCGCTCCCCACAGTAGAAACACACATTCCAGCCTGGTCCACTGCTCGGTCTCCCTGTGGACGCTACCGACGTCGCACTCGCTTGCGGAGTCGGCGGTACTCGATAACCCCAAAATCCTGAACTCTGGGCACTACCAGGCCTACCAAAACGATCATCGCCCGACGAGGACGATCCACCGAAGTTACCTCTTTTTGGTGTCCGCTGGCTCGAAGCTCCAGGAATAGAAGGTTCCCGGCGTCGCACCGGCAAACTAGCCTCAACTCGCACCGCAGCATCCGACAAGTCTCGGAGGGTAGCAAAAGAGCCAGCCGTCACTACGGCTCGAATCTCACCTCGCAAACCCAACTCAAACCTACGGCACTTCTCGGCTTCAGTGGCCACAAAAGCAGGAGCAAACCGAGACAACATCTGGAACTTCCGTTCATACTCTGCCACGGTCATATTCCCTTGCTGGAGCTGCAGAAACTCCGCCTCCTTGGCATCCCGAAAAGAACGAGGATAATACTGCTCCAGAAACCGTTCCCTAAACGTCTCCCAGGTCACACTGTGGACATCCCAACCGGACAACTCGAGGGTATACCACCACTCGTACGCCGCACCATCTAGTAAAAATGCAGCCAACAATACTCGCTCCTCCGGCGGACAATGCATCACCGCAAAAATCCGCTCCAGTCTAGTAATCCACCTCTGGGCTTCCTCTGGATCAGCCCCACCACTAAAAGTAGTAGCCCCGAGCCGCTGGGCTCGCTCAATCGTGGCACTCTCCGTCTCTCTGGCTACTTCTTCAGGTTGTGGAGAGGGTCTACGTCTCGGAGGCATCGTCAACCGCACGCTGAAAGAGGCATAGAAGTAGTCAAACAACTGAAACACAATCTCACAAACCGACAGACCCAACAAACGCGACAAACCTATGCTCTGATACCAATTGTCAGGACCCACCCCGGTTTCACCCCGAAACCCGAGGTAAATCCCGCTCCCGTCTGACTCCCCGACACAACACCTAAGGAACACTTACTCGAACCCAGTCAAACGCAGGAGTAATTAGACACAATGTCCCGAAGGTAGCATTTATAGAACATAGTACGAACATACAAAGAAAATAAAACCGATAACTACACGCACACGGAAGCCTTTACTCTACTCTGGAAACTCTCACGTCACTTCTATGCCTTGGACACTGCCTCGACGTCAAGACCCCGCGCTCGCTCCACAACCTGGAGGGCAATTTAAAACAGAAAATGTGAGTGGACCAGAAGGTACAAAAAGTTCAAAACCATTTTATAAGAAAACCGAGTTAAACCCTCCGTTTTGAAACCACATGCATAACCAACAATTATGAACACAGTTATAAAGTATCATTCTTAAACATCATAAGAAACAGAAACACTATAAAATACCATAAGAAACCATAACATGAGTATCAGAAACCGTATCAAAACCATAATCACCAAATCATCATTTTCCCGATCAAACTTGCTGGATTTATCCGAGTCTTTAAACTCCCGAGTCTTTAAACTCAATCCAGGCCTTAATCATATCCGAGTCTTTAAACTCCCGAGTCTTTAAACTCAAGGCCTACGGGGGAAAATCAATATATATCCGAGTCTTTAAACTCCCGAGTCTTTAAACTCAATCCGGGTCTTTAAACCCAATCCGGCCGGTCCCCCGTCACATATATCCGGGTCTTTAAACCCAATATCCAGATCCAGCAAATCCAATCCCAAAACCATTTGAAAACCATTTACCAATCCACATCCAAACCCGAATCCGAAACCACTGGTCCGATGCTCTCCCGGCATCTAGAACCGTCATTCCGAACCCAAATCCGGAGTCCACTTTCCAATCTTAAAACCAAATTCCGATTAGTAAAATCCGATTCTAAAATCGAAAGCTTTGATCATCGAAATCATGTTCCCCAAAATCCACTTATAACCATTGAAAACCACTTATCATTTGAAATCCCAAAATCATAACATATATTCCAAAAACCAACCATTCCTCGTAAAACGTGCTAAAAACCACTTTCCTCGAAAAACGTGTAATAATGCAAAACCGACCAAACATATTCGATAACACAAAATCATGATTGAAAACCATAAGACAATTATAGAAAACAGTTATGCATGCTCGAGTTTAGAGAAAGGGTCCACTCACAGTACTGAGCCCTACTCGCGTCCCGAACGTCCAGCCCGTTCCTCGGCTTCCTCGGGAAATCCCGATCCTGTCAAACACCGCCAACATACGTCACTAACACGTCTACAAAGGTTCGCCTAAATTCCTTCAAAATTCCCCGAATCTTAAACGTAAGAACCCGGGACCCTAAACTTCCTCCCTCGCGGAATTCAACTCAAACGACTTCCGATTGACCCGAAACCAACTCCATTGAACTCACAACAACTCCTAGACCAAAAACTATGTTGACCGTTTCTCCCAGAACCGCCGCACGCGCCTCCACGCGCCGCCCAAAGTGGCTGCGCGTGGCCCTCACGCGCCAGCTACAGTGCACCGTCAACCTTGGGCAGACCCGGTTCGCACCAGTGGTCTGGACCCTGAACCGGCGAGAGCGGTTCTCCTCATTCCGTCCACCAAAACGACTCCTCTCTTCACCAGCAGCATCGTCCCGTCCTAGGCTACACCTTCCCGTGTGTCACTCACCTCGATTCACCCTAAAACTCGTCGACTCAACCTTGAACAAAAACCCGTACACTGCCCTGTTTCTCACTCCGGCCACCCACGACTTCCCCCTTCACGGAGGCTACACCAACCTCTTCCCTGGACTTCTCTAAACCTAACCCAGCTAACCTGAACCGTCGACTCACTCCCCAACTGTACAACTTGCCGTTCGAACCTCACGGCTAAAACAGAGCACACAAGTGCACTCCGTCGTACCGGCCGCCCCTGTGCACCACCCATCACGGCAGCACACTCAACCCGTTCCTAGGACCCTCAGGAGCCTCACCCTAACCTCCAACTCCCTCGACTCTAGCCCTAGACTCACGACTTTCACATTGAAGTTCAATGGAAAACAGAGTACCGAATCGGAGATGAGGAAATTACCTGCCTCCTGCTGCCACCGTGATCTCCTCCGGTAGTGGTTGACTCCTCGCAACCCGCACGACACCACCACGGACTCAATTGCCCCGTACACGGCTACCACCGCCACAATTCTCACAATTCCTTCCTGTTTCCTCCCTGATTTTCCCGCAGCTCTCGACACCCTCACACACGGCCACCACACCGTCAACCTCTCTCACTGCTTCCCTCTCACTCTCTGATCATCCTCAGACACTCACAATTCATCAACACACACACCACCGCCCTCAATTTCCTTCACGACCTCCCTCTGTTTTCTGAACCAGCCTCACACACAACACGGGTGCACCCCAATTATTTGGGCCGTGCACACACTCGAACTCACCAGAAGCCACTCCACCTTTAGCACGTGTCACCAATCCTCCTCACTCTCTAACCAAATGGCTCCATCCCAGCCGTCCCCTTTTCCTTCTTTCTGCACAAATCCCAATGTGCAGAAAGACCAAATTACCCTTCTTTTTAGCTTATATTTACGTTTTAACCAAAACTTCCTAGACCCGTAACTCTCGCCTCGTAAGTCCGATGAATACGTGCCGCCTGTCATCGAACTCAGGACGACGGAATCTATCTAACCATCCTAGGTCAACCTACCAAAACTCGATTATTCAAAAAGTCAACTTTTCCCCCTATTTTTCCAAAATTACGGTTATGCCCTCAACCTTCCGAACATCACAACTTCCTCCTCAGATGTCGGAATCGGGCGTGCCACCTGCCTAAGGATTCGTAACGTCCTCAACTACGTCCTGGTCACTGGTCAACTCCTATTTGACCACCGAAATAAAAGTCAACATTTCTGCCCGACCCAGGGGAAAAATCGTCATTCTAAGTTCCCGGACCCCTCGGGACCACCTAACCCTTGATTAACCTTACTAATCACACCTTAAACACTCTACTAATCCCAATTCTCGGAACGGGTTGTTACATTCAGACATTGTGTTTAGCTTCAGGACGGGTGTAAATGGTTCGTTAGCGAAGCAAGGACATGTTGTGAGTGGACCGTTGATTTTATAGATGAATACCTGCATGACTATGTTACTTGTTCTCTAAATTGTTTTGGGATAAATGTTTTATGATGTTGGGATTTGAGAATTGGATTTCGGATTACGAGAAATGAATGGATTTTACTTTAAAAAGGGATTTATCGGGCTTGAGACCCATTTGACGAGCATTGACTCGGATTTGGACCAAAGGTATTTCGAAATTATTTGTGAACCATGGATTATAATGATGATTTGAGACTTTCAACTTAAAGACTTGTTCTATAATGAATTCTGGGAAAAGATTTGACATGATTTTGAAAGGTTTCATTAAGTACATGTTACACCCTTCCATATTTGCGGATTGGTCTCCTTCAGACGTCGACCTGGAGGGTCGCGATCCACTGACCAAAGTGGGCTTCCCCATTGGGAACCCGTTCCAGGAGTGGGAGATTATGCTGTGGACCTGGACCAGATTCCGGAGAGATACTCGAACTAGAGTCCGAGAGAGAGCTCGGACTTAGTTCAGAGACGGAGCGACGGAGAATTCCTGGAAGAAGACTCGGAGTGAGACCCCGGGTGGTATGCATACCCTTTTAGAGATAAATCGTGACCATTATCGGGGATTTGATCCGTAGGGGCTGTGTGCCCCGAGTAGGCGTCGAACTTGTTTTCGAGGCCGAGGAAGGGGTTGTGGATACATGATTACTTGTAGAGTGATATGATGTTGCCCAGATATGTTTTTACTATAGATATACGTATATGTATAGATATGTTCCATGTTTTTATATGTGATCGTATTTCCTGTTTTATACTGCATGCATGTATGTTTCCATAAACGAAGGGTAAAATTATATATATATATATGTTCAAATGGATTTATAACTGCTTATTTTTGGTCCACTCACACTTTGAATATTTTATTGACCCTTCAGGAGAGGAAACCGCGGAGGGCATCGACTTCGGGGCCGAGGCATAAATACCACCGTTGTGTTTACACCACCCTGAGGGGTAGGTTTTATCTTTATTTTGTATTAGTACGAACATAATGCTCATTTCCCTTGTCTGACATGTTGTATTATAAAACACACCGGTGTGTATCTAAAACCCCCAGTAGGGGTATTTGTGTAATAAAACCCTTGGAAGGGTATTTGTGGTATTTTCGGTTTACGTGTTAGATGGGAGCAGGCTTCCCCAGTGGTCCCTAGGAGAAAAACGGGGCGGGTCCTGTCAAGTTGATATCAGAGCCGAGCATTATGTTAGCGGTCGGTACAGGGTACTTTGACACGCATTTTTTGTCGTACTAATTTTATTATTTATGCCTCTTTACAGTTCAGTATGCCCCCGAGACGAGGGACCCCGTTTACCCCACCTGAGACGGGCCTCGCTGGAGGCTCTGGAGATGTGAGTGCTGGTAGTTCGTTGATTGGTATGGCATGTTACCTGGGTGCCATAGTGTTTAGCGGTGACGCCGAACCTGAGATGGCTCACCATTGGATTCTGAGACTGGAGAAGATCTTCTTGATGATGCCCTGTCCACTTGAGCAGAGATTACTGTTTTCCACCTTTCTACTTGATGGTAAGGCTCATGAGTGGCGGTATACACTGGAGTTGTTGGGCTGGGACGCCCTAGCTGTGACTTGGGAGGAATTCAAGAGCCGCTTCTTGGACCAGTATTATCCCCGTGCCTTCTGCGAGGCGAGAGAGATCGAATTCTTGCAACTCCAACAGGGGAACTCGACTGTCGCCGAGTATTAGCAGAGATTCCAGAGGTTGTCGAGGTTTGCAGAAGTTTATGTGAGGACAGAGGCAGAGAGCTGCTGTCGTTTTGAGCAGGGTCTGAGGGGCGATATCTGAGCTATGGTGACCTCTTCTGCAATGATTTTCTCTACACTTCAAGAATTAGCCGATGCTGCGGCTAGGGTGGAATCGAGCTGGACCAACCGTCAACAGGAGACTGATTTGGGACGACACAGGGACCAACCGTACCACAGGACCCCGAAGGGAGGTCGGTTCAGCAGAGGACAGTCATCCTACAGTGGGGGATCATCTAGTGGTGGTCGGTTTGGCAGGTACGAGAGAGGTCGTGGGGCTGGATATAGTAAACCGCAGCAGAGTGGCACTTCCGTGGGGTCAAATTGGATGAGGCACGTGACATGCTATTCTTGTGGTGAACCTGGTCATGTATCGGGAGGGTACCCACAGTGGTCAGGCGGTAGTGCAGCAGGATCAACCTCGAGCATAGAGTAAGATGCAGCTAGAGGCATAGGACAGAGTGGTTATCGAGGCGATCGTGGGGGAACACGAGGACGTGGTCGTGGCACAGGACCCCATGCACGAGTGTTCGCAATCACTAGGCAGGAGGCCAGGACTGCTCCTGAGGTGGTGACAGGTACACTTACTATCTCTGACATGTTTGTACGTGTATTGATGGATCCGGGAGCCACCCATTCCTTTATTTCACGTAGTTGTGTTGGGTTGTTGGATCGAGAGTTATCTGTACTTGAGGATGACTTAGGTGTTGGAACCCCGACTGGGGATGTGTATATAGTTAACCAAGTGTTAAGAGACTGTCCAGTGAGGATAGAGGATTTTGAATTGTTGGCGGACTTGATAGTGTTAGACTTGCATGATTTCGATGTAATCCTAGGAATGGATTGGTTGTCCGAGCATGGAGCACTAATGGACTGTAGACAGAAGAAGGTATTGATCTAGAGTCCGGGCGTACCTAACCTGACGTTCTAGGGAGATATTGAAAATTCTCCACCAAGAATTATTTCAACCCTCACGACACGGAAGCTACTGAAGAAAGGATGTCAGGGGTATCTAGCTCATGTAGTGGACACGAGTATAGCAACCCCAAGAATAGAAGATATACCTATGGTGCGGGACTTCGCGGATGTGTTTCTAGTAGATTTACCAGGATTGCCCCCAACCCGAGTGATTGAGTTCACGATAGAGCTACTTCTAGGGACTGGACCTATCGCACAGGCGCCCTATCGTATGGCTCCGAAAGAACTGAGGGAGTTAAGAGAACAGCTACAGGAACTACTCAAGTTGGGATTCATCCGTCCAAGTGTATCACCGTGGGGAGCACCAGTCCTATTCGTGCGGAAAAATGACGGTAGTCTCAAATTGTGTGTGGATTACCGACAGTTGAACAAGATAACTGTGAGAAATAAATATCCCTTACCTTGAATAGACGACCTTTTCAATCAGTTGAAGGGAGAAAGATACTTTTCAAAGATTGACTTGAGGTCTGGATACCATCAGTTGCGGATCGCCGAGGAAGATGTTCCAAAGACAGCTTTTCGGACCAGATATGGGCATTTTGAGTTTTTGGTGATGCCCTTTGGATTGACCAATGCACCTGCAGCCTTTATGGATCTAATGAATTGAGTGTTCAAGTCCTATTTAGATAGGTTTGTGATTGTGTTTATTGATGATATACAGGTGTATTCGAAAGACGCAAGGGCACATGAGAAACACCTAAGGTTAGTGTTGGCAAGGTTGAGGAAGGCTCAGTTGTTCGCGAAGTTCAGCAAGTGTCAATTCTGGCTGAACAGTGTTGGCTCTTTAGGTCATGTGATTTCAGTGGAAGTGATCAGTGTGGACCCTCAAAAGACGGAGGCAATCACAAATTGGGGACAACCTAAGACTGTAACTGAGGTTTGGAGCTTCCTGGGGTTGGCAGGATATTACAGACGATTTGTGGACGGCTTCTCTACTATTGCAGCACCTTTGACCCGCCTGACGAGGAAAGGAGTTAACTTCGTTTGGACCGAGCATTGTGAAAACAGCTTTCAGGAATTGAAGGAATGGTTGACCAATGCGCCTGTTTTAGCCTTACCCAGTGATGGAGGAGAGTTTGTGGTTTATAGTGATGCATCCTTACAGGGTATGGGATGTGTGTTGATGCAGCACGGGAGAGTTATAGCCTATGCCTCCCGACAGTTGAAGACATATGAGATGAACTACCCAACTTATGACTTGGAGCTAGCAGCAGTGGTGTACGCTCTGAAGATTTGGAGACACTACCTATACGGGGAGACGTGCAAGATTTACACTGACCACCAAAGTTTAAAGTATATTTTCACTCAGAAGGAGTTGAATCTGCGACAGAGAAGATGGCTAGAGCTAATTAAAGACTACGACTGCACCATTGAGTACAACCCCGGAAAAGCGAATGTCGTGGCTGATGCTTTGAGCAGGAAAGCGATTGGTTCGGTTGCCCATCTGCGTATGGTCTATTTAACGTTGCTAGTAGAACTCTGACAGGCCGGAGTTAGTCTTGTTATGGATGATGATGGAGCCCTTTTAGCAAGCTATCATGTGAGGCCCTTTCTGTTGGACAGGATCCGCGATGCTCAGCTCAGTGATGAAACACTATGTAGTGTCAGATTGGGAGTTGAAGCCGGGGAGAGACAAGACTTCATTATCAGGGACGACGGTACAGTTCTGAAACAGGGTCGACTATGTGTGCCAAGGGATACGGCACTGAGGACTGAGATACTGGAGGAAGCCCACAGTTCGGCCTATGCAATGCATCCTGGGGGAACCAAGATTTATCGAACCCTTCGAGAGTACTACTGGTGGGTAGGAATGAAACGAGAGATTGCGAACTTCGTAAGTCAGTGTTTAATCTTCCGGCAGGTGAAAGCGGAAAGACAGAGACCTTATGGACCCTTGCAGTCCCTTCCAAACCTAGAGTGGAAATGGGACCATATTACCATGGACTTCGTGTTTAAGTTACCAACTACCCAAAGTGGATTTGATGGTGTTTGGGTAGTAGTGGATCGCCTTACTAAGTCAGCGCACTTCCTACCCGTGCACGAAATCTTTAAGCCCAACCGACTGGCACAGTTGTTTATTGATGAAATAGTTCGATTGCATGGTACTCCAGAGTCAATTGTGTCAGACCGAGCTCCGCAGTTTACCTCGAGATTTTGGCAGAGCCTACAGAGAGAGCTTGGCACGAAACTGCACTTCAGCACGGCATTTCACCCTCAAACGGATGGGCAGTCAAAGAGGACCATCCAGATTTTGGAAGACATGATGAGAGCATGTGTGTTACAGTTTCAGGGTTCTTGGGATACCTACTTTCCCTTGATGGAATTTTCATACAACAACAGTTACCAAACGAGTATTGGGATGGCGCCGTTTGAGGCACTGTATGGGCGACAGTGCAGAACACCTTTGTGCTGGACCGAGATTGGGGAGAGAGCTTTGTTGACACCAGAACTTATGGACGTAACCCAAGAAAAAGTAAAGATCATCAAAGAACGATTGAAGGCAGCTCAAGATTGTCAAAAGAGCTACACAGATCATAGAGTACGGGATCTTGAGTTTGAGGTCGGAGACTGGGTGTTTCTGAAATTATCGCCGTGGAAAGGCATTGTTCTCTTTGGAAGACGAGGGAAACTGAGCCCTCGGTACATCGGACCCTTTGAGATACTAGAGAGAGTGGGTAAAGTGGCGTACAGATTGAATTTTCCTTCGGAGTTAGCACGAGTGCATAGTGTCTTCCACGTGTCAATGCTTCGGAAATGTGTTAGGGAAGAATCACATATCCTGACGGAACAACCATTGGAACTCAGGACAGATTTGAGTCTTGAAGAATAACCAGTGCAGATCCTGGATTGGAAACATAAAGTTCTAAGGAACAAGACCATTCCGTTAGTGAAAATCTTATGGAGAAATTTTGTGGTAAATGAAGCGACTTGGGAGCCGGAAGCCTTGATTAGAGAGCAACACCCCTACTTGTTTGAGTAATTTCGGGGACGAAATTTTTGTAAGGGGGTGGATTGTAACGACCCGGATTTTAGTATTATTTTAATTAAATGGAAATTATATGTAAAATGACCATTTTGCCCCTAGTCAAGGTAAAATGTTGACTTTTGACCCGAAGCATCGTTTGACCTTGACTCTTTGACCAATACGTAGATCGGGTCGCCCTGAATTCGTAGACAGGTGGCATGTCGAATTTGGAGACCCGGAGCGAAAGTTATGGGTCACGAACTTTACGGGGCACTATTACGTTTTTCGAGGAACGAGATAAGTAAATGGATTTAATTAGTCAAACTTGGATCTTTGAACCAATCAGATCAGTGACATTTGTCACTCATCTAATTGGCCCAAAAACCCAAAAAATTGGGTGCATGAACCTTTTTCTTTTCTCTTTGCCGTGAAACCATATGCACACACACAAACAACTCTTCTTTCTTCCCTTTCATTTTCTCTCGGCCCAGATCGATCTCTCTCACCCTCACTGGCCCTCACTAAACATCATCATCATCATCATCATCCTTACTTTCATCGTCGCCGGCCACCGCAGCCACCACGACGGCCCAAACCCGCGACGGCCCAAACGTACCCCAAACCGTCGAGCGTGCAACCCACACTTTCCCCTTTCGTCTGGAGCTCGACAGTGGACACAGAAGAGGACAGGGAGCCTGAGTGGAGCTCATGACCGGCTGGTTCGACGCAGGACGCCACCTGAAACGACGGAGAGGAGCCGGGAAACAGAGCCGAAGTTCTCCACACCAAAGGTAACGACTTAGATCTTTTTCCTAGTTTCGGAGGTTACAGACGTCTAGGGTGTGTTTAGACGATTCTCTAGGGCCAAACTGCGAAGAAAATGGAGACCAGAGGAGGAATTTCTGGGTGGACCTTAGCCGTGGGTCGTGGTGGCTCTGCCGCTGGGTTTTCGGTAGGTTCCCACCGAGCAGCGCCACAGGCCTTCGGTGCAAGGCAGCCGAACCTTAGTCTGGGTATTCGGTACGATTCCACCGATGATGACGTCATCATTCTGACACTGTTCTGACAGTATGATGACGTCGTGTTGTCAGAGTTGTCAGAGCAGGGACCAATCACAGGCTGACACGTGGCGTTTGACACCTGTCAGAGGATGACGTCATGCTAACGTCATTAGTTACAGTAGAACCGTTGACCGCGCGTTGACCAGGCGCGTGGGGGTACATGTGAACAGTACTTTTTGTGGGGCCGGTACCATTTTCAAGGTTTCGACGATACGAATCCAATGGCGGTGATTTCGTGTCGATCGGAGATCGTTAGGTTGGTCAAATTGAGGAAATTTGCCTCGAGAAGCGTGTTCGGAGCGCGTTCCCGGGCCGGTTTCATCCTAAGTTTCAATGCTAGACCTAGTAGGGTCAATTAGTGACCCTTAGGTATGTTTGGACAGGTTCGGACGTTGTGTTTAGGTTCAGGACGGGTGTAAATGGTTCGTTAGCGCAGTAAGGACATGTTGTGAGTGGACCGTTGATTTTATAAATGAATACATGCATGACTATGTTACTTGTTTTCTAAATTGTTTTGGGATAAATGTTTTATGATGTTGGGATTTGAGAATTGGATTTTGGATTTGAGAAATGAATGGATTTTACTTTAAAAGGGGATTTATCGGGCTTGAGATGTCAGGACCCGACCCTCCTCTATCAGGTCCCGACTCATCTAGCATGATATTGTCCGCTTTGTGCCTCCTTGCCCTTGCCCTCACGGTTTTGTTTTCGGGAGCTCACGGTGCAACTTCCTAGGGGGTCACCAATCATGGGATTGCACCAGCCTCAACTCGCTTAACTTTGGGGTTCCAATCACCCCCAAAGCCAGTGAGCTCCCAAAAGGCCTCATGCTAGATAGGTGTGTGCCTACACCTTTAAGGCACACCACCATTTCCTTCCCAGACCATTCCCCCCTCGCACGAATGTCGGATATTTCACTGTTCCCTACAGGACACGGGTCTTACAATCCACCCCCCTTAGGGCCCAGCGTCCTCGCTGGCACACTTCCCGGTCGGGGTCTGGCTCTGATACCAAATTGTCAGGACCCGACCCTCCTCTATCAGGTCCCGACTCATCTAGCATGATATTGTCCGCTTTGGGCCTTCTTGCCCTTGCCCTCACGGTTTTATTTTCGGGAGCTCACGGTGCAGCTTCCCAGGGGGTCACCCATCATGGGATTGCACCAGCCTCAACTCTTTTAACTTTGGGGTTCCAATCCCCCCCAAAGCCACTGAGCTCCCAAAAGGCCTCATGCTACATAGGTGTGTGCCTACACCTTTAAGGCACACCACCATTCCCTTCCCCGACCATTCCCCCCTCGCAGGAATGTGGGATTGTTCACCGTTCCCTACAGGACACGGGTCTTACATGAGACCCATTTGACGAGCATTGACTCGGATTTGGACCAAAGGTATTTCGAAATGATTTGTGAACCATGGATTATATTTATGATTTGAGACCTTCAACTTAAAGACTTGTTCTATAAAGAATTCTGGGGAAATATTTGACATGATATTGAAAGGTTTCATTAAGTACATGTTACACCCTTCCATATTTGCGGATTGGTCTCCTTCAGACGTCGACGTGGAGGGTTGCGCTCCACTGACCAGAATGGGCTTCCCCATTTGGAACCCATTCCAGGAGTGGGAGATTATGTTGTGGACCCGGACCAGATTCCGGAGAGATACTCGAACTAGAGTCCGAGAGAGAGCTCGGACTTAGTTCAGAGACGGAGCCTTCCAGACGGAGAATTCTTAAAAGAAGACTCGGAGTGATTCCCCGGATGGTATGCATACCATTTTAGAGATAAATCGTGACCATTATCGGGGATTTGATCCCTAGGGGCTGTGTGCCCCGAGTAGGCATCGAACTTGTTTTCGAGGCCGACGAAGGGGTTGTGGATACATGATTACTTGGAGAGTGATATGATGTTGCCCAGATATGTTTTTACTATAGATATACGTATATGTATAGATATGTTCCATGTTTTAATATGTGATCGTATTTCCTGTTTTATACTGCATGCATGTATGTTTCCATAAACGAAGGGTCAAATTATATATATATGTTCAAATGGATTTATAACTGCTTATTTTTGGTCCATTCACAATTTGAATGTTTTCTTGACCCTTCAGGAGAGGAAACCGAGGAGGGCATCGACTCCAGGGCCGAGGCATAAATACCACCGTTGCGTTTACACCACCCTGAGGGGTAGGTTTTATCTTTATTTTGTATTAGTATGAACATAATGTTCATTTCCCTTGTCTGACATGTTGTATTATGAAACACACAGGTGTGTATCTAAAACCCCCAGTAGGGGTATTTGTGTAATAAAACCCTTGGAAGGGTATTTGTGGTATTTTTGGTTTACGTGTCAGATGGGAGCAGGCTTCCCCAGTGGTCCCGAGGGGGAAAACGGGGCAGGTCCTGTCATGAAGCTTCGGGAAGAAGAAGTGCTTGTGCCACTTCTCTCACACATCATTCATCTTAGTATTTCTGTTTCTTAATCCCTAATCTCTTTAAGTTTTTTATGCATTCAATTATGATGTTTGTTAACTTAGTTATGTGTGAGTAGTTTCCTTTAGGATTAGGGCTGTTTGAAGCCCTAGCCATGTTAGTTTATAATTAGATTTCTGGCTGTTGATTATGGTTGTTATGTATGCCTGGATTTGTAGGATTACTATGCTTCATGAACTCAATTTATGATTGTAAGTTTGATCACCTTATCTGCGTATAATTGTCGATGTAATTTCTTGACGGAACACCTTGATGTTTGTGTTCACCCTACAATTTGTAGCATCACCGTTTAAGAGGAGGAATCTTATTTGTAATCTAAACTCATGACTCCCTAGGATTGCACATCACTTTAATAGGGATAGTGTAGTGTCATTAAATCTTCTTCATGTTTCATGCATTATCACTCACCATCGGTAATAGCTGTTTAAGGGCGGGTACATCACACTTAAACATGCAATCTAAGAGAAGATAAATGTGTAGGGTGACCCTTAGTCGGACCCTTGCATGGGCACTTAATTCAGATACATACATAATTAATATAATCAACGAAATCTAAGGAGAACTATAATTGGTAAAGGTGGATAACATGTCCTAATTAGTCCTAATCATCCAATCAAATTTTAAATCAAGTTTTTCATCATTTTGCACGTGTTTTCATCATTTAATTTCGTTCTAATCATCACTCAAAACCCCTCAACGTTTTTGTACTTTTTCTCAAGTTTTTTCATTCCAAACTAAGTGGATTCATGTTGAACAAGTACTCGAGGGATCGACCTTTGCAAACCTATTATACTCGTCATACGATTTTGTGCACTTGCAAAGTATTACATTAGGAGTTATCCTCCATAATTTCTTGGTTGATAAATCTTCTGTCAACTACACGTGGATACCTTATCCTGCATAATCATCATTGTGTTCGACTTAACTTCCATCAATATACCAACACATAAATGACCACACCAATGGATAAGCATGCAAGTCACAACAACTTCATACACCAATATAGCAAATCAACCAATCATATCAACTTGCCCAACCTCGATGCCTTCAAGCTGAATCATCATATCAATGTGCACTATTGGTAGGCTAATATCACTTGAGAAATATGGAGTATTACCTCGACGTCTGAGTCACGGTCCCAGTCTTAGGAACTACGGAGCATTACCTCTACATTTGAGACTACTCACAAGCCTCGGGAAGTAAGGAGCATTACCTCGACGCCCGAGACCGTCCGACCAACCGGCATCTCGAGGAGGGTCTCTAGTGAAAACATATTCCTGTGGAAACATATTCCACAGACCCTGCTCACCAACCAGAGGCCTTCTCCGTGGAAACATATTCCTACCAGAGTCATATCAATAATCACGGAGAATGGTCATAGTGAAAACAGTGGAGAAGCATTTTCATAAACTGTTGTATTTCAAATCAAATCAGTTGTTTTGCATAGGATCTCAGCCCAAAACATGGTTTCCACAAACATCATAAAAAAGTGCTCAGTTCTCATTTCACAATACTCAAAATCATTTTCCAACTTGGTCTCAAGCCCAAAATGCCATTCTCATGCAAATCCGTAAAATCTTTCATTTCCAAACCATGATCAAACCAATATATAAATCTTCATCATTCAATGAAATATGAAAACCTTGCATTTCAAACCATGCTCATAAAACATTTAAAACATATATGCATGCATAATTTATAAATCAAAGTCCACTCACACACGGTCCACGCTACGCGCTCAAAACCTGAGTTGTAAGCCAATCTGAAGCTTCCGGAACACTTTGCCCTGTCAAAGTCACACTCGAGGGTCACTAAAAATCTATACGAGTTCATACGTAAACACCCACTAAACCGCAAAATAGTAAACATGTCCTGAAGAAGTCTTCGATCGACCTGAAACCACCACCATTGGATTCAGAACGTCAAAACTTTTAAAACAAAACTGGTTTGACCTCGAAATTTATGCCCACGCGCCCTCATGCACTAGTCAAAGTTTTTACAAACAGGTCAAACATGTGAATATCATATCTCACATCATCAAAGTTATCACACATCATCACAAATACCGAGGAACTACATATCCATGTCAACTTCCCAATCAAAACCACACACCAATCATGACTTAATATGTACAGAACCACTTCCCACAACGCATTGAGGATCCGGGGTTTGATAAACCCAATTTCCTCACAAAACGTTTTAAAAATATTTTTCTTAAATATTCACAAAAATTCCCAAGATATCGATATAACACTACAACAAATTTTCCTTTAGACAACGAAGAAAATCTGTTGTCTATTCCCCATAAATACCGCTGTAACTGCCTCTGATGTCTAAAGGGGGTGTTTAGACAACGGATTTTATCTGTTATCTAAACTCACTTTAAACAACGGTATTTGTAAATATCTTTGTGTAAAGTACCCTTTAGACAACGGTATTTATAAATACCGTTGTCTAAAAGTACTTTACACAACGGTTTATTCAAAAATACCATTGTCTAAAAGGTGTTTTACACAATGGTTTATTAAAAAATACCGTTGTCTAAAGAGTGTTTTACATAACGGTTTATTCAAATATACCGTTGTCTAAAATGTTCTTTACACAATAAAAATCATTCATATAACAAATATCATATTAAAATCCTATATCATAACATAAAATTAACTCATATTAAAATCCTTCTCCAATCCAAACAGAAAAGAAAAATATTGTATAAATACATAATTAATTAGTCAAGTTCACAATGAAAATATGAAGAGTCGTACATTATGCATCCTAACTCAATCAAAGCCGATCAAAATAAAAAATGTGTATGTAATAATTAAAATAGCAAGCGTTGTAGCTATCTCCCAAATCAGAGCCTCTAGAATTGTCCAAAAGCGTTACAAATCTAGTTTTGTCTTTCAATTGCTCTCTGCAAACAAAATTATATTTTCCCCAGTTAAAACTATGGCATTTTACTATGGTTGAAGAATCAATCAATTACAGAATAAAATGCATATAAGAATCTACACAGAACTATCTCAGACAGTGGACAACATTTTTAGCCTGTATTATACTGGAATACACAAAATCATGATTTCCAAAGCTAACCCCTTTAATTTTTTGAGGTATACAAAGAAGTTAGAAACTGGCAAGGATCGCAAGGTGGCTTCAATTCATTAAACAATGTACTAGGGCCTCACTATCAGAATAAAAACTTTCTGCTTAGCAGTTTGTGATCTGTACCAATTATAGGTACAAAAAACCCCACTCAACATCAAATGAAAAACACCATGCCACAGCATAAGTATGGGACACTAGTACAAGCATATAAATTTTATCCTTAATTTAATGAAAAAGGAGAATAAAAATCATCTAATGGAATAGTTACTTATCAAAATTCCAATTAATCTAACCCGTCCATGCCTCCACAATATGATAAACATGTATATAAATTTTATTCGCACAAATTTCAGCACAAAACTAAACAATAATCCAACAATAGCCATCACTGTAAACAACTAATAGTAACAACAAAGGCAGAAATTTCAAGCACAAGATAAACAAAAGTCCGACAATATATGGAAATCCAAGCTACCATTTCCAGAACATATGACAACAATTCTCAATTAGAGAACCAATAACATATTCACAGATCCATGAATATATCAAAACATTAAAAGGGCCAGTTTCTAACTTCTCTGTATACCTCAAATACTGTACCACAATATTTGTAAAATGATATGGATGATACGTTGCAGGATAAACAAAAGATTTCAAGATTAAAATGGAAGCAACAGCTTGCTCAAAAAAAAGATCAATGATCCGTTGTATGGTTCCCGAGCTAACCAATTCCTTTTTTGCGTCTTCATTGCCAGATCGTAATAGAACAACAATGAACTCGACAATCTGAAATAGAGGGATCAAAAGTTTAGGAAAGGCAACTCACAGTACCAGTATTCCAAATTAGTAATTTTTGCTCTGTTAGATTCTTGATAAGTTCAGACATATGATTTTTAACCCAAAACATCATTTCTTACAACACCAAAACTGAATACTGAATTCGAAAACATACATCACCCAAAATACCAGTGCAACTCCATGGAGATAGAAATGGAAGACAACCTGACTAACATATTCCAAATATGCCAAAACCAACTTTAAACGATGATTTCCAAGTGGAGGCCTCAACTCTCCATATATCATTAACAATATTTTCTCATCAGATGACACATTCAAAAGCATAAGCAAGTCACCTGGACAACCAAACTATAAATCATGAAATGATACTGAAGAAAATATTATCTTTTTCTTTAAGGCAACTAATATAATGTAAGACCTGCACTGATGACAGATAAAAAGTACCACACCACTAACCATAATAAATATCCCTCAAAGAGGACTAGAATTGTATATATAGAATAGCACTTAATATGTCTTATATTAACAAATTTAATAATTGTTGAACTAATGAACTTACTAGAATGTTAGCATGGGCATAGATAATGCCCCCATCATTAGTATTAATAGAAACATGGATCCTAATTCTAATAGGTCACACTGTTCACAAGAGTAAGTGCAGATTTAATAAAGCTAACTGCAAGGCACAATCAATTGCTGATATATTACAGAAGAAAAATTTATGGATAGCTTTAATTAAAGCACAACTAAGGCAAGCAAAAATGATACATACAAAGGAGGAAAGAAAGAGTGCTGGCGGATCAAAGGGTCTGAGATTACAAAATAATTTTAAACCCACAATCATAGGCATATAAGAATCACACAATCTTTTGCTAAAAAATAAAAGCAACAAAATGTAAATAGATCAAATAGCTTAATAAGATCTCTCCCAATCACAATGAAGAGCTCAGGATCTTTTAGATGTATCATGGAAAAAACAATGTCATCCCCAAAGCACCAATCAAGCAATTCAACATAATTCAAATTCCTAAGAAAGAAATCATACAACATGCCTAACGCTACTCAATAATTGGATTTGATAGTGACCAAAAAACATTAATTTATTAGTTTAACAAAAATATGAACATATCTTCTCATAACTACAATAGCAATAAAAAAGGTACACTTCACACTCATTCGATTTAGATTCAAAATTTCAAAAAACCCATATCATTTTCAATTTCTTTTCATTTTGAGCTTAAGAATATTAGCACCAAATAACCCATTAACCCAATTGTTCCAGTCATTCAACTAAATTTTTAGAAGAAAAAAAAAGAATGAAATACCAGATACGTGCCCTTTTGAAAATAACGATTTTTGAGAGCAAGACGAATCACTTCTCCAGCGACAATGTCGTCTCCTTGAAGAAGCGTCACCCGAAGAACAAGATTCCTTCTTTTCTGTTCATTAGGTGGTCCTCTCCCTCTCTATTTCTCTCTCTCTCTCTCTCTCTCTCTCTCTCTCTCTCTCTCTCTCTCTCTCTCTCTCTCTCTCTCTTGCGTGGGGGCTTTGAGCACGACACGTGAGATTTCTGCTTGTCCAGCTGTCAACTCACTTCTATCTTCGTTTCTTCCAGGGGGCAACTGCAAATTATTTACAATCGTGCGTGTGTCGATGCGGTGAGTCCAAATGACGTGTTCAGGAAGCCAAGGAATGGAACGCAGCAAATACAAATCAGCTGAATAGTGGGAAACTTGTAAACATCAAGGGGAAGAAAATAAATTATATTTAGAATCGCACATGGGTGGGGAACAAGCAAAACACATAAGAAATTTATTCTGCTTAAAGTTGGAAATTTATATAACCACATCCAGTGAATGTATGTGTGACTTTAGTGGTTTATCATCAATCAATAGGAAATACTCTTGAGAGTTGAGAAAGCAAATATGCATGGTGCAAACTTAGAAGACAAAGGAATTTTTGTGAAAAAAAAAAAGAAAAACAAGCCCAAGCTAATCAATATCAAAATACTAATTATGATGATTCTGTGATAATAAACTCACTCAAAACTAACAAGAGAGAGGAACCCAACTATTTTTTCCAAATAGCCCCAAAAGTAGATTTGAACAAAAATAATGAAACATATAAACACAATAATATTGTGAGAACCTGTGAGGACTTAAACTTGGACATGTTTGATTCTTGAAGCATTTCAGGCTATATACAGAGAAAATACATCAAATTAGATACAATAGGAGCAGTGAACAGATCAAACACATTATACGTAACTTCAAAACTAACACTGTAAATAAAAATCCAGTAAAGCAAATTAACAAACAAACAATAATTGGTGAGCAGTTTGACCTCATGCATTACCGGCTTGGAAACAAAAGCCCAAGCCACATTCACTAAGCCATCATTCAAAATTCAATAATTATTGCACCAATAATGGCCCCGGTGACAGGACCCGTCCCAACTGGACCTCGATAACTGTGCCCGGTCCTGCTCCCGTCTGACAAGTCGATTGAAATCCCGAAAGTACCCTCCAGCACCTGTCAGACTAGGGATAACTGCACTGATTTCTGCTTATGCCTCCGCCTAGAAGTCTGCCCCGAATGTCGTGCCGCGGCCTGGAGGGTCATAAAAAACAAAGGTGTGAGTGGACAAAGATAATATCATTTAAAATACGTTTTGAAAACACATCAGTTTACCCTCCAGTTTTACAAATCATGCATGCATAGGGAAAAACATATGAATCACAAGCACCGGCTTTCCAGCAAAATCACAATAACAAATGAAATCAAATCTCGGCTCTCAGGCTAAACATATGAAAACATAAGTATCTGGTCACACCGACCATAAATCCATACTCGGAACCAGTACATAATCACAATCACTCAATCAAACAATGCAATCAATCAATTCAATTAATCCATCAATCTGCACTATTCACAAGTGCACAATTCGTCATATAATCACATCCGCACTACGCGTAGGCCAACATCCAGCCACATTCTCGGTATCAGACACATCTGGGCTCAACCCTCGGGCTCAGTCACATCTGGGCGAACACTCCCCAGGCTCAGACACATCCGAGTGGTACATCCAGGCTCAGTCGCATCCGAGAAGTTGGCTTACCATAATAACTCACAATCATACCATCATATTCACCAAGCACTGGCCGACTAGGTAATCCCCTAGCTCCGACCGTCTGGGCATCCATAGTCACAATCACAATCATAATGAAAACCTTTCGGGATTATATCCCTAAACATGTCAATCAAATCCATGACTCAACCCAAGTCAAATCATTACCAACCGGGACTCAAGCCCAAATATCCTTTATACGTAAATCCGTAATATTACATCGAAAATATTATAATAATCCAGAAATCATTCTTGACTCATCAATTCATCAAAATATCCATTTTGAAATCATTTTGACTCCGGGCCTAGCCCAAAATATCATTTTACGCATTTCCTCGAAAAACGTGTCCGAAATACCGATTAAAATATTCATTAAGTCACACATAACCATGCCACATCATCAGGACATCATTGCAAGTCAATTCATGCAATCAATCATGGAAAAACAGTTAACTATGCATGCATCATGGTTTATAAAACAAACGTCCACTCACACACCGTCCGATTGCTCGTTTCCCGCGCTGTACGCGTTTCCGTAATTTCCGATACTTGTCAGGAATCTTGAATCCTATTCAAAATCATTATTCAAGGTTACTAACAACCCAATTTACATCATATAAATTTCCCATAATTTTCCAGGAATTTCATATTAATTCAATACGTAACTTAAACCTTCGGACCCTCGAAACATTATCGAGACAGTGTCCGATTGATTTGAAACCAAAGCCAAAATGTTCGTTACACTGTATAGAGTAAAACACCTGTTGGACACTTTCCCAGAAAAGCCACCACGCGCCCTCACGCGCCGCCGTAAGCGGCTGCGCGTGAGTTCACGCGCCTTGCTACAGTACCTGCATAGTCGTCTTCTTGACCCGGTTGCCTGGTAAACGGGTCATTTGACCCGCGGTGCAACCCGTTCCAAACTTCATCAATTCAACTCAATTTCTCCAGTTATTTCATTCACTAACATCAATTCTATGTCTACTGTGAATCTGTAACTTCAATTTAATGGAATTAGGTCATGAAACTCACGACTCAACATCAAAACCCGACGGGTCCCTAATCGGGTTCTACCCAAAATCAACCCGTATCGTTCAATTAAACACACAGGAACCATCGTATGTTCATTCTAAGCATAATTATGGAATCAATTTTGACGTTTCATACCTCTAGGTAATCCAACTCAATCTCCAGTTTCCAGAACGGTCACAGAGTCCGTTCACCGTCATTCCACCCTCAATTGACCTTCTTATCGACCTAGTTCGAGTCGTCCAGCTCCCAAGAAGCTAAAGATCACGTCCAATTCAATCGAAACCGTCTAGAACGTCAAATTTGATATTAATTGCTTGAGGACTATTTTTGGGTTTCACAGTAGGGTTCTATCCAGGTTTTCTCTTTGTTTTCTTTCATTTTGTTCTCACACAATCCACACTCTTTCTCTCTGTTCACTCTCCATTCATCAAAATCACTCAACTTGGACGAATTTGAATACACAAGGGGCGGTTTTGGTTGTTCTCTGTTTTTCTGTTCAATGAACAGTACCTAAGCTAATTATATGATGTTAAAGGATTAAATGAATTAATTAAGCCTAATGGCAATCACATGCCACTAATCTTCATCTAATGGTGACAGATGTCACCTAAACATACATCCTTAGCCAATTTAGCTGAATCAGCATTTGATTCACATGATAATCATCATCTTCACCGTTTGATCAAAACCTACTTAAATTTACCATTTTACCCTTGTTAAAACAAATTACCATATAGCCCCTGAACTTTCCAGACCCATAACTTTTTCGTTCGGACTCCGATTGACGCATGCCGCCTGTCTATGGAGTCAGCGTCCCGAGACCTATCCAACGGTATTCCCGGAAAATCCAAACAATGTCCCTATCAAAAAGTCAACTTTCGGCCCCCTTTACCAAACTGCCCTTAAACTTC
The DNA here is from genome assembly GCA_032719365.1 of Prinsepia uniflora. Lineage (NCBI taxonomy): Eukaryota > Viridiplantae > Streptophyta > Magnoliopsida > Rosales > Rosaceae > Prinsepia > Prinsepia uniflora. The sequence continues at coordinate 40,327,805 of CM064865.1, read as the reverse complement.
CAAACATCATAACTTTCTCCTCGAATGTCGGAATTGGGCGTGCCAACTGTCTATGAACTCGTGACGTCCCGAACTACGTCACGGTCATCGGTCAAAGTCCGTTTGACCGCTCAAATTAAATGTCAACTTTTCACCTAATTCCAGGGGCAAAATCGTCATTTTCCTTCAAAATTTCCAAATTTTCCTTTTTCGAATTTCCGGGGCGTCACAACCTTCCCGCCTTTAAATAATTTCGTCCCCGAAATTCCAATTAACCTCTCCAACAACAACCATGGAGACTCAGGTCACATCCAGTTCAATACCTCGGGTTCCCACCTGAACCCGCACTTTGTACAACCATTACCACTCCTTCTGTCCTTCCCGGCACATCCGGAGCCCTCATAGGACATCATGACTCATTCCGAGTCCTAAACTAACTCTTGACTCTTGTTGCGTCCAAATTTAATGTCTCGACTCCCCTCGAGTCCCATTCGGTATATAACATCCGAAGATCACACATCCGACCCCCTATCCTCGGGTCGAGTTTATCTTGGGCCTACCATGCCCATCTATAGATCATCTCGTTATCATAAACAACCATTCGGACCAACACAAGTCCGACACAATCAGATCACATGATACCATATCCTCATCAAAATCAACCATCTGAAGCAAATACAAGTCCAACATAATCAAAACATATAATACAATATAACAACACGAGTATATATCACAAAATATTTACAAGGCATCGCGAAATCATATAACATTACATTTATTTCCAACTACGCTTAAGTCGATAGGGGCAGTTCCTTCGCAAATGCCCAAATTCCCTACAACAGTGACATAGGGTAGTACTAAGGCGATTTGCTCTACCATGCTGTTTACCCGTTGACTGGGTTAAAGTCCTATTCGACTGAACCAATGTCTGGGGTCGCGAAACAAGGGAATGAAGATTTACTCTCTTTGATCTTTCCTGACTTATTGGTTCAGTAACCTGACGCTCTCGGCGTCGTCTAGAGCACAAAGATTGTTCTTGCATAGGTAAACTAGCCTCCACTCGGATAGCAGCATCAGATAATTCTCTCAGAGTGGAATACGAGCCTACGGTCACAGCGCCTCGTATTGTATTCCTCAATCCCTGCTCGAATCTTCCACACTTATCCTTCTCAGTTGCTACATACATAGGAGCAAAACTAGATAACTGCAAGAATTTCTGTTCATAGTCGATCACTGACAGATTTCCCTGCTGCAATTGGAGGAATTCAACCTCTTTAGCATTCCGAAAGGAGAGGGGGTAAAACTGATCCAAAAATCGCTCCCGGAATGTTTCCCATGCCAAGGTATGAGCATCCCATCCAGTCAATTGTAAACCATGCCACCACCTATAGGCATAGCCATCCAAAAGAAAAGTGGCTAATAACACCATGTTCTTCGAGGGACACCTCATGACTTCAAAAATCCTTTCCAAACGAGTGATCCAATCGTGGGCACCATCCGGGCCCGAATCACCGCGAAACACAGTGGCTCCCAACCGTTGAGCTCTCTCAATATCAGGGCCTTCTCTAACTCTATCCTCGTGTCTCTTATCTTCAAGCCGTGCACGGGGAGCACGTCTCAGAGGCATGACGTAACAACAGAAATCAATAACCAAATGCTCTGATACCACTTTGACAAGACCCGTCCCAACTGGACCTCGATAACTATGCCCGGTCCTGCTCCTATCTGACAAGTCGACTGAAATCCCGAAAGTACCCTTCAGCACCTGTCAGACCAGGGATAACTGCACTGATTTCTGCTCATGCCTCTGCCTCGAAGTCTGCCCTGAATGTCGTGCCACGGCCTGGAGGGTCATAAAAAACAAAGGTGTGAGTGGACAAAGATAATATCATTTAAAATACGTTTTGAAAACACATCAGTTTACCCTCTAGTTTTACAAATCATGCATGCATAGGGAAAAACATATGAATCACAAGCACCAGCTTTCCAGCCAAATCACAATAACAAATGAAATCAAATCTCGGCTCTCAGGCCAAACATATGAAAACATAAGTATCTGGTCACACCGACCATAAATCCATACTCGGAACCAGTACGTAATCACAATCACTCAATCAAACAATGCGATCAATCAATTCAATTATTCCATCAATCCGCACTATTCACAAGTGCACAATTCGTCATATAATCACATCCGCACTACGCGTAGGCCAACATCCAGCCACATTCTCGGTATCAGACACATCTGGGCTCAACCCTCGGGCTCAGTCACATCCAGGCGAACACTCCCCAGGCTCAGACACATCCGAGTGGTACATCCAGGCTCAGTCGCATCCGAGAAGTTGGCTTACCATAATAACTCACAATCATACCATCATATCCACCAAGCACCGGCCGACTAGGTAATCCCCTAGCTCCGACCGTCTGGGCATCCATAGTCACAATCACAATCATAATGAAAACCATCCGGGATTATATCCCAAAACAGGTCAATCAAATCCATGACTCAACCCAAGTCAAATCATTACCAACCGGGACTCAAGCCCAAATATCCTTTATACGTAAATCCGTAATATTACATAGAAAATATTATAATAATCCAGAAATCATTCTTGACTCATCAATTCATCAAAATATCCATTTTGAAATCATTTTGACTTCGGGCCTAGCCCAAAATATCATTTACGCATTTCCTCGAAAAACGTGTCCGAAATACCGATTAAAATATTCATTAAGTCACACATAATCATGCCACATCATCAGGACATCATTGCAAGTCAATTCATGCAATCAATCATGGAAAAACAGTTAACTATGCATGCATCATGGTTTATAAAACAAACGTCCACTCACACACCGTCTGATTGCTCGTTTCCCGCGCTGCACGCTTTTTCGTAATTTCTGATACTTGTCAAGAATCTTGAATCATATTCAAAATCATTATTCAAGGTTACTAACAACTCAATTTACATCATATAAATTTCCCATAATTTTTCGGGAATTTCATATTAATTCAATACGTAACTTAAACCTTCGGACCCTCGAAACATTATCGAGACGGTGTCCGATTGATTTGAAACCAAAGCCAAAATGTTCGTTACACTGTATAGAGTAAAACACCTGTTGGACACTTTCCCAGAAAGGCCACCACGCGCCCTCACGTGTAACGACCCGTCCCGGAATTCGGGATTAGATTACGTACTAATCATGATTAGCAGGGTTAATCGGTGATTGGTTGGGCGAACTCGGACGAACGGTGCAAAATGACCGTTTTGCCCCTAGTCGTGGGCAAAACGTTGACTTTTATACGGACGGTCAAATGGACTTTGACCAATGCCCGTGACGTAGGTTGGGACGTCACGAGTTCATAGACAGGTGGCACGTTCGATTCCGACGTTCGTGGTGGAAGTTATGATGTAGGGAAGTTCAAGGGCACTTTCGTAATTTGGACGAAATAAGGGGAAATGTTGACTTTTTGATCGGGTGGTCCGATGGCCGAGGACCGAGGACCGTTAGGAAGGTCTCGATGCCCTGAGTTCGTAGACAGGCGGCACGCATCAATCAGAGTCCGAATGACCGAGTTACGGTTCGGGATGCGTGAGGGGTATTTTGGTAATTTTCTGCACAAGGGCAGAATGGTAATTTCGCGGGGGCTGCTTGCACGGGCACTGTAGCACCGTGAATGGGGAAACACGACCAGTGCACGGGGGCAATGTTTAAGCTTGAAATTGGAAGTGGGGTATGGTTTATTGTGCTAATTAATTGTTAATGGACTGTGGTCAGTGTGTGGGAAGCATGGACAGGGCACGGATGAGATTAAATATGGTTTTGGGTTGTTTACGGGAAGAATTTTCCTGTGGGGCTGAAATGTCTCCCACGGGTTGCTGTCGATTGTGAACCGTTAGTTGGGTGTCTGGTGAGGGTTAGGACCATTCTGGGTCGAGTTCGAAGTGAGGGCAGAGTGTTGTTGAGAGGAAATCGAGTTCGGAGGAAAAATGGAAATTGGAGGGAAAATTCTCAGTTTAATTTCTGAGAGGAAATGGAACAAACCATGGACGGCTTGAGGCTTCTGGGAGGAATTGGAACTGAACCCCATCAATTTCGAAGGAAAACTGACGCGGATTGGACTGGAATTGAGGTTCCAGATTCTGGAAAATCGCAGAGCTGTGGACGATCACTTCCAGGTAATGTCGTGTCCAATTGATCGCGCATTTCAGTTCCTTTTAGGCCTAGTGTAATGACCCGTCCCGAATATCGGGATTGAATATTAATTAATTACGAATTAGAATGACTAATCGGGGATTAGTTGAGTGAAATCGGACGAAACGTGCAAAATGACCGTTTTACCCCTAGCATGGGCAAAATGTTGACTTTTAGTTCGGGCGGTCAAATGGACTTTGATCGATGACTGTGACGTAGTTCGGGACGTCACGAGTTCATAGACAGGTGGCACGTTCAATTCCGACATTCGTAGAGAAAGTTATGATGTTCGGAAGTTGAGGGGTATTTTGGTACTTTGGCATATTAGGGGCCAAATGTTGACTTTTTGATCGGGAGGTCCGATGGGCGAGGGCCAAGGACCGTTACGTAGGTCTCGTCGATGCGAATCCAACGACAGGCGGCATGCCGAAATCGGAGATTCGACGACGAAGTTATGGTCACGGAATCGGGCTCGATTAACCGAAAGAACCGGGATTAAAATAATATTTTAATGTGAACAGTACCCGGTGACTGTGCACATCCGGATGAGTGAGGAGGAAATTCGAGATTGAGACGAGGAATTGGAGGCTTCGATGGATGAAATTGAGCTGGGGATTATGTTCCTGAGGATCCCACGATGCTTCTGGAAGGATCAATTGAAAGAAAACGGTTGTGATTGGCTGAACTCCATGGTTGCACAGTGCACGGATGTTCGAGTTTGAGTCGTGAAGATTGAGCAATGGATTGATGCAATTGAGTTGGGGGAAAGGTTTACCTGAGATCAATGAAGCTTCTTGATGAATCAATTTAGGAAAATCATGTGGAATTGAGGTAGTTCGAATGATGAACAGTGGCCGGAGGTCCTTCGATTGTTCATCCTTGATCGTGAGGATTGAGGTAATGTTTCAAGTAATTGATGTTACAGAACCCTAATTGAACTTAGAATGAAACTCACTGAATGTTCAATTGAAGGAATTAATGTCGAATTGACAGGATGGGAACCGGATCGTGTCGCGGGTTAAACGACCCGTTTACCAGACAAACGGGCTTGAACGACGACACTGTAGCTGGCGCGTGGGTTTCACGCGCAGCCACTCACGGCGGCGCGTGAGGGCGCGTCCGGCCTAGTCTCAAGGTGAGGTCAACATGACTTTTGATCCTCTCAGTGTAACGAACATTTTGACGTTGATTTCGGTGAAATCGGATATTGTTTCGATAATGTTCCGCGTATCCGAAGTTTTGTTTTACGAGTTAAATACGTATTTAAATTCCAGAAAAATTGGGGAAAATTATATGATGTATTTTGAGATGTTAGTAACCCTCTATAATGATTTTGGGCAGGAGTTGTGATTTCCAGATTTTACGGAAAAACGTGCAGCTCGGAAACGAACCGTTTTGAACGGTGTGTGTGAGTGGACTTTGTTTTCTAACCGTGATGCATGCATATATGATTTAAAATGCTTTATTATATGATTTGATATGCTTTGGCATGATTGGTATTTCAATTCGGTGATTTCTCAGTTTTGTGATTATTATATTATTATATTCTGGCACGTTTTTCGAGAAATCATGAAATTGGTTAAACATGATATTGTGGGCGTGAGAACCCAAGTAAATAATTATTTTGACTCGGATTTAGAGTTACATGTGAATTTGATGATTTTTGGTATCCTCGTGATTTTGTGATTATTTTAATCAGTCTTTCGGGCACGTTTTACGAGGAACGTGCAAATGATGTTTTGACTCGGGTTATGAGTCAGGAAGTTGAAAATGATATTTGGACTCGGATTATGAGTCAGTGATTGATTTCATGGATTTATGTGATCGTGGCAACTCGGGTTTACAGTTGCACGGATTTACGTGATATTGATATTTTGGGCTTGAGACCCAATGGAATTGTGATTTTGGTTGGAATTGTATTTCCATGTGATGACATGATGATATTAATGATTTTCGGATTTATAAAGTAAATCGGGACTTGGGGCTGAGACCCTGTATTGATATATGATTTGGTTTTTAATGCAACTGTTTTTCACTGGTTTTTGTGATGGTGATATGTTGCGGATATTTAGGGCTTTCGGGAGAAAATATGTTTTTCCCCGGAGTGCACCCTGGAGATAACGCTCGCCTTCGGGATGGAAGTGTTTACCCCGAAGAGGTCACGTAGCACGATCTTTGTCTTGCAGCCCAGGGGAGGCTTGACTCAGATCAGATGTGCTGGATTATATGGATCGGTAAGTGATGTGTTCACGAGATCCGGATCGTCGGCTGGTGAGGTTTTTCCCAGCGACGGATTGCTGACTGATGATGTGTTCACAGCAGCGGATGCTCGGATTTTGAGCGGTCCTTGAGCCTATTGATATGCACGCGTTGCAGGGATAAACGTGACTCTAAGCAACAGGTTATGGAAATAAGTCCCGTGGATAATGGAAAATGATTTTGAGGAAACCGTGGTTTAGCGGTTAAAATGATTTAAAGAAATTGTGAACTTTTTGAGATGTTAAACTGATTTGGTGAACATGAGTTTTTGTGGACCATGGGAAAATATGTTTTGATTTTATCGGTCCACTATTCATACTTGAATGATTTCATACTATTACTCATGTTTTACGATATGCATGCAAGTTTGTGAAAACTGGAGGGTAAGAATGTATTTTGGTAAATGTTTTTATATGAGGTCATTTTTGTCCACTCACACCTTTTCTATTTTGTGAACCCTTCAGGTCGTGGCGCGTTGATCGAGGCTATTCCAGAGGTGGAGGTATGTGCGGGCACAGGCGCAAAAATTCCCTTGTCTGGCAGGTACTGAAGGGTAGTTTCAGACTTTCAGTTGACTTGTCAGGCGGGAGCAGGACCGGGTACGGTTTTTGACGTCCAGTTGGGACGGGTCCTGTCAAGTTGGTATCAGAGCACTAGGTTGCTGATGCTGTTGCCATGCCATACCTCCGGAACGTGAGCCTCGTGCGCGACCTGGTAGTGAGATGGGTATATTAGGGTATTTGAGACCTTGTGATTAATCTCGGAATGTAATTGACCTTGGTTTGTGGGTCAGATATTAATTTGTGTAGCTACGGCTTACTAATTGTCGAATCAGTATTCTTGTGGGTCTTAGGATTTGATGGATCCAGAGGCTTGGAAGGTAGCACAATTGGGTAGGTTGGACCCAGGATGAGATTATTCTCAGTAATTCCTTGTACGAAATGTGAGTTCCCAACGTCTAGAGTGTGTTGGGGTATTCCTAGGTTTGGAATGTGGTATTGATGTGGTTCACCGACGGTAATTTGCTGGGTGACCGGGTATGCCAGAGATGGCATGGATGAATGAGTCATAGAATTCGGTTAGGACTCGAGATGAGTCATGGTAATATCTTAAGTCTCAGGAGCTGTCGGGTTTTGAGGGACCCTAGGTAGTAATCGCGGAACCTAAGGTGGGATGTTTGGTTCGGAAATGTGTGCTTGCGGGTGGTTTGACTCTTAATGACTTTTCGATGTCGAGACCGAGTGACGATTGTGTCAGGTCTAGTCATGACAGCTTTAGTTGTGGAACTGTAATCCACAGTCGGGGTTGGTACATGTCGATGGAATCCCAGAGTGGGGATACACGGTAGTTGTACGTGTACTTGATTCCATTGGATGTGGAGTCTCGATAGTGATGTCTGGTGGTTGGGTCTGCACAAGTCTGTGGTAGGCACTACTACCGAGAGTGGTTGTTGAGAATCGGGGGGACGTCAGGGGACGTTTCTTTTTCTCACATGAGTTGTCAGGGTGACTGTACCCAGAGTTGTTAGGTACGAAGGAGGCAGAGTTTCTCCTATTCGAGCAGAGGTACGGGGTCGTCGCTTGTTATGAGCGGAGATCCAGGGTTGTCAGTTTTGCACACGGTGTGCTCATACTGATACTGTTGTCTGTGTACTGGTGTGGGTGCCGGTGTGGTGCTGACGATGAGTCACGAGTCGGGTTGTGACATCGTCGAGTTGGGTATGTGTCAGTAACCAGTCCAAAGGGGACACGTGGTTGGTGTCCGAGTCCGATGGTTCCAACATGGTTAGACCTACGGAATTATGAGAGGTTGTGTTTGAAGAGGATTGCGGGTTTTCCGCATGGGGATTAGGTATTCTGAAGTCATCAGGGGTGACTTCTTATTTTCTGCTTGGTGGCAGATAATGTTGGGTTACATGGCATGGGGAGTGCAATGAGTTTTGTTTGCATCCACGTAGGATGAATATTGGTGTCATTGATTTGGATCATCCTTGGTTTTCCCTAGGTGGGATGGCAAGGATAGATACGAGGTAATCAGTAAGGGTGTAAGACCTTGTGGTTCCTAGTTGTTGACTGTGTGGATCCTAGGTGGATCGGGTTAGTGATGTCGTGGACTTTGGGCATTGTGACGATCTAGGATCGTGATGTTCACAGTCGGCTGACGTCGTAATGGATCTGGGTCGTGATTTCGATGATCCAGATTGGGTGAGAGTTTATCACTCTTGCGTCGGTATGTGAGTCATAAATGACGGGACTGAACTTCTTTTCGAAGTGGAGCCCCTTATGGTATGTTACTCGAGCGAGTAGGGTTCAAACAGGGTTGAATTTGTTCAGCCTTAGAGTTGTGGCTGTTGGGATTGGTTTCCTTGTGAAGTCCATCGGATGTAATATGTTACTCGCTTGAACTGGTAACCGATAGGTTCGGTTTTGGTGTGTCCGAGTGGACGTGAACCAGATTTCTGGTTTTGGAATCGAATTTCTGGGTGACGATTCGGGATTCGATTCAGGAACTTGAAAGTGGAATACTGGATTTGGGTGCGGAATGATTATTCCAAATGCTAGCTTACGGAATAATGATTTCGGATTCGGATTTGGACATGGACTAAAAACTGTGATGTATGGATTTGGATTCGGGATTTCTTACGAAATTGCGGATTCGGATTTGGTATTGAAACTAGCTGATTGGTGGAGTTTCGATTTGTCTCTTGCTGGATTGGGAAAATGGACTCCATTATTGGAACATGTTTGGCTATGACCTAGGTGGTTGTAGTCTGGTCAAGGGATAGATGTACGTACCTTGTACGTGGTTTGGGGTACGCTATTTTGTAGATTTGTGGTGGCCGGGGTTGATGTGAATCCCGGGAGAACTAGGCGTTCTTCCCTGTGGACACGTTGATGTGTCATTTTGAGTGTTGTCATTTGGCGAGGTGTTTTCGGGTAGCATAGGACAAGGATTGTCGATGTTAGCAAAACCCTCAGGCTTTTTACTTTTGCCTTACCTGGTTTGGGATCGACCATATAGGTCTATGGGTCGAGTACTAGGGTCCAGCTGTAGGATCTTGCTTGGTGTACGATGTACGGTATCGTATGGACGAGGGTACTTGATACCTAGTGACGGTACATGGGATGTACCAGTGTTGTGTCGATAAACGTGTTGGTGTTTGGCTTAGTCCCAATACCATTGGTTTTGGTTGTGAACGTGAACTGGACATTGAACACGATGCACTGGGCAGAGTAATTCTGATGATTTCAGTGATTGTTTGAGCAGGTGCTCTTAGCCAAGGTTGGCTAGTATAACTCTAGTGTTGAGTTGTGTGATTACTGCTAAGCTTGTGTTCAACGTGTTCCAGATGCACCGTCTGATTGAGTGTGATGACGGTATGCGTATACTCAGGATGAGTGAGTTGGTGGTTGGTGTGACCGCAAGTTGCTTTACGGCGAGATGTTACCTTGTCGTGACCTTACCAGCATCTGGGATCGCTGAGGGGGTGACAGTTGTGGTAACTGCTGTAGGTATTTGTCGCAGGATTGAGTTTGCCCTGCGAGGGGAGATTATGTTGATGATCTTATGCTACATTGACGGACGTTGCAATATGGTGTGTTGTCACTGATTTGTTACTGGTTGGTGCTTTGCTAGAGTGGTAAAGCTTAATTGTGACAGTTTGGCTTGTGGTGTCGGCTTGGACTGACTAGTGAGTTTTGGTGACTCTCTATGAGAGCGAAGATCAGGGCACATTAGTGAGTATATGGGGCTGTCAAGCTGAAGGAGTCAGCTTAATGGTGACATTGCCAATTTCTGGTAATCAATTTCATTCGAGGTAGTCGAGTGTAGTCAGTACGACGTGCATCTGTGATGTGACGTCTGAGTGCAGACGAGTTCTGTGTTGGCTAGTGGGTGTACAGGTGTATACGTGTTGTGTGGCCATTTGTTCTCCACGAGGTAGTTGTGGAATACGAGTAGTTGGAATTTCGGGGACGAAATTCTTTAAGGAGGGAAGATTGTAATGACCCGTCCCGAATATCGGGATTGAATATTAATTAATTACGAATTAGAATGACTAATCGGGGATTAGTTGAGTGAAATCGGACGAAACGTGCAAAATGACCGTTTTGCCCCTAGCGTGGGCAAAATGTTGACTATTAGTTCGGGCGGTCAAATGGACTTTGACCGATGACTGTGACGTAGTTCGGTACGTCACGAGTTCATAGACAGGTGGCACGTTCAATTCCGACATTCGTAGAGAAAGTTATGATGTTCGGAAGTTGAGGGGTATTTTGGTACTTTGGCATATTAGGGGCCAAATGTTGACTTTTTGATCGGGAGGTCCGATGGGCGAGGGCCAAGGACCGTTACGTAGGTCTCGTCGATGCGAATCCAACGACAGGCGGCATGCCGAAATCGGAGATTCGACGACGAAGTTATGGTCACGGAATCAGGCTCGATTAACCGAACGAACCGGGATTAAAATAATATTTTAATGTGAACAGTACCCAGTGACTGTGCACATCCGGATGAGTGACAAGTGTCACCCATCCCTTGTTTCCAGCTCCATGTTTCCCTCCCAACACCATCATCACCCCTAATCATCATGTTCTCCACCATTTTCCTTTATTTTCTTTGAAATTTCTTCAAGCCGTGCACATTTTGGGGAGGTATTGAACTGGGAGAATTGGCTCCCTTTCTCTGCCGTTTTTGTGAGAAAAATGAGAGTTGGAATGACTGGACTAACAAGGGAAACACGAGGGGTTGTGAGTGTGAGGAATTCTGGGTTTCGAATTTTAGAAATTTTGAGGGGAAAATTCAATTGTTGCGAATTGAGCCGTGAGGAGTGGAATTGAAGCTCGAGTTAGCTTCCTGAGATCAGTACGAGTCGATCCACATCGAAAACACGAAGAATTGGCAACGTTTTGGCTCTGAACACACTTGGTGACATAGGAGGAAATTCGAGATTGAGTCGAGGAATTGGAGGCTTCGATGGATGAAATTGAGCTGGGGATTACGTTCCTGAGGATCCCACGATGCTTCTGGAAGGATCAATTGAAAGAAAACGGTTGTGATTGGCTGAACTCCATGGTTGCACAGTGCACGGATGTTCGAGTTTGAGTCGTGAAGATTGAGCAATGGATTGATGCAATTGAGTTGGGAGAAAGGTTTACCTGAGATCAATGAAGCTTCTTGATGAATCAATTTAGGAAAATCATGTGGAATTGAGGTAGTTCGAATGATGAACAGTGGCCGGAGGTCCTTCGATTGTTCATCCTTGATCGTGAGGATTGAGGTAATGTTTCAAGTAATTGATGTTACAGAACCCTAATTGAACTTAGAATGAAACTCACTGAATGTTCAATTGAATGAATTAATGTTGAATTGACAAGATGGGAACCGGATCGTGTCGCAGGTTAAACGACCCGTTTACCAGACAAACGGGCTTGAACGACGACACTGTAGCTGGCGCGTGGGTTTCACGCGCAGCCACTCACGGCGGCGCGTGAGGGCGCGTCCGGCCTAGTCTCAAGGTGAGGTCAACATGACTTTTGATCCTCTCAGTGTAACGAACATTTTGACGTTGATTTCGGTGAAATCGGATATTGTTTCGATAATGTTCCGCGTATCCGAAGTTTTGTTTTACGAGTTAAATACGTATTTAAATTCCGGAAAAATTGGGGAAAATTATATGATGTATTTTGAGATGTTAGTAACCCTCTATAATGATTTTGGGCAGGAGTTGTGATTTCCAGATTTTACGGAAAAACGTGCAGCTCGGAAACGAACCGTTTTGAACGGTGTGTGTGAGTGGACTTTGTTTTCTAACCGTGATGCATGCATATATGATTTAAAATGCTTTATTATATGATTTGATATGCTTTGGCATGATTGGTATTTCAATTCGGTGATTTCTCAGTTTTGTGATTATTATATTATTATATTCTGGCACGTTTTTCGAGAAATCATGAAATTGGTTAAACATGATATTGTGGGCGTGAGAACCCAAGTAAATAATGATTTTGACTCGGATTTGGATTTACATGTGATTTTGATGATTTTTGGTATCCTCGTGATTTTGTGATTATTTTAATCAGTCTTTCGGGCACGTTTTACGAGGAACGTGCAAATGATGTTTTGGGCTAAAGCCCGGATTGAAAATGATGTTTTGACTCGGGTTATGAGTCAGGAAGTTGAAAATGATATTTGGACTCGGATTATGAGTTAGTGATTGATTTCATGGATTTACGTGATCGTGGCAACTCGGGTTTACAGTTGCACGGATTTACGTGATATTGATATTTTGGGCTTGAGACCCAATGGAATTGTGATTTTGGTTGGAATTGTATTTCCATGTGATGACATGATGATATTAATGATTTTCGGATTTATAAAGTAAATCAGGACTTGGGGCTGAGACCCTGTATTGATATATGATTTGGTTTTTAATGCAACTGTTTTTCACTGGTTTTTGTGATGGTGATATGTTGCGGATATTTAGGGCTTTCGGGAGAAAATATGTTTTTCCCCGGAATGCACCCTGGAGATAACGCTCGCCTTCGGGATGGAAGTGTTTACCCCGAAGAGGTCACGTAGCACGATCTTTGTCTTGCAGCCCAGGGGAGGCTTGACTCAGATCAGATGTGCTGGATTATATGGATCGGTAAGTGATGTGTTCACGAGATCCGGATCGTCGGCTGGTGAGGTTTTTCCCAGCGACGGATTGCTGACTGATGATGTGTTCACAGCAGCGGATGCTCGGATTTTGAGCGGTCCTTGAGCCTATTGATATGCACGCGTTGCAGGGATAAACGTGACTCTAAGCAACAGGTTATGGAAATAAGTCCCGTGGATTATGGAAAATGATTTTGAGGAAACCGTGGTTTAGCGGTTAAAATGATTTAAAGAAATTGTGAACTTTTTGAGATGTTAAACTGATTTGGTGAACATGAGTTTTTGTGGACCATGGGAAAATATGTTTTGATTTTATCGGTCCACTGTTCATACTTGAATGATTTCATACTATTACTCATGTTTTACGATATGCATGCAAGTTTGTGAAAACTGGAGGATAAGAATGTATTTTGGTAAATGTTTTTATATGAGGTCATTTTTGTCCACTCACACCTTTTCTATTTTGTGAACCCTTCAGGTCGTGGCGCGTTGATCGAGGCTATTCCAGAGGTGGAGGTATGTGCGGGCACAGGCGCAAAAATTCCCTTGTCTGGCAGGTACTGAAGGGTAGTTTCGGACTTTCAGTTGACTTGTTAGACGGGAGCAGGACCGGGTACGGTTTTTGACGTCCAGTTGGGACGGGTCCTGTCACCTAGAATCTTTACTATGAAGTTAATTTGAGTTCGATTGAGAAAACACAGAGTTTAGGTGATCAACCCGATTGGGTGATCACAAGTCGTGGGACTAATTTTGGGACTTTCTTGGTGAATCAGGGACATGGAACTTCGATTAGATAGTTGAAGAATGTTTTAGAATAAAAAACGGAAGGAATCGAGGTCGAATTGATGGCTATTTAATCGGGTTGGACTCGCGGGTATCAGACCCGAATTACAGAGAAATGGGCGAGGACGGTGACTGTAGCAGTCACTATAGCAGGCGCGTGGCTTTCACGCGTAGCCACTCACGGCGGCGTGTGGCGGCGCGTGGGCACGAATTCCGAGGTACGGTCAACACGAATTTTGCCTATACGTTATAACGAACATTTTAGCGTTGGTTCCATGTCATTCGGATCCCGTTCGGATACTTTTCGGGATGTCCGAAGGTTTTAAGTCGGGTTTAAAAATACTTAAAAATTCGGGAAAATTATGGGACTTGAATAGGATGTTATTGTGGAGGTTAGTAACCCTCTAATGTGATATGAACAGGTTCCGGAGTCCCGGTGTTAGCGACGAGGCCCGGGAAGGCCGGTGGCACACGTATCGAGGCGCTCGGTTAAATGGTCTGTGAGTGGACATTGGTTTTGATAAATTCTATGCATGCATAACTGTTTCATGATGGTTATAATTGTTTTTATTTGCATTGATTTGGATATCGGTGAATTTATGTGATTTCACGCACTTCGAGGCGATTTACGGGTTTGCGCGTAAATCGAGATTTTCAGGATTTGCACTGATTTCCATAATTGTGGTTCGGATATGATTTTATGAAACAGTTACAGATTTGATAAAGTAAATTCGGGCCAGGGGCCCAGTTGATTTAAGGAATCGGGCCAGGGGCCCAGTTAATTTATATATGTGATTTCGGGTCAGGGACCCTAAAATGGAATTGAATAAATGATTTCGGATTTAATAATCAACTAATTGGACTTATGACGGTTTTATGGAAATTCGGGGCAGTGCCCTTGTGATATTTTGGAAATGAATAATAAAATGTGTTCCATAAAACCATCTCGATACGTGGATATATATTGGTCTCCTCCAGGTGTCTGGGACACTGGGGAAGTCACGGTGCATTGCCTGCGAGGGGTCATTGTACGGAGCGGCCGGACCGTATAGTGACTCAGGAGCAGGATTGCTATGATTAGACTTCTAGGACGTCAGACATCTGGGATGTCAGAGATATGGACCCGGTGAGACCCCGGGCAGCACGCGTCGCTTAATACCGTGAGATATGACGTCTGGGACGTCAAGCATCTGGGACGCTAGGCATCTGGGATGCCGGAGATGGTAAAGTAATAAACATGTGCCACTGGATTTATTAAATAACTTTTGGATTGATTTTTGGATTGAAACTATGTTTGCGGTTTCCGGGCTAAGGCCCTAAGGGTTATTTCAAATAAATATTTGATTATTGGTTTTTGATGCATGCATATGGTTTTTTTTACTGAGGGGCATAAATGTCTTATAAAATGTATTTTACGCACTTGTTTATTTTCGTCCACTCACAGCTTTTGGTTTTTAATGCCCTTCAGGTTGAGCGCGGATGCGACTGCAGCAGGGGACCGGGACATTGCATGCCTCCTCCATCGATCCTTGCGCACTCTGGATACCCGTAGGGGCAGCGGCATTGGGTTATCCCTTGTCTGACACTTCGTGTCAGACGGGAGCACGTCACATCCTGTGGTAATCCCGGGGGAATGGGATGGGTCGTGTCATCACGCGCCGCCGTAAGCGGCTGCGCGTGAGTTCACGCGCCTTGCTACAGTACCTGCACAGTCGTCTTCTTGACCCGGTTGCCAAGTAAACGGGTCATTTGACCCGCGGTGCAACCCGTTCCAAACTTCATCAATTCAACTCAATTTCTCCAGTTATTTCATTCACTAACATCAATTCTATGTCTACTGTGAATCTGTAACTTCAATTTAATGGAATTAGGTCATGAAACTCACGACTCAACATCAAAACCTGACGGGTCCCTAATCGGGTTCTACCCAAAATCAACCCGTATCGTTCAATTACACACACAGGAAGCATCGTATGTTCATTCTAAGCATAATTATGGAATCAATTTCGACGTTTCATACCTCTAGGTAATCCAACTCAAGCTCCAGTTTCCAGAACGGTCACAGAGTCTGTTCACCGTCATTCCACCCTCAATTGACCTTCCTATCGACCTAGTTCGAGTCGTCCAGCTCCCAGGAAGCTAAAGATCACGTCCAATTCAATCGAAACAGTCTAGAACGTCAAATTTGATATTAATTACTTAAGGACTATTTTCGGGTTTCACAGTAGGGTTCTATCCAGGTTTTCTCTTTGTTTTCTTTCATTTTGTTCTCACACAATCCACACTCTTTCTCTCTGTTCACTCTCCATTCATCAAAATCACTCAACTTGGACGAATTTGAATACACAAGGGGCGCTTTTAGTTGTTCTCTGTTTTTCTGTTCAATGAACAGTACCTAAGCTAATTATATGATGTTAGAGGATTAAATGAATTATTTAAGCCTAATGGCAATCACATGCCACTAATCTTCATCTAATGGTGACAATTGTCACCTAAACATACATCCTTAGCCAATTTAGCTGAATCAGCATTTGATTCACATGATAATCATCATCTTCACCGTTTGATCAAAACCTACTTAAATTTACCATTTTACCCTTGTTAAAACAAATTACCATATTGCCCCTGAACTTTCCAGACCCATAACTTTTTTGTTCGGACTCCGATTGACGCATGCCGCCTGTCTATGGAGTCAGCGTCTCGAGACCTATCCAACGATATTCCCAGAAAGTCCAAACAATGTCCCTATCAAAAAGTCAACTTTCGGCCCCTTTAACCGATTTCCCAAACTGCCCTTAAACTTCCGAACATCATAACTTTCTCCTCGAATGTCGGAATTCGGCGTGCCAACTGTCTATGAACTCTTGACGTCCCGAACAACATCACGGTTATCGGTCAAAGTCCGTTTGACCTCTAAAATTAAAAGTCAACTTTTCGCCTAATTCCAGGGGCAAAATCGTCATTTTCCTTCAAAATTTCCAAATTTTCTTTTTTCGAATTTCCGGGGCGTCTCAACCTTCCCCCCTTTAAATAATTTCGTCCCCGAAATTCCAATTAACCTCTCCAACAACAACCATGGAGACTCAGGTCACATCCAGTTTAATACCTCGGGTTCCCACCTGAACCCGCACTGTAACGACCCGTCCCAAATTCCTAGATTATATTAGTGACTAATCACTATTAGTGAGGTTAATCGGTGATTAGTTAGGCGAAATCGGGCGAACAATGCGAAATGACCGTTTTGCCCCTGGTCGTGGTAAAACGTTGACTTTTCATTCGGGCGGTCAAATGGACTTTGACCGATGACCGTGACGTAGTTCGTGACGTCACGAGTTCATAGACAGGTGGCACGTTCAATTCCGACGTTCGTAGAAGAAGTTATGACGTTGGGAAGTATAGGGGCATTTTGGTAATTTGGGTGAATAAGAGGTTAAATGTTGACTTTTTGACCGAGAGGTCCGATGGCCGAGGGCCAAAGACCATTACGTAGATAAGGACGATACGAATTTGTAGACAGGCGGCACGTCGAATTCGGACGTTCGGCGACGAAGTTACGGTTCACGGAAGTTCAAGTGCATTATTGCACGAATTACGAAACGAGTTAACTTTTGGACTTTAGTGGGGCCTAGATATTTAAGGGACGCCCAATGGATGAGCGACAAGTGTCACCCATCCACAGGCCACCTATATTGATTCATGCACGGTGCAAACCATTCCATTTTCTCCATTTCAAACACACACAAAACACAACCCGATCTCACCCATTTTCCTCCCATCCGTGCAACCCAAAACCCATCCACTCTTCACCCATGACCAGGTAGAGGACCAGGGAGACTGAGGAGTTTGCTGTGAGGCCAGAACCGCCGTCCACGGCGGCGAGAGGAGGAGGAACCCGTGAGGTTCACGGTTAGTCCATTTTGACCCATTTTCCATTTTTGTTGTTATGGTTGGTTTTTAATGGTTTTAATGAGTCCATTAGGTTGCTAGGGACATGTTAGGAAGGTTTAAGGAAGCTTGGGATGGCTGGGCAGCCATGGGTGCAGTTTTGGAAACTTGAACCGTTTGGTTCAAAATCGAACCATAGGATTTAGACGTTTTCGGTTGCGTTTAAGGATTGGAATGGATAGAAAACATCAAAATAGGGTGTCTAGGGCTGTGAACCGATCACGCCGGTCCAGTTGGACCGGCCAAACCAGGTGAACCAGACATGAACAGTAAAACCGGTCTGCTGGAGGTTAGTGCCGATGAACAGTGTTTTCGACTTCTAGGGGCTCGTGAGGACGCGTGGGCCATGATTTGGGAAAGTGTTTAACACGGGAAATCTTCTATTCGATGCAACGAAGATTTTGGGACTAGTCTCGCGTCAATCGGACATCGTTTCGATAGTTTTCGGGGTGTCGGAAGGTTTAGGGTCGGCTTAAAAATAGTTAAAAGTTCGGGAAAACTACGGGGCTTTTATGGGAGGTTAATTAAGTAGTTATTAACCTTCTATTAAAATTTGGACAAGTTTGGGAGTCCCGGTAATGGTGATCGGCTCGGGGAACCGAATGGCACGCAAATCGAGGCGACAGCTCGGACGGTCTGTGAGTGGACCTTGTTTCCTAAATTGGTGCATGCATAAATGTTTATTATATGTTTTAAATACTTGTTTGTGATTCCATGAGTGCATTTGGATGTGTGGTTACGTATAGGCACGTATTTCGAGGTTTCGGCCTTATACGGTGCCTATACGGGGCTGTATGTCTTTATTGGTCTAAATGAAATGGTTTTATATTTCCAAATGGATAATGAATGTGATTTCACGAGTTTGATTTGGATATTTGTAAATTATATGGTTTCACGTATTTCGAGGAGATTTACGTGCTTGCACGTAAATCGAGGTTTTCTGGTTTTACACTGATTTTCCATTCTTGTGGTTTTGGATATGATTTCATGAAATGATTTTGGATTTGAAAAGGTAATTCTTGGACTTGAGGTCCATTTGATTTACGGAATCGGGCCGGAGGCCCAGTTGCTTTACGATTCGGACTTGAGGTCCAATTTCTATGTGGATTTGGGCCTAGGGCCCAGTTATGTATTACAAGTGGTTTTTATGGTTCATGACGGTTTATGGGAACCGGCATGAACCCTTGAAATGGATTTACGGGTCATGACGGTTTATGGGAACTGGCATGAACCCATGAATGGATTTTATGGTTCATGACGGCTTATGGGGGCCGAGCATGAATCCCTGAAAGGTTTCAAGAATGATTTCAAAAGGTTTTTCATATTCCATCCTTTATATATGATTGTCTCCTCCGGGGAGGGTTGTTGGCCTGGGTGGACCCCAGAGTAGTCACGGAGCATTGACTGAGTGGAGTCGTCCCCCAGTTGGGTTCCTTACTCTCAGGATGGGCATGGTTCGTTACCTTCAGGGAGGGTCATTGATCTACGGACATTGACCTGGGTGGACCCTGGAGAGACTTGGGTTTGAGACCCCGGTTAGCACACGTGTAGCTCTATTTTACCGTGACAGGTTCTGGATATGAATATAATGGATAATAAACATGATTTCAGTTGGTTTGGAAAATTGTGTTTATAATGATAAATGGATTTGGGCTGATATCCCTCGTATGTTTACTGTACTATGGTTTTCTGTAAATGGTTTTGGGCAGGAGCCCGGGTGATTTGTATTTACAGAATTTGGGGCTAAGACCCTAATTATGGATGTTTTAACATATATTATTGGATAAATGGTTTTACTATGCATGCATGCTTTTTAGTGGAGGGTATAAAGGTCTTTTATGGAAATGATTTTATAAACTCTTTATTTTTGTCCACTCACAGTCTTTCTGTTTTTAATACCCTTCAGGTTGACATCGGATGTGGACTGTAGTAGAGACCGAGATATCACATACCTCCTCCGGATCCTGGCGTACTTTGATAGCCCGGGAGGGCAAAGGTCGGAAATATCCCTTGTCTGACACTTCGTGTCAGACGGGAGCAGGGTCATCCCGCACTAATCTCGGGGGGGAGTGGGATGGGTCCTGTCAACGTGGTATCAGAGCATGGTTGCTCGTGTTACTCTGAATTCCAGAGCGTGTTTTGCGTACTACTCCTTACGCAGGTCGAGGATGTGATATCTCAAGGGGCTACAGTCTGTGGTCAACCTGATAGTTGGGTTCCGGTACGATAGTTAGTTGAATTGAATCGTGGAATGTCTTGGTTCGGCACTAGATGCCGGGGTTGCCATAGTTCTGTCGAGGTTGACAATGTGGGACCCTATGGAAGGATTAACGTATTCATACTTGAGAGTTTGGGTCGTGAGACGGTTAGTTGGGATCGTCTTTACGATGTCGTAGGATCAGTTCCGACGACTGGTTTGGAGTTGTGAGTATCCGATGATCGGATTCCGTGGAGTTAGATGGATTTACTGCAGTTGGCAGTTAGTAGCCGGATTCGGGGAATCCTAGTTGGATTGACGATATGATAGGATTGACGTCTTTACGATGTCGAGACCGCAGGGTCGGTCAGATTGTGGATTGTTCTGCAGTTGGTAGCTTGCAGTTGGGTTTAGAGTGACCCTAGGCGTGGTCGTGGAGTCCTATGGTAGGCTGTATGGTCCGAAAATGTGAGTTGGCGAGTGGTGTGACTTGGACGACTATTCGGATTTGGATTCAGTAGTCGGTCTAGTCATGTCAGCTTGTGTTGGGACTGCACTCTGCAGTCGAAAGTGTATTTATCGGGTAGACCTAGTTGGTTGTCGTGCTACTTCAGTTGTGATCGACTGTTGGTGCAGCTTAGGTCATGGGCGACCTAGTAGATGGAATCCCTGAGCGGGATATAGAGTGGTTGTAGTTACGGTTGTTGGGAATTGCGGACGTTCGGGGACGTTTCCTTTTCTCGCATGAGTTGTCAGGGTGACTGTACCCAGAGTTGTCGGGTACGAGGGAGGCAGAGTTTCTCCTATACGAGCAGAGGTACGTGATCGTCGCTTGGTATGAGCGGAGATCCAGGGTTGTCAGTTTGCACACGGTGTGCTGATACTTATATTGGTGTTAGTGTGCTGCTACTAGTGTGGATGCCTGTGTGCTGATACTAGTGCAGGTGATAATGCGTTGGTGCAGGTACTGGTGCTGGTGCTGGTGCCAGTGATTGTGATGATGGTAAGTCACGAGTCGGGATGTGACTCCATCGTGTTACTTATATGTTCAGTATCTGTGGTTCAGGAGTGGATCACGGATAGAGTTAAATTAGTGATGGACACGTGGTTGATGTCCAAGTGTGTTGATTTTGATATGGTTGGAACTTCGGAATCGAGAAAGGTTGTGATTGAGGTGACGAGAGTAATTCGGGTTTTCCGCATTAGTAATGGGTATTTCGGACTCGTTTGGGTGACTTCTCAGGTTCTACCGTGGTAGATGACGGTAGATGACGATAGATGATGGTTGTGACACCAGTACATTGGTCGTGTATTGGTTGGTGAACCCGAGATTTGTTTTGGGTCATCAAGAGAAATCGAGTATATCGAAGTTAGGTGACTGAGATTTCTCATTTCCTGCTTGGTGGCAGACGAGGTTGGTTTACGTGACGTGGTGAATGCAGCGAGTTTGGTTGTATTCACATAGGATGAGTTTTGATGTCATAGTCTTGGATCATCCTTGATTCTCCTAGGTGGAATGTCAAGGATTGATACGAGGTAATTGGGGAGAACCCACAGTCACGACGTGTCTCGTCGTTGACTGATCTATTTAAGATGTGGGAATTGGTTGAAGAACGATGTGTCAGTATGCAGATTCGTTGAGGGTGTAAGACCCTATGATCGGATCTCAGGTGGATTGTTAGCTGAGTGAGCTGTGTGATCCTAGGTGGATCCGGATTTTGATGTTGACGACTTTGGACGTCGTGACGATCCTCGATCGTGACGTCTATGGTCCGTTGATATAGTAATGGATCTAGATCGTGATCTTGATGATCCAGATGGATGGAGAGTTTATCGCTCTTACTTGGATGTTGAGTTGAGGACGTTGGGAATGAACTCCTTTTCGGGGTGAATCCCGTATGGTATATTCCTCAGGTGAGTAGGTGTCTGACGAAGTCGGGTTTTGTCAGACTTAGTGTTGTGTGTGATGTTGTGATTGGCTTCCATATGAAGTCAATCGATTGTATTGTGGTAATCGGTCGAACAGGTATCCGATAGGTTCGGATATAGTGCGTCTCGGTAGACGAGAACGAGATTTCGAGTTTTGGAATCAGATTTCTGGATGACGATTCAGGATTTGATTTTGGAACTTGAAAGAGGATTTCTGGATTTGGGTTTTGGAATCGGATTCTGGGTGACGATTCAGGATTTGATTCTAAAGCTTGACTGTGGATTTTCTTTTATGGATTTGGGTTCGGAATGGTTATTCCAAATGCTAGCTTACGGAATGATGATTTCGGATTCGAATTTGGACATGGATATGATTTCTGAGTTTGGATTCGGGATTTCTTACGAAATTGCGGATTCAGATTCGGATTTTGAAATAGATGAGGGGTTGGAGTTTCGATTTGTCTAATGTTGGATTGGACAGATGAACTCCATTATAGAAACGTGATTGGCTATGACCTAGGTGGTTGTAAGCTAATTGATGGGTAGATGTACGTACCTTGTGCGTTATTCGAGATACGGTACTGGGTGTACTTGTCGTGTCAAGTGACGGTATATAGGTTATACCGGTAGTATGTTGGTAAGCGTGTTGGTAGACGGATTGGTTCCGATACCATTGGATTAGTCGAGGTCGTGAACTAGACATTGGATACTGTGCAGAGGGTCATGGTATTTCTGATGGGTCTAGTTACACACAGATTGAGTGAAATGCTTTGTGGGTGAGTGTTTACCCATGGTTGAGTGAGTTGGTGGTTAGTGTAACCACGAGTGAGTATAGTGACAGTTTTCGATTGACGACTGTCAAGTGGTGACAGTTTGTAGGAGGTGTCAGCGTGGATCGCGGTGTGAGGTCTGATGACTCTCAGTGGGAGTAGATATCGGGATAGTTTGGTGATTGAGTAGGGAATCATTTAGTGGGTGTGTCAGCGACTTGGGAGATTTGACAAGTAGTGTCAATTCGGAACGTATGGATATGGTCATTCGACATGGTCGAATGTAGTCGATGCAACGTGAGTGTAAGTGGTACGTCTGGCTGCGGACGAGTAAGTATTATTCTGGTTAGTTGGTGTACGAGTGTACACGTGTTGTGAGGTAGATAGTATTTCCCATGTGGTGGATATGGAATCAGGATAGTTGGAGAGAATGAAACTAATTAAGGAGGGAAGAACGGTTGGAATTAGGTCAGTTGGAATTTCGAGGACGAAATAAATTAAGGTGGGAAGGTTGTAACGACCCTTCCCAAATTCCTAGATTATATTAGTGACTAATCACGATTAGTGAGATTAATCGGTGATTAGTTAGGCGAAATCGGACTAACAATGCGAAATGACCGTTTTGCCCCTAGTCATGGTAAAACGTTGACTTTTCATTCGGGCGGTCAAATGGACTTTGACCGATGACCGTGACGTAGTTCGTGACGTCACGAGTTCATAGACAGGTTGACAGGACCCATCCCAATCCCCCCGGGATTAGTGCGGGATGACCCTGCTCCCGTCTGACACGAAGTGTCAGACAAGGGATGCTTTCGTCCTTTGCCCTCCCGGGCTATCAGAGTACGCCAGGATCCGGAGGAGGCATGTGATATCTCGATCTCTGCTACAGTCCACATCCGCTGTCAACCTGAAGGGTATTAAAAAACGGAAAGACTGTGAGTGGACAAAAATAAAGATTTTATAAAACATTTCCATCAAAGACCTTTATACCCTCCACTAAAAAGCATGCATGCATAGTAAAACCATTTATCCAATCATATATGTTAAAACATCCATAAATAGGGTCACAACCCCAAGTTCCGTAAATACAAGTCACACGGGCTCCTGCCCAAAACCAATTTACAGAAAACCAGAACATAGTAAACATATGTGGGATCTCAGCCCAAATCCATTTATCATCATAAAACACAGTTTCCCAAACCAATTGAAACCATGTTTATCCAATATATTTCATATCCAGAACCTGTCACGGTAAAATAAAGCTACACGTGTGCTAACCGGGGTCTCAAACCCAAGTCTCTCCAGGGTCCACCCAGGTCAAT
Organism: Prinsepia uniflora; assembly: GCA_032719365.1. Classification (NCBI taxonomy): domain Eukaryota; kingdom Viridiplantae; phylum Streptophyta; class Magnoliopsida; order Rosales; family Rosaceae; genus Prinsepia; species Prinsepia uniflora. The sequence continues at coordinate 40,303,764 of CM064865.1, read as the reverse complement.
GTCCGTAGATCAATGACCCTCCCTGGAGGTAACGAACCACCCCCATCCTGAGAGTAAGGAACCCAACTGGGGGGCGACTCCACTCAGTCAGTGCTCCGTGACTACTCCGGGGTCCACCCAGGCCAACGACCCTCCCCGGAGGAGACAATCATATATAAAGGATGGAATATGAAAAACCGTTTGAAATCATTCTTTAAATCTTTCAACGATTCATGCTCGACCCCCATAAGCCGTCATGAACCATAAAATCCTTTCATGGGTTCATGCCGGTTCCCATAAACCGTCATGACCCGTAAAAACCATTTGTAACACATAGCTGGGCACTAGGCCCGAATTCACATAGGAACTGGACCCCCGGTCCGAATCGTAAACCAAATGGGCCACCGGCCCGATTCCGTAAATCAAATGGACCTCAAGTCCGAGAATTACCTTTTCAAATCCAAAACCTTTTCATGAAATCATATCCAAAACCACAAGAATGGAAAATCAGTGTAAAACCGGAAAACCTCGATTTACGTGCAAGCACGTAAATCGCCTCGAAATACGTGAAACCATATAATTCACAAGCATCCAAATCAACATCATAAAATCATATGCATAATTCATTTGGAAATCCAAAACCATTTCATATAGGCACCGTATAGGGCCGAAACCTCGAAATGCGTGCCTATACGTAACCACACATCCAAACGCACTCATGGCATCACAAATAAGTATTTATAACATATAATAAACATTTATGCATGCACCAATTTAGTAAACAAGGTCCACTCACAGACCGTCCGAAGTCGCGTCTCGATACGCGTGCCATACGGCTCCCCGAGCCGATAACTGTCACCAGGACTTCCAAACCTGTCCAAATTAATTTAGAGGGTTACTAACTACTTATATAACCCCTCGCTAAAGCCCCGTAATTTTCCCGTATTTTTAACCCCTCGACGGTCCGGTCCAACCTCTGCAACTGGACCGGCGTAACCGGTCCAGGCCAGGCCTCATTCTCCCTCATTTTCGGTCCGATTTCCTCCATTCCAATTTCTAAATTCCTATTTTCTCATTTCCAATCTATCCCAATCCTTACAACCTAAGAAAACTACCCGAAACCCCTTGGTTCGAAATGGACCTCACGGTCCCATTTTTCCGATCGGTCCCCCACGGCTTCTCAGCCGTTAACCCTCACCAAAACCATCTTAAAACCTTCCTAGCATCCTAATAATCATTCCCTAATCATTTAAAACCAACCCTAATGCTCACATCGAAAAATGAGGAAAAACGGGCTTACCGGGTACCCGATCAGGTTTTGGGCTCCCGCCACCGCCCACGGCGGTTCCAGCCACCAGCTGCCGTCCTAGTCTTCCTCTCTCACTCTCCTGGTTCCTCAGATCATAAGGGATGAAGGTTTTGGGATTTTGGGTGAAATCGGATCGGGTGAAAATGGTTTGAAATGGAGAGGAATGATCGATGAAGAGGCAAGTGAGATGCATGAAGGAAAAATGATGTCCATTGGATGGGTGACACTTGTCACTCATCCATTGGGCCTCCAGCAAATATCTGGGCCCACTAGAGACAAATGGTCCTCGTAAAACGTGTCGCCGGGAATAGTATCCCGAAACTTTCGTGAACCGTAACTTCGCCGTCGAACGTCCGAATTCGACGTTCCGCCTGTCTACGGGTTCGTATCGTCCTTATCTACGTAACGGTCTTCGGCCCTCGGCCATCGGACCTCCCGGTCAAAAAGTCAACTTTTGACCTCCTATTCACCCAAATTACCAAAATGCCCCTAAACTTCCGAACGTCATAACTTCCTCCTCGAATGTCGGAATTGAACGTACCACCTGCCTATGAACTCGTGACGTCACGAACTACGTCACGGTCATTGGTCAAACTCCATTTGACTGCCCGATTGAAAAGTCAACATTTTGCTACCACCAGGGGCAAAACGGTCATTTCGCATCGTTCGTCTGATTTCGCTCGACTAATCACGGATTTGCCTCACTAATCGTGATTAGTCACTAATCTAATCATGGAATTCGGGACGGGTCGTTACACAGGTGGCACGTTCTTTTCCGACGTTCGTAGAAGAAGTTATGACGTTGGGACGTTTAGGGGCATTTTGGTAATTTGGGTGAATAGGAGGTCAAATGTTGACTTTTTGACCGAGAGGTCCGATGGTCGAGGGCCAAAGACTGTTACGTAGATAAGGACGATACGAATTCGTAGACAGGCGGCACGTCGAATTCGGACGTTCGACGACGAAGTTACGGTTCACGGAAGTTCAAGTGCATTATTGCACGAATTACAAAACGAGTTAACTTTTGGACTTTAGGGGGCCCAAATATTTAAGGGACGCCCAATGGATGAGTGACAAGTGTCACCCATCCACAGGCCACCTATATTGATTCATGCACCGTGCAAACCATTCCATTTTCTCCATTTCAAACACACACAAAACACAACCCGATCTCACCCATTTTCCTCCCATCCGTGCAACCCAAAACCCATCCACTCTTCACCCATGACCAGGTAGAGGACCAGGGATACTGAGGAGTTTGCTGGGCGGCCAGAACCGCCGTCCACGGCGGCGAGAGGAGGAGGAACCCGTGAGGTTCACGGTTAGTCCATTTTGACCCATTTTCCATTTTTGTTGTTATGGTTGGATTTTAATGGTTTTAATGAGTCCATTAGGTTGCTAGGGACATGTTAGAAAGTTTTAAGGAAGCTTGGGATGGCTGGGCAGCCATGGGTGCAGTTTTGGAAACTTGAACCGTTTGGTTCAAAAATCATAGGATTTAGACGTTTTCGGTTGCGTTTAAGGATTGGAATGGATAGAAAACATCAAAATAGGATGAAAGGAACCAAAAAGGAAGAACTAGGATGAAAAATAGGGTGTCTAGGGCTGTGAACCGGTCACGCCGCTCCAGTTGGACCGGCCAAACCAGGTGAACCGGCCATGAACAGTAAAACCGGTCTGCTGGAGGTTAGTGCCGATGAACAGTGTTTTCAACTTTCTAGGGGCTCGTGAGGACGCGTGGGCCATAATTTGGGAAAGTGTTCAACACGGAAAATCTTCTATTCGATGTATCGAAGATTTTGGGACTGGTCTCGCGTCAATCGGACGTCGTTTCGATAGTTTTCGGGGTGTCGGGAGGTTTAGGGTCGGCTTAAAAATAGTTAAAAGTTCGGGAAAATTACGGGGCTTTGATGGGAGGTTAATTAGTAGTTATTAACCTACTATTAAAATTTGGACAGGTTTGGGAGTCCCGGTAATGGTGATCGACTCGTGGAGCCGAATGACACGCAAATCGAGGCGGCAGCTCGGACGGTGTGTGAGTGGACCTTGTTTTCTAAATTGGTGCATGCATAAATGTTTATTATATGTTTTAAATACTTTTTTGTAATGCCATGAGTGCATTTGGATGTGTGGTTAGGTATAGGCACGTATTTCGAGGTTTCGGCCCTATACGGTGCCTATACGGGGCTGTATGTCTTTATTGGTCTAAATGAAATGGTTTTGGATTTCCAAATGGATAATGAATGTGATTTCACGAGTTTGATTTGGATATTTTTAAATTATATGGTTTCACGTATTTCGAGGTGATTTACGTGCTTGCACGTAAATCGAGGTTTTCTGGTTTTACACTGATTTTCCATTCTTGTGGTTTTGGATATGATTTCATGAAATGATTTTGGATTTGAAAAGGTAATTCTTGGACTTGAGGTACATTTGATTTACGGAATCGGGCCGGAGGACCAGTTGGTTTACGATTCGGACGTGAGGTCCAGTTGCTATGTGGATTCGGACCTAGGGCCCAGTTATGTATTACAAATGGTTTTTATGGTTCATGACGGTTTATGGGAACCGGCATGAACCCTTGAAATGGATTTACGGGTCATGACGGTTTATGGGAACCGTCATGAACCCATGAAAGGATTTTATGGTTCATGACGGCTTATGGGGGCCGGGCATGAATCCTTGAAAGGTTTCAAGAATGATTTCAAAAGGTTTTTCATATTCCATCCTTTATATATGATTGCCTCCTCCGGGGAGGGTCGTTGGCCTGGGTGGACCTCAGAGTAGTCACGGAGCACTGACTGAGTGGAGTCGCCCCCCAGTTGGGTTCCTTACTCTCAGGATGGGCATGGTTCGTTACCTTCATGGAGGGTCATTGATCTACGGACATTGACTTGGGTGGACCCTAGAGAGACTTAGGTTTGAGACCCCGGTTAACACACGTGTAGCTCTATTTTACCGTGACAGGTTCTGGATATGAATATAATGCATAATAAACATGATTTCAGTTGGTTTGGAAAATTGTGTTTATAATGATAAATGGATTTGGGCTGATATCCGTCGTATGTTTACTGTACTATGGTTTTCTGTAAATGGTTTTGGGCAGGAGCCCGGGTGATTTGTATTTACAGAATTTGGGGCTGAGACCCTAATTATGGATGTTTTAACATATATTATTGGATAAATGGTTTTACTATGCATGCATGCTTTTTAGTGGAGGGTATAAAGGTCTTTTATGGAAATGTTTTTATAAACTCTTTATTTTTGTCCACTCACAGTCTTTCTGTTTTTAATACCCTTCAGGTAGACATCGGATGTAAACTGTAGCACAGACCGAGATATCACATACCTCCTCCGGATCCTGGCGTACTCTGATAGCCCGGGAGGGCAAAGGTCGGAAATATCCCTTGTCTGACACTTCGTGTCAGACGGGAGCAGGGTCATCCCGCACTAATCCCGGGGGGGGGGGGGGGGGGGGGAGTGGGATGGGTCCTGTCAACGTGGTATCAGAGCATGGTTGCTCGTGTTACTCTGAATTCTAGAGCATGTTTTGCGTACTACTCCTTACGCATGTCGAGGATGTGATATCTCAAGGGGCTACAGTTCGTGGTCAACCTGATAGTTGGGTTCCGGTACGATAGTTAGTTGAATTGAATCGTGGAATGTCTTGGTTCGGCACTAGATGTCGGGGTTGCCATAGTTCTGTCGAGGTTGACAATGTGGGACCCTATGGAAGGATTAACGTATTCGTACTTGAGAGTTTGGGTCGTGAGACGGTTAGTTGGGATCGTCTTTATGATGTCGTAGGATCGGTTCCGACGACTGGTTTGGAGTTGTGACTATCCGATGATCGGATTCGGTGGAGTTAGATGGATATACTGCAGTTGGCAGTTAGTAGCCGGATTCGGGGAATCCTAGTTGGATTGACGATATGATAGGATTGATGTCTTTACGATGTCGGGACCGCGGGGTCAGTCAGATTGTGGATTGTTCTACAGTTGGTAGCTTGCAGTTGGGTTTAGAGTGACCCTTGGCGTGGTCGTGGAGTCGTATGGTAGGCTGTATGGTCCGAAAAGGTGAGTTGGCGAGTGGTGTGACTTGGACGACTATTCGGATTTGGATTCAGTAGTCAGTCTAGTCATGTCAGCTTGTGTTGGGACTGCACTCTGCAGTCGAGAGTGTATTTATCAGGTAAAACTAGTTGGTGTCGTGCTACTTCAGTTGTGATCGACTGTTGGTGCAGCTTAGGTCGTGGGTGACCTGGTAGATGACATTAGTTGAGTCGAGTTACGACTGGTTAGTGATTAGTTGGACGAGTTATCAGGATTGGTACTTGTCGATGGAATCCCTGAGCGGGATACGGAGTGGTTGTAGTTACGGTTGTTGGGAAATATCCCTTGTCTGACAGTTCGCAAAGGTCGGAAATATCCCTTGGTACTTGGCAAAGGTCGGAAATATCCCTTGTCTGACACTTCGTGTCAGACGGGAGCAGGGTCATCCCGCACTAATCCCGGGGGGGAGTGGGATGGGTCCTGTCACGCACTATGTACAACCATTACCACTCCTTCCATCCTTCCCGGCACATCCGGAGCCATCATAGGACATCATGACTCATTCCGAGTCCTAAACTAACTCTTGACTCCTGTTGAGTCCAAATTTAATGTCTTGACTCCCCTCGAGTCCCATTCGGTATCTAACATCCGAAGATCACACATCCGAAGATCATAAACAACCATTCGGACCAACACAAGTCCGACACAATCAGATCACATGATACCATATCCTCATCAAAATCAACCATCCGAAGCAAATACAAGTCCGACATAATCAAAACATATAATACAATATAACAACACGAGTATATATCACAAAATATTTACAAGGAATCGCGAAATCATATAACATTACATTTATTTCCAACTACGCTTAAGTCGATAGGGGAAGTTCCTTCGCAAATGCCCAAATTCTCTACAACAGTGACAGAGGGTAGTACTAAGGCGATTTTCTCTACCATGCTGTTTACCCGTTGACTGGGTTAAAGTCCTATTCGACTGAACCACTATCTGGGGTCGCGTTACAAGGGAATGAAGATTTACTCTCTTTGATCTTTCCTGACTTATTGGTTCAGTAACCTGACGCTCTCGGCGTCGTCCAGAGCACAAGGATTGTTCTTGCATAGGTAAACTAGCCTCCACTCGGATAGCAGCATCAGATAATTCTCTCAGAGTGGAATACGAGCCTACGGTCACAGCGCCTCGTATTGTATTCCTCAATCCCTGCTCGAATCTTCCACACTTATCCTTCTCAGTTGCTACATACATAGGAGCAAAACAAGATAACTGCAAGAATTTCTGTTCATAGTCGATCACTGACAGATTTCCCTGCTGCAATTGGAGGAATTCAACCTCTTTAGCATTCCAAAAGGAGCGGGGGTAAAACTGATCCAAAAATCGCTCCCGGAATGTTTCCCATGCCAAGGTATGAGCATCCCATCCAGTCAATTGTAAACCATGCCACCACCTATAGGCATAACCATCCAAAAGAAAAGTGGCTAATAACACCATGTTCTTCGAGGGACACCTCATGACTTCAAAAATCCTTTCCAAACGAGTGATCCAATCGTGGGCACCATCCGGGCCCGAATCACCGCGAAACACAATGGCTCCCAACCGTTGAGCTCTCTCAATATATGGGCCTTCTCTAACTCTATCCTTGTCTCTCTTATTTTCAAGCCGTGCACGGGGAGCACGTCTCAGAGGCATGACGTAACAACAAAAATCAATAACCAAATGCTCTGATACCACTTTGACAGGACCCGTCCCAACTGGACCTCGATAACTATACCCGGTCCTGCACCCGTCTGACAAGTCGACTGAAATCCCGAAAGTATCCTTCAGCACCTGTCAGACCAGGGATAACTGCACTGATTTCTGCTCATGCCTCCCTCGAAGTCTGCCCTGAATGTCGTGCCACGGCCTGGAGGGTCATCAAAAACAAAGGTGTGAGTGGACAAAGATAATATCATTTAAAATACGTTTTGAAAACACATCCGTTTACCCTTCAGTTTTACAAATCATGCATACATAGGGAAAAACATATGAATCACAAGCACCAGGCTTTCCAGCCAAATCACAATAACAAATGAAATCAAATCTCGGCTCTCAGGCCAAACATATGAAAACATAAGTATCTGGTCACACCGACCATAAATCCATACTCGGAACCAGTACGTAATCACAATCACTCAATAAAACAACGCAATCAATCAATTCAATTAATCCATCAATCCGCATTATTCACAAGTGCACAATTCATCATATAATCACATCCGCACTACGCGTAGGCCAACATCCAGCCACATTCTCGGGATCAGATACATCTGGGCTCAACCCTCGGGCTCAGTCACATCTGGGCGAACACTCCCCAGGCTCAGACACATCTGAGTGGTACATCCAGGCTCAGTCGCATCCGAGAAGTTGGCTTACCATAATAACTCACAATCATACCATCATATCCACCAAGCACCGGCCGACTAGGTAATCCCCTAGCTCCGACCGTCTGGGCATCCATAGTCACAATCACAATCATAATGAAAACCATCCGGGATTATATCCCAAAACATGTCAATCAAATCCATGACTCAACCCAAGTCAAATCATTACCAACCGGGACTCAAGCCCAAATATCCTTTATACGTAAATCCGTAATATTACATAGAAAATATTATAATAATCCAGAAATCATTCTTGACTCATCAATTCATCAAAATATCCATTTTGAAATCATTTTGACATCGGGCCTAGCCCAAAATATCATTTACGCATTTCCTCGAAAAACGTGTCTGAAATACCGATTAAAATATTCATTAAGTCACACATAATCATGCCACATCATCAGGACATCATTGCAAGTCAATTCATGCAATCAATCATGGAAAAACAGTTAACTATGCATGCATCATGGTTTATAAAACAAACGTCCACTCACACACCGTCCGATTGCTCGTTTCCCGCGCTGCACGCATTTCCGTAATTTCCGATACTTGTCAGGAATCTTGAATCCTGTTCAAAATCATTATTCAAGGTTACTAACAACTCAATTTACATCATATAAATTTCCCATAATTTTCCGGGAATTTCATATTAATTCAATACGTAACTTAAACTTTCGGACCCTCGAAACATTATCGAGACGGTGTCCGATTGATTTGAAACCAAAGCCAAAATGTTCGTTACACTATATAGAGTAAAACACCTATTGGACACTTTCCCAGAAAAGCCACCACGCGCCCTCACGCGCCGCCGTAAGCGGCTGCGCGTGAGTTCACGCGCCTTGCTACAGTACCTGCACAGTCGTCTTCTTGACCCAGTTGCCTGGTAAACGGGTCATTTGACCCGCGGTGCAACCCGTTCCAAACTTCATCAATTCAACTCAACTTCTCCAGTTATTTCATTCACTAACATCAATTCTATGTCTACTGTGAATCTGTAACTTCAATTTAATGGAATTAGGTCATGAAACTCACGACTCAACATCAAAACACGACGGGTCCCTAATCGGGTTCTACCCAAAATCAACCCGTATCGTTCAATTAAACACACAGGAAGCATCGTATGTTCATTCTAAGCATATTTATGGAATAAATTTCGACGTCTCATACCTCTAGGTAATCCAACTCAAGCTCCAGTTTCCAGAACGGTCACAGAGTCCGTTCACCGTCATTCCACCCTCAATTGACCTTCCAATCGACCTAGTTTGAGTCGTCCAGCTCCCAGGAAGCTAAAGATCACGTCCAATTCAATCGAAACCGTCTAGAACGTCAAATTTGATATTAATTGCTTAAGGACTATTTTCGGGTTTCACAGTATGGTTCTATCCAGGTTTTCTCTTTGTTCACACAATCCACACTCTTTCTCTCTGTTCACTCTCCATTCATCAAAATCACTCAACTTGGACGAATTTGAATACACAAGGGGCGGTTTTGGTTGTTCTCTGTTTTTCTGTTCAATGAACAGTACCTAAGCTAATTATATGATGTTAGAGGATTAAATGAATTAATTAAGCCTAATGGCAATCACATGCCACTAATCTTCATCTAATGGTGACAGATGTCACCTAAACATACATCCTTAGCCAATTTAGCTGAATCAGCATTTGATTCACATGATAATCATCATCTTCACCGTTTGATCAAAACCTACTTAAATTTACCATTTTACCCTTGTTAAAACAAATTACCATATTGCCCCTGAACTTTCCAGACCCATAACTTTTTCGTTCTGACTCCGATTGACGCATGCCGCCTGTCTATGGAGTCAGCGTCCTGAGACCTATCCAACGGTATTCCCGGAAAGTCCAAACAATGTCCCGATCAACAAGTCAACTTTCGGCCCCCTTTAACTAATTTACCAAACTGCCCTTCAACTTCCGAACATCATAACTTTCTCCTCGAATGTCGGAATTGGGCGTGCCAGCAGTCTATGAACTCGTGACGTCCCGAACTACGTCACGGTCATCGGTCAAAGTCTGTTTGAACTCTCAAATTAAAAGTCAACTTTTCGCCTAATTCTAGGGGCAAAATCGTCATTTTCTTTCAAAATTTCAAAATTTTCCTTTTTCGAATTTCCGGGGCGTCACACCCTGCCTCTTTGTTGAAGCTCCAAAGCCACCTTCTTTGTCACCCTATAACCCCTCCATACTCTCTGAAAAATATTCCAAAACATTCAAAATAAAAATGAAACAAAAACAAAAACACGCCCTCTAATGTCCTCCAGTAGAAAATCTAAAACCCGCTTAATTTTTTGCTTGTTGCTTCTTTCCCACATCAAAACCTAAGCAGGCGAAAAAAATCACCATTTGGATCCAAATGTTAATACAATTTTAATCAAGGAAATTGAAAGACCAGAAATCGATTGTGCGACTAAACTTATATTACCTGATGTTTTCTAGGCTTATCCATGGAAGTCGAAGTTTCGGTGGATGAACAATCGACGACGATTTCTTCAAATCTCATGGCGCGGCTGAACGTTTGTCAGTGTCAAGTGAGTTTGCATTCGGAGAAAAGATAGGGTGACATCACACATGGAAAGAAGAAGAGTTCCAAATTTGGGTGCGAAAATTTTGCTATTGAAAGTTAGGGTTGAGAACTTGAGATGAAGATTGAGACGACTGTGACTCTGAGAAAGCTAAAAAAGAACAGATAGGCATATGGCTGAAAATAAAAGAGTGCTAAATTGGATAGGCGAGGATCGAACGCATGAACTTAGGGAGCGTACTTTTTTATGAACAGTAATTCACGTTTTTATTTTACACAACAGTTGTCTTATTTTGCTGATGCTAAATCCTATTTATTTGCAACAGTAAATTTGACAGGACCCATCCCGATTATTTCTCGATAATCGTGAAAGATCCTGCTCCCGTCTGACCATGACTTTAAAATATCAAAAGTAGTCCAAATATATATATAAATACACGACACAACAAGCAACACACATAGTCAGACCAGTGATAGGTATGTCGTTTAGGACCGTTGACTACCTCAGTTATCAACCGGTTTACAGAGCATAAGAAATATTTACAAACAAAGATCAAAATCCTACGCGGTCAGATACTTGAGTACGCAACGGTCTGTTTATTCCTCTGCCTCGATACGAGCCTCAGTACCTGTGCACGGGCCTGGAGGGTACAAAAATAGTAAAGGTATGAGTGGACAAAAATAAAGGTTTAGAAATACATTTATCAAAATAGTCTTACCCTCCAGTTTTCACAAACATGCATGCATATCATATAAAACATGAGTTATTTAAATCAAAGGTAAAAGAAAACAGTTAATATAATTCAAAATCAATCATGATACCACCATCCTCAACATCCAATCTTAATATCCAATAACCCGTCACGATATAAATGCAACGCGTGCAACTCGGGTGTCTCACGTCCGAGTACCTCCCCATGATCAACGACGTCTGGGGTGATATCATCTCCAGGATCAACGACGTCTGGAGGATATCATCATAAACTCACACTCCTGATACTGAGCCTCCCCTCGGAGCTACTCATCTCCAGGCAGTGGATCGTGACTACTCCAGGATCTACGACATTAATTAATGGTGACACCAATCAAGTGCCACTAATCCTCATTAACAAGTGACACTTGTCACTTGATGAATTATATGACTCATTTGATGGAGTGAATCAGCCCATTAACAATCACTTGCACCGTTCATGATTCACAATTACCATTTTACCCCCCTTAAGCACAATTACCATTTTGCCCCTACATTTCACAACCCCATAACTTTTTCATCCGAACTCCGTTTTCGACATGCCACCTGTCTACGGATTCAGCGTTTCGAGACCTACACAATGGCACAAGAAAAATGTACAAAAAGTATGCCAACCAAAAAGTCAACTTTTAGCCATGTCCCTCCAGGGGTAAAACGTCATTTTCAAATTATTTTAATATTTTACAATTTTTGGATTTTTCGGGGCATTACAAAATTTTTACTGTTCTAAAATTAGGGGCAAAGACAACGGTATAATTCATTACTGTTGTTATATTATACATTAGACAACAGTAATTATCAAACTGATGTCTAAACTAGTATAGACAACAGTTTTGTAAATTATGTTGTCTATGTAGTGTTGTCGAAAGCTAAATTTGGTGTAGTGTAAATCATACGTAACCAACCATCAAGCCAAAATTCAGCTACAAGGTAAATTTGGTGTAGTACTATGGATGGATGTTGGACGTGTCCACGTACAAACATTGGAGCCTTGTGTTGGAGGCAACATAAGAGTTCCTTAAAGGATTTGGGGAAGTGTGAATTTCGAGGAAGAAATTTCTTTAAGGACGGTGGATTATAACAACCCATCCCGAATTTACGAGATTATAAAGAATGAATTGATAATTATCGAGACTAATCGAGATTAGCCTAGGTGAAATGACGATTTTACTCCTGAAAGGGAAAAATGTTGACTTTTGACCTGAGAAATCAAATGCACGTGGACTGAGGACCATTACGTAGATCGAGATAATATGAGTTCGTAGACAGGTGGCACATCGAGATTGAACATTGTACAAACAAGTTATGGGTCTAAAATCAATTTTTAAACGATTCATGCATGCACAAAAATTGAGAAAGTTGACTTTTGTTGTTTGAATAGTGGGACCCAAAATATCTCATGTGAACCAATGGATGAGTGACAAGTGTCACTCATCCCCATTGGCCCATCCCCAAATTCATGCATCTCCATTCCTTCATTTCAAACCACCCGAAACCCCCAATTCCCATTTTTCTTCCAACTTCAGTCGTTGCTGCTTGAGAAAAAGATAGAGTGAGAGGGTGAGTCGAAAGGGAGAGACAGAGACAACGGTGGACGGCTGAGCCACGACGGTGGCATGAGGAAAACTAAAACCCGAAATTCGTTACTTTTGAATTTTTGGGTTTAGTTTTGGATGATTGTGGAGAGGTTCTATGTCAGGACCCGTCTCAATCCCCCCGGGATTAACGAGGGACGCTCATAATCCCGTCTAACACGGAGTGTTAGACCAGGGAAAATTAAAACCTTTAGCCTTCCGGCTTCCAGAGTACCCCAGGATCCGGAGGAGGTATGTGATGACTCGATCTCTACTACAGTCCACACCGTATTCAACCTGAAGGGCATTGAAAACAGAAAGACTATGAGTGGACAAAAATAAAAGAGTTGATAAAACATATTTCATCAAAGACCTTTATGCCCTTCACTAAAAAGCATGCAAGCGTAGTAAAACCATTTATCCAATCACATATGCTTAAACAACCACATCCATACATGCTCCTGCCCAAAAAAATTTACAGAAACCCATAACATAGTAAACATATGTCGGATCTCAGTCCAAATCCATTTATCATCATAAAACACAATTTCGCAAACCAATTGAAATCATGTTTATCCATATATTTCATATAACCAATCATGTCACGGTATCTAGAGCTACGTGCGTGCTACCCGGGGTCTTAAACCCAAGTCTCTCAGGGTCCACCCAGGTCAATGTCCGTAGATCAATGACCCTCCCTGAGGTTATAATCCATAGCCTTTCTGAGCGTAAAGAACCCAACAGGGGCGACTCCACTCAGTCAGTGCTCCGTGACTACTCCGGGGTCCACCCAGGCCAACGACCCTCCCTAGAGGAGACAATCCACATATAAAGGATGGTATACGAAAAACCTTTTTAAATAATTCTTAAAACCTTTCAAGGGTTCATGCCCGGTCCCCATACACCGTCATGAACCATAAAAATCTTTCAATGGTTCATGACAGTCCCCATAAACCGTCATGAACAATAAATCCATTTATGGGTCCCTGACCCGAAATCACAATCTTAAAACGTAACTGGGCCCTAAGCCCGCATCCACACACAAACTGGGCCTCCGGCCCGAATAGTAAACTAGCTGGGCCTCGAGCCCGATAGATAAATCTACTAGGCCTTCGGCCCGGTACCTTGTTAAATCAAATGGACTTCAGGTCCGAGAGTTTGTAAATCAATTGGGTCTTGTGCCCAGTCCATATTTCCAAATCCGAAATCGATCCAAGAACCAATTGGGCCTCTGGCCCGAAAACGTAACTAAAAGGACTTTGTGTCCAAGGATTTCCAAAACAAAGGGGTCTCAAACCCGAGTTTACCTTTTCAAATCCAAAACCATTTCATGAAATCATTTCCAAAACTATAAGTAGGGAAAATCAGTCTAAAATCGAAAACCTCGATTTATGTGCAAGCACGTAAATCGCCTCGAAATGCGTGAAACCATGTAATTCACCAATATCCAAATCAACATCATAGAATCATATTCATAACACATATAAAACATTTATGCATGCATCACAGTTTGGAAATCAAGGTCCACTCACAAACCATCCTAACATGTTGCCTCGGTTTGGGTGTCGTAAGCCTCACCGGGCTATTCGCCGTCATTGGGACTCCCAAACCTGTTCAAATCATAATAGAGGGTTACTAACTCGAACCCCTCACTAAAGCCCCATAATTTTCTGGAATTTTTAACCATTTTTAAAATCGAACCTAAACCTTTGGATGTCCCGAACATTATCGAGATGTTGTTTGATCGACACAAAACCAGCCCCAAAATGTTCCTTACATCAAATAGAGTGTTTCACATGTTGAACACTTCCCTATAGTACCCATAACGTGCCCCCACGCGCCGCCGCAAGAGGCTGCGCGTGAAGCCCACGCGCGATGAACAGTGTCATCCTTTACTTGGCATGAACTCGGTCTGACTGGTTTTGAACCGGGTCGGACCGGTCCAGGGCCCAAACTCGTTCATTTTTGGTCCATTTCGTTCCATTTTGATCCTAATCTCTTCCTAATCTTATTTCCTATCTTTCTGCCATTTTAAAATCAACAAAATGGGCCAAAGTCAATACCTTTAAATCAAAGAACTTCGCCCAGTTTTCCCTCCGTCAGTCTGCGTTGCTTCGTCATCGAAACCCTTCGATTTTGACCCTCTTCGATTCTCAGGAACCTCACAAGCATCATCCACTCGCCAGAAATGGTTCCCCAGTGCCCTAACAGAACTTTGAGTTTGAGTTTGGAATGGCACCCGTGCGGATTCACCGTTCCTCCGCCATCCCTGGGGGTCTGACCATCCTCCTGCCATCACTGTCTCACTCATGACCTCTCTCTCAGTCTCTCACAGTCAGCACCGAAATGGTTGAGATATGGGGTAGTATGCTTGTGTGTTTGTTTTGAGGGTGAGGTGAAAATGGGTGATCGGGTTTGAAGAAAAACAAAGAAAATGGTGAAGTCTAATGAAGAAGGACGAAATGGATGGTGGATAAGGGAGGGGAAGATAAGATGAATGGATGGGACTAAGGGATGAGAAAAGTGGAAATTATATAATAATAATAATATTACTATTCTAATCCCAAAACCCGCCAATCAAGAATTAGATCCAGTTTTTGGGGTTAAGGACCAATGAGTGACACTTGTCAATCATCCATGGGTCCCATTTTAAAAGCCAACCAATCAGATTTTGCCACCTAATCATCACCTTGAAATACATGCATAGTGAAATCGAACTTCCGTGACTCATAAGTTTCCCGTTCGAAGTCCGATTTCAGTGTGCTGCCTGTCTACGGATTCGTATCGACCCGAACTACGTAACGGTCCTCGACCCTTAGACATCGGACCTCCCAGGTCAAAAGTCAACTATTTGCCCCTTTTAACCAAATTACCAAAATACCATGAACTTCCGAACGTCATAACTTCTTGTTCGAATGTTAGAATCGGGCGTGCCACCTGTCTATGAATTGGTGATGTCACAAACTACGTCACAGTCATCAGGCAAAGTCCATTTGACCACTAGAACGAAAAGTCAATGTTTTACCCATTCTCGGGGCAAAATCATCATTTTGCATCGTCCGTCCGAAAGTACCTCACTAATCACCGATCAACCTCACTAATCCTTGATTAGTCACTAATCTAATCTTGAAATTTAGGATGGGTCGTTACATTCTAAATCCATGGTTTTGATCCTCAAAATTGTGAGAGGCTATAAGGGCCAAAATGGAAGGATTTGGTGGCTAGAGTCTACCTAAGGATTGGTTCGAATGGTGGGCCGTGATAATCTAGATTGGCCAGCCATTTTGAGGTAAATTTTCCTAGTTTTGAGTAGATGGGGTTGTTTCTAGGTGAAAGGTTCTTCGAATGGAAGAAAAATCGTGCGTTTTGGTGGTCAGACGGTAGAGATACGACCGGGTCAAGTCACAAGTCAAAATGACTTGTTACAAGCAGACGTCATCATGTCAGGCCACATGGCCAACTAGAGGGTGACACGTGGCTAGGTATCAGTCCAATCAACAGCTAACATTGTAGTGCCACGTCATACTTTTCAAACGACGTGGGCCAGTGAGATGGTGCCACGTGGTAGTGTGTTAGGACTTGTCAACTGACATGGCAGTCCACATTAGACAGGTTAGATCACGAGGATCATGGAGGTGGTGCCATGTGGCAAGGTGTTAAAGAGGTATCAAACTTGTCTGTGACATGTGGAAGGACACGTGGCAGTGATGACATCAATAGGTGATGTCATCATGTGATGTGGCAGTGCCAAAAAGTGACACGTGGTGCCAATCAAGGTGTGACATGGGTCAGGTTGTTAGACAGTCAGATGTCAAACTTGTCAGGCTGACGGTAGTAGTTGACGTCAGCGGATGACGTGACTATGACGTCAGTGTTGACCAGGTGCGTGTGAGGTTTGACTAGCGACTGAAAGTGCATAGGCATGAATTTCAAGGTCAAACCGATCTTTTTCTAAAGGTTTCAATGATCTGGATCCAATGGTCATGGTTTCAAGTTGATCGGAGATCGTTTGATAGGTCATTTGGTTGTTTGTAGCCCATGGATGCATGTTCGGGACATGTTTACTACTCCCAGAGTTTTGAGGGTTTATGGTTTGGACTTGTATAAATGGTTAGTGAACCTTGGATGTGATTTGGACAGGTCTAGATGTTTCGGAGATGTTGGATTAGCCTCAGAGTGGCTTATAGCCCTGATTGTGAGCACGCAACATAGACGATCGGTGAATGCACATTTGCTTTATAAAATGATGCATGCATAAATTTTTTATGTTTTATGAACATGGTTTTAAATGCACTGGTTTCATATGATTTGCGTATGTTTGTTGAGCATTTTGTAGAAAATGTTATATTGCACGTATTTCGAGATTTATGCTTTATACCATACTTCGGGCTTAGGCTTCCATGATTTGAATGATGATTTGATTATCAATTTTGAATGATTTCACATATATGCGTGAAATTAGCCTTTCATGCTTAAGACCCAGTTGATTATTGCTTTTGACTTCGAGTATAGTCAATGGTGATTTTGAATAGTGATTTGAATAGTGAAATGGTTTTGGGATTTATGATATGATATTTTGGGATTGTGACGCCATTTATGATTTATAAAATGATATTTCGAGCTAGTGACCCAGTTAGAAAGATATTGTAACGACCCGAAAATTCGAAAGAAGGAAAATTTGGAAAATTGGAAGAAAATGACGATTTTGCCCCGGGAATTGGGCGAACGGTTGACTTTTGGTTCGAACGGTCAAACAGACTTTAACTGATGACTGTGACGTAGTTCGAGACGTCACGAGTTCATAGACAGGTGGCACGCCCGATTCCAACATTCGAGGAAAAATTTAAGATGTTTGGAAATTTAAGGGTAATTTCGTAAATTGGTTTAAAATGGGTCATTTGTTGACTTTTTGATCGGGACCATTTTTGGACTTTCCGTGAGTACCTTTGGATAGGTCCTGACAGGACCCATCCCAATCCCCCCCGGATTACCGTGGAATGTGCCCTGCTCCCGTCCAACAAGAGGTGTCAGACAAGGGATAACCAAGAGCCACTGCCCAACGGGGCATCCAGAGTGCGCAAGGATCGATGGAGGAGGTGTGCAATGTCCCAGTCTCTGCTGCAATCGCATCCGTAATCAACCTGAAGGGCATTAAAACCAAAAGCTGTGAGTGGACAAAACCAATAATTTTATTAAACACATTTATAAAACATTTATGCCCTCCAATAAAAACGTATGCATGCCACAAAAACCAGTAACCAAAACGTTTTCTCAACCGAGCCATTAGGGCCTTAGCCCAAAAACCGTTAACCAAAAACCAAGTGTGGGAACTCAGACCAAAACTGTGAAATACCACAACTATACATAAACAACCATGTGGGTCACCACCCAAAACCATAAATGAACATCAATCCATTAAAATCATATAATCACAAATCCACCCGGAAAGCCATTTCATTAATTCGTATTTTACCATTACCATCACCAGCATCCTAGATGCTAGACGTCCCTGACGTCATATCTCACGGTTTTATAAGCTACGCGTGCTGGCCGGGGTCTCTCCGGGTCCATATATCTGACATCCCTGATGTCTGACGTCCCAGACGTCAATCATAGCAATCCTGCTCCTGAGTCATCATACGGTCCGGCTGCTCCGTATGGTGACCCTTCGCAGGCAATGCACCAGGACTTCCCCAGTGTCCTAGACATCTGGAGGAGACCATCATATATCCTTGTATCAAGATGGTATATGGAAAACAGTTTTTAATAATTCATTTCACAACATCACAATGGGCCCTGCCTGAATTTTCCATAAAACAACACATTTCCATTTAGGGTCCCTGACCCGAAACCACATTTATTAAATATAGGGCCCCTGACCCGAAATCATCATTTTAATCCAACTGGGCCTCATGCCCGACTTTATGAACCACTGGGCCCACGGCCCGATTTATAAACCAACTGGGCCCGCATCCCGACTTATAAACCAACTGGGCCCGCAACCCGATTACGTACTCAAATGGACTCCAAGTCCGAGATTTCCAAAACAAGTGGGCCTCAAGCCCGAGTTCGTCTTTCCAATATAAAAACCGTTTTATCATATTATTTATTTAACCACAAGCACGCAAAACCACAAATAAACCGTTAATCCCGATACACGTGAAATACGGAAAACACCTCGAAATACGTGCAACAACCCGAAATCAATACTCACAAATACCATCATAGAAATCATGTATATAAACCATATATCACATTTAAGAATGCATAGGATTTATAAAACCAAAGTCCACTCACAGACCGTTTTAACGGTATGCCTCGATACGCGTGCCATCGGCCCTCCCGGGCCACACCACTATCATCGGGACTCCCAATCCTGTCCAAATCACATTAGAGGGTCACTAACCTCATCATTAACATCCTATCAAAGTCCCGTAATTTTCCCGAATTTTAACTATTTTTAAACTTGTTTTAAAACCTTCGGACATCCCGAACAATATCGAGACGGTGTCCGATCGACACGAAACCAATCCCAAACCCAAAAACCAATTTTAAAAGTCATGTTGACCTCACCTCGAGATTCGTGCCCACGCGCCGCCGTGAGTGGCTGCGCGTGAAATCCACGCGCCTGCTACAGTGCATCGTCCTAACCCGTATCTCTGGTAAACGGGTCCAAATTGCCCGCGACACGACCCGGTTCATTGTCCATCAATTCGATCCTAATTCCTTCAATTCATCATTTAGTTAATTTCGTTTTAAGTCTAATCTAAGTTCTGTAAACTCAATTACACGAACACTTACCCAGATTCCATCGATTCCACGATGAACACGAAGAACACTCCGGTCACTGTTCAATCATGGGATTCCTTCAATGGCTGCAGGTTTCTTCCAATTGATGCATCCATAAGCATCAATGGACCATGAGGAACAATTCCCCCACATCAATTGCATCAAACTAGTGCTCAATCGTCACGACTCAAGCTCGAACACAGTCACTGTTCAACCATGGAGTTCTGTCAACCACAGCCGTTTTCCTTCAATTTATGAACCCAGAAGCATCGTGGGATCATGAGAAGTATTTTCCCCACCTCAATTTCGTCCATCGAAGCCTCCAACTTCACGACTCATGGTCGAATTTCCTCCTCTGTCACCAAGTGTGATCAGAGCCAAAACAACACCAATTCCCTTCGTTCCTTCGACGATTCTGATCGTTGTGATCCCATGAAGCTGAAGGTAATCTCCAATTCGATCCTCACGGCCTAATTCTTCCATTTCGAATTTTCCCCTCAATTTTCCCGAAATCCAAAATCCCAAATTCAGTACTCTCACAACCCCTCGTGTTTCCCCGTTAATTCAATCATCTTAGTCTCTCATTTTTCTCTCAGGGACGGCAGAGGAAGGGAGCCAATTCTCCCAGCTCACGCACTCTCTGTTTTGCTCACGGTGTAAGGAAAATATGGAGATAATTAGGGAGAAAATGGAGGAAATGATGAAGGAGAAATGATGATGTAGGAAATGATGATGTTGGGAGGGAAACATGGATCAGAATTCAGGGGATGGGTGACACTTGTCACTCATCCGGATGTGCACAGTCATCGATTACTATTCATTATTATATTATTATTTTAATCCCGGTTCGTTCGGTAAACCGAGCCCGATTCCTTGACCATAACTTCGTCGTCGTAACTCCGATTTCGGCATGCCGCCTGTCGTTGGATTCGTATCGACGATACCTACGTAACGGTCCTTGGCCCTCGTCCATCGGACCTCCCGGTCAAAAAGTCAACATTTGGCCCCTAATATGCCAAATTACCAAAATACCCCTCAACTTCCAAACATCATAACTTTCTCTACGAATGTCGGAATCGAATGTGCCGCCTGTCTATGAACTCGTGACGTCCCGAACTACGTCACGGTCATCGGTCAAAGTCCATTTGACCGCCCGATCAAAAAGTCAACATTTTGCCCACGACCAGGGGCAAAACGGTCATTTTGCACATTTTGTCCGATTTCGACCTACTAAGCACCGTTCAACCTCACTAATCGAGATTAGTGACTAATCTAATCCCGGAATTCGGGACGGGTCGTTACAATCTTCCCTCCTTAATAAATTTCGTCCTCGAAATTCCAACCGATCTAAACTCAGACGTATTTCCCTCCTTAATTAGTTTCGCTCTCGAAACTCGACTACCCTGATTCCACAAACACCCCGTGGAAAGTGGAATCGACCACGCAACACGTGTACACCCGTACACCAACTACTTAGACAAAACTTGTCTACACCCAAACGTTCCACTAGTACTCAAAACGCAACGACTACATTCGACCCCGTCGAATGACTGAAACTACTTGTTTCGAATCTGACACCACTTGTCCAAACTACCCTCTCGTTGACGCAACAACTCGACGGTTCCTTTCCCACTCCCACTAGGAGTCAGCTGACCCCACTCAACCATCTATGTTGACACATCCTGTCAATCTGTCACCACACAGTTGTTGTCAGTCGAAAACTGACACTAGACTCACTCGTGGCTACACATGCCACCAACGTACTTGACTTAGTAAACATTTACCGACCTTTCACACGATCTGTGTGTAATTAAACACATCGGAAATACCATGACCCATTGCATAGTAATGTCCGGCCCACAACTAATCCAGTGGTATCGGAACCAATCCGACTACCAACACGCTCACCGACACACCTCGGGTATATCCCGTATACCGTAACTAGACATCACAAGTCTACAAGGTATTGTACCTCGAACCATGTACGAAGTACACACATCTACCTAATAACCAGACTACAACCACCTAGGTCATAGCCGAAAGCGTTCCAATAATGGAGTACGTTTGCCCAATCCAGCATGAGACAAAATGAAACTCCACCCATTATTTAGTTACAATTCCGAATCTGGATCCGCAATTTCGTAAGAAATCCCGAATCCAAGCCCAGACATCAAATTTTAATTTATATCCAAATCCGAATCCGAAATCATTATTCCGTAAGCTAGCATTTGAAATAATCATTCCGTACCCAAATCCAGAAATATACTTCCAAGTTCCAAAATCGAATCCTGAATCGTCACCCAGAAATTCGATTCCAAATCCCGAAATCTCGTTCACATTTACCAAGACACACCAAAACCGAACCTATCGGTTACCCGTTCAATACACTTGATTGACTTCATAGGGAAGCCAATCCAACCTCCACACGTCTAAGGTTGACAAAATTCAACTACCTTGAAAACCTACTCACCCGAGTAGAATACCATACGGGCCCCACTTCGAAAAGAAGTTCAACCCCGTCATTTACGACTCACATACCCAAGTTCGTATCGATCCTTGTCTTTCCACCTAGGAAAACCAAGGATGATCCAAGAATGATGACGTCAAAACTCATCCTACGTGGATGCAACAAAACTCACTGTACTCACCACGTCATGTGACACCACATCGTCTGCCACCAAGCAGAAAATGAAAAATCTCGTTTACCTAATTTCGAATACGTAGCTCCTCCTAATGACCTCACAACACACATGGGCCCACAAACCAATACACGCTCAACGTACTGGTAACTACAGTCAATGTCTGCCAGGGCAGAAAGCAAGAAGTCAACCCCAATGACTTCGGAATACCAATCACCAAAAACGAGCACCACTCTCGTTCCCCAATCACAACTTTCCTCAAAACTAAGGTTCCAACCACCAGACTTCCTACCTCCTCAATTCACTTGGACAACCACGTGTCCACAATCAATCTGTTATTGTTCCGTTCGCACATCCCAACCTTTACAGGTTCAACACTCGGTTTTCCAAGTTCTCAATTATACCTTTTTATCCACTCATCGCTGGTTATCTCACCACTATTGGGACTTACCCCAACACATCACAATCTTAACTGGATCCCATCCAGTCCATCACTCAACCACTACCGAATCTCAAAGACCGAACATATGTTCATCATGACGGAGTCACACCCCAACTTGTGGCTCATCGTCAACACCATTACCGACACTAGCACCAGTGCTAGTACCAGCACCAACACACTATCAACAACACTAGTATCAGCACACAGGCATCTATACCAGAATCAGCACAAAACTACCAACCCGCAAACATTCATACTTGCACACCGTGTGCAAATACGACAACCCTGGATCTCCGTTCATACCGAACGACGATCCCGTACCTCACGACTATGGGTACCACTATTCTGACAATCCACATCAGGAAAATGAACGTTCCTCGAACGTCCCCTGATCCCTAAGTATTATAACCACACTAATTACCCTCGATAGCCAGTCATCTCCATATGACTACCGACTAACTGTCATTGCTATCGAGATCCGCATCCATACCTCACACTAATACCCGATCCAACACGGGATTCCATAATTTCTCTCAGAACCGTATCCGTAAATCTAATCCCATAGTTCTGCCTAGACTCGCCAGAGCCATCCACATGGTCATTCATGACCTCAACCGCTCGTCGTAGCACAAGTTCTCATCCACTAGCCACAATTAAGGTTTACCTTTCAATACTAGGGTTCCACAATTACTGACACGACCCATCCCAATCCCCCCGGGATTACCATGGAATGTGACGTGCTCCCGTCGGACAAGAGGCGTCCGACAAGGGATAACCGATTGCCTTTGCCCAACCGGGCTTCCAGAGTGCGTAAGGATCGATGGAGGAGGTGTGCGATGCTCAAGTCTCTGCTGCAGTCGTATCCGGAATCAACCTGAAGGGCATTGAAAACAAAGCTGTGAGTGGACGAAAATAAACAAGTCTGTTAAAACATTTATAAGACATTTATGCCCCTCAGTAAAATCATATGCATGCACCAAAAACCAATAATCCCATATTTATTTAGAAATAACCAATAGGGCCTTAGCCCGGAAACCAAAGCATATTTTCAATTTCCAAAAGTAAATCCAAGAGTTATTTCATAAATCCACTAATATAAACCATAAGGCATAAAATAATAACCATAACCATAATTTTAGTTGCTGCACTATACACTCCAATCCGACATCCCTGATGTCTGACGTCCCTGACGTCAATAAGGTCACAATCACAAGGCTACGCGTGCCACTCGGGTCTCAATTTCCGAGTTCAATCCCCGAACCCCGTTCGGGTACAGCATCCCCGATGCTTAGCGTCATAGACGCTGGACGTACTAGACGTCCGTGACCTCTCCGGGGTACCTCATCCGGAGGAGACAATATAATATGGAAGGATTTATACAGTGCAGTACTAAATACATTTTATTGATATCCACATGCAAAACATATAGGTATACATAGATAAAATCCGAACCGATCGTTACGTTTCATCAAACGGGTCTCATGCCCAAATACCGTGAAACGTGCCATAACCGAAATATCATCAAAACCATTTATTGATTCCAGCATGTGAACATATATAAAATGTAAACCAGAAAACATTTATTCAATTCCATTTTAGGGTCCCCGACCCGCAATCGTATGTAGAAATCAACTGGGCCCCTGGCCCGATTTCACAAGTTAACTGGGCCCCTGGCCCGATCCACATGTTAACTGGGCCCCTGGCCCGATTTCATAGTTCAACTGGGCCCCTGGCCCGATTTTACTTTATTCAAGTTCGTAACCATTTCATGAAATCATATCCAACCACATTTATGGAAATCGGTGCAAATCCAGAAGACCTCGGTTTACGTGCAAATACGTAATTCACCTCGAAATACGTGAAATCATTTTAAATTCACCGATATCCATAGTAAATCATTTAATCATAATTATAAAAATCATAAAACAGTTATGCATGCATCGAATTTATGAAACCAATGTCCACTCACAGACCGTTTAACCGAGCGCCTCGATACGCGTGCCATAGGCCCTCCCGGGCCACCTCACTATCACCGGGACTCCCAATCCTGTTCAAATCAATTTAGAGGATCACTAACCTCATCATTAACATCCTATTCAAGTCCCGTAATTTTCCCGAATTTTTAAGTATTTTTAAACTGGATTTAAAACCTTCGGACATCCCGAACAATATCGAGACGGTGTCCGATCGACACGAAACCAATCCCAAAATGTTCGTTACAATGTATAGGATAAAAGTCATGTTGATCATACCTCGGGATTCGCACTCACGCGCCCCCACGCGCCACCGCAAGCGGCTGCGCGTGGAAGCCACGCGCCTGCTACAGTAACCCGCACAGTCATCCCTCTCACCCGTTTGTCTGTAAAACGGGTTGAAAAACCCGCGAACAGACCCGGTCCAATTTCACCCAATTCGACATCAAATCCATCCGTTCTTTCCACTGATCCCTTGTAATCAATCACCAACTAAGTTCTGTAGATTGAATTACACAATTTAGGGTAAAAATCTCCACGACTCACGATGGATCCTCGACGGGTTTTCAAATCGGGTTCACCGATTCCATCCCTGATTTCCAAATTAAATCATATAGTAAGCATCGTGAGAGTGTAAGGGATGTTTCTGCACAAACAATTTGATGAATTCACACCTTAAACTTACTGAACCCAAGCTCGAAATCGAGCTGCCATGGAAGCTCAGTTCTCCCTCAATCCGACATGGTTTCCCGTCGTTTTTGCTGCAAAGCTTCACGTTTTGATCCCAGAAGACTCCAGCTAATCCCCATTTTGATCGACACGGCCCAATTACTCCAATTCGAAATTCCCTCCAATTCCCCGAAACTTTGATTCTCGAATTACACCACCCCACACCGTCCCCCGTGCTCTCCCTCAGCCAGAACCTTCCCCAACTCACCAATTAAACATTTGTGCAATCAATTGTGGAAGAGAGATTGGCAATGGCCAGAACCCAATCTCTCAATTTTGTTGTTCACGGTGAGGGAGGAATGATCAGAAATGGAAGAGGGAAAATGAGATGGACGGCTGTGATGCAATCTGGGGGTGGAATGGATGGTTCAGATCAAAAGCAAGGATTAAATTCTAGATTATTATGTAGTGGGAGCTTTTAGTATAGTTTATGATTAGTGGATCAAGATCCAATCTAGCCAATGGGTGAGTGACACTTGTCACTCATCCAAGTGTCCTCCAACCACCAATTCTGAATATAATATTCGACACGAAAACCGAGACACGAACTTCCCGAATTCACGTTTTAGACCATAACTTCTCCGTACGAAGTCCGATTTCGGCGTGCCGCCTGTCGTTGGATTCGCATCGACGAAACCTCCGTAACGGTCCTTGGCCCTCGGCCATCGGACATCCCGGTCAAAAAGTCAACATTTCCCCTTCTTTCGTCCAAATTACGAAAATGCCCCTGGACTTCCGTACATCATAACTTTCACCACGAACGTCGGAAACGAACGTGCCACCTGTCTATGAACTCGTGACGTCCCGAACTACGTCACGGTCATCGGTCAAAGTCCATTTGACCATCCGAAATAAAAGTCAACGTTTTGCCCACACCCAGGGGCAAAACGGTCATTTTGCACAATTCGTCCGAAATCGCCCAACTAATCCCAGATTAGTAAATCACAATTAAATATTATTAAATCCCGATATTCGGGACGGGTCGTTACAACCTTCCCTCCTTAAAGAATTTCGTCCTCGAAATTACCAATAACCTTATTCCACAACCACCTTGTGGAAACAATTCGACCACACATCTGTGTACACTTGTACACCCACATACTGGGACAACACCAGTCTCGTTTGTACCCAGACATCCCATCACAGTCTTACGTCATAATAGCTACAACACTCGACCACCTCGAGTGGAAATGATCACCTGATCCGCGATAAAATCGCCTAACCATTTAGCTGACTCCTTCAGCTAGACGGTTCCCTTCTATTGCCAATAAATCCTTACATTTGCTCCCGTTGGGAGTCACCAAATCTCATTTGTCAGTCCACGCTGACACCACTAGTCAAACTGTCACCCCTACGCTTTACCACCCTAGTAAAGCCCAACCGATCGGTTAATCAATGACAACACCATGTACTACATCGCCCTTAATGTAGCGTAAGATCAACCACATGACCTCAATTCGCAGGGCAAGCCCATCCTGCGACATAAATAAATCTCAATGTCCATAATCGCCGACTCCCTCAGCGAACCAAGACGCTGGAAAATATAACGGCGTAGTAGCATCACGCAAGGCTACTCGTGGTTACTCTGACCACCAACTCACTCATCCTGAGTGTACGTATACCGCCAACTTACTCAATCAAGTGGTGTAACTGGAACACATTGAATACTAGCCCAGCAGGGAACACACATATCAATACCGGGGTTCCACTAGCCAACCATGGCTAAGAGCACCTGCTCACACAATCACTGAACCCGACAAAATCACTCTGCACAGCGCACAGTATCCAATGTCCAGTCCACAATACAGCCAAACAAATGATATCAGAACCAATCCGATTACCAACACATTAGTTACACACCACTGGTACATCCCATGTACCGCCATTAGGCACCACTCAGCCTAACCAGTATCAATCATCGTACAACGTACCCTGTACGTACCTCAATCCATCAATCTGACTATAGCCACCCAGGTTATAGCCAAACACGTTCTAGTAATGGAGTACATTTGCCCAAACCAACATGAGACAAAACGAACTCCACCCGTCATTTAGTCCCAACTCCGAATCCGAATTCGCAATTTCGTAAGAAATCCCGAATCCGAACCCAAACATCACATTTTTTATTCCAGTTCCAGATCCGAATCCGAAATCATTATTCCGTAAGCTAGCATTGGAATAACCATTCCGTACCCAAATCCAGTAATCCATTTTCGAGCTTCGCAATCGAATCCTGAATCGTCACCCAGAAATTCGATTCCAAAACCCAAAATCTCGTTTACGTCCACCAAGACGTAACAAAACCGAACCTATCGGTTGCCTCTCCAAAACACTCGATTGACTTCATAGGGAAGCCAATCCCAATATCCACACGTCAAAGGTTGACAAAATCCGACCACATCGGAAACCTACTCAACCGAGTAACAACCATATGGACTCACTCCGAAAAGAAGTTCAGTCCCGTCATTTACGACTCACATACCAAGGTAAGAGTGATAACTCTCCACCCATCTGGATCATCAAGATCACAAACCATATCCATCGCTACGTCACCCGACAAGTAACATCACGATCCTAGATCGTCACATCGACCAAAGTCGACAACATCACAAATCAGATCCACCTGGGATCCACACATGCTCACATAGCTAACAAACCATCTGAAAGCTGATCGTAGGGTCTTACACCCTCAATTGAATCCTTTGCCAAATTCCCCTTGGTGGAAAGATGACCACGCATTTCACCACCAAATCCAAAATCATACACAACTGCTTGTGTCCAATGACCCAAGGCCAAACCTGGGTCCACCTACCAATACACGCTCAACGTACTGGTAGCAACAATCATCATCTGCCACGGCAGAAAATATGAAGTCAACCCTAATGACTTCGGAATACCAATCACTGATGCGGAAACGAGCACTCCTCTCGTTCCCCCAATCACAACTCTCCCCAGATCGGGAGTTCCAACCATGTTGGAAACAGACATGCTCCCAATGAGATGTCAAGTCCAACCGCTGGACTGCCCACGTCCATACCTCACTTGGACCACCACGTGTCCAAAATCAATTCATTACTCGGACCTCACGTCCGTCAATAATCATGTATGCACACATCCCGATTCCGAACGGGATATCCACAACACTGCCTGGATGTGCATACCCAACTGCCTTCGTCTCACATCACAATCTAAACAGGTTCAATCCTCAGGTTCCAAGTGATTCACAATCACAAAATCCCACATCAATACCACGAATGGTTTCCCCGACTTTTCCAATTCCAATGATTTCCTTGTACTCTCAGGGGATATAAGCAGTACACAAACTTACCAATCTCGGAGTTGACCACAACTCCCCAAATCCACCAACTCGCATGACATAGGGAACATCGTCCCTAGATTCCCCAAGTTTCAATCATACCATTTTATCCATTCATCACTTGTCATCATAAATCTGTTAGGACTTATCCCAACACGACACAACCTCCACTGGATCCCATCCAGTCCAAGACTCAACCACCACTGAGTCGCAGATACCAATCATCTGTTCATCATGACAGAGTCACACCCCAAATGGTGGCTCCTCGTCATCACAATCACCGACACCGGTACCAGCACCAGTGCTAGTACCAGCACCACGCACCATCATCAATACCAGTATCAGCACACAGGCATCCATACTAGTATTGGCATATAGGTATCACCATACCAACATCCAAACATAGCACACGAACGCCCATGCTAGCACACGAACATCCATGCTAGCACACTGTGTGCAAAGTTGTTACCCTGGATCTCCATTCATTACGAACGACGATCCCGTAACACCACTCGTACCCCACGACTATGGGTACCTCCAATTTGACCACTGGCACATCAGGATAATGAACGTTCCCTGAACGTCCCCAAGTATCAAAGCCACACAAAATACCCTCGATAGCCAGTCATCTCGACACAACTGTCGACCAACAGTCATCGTTGTCAAGATCCGTATCCACACATCATACTAATATTCGATCCAAAACAGGATTCCATATTTTATCTCATAACCGCATCCGTGGATCGAATCCCATAATCCAGACTAGACTCACTAGAGTCATCCACATGGTCATCCATGACCTCAGCCGCTCGTCGCAGCACAAGTTCTCACTTAAGGTTCACCTTTCGGTCCATCAATTATAAATTAGGGTTCCAAGGTCACACCCTAGGGTTCCACCGAACCCAACTGCCTTTTGCAGTAAAATCCACAACCTGACCGACCCCGCGGTCCTGACATCATATAGACGTCCAATCCAATCCCATCGTCAACTCAACGTGGGTTCCATCGTAGGTTCCACCACGAAGGTCATCGGCTAACTCCGATGCACCAACCCCCGTACACTAGCCAACACTACCAGGGTCCAACATAGACCAATACTCAACTGAGTTTCGCATTCCCAAACCATTATTCAATTGGGGTTCCCCGAACCCAGTTGTGCCCAGTGGCACAACAACCCTTCATCACATGACCGAACCGACGGTCCCACATTACCAGTTAATCGTATACAACCCCACCTGGGTTGAATCGCAACCATGCACGGCGTATCGGGCCAAACACACCCAATTCACCATACAAACCCAAAACTATCTATCAGGTTGACAACGGAACAGCAGCCCAAAGAGACATCACACCCTCGTCCTTCGCGCACAAAAGAGCAAAACCTGCTCTGATACCACTTGACACGACCCATCCCAATCCCCCCGGGATTACCATGGAATGTGACGTGCTCCCGTCGGACAAGAGGCGTCCGACAAGGGATAACCGATTGCCTTTGCCCAACCGGGCTTCCAGAGTGCGTAAGGATCGATGGAGGAGGTGTGCGATGCTCAAGTCTCTGCTGCAGTCGTATCCGGAATCAACCTGAAGGGCATTGAAAACAAAGCTGTGAGTGGACGAAAATAAACAAGTCTGTTAAAACATTTATAAGACATTTATGCCCCTCAGTAAAATCATATGCATGCACCAAAAACCAATAATCCCATATTTATTTAGAAATAACCAATAGGGCCTTAGCCCGGAAACCAAAGCATATTTTCAATTTCCAAAAGTAAATCCAAGAGTTATTTCATAAATCCACTAATATAAACCATAAGGCATAAAATAATAACCATAACCATAATTTTAGTTGCTGCACTATACACTCCAATCCGACATCCCTGATGTCTGACGTCCCTGACGTCAATAAGGTCACAATCACAAGGCTACGCGTGCCACTCGGGTCTCAATTTCCGAGTTCAATCCCCGAACCCCGTTCGGGTACAGCATCCCCGATGCTTAGCGTCATAGACGCTGGACGTACTAGACGTCCGTGACCTCTCCGGGGTACCTCATCCGGAGGAGACAATATAATATGGAAGGATTTATACAGTGCAGTACTAAATACATTTTATTGATATCCACATGCAAAACATATAGGTATACATAGATAAAATCCGAACCGATCGTTACGTTTCATCAAACGGGTCTCATGCCCAAATACCGTGAAACGTGCCATAACCGAAATATCATCAAAACCATTTATTGATTCCAGCATGTGAACATATATAAAATGTAAACCAGAAAACATTTATTCAATTCCATTTTAGGGTCCCCGACCCGCAATCGTATGTAGAAATCAACTGGGCCCCTGGCCCGATTTCACAAGTTAACTGGGCCCCTGGCCCGATCCACATGTTAACTGGGCCCCTGGCCCGATTTCATAGTTCAACTGGGCCCCTGGCCCGATTTTACTTTATTCAAGTTCGTAACCATTTCATGAAATCATATCCAACCACATTTATGGAAATCGGTGCAAATCCAGAAGACCTCGGTTTACGTGCAAATACGTAATTCACCTCGAAATACGTGAAATCATTTTAAATTCACCGATATCCATAGTAAATCATTTAATCATAATTATAAAAATCATAAAACAGTTATGCATGCATCGAATTTATGAAACCAATGTCCACTCACAGACCGTTTAACCGAGCGCCTCGATACGCGTGCCATAGGCCCTCCCGGGCCACCTCACTATCACCGGGACTCCCAATCCTGTTCAAATCAATTTAGAGGATCACTAACCTCATCATTAACATCCTATTCAAGTCCCGTAATTTTCCCGAATTTTTAAGTATTTTTAAACTGGATTTAAAACCTTCGGACATCCCGAACAATATCGAGACGGTGTCCGATCGACACGAAACCAATCCCAAAATGTTCGTTACAATGTATAGGATAAAAGTCATGTTGATCATACCTCGGGATTCGCACTCACGCGCCCCCACGCGCCACCGCAAGCGGCTGCGCGTGGAAGCCACGCGCCTGCTACAGTAACCCGCACAGTCATCCCTCTCACCCGTTTGTCTGTAAAACGGGTTGAAAAACCCGCGAACAGACCCGGTCCAATTTCACCCAATTCGACATCAAATCCATCCGTTCTTTCCACTGATCCCTTGTAATCAATCACCAACTAAGTTCTGTAGATTGAATTACACAATTTAGGGTAAAAATCTCCACGACTCACGATGGATCCTCGACGGGTTTTCAAATCGGGTTCACCGATTCCATCCCTGATTTCCAAATTAAATCATATAGTAAGCATCGTGAGAGTGTAAGGGATGTTTCTGCACAAACAATTTGATGAATTCACACCTTAAACTTACTGAACCCAAGCTCGAAATCGAGCTGCCATGGAAGCTCAGTTCTCCCTCAATCCGACATGGTTTCCCGTCGTTTTTGCTGCAAAGCTTCACGTTTTGATCCCAGAAGACTCCAGCTAATCCCCATTTTGATCGACACGGCCCAATTACTCCAATTCGAAATTCCCTCCAATTCCCCGAAACTTTGATTCTCGAATTACACCACCCCACACCGTCCCCCGTGCTCTCCCTCAGCCAGAACCTTCCCCAACTCACCAATTAAACATTTGTGCAATCAATTGTGGAAGAGAGATTGGCAATGGCCAGAACCCAATCTCTCAATTTTGTTGTTCACGGTGAGGGAGGAATGATCAGAAATGGAAGAGGGAAAATGAGATGGACGGCTGTGATGCAATCTGGGGGTGGAATGGATGGTTCAGATCAAAAGCAAGGATTAAATTCTAGATTATTATGTAGTGGGAGCTTTTAGTATAGTTTATGATTAGTGGATCAAGATCCAATCTAGCCAATGGGTGAGTGACACTTGTCACTCATCCAAGTGTCCTCCAACCACCAATTCTGAATATAATATTCGACACGAAAACCGAGACACGAACTTCCCGAATTCACGTTTTAGACCATAACTTCTCCGTACGAAGTCCGATTTCGGCGTGCCGCCTGTCGTTGGATTCGCATCGACGAAACCTCCGTAACGGTCCTTGGCCCTCGGCCATCGGACATCCCGGTCAAAAAGTCAACATTTCCCCTTCTTTCGTCCAAATTACGAAAATGCCCCTGGACTTCCGTACATCATAACTTTCACCACGAACGTCGGAAACGAACGTGCCACCTGTCTATGAACTCGTGACGTCCCGAACTACGTCACGGTCATCGGTCAAAGTCCATTTGACCATCCGAAATAAAAGTCAACGTTTTGCCCACACCCAGGGGCAAAACGGTCATTTTGCACAATTCGTCCGAAATCGCCCAACTAATCCCAGATTAGTAAATCACAATTAAATATTATTAAATCCCGATATTCGGGACGGGTCGTTACAATTACACCCTATAGTTCAACCGAACCCAACCACTTCCCGTAATATAAAATTCACAACCTGACCGACCCCGCGGTCCTGACATCGAATAGACGTCAAATCCAATCCTACCATCCCATCAACGTGGGTTCCACCATTAGGTCATCGGCCAACTCCGATGAATCAACATCCCTCACACTAGAAACCACCACAAGGGTTCACATTTTTAAACCATTACTCAATAAGGTTCCCCGAAACTGGCTGCACCTAGCAGCACCAAAATCAAATATTACATGGTCGAACCGACGGTCCCACAATACCAGTTCAACACAATCACCCCCACCTGGGTCGAATCACATTAACGCACGGCGTATCGGGCCAATTACACTCCATCCACTATCCAAACCCAAAAACAATCTATCAGGTTGATAACGAATTGCAGCCCAATGAGACATCACAACCTCGACCTGCGCGCACCAATAGAGCAACCGTGCTCTGATACCAAGTTGACAGGACCCATCCTAATCCCCCCGGGATTACCGTGGAATGTGCCCTGCTCCCGTCCAACAAGAGGTGTCAGACAAGGGATAACCAAGAGCCACTGCCCAACGGGGCATCCAGAGTGCGCAAGGATCGATGGAGGAGGTGTGCAATGTCCCAGTCTCTGCTGCAATCGCATCCGTAATCAACCTGAAGGGCATTAAAATGAAAAGCTGTAAGTGGACAAAACCAATATGTTTATTAAAAACATTTATAAAACATTTATGCCCTCCAATAAAAACGTATGCATGCCACAAAAACCAGTAACCAAAACGTTTGCTTAGGGCCTTAGCCCAAAAACCGTTAACCAAAAACCAAGTGTGGGAACTCAGCCCAAAACTGTGAAATACCACAACTATACATAAACAACCATGTGGGTCACCACCCAAAACCATAAATGAACATCAATCCATTAAAATCATATAATCACAAATCCACCCGGAAAGCCATTTCATTAATTCGTATTTTACCATTACCATCACCAGCATCCCTGATGCTAGACGTCCCTGACGTCATATCTCACGGTTTTATAAGCTACGCGTGCTGCCCGGGGTCTCTCCGGGTCTATATATCTGACATCCCTGATGTCTGACGTCCCAGACGTCAATCATAGCAATCCTGCTCCTGAGTCATCATACGGTCCGGCTGCTCCGTATGGTGACCCTTCGCAGGCAATACACCGTGACTTCCCCAGTGTCCTAGACATCTGGAGGAAACCATCATATATCCTTGTATCAAGATGGTATATGGAAAACAGTTTTTAATAATCCATTTCACAACATCACAATGGGCCCTGCCCGAATTTTCCATAAAACAACACATTTCCATTTAGGGTCCCTGACCCGAAACCACATTTATTAAATATAGGGCCCCTGACCCGAAATCATCATTTTAATCCAACTGGGCCTCATGCCCGACTTTATGAACCACCGGGCCCACGGCCCGATTTATAAACCAACTGGGCCCGCAGCCCGACTTATAAACCAACTGGGCCCGCAGCCCGATTACGTACTCAAATGGACTCCAAGTCCGAGATTTCCAAAACAAGTGGGCCTCAAGCCCGAGTTCGTCTTTCCAATATAAAAACCGTTTTATCATATTATTTATTTAACCACAAGCACGCAAAACCACAAATAAACCGTTAATCCCGATACACGTGAAATACGGAAAACACCTCGAAATACGTGCAACATACCCGAAATCAATACTCATAAATACCATCATAGAAATCATGTATTTAAACCATATATCACATTTAAGCATGCATAGGATTTATAAAACCAAAGTCCACTCACAGACCGTTTTAACGGTATGCCTCGATACGCGTGCCACCGGCCCTCCCAGGCCACACCACTATCATCGGGACTCCCAATCCTATCCAAATCACTTTAGAGGGTCACTAACCTCATCATTAACATCCTATCAAAGTCCCGTAATTTTCCCGAATTTTAAATATTTTTAAACTTGTTTTAAAACCTTCGGACATCCCGAACAATATCGAGACGGTGTCCGATCGACACGAAACCAATCCCAAACCCAAAAACCAATTTTAAAAGTCATGTTGACCTCACCTCGAGATTCGTGCCCACGCGCCGCCGTGAGTGGCTGCGCGTGAAATCCACGCGCCTGCTACAGTGCATCGTCCTAACCCATATCTCTGGTAAATGGGTCCAAATTGCCCGCGACACGACCCAGTTCATTGTCCATCAATTCGATCCTAATTCCTTCAATTGATCATTTAGTTAATTTCGTTTTAAGTCTAATCTAAGTTCTGTAAACTCAATTACACGAACACTTACCCAGATTCCATCGATTCCACGATAAACACGAAGAACACTCCGGTCACTGTTCAATCATGGGATTCCTTCAATGGCTGCAGGTTTCTTCCAATTGATGCATCCATAAGCATCAATGGACCATGAGGAACAATTCCCCCACATCAATTGCATCAAACTAGTGCTCAATCGTCACGACTCAAGCTCGAACACCGTCACTGTTCAACCATGGAGTTCTATCAACCACAACCGTTTTCCTTCAATTTATGAACCCAGAAGCATCGTGGGATCATGAGAAGTATTTTCCCCACCTCAATTTTGTCCATCGAAGCCTCCAACTTCACGACTCAAGGTTGAATTTCCTCTTCTGTCACCAAGTGTGATCAGAGCCAAAACAGCACCAATTCCCTTCGTTCCTTCGACGATTCTGATCGTTGTGATCCCAGGAAGCTGAAGGTAATCTCCAATTCGATCCTCACGGCCTAATTCTTCCATTTCGAATTTTCCCCCCAATTTTCCCGAAATCCAAAATCCCAAATTCAGTACTCTCACAACCCCTCGTGTTTCCCCGTTAATTCAATCATCTTAGTCTCTCATTTTTCTCTCAGGAACGGCAGAGGAAGGGAGCCAATTCTCCCAGCTCACACACTCTCTGTTTTGCTCACGGTGTAAGGAAAATATGGAGATAATTAGGGAGAAAATGGAGGAAATGATGAAGGAGAAATGATGATGTAGGAAATGATGATGTTGGGAGGGAAACATGGATCAGAATTCAGGGGATGGGTGACACTTGTCTCTCATCCGGATGTGCACAGTCATCGATTACTATTCATTATTATATTATTATTTTAATCCCGGTTCGTTCGGTAAACCGAGCCCGATTCCTTGACCATAACTTCGTCGTCGTAACTCCGATTTCGGCATGCCACCTGTCGTTGGATTCGTATCGAAGATACCTACGTAACAGTCCTTGGCCCTCGTCCATCAGACCTCCCGGTCAAAAAATCAACATTTGGCCCCTAATATGCCAAATTACCAGAATACCCCTCAACTCCCGAACATCATAACTTTCTCTACAAATGTCGGAGTTGAACGTGCCGCCTGTCTATGAACTCGTGACGTCCCGAACTACGTCACGGTCATCGGTCAAAGTCCATTTGACTGCCCGATCAAAAAGTCAACATTTTGCCCACGACCAGGGGCAAAACGGTCATTTTGCACATTTTGTCCGATTTCGACCTACTAAGCACCGTTCAACCTCACTAATCGAGATTAGTGACTAATCTAATCCCGGAATTCAGGACGGGTCGTTACAGGTCCCGAGACACTGAATCGGTAGACAGGTGGCATGCGTCAATTGGAGTTTGGATGAAAACGTTACGGGCCTAAGAAAGTGAAGGGCAATTTGGTAATTTCTCAAGGAAGGGTAAAATAGTAATTTGACTGGGCTTTGTGATGAGTCAGTGCAATTGTGACTCACTTTGGTTGTTAAGTGACATCTGTCACAATCATATTGTGGATTCGTGGCACTTAGCTGTTGAGGATTAATTCAAACATGTAATTAGGCGGTGTGTGGAAAAACAATCGTGTGTGTGTGCTTGTGAAGAAAAACAGAGCAGACTTATGCTCAAATTGAAGCAGCTAAAAGCTCTCCATGTTTGAGTAATTGAGGGTGTTTGAGAGAGTTTACAGGTGGGAGAATTAGAGAAGCAAAGGGGAGGAAAAACCTAGAAAGTCGAAACCTAAAAACCCATAAAACTCAAACATACCTTAATTTTGAATTTGAAACCAGGGACTGGGATTGTTGTAATTGATCTTGTAGTTAGCCTTCTAGGATTCATTTGAGTTGAACCCAATTAAATTTGAAGGAAATTGGAGTTGTTTTGGACTAGAACAGAGAGGGGGAAGACTTCGAATTTTTGAGCTTGAGTAGAGGAATTTGAGACATGGAATGATGAAATTGGACTTGGAAACATGTTCATTAGGACCACACGATGC
This sequence comes from Prinsepia uniflora, assembly GCA_032719365.1. NCBI lineage: Eukaryota > Viridiplantae > Streptophyta > Magnoliopsida > Rosales > Rosaceae > Prinsepia > Prinsepia uniflora. The sequence goes on along the minus strand of CM064865.1, from coordinate 40,266,541 downwards.
TCCCTGATGCATCAATTGAAAGAAACAACGAGAAATTGTAGAGATTGGACGATGAACAGTATTCGATGTTCTTCGATATTTTGAGTTCGAATTGACGGATTAAGGTAAGCTGTTGTGAAATTGAGTTTACAGAACTATAATTAGAAGTATAAAGATGTTATTCGATGATTCAATTGAAGGAATCGATGACTAATTGACAGGAACCCAGTCGGGTCACGCCGCGGGCCAACCGGACCCGTTTATCAGTCAGACGGGTTGGGACGACGACTGTGCACTTTACTGTAGCAGGCGTGTGGACTCACACGCAGCCACTCACGGTGGCGTGTGACGGCCCGTGGGCTCGAATCCCAAGGTGAGTTCAACATGAAACTTGTACTATTTAATATAACGAACATTTTGGGACTAGTTTCGAGGAATTCAGATATTGTTTCAATAGTGTTCTGAGTATCCGAAGGTTTATGTTACGGTTAAAATACGTATTTAAATCCTGGAAAAATTGGGGAAAATTATACGAGGTATATTAAGACGTTAGTAACCCTCGATAATGATTTTGGACAGGAATGGTGACTTCCGGAATTTACAGAAAAACTTGCAGCTAGGAAAGCGAGCTATATGGACGATGTGTGAGTGGACTTTTGTTTTCTACCCTAAATGAATGCATATATGTTTTAAATGCTTTATGATATAATTTGAAATTCTTTGACATGATTGATGTTTCGATATGATGATTTCCGGATTTTGGGAATATTATATTATTTTATATGATTTGGGCACGATTTTCGAGAAAACAGTGAAATTTCTATTTTGGGCGAAGGCTTGGGATTTGAGATTGGTTTTGACTCGGATTATGAGTCGGGAAATTGATTTGGTGAAATTGTAATGTTTTTGGCTATATTTTATGGATTTATGTGAAAAAGGAAACTGAGGTTGCGATTGCACGGATTTGCGTGAAATTGATATTTTGGGCTTGAGACCCAATTGGATAGTGATTTTGACTCAGATTTGGGGTCACATGTGAATATGATGAAATTGATGATTTTGATTTATAAAGTAAATTCTGGACACTGTTTTTATGATGGATTTGTGGAACTTGCTTTGTGAAAGCTATGTTTCGGGCAGAGGCCCTGTTGAAACGTTTTTGACTTGATTTGAGATTTGAATTGTTTTAAAATGAGATTACTGGATTTGGTGACTGTTCCACATATACCATCCTCTATGATTTGATAATCTCCTCCAGACGTCGTATATCCTGGAGTAGTCATGATCCACTACCTGGAGATGAGTAGCTCTGAGAGAGGCTCAGTCTCAGGAGTGGGAGATTATGATGATATCCTCTAGACGTCGTAGAGCCTGAAGATGATATCACCCCTTATGTCGTAGATCCTGGGGAGGTACTTGGACATGAGACACCCGAGTTGCACGCGTTGCATTGATATCGTCACTGGTTACTTGGATATTGAGGATTGGTGGTATTATAATTTATTGATATTTGTGTCCAGATACTTTATATCGTGCACTGATTTGATGAACATGAGTTTTATGGACCATGGGAAAACATGTTTTGATTTTTATCGGTCCACTATTCATACTTGACTCATGTTTTATGATTATGATATGCATGCATGTTTGTGAAACTGGAGGGTAAGAATGTATTTTGATAAATGTATTTCGAAAACTTTGTTTTGTCCACTCACACCTTTTTTGTTTTATTGACCCTCCAAGTAGTGGCGCGATGGTCGAGGTTATTCGATAGGTGGGGGCATGAGTGGGCACAGGTGTGGTTATCCCTTGTTTGGCAAGTGCTGAGGGTAATTTCGGAACTTCAGCTGACTTGTCAGATGGGAGCAGGACCGGGCACGGTTATCCATGTCCTTCGGGGATGGGTCCTGTTAGATATGGACTCAATGTGTGAGTCCATGTGTATTTGACAACTATATATTTTGGGTAGAGACCCTATGTCATTTGATTTTGGGGCGGAGACCCTATGTGATTTGGTTATGGAGGTCACGATGCATTCGCCTCTGGGATGCACTGTGTCCCTTCTGGAGAGGTCACGATGCATTGCCTGTTGTCGTGCAACCAAGGGAGGCTCGACTCAAGAGTGCTTATGTTATATGAGATCGATTGTTGATATTTTCATGACGATATGTTGAACGGCCGACGATGACGTGTTCACGGCGACGTGCTCGGAATTGAGCAGTCTTAGGGCTATGTGCACGTGTTGCTTGGATATCGTAACTGATGATGATGATAAGATGATATGACAGATAGATGTGGGATACGAAGATTGCTCATGTCTTTTATGCTTGTTTATTGTATAGATGTTTTAACTATTATTGATTTGAAAAGCAATATGATTTGATTTTAAGAAAGCACTTGAGATTGCTTGTTTTCTGATGGATGTATGTTTTCAATTGAAGGGTATAAATGTCATTTTAGTTAAATGGTTTATTTTTATCCACTCACATTTTTAATGTTTTTTATACCCTTCAGGATGATCGCGGCTGCGGGCTGTAGTAGAGACCAAGACATCACATGTCGCTGCATACTCTGGAAAAACCTGTTTGAGTAACGGTATTATCCCTGGTCTGACACGTGGTGTCAGACGGGAGCAGGATATCCTGCGTAAATCCTGAGGGATTAGTGATGGGTGCTGTCATTATGACAAAATTATCAAATGGGGGTTTTTTCCTCGAGAAGCGTGTTCGGGACAAGTTCTTCAATCTGGAATCTTTAGGGGTTTTATATATGGACTTATATAGGTTGATAGTGACCTTTGGGTTTTATCTGGACAGGCCCAGATATCCCAGATGCTTTGGATTAGCTTACGGCTCATGGTTCAAGCACGCGGCTATACTGTGAGTGGACAATTTCTTTCATAACTCTAATACAAGCATATTTATATGTTTTGACTAGTTTTATGATATGATTGACATGGAATATAACTATGATTTTGATAGTTGGATAAATGTTGGATTTAGCTTGTTTTCTGAATATATTCTTGGATAAAGAATGGTTAGAGTATATTCTAGCTATGATTTCTGGTTATTGATTTAATCATGGTTTGGAAAACCGGGATTTGGTCATGGTGCCCTAGAGTCAACTGGTTTGGCCTAGTTCCCGTGCGATAACTGTTTTGGGCTGGTGCCCGTACGATATCTGTTTTGAGTTATTATCGTGTACTAAATTATATTCTAGTTTGGATTCTATAAGCTAGATTGGTTAACCTCAGGCGATTGGATCGCCATATCTGGAGCTGGACACGATAGATTCCTAGAGACCGGCTCGAACGTAAACGGGGTGGACCCAACACGTACCAACGGGGTTGCACCCTGTAGATCCTGTACTCTCTTACCAGTAGTGTACATGGGATGCTAATTGGACTAGTTTCTGGTTAGACCAGTATGATGAGATTTGACTTGGAGCTGGCTGTGCCAGTAATATCAGGTTTGGTATGTACTTTGAATTACGATTTCTTTAATAATTGTGGTTTTTGGTTTGGAACCAGGGTTTTTATAGAAAATATGGTTTATACGAAAGAAATGTTTAATTGGATATGCATGTATGTTTTCTAAAACTGATGGTTAAAAGATGTATTTCAAAAAATGGTTTTCCAACAATTTTTTTTCTATCCACTCAGACTTCATTTTTGGATTTGGTACCCTCCAAGTTGGTTGTGGACACGGGCTACAGGGACGTTGAGGCATCACAGTGAGTGCATACTCTATTTTGTCCAGTCAGGTTGTGGTAGGATCCCTGGACTGACACGTGGATAGGATATTTATGTTATTTGTAAGTGTAAATTGGTCCTTTTAAGGAGGACATGTCACGCGAGAGCATGACCTTCCTTGCTAATCCTGGGGGATTAGGGTATGGGGCATGTCAAGCCAAACGTACTGAATCATCCAATCAAATTGTCTGACCCACCCTCGTTGCCATCAAGCCAAATCATTGTATTTGATATGCACTATCGGTAGGCTAATATCACTCGTGAACTACAGAGCCCAGCTCGACGTCCGAGTGTGGACTAGCTCAGGAACTACAAAGCATTACCTTGATGTCTAAGTCACAGTCCTAGTCTCAAGAACCACGGAGCATTACCTCGATATTTGAGATGACGCATCAGTCTCGGGAAGTACGGAGCATCACCTTGACATCTGAGACCGTCCAATCAATCTGGCATCCCGAAGTGGGTTTTCACATCACATCATATCACATATCAAACACAAGTATATCAGGACTGAAATATCAAGAGCATCTTCTCAAAATTCACAGCCATTTCAAAATTCCAAATTCTAGAATAACCAAAATACAGCACACATGAGTTCTTCGTAAAACGTTCTTCAAGATATTTTTTAAAATCATTCAAAACTCACCATCATCAAGAAATACACATTAAAACACACATAAGACATTTCAAATCAAGATCACACTCCAAATCTCCGGGTGTAAGCCCAAAATACGAATCAAACACTATCTTGTAAAATGTGTCATTAAAAGAATACTTAAATATCCATAAAATCACCCAAAATCCTATAAATTCCCAATCAATCAAAGATCATCGAAATTACATAGTAAATCATTTAAAACATTTATGTAAGACCTGTGTCCTAGAGGGAACAGTGAACGATCCCACATTTCTGCGACGGGAATGGTCTGAGAGGGGATTGGTGGTGTGCCTTAAAGGTGTAGGCACACACCTATCTAGCACGAGGCCTTTTAAGAGCTCAGTGCCCTTGGGTTCAGTTGGAACTCCAGAGTTAAGCGAGTTGAGGCTGGTGCAATTCCATGATGGGTGGCCCCCTGGAAAGTTGCACTGTGAGCTCCCGAAAACAAAACTGTGAGGGCGAGGAGGCCCAAAACGGGCAATACCGTGCTAGAGTCGGGTCCTGACCAAGGAGGGTCAGGTCCTGACAATTTAAATACGTGTGCATAAGAAGTTTACAAAAGAGAGGGTCCACTCACATGTACTGTACACGCCGTTGAACCACATTGCATGCTTTGCTATAAAATCCGAGAATATCATCTCCTGTTAAAAATTACTTCTAAGGGTCACTAACCTCCCCAATTAACTCACACTTTAATCCCATAACTTTTTGGAATTTTAAACAAATTAAAATTACGTCTTAACCTTCGGATAGTCGAAATCACCCTAAGATGATGCCTGATCCTCTCAAAAATTGTACCATTGGATTCGTAACATCGAATACTCTAAATTTCATGTTGGTCAGATTTTCAAACATTGTGGCTCGGGCCCCCACGTGCCGATTAAAGGTGCTGCATGCAGCGAGCCCAATTCTGGTTCTCCTTTCCTTGTCTCTTTTTCCTCCTCATCTTCCTCTCTACGTGGACTTCTCCCTTAATTCTCTGATTTCTCCTTCTCGGTCTTCCTTCCTTAGATTCGGCCATGGTCCCCCGAAAGTACAAGGACAACACACACATACCAATAAGTAAAGGTGTTAAGGTAGTGGAAACAGAAATATATGACCCTTCTAGATGCTTGCCACTTGTCAACATCCAATAGGGTCTTAATGTGAAATGACCAATTTACCCCTAAGCCAAAATTACCAAAATAATCTTGATTGTTTTAGACCCATAATCACCTTATTTGACTTTTAATTCTAGCTTGCCGCCTCTCTACGGACTCAGAAGGTCGAGACCTTCTTAATGGCGTTTGTAGAACGTCCAACAAATGCTCGGTGCGTTTGACCATCCAAAGGAAAAATCATCATTTCTATTGAATTTTTCCAAATTCCATTTTCTTGATGTTTTTGGTCATTACAACTTACCTCCTTAAAGAAATTTCATCCTCGAAATTTTAAACCATCAGCTGAGGTAGGATCAGGAACCCTTAATTATGTCAAAAATTTCCTAAGCAAGGAATCACTTCTAGAAAATAGATCTTGTTTTATCTCCATACTAGAATTGGGTAACTGAGCCTCTTAAATGTTAGTTAATAAACGTTTCTAGAATCCTGTATATGTTAATTAAAACATTCAAGCAATCTTCCAATTCAGCATGATAGTACCAACATACATAAGTCACTGCAAGATATTGTTCAAGTCACGTGCCTGTACTTATCATAATAGTAATAATATCATACCATAGCTTACAAGTTATATCATATCTGTCTTAAAGCTAGGTTGCACCAAGTCTCCACTCAAATGTCCATCATATTGTTTGCTAACAATATGCATAGACTTGCATCCCGAGCCTAGACCATTTGGTAACATCTTAAACTTGATTATCCTATCACCTTAATGCCAATTTCAATTTACGACTAAGTTGCACCAGTCGAAAAGTCGAATGCTACCCTTGACTCGCTTTCCATGCCAAGAAGTTACCAAATTAGAAGTAAGTTATTCCATCTCCAATTAACAAAAAGTACGACAATCATAAGATCACACACTTTAACAGGGGTAGGATAACCTAATCCACATGAGTAACCGGGGTAGGGACCTAACATTACTCAGCCAAGTCTAGGGACCGCAGTTAGTTACATTTGAACAAGTCTAAATCCTTCCAGTGTCTGGTCCCCGCCAGCTGGATAGAACTAATCATCCTCTCAAACAGTAATTACAACAACCCTCTTTAACCTATATCAACTCATCCCTCAAATATTATTGCTCCAAAATCTTAGTAATTTCGTCATCACTCAAGGTGGATATAGCCAACAACCATAAACGTTTCAGATCTCGTAACGATAGATTGCATAATTTGAAACCATGTCAACCGTAAATCTTCTTTGATAATACTGGCCCCACACTTTCTGAGTCCATCAATATCAGATCAACACAAATTACTTAAATTCGAATATGTGAACGACAAATTACACCCAACAAATTAACCATAAAATTCGTAGTACTCAGATACTGATCTTAATAACACAATTTGCATAAGGCACTTCGAACATGGTTCTAACTTTGTTCGAGCCGCATTTCAATACGTAGATCAATAGTAACAACATCATCCACAAGTTATGTCAGACCAAGAAACAAATAACACTAAGTCAATACTACCATCATAATATCCAAATCACATGAACAATACACACAAATAGGCTGAATCCAATTATCCACTCAGCTTTTAGTTTACTCCTTAAATCAAGACACTACCAAACTTGAGTTCTTTCAGAGCTCCCATTCTTTATGTAAGGTCATAACCAGTAGATTCACTTGTAAGACCCGTGTCCTAGAGGGAACGGTGAACGATCCCACATTCCTACGAGGGGAATCGTCTGGGAGGGGAATGGTGGTGTGCCTTAAATGTGTCGGCAATCACCTATCTAGCGCTAGGCCTTCTGGGAACTTACTCGCTTTGGATTCCTTGGGAACTCCAAAGTTAAACAAGTGGAGGCTGGTGTAATCCCAGGATGAGTGACCCACTGGGAAGTTGCACAGTGAGCTCCCAGGAACAAAACCCTTCGGGCTGGGCTGGTTTGGGCTGGACTGGTTCGGGCTGGGCTGGTTCGGCCAGTGAGTCTAGAGAGGACAATATCATGTTAGGTAGAGTGGTTCGCTATGCAACTTTGATCTAAACAAGGCCTTTTGGGAGCTCACTAACTTTGAGTTTGATTGGAACTCCAAAGTTAAGCGAGTTGAGGCTGGTGCAATCCCATGATGGGTGACCTCCTAGGAAGTTGCTCCATGAGGTCCCGAAAACAAAACCGTAAGGGCGAGGAGGCCCAAAGTGGAAAATATCGTGCTAGATTCAGGTCCTAACCGAGGAGGGTCGGGTCCTGACATCACTTCCCAATTTCCAGTCAAGTTATTCCTTTGCGAGGTCTCGTCTCTCAGTTCTTAAATCGATATCCAAACTACGATATCATTGTGTTTTTTTCAAGCATAAGGTGATGTCGCCAATTATTCGTTTCTGAATTAAACACAAGGGTCCTATATGGTAATAGAATGCTTATCCCCATAACTTCAAGTTTATAATTGACACTCCGAGTAAAAGCATATAGATTCCTCAATTCCTTTTCGTTGTTTAACCTTCCCTTTTATATGTGGTTAGCCACATAACACTTTCCTTTTCTTCTATATTTTCACAGATCTTCTTCTTAATTTTTTACTCCATTATCTTATCTATCTCAAACCTATATGAGTAGTTCCTCAAATCTCGAGTTCTTCTAACAACCACCAAACAACTATTTCAACACATGTCGTTGTTGCATCCGAGATTTCTACATCACTGTACCTCTCCAGGGGACTCTAAGGGTAAGATAAACTGTATCCATACCTTATCCTTCCAACAACTCTATAAGGTTCTATACTAATAGAGACTATGTGCAACAGCCTCCTAACACTTTCCCAAGAACTGTGATCATACACTTTGTAACGACCCGTCCCAAATTCCTAGATTAGATTAGTGACTAATCGTGATTAGTGAGGCTAATCCGTGATTAGTAGAGCGAAATCGGACGAACGATGCAAAATGACCGTTTTGCCCCTGATGGTGGCAAAACGTTGACTTTTCGATCGGGTAGTCAAATGGACTTTGACCGATGACCGTGACGTAGTTCGTGACGTCACGAGTTTATAGACAGGTGGCACGTTCAATTCCGACGTTCGAGGAGGAAGTTATGACGTTCGGAAGTTTAGGGGCATTTTGATAATTTTGGATAAAAGGGGTCAAATGTTGACTTTTCGACCGGGAGGTCCGATGGCCGAGGGCCAAAGACCGTTACGTAGATAAGGACGATACGAATTCGTAGACAGGCGGCACGTCGAATTCGGACGTTCAGCGGCAAAGTTACGGTTCACGGAAGTTCTAAGTTACTATTCACGACGACACGTTTTACGAGACAAAAAGTGCAGTTTGTCTCTAGTGGGCCCAGATATTTAATGGAGGCCCAATGGATGAGTGACAAGTGTCACCCATCCACTGGTTACCATCCCACATTCATGCATCCAACCTTCCGGTGCATTTTCATTTTCCTTATTCCCAAACAAACCGATCCATCCATTCTCCCCAAATCCAACCCTCCAACCCTGTTTGATCATGGACCGAGAAGCCCAGAGGTAGAGAGGATGAAGGCTGGACGATGGTGGCCAGCTGGAAGCCACGCCGCCGTGGGCGGCGGCCATGAAACCCGAGAGGTACTCGGTTTGCCCAAATTCCATTTTTAATTTGTGTTTTCCATTATGGTTGCTTGTGGGTGATTAGGGAATGATTATTAGGATGCTAGGAACGTTTTAAGAGGATTTTGGGTGGCGGTTTGGGCTGAGCAGCCGTGTAGGCTGATCGGGAAAAATCGAACCGTGAGGTTCAAATTGGACCGGTCGGATTTCGTAGGTTTTAGGTAGTTTTGTTAATTGGGTTAGATAGTAAATGAAGAAATAGGAATTTAGGAATTGGAATGGAAGCAAACGGACCGAAAATGAGGGAGAAGGAGACCTGGACCGGTTACGCCAGTCCAAGTTGCAGGAAAAACTGGACCGGACCGGTTCGGACCGGTCTGACCGATGTAGGGGATGACAGGTGACGTCATCCTGATGACATGTTAGAAAATGGGCCAATAGGAGTGCGACACGTGTCACATGTCAGCGCACAGTCAGTACTGACATGTCAGTGACGTGGCCCAATCAGGGGCAGATACGTGTCACTGACGTGGACTAGTGCCGTGATGACACGTGGCACATGTCAGACTGCCACGTGGTACTGACAACACAGTGACGTGGACCAATGGGAGCATGACACTTCGCACCTGTCAGAGTCTGACATGTCAGACCTGACAGCTGTCAAATGACGTCAGCATGACATCATGCTGACGTCAGCAGGTACTATAGCTGGCGCGTGAAGCCCACTAGCAGCCACTTCAGGCGGCGCGTGAGGGCGCGTGGCAGGGAATCTGGGGAAGGTCCCAACATACGAAATCTTCTATTCGATGTAACGAACATTTTGGGACTGGTTTCGTGTCGATCGGACACCGTCTCGATATGTTTCGGGGCATCGGAAGTTTTAGGTTCGGGACTAAAAATAGTTAGAAAATCGGGAAAATTACTGGGCTTTGGTAGGAGGTTAATTAAGTAGTTAGTAACCTTTTATTACGATTTGGACAGGTTTCGGAGTCCCGGTGATGGTGATCGGATCGGGGAGCCGAATGGCACCCAAATCGAGGCGGCAACTCGGACGGTCTGTGAGTGGACCTTGTTTTCTAAATTGGTGCATGCATAATGTTTATTATATGTTTTATTACTTGTTTGATGATGCCATGGGTGCATTTTTATGTGGTTACGTATAAGCACGTATTTCGAGGTTTCAGCCTTATACGGTGCTTATACGGGTCTGTATTTTTTTATTGGTTTTAATGAAATGGTTCTGGATTTCTAAAAGGATAAACTCGGGTATGAGACCCATTTAGTTTTGTCTCGAGCATATGACGCTATTTACGACCTTCGGGTCTAAATCGTGGTCGCGACGGGTGCTATGTGCACGGCGATCGACGATACGACGCTCGCCTCCGGATTGGGATGTGTTCCTTCCGGAGAGGTCACGATGCACGATTCGTGGTCGGACAATCTGGGGAGGCTCGACTTCGGATTACTGACGGTTCAGGATATCGATGGTGTGATCGTGGAATCCCAAGGTGGGATGTGTATGGTTCGGAAAGGTTAGTTGGCGAGTGGTGTGACTTGGACGACTATTCGGATTTGGATTCGTTAGTCGGTCTAGTCATGTCAGCTTATGATGGGACTGCACTTTGCATTCGAGGTTGTATTTATCGATTAGACATAGTTGGTTGTCATGCTACTTTAGTTGTGGTTTGGTGCAACTAAGGTCATGGGCGACCTGGTAGACGACATTGGTTGAGTCGAGTTACGACTAGTTAGAGTTTGATTGGACAAGTTACCAGGGTTGGTACTTGTCGATGGAATCCCGAAGTGGGGATACAGAGTAGTTGGTATGAGCGGTTGATTCCGTTGGATGCGGAGCCTGAATATCGAGATGTCTGGTAGTTAGGTCTGCACGAGTCTGTGGCAGGTGCTACTACCGAGAGTGGTTGTAGTTATGATTGTTGGGAATCGGGGACGTTCAGGGGACTTCTCAGATTCTGCTAAGGCAGATGATGGTCGTATCACTAGTACACTGATCGTGTATTAGGTGACTCAGATTTCTCATTTTCTGCTTGGTGGCAGACGAGGTTGGATTACGTGGCGTGGTGAGTGCAACGGGGTTTTGGTTGCATTCACGTAGGATGAATTTTGATGTCATAGTCTTGTATCATCCTTGATTTTCCACGGTGGAATGCCAAGGATCGATACGAGGTGATTGGGGAGGACCCACAGTCTCGACGTGTATCGTCGTTGACAAATCTGTTTGGATGTGGGAATTGGTTTAGGACTTTGGGTATAGTTATGGATCTGGATCGTGATCTTGATGATCCAGATTGGTGGAGAGTTTATCGCTCATACTTGGATGTTTGAGTGGGGCATGTTGGGACTGAACTTCTTTTCGAGGTAAATCCCATATGGCTTATTACTCGCCTGAGTAGTTGTCCGATGAGTAGGTGTCCGATGAGGTCGGATTTGGTCGGCCTTGGATGTGTGAGTATCGTGATTGGTTTTCCTATGAAGTCAATCGATTGTATTGTGGTAATCGGTTGAGCAGGTATCCGATAGGTTCGAATATAGTGCGCCTCGATAGACGTGAATGAGATTTCAGGTTTTGGAATCAGATTTCTAGATGAAGATTTTGGATTTGATTTTGGAACTTGAAAGAGGATTTCTGGATTTGGGTTTTGGAATCGGATTCTGGGTGACGATACAGGATTTGATTCTAGAGCTTGACTGTGGATTTCTTTTATGGATTTGGATTCGGAATGGTCATTCCTAATACTAGTTTACGGAATGATGATTTTGGATTCGAATTTGGTAAATGGTTAGGGATATGATTTCTGGGTTTGGATTCGGGATTTCTTATGAAATTGCGGATTCGAATTCGGATTTGGAAATAGATGATGGGTTGGAGTCTCGATTTGTCTAATACTGGATTGGACAGATGGACTCCATTATTGAAACGTGATTGGCTACAACCTAGGTGATTGTAGACTGATTGATGGGTAGGTGTATGTACCTTGTACGTTGTTCGAGGTACGATACTGGATAGACTTGTGGTGTCTGGCAGCGGTATTCTGGGTATACCAGTGATACGTTGGAGAACGTGTTGGTAGTCTGATTGGTTCCGATACCATCGGATTAGTTGAGGTCGTGGACTGGACATTGGATACTGTGCGTGGGGTCATAGTATTTCTGATGGGTCCAGTTACACGCAGGTCGAGTTAGATGTTGGTATACTTATACTCAGGATGAGTATGTTGGTGGTTAGTGTAACCACAAGTGGGTATAGTGTTAGTTTTTGACTGACGACTGTCAAGTGGTGACAGTTTGTCGGAGGTGTCAACGTAGATCGTTGAGTGCGGGTTGGTGACTCCCAGTGGGAGCAGACGTCATGATAGGTTGGAGATTGAGGAAGGAACCATAGAGTTGTTGTGTCAACGAAATGGTAGTTCTGAAAAGTGGTGTCAGTTCGGAGCGTATGATTACTGTTCTTCGACGTGGTCGAATGTAGTCGATACGACGTGAATGTTAGTGGTACGTCTGGCGGCAGACGAGTAAGTATTATTCTGGTTAGTTGGTGTACGAGTGTACGCGTGTTGCGAGGTAGATCAAATTATTTCCACAAGGTGGAGGTGGAATCAGGATTGTTGGAGTTTCGAGAACGAAACTAATTAAGGAGGGAAGAACGGTTGGATTAGAGTCGGTTGGAATTTCGAGGACGAAATTGATTAAGGAGGGAAGGTTGTAACGACCCGCCCCAAATTCCTAGATTAGATTATTGACTAATCACGATTAGTGAGGCTAATCCGTTATTAGTAGAGCGAAATCGGACGAACGATGCAAAATGACCGTTTTACCCCTGATGGTGGCAAAACGTTGACTTTTCGATCGGGCGGTCAGATGGACTTTGACCGATGACCGTGACGTAGTTCGTGACATCACGAGTTCATAGACAGGTGGTACGTTCAATTCCGACGTTCGAGGAGGAAGTTATGACGTTCGAAAGTTTAGGGGCATTTTGGTAATTTTGGATAAAAGGGGTCAAATGTTGACTTTTTGACCGGGAGGTCCGATGGCCGAGGGCCAAAGACCTTTACGTAGATAAGGACGATACAAATTCGTAGACAAGCGTCACGTCGAATTCGGACGTTCGACGGCGAAGCTACGGTTCACGGAAGTTCTAAGTTACTATTCATGACGACACGTTTTACGAGACAAAAAGTGCAGTTTGTCTCTAGTGGGCCCAGATATTTAATGGAGGCCCAATGGATGAGTGACAAGTGTCACCCATCCACTGGTTACCATCCCACATTCATGCATCCAACCTTCCCGTGCATTTTCATTTTCCTTATTCCCAAAAAAGCCGATCCATCCATTCTCCCCAAAATCCAACCCTCCAACCCTATTTGATCATGAACCGAGAAGCCCAAAGGTAGACAGGATGAAGGCTGGACGATGGTGGCCAGCTGGAAGCCACGCCGCCATGGGCGGCAGCCATGAAACCCGAGAGGTTCTCGGTTTGCCCAAATTCCATTTTAATTTGTGTTTTCCATTATGGTTGCTTGTGGTTGATTAGGGAATGATTATTAGGATGCTAGGAAGGTTTTAAGAGGGTTTTGGGTGGCAGTTTGGGCTGAGCAGCCGTGTAGGCTGATCGGCAAAAATCGAACCGTGAGGTTCAAATTGGACCGGTCGGATTTCGTAGGTTTTAGGTAATTTTGTTAATTGGGTTAGATAGGAAATGAAGAAATAGGAATTTAGGAATTGGAATGGAAGCAAACGGACCGAAAATGAGGGAGAAGGAGACCTGGACCGGTTACGCTGGTCCAAGTTGTAGGAAAAACCGGACCGGACCGGTTCGGACCGGTCTGACTGATGTAGGGGATGACAGGTGACAATGTCAGCTGACATGTCAGAAAATGGGCCAATAGGAGTGCACAGTCAGCACTGACATGTCAGTGACGTGGCCCAATCAAGGGCTGACTTGTGTCACTAACGTGGACCAGTGTCGTGATGACACGTGGCACATGTTAGACTGCCATGTGGTACTGACATCACAGTGATGTGGACCAATGGGAGCATGACACGTGGCACCTGTCAGAATCTGACATGTCAGACCTGACAGCTGTCAGATGACGTCATGCTGACGTTAGCAGGTACTGTAGCTGGCGCCTGAAGCCCACGCGCAGCCACTTCAGGCGGCGCATGAGGGCGCGTACCAGGGAATCTGGGGAAGGTTCCAACATACGAAATCTTCTATTCGATGTAACGAACATTTTGGGACTTGTTTCGTGTCGATCGGACACCGTCTCGATATGTTTCGGGGCATCGGAAGTTTTAGGTTCGGGATTAAAATCAGTTAGAAAATCGAGAAAATTACTGGGCTTTGGTAGGAGGTTAATTAATTAGTTAGTAACCTTCTATTACGATTTGGACAGGTTTCGGAGTCCCGGTGATGGTGATCAGCTCGGGGAGCCGAATGGCACGCAAATTGAGGCGGCAGCTCGGACGGTCTGTGAGTGGACCGTGTTTTCTAAATTGGTGCATGCATAAATGTTTATTATATTTTTTATTACTTGTTTGATGATGCCATGGGTGCATTTTTATGTGGTTACGTATAAGCACGTATTTCGAGGTTTCAGCCTTATACGGTGCTTATACGGGTCTGTATTTTTTTATTGGTTTTAATGAAATGGTTCTGGATTTCTAAAAGGATAAACTCGGGTATGAGACCCATTTAGTTTTGTCTCGAGCATATGACGCTATTTACAACCTTCGGGTCTAAATCGTGGTCGCGACGGGTGCTATGTGCACGGCGATCGACGATACGACGCTCGCCTCCGGATTGGGATGTGTTCCTTCCGGAGAGGTCACGATGCACGATTCGTGGTCTGGCAACCTGGGGAGGCTCGATTTCGGAGTGCTGACGGTTCAGGATATCGATCGGTGATGAGTGCACCATGATCTTGGGGTGGTCGCGTCGGTTGATTTGTTCACGGCGACATACCAGGATTGAGAGCGGTCCTGGATGGATGGTTGCACGCATCACTATGATCGGAGTCGTGACTGACCCTTAGATATCGGGCAGGATTCCCAGTTGAGTCATATGTTCGGGCACGAGACCCAGTTGTTTTACACTGATGATTTCGGGTCAGGGACCCTAGATGGATTTCCAAGTTCATGACGGTTTATGGGAACCGGCATGAACTCTGGAAAGGTCATTGTGGTTCATGACGGTTTATGGGAACCTGCATGAACCTTTGTCAGGTCATTCTGGTTCTTAACGGTTTATGGTGACCGGCATAAACCCTGGTTATGTTATTACGGTACATGACAGTTTATGGGAACCGACATGTTACCTTGGTTAGAGATATTATGGATCATGACGGTTCAGGGGAACCGGGTATGGATATTATGTTATGTATATATATGTTCATCTACCTTCCTTTACTTCTATTATCTCCTCCGGGGAGGGTCGTTGGCCTGGGTGGACCCCGGAGTAGTCACGGAGCACCGACTGAGTGGAGTCACCCCCAGTTGGGTTCCTTACTCTTAGGAAGGCTATGGTTACTATTACCTCGAGTAGGATAAGTGGTCAGCGGAAATTGACCTTGACTTTGAGAAGACTCGGATTGAGACCCGGGTAGCACGCGCGTAGCTTTGGAAACCGTGACAGGATTGGTTGTGTGAATTATATGTATATATGATGTATGCTTTATGAGATATACGATATGATATATGATGTGTGTTTACACAGGTTTTGGGCAGTGGCCCGTATGGTCATTTTCATTATGGTTTTTCTGGATAAATAGTTTTCGAATGCATGCATGCTTTTTAGTGAAGGGTACAAATGTCTTCTCTTATCAACTGTTTTATAAACTCTTGTTTTGACCACTCACAGTTTTTAATGTTTTGACTGCCCTTCAGGTTGACATCGGATGTGGACTGTAGCAGAGACCGAGATATCACATACCTCCTCCGGATCCTGGCGTACTCTGATAGCCCGGGAGGGCAAAGGTCGGAAATATCCCTTATCTGACACTTCGTGTCAGACGGGAGCACGGTCATCCCGCACTAATCCCGGGGGGATTGGGATGGGTCCTGTCACACTTTTTTTAGATCCCAACTCTATGTAGTTAACTTATCAATCAACCAACATTCCTTAGACCTACCACAATTTCTTTGGGTGTTTAGAAACTGAGACGCCAATTTCACCATTCAGGGAATCCCGCATCTTCGAAGGCAACTACCACATTTGTATGGCTTCTACTACAACACACCTTCCTAATAGGTGTAACACGATGTTTAACCCAACTCCATCACCCAATGCCTCAGGACACCCTTTCAACAACATTCATCATGAAGGATGGAATTCCTTGATACCATAAACCAGCAATGTGAAGCTACAACATAAAAATTCACAAGTTTTCATACTAAAGGTATTATCTACTCCCCACTCCTTCTTTAGACAACAACAAATAGTATATTCACAAATTCAAACTAGTTCCACTAAAATTTTGGTATCTTAACTTAAATTTCTTAACTCTTTGGGTGACAATGTACTTTACCCTCTTATGATTATCTTATATCTTCATCTAAAGGGTCATACTTTGTACCTTTACTCATTATTAATGGTTCCAAATTACAGTTGGGAACGTCTATTTCACAAGGCACAAACATAACCATATAGCGAAACGACAACCATAGATTTCCATGCTACACCAATCATGGATCATATGACCATAGCAACCATCACATAACTTATATTCTCAATGGCCCCTAGTATCAAGAAATTTGAGCATCTACTTAATGGGAACCTTCTGTAACAATTATACCTTTTTTCGAATCATGTACCAACACACACACCTCTACAAATGTGAGCCTAATAGCATGAAGCAATCCTTCTTATGGCCCACTTTCCTACTTATGAACATGTTAATTTATGGATTCCGAATCCTTCAACGTTCTCTATATCTTGAACTTTTTCTTCCTCCTTATTTTTAATCTCCCCTCCTAGCAGACCAGACGTTATAATGATATAACCTTTCTATATTTACTACCAATCCCAAGGAATTACATTACCAATTTAAAGGAATACGAATTAGATATACATACCACATATCCCTTCTTTGGGAAATTATCCTTATTAATTCCCTAAACATTATAGGGGCATGAGTTAGTCCAAACAACATCCTTAACAACATATTACGACCCTATTCATGTGAAAAATTATTTGGAGAATTTTACTCTTCCTTATCCAACTTACGAATCACAAATCAATCGTAAAAAATTGTTTAATCTACTTAAACAGGAAGGCATATCACTTATTCAAGGAAGGGGGTGTTTCTTTGGTACTACCATTTTTTAAACAATGCAAAGTCATTACACATGATGCACTCAATTACAATACGTCTGCCTTCCTACTCTTCCCCATTCGTATTTTGGCAATGCAATTCAAACCACAACCGGATATCCAACAAAGGCCTATCATGTAACGACCTGTCCCGGAAACCGGAATTAGATTAGTGATTAATGACGGATTAGTGAAGATAATCAATGATTAGTTGGATAATTTCCGACGGACAGTGCGAAATGACGGTTTTGCCCCTAGAATGGGCAAAATGTTGACTTTTCGATCGATGACTGTGACGTAGTTCGGGACGTCACGAGTTCATAGACAGGTGGCACGTCTGATTCCGACATTCGAGGAAAAGTTATGATGATCGGATGTTTGAGGGTATTTTGGTAATTTGGGCGAAAATGGGCAAACTGTTGACTTTTCTTACGGCATGGAATTGTCACGCATTTCGAGGACCGTGAGGTGGGTCTCGATGCCCTGAGTACAACGATAGGCGGCACGCTGTTATCAGAGTTTGGATGGTTCGATTTTTGATCAAAACGTGTTAGGGGCAAAAGGGTAATTTGTGAAGGTAGGGGCAATTAGGTCATTTGTTGCCTCAACATTTGTGCCCAGTAGGATGTGGACACTTGGCTGCCATGGAATGGGTCTCCAGTGGATGTGGGACACTTGTCCCATCTCTAGAGGATTTTGGAACAATCCTCAGCCGTCTCAAAGTCTGTTAAACGGGTATGTGTTTGTGCAAGGTTTTGGATAGAAAAGAGAAACAGAGGAATTGTTAGTGTGTGTGACTGAACCCAGTTCCCTCAACCCAACCTTCAACCCGTGAAGAGTAACTAAGAAAAGAGAGGTTGAATATGATGGAAGGATGACGGTGTACTCGTGATGGCCGCCATAGACGGTGGCCGGGAACCTGGGAAACTGGGATATCAAGAGGAACAAGGGAGATTGTGAGGCTGTGGAACTCGACTAACCTAAGGGCCTCATCCTTTGCCCATGGGCTGAGAAAAGAAGATGGAGAGGAGGTTGAGTGAGTGTTGGGGGAAATCACGGCAGAGGACGACGGCAAGGTAGGGTCATCAACCGCGACATCCTGTTTTTAATTTAAATTTGATAAATCGTGTTTTGGTGTTTGACGATCGAAATGAATGTTTGATTGAGGTTTCTAGATGTTCTAGGAAGAGCTTGAGCTTGAAACCACAGCTATGGATGACCAGAGTCATGAAAACACGACGAAGGACCATCGACCCGTGTTGCAGCAATCATGGAGGTAGGAACTTCGGCCTGTTTTCATGTTTTTACAGTGAATAAACAATAGGACCGTGAGGTGGGTCTCGATGCCCTGAGTACAACGACAGGCGGCACGCTGTTATCAGAGTTTGGTTGGTTCGATTTTTTATCAAAACGTGTTAGGGGAAAAAGGGTAATTTGTGAAGGTAGGGGCAATTAGGTCATTTGTTGCCCCAACATTTGTACCCAGTAGGATGTGGACACTTGGCTGCCATGGAATGGGTGTCCAGTGGATATGGGACACTTGTCCCATCTCTAGAGGATTTTGGAACAATCCTCAGCCGTCTCAAAGTCTGTTAAACGGGTATGTGTTTGTGCAAGGTTTTGGACAGAACAGAGAAACAGAGGAATTGTTAGTGTGTGTGACTGAACCCAGTTCCCTCAACCCAACCTTCAACCCGTGAAGAGTAACTAAGAAAAGAGAGGTTGAATACGATGGAAGGATTGCGGTGTACTCGTGATGGCCGCCATAGACGGTGGCCGGGAACCTGGGAAACTGGGATATCAAGAGGAACAAGGGAGATTGTGAGGCTGTGGAACTCGACTAACCTAAGGGCCTCATCCTTTGCCCACGGGCTGAGAAGAGAAGATGGAGAGGAGGTTGAGTGAGTGTTGGGGGAAATCACGGCAGAGGACGACGGCAAGGTAGGGTCATCAACCGCGACATCCTGTTTTTAATTTAAATTTGATAAATCGTGTTTTGGTGTTTGATGATCGAAATGAATGTTTGATTGAGGTTTCTAGATGTTCTAGGAAGAGCTTGAGCTTGAAACCACAGCTATGGATGACCAGAGTCATGAAAACACGACGAAGGACCATCGACCCGTGTTGCAGCAATCATGGAGGTAGGAACTTCGGCCTGTTTTCATGTTTTTACAGTGAATAAACAATAGGACCGTGAGGTGGGTCTCGATGCCCTGATTACAACGACAGGCGGCACGCTGTTATTAGAGTTTGGATGGTTCGATTTTTTATCAAAACGTGTTAGGGGCAAAAGGGTAATTTGTGAAGGTAGGGGCAATTAGGTCATTTATTGCCTCAACATTTGTGCCCAGTAGGATGTGGACACTTGGCTGCCATGGAATGGGTGTCCAGTGGATGTGGGACACTTGTCCCATCTCTAGAGGATTTTGGAACAATCCTCAGCCGTCTCAAAGTCTGTTAAACGGGTATGTGTTTGTGCAAGGTTTTGGACAGAACAGAGAAACAGAGGAATTGTTAGTGTGTGTGACTGAACCCAGTTCCCTCAACCCAACCTTCAACCCGTTAAGAGTAACTAAGAAAAGAGAGGTTGAATACGATGGAAGGATGGCGGTGTACTCGTGATGGCCGCCATAGACGGTGGCCGGGAACCTGGGAAACTGGGATATCAAGAGGAACAAGGGAGATTGTGAGGCTGTGGAACTCGACTAACCTAAGGGCCTCATCCTTTGCCCACGGGCTGAGAAGAGAAGATGGAGAGGAGGTTGAGTGAGTGTTGGGGGAAATCACGGCAGAGGACGACGGCAAGGTAGGGTCATCAACCGCGACATCCTGTTTTTAATTTAAATTTGATAAATCGTGTTTTGGTGTTTGACGAACGAAATGAATGTTTGATTGAGGTTTCTAGATGTTCTAGGAAGAGCTTGAGCTTGAAACCACAGCTATGGATGACCAGAGTCATGAAAACACGACGAAGGACCGTCGACCCGTGTTGCAGCAATCATGGAGGTAGGAACTTAGGCCTGTTTTCATGTTTTTACAGTGAATAAACAATAGGAAACACCTAGACTAAACTATAGGGGTTCAAATGGTTGAAAACAGAACAAAATCACGCAACGAAGGCTATTGGACTGTCCACTCCGGTTCAGCTCGACCGGACCGGTTTGAACAGGTTTAGATCGGACGAACAGTGCTTGAAGATAGTGAATAGTAACTACGCGTGGGCCTCACGTGCAGCCCCTTTGGGAGCCGCATGAGGGCGCATGGCACTGTTCATGGGGAAGTTGTCAACATTACTTTTTATCGTATCGATGTAACGAACATTTTGGCAATGATTTCGAGTCGATCAGACATCGTTTATATAGGTTTCGGGATGTCCGAAGGGTTAAAAGCTCGTTTAAAAATAGTTAAAAATTAGGGAAAATTATGGGGACTTAGTAGAAGCTTAATGAAGTAGTTAGTAACCTTCTTATGGGATTTGGACAGGCTCGGAAAAGATGGTGATAGTGGATTAGCCGGGAAAGAGTAATTACGAACGTATTGAGGTGGCGACACTAATGGTCTGTGAGTGGACTTTGCTTTCAAACTTATGATGCATGCATATATGTTTTTATATGTTTACTATACGTGATTCTATGGTTATCACTATGATCATGATGATTTACGGTTTTACACGTATTTTGAGATTATTACGTGTCTTCACGTTTTTACGAGTTTCTGATTTATATTGTGATTTGATCATGGTTTTGATGATTTGATTTTGGGATTTGAAATGTGATTTGATTTCAATGATTTACGATGGAATTCGGAAAAGTATTCTGGCTTGAAGCCCTGTTCATGTGATTCCGACAAACGAGACTTCGGTTTTGGAATCGAATTTTGAAAAGATGATTCTTGATTCGGTTTTGAAACTTGAAAGAGAAGTTTTGGATTTGGGTTCGGGGTGATGGTTTCGGATGCCGGCTTATGGAATCATTATTGCGAATTCAGATATGAATTTTCTATGATGGTTCACTTGGTTTTGGGTTTAAAGACCCATTGAAAAATGGTTTTGGGTTTAAAGACCTGGAAAGAGAAAATGGCTGGATCTGGTTTTGAGTTTAAAGACTCGGTTGATTGACGGGGAAGAGTCCTGGATTGATATGTTTTGAGTTTAAGGACTCGGTTATTGTGATATCCTTCGAGGCCTGTTGATTGTGTTTTGTGTTTAAAAACTCGTTGTTATCCCGGGAAGGCCTGATTATGCTCATGTGTTTTGCGTTTAAAGACTCGGGCGAACTTGAGATCCAGCAACTTGATTGATTGATGTTTTTCACTGGTTTTCAGATGTTTTGGGCAATGGCTCGGATGATTTGGATTTGATAACTTTTGGGCAGAGTTCCCGTACTTGATGAGGATTTATGATTTTGGGCTGAGACCCTGGATTTGAATTGCGGATTTGATCAAAAGAAACGATTCTGGTTTTCATTGATGGATTTTGGATATGAAATGGTTTTGAGAATTGGTTTCAAAAGCATGCATTGGTTTTTGCGTGGAGGGTGTAAATGTACTTTTCTATTGTAATGACCCGTCCCGAATTCCAGGATTAGATTAGTGACTAATCATGATTAGTGAGGTTAATCGGTCATTAGTTGACCGAAATTGGACGAACGATGCAAAATGACCGTTTTATCCTTAGGCGTGGGTAAAACGTTGACTTTTCATTTAGGCGGTCAAATGGACTTTGACCGATGACCGTGACGTATTTCATGACGTCATAAGTTAATAGACAGGTGGCACGTTCAATTCCGATATTCGAGGAAAAAGTTATGGCGTTCGGAAGTTCAAGGGCATTTTGATAATTTTGATTAAACGTGGTAAATTGTTGACTTTTGGATCGGGAGGTTCGATGGCCGAGGGCCGAGGACCGTTACGTAGATCGGGACGATACGAAAGTTTAAGGGAACTATTGCACGTTTTATGAGACATATGTCATTTGGCAGTTAGTGGGCCCAGCTATTTATCCCAATGACCAATGGATGAGTGACAAGTGTCCCCATCCAATGGACACCAATTTCCCTTCATGCATATCATCTTCATCGATCATGTTCTTTGTTTCCCCAAATAACCCGATCTCACTTCCACCCACATCCAAACCCTTGACCCAAAGGATCATGCCTGGAAGACCAGAGAGTGATGAGAGGACTGAGGAAGGTGGTGACCAGCGAAGGGCACACCGCCGTGGACGGTGGAGCCATGAAACCCGAGAGGTAATCTGTTTAACCATTTTCGATCCATTTTCCATTTTTGATGTTATGAGCATGTTTGGACGTTCGGTGTGAATTAAATAGGTTGCTAGGGAGTTATTAAAGAGGTTTTGAGGGTGGTTAGACGTCGAGGAAGCCGTGGGTGAGTTTTGGAAAACATGGACCGTGAGGTTCAAGTTGAACCGTGGGATTTTATGAGGTTATAGTTAGTTTTGATGATTGGGATGGATAGGAAATGAGGAAAAAAGAATTATAGGATTGATTAGGGACAAAACGGACGAAAAACAAGGATTGTAGGGGTCTGGACCGGTCACTCGGGTCGAGTTGCAGAAAATGGGCCGAACCGTCCAGTCTAAACCGGCAGGAGGTTGAGGACAAGGCTACATGTAACGACCCGAACTTTCGTAATTCTTATTTTATTGTAAAATGACCGTTTTGCCCATGAGGGGGGGGGGGGAAGTTGACTTTTACCTCGGGAAGTATTTAAGACTTTGACATGTGACCGTGACGTAGTTTAGGAC
Organism: Prinsepia uniflora; assembly: GCA_032719365.1. NCBI lineage: Eukaryota > Viridiplantae > Streptophyta > Magnoliopsida > Rosales > Rosaceae > Prinsepia > Prinsepia uniflora. The sequence goes on along the minus strand of CM064865.1, from coordinate 40,243,365 downwards.
GTCACGAGTTCATAGGCAGGTGGCACGTTCGATTCCGACGTTCGAGGAAGAAGTTGTGACGTTCGGAAGTCGAGGGGCATTTTGGTAATTTGGCCATTTGGGGGCCAAATGTTGACTTTTGACCCGGGAATTCCAACGAACGAGGGCCAACGACCGTTACGTAGGTCTCGTCGATACGAATCCGTAGACAGGCGGCACGCCGAAATCGGACTTACGACGAAAAAGTTATGGTCAAGAACGTAACCGAACTAACGGAGACTTAGAATTAAAATAATATTAAAATAATGAAATCTGGTTACTTTATTCAAAATCAATCTGGACCCTTGATGAGGGACACATGTCACTCATCTACCTCATCCACATCATCCCCTAAAACCAGGATCTGTGTTTGCCATTTCTTTAATTAATTAATTAAACTCCCTTAAATCCTCACCCTTCATCCTTAAGTCAGACTCAATCCTAGCCGTTGGTTTCTAATGCCTATGCTATTTTTAAACTCATCAGACTCACACTCTCACATTTTCATTTCTCTCTAACCCGTGCACCCTCTCACCCTTCGAACCAAACACTCCAACAGCTCACCACCCAACCTCCCTCACCAGGAAACCCCCAGCAACCCCCAGACGGCCATCACCACCACCACGGCCACCCTGCACGGCCGGGAAACCCACAGACCCGAGAAGGAAACCAAACCACCCGAAACTGTCCAACTAACCAAACCGTCCAAACCTTCACCCCTGCACTCGAACTAACTTAGGGATGGGTCAACTGGAACCATAGGACGACTCAGGACCGGACTGGGCAGTCCACGGCGGCGACACGGCGGCGGTAAGCCCATAAACCCGAGAGACACCGATTTCCTTCTCTATTTCGAAACGTCCGTTTTTGACGTTGGAAATGTTTGGTTGCTTTTGAGACATAACCTAGGGAACTAGACGAGCATTTTGGACCAGGGTTCGTGGCTGAAAGCTTGACGGCTCGCCGGAGAAGATGAACCAGAGCCGGCAGCCGGTTTCCCGTCGATTTTCAGGTGGTTCCTTCAACTTAAAAACCTGTTTTAATTACACAGAACCATAGAACATGATTAGACGAGTTAATAGGAACAAATCCCATCGATTTTGGTGGTCGGTTTGATTAGAACCGATCGGGTTGAACCGTGGGTCTGCGGTGACCCGGTTCTCAGACCCGGTACTGTAGCTGATGACGTCATCATGCTGACGTCAGTAGTGATGTCATGATGACGTCATCATGTCAGAAAACTATCATACCAGGGACCAATGGGCTGTTGACACGTGTCCTCTGACACTGTCAGTGATGACGTCATGCTGAGGTCAGCATCACTGTAGCACTGTTGACCAGAGGGTTGACCGGCGAGTGGGGGGCACGTGTGAACAGTATTTTGTGTGGGACCAGTGCCATTTTCAAGGTTTCGACGATCCGGATCCAATGGCGGTGGTTTCGTGTCGATCGGAGATCGTTAGGTTGGTCAAATTAGGGTTTGACGCCTTGGGAAGCATTTTCGGACGACTTTCCCGGGCCGATTTCAGTCTAGGGTTTCTTAGTTGTTTAGTAGGGACTTAAAGTGACCTTTACGTATACTTTGGACATGACAGGAATTGTACTTTAACCCTTGGACGGGGCTTTACGCTCGGGATTGTAGCAGGATTGTACTGTGAGTGGGCCTTTGATTTCACTAAACTTCGACATGCATAACTGTTTTACTTTCTATTATATCTATATGTGATTCAAGTAAAAGTATCTGCTTATCTTGAGTATGATTTATGGCACGTATTACGATGTTTGGGCATGAGACCCGTCTGGTTGTTTATGAATGGTTTTGAGTCATGTATATGTATAATGGATCTCGATATTATCTGTGGTACTGCACTGTATAGATCTACCCTAAGATTCTATCTCCTCCGGATGTAGGTACACCGGAGTGGTCACGGCGCATTGCCTGTGAGGAGTCATTCTACGGAGGGACCGGACCGTAGAGTGACTCAGGAGCAGGATTGCTACTATTGGACATCTGGGACGTCAGGCATCTAGAATGCCATGCTTGGACTGGGTTCGGGATTTGGAGTCGGGATTGAGACCCCGGGTGGAACGCGTAGCCATGGGACTGTGACCTTATTGGGAGTCTGGGACGTCAGGCATCTGGGATGTCAGGGTTGGGATGTATAGTGCAGTGACTAAGATTATATTATGTTGATATTATTCTGCTTATGATTATATGAATTTGTGGTCTATGATACTAATGCATGTCTTTTCGGAAAACGGAGGGGAAAAATCTATATGTTTTTGAAATGGTAAACTATGTGTAAACCTTGAGTTTCGGCCCACTCACCTTTGTTGTTTAACTACCCCTCCAGGTAGTGCTATTGAGGAGGAGGATCCCGAGGAGGAGGAGGAGGAGGAGGATCCCGAGGAGGAAGAGGCATAGGTTTACGTTGCGCACCTGAACCCTACTGCTGGGTAGGTTGGCACGTAGTGTGTCTAGAGTCGTGCTCAATAAACTGTATTCGGAAACTATCCCTTGTCTGACACTATTTGTATTCGAGTATTTGTGTGGCGTGCTATGTATGACTTAACTATGGATTTTCTTTATGCACTTTATTTTCAATAAGGGTATTTTTGGTATTTTAATGTCGGGTGTCAGACGGGAGCAGGGCACGTCCCGGGTGGTCCCAGGGGGATCGGGGCGGGTCCTGTCACTACAGTACCCGGCGTGTGGGCTCATGCGCAGGGGGGTTCCTAGGGCACGTGGGGGCGCGTGCGTCATCTTTTGGGAATGTGTTCAACATACAAAATCATCTATTCGATGTAATGAACATTTTGGGACTGTTTCGTGTCGATCGGACACCGTCTCGATAATGTTCGGGGCATCGGAAGGTTTAGGTTCGAGATTTAAAATAGTTAAAAATTTGAGAAAATTACGGGGCTTCAATGGGAGGTTAATTAAGTAGTTAGTAACCTTCTATTACGATTTCTAGAGGTTTGGGAGTCCTGGTGATGACAATTTTCCTGGTGATGTTTACGGCACGCAAACCGAGGCGACAACATAGGCCGGTCTGTGAGTGGACCTTGATTTCTAAACTGTGATGCATGCATAAATGTTTTATATGGATTATGAATGTGATTCTATCATGTTGAATTTTATGGTTGTGATTTATATGGTTTCATGCTCTACGAGGCGATTTACGTGCTTGCACGTAAATCGAGGTTTTCCAGTTTTGCACTCAGGTTCGAGACCACTTGTTTCAAAAACTCTCGGACTCGAAGTCCCTTTTAGTGACGTTCTCGTTCGGAGGCCCAATTGGTTCTTAAATTGATTTTAGATTTGGAAATATGGAATCGGGCATGAGGCCCATTTGATTTACGAAATCAGGCACGAGGCCCATTTGGTTTACGAAACGGGCCTGAGGTCCAGTTTGTATGTGGATTCAGGCCTAAAGTCCAATTATGTGTTACGATGGTGATTTTGGGTCAGGGACCCACAAATGGTTTTTATGGTTCATGACGGTTTATGGGAACCAGCCTGAACCCTTGAAATGGATTTATGGTTCATGACGGTTTATGGGAACTGCTTGAACCCTTGAAAGGATTTTATGGTTCAAGGCGGCTTATGAGGGCCGGGCATGAATCCTTGAAAGTTTTAAAGAATGATTTCAAAAGGTTTTTCATATGGCATCCTTTATATATGATTGTCTCCTCCGGGGAGGGTCGTTGGTCTGGGTGGACCCCGAAGTAGTCACGGAGCACTGACTGAGTAGAGTCGCCCCCCTGTTGCGTTCCTTACTCTTAGGAAGGGCATGGTTCGTAACATCCAGGGAGGGTCATTGATCTACGAACATTAACCTGGGTGGACCGTGGAGAGACTTGGGTTTGAGATCCCGATTAGCACACACGTAGCTCTAGATACCATGATAGGTTCAGTGATATGAAATATATTGGATAAACACGATTTCAATTGATTTGGAAAATTGTGGTTTATGATGATAAATGGATTTGGGCTGAGATCCCGCATATTTTTACTGTGTTATGGTTTGGACAAGAGCCCGTATGATTATGGTTGTTTAAACATATGTGATTGGATAAATGGTTTTACTATGCATGCATGCTTTTTAGTGAAGGGTATAAAGGCCTTTATAAAAGGTTTTACGAAACTTATTACTTTGTATCCACTCACAGTCTTTCTGTTTTCAATACCCTTAAGGTTGGATACGGTGCAGACTGTAGCAGAGACCTAGATATCATATACCTCCTCCGGATCCTGACGTACTCTGATGGCCCTAGAGGGCTAAGGTCGGAAATTTCCCTTGTCCGACACTCCGTGTCAGATGGGATCAGGGGCGTTCCTCGTTAATTCCAGGGGGATTTGGGACGGGTCCAGACAGGTGGTATCAGAGAAGAGGATTGCTTATCAGTGCACGGTTTGCTCTTATGGTGCGCGCAGGTCAAGGATGTGATATCTCAATGGGCTACAGTTCGTTATCAACCTAATAGTTATGATATCGGTACGATAGTTAGTAGGATTGAATCGTGGAACGTCTTGGTTCGGCACTAGATGTCGGGGTTGCCATAGTTCTATCGTGGTTGACAGTGTGGGACCCTACGGAAGGATTAACGTAATTGTACTTTGGAGTTTTGATCGTGTGACGGTTAGTTGGGGTCGTCTTTCACGATGTCGTAGGATCAATTTGACGACAGTTTGGTGTTGTGACCATTGATGGTCGGATATTGTTGAGTTAAATGGATTTACTACTCCTGGCAGTTAGCAGTTGGATTCGAGGAATCCTAGTTGGATAGACGACATGATTGGATTGACGACATTATAGGATTGACGTCTTTACAATGTCAAGACCGCGTAGGTCTGTCAGATTGTGGATTATACTGCTTTGTTTAGTTGGGTTCAGAGGAACGTTAGTTAATGATCATGGAACCATACGGGTAGGGTGTATGGTTCAGAAAGGTGAGTTGGTGATTGGTTAGACTTTGACGACTATTCAGGTTTGAGACCGACCGACGATCATGTTTGGTCATGTTCGGTCTAGTCATGACAGCTTAGTGTTGGTACTGAACTTTGCAGTCGAGGTTGTACTTATTGGTTAGACCTAGATGGTTGTCGTGCTACTTTAGTTGTGATGGATTGTTGGTGCAACTAAGGTCATGGGTGACTCGGTAGACGACATTGGTTAAGTCGAGTTACGACTGGTTAGAGTTGGTTGGACAGGTTATCAGGGTTGGTACTTGTCGATGGAATCCCAGAGTGGGGATACAGAGTAATTATTACGGGCGGTTGATTCCGTTGGGTGCGGAGTCTCGATTTTGATGTCTGGTGGTTACGTCTGCACGAGTCTGTGGCAGACACTACTGCCGAGAGTGGTTGTAGTTACGGTTGTTGGGAATTAGGGACGTTCAGGGGATGTTTCCTTTTTCTCGTATGAGATGTCAGGGTGACTGTACCCAGAGTTGTTGGGTACGACGGAGGTAGAGTTTTTCCCATTTGAACTGAGGTACGGGATCGTCGCTCGGTATGAGCGGAGATCTAGAGTTGTCTGATTCGCACACTTTGTGCTGATGCTGACAAGTGATAGTGATTGTTCGGTATGGGTCACGAGTCGGGATGTGACTCCATTGACAGTACTCGATTTGTCATGGGGGATTAGTGACCGGTTGGTCAGACTCGATCAACCGTGGGGTTTAGCGACCAGTTGGGCAGTGTTGGCCAGAGTTGGTCGGATATGGTGGTATACAGAGACTTGACTGCAGGTCACAACAGGAGTCTGTTGTGACCCTTCAGTCGAGTTGTGCATCAGATTATGATTTTGGATATACATATACGGTTGAAATCGGATAGGTGAGTTAGACTGATCTCAAACACGTGGATGGTGTCCGGATGAGCTGAGGACTTGAGAGTCCATTTCGGATTAGTTATGGTTGACTGCGGTTGACCATACCTCCTGAGCTTTGGGTAGGCTTATTTGTGGTGGAATTGGATTGTGTGAAATAGAATGGGTCATTATAGTAGTTAACGACAGTTTTCGTTTGTTGGAAAGGTCTGATAATGACTTCTAGCTCGGGAATACAAACCATTAAACGTGATTCCGACAGGGTTGGAGCTTCGGAATCGAGATAGTTTGTAATTGAGGTGACGAGAGGAATGCGGGTTTTCCGCATTGGTAATGGGTATTTCGAAGTCATTTAGGATGACTTCTCAGGTTCTGCCATGGTGGATGATGGCAGAGATGGTAGATGATAGTTGTGTCACCAGTACATTGGTCATGTATTAGTTGGTGGACCCGGGATTTATTTTGGGGCCATCCGGAGTAGATGAGTATATCGAAGGTAGGTGACTGAGGTTTCTCATTTTCTGCTTGGTGGCAGATGATGTTGGTTACATGGCGTGGTGAGTGCAGCAAGTTTGTTTGCATTCACGTAGGATGGATTTTGGTTGTCATTGTCTTGGATCATCTTTGGATTTTCCTAGGTGGAAGGACAAGGATCGATACGAGGTAATTAGTGAGAACCCACAGTCTCAGCGTGTCTCGTCGTTGACTGATCTGTTTAGATGTGGGAATTGGTTGACGAACGATGTGTCAGTATGTAGATTCGTTGAGGGTGTAAGACACTATGGTTTGGAATCTGGTAGTTAAACTGTGTGGATCCACCTAGGATTTGCATTGTGGATATAGATTGTGATGTTAAGGACTAGGATCGTGATATGGATCGAGATTTTGATGTTGTGGACTTTGGACGTCGTGACGATCGATGATCGTGACGTTCATGGTCAGGTGACATAGTGATGGATCTGGATCGTGATCTTGATGATCCAGATAGGTGGAGAGTTTATTACTCTTACTTGGATAGTTTGAGTTGAGGATGTTGGGCCTGAACTTCTTTTCGAAAAGAATCTCGTACGATATGTTACGCCCGAGTAGGTGTCCGACGAGATCGGATTTTTTCAGCTTTAGAGATGTGTGGATATTGTGATTGGCTTCCCTATGAAGTCAATCGATGGTATTGGGGTAATAGTTTGAACAGCTATTCGATAGGTTCGAATATACTGCGTCTCGATAGATGAGAACGGGATTTCGGGTTTTGGAATCGGATTTCTGGATGACGATTCAGGATTCGATTTTGGAACTTGAAATTGGATTTATGGATTTGGGTTCGGAATGGTCATTCCTAATACTAGTTTACAGAATGATGATTTTGGATTCGAATTTGGAAATGGATAATGGGTCAGATTTTTGATCTGTCTGGTACTGGATTAGACAGATGGACTCCAGAATAGAAACGTGTTTGGCTACGACCTAGGTGGTTGTAGACTGGTTGATGGGTAGATGTACGTACCTTGTACGTTGTTCGAGGTACGATACTAGGCAGGCTTGTGGTGCTTGGTGACGGTATATAGGTTATACCAGTAGTACGTTGGTGAACGTGCTGGTAGTCAGCATAGTTCCGATACCATTGGATTAGTAGAGAACGTGGACTGGACGTTGGATACTGTGCACTGGGTCATGGTATTCCTGATGGGTCTAGTTACACACAGGTCGAGTTAGATGTTGGTGATTGTATACTCAGGTTGAGTGAGTTGGTGGTTAGTGTAACCAAGAGGGAGTATAGTGTCAGTTTTCGACTGACGACTGTCAAGTGGTGACAGTTTTATCGGGTGACATCGTGGATCGATGAGTGAGTTTAGTGACTCCCAGTGGGAGTAGATATCAGGATAGATTGGTGGTTGAATAAGGAAACCTTTGAGTTTTTTGTGCTAGCGAAATGGTAGATCTGTCAAGTGGTTAACTAGTAGGATACTTAGGCTACTCTGATACTGACAAGTGATGTCAGTTCGAAACGTACAATTATTGCCATTCGACGTGGTCGAACGTAGTCAATGCGACGTGAGTGTTAGTGGTACGTCTGGTTGCAGACAAGTACTCTTCTGGTTAGTGGGTGTACTAGTGAACACGTGTTGCGCGGTCGATTGTACTTTCCCCGAGGTGGATATGGAACCAGGATAGTTGGAATTGCGAGAACGCAACTAAATTAAGGAGGGAAGTTTGTAACGACCCGACCCAAATTCCAGGATTAGATTAGTGACTAATCATGATTAGTGAGGTTAATCAGTGATTAGTTGAGCGAAATCGGACTAACGATGCAAAATGACCGTTTTGCCCCTAGGCGTGGGTAAAATGTTAACTTTTCATTCAGGCAATCAAATGGACTTTGACCGATGACCGATGACCGTGACGTAGTTCGTGACGTCACAAGTTCATAGACAGGTGGCACGTTCAATTCCGACATTCGAGGAAGAAGTTATAACGTTCGGATGTTCAAGGGCATTTTGGTAATTTCGATTAAAAGGGGCAAAATGTTGACTTTTGGACCGGGAAGTCCGATGGCCGAGGTCTGATGACCGTTACGTAGATTGGGACGATACGAATCCGTAGGCAGGCGGCACGTCGAATTCGGACGTTCGACGGCGAAGTTACGGTTCACGAAAGTTTAAGGGAACTATTGCACGTTTTACGAGACGTATGTCATTTGGAAGTTAGTGGACCCAGATATTTGTACCAAGGCCCAATGGATGAGTGACAAGTGTCACCCATCCAATGGACACCAATTTCCCTTCATGCATATCATCTTCATCGATCATTTTCTTTGTTTCCCCAAACAACCCGATCTCACTTCCACCCACACCCAAACCCTTGACCCAGAGGATCGTGCCTGAGAGACCAGAGAGTGATGAGAGGACTAAGGAAGGTGGTGGCCAGCCAAGGGCATGCCGTCGTGGACGCTGCAGCCATGAAACCCGAGAGGTAATCGGTTTAACCATTTTCGATCCATTTTCCATTTTTTATGTTATGAGCTTGTTTGGACGTTTGGTGTGAATTAAATAGGTTGCTAGGGAGTTGTTAGAGAGGTTTTGAGGGTGGTTAGACGTCGAGGAAGCCGTGGGTGAGTTTTGGAAAACTTGGACCGTGAGGTTCAAGTTGAACCGTGGGATTTTATGAGGTTTTAGTTAGTTTTGACGATTGGGATGGATAGGAAATGAGGAAAAAGGAATTATAGGATTGATTAGGGACAGAACGGATGAAAAAAAAAAAGGATTGTAGGGGCCTGGACCGGTCACGCCGGTCCAGTTGCAGAAAATGGGCCGAATTGGCCAGTCTGAACCGACTGGAGGTTGAAGACAAGGCTACAGTACTCGGCGCGTGGGCTCACGCGCAGGGGGGGTTCCTAGGGTGCGTGCTGGCGCGTACCTCATCTTTTGGAATGTGTTCAACATACAAAATCATCTATTCAATTTAACGTACATTTTGGGACTGTTTCGTGTCGATTGGACACCGTCTCGATAATGTTCGGGGCATCGGAAGGTTTAGGTTAGAGATTTAAAATAGTTAAAAATTCAAGAAAATTACGGGGCTTCAATGGGAGGTTAATTAAGTAGTTAGTAACCTTCTATTACGATTTGGACAGGTTTGGGAGTCCCAGTGACGACGATTTGCCCGGTGAGGCTTACGACACGTAAATCGAGGCGGCAACATAGGACGGTCTGTGAGTGGACCTTGCTTTCTAAACTGTGATGCATGCATAAATTCTTTATATGAATTATGAATGTAATTCTATGATGTTGAATTTTATGGTTGTGAATTATATGGTTTCATGCTTTACGAGGCGATTTACGTGCTTGCGCGTAAATCGAGGTTTTCTGGTTTTACACTGATTTTCCGTACTTATGGTTTTGGATATGATTTCATGAAATGGTTTTGGAATTGAAAAGGTAAACTCGGGTTCGAGACCCCTTTGTTTCGGAAACCCTCGGACTCGAAGTCCCTTTTAGTGACGTTTTCGGGTCGGAGGCCCAATTGGTTCTTAAATCGATTTTGGATTAGGAAATATGGAATCGGGCATGAGACCCATTTGATTTACAAAATCAGGCACGAGGCCCAGTGGGTTTACGAATCGGTACTGAGGTCCAGTTTGTATGTGGATTCGGGCCTAGGGCCCAGTTATGTGTTACGATGGTGATTTCGGGTCAGGGACCCACAAATGATTTTTATGGTTCATGACGGTTTATGGAACCAAATGGATTTATGGTTCGTGACATTTATGGGAACCGGCATGAACCCTTGAAAGGATTTTATGGTTCACAACGGCTTATGGGGGCCGGGCATGAATCCTTGAAAGGTTTAAAGAATGATTTCAAAAGGTTTTACTTATGCCATCCTTTATATATGATTATCTCCTCCGGGGAGGGTCGTTGGCCTGGGTGGACCCCGGAGTAGTCACGTAGCACTAACTGAGTGGAGTCGCCCCCCTGTTGGGTACCTTACTCTCAGGAAGGGCATGGTTCATAACCTCCAGGGAGAGTCATCGATCTACGGACATTGACCTGGCTGGACCCTGGAGAGACATGGGTTTGAGACCCTGGTTAGCACGCGCGTAGCTCTAGATACTGTGACAGGTTCGATGATATGAAATATATTGGATAAACATGATTTCAATTGATTTGGAAAATTTTGTTTTATGATGATAAATGGATTTGGGCTGAGATCCTGCATATGTTTACTGTGTTATGGTTTTCTGTAATGGTTTGTCCAGGAGCCCGTATGATTATGGTTGTTTAAACATATGTGATTGGATAAATGGTTTTACTATGCATGCATGCTTTTTAGTGAAGGGTATAAAGGTCTTTGTAAAAGGTTTTACGAAACTTATTACTTTTTGTCCACTCACAGTCTTCAAAAACATACCTTAACTTACAACTCGGAATCCCATGAGTCCTATGATCAGTTTTTTTGCTTTAAAATTACTAAAACATACCTTAACTTACAATCTGGAATCCAAGTTCCTCATCGCAGTTGACCTTCATTGTGTTTCATCCTTCGAACATGCCACTCTCAACACTTTTCATCACTTTGGACTCGTGGGAACTTACCAAGGTTGATGGAACACTCATACTCGATGTTAAACACATCAGTCCACTTTGTTGCTCTCAGTGCAACACTTGAAATTTCTCAGGCTCGTCTTGGTCATAGACCTTAGGGTGTGTTGACCTCATCCTTCCCCTTTCTGGCTTTCCTTTCCTCCTCTCTTTTTCCTCCTCATCTCCCTCTCACCCTGGTCTTCTCCCTTACTTCTCTGATTTCTCCTTTTCTGTTTTCCTTCCATGTATTCGGCCATTGTCCCCCGAATGTACAAGGACAACATATACATACCAATAAGTAAAGGTAAGTAAAGGTGGTAAGGAGGTGGGAGCAAAAATATTAGGCTCTTCTAATTGCTTGACACTTGTTAACATCCAATAGGGTCTTAGAGCGAAATGACAAATTTACCCCCAAGCTAAAATTACCAAAATTGCCTTGATTATTTTATACCCATAATCACCTCATTCGACTTCTAATTCTAGCTTGTCCCCCTAGATAGCACTCAAACAACCCTAGGATAGCCCTACTACAGCCCGTGGATAGCCCCTGAATAGCCCCTAGATGGGCTTGTGCCTAGTTTCTGGCCCTAGTCATGTCAAGGGCCATAGCATCTTGATTTTAAACTCCTAGTTCCAACTGATTAAAAAATATATTTTCCACCATTTGATGTGCATTGAAGAGAAAATTTCAGTATCCGTTCAAAATGCATCGTCAGGGCCCAATTTGGAGAAAGTTCTAAAATGACCTAAAAGAGGTCCCAATTCGGGTTTATTTGTAGGCCTAGACTTGTTTTGACGAGTTCCCAGTGTCTAGGGCACTTTCCAACTGTGTAGATGCATACCAGGTAGCCAAATCGTAGTTTAGGGAAAATCATGGTGTCCAAGATTGGCCATGAAAGGTTTATCCCTCTTCTTGGCTGAAAGGGATACCTTTTCACACTCGGAATGGGTTTGTGATCAACTGTGAGCTAAGGGCAGATGTTAAGTTTGAAATTCAAAGGATAGCAGCGCATATAATCTTCTTATTTTCACTCTGAAAATCGTTCTTGGTGCCCTAAAAAAGACCAGGAGCACTTATCAAATCATTGCCACTCAAGGAATCATATATCCCTTCCAGTTTGGGGTTGCTTAACAACTCAAAAAAGGACAGCTGTTTAATTTTGAATTCCTTAGGGATTTTCTACAAAAATATTTCCTAAGTTACTGGGGTTTAGCTCTATAAATAAGACTCCTATAGGCATAGAAAAAAGTTCCCCATTTGTCCTAATTTTTTGCTCCAACCGGAGAATTAGTTTTCTGTTTTAGGACTTTGATTTTTTAGTTTTGTTCTTAAGTTTTGAACATGGAGCTTAAGAGAAGAAGGCCATATCATGTCTCCTCCAATGCATCATAGTTCTCATGGACATGTCTTCTAAACTTATTTTTCATTACAATTCTTAATACAATTTCACATTATCATGTTTTTTTCTTTAATCATGTATGAGTTGTCTTAATTAGAATTAGGGTTGTTTGAAGCCCTTATCATGATAGTCATTTAAAGTATTTTTGTCTCTCACTTAGTAATGCTATGGATGATGAAACGAGATTGTAATTACTAATTTCATCTAGTTTATCATTTACAAGTGGTTACTTGTTTCAATAAATTATGGATGAATGATTACTTGTGTGACTGACCACCTCATTGTAACAATTAGCATCGAAGCTGGTGGCTTACATCTTACTTGTAATCTTGTTCATAACACTCTATTTTGCACATCACCTTTCTAGGGATAGTGCGATGTCATTAAATTTTTCTCGATCATCATGCATTTAATTCATGAAATTGGACACATCATGCCTAGGATATGCTAAGTAAGGAAGAATAATTTATTAGAGTTACTCAACACTAACGCCTCTACATGGGCATCGGATTCATAAGTTGCATAGTAATCTAATCTTGAAAAGCACATTGGAGACTTAAGTGGTTAGTGGTGAATAGCGCGCCTTAATTGTCCTTAGTTTCCTCAGACTCAATGTTTTACCATGTTGTGTTTTACATTCTTGAAATTTAATTATTTGTTTATGTTCCTAAGTCAAAGCATCAACACCAATCCCCTTTTCTCATGTTTACATAGTATCCTAAGTCGTCTCCTTAGTGTCTCACATATCTAAGTAGTGTTTTGAGTCATTAGTTGAGTTAGTAGTCTATTTTGAGTGGATATCTATTGAAAAACTCATTGAGGGAACGATCTTTTCCTGTTGCTATACTATTTTCTACGATGTTATGCACTTGCAAGGTTTTACTAGGTTGAATAGGTTACACTCATTTGATTGTTTAAAATCCCATCGAAAGCCCCAGGTTGAGTGACTTGTAGATGTGGAAGGGAATGATGCTAACTAAAGCTTTCATGTCAGTTAAACAACGATGCTAACTGGATGACACATGGGAGTGATGGAATACCTGGATTGTTGGCCTCGAGGGGCAACCTCAGAAGTGCAGCTAAGCATGCCTTAGGGAGATCAAAGACGGTGCCAATGTCAAATCCCACTTCCCTACTACCAAATCCTTGAGAAGTTTGACAAAAACTAGCATGTGCTTGAGAACATGCCAAACGGCAAGGTTATGTAGAGCTTTTTAGGAATCTCACATCTCTTCCCCCAAACTCCTCATTCTTCTTGTTTTGATTTTGAAACCTACGAGGAAAAGGTACAAGAATGTTAGGATCTAACTCAAATTCACACATTTAAACGTTTTAGAATTTAAAGTGCAAGATTTAGAGTTAGAAGGTCCCAGGCCCTTATTATTGAGACTTGGATGGATTGGGGCCTTCATAGTGGCGCTAGGTTTGCTTGTCGCAGTAGGAGTCTAGGATATGTTTGGTATAGTAGGGCTGGAAGCTTCGGAAGTTTTCAATGGTGTTGGTGCTTGTATTCCTACCCATGTCGCTGGCATGTCACGTGCTAGTCCTCTGCCTGTCCAAGACATGTCCAGCGGGAACATGGCTTGGTGTTGGCCTTTTGGGGTTGTAGGCTGATATACATTCTATATAGGCCTGGTAAGGTTTTGGTGGCTTGGCAGTAATGATGTGGCCTCATGTGGTGCCATAAGGGCTTGCAACAAAACCATAGGTTGGGACTCAATGTTGGATTCCTTAAAAGGGATGCCATTGATGGTAGCATGGATAGGGTCGTGGCGGTTTTTTCCACTCCTCAAAGTGATGGCATTGGCTGAAGGATGTTGTTGTCCCTTGGGTTTTACCATGGTCTGACTTGGGAGCTTGTGTTGGTCCCTGTGTTGCATTTGGGTTGCAAGCTACCCAAGTCAAGTCGCCAAGTTGGTTATGCCCTGTTAGTTTTGGACATGAAAGCTTGAGTGCTCCGGGCCAGGGTCTGAACTAGATCTTCTAAGGGTAAGGTACAACTACCTTTTTGTTGTGAGGTGCCATGGTGCACGACACTTATGGGGATGTAGTGTACGAAAATAAGGTGGTGGTATTTGTGGTGGATTTTAGATGGCTTGAAAGTTGTTCCATCAAAAGTTAAGATGGTTCATTCACCCCAAATTATATGTGTTCGAGTAAGGTCAATCTAGATTCTTTGTACAATGTTGAAACCCCCTGCAAAGTTTACATCTTCTATGGATGGACACTCTCAGAAAGTATGCCCCTAAACCAAGCATACCTCACAGATTTGCACATTATTTTCCTTTTAATTGAACACTTTCTTGACCATGGTTGTGAACTGAGCAATGTCATCCTCTTGGTCGTGTGAGTGGGCACCACTTGTAAGAACCGTGTCCTGGAGGGAACGGTGAACAATCCCACATTCCTGCGAGGGGGGAATGGTCTGGGAAGGGAATGGTGATGTGCCTTAAAGGTGTAGGCACACACCTATCTAGCATGAGGCCTTTTGGGAGCTTAGTGGCTATGGGGGGGATTGGAACCCCAAAGTTAAGTGAGTTGAGGCTGATGCAATTCCATGATGGGTGACCCCTTGGGAAGTTGCACCGTGAGCTCCCGAAAAAAAAACCTTGAGGGCGCAGGCTTGCCCTTGAGTATTGTTGTGGCCCAAAGAGGACAATATCGTGCTAGATGAGTCGGGACCTGACAGAGTAGGGTCGAGTTATGACACCACTTGTAGGCTTAGAGGCGTGACCCCTATAACTGAATTTTTTCTCATCTCAGGTGATATTCTCGAATGATGACCGCAGCAAAGCATTCCAAGGTACCTTACGATTGTGAGATGACCATCGCTCGATCACTTGTTAAACCTCTATAGAATTAAAGCATGAGGTGATGGTCATGTGTATTGTGATGTGGGCACTCCCAAAGCATCTGATAAACCTCTAAAAATACTCATAGAAAGGTTGATGTCATCCTTGTCGTCGGGCCAAGATCTTGGCTTTGAATTCATTCAACTTTGCAACGTGATAGTTTTATGTAAGAAACTTTGAATACAAGTACTGAAACGTATGAATCAAGGTATTGCCAAGGAGTACAACCATGCCTAAGCATGATCCTTAAGACTGGAGTGGAAAAGCGAAAAAAAAATTTCAACTTCAATCATGCCATGTATGCTTAGAGTGGAACATACTTGGATGAACTCCTTGATATGTAGGTGCGGGCCCTCTTCCGAAATGCCATGGAAGGTGGGCAGTAGATGGATGGTGCTTGACTTCAATTCATAGTTTGGCACCGTAGACTCAAGAAATACAATGCGGAATTGGTCTTCTAAGACATGAGGGATGGAAAACTTCTTAAGGAGCCGCGGTGTTAGTGGTGGCACTATGGCATGATCATTCCCTAGATTAGCCATCCATGGGTCAGGTAGTGGTGAGCCGTAAGCTGAAGAAACCCTTGAGAATGCAGTCAAGGCACGAGCAGATCCATGCACAAAGGAGGACATAAACTAGTACCTAAAAACAACAACACCAAAATGCTTGAGTTGAAATATCAAAATTAAACGGACAACGTTGAGGGACAAGTCCCCGACAACGGTGCTAAAAACCTGATAACAGCTTAAACATGCACACTAATATAACTTATTTGATCCTAGTAAAAAAATTTGCAAGTACATAGCATCATATAAAATACTAAGCAACACAGTAAAGGTTGATTCCTTATGAACTTGTCTGATGCATGTAACACCTAATTTAGACTCTCAACTCAATCAAAAGACTCAAATTTACTTCGATATGAAAAAGGCTCAAACTTGACAAAAACAAAAATTCAAGACTTGAATCAAGAAACAAGAAACAAGAAACACAAGAGCAAGACTCAAAAAAAAACCACACAAAACATAGGACAATGGGGGGTTGGTGATTATGCTTCAACTTGGTAAGGAAAAAAGAAACTTTCAATGACAGCAAGTAAAATACAGCAAGGGGTCAAAACGTTGTTTGATTAACACAACTATGGTAAATTAAAGGGAATTATCCACCACTAACCAATTAAGTCTCTAATGTCCTTTTCAAGATTAAGTTACTAATGAACTCATGAATCTGATGCTGATAGAGACTTTACCAAGCACAAAAGATGTACTAGACAAAACCTCTACGTGTAATAAACTTTGCAAGCGCACAAGACGTATAGGTAGTATAGATGCAAGCAAAGGTCGATCCCACGAAGACTTGCTCAACAATATCCAATTCGTTTTAACTCAATTGACTTAAATAGAGTAATTAAAATGCAATGGGGGGGGGGGGGGGGGGGTTTGTTATGTTTTATGAAAGAAATAAATTAACTAATAACTAACTAAGTCGAGCTAGGGTTTCTATCCACCTTTACCAATTATAGTTCTGTTAGATTTCCTTGATTAGATTACTATGCATGTATCTGAATTAAGTGCCCGTGCAGGGGTCCAGCTAAGATCCACCCCACACATATTATCTTCTCTTAGATTTCATGTTTAAGCTTGATGTGCCCGCCCTTAAACAACTATTACCGATGGTGCGTGATAATGCATGAAACATGAAGAAGATTTAATGACACTACACTGTCCCTAGAAAAGTGATGTGCAGATCTAGGAAGTCATGAGTTTAGATTACGAATAAGATTCCACGTCTTAAACATGATGCTACAAATTGCAGGGTGAACACAAACATCGAGGTGATCCGTCAAGCAATTACATAGACAATTATACACAAATAAGGTAGCTAAGCTTATAAGCATAAATTGAGTTCATGAAGCGCAGTAATCCAACAAATCCAGGCATACATAACAATCATAATCAAGAGCTAGAAATCAAACACGAACTAACATGGCTAAGGCTTTAAGTAATCCTAGCCCTAATCACACTATTCAAACATTATTAAATTAACGAATAACATAATTAAATGCATAAGAAATATAAATGATAAAAGAATAAATAAACAAAAATACTAAAGAATAGCAAGGAGAAGGAAAAGGGGCTGAAACACTCTTCTTCTCCCAAACCTTACATCCTCCTTAGCACAAGCTTGAATCCAAAAGCGTAAATATAATAAAATACGGCTAGACTATTTATATAAATTGAGTAAGAATTTTAACAAAGTTTTGGGACCTAGAAAGCTAAATTCGGATCCCCTACAATAAACCCTAATGCCCCTCTTTATAAGAGAATAAGTAATCCTCTTAAAAATAGGGGTTTTAAATTCAATTCTATAAGGAAAAGGCTTCCTAATTAATTAAGAAATCTAATTAAAACATTTCCTGCAAGTAAAAGAATTAAAATTAACAATACAGAAGGAAATAGGACTAAAATCCCTATACAATATGGGGAATAAATGTGGAAGGAACTTGAAATTAACCTAAAAAAGGAGGAAAATCCGGTATTAAAGTTGCAAAGCCTTCCTATGCAATCTTCTTTCCTTCATAACTTCTTCGTTTCAACTCCGATTTAGGTGATTCTTTCGCTCAAATTCTCATAACTCCAAGTTCTATTTGATCTACACATTTCTCACAAAATATATTATTTTCTCCAATTGCATAGAACGAAATATTAACAAAATATACGTGAAAGGTATTAAATCATGGATAAAACATGCACAAATTATGACCTATCAAATGCCCCCAAACCTATATTTTGCTAGTCCTCAAGAAAAACACAAAACAAAAGACTCGATCTAGTTAAGATAGGCATTTAAACCTCTAGGTTCACCTAGTAGGAGGAGTTTTGTCTCCCGAGGGTTATAGCAGCATGATACCCACAAACGTTTTACTTAACAAAAAAGTTGTTAGAAATCATGCATCAACAAGTTAATAAGAATTAAGAATAGAAAACAAACTCACACAAACTAAGAAACATGCCAAAACCATGAACTCAAGGTGTCGAGTGTTTATACCACTATCCCAAATGATCAAACTAGAAAACAACGTCATCTAAACACCCTAGAAAGATTTCGCCTCGACTCTAATCCTCACTAGGCATCACTCAATACGCTCAAGAATCCTAAGGCATTCACTCAACACGCATATGTGATGAATTTATGTAAAGACAATCAAGTTAATCGCATATGAATTTCAATGAAGAATGACACTTTATCTGAAAATATGATCTCACGAAGGAATTGATGTTTAAGAACAAAGATACATACCTTAATCCTTTGCATAACTATTCACAAGATCAATAGGTCTTCATTCAAGGTTTGTAATGGGGCTAGGTTCATGGGCTTAGAAAGGAAAGTTGGAATTCAAAGAACCTAACCGCATCAAGGCATGAGAAGTCATGAATCGGACCTTGAGTCTAGATGATAAAACCGTGCTTATGCTCACAAAAATGCTCTAGTTGACGTACTTGGCTCACCTATAAGTTCATTGCTTTCTCTTTTTTTACCTTTTTTTTTCTTTTCACTAATGAACTTGATACATTTTTTTTATAGATTAGCTGAGCCAAGATCATGCAATAACTTCCTCACTTTACAAATAAATGAACGATCTTTTCCATTCAAACATACTTCCATCACATTAGTATAAGTAGCACAAAACATCAACATATTTCCTCCTCACCATGAATCTCATTTGATGCAGCTTTGACACAAGTTTAGATTATAGGGTGTAGCCATTATGAATGGTTCAAAACTTGGTTAGGTCATATTGTGTGTGAAGAACAAAAAGACTAAGTGTTTGGCTTCAAAAGGGCTTAAGGAGCATGCAATTTGGACGGGGAAAAGAAGGGCCTTTAGGAGCTAAAACATGGATAGCCTATATCACATCTCATGAACAATAACATATCAAATCAAGAGCATCCAATAGATATGGTTCTTTAAACATCAATCAAAATAGAAAGAGATCATGCAATTATGATCAAAGTGATGAGTGTTTGAGAGTAGAAACATGTAGATCACTCAGAAAGAAAGGAAATCAAGCTCAAAAATCTCACAATGGTAGTCTCCACTAATTTTCTAAGTATGCTCAAATTCAATTGTTTTGGTTTCTTAATCACTTGATTATGGTATATTGAAGTGCAAGTGTGAGTTCAATGGAAATGGCAATGATTCTTAGTAAGTACAAGCAATTCTCATGTTCTATACATTCATATTAACTTGTCTAAGTATAAAAACTAGCATCACAAAACAAAAAACAACAAAGAAAACAAAACAAAAAACAAAAAAAAGTAAGGAAATAAGAGCATGAAAAAAAAAGCAAGCATTTCAAAACAAAAACTGAGTTGTGTACCCCTAAACTTAAGTCCAATACCCCCATACCTAAATGAAACATTTTCCTCAATGTTTTGAGCATAAAAGGAAAACAAAATCATGAGTTAGAAGGTAAAAAACGTCCATATGAAAGAGGGAACAAACCAAGGCACAGTTGAGCACCTAGGATGCTTGCGGTCCAAGAGGCACTTGAGGGGCTCCAAACCACGCTCTCCTTTAGTGGTATCTTGCCTGAAACATAAATGAATTGATTAGTTATACAAGTAGAAATCCACTTCCAAGAATTTAACATTCAGGGAACAAGTACAATAAAGATTTGAATGTAAGTAAAAACTGCTTGATCCCAATAGACATGTAAGGATAATGATCGAATTGTGGGGGCCATAGAGGGTCCTTGGGTTGCTTGAGTCGTGGCCTTGAGCCTTGGGTGGAGCTGAATGTCTCAAAGGTGCATACCACCATCTTGATACTTTCTTCATCTTGTCTCCTACAAGGACCATTAAACTTGCACAAACCATTAGGCACAACATCAAATTTCTCACCAAAACACCTAAGTTGAGTAAGGAACTTAAAGGGTGAAGATAAGGATACAGAAAGCCTCGAAAAAGTAAGGATAAGAGGTGCTTGAGGAGTTGAGGTAGCAAGGATAGGTGCTGGAATTTCACAGACCTCAAGGATAGGTGCGGGAATTTCAGGGACCTCGGCCAAAACTTGGTGCAATGCTTGCGGATTTGGCTCTATTTCATGAACATCAAGAGCATGACCCAAGATTCATTCATTGGTGCTGTTTATGGGTCGCAAGAGGACATACACATCATTATCCTCATCATCCCAATCGGGTTCCCAAAGAAGTTTAAGTCCAAGGTGCTCTAGTTACTTCTCTTCTAAGAGGAGGCTCACTGTTCAGCTTATGCGATGCATCCTGGTGGGACCAAGATGTATCGTACACTTCGGGAGCACTACTGGTGGTCAGGTATGAAATGTGGGATTGCGGAGTATGTCAGTAGATGCTTGATTTGTCAACAGGTGAAAGCCGAGCGGCAGAGACCTTATGGAGCAATGCAACCCTTGCCGATCCCAGAGTGGAAGAGGGATCACCTGACGATGGACTTCGCATTCAAGCTTCCCAGGACGCCGAAGGGACATGATGGTGTGTGGGTGATCGTGGATAGACTCACGAAGTCTGCTCATTTCTTACCAGTAAGGGAGAACTTTCGGATGACACAGTTTGCACAGTTGTTTATCGATGAGATTGTTTGGTTGCATGGGACTCCAGAGTCGATAGTCTCCGACAGAGATCCGAGGTTTACTTCTCGGTTTTGGCAGAGCCTACAGGAAGCTTTTGGAACAAAGCTACATTTCAGTACTGCCTTTCATCCTCAGACCGATGGACAGTCTGAGCGGACCATCCAGATTCTAGAGGATATGATGCGAGCTTGTGTCTTACAGTTCCAGGGTACTTGGGAGTCACATTTAGCTTTGAAGGAGTTCGCCTACAATAATAGTTATCAGGCGAGTATTGGGATGGCTCCTTATGAGGCTTTGTACGGGCGGCAGTGTAGGACTCCTTTGTGTTGGACCGAGGTTGGTGAAAGGAGACTGACGACTTCCGAGCTGATAGACCTTACACAGGAAAAGGTTGCACTGATCAAAGATCGACTGAAAGTAGTTCAGGACTGACAAAAGAGCTACGCCGACCGTAGGATCAGGGATTTGGAGTTTGCGGTAGGAGATTGGGTTTTCTTGAAGCTATCTCCTTGGAAGGGGATCGTACGGTTTGGCAGACGAGGGAAGTTAAGTCCTCGTTACATTGGACCCTAGAGATCTTGGAGCGGATTGGTCCTGTTGCTTATCGATTGGCCTTACCAGCAGACTTGGCAAAGGTACATAATGTCTTTCATGTATCTATGCTTCGGAAGTATGTACGGGATGATTCACATGTTCTGGAAGCACAACCTGTTGAGCTTAGAAAAGATTTCAGCTTTGAAGAGCAGCCTGTAGCGATTCTGGATGGGAAGGATAAAGTGTTACGGAGGAAGACAGTTCCCTTAGTAAAGGTCTTGTGGAGGAATCATCAGGTGGAAGAAGCTACTTGGGAACCCGCGGCCTTAATGCGGGAACAATACCCTTATTTATTTCACTGAATTACGGGGGTGAAATTCTTTTTAGGGGGGTAGATTGTAACAACCCGTACCTTCAAGAAGGGTACAAATGTAATTTTGTAAAAGATTTGTATATAACAGGACGATTTTGCCCTTGTGACTAGTGTGCCAAAAGTTGACTTCTTGATTTTCAGGTTGAACTAGTGTTGACCATTGACCGTGACATAGTTTAGGACGTCACGAGTCCGTGGACAGGTGGCACGCCCGATTTGGACAATCGGAGAAAAAGTTATGACGTTCGGAAGATTAAAGGCGTTACCGTAATTTTGGCTAAATAGAGGAAAATGTTGACTATTTATTGGAATTTTGATTTTCACGTAGAACAAGGATCGTTAGATAGCTCTCGACGTCCTGAATACAACGACAGGCGGCACGCTGTCATCGGATGTCGGACGGATTAATTATGGGTCTAGGAAGTTGAAGGGCAAAATGGTAATTTTGATTCTAGGGGCATTTTGGTCTTTTCACTTTGGGCCAATCAGATAAGGCCAGTTGGATTAGTGAGATTGGATATTTTTGTTGCTGTCCACCGGATGATGGACACGTGGGGTGACACTAGAGGTTTCTAGGAGGGCTTAGCGTGTACACGGTCACAAGTTGTCCAATTTTAAACCGTGTATTTTGGGTTCGAAGAACAGAAAACAGGGAGAGGAATTGTGAGGATTCTCGATCGATTCAGTGAGTGTGTGTGAGTTTTGGTGATTGGTGAGAGTGACAGGGAGAAGAAGGAAGCTGGTAACTGGATTGAGGGTGGGAATCGTGCAAGAATTGTTGTGGGTGTGAGGTTTGATTTCTCTAAGAAACAGAGAGGTGTCGAGGGAGCTGGTGGTGGTTGTGCCGTGTGTCGATCCAAGCAAGGCTGAGAGGGAAGCTAGGACGGCTGAGGGAGACCCAGTAGACACCACGGTGCACGGCGGTGTGAACGACGGAGGACAAATCAACGGTAAGCTCAAAATCCTCTGTTTTTCCCGTTTTATTCATTTCAATAATCGTGGCTTTTGGAGATGAGTCGAAGGTTTCTGTGAGTTGGGTGAGACTTAGTAAGTTCCTAGGAGTCGATTAGGGTGGTTTCCGTGACAAGGGAGTGTCGGGTTGGCCGGGAACCGAAACAGGGGTTTCGGGTAGTTTTGGTTTGAGGTTGCAGACGACGGCTTAGAGGCCGTGATTCCTCGATTTTAGGATTGGAAATGGTTGCTGGGAATTGGACGAAGCTTCTGAGATTGAAAGGGTTGGTTTTGGACCGGAAGTGAGGGAAAGCCGGTCACGCCGGTTCGGTTCAGCCAGCCCGGTTCGAACCGGCTAACTCGAGGTTGAAGACGACACTGTAGCAGGCGCGTGAAGCCCACGCGCAGCCACTTTGGGCGGCGCGTGAGGGCGCGTGGGGTGGAATCTGAGGAACCTTCCAACATGGTTTTGAGTCTAAATGTTGTGACTAATCTATCAGGACAAGTTTCGTGTTAATCGGATATTGGGTCGGGTTTATACGAGGATTCGATGGTTTCGGGTTATCGTTTAAATTACGTATAAAATTCCGAAAAATTGGGAAAATTAGGATAAGCCTTAATAAAGTGTTTGTGACCCGATTTTGTGACTTTTGGACAGGACGAGAGACGCCTGAGATAGTTGAGGAGCGCACAGAGCGCGATTAACGCTTTTAGACTCGTGAGTGGACTCTTTCTCTTTTAACGAGCATGCCTAACTATTTTTATCTACATGTTTTATGTTTTTAAGCATGTTTTTATGATCATTGCTTATATCATATCTATTTTACTTGTTGTACGTTTATCGAAGCAATTGCGGGTTTTAGCACGTTTTTCGAGAAATGTCATATATGTGATTTCCATGCCATGCTTTTATTACTGATTTCCTATGATGATAAATGGGTTTTGAAACATGATTGTTTTCGGTTTTAAAATCGGATTTCGAAAACACGGAATTTGGTTTTAAGGTTGAAAAGTGGATTTCCGGATTTGGGTTCGGAATGACGGTTCTGGATGCCGGAATGACGTCAGACCAGTGGTTTCAGATTCGGGTTTGGATATGGATTAGGAATGGTTAACAAATGATTTAGATTGGATTTGCTGGATATGGATATTGGGTTTAATGACCCGGATTAGATATATGACGGGGGAGGGGCCCAGATTGAGTTTAAAGACTTGGGAGTTTAAAGACTCGGATATTACGATATTACCCCCGTAGGCCTGTTGAGTTTAAAGACTCGGGAGTTTAAAGACTCGGATTACATTTGAGGCCTAGATTGAGTTTAAAGACACGGATAGACCCAGCAGGTTTGATCAGGACATTACTATTGATACATCTTGTTTTTGTGATACGTTTTTGGAATGCTTAATTATTGTTTTATATCACTGTTTTCTAGTACTTAGTTAGGCATGCATGTTTTCTAAAACGGAGGGACAAATCCTGTTGTGTTACATAAATTGTTTTCAAACGATTGTTTTTCTTTTTTAGTCCACTCACAATTTCTAGTTTTAACTTTCCCTCCAGGTCGTGGTGATACCGTCGGGGTGAACGTTGAGGCAGGGATAGAGGCATAGAGCTTTGCGGCGTTTTCCGTTGCGCGAATAGCCTAGTAGGACTTTTGTGCCTATTTTGTATAACACTATGCTCTGTGTTACTGTTGTATTACATTTTCTCCCTGGTTTGAGAGTTATACTTATGGTTTTCTTGAGGTTATTATGGCACTTTAAGTGTGATTGTCAGACGGGAGCAGGGTTCGTCCCGGTTATCGAGGTGATAATCGGGGTGGGTCCTGTCAACTTGGAACCAAAGGAATGTGTGCATAAGGCTCGCAGGCCCAACATTGAGAAGAATAATAGTTATTACACGATTCCATGGTACCTAGACACGTAACAAAAATAAAACCAAAAAGTTATATACAAAATAAAAAAAAACCACTAAGTCAAAGGAATCAAATAAAATGGACACTGTTGAAGAACATGTCCCTGGAAACGGCGCCAAAAACATGATAGAGACTTTACCAAGCACAAAAGATGTACTAGGCAAAACCTCTACGTGTAATAAACTTTGCAAGCGCACACGACGTATAGGTAGTATAGATGCAAGTAAAGGTCGATCCCACGAAGACTTGCTCAACAATAATCAATTCGTTTTAACACAATTGACTAAAATTGAGTAATTAAAATGCAATGGGGGGGGGGGGGGGGGGGTGGGGGGGTTTGTTATGTTTTATGAATGAAATAAATTAACTAATAATAACTAACTAAGTCGAACTAGGGTTTCTATCCACCTTTACCAATTATAGTTCCGTTAGATTTCCTTGATTAGATTACTATTCATGTATCTGAATTAAGTGCCCGTGCACGGGTCCGGCTAAGATTCACCCCACACATATTATCTTCTCTTAGATTACATGTTTAAGTGAGATGTGCCCACCCTTAAACAACTATTACCGATGGTGCGTGATAATGCATGAAACATGAAGAAGATTTAATGACACTACACTGTCCCTAAAAAAGTGATGTGCCGACCTAGGAAGTCATGAGTTTAGATTACGAATAAAATTCCACCTCTTAAACATGATGCTACAAATTACAGGGTGAACACAAACATCGAGGTGATCCGTCAGGCAATTACATTGACAATTATACAAAAATAAGGTAGCTAAGTTTATAATCATAAATTGAGTTCATGAAGCGCAGTGATCCAACAAATCCAGGCATACATAACAATCATAATCAAGAGCGAGAAATCAAACACGAACTAACATGGCTAAGGCTTGAAGTACCCTTAGCCCTAATTACACTATTCAAACATTATTGAATTAACAAATAACATAATTAAATGCATAAGAAACATAAAACGATAAAAGAATAAATAAACACAAATACTAAAGAATAGCAAGGAGAAGGAAAAGGGGCTCAAA
Organism: Prinsepia uniflora; assembly: GCA_032719365.1. Lineage (NCBI taxonomy): Eukaryota > Viridiplantae > Streptophyta > Magnoliopsida > Rosales > Rosaceae > Prinsepia > Prinsepia uniflora. Next base: position 40,217,752 of record CM064865.1, on the reverse strand, counting down.
CACTTTTCTTCTCCCAAGCCTTACGTCCTCCTTAGCACAAGCTTGAATCCAAAAGCATAAAAATAATAAAATATGGCTAGACTATGTATATAAATTGAGTATGAATTTTGACAGAGTTTTGGTACCTATGAAGGTAAATTCGGCTCCCCTACAATAAACCCTAATGCCCTTCTTTATAAGAGAATAAGTAATCATCTTAAAAATAGGAGTTTTAAATTCAATTCTATAAGAAAAAGGCTTCCTAATTAATTAAGACATCTAATTAAAACCTTTCCTACAAGTAAAAGAATTAAAAATAAGAATACAAAAGGAAATAGGACTAAAATCCCTATTCATCATGGAGAATAAATGTGGAATGAACTTGAAATTAACCTAAAAAGGGAGGAAAATCCGGAATTAAAGCTGCAAAGCCTTCCTATGCAATCTTCTTTCCTTCATAACTTCTTCGTTCAACTCCGATTTAGGTGATTCTTTCGCTCAAATTCTCATAATTCCAAGCTCTATTTGATCTACACATTTCTCACAAAATATATTATTTTCACCAATTTCATAGAACGAAATATTAACAAAACATACGTAAAATGTAACAACCCGTCCCAAATTCCTAGATTAGATTAGTGACTAATCACGATTAGTGAGGCTAATCCGTGATTAGTAGGACAAAATCGGACAAACGATGCAAAATGACCGTTTTGCCCCTAGTCGTGGCAAAATGTTGACTTTTAAATTGGGTGGTCAAATGGACATTGACCGATGACCGTGACGTAGTTCGTGACGTCACGAGTTCATAGACAGGTGGCACGTTCAATTCCGACGTTCGAGGAGGAAGTTGTGACGTTCGGAAGTTCAGGGGCATTTTGGTAATTTTGGATAAAAGGGGGTCAAATGTTGACTTTTTGACCGGGAGGTCCGATGGCCGAGGGCCGAAGACCGTTACATAGATAAGGACGTTACGAATCCGTAGACAGGCGGCACGTCGAATTCGGACGTTCGACGGCGAAGTTACGGTTCACGGAAGTCCCGGTGCTTTGGTAGGAGGTTAATTAAGTAGTTATTAACTTCTATTAAAATTTGGACAGGTTTGGAAGTCCCGGTGACGGTGATCGGCTCGGGGAGCCTATGGCACGCGTATCGAGGCGCGGCTTCGGACGGTCTGTGAGTGGACCTTGTTTTCTAAATTGGTGCATGCATAAATGTTTATTATATGTTTTAAATACTTGTTTGTGATGCCATGAGTGCATTTGGATGTGTGGTTACGTATAGGCACGTATTTCGAGGTTTCAGCCCTATACGGTGCCTATACGGGTCTGTACGTCTTTATTGGTCTGAATGAAATGGTTTCGGATTTCCAAAAGGATAATGAAGGTGATTTGATGATTTATTTTTGGATATTTGTAAACTATATGGTTTCACGTATTTCGAGGCGATTTACGTGCTTGCAGTTAAATGAAATGATTTTGGATTTGAAAAGGTAACTCTCGGACTTGAGGTCCATTTGATTTAATGAGGCATCGGGCCGGAGGCCCAGTTGGTTTACGTTTTGGACCGGAGGTTTAGTTTCTATGTGGATTCGGGCCTAGGGCCCAGTTATGTATTACAAATAGTTTTTATGGGTCATGACGGTTTATGGGAACCGGCATGAACTCCTGAAATGGATTTACGGGTCATGACGGTTTATGGGAACCGGCATGAACCCTCGGAAAGGATTTTATGGATTATGACAGCTTATGGGGGCCGGGCATGAATCCTTGAAAGATTTAAAGAATGGTTTCAAAAGGTTCTTCATATTCCATCCTTTATTTATGATTGTCTCCTCCGGGGAGGATCGTTGGCCTGGGTGGACCCCAGAGTAGTCACGGAGCACTAACTGAGTGGAGTCACCCCCCAGTTGGGTTCCTTACTCTCAGAATGGGCATGGTTCGTTACCTCCAGGGTGGGTCATTGATCTACGAACATTGACCTGGGTGGACCCTAGAGAGACTTGGGTTTGAGACCCCGGTTAGCACACGTGTAGCTCTCTTTTACCGTGACAGGTTCTGGATATGAATATAAGGGATAAACATGATTTAAATTGGGTTGAGAAATTGTGTTTTTGGATAAATGATTTTACTATGCATGCATGCTTTTTAGTGGAGGGTATACAGGTCTTTTATGAAATATGTTTTTATAAATTCTTTATTTTTCTCCACTCACAGTCTTTCTGTTTTTAATACCCTTCAGGTTGACATCGGATGTGGACTGTAGCATAGATTGAGATATCACATACCTCATCCGGATCCTGGCGTACTCTGATAGCCCGGGAGGGCAAAGGTCGGAAGTATCCCTTGTCTGACACTCCGTGTCAGACGGGAGCAGGGTCATCCCGCACTAATCCTCGGGGGGAGTGGGATGGGTCCTGCCAATGTGGTATCAGAGCGGGGTTGTCTCTATTCGAGCAACCGCGGAGCTCTTGGAATGTACGCTGGTCGAGGATGTGTCTCAATGGGCTACAGTTCGTTATCAACCTGATGTTCGGGAGCCGGTACGATAGTTAGTAGGATTGAATCGTGGAACGTCTTGCTTTGGCACTGGATGCCGGGGTTGCCATAGTTCTGTCAAGGTTGACAGTGTGGGACCCTACAGAAGGATTAACGTGTTCGTATTCTGGAGTGTGATCGTGAGACGATTAGTTGGGATCGTCTTCACGATGTCGTAAGATCGGTTCCGACAACTGATTCGATGTTATGACCATTAGATGGTCGGATTATGTTGAGTTAAATGGATTTACTGCAGTCGGCAGTTAGCAGCCGGATTGAAGGAATCCTGGTTGGACTTACGGTAGGATTGGATTGACGTCTTTACGATGTCAAGACCGCGGGGTCGGTTAGATTGTTGATTTTACTGCTTTTCGCAGGTGGGTTCAGGGGAACTCTAGGTGTGATCGTGGAACCCTACCTTGGGTGTATGGTTCAGAAATGTGAATTGACGAGTGGTGTGACTTTGACGACTATTCGGATTTGGGTTCGTTAGTCGGTCTAGTCATGTCAGCTTTTGTTGGGACTGCACTCTGCAGTCGAGGTTTTATTTATCGGTTAGACCTAGTTGGTTGTCGTGCCACTTCAGTTGTGGTTTGGTGCAACTAAGGTCATGGATGACCTGGTAGACGACATTGGTTTAGTCGAGTTACGACTGGTAGAGTTTGATTTGGACAAGTTATCAGGGTTGGTACTTGTCGATGGAATCCCTGAGTGGGATCTGGAGTGGTTAATACAGGCGGTTGATTCCGTTGGATGCGAATCTCGATAGTGATGCGTGGTAGTTAGGTCTGCACGAGTGTGTGGCAGGCGCTACTACCGAGAATGGTCGTAGTTACGATTGTTGGGAATTGGGGACGTTCAGGGGACGTTTCCTTTTCTCGAATGAGTTATCAGTGTGACTGTACCCAGAGTTGTCGGGTACGAGGGAGGTAGAGTTTCTCCTATTCTAGCAGAGGTACGGGATCGTCGCTCGGTATGAGCGGAGATCTAGAGTTGTCTGTTTCACACACTTGATGCTGATACTGATACTTGTGTGTTGGAGTTAGTGATAGTGCTGGTACTAGTGCTGGTACTGGTGCCGGTGTTTGTGATGACGGTGAGTCGCGAATCGGGATATGACTCCGTCAAGATGAGTATATGTTCGGTATCTGTGGTTCGGGAGTGGATCACGGATAGTGATAGACTGGATAGGATCCAACGGTAGTTGAGGAGTGAGGATCGAGTATTATCACGGGGTTTAGCGACCAGTTGGTCGGTGTTGGCCAGAGTTGGTCAGATATGCTGGTATGCAGAGATTTGACTACAGATCACAGCAGGAGTCTGTTGTGACTCTTAGGTCGAGCGGTACATCAGATTAGGATGAATTGACATCCTTTTGGATGTACATATATGTTCGTAACCGGATAGATAAGTTGATTGTTTATGGACACATGGTTGATGTCCGGGTATGTTGCTTCCAATCTTGTTGGAACTTCGGAATCGCGAGAGGTTGCGATCGAGGTGACGAATGGAATGCGGGTTTTCCGCATTGATAATGAGTATTTCGAAGTTAGGTAACTGAGATTTCTCATTTTTTTTGCTAGGTGGCAGACGGTGTTGGATTACGTGGCGTGGTGAGTGCAGCGAGTTTTGTTTGCACTCACGTAGGGTGAATTTTGGTGTCATCGTTTCGGATCATCTTTGGATTTTCCTAGGTGGAATGTCAAGGATTGATACGAGGTAGTCAGTTAGAACCTACAGTCTCGACGTGTCTCGTCGTTGACGGATCTGCTTAGATGTGGGAAATGGTTGAGGACTTTGGACGTCGTGACGATCGGGGAACGTAACGTCTACGGTTGGTTGACGTAGTGTTGGATCTGGATCGTGATCTTGATGATCCAGATAGGTGGAGAGTTTATCGCTCTTACTTGGATGTTTGAGTGGAGCATATTGGGACTGAACTTCTTTTCGAAGTGAATCCCGTGTGGTATATTACTCAGGTGAGTAGTTTTCCGACGTGGTCAGATATGGTCAGTCTTAGAGATGTGTCGATATTGGGATTGGCTTCCCTATGAAGTCAATCGATGGTAATGTGGTAATCAGTGGAGTAGGTATCCGATAGGTTCGGATATGGTGCGTCTCGGTAGACGAGAACGAGATTTCAGGTTTTGGAATCAGATTTCTGGATGACGATTCAGGATTTGATTTTGGAACCTGAAAGAGGATTTCTGTATTTGGATTTTGGAATCGGATTCTGGGTGACGATCCAGGATTTGATTCTAGAGCTTGACTGTGGATTTTCTTTTATGGATTTGGGTTCGGAATGGTTATTCCAAATGCTAGCTTACAGAATAATGATTTCGGATTCGGATTTAGACATGGCTATGGATATGAATTCTGGGTTTGGATTCGGGATTTCTTACAAAATTGCGGATTTGGATTCGGATTTGAAATAAAGAATGGGTCAGACTTTCAATTTATCTAGTACTGGATTGGACAAATGGACTCCATAGTAGAAACGTGATTGGCTACAACCTAGATGGGTGTAGGCTGATTGATGGGTAGATGTACGTACCTTGTACGTTGTTCGAGGTATGATACTGGATAGGCTGGTGGTGTTTGGTAGCGGTATTCTGGATATACCAGTGATACTTTGGTGAGCGAGTTGGTAGTCGGATTGGTTCTGATACCATCGGATTAATCGAGGTCGTGAACTAGACATTTGATACTGTGCGTTGGGTCATAGTGTTTCTGATGGGTCTAGTTACACACAGGTTGAGTAATTTGGTGGTTAGTATAACCATAGGTAAATATGGTGTTAGTTTTCGACTAACGACTGTCAAGTGGTGACAGTTTGTCGGAAGTGTCAACGTGAATCGGTTAGTGAGGTCTGATGACTCCCAGTGGGAGGACGTCAGAATAGATTAGTGATTGAGAAGGGAACCGTCTAGTTGGTTGTGTCAGTGAAACGGTAGATCTGACAAGTGGTGTCAGTTCGGAGCGTACGACTTCTGTCATTCGACGTGGTCGAATACGACGTGAGTGTTAGTGGTACGTCTGGTTGCAGACGAGTATCGTTCTGGTTAGTGGGTGTACGAGTGTACACGAGTTTCGAGGTCGATTCTACTTTCCACGGGGTGGATATGGAATCAAGATAATTGGAGTTTCGAGAACGAAACTAATTAAGGAGGGAAGAACGGTTAGATTAGGTCGGTTGGTATTTCGGGGACGAAATTAATTAAGGAGGGAAGGTTGTAACGACCCGTCCCAAATTCCTAGATTAGATTAGTGACTAATCACGATTAGTGAGGCTAATCCGTGATTAGTAGGACAAAATCGGACGAACGATGCAAAATGACCGTTTTGCCCCTAGTCGTGGCAAAATGTTGACTTTTCAATTGGGTGGTCAAATGGACTTTGACCGATGACCGTGACGTAGTTTGTGACGTCACGAGTTCATAGACAGGTGGAACGTTCAATTCCGACGTTCGAGGAGGAAGTTGTGACGTTCGGAAGTTTAGGGTCATTTGGTAATTTTGGATAAAAGGGGGTCAAATGTTGACTTTTTGACTGGGAGGTCTGACGGCCGAGGGCCGAAGACCGTTACGTAGATAAGGACGTTACGAATCCGTAGACAGGCGGTACGTCGAATTCTGACGTTCGACGACGAAGTTACGGTTCACGGAAGTACGAAAGTACTGTTGCATGAATTACGAAACGAGTTAACTTTTGGACTCTAGTGGGCCCAGATATTTCATGGAGGCCCAATGGATGAGTGACACTTGTCACCCATCCATTGCCCAGCCAAACATATTCATGCATCTCACCTTCCATTTGCATCGATCATCTTCATTTCCTTTGCTTTTCTCCCTACTACCCGATCTCACCCAACCATCCAAAACCCATCCAACCCCTCCCATGCGGCTAGGACTGAGGACAGAGTGAAGTGAGGATGGTGAGGACGTGGTGGCCGGCCCAGGACGGCGCCACCGTGCACGCCCGAGGCCCAAACCCGAACAGGTAACCCGGTTACCCATTTTCTCCCTTTTAATTCGATTTTAATGTTGTAGTTGTTTTTGGATGATTAGGAAGTGGTTATTAGGTTGCTAGGGACATTTTAGGATGGTTTGGAGGGTGGTTCACGGCGGAGGAAGGCTGGAAGGTGGCCGGGAAAACATAGGCCGTGAGCCTCTTTGTACATGGTGAGGTTTTAGGAGGTTTTGATTAGTTTGGTTGATTGGGATAGATTGGAAATGAGAAGATAGGAATTTAGGAATTGGAATGGGAAAAAACGGATGAAAGATGAGGGAGAAGGAGGCCTGGACCGGTTACACCAGTCTAGTTGCAAGGGTCGGACCGGACCGGCTGTGCGAGGAAGGCGACGGTACTGTAGCGGCGCGTGAGGCCCACGTGCAGGCAACTTCCAGGGGCACGTGTGGACGCGTGCTAGGGTTTTTGGGGATGTGTCCAACATACATAATCATCTATTCGATGTAACGAACATTTTGGGACTGGTTTCGTGTCGATCGGACACCGTCTCGATAATGTTCGGGGCATCGGAAGGTTTCGGATCGGGATTAAAAATAGTTAAAAATACGGGAAAATTACGGGGCTTTGGTAGGAGGTTAATTAAGTAGTTATTAACTTCTATTAAAATTTGGACAGGTTTGGAAGTCCCGGTGAAGGTGATCGGCTCGGGGAGCCTATGGCACGCGTATCGAGGCGCGGCTTCGGACGGTCTGTGAGTGGACCTTGTTTTCTAAATTGGTGCATGCATAAATGTTTATTATATGTTTTAAATACTTGTTTGTGATGCCATGAGTGCATTTGGATGTGTGGTTACGTATAGGCACGTATTTCGAGGTTTCAGCCCTATACGGTGCCTATACGGGTCCGTACGTCTTTATTGGTCTGAATGAAATGGTTTCAGATTTCCAAAAGGATAATGAATGTGATTTGATGATTTTTATTTGGATATTTGTAAACTATATGGTTTCACGTATTTCGAGACGATTTACGTGCTTGCACGTAAATCGAGATTTTTCAGTTTTATTCTGATTTTCCATTCTTATGGTTTTGAAAATAGTTAAATGAAATGATTTTGGATTTGAAAAGGTAACTCTCGGACTTGAGGTCAATTTGATTTAATGAGGCATCGAGCCGGAGGACCTGTTGGTTTACGTTTCGGACCGAAGGTCCAGTTTCTCTGTGGAACCGGCATGAACTCCTGAAATGGATTTACGGGTCATGACGGTTTATGGGAACCAGCATGAACCCTCGGAAAGGATTTTATGGATTATGAAGACTTATGGGGGCCGGGCATGAATCCTTGAAAGATTTAAAGAATGATTTCAAAAGGTTCTTCATATTCCATCCTTTATTTATGATTGTCTCCTCCAGGGAGGGTCGTTGGCCTGGGTGGACCCCAGAGTAGTCACGGAGCACTAACTGAGTGGAGTCGCCCCCCAGTTGGGTTCCTTACTCTCAGGATGGGCATGGTTTGTTACCTCCAGGGAGGGTCATTGATCTACGGACATTGACCTGGGTGGACCCTGGAGAGACTTGGGTTTGAGACCCCGGTTAGCACACGTGTAGCTCTATTTTACCGTGACAGGTTCTGGATATGAATATAAGGGATAAACATGATTTAAATTGGGTTGAGAAGTTTTGTTTTTGGATAAATGATTTTACCATGCATGCATGCTTTTTAGTGGAGGGTATACAGGTCTTTTATGAAATATGTTTTTATAAATTCTTTATTTTTTTCCACTCACAGTCTTTCTGTTTTTAATACCCTTCAGGTTGACATCGAATGTGGACTGTAGCAGAGATCGAGATATCACATACCTCCTCCGGATCCTGGCGTACTCTGATAGCCCGGGAGGGCAAAGGTCGGAAGTATCCCTTGTCTGACACTCTGTGTCAGACGGGAGCAGGGTCATCCCGCACTAATCCCGGGGGGGGGGGGGGGGGGGAGTGGAATGGGTCCTGTCATAAAAGGGTATTAAATCATGGATAAAACATGCACAAATTATGACCTATCAGATGCCTATTGATCCCCTATTAAGTCTCTAATGTCCTTTTCAAGATTAGGTCACAATAGAAATTATTAGTCAAGCACACCCAAGAAACCACATAAAACCCGATTTAGTCAACCTTCAATATCTCGCCATTTTACTATATTAATTTTCCAATTTAAACACAATAAACCTCTCTTGATTATTTCCCTAATTATTTCTATTAGACTACATTACGACTATTAATTTCTTACTATCCACATATGACATTTGGGAATCTGTTTAGATCGTTTGGTAGTCACCGCAACTAATTAATATGATGTTAAGATAAGGTATACACATCATGGTATAAATAATGTTAATCAAGTAAATACAATAACCCTATGTTTATACAATTTATTTGTTGTAATATTCCATTTAGAATCCCTTATTTGATGATCAAATTCCCTTACTAATTAACTTGATAACAACACAATAATGATTAAGCATAACTCATTAAATTGGAAATTCAGGAATAAATTCAATTGTCCAGATGATCCAATTTTTATACCATTAAACTATGGATGAAGTATATTTCATGTTGACACTTTCTCCAGAAGACGCAGACACGCCTGCACGCTCCGCTTGAAGTGGCTGCGCATGAAGCCCACGTGCCAACATACGGTATCACCATCCTTACCTATTTCTCTAGTAAACGTGTCGTCCGACTCACAATGACGACCTAGTCATTTCTCCGCCATTTTATGACCACTTTATCATTCCAAATATCAAACTTCACCTAAAAGATCTAAGGAAAAGATCCATGAGGTTAAAATGAGAATACTTACATGATCTTATCACACGACCTCTACCATCTCTAGGCTATGTCTTCCCAACTATGCCTTCAACGTGTTAAGTGTCCACGTTCTCCTTTCGCCATCTTATAACGATCACAGGACCTCCAAGAGGCCACTACCACGTCCACCTTCGAGTTCCTTGACCTAGAACTAGAAACCCAAAGAGGGTACCTTACGGGTTCCTCCATGTTCCCCTTATTTTCCCCAGGTTTCCCCTTTTTTTCTCTTAGTTTTCTCTTCTTCTCTTTCTCCCATTTCTTTATCTTTCTCTTCTTTTCTTTTTTCTCTCTAGGTGGTTCCATCTCTCTTGAGTTCTCTCTTTTCCTTGTATTTTCTCATTTTTGGTGTCCCAGCACCAAACATCCTAAATTTGCAACATACACACACACACACACACACACACACACACACACACACATATATATATATATAGCTAATTAGGTCGGCAGTAAGGGAGAAAGAAGAAAATTGAAGACCATTCTAGAACACCCTAGAGTTTTCGTACAAAATGACCATATTGCCCTTAGTGGAAAAATGACCAAAATACCCTTATGCTATTTAGACCCAAAACAACGTTATCGAGGCTTTATTTTAAACATACAACCTACCTATGCACTCTGGAGGCCAAGACGATCGTAACGGTCCTTTCGGATTAACTAAAGGATGTCCGGATTAAAAAGTCAACATTTTGACTTTTGGTCAAATAGTTAACTCTTTGACTTCCTGGGGGAAAATGGTCATTTTTTTCGTTTACTCGAAGATCCAGGGTGTTACAATCTACCTCCCTTAATGCAAATTCCGTCCCTGAAATTTCTAGGAACAAGTAATTACATACACACATCTTACGGAAACCATATACATTATAAATCTCAATAGGTAAATTTAAACATTAGTAAAAATCATATCAAAATGAGGGGATCACAAAGTGATTCCACTTTAGTTTGGTACTTAAAGTGATACTTTGAAAGTAAAAAAATTCGTGTAATGGAGTATAGTAGGTTGGCAAAGGTTGATCCCTCGATGACTTGTCTCAACGTGATTCCACTATAGTTTGGTGCTTAAGGCTTATTATCCATCGTTACCAATTTTTGTTCAAGTTAGATTTCCTTAACCTAATTACTATGCATATTCTGAATTAAGTGCCCGTGCAAGGGTCCGACTAAGGCTCACCCCACACCTATTATCTTCTCTTAGTTTGCATGTTTTAAGGGTGGTGTACATTGTAAAACATCTATTATCGATGGTGCGTGATAATGCATGAAACACGACGAAGATTTGATGACACTACACTACCCCTAGGAAAGTGATGTGTAATTTAGATTGTCATGAGTTTGGATTACGAATAAGATTCCCCCTCTTAAACTTGAAGCTAAAAATCATAAGATGATATGATGGTCTATCAAGTAATTACATTGACAATTATACACAAACAAGGTAGCTAAGCTTATAAGTGTAAAGTGAGTTCATGAAGCATAGCAATCCAAAAAATCCAGTATGCAAAATAATAACAATCAACATCCAAAAATCTAAGTACGAAATAACATGTCTAGGGCTTCAGTTATTCCCAATCCTAATGGGAAATACTCACACATAAGTAGATTAATCAACATAATAATTAAGTATATAAAAACATAAAAATATGAGGAAACTAAGAAACACAAATACTAAGGAACATCAAGGCATAGGAAAAAAGATGAGGGAATTGAATGAAAATCGTAGAAACTTTCATAAAATTGTGGCTAGGAAACTATTACAATGTATGAGTTTTTCTGTCTAAGGTGTAGCCCCAATTTTTCTAAAAACAAGACTATAAATAGAGAGGCATCAATCCTCTAAAATGTAGGAGAGAAGTCAGCAACAATTTCTTGTGAACTTTGGAGTAGAACGCAAGTCATTTTTTTGTGGCCTAGTTTGTCTAGGAGAAGCATTCTTTGGTGGCAAGGAACAAAGATAAGGGCCTGCACTTATCTCCAATCTTCAAGGGGTTTATCAAGCATCAAATAAGGAAAGATAAGCTGATCAATCCCATAAATTTTGGACTAAGATAGCTGGCACACGCTGGGATTGGTCAAGACTCACTCCAGGTGTGAACACTAGCAATTTCAGCAAAGAAAAGGGCAGAAGACTTCGTTGTCGATGCTGGGCGGCCTGATTTGACATACCAAGACCCAAAAGTCCACTTATGGCATGAAGGTCGAGGCGTGTTGATCGTCATTTGGTCGATGATGTTACATCCCATATTGGAATATAGAATCGAAAACGGATAAATTACCAAAATGTCCCCACGTGTGTTTTTGGACCGCGTGTGGCATTTGAGTTAGAGTGCTTGTTTTGTTAGGCCAAGATAATTTTCTATGTCTAAGATCGCCAGGCCCAAACTCAAGCCCATGAGTTGGTTCCTTTTGTAACTAAAGCCATTTGTATGGTTCCCCTGACCCAAACCCTTGAGTTGAAGCTTAAATGAATCAAGCCCAAGTTGGAGCCCAATTCGTTAAGGATCATTTTGAGTGGTTTTTCCAGCCCCTCAATGGTCCGTGACGCTGTTTTCCACCTTCTAGCAGCGTGTAGGCACTGTTTTCCCGAGTTTTGGACGTTGTAAATGTATCTAGAGCCCTAGTAAGTGATTCTACGCCCATTTTTGATTACCCTAAAGGGGTTTGACTTATAAAAGGAATATGAAGTTGGATTTGACCTTTTTTAATGGTCTATACATATTATACTTTTTAAGTGGACCCCTATAACAACCCGGAAATTCGAAAAAGGAAAATTTGGAAAATTTGAAGGAAATTACGATTTTGCCCCTAGTTATAAGGGCCGAAAGTTGACTTTTTGATCGGGAACTTGTTTGGATTTTCCGGAAGGACCGTTAGATAGGTTTCGGGACGCTGAATCCGTAGACAGGCGGCATGCGTCAATCTGAGGTCGGATAGAAAAGTTATGGGTCTCGAACGGCGAGGGGCATTTTGGTAATTTTGAAGGTAAGGGTAAAATGGTAATTTTGGTTGGGCTGGAATTTGATGCAGTGATAGTGGTGTGTCATGCAGCTCCTTGAGTGACACTTGTCACTGTGTAGCTGGGATTAGTGGCATTGTGCCGCCTACTATGTGGATAGGATAAATTCAAAAGCTTATGTTTAATTTACAACAAAAAACAACCGTGAGAGAACATGTTTTTCTTAAAAACGAAAAACATAACAAAGGGTGATTGATCGACTGTCCAAGCAACAAATTGAGAGAACCCGAACCTGAATCTGAGAACCTAAGCTTATTCGAGAGGGTGAATTTGTGACAGGAAAGGAATGAGAGGGGAGAGAAGAGAACTGGAAAACAGCCTAAGAACCTGAGAAGGTGTTTGTAAAATTGAGAATCGAAATTTGAGTTTGAGATGTTAATTGAACAAACTAAGCTTGAATTAAGCTTCTGGAGGATGGAACGAGCTGAACCACCATTGAATTCGAGGGAAATTGATGAACAAACATTAAGAACACACCCTGTGAAGGTTGAGTTCAAGTAATTGGAGGTAAGAAATCTTGAAATTGGTTTTGAAATCATGTTTAGAATGAGTATATGATGCTTCCTGTGCGATTAATTTAAGGAAATGGCTTGAAATTGGGTGGAACCCGATTAAGAACCCATCGGGTATTCACTTCGAGTCGAGTGATTTGAGGACCAATTTCATGAAATTGAGCATACAGATCCCTACTTAGGATTGAATTGACGAAAACCAGTGAAAGGAATGATGAAATTGGGGTCGAATTGATTGAGAACGAATCAGGTTGCACTCCGGGTTGCAGACCCGTTTACCAGGCATTCGGGTTGGGACGATGAACAGTAGTGGTACTGTTCATCGGCGCGTGAGTCCACGTACAGCCAATGTAATCGGCGCGTGAGGGCGCGTGGTTGACTTTCTGGGGAAGTGTTCAACATACTTTTTGATGTAATCGATGCAACGAACATTTTGGCGTTGGTTTTGAGTCGATCGGACACTGTCTCGATAGTGTTTCGAGGGTCCGAAGGTTTATGTTATGTTTTAAATTACTATTTAATTCCCAAAAAATTATGGGAAATTCATATGATATTAAATGAGTCATTAGTGACCTTTCATGATGTTGTTTGACAGGATTCGGGATTTCTGAGAATTACGGAAAGGCGTGCAGCTTGGAATCGAGCGATTTGGACTGTGTGTGAGTGGACGTTTGTTTTATAAACTGATATGCATGCATAGTTAAATGTTTTACATGATTTATTGCATGATTTGAGTTGCAATGATGTCCTGATGATGTGACATGATTATTCATGATTTAATGATTATTTTAATCGGTCTTTCGGGCACGTTTTACTAGAAATGTGCAAGTGATGTTTTGGGCTAGGCCCGGAGTCAAAAAGGTTTTGAAAAGGATATTTTAACTTAATTGGTGAGTCAAGGATGAATTCTAGATTATTTTATTGTTTTCAAATGTGATATTACGGATTTACGTGTAAATGGCATTTGGGCTTGAGACCCTGTCGGGAATGCTTATGACTTGGTTTGAAGTTATGAATATGATTGATATGTGTTGTGGTATGGATTGTTTTTGTGATTGTGGATACTGGATACTGGATCATGTTCTGGATGGTGAGAGTGCAGTTCCTAGACGTAACTCGGATGTTGCGTGAGTGCAGTTCCCGAGTATATGGTACGTCTAGATGGTGCGTGTGCAGTTCCCAGACATGAGTGATATGACTCAGATGGTTCCTGAGTGCAGTTCCCGAGGTTGGCCTACGCGTAGTGTGGATGTGACTGTGTGATTGTTGGTGCACTTGTGAATAGTACGAATTAATTGATTGATTGATTGATTATGAACTTGTGAATAGTATTGTTTGATGTTGATTGTGATTACGTACTGGTATTGAGTACGGGTTTTTGGTCTGTGTGGCCAGGTGATTATGTTTTCCTATTTTTTGGCCTGAGATCCGGGATTTGATACTTGTTATGTGATGTGGCTGGAAAGCCGGTGATTGTTATACACATGTTTTACCATATGCATGCAAGGTTTGATAAACTGGAGGGTAAATGATGTATTTTTGAAATGTGTTTTAAATGATATTATTTTTGTCCACTCACACCTTTGTTTTTTATGACCCTCCATCCGTGGCACGACGTTCTAGGCTGATCGAGAGGCGGAGGCATGAGCGGTAATCAGTGCAGTTATCCCTTATCTGACAGGTGCTAAAGGGTAATTTCGGGACTTCAGTTGACTTGTCAAACGAGAGCTGGACCGGGCACGGTTATGAAAGTCCAGTTGGGAAGGGTCATGTCAACCTTTTTTCCTAAAACTTCTTTTACAATGATTATACTCGCACGTGTTACGATGTCTACACTTATTATACTTGTTGAGTAGGCATGTCTTTTTATATGTTAATTGTGGTATTTGATCATGATGGTTGGTTTGCATTGCTTACTCATTTATTCTGGTATGCTATGATATGATTGTTATGCATAGTCGTATGTTATCGAGTCATACTTTGCATTTCATATTATTCCCCAGGGCAGTGATGTGGTGGAGATGTTAGAACCCGCTTAAGAGTCGCTAGTATCTAGTACCTGTATGTATGGCCACAGACTAGCCTCCACGTGATTGATCACCCGTGCATCTCATAATACTAATTAAAAATGTGCCAGCTTGTTCCTTGAGCTCTAAGGGAAATGAGGTGACGGTGCATGGCACCTAGCTTTCATGTGGTCGGGGTACCTAGTAAAGATGCTCAGTTTTAGTTACAAGTTTGAGACTCGAGTTACTCATGAGAATTTTTGACATTGGTTGATATTGTGATGTATTTATGGTTTCTATTTGGCACATCTAGTCGTATTATTTAAATTATTATTAGATGACTGTTATTATTATTTCTTGTATTATATGAAAGTATTGTTATTAATGTTTTGGGATTTTAATAAAAAAAAGAAGGATTAAAGTATGTTTTTATTAAACTGTTGTTTTACACTAAAATAAGCATCTGGGCCCACTCACCCTTGTGTTTTAAACCCCTCAAGTTTCATTAGCGTGCACGTTCATTGAGGAGGCACGGGTGCTGCTCTCACACATACTCCCACACTTGGAGTGAATTAGATGAAATAACCGAGTAATGACAGGTAATGTGTAGTGTATGATCATCACATTTTTGTCCATACTCTAAGCTTCCCCTATTGGGTGAAAGGTGATCGGTATTCACCAGTTAAGTTTCACCCGACGTCCCCAAAAACGCGTCGTTTCAACTTATATGGCTACGTCATCTAGACGTCATCGTCAAGATGTCGACCAGCATACCTTTGATTTTTGTGTCCTTTCGGACTTTCGAGATCGGGGTGTGTCATGATCACATCCAAGACATTAGATGACAGGACCCGTCCCAACTGAACTTTGTTAATCGTGCCCGGTCCTGCTCCTGTCTGACAAGTCAACTGATGTCCCGAAACTACCCTTCAGCACCTATCAGACAAGGGATAACTATACTGATTTCCGCTCATGCCTCTTCCTCTCGATCAGCCCTGAACGTCATGCCACGGCCCTCCAAATCACTCGCTTTTCGAGCTGCGCGCGTTTTTGTAATTTTCGGTACTTTCCAGGAATCTCGAATCCAGTCCAAAATCATTATTCAGGGTCACTAATGACTTAATTAACATCATATTAATCCCCCATAATTTTTCTGGAATTAATTACGAATTAAAAATGTAACATAAACCTTCGGACCCTCGAAACAATATTGAAACGGTGTCTGATTAGCTCGAAACAACCCCAAAATGTTCGTTACATTGCATAGAACAAAAGTCATGTTGAACTCACCTCGGGAATCGTGCACATGCGCCATCACGCGCCGCCGTGAATGGATGCACGTGAAACTCACGAGCCTGCTACAATGTCACCACCTTCACCCGTTTAACTGTAAACAGATCCTGCAACCCGCATGCTAACCCGATTCAATCCCCATCTGTAACGACCCGTCCCGAATTCCAGGATTAGATTAGTGACTAATCATGATTAGTGAGGTTAATCGGTGATTAGTTGAGCGAAATCGGTCGAACGATGCAAAATGACCGTTTTGCCATTAGGCGTGGGCAAAACGTTGACTTTTCATTCTAACGGTCAAATGGACTTTGACCAATGACCGTTACGTAGTTCGTGACATTACGAGATCATAGACAGGTGGCACGTTCAATTCTGACATTCGAGGAAGAAGGTATGATGTTCGGAAGATAAGGGGCATTTTGGTAATTTTGGTTAAAAGTGGAAAAATATTGACTTTTTGACCGGGAGGTCCGATGGCCGAGGGCCGAGGACCCTTACGTAGATCGGGACGATACGAATCTATAGACAGACGGCACGTCGAATTCGGACGTTCGACGGCGAAGTTACGGTTCAAGGAAGTTTCAAGGAACTATTGCACAAATTACGAGACAAATAACTTTTGGATTCTAGTGGGGCCCAGATATTTTATGGAGGCCCAATTGATGAGTGACAAGTGTCACCCATCCACTGGCCATTCCTTCACATATATGCATCGATCATTCCATTCATCTTCATTTCAAACAACCCGATCTCATCCTTTGTACGCAAACCAATCCAATCCAAACCTTCACCCATGGCCATCTGAGGAACCAGGAGAGTGAGAGGAGGAGTTTAGGGCGGCTGCAGGACGACTTACCAACGTGGATGGCGATGGCACGCCAACCAGGTAAACCCGAAACCATTTATCGGTTTTTATGGTTCAATATTTGAGGTAAGTGTTTAGGGTGTTAGAGGGTGATTGTGGGGTGATCATTTGGGCCTTGTGGACGCCTAGGATAGGTGGTTGACAGCTGGGGGACGGCTGAGCCACCTTGGGATAAAATGGAAATACCGGACCACGGGGGCATGCATAAATGTTTTATATGGATTATGAATATGATTCTATGATGTTGATTTGGATGATTGTGAATTATACGGTTTCACGCTTTACGAGGTGATTTACGTGCTTGCACTTAAATCGAGATTTTTCGGTTTTACTCTGATTTTCCATTCTTATGGTTTTGGAAATAGTTTAATGAAAAGGTTTTGGAATTGAAAAGGTAAACTCGGGCATGGGACCCATTTGAATTACGAACTCTCGGACTTGTGGTCCTTTTAATTTAACAAGGCATCGGGCCGGAGGCCTAGTTGGTTTACGATGCGGACTGGAGGTCCAGTTTGTATGTGGATTCGGGCCTAGGGCCCAGTTATGTGTTATGATGGTGATTTTGGGTCACGGACCCTAGAAATGGTTTTTACGGGTCATGACGATTTATGGGAACCGGCATGAACCCTTTAAATGGATTTACGGGTCGTGACGGTTTATGGGAACTGGCATGAACCCTTGGAAAGTATTTTATGGTCCATGACGACTTATTGGGGCCGGGCATGAATCCTTGAAAGGTTTAAAGAATCATTTCGAAAGGTTTTTCATATGCCATCCTTTATATATGATTGTCTCCTCCGAGGAGGGTCGTTGGCCTGGGTGGACCCCAGTGTAGTCAGGGAGCACTGACTAAGTGGAGTCACCCCCCAGTTGGGTTCCTTACTCTCAGGATGGGCATGGTTCGTTACCTCCAGGGGGTGGTCATTGATCTATGGACATTGACCTAGGTGCACCATAGAGAGACTTGGGTTTGAGACCCCGGTTAGCACGCGCGTAGCTTTATTTTACCGTGACAGGTTCTTGGATATGAAATATAATGGATAAAAATGATTTCAAGTAGTTTGGGAAATTGTGTTTTATGATGATAAATGGATTAGGGCTGAGATCCCATATATGTTCACTATGTTATAGTTTTCTGTAAATGGTTTTGGGCAGGAGCCCGTGTGACTTGTATTTACGGAACTTAGGGTTGTGACCCTAAATATGGTTGCTAAACATATGTGATTGGATAAATGGTTTTACTATGCATGCATGCTTTTTAGTGAAGGGTATGAAGTTCTTTTATGAAATATGTTTTATAAACTCTTTATTTTTGTCCACTCACAGTCTTTCTGTTTTTAATACCCTTCAAGTTGGATACGAAGTGGACTGTAGCAGAGATCGGGATATCACATGCCTCCTCCAGATCCTGGCGTACTTTGATAGCCCGGGAGGGTAAAGGTCAGAAATATCCCTTGTCTAACACTTCATGTCAGACGAGAGTAGGGTCATCCCGCATTAATCCCGGGGCGATAGGGATGGGTCATGTCAAGGTGGTATCAGAACGAGGCTGGCTTATTAGAGCCTAGGATTTCTTATCAGAGCGAGTTTGTCTCTATTCGAGCAATCGCGGAGCTCTTGGAGTGGTACGCAGGTCGAGGATGTGATATCTCAATGGGCTACAGTTCGTTATCAACCTGATAGTTGGGATGCCGATACGATAGTTAGTAGGATGGAATCGTGATATGTCTTGGTTTGGCACTAGATGCCGGGGTTGCCATAGTTCTGTCGAGGTTGGCAGTGTGAGACCCTACGGAAGGTGAATGTAACGGTACTTTAGAGTTTTGATCGTGAGACGGTTTGTTGGGATCACATTTCATGATGTCGTAGGATCGGTTCCGACGACTAGTTCGGAGTTATGACCATCGGATGGTCGGATATTGTTGAGTTAAATGGATTTACTGCTCCTGGTGGTTAGCAGTCGGGTTCGTGGAACTCTAGTTGGACTTACGATAGGATTAGATTGACGTCTTTTTTATGTCAAGACCACGTGGATGGTCAGATTTTGGATTATACTGCCTTATGCAGTTGGGTTCAGGGAGACCCTAGGTGTGATCGTGGAACCCTCCTTAGGTGTATGGTTCAGAAAGGTGAGTTGGCAAATGGTTAGACTCTGGCGACTTTTCGAAGTCAAGACTAACGGTCATGGTCGATCTGGTAATGTCAGGTCTAGTCATGTCAAATTTAGTGATAGGACTGCACTCTGCAATCGAGGTTGTACTTATCAGTTGAACCTAGTTGGTTGTCGTGCTACTTTAGCTGTGATGGATTGTTGGTGCAGCTAAGGTCATGGGCGACCTGGTTGACGACATTGGTTGAGCGAGGTACGAATGGCTAGAGCTTGATTTGGACAAGTTATTAGGGTTGGTACTTGTCGTTGGAATCCCAGTTTGGGGATACAGAGTAGTTGGTACAGGCGATTGATTCCGTTGGATGCGGAGTCTAGATCGTGATATTTGGAGGTTAGGTTTGCACGAGTCGGTGGCAGGCATTACTACCAAGAGTTGTTGTAGTTATGGTTGTTGGGAATCGGGGACGTTTAGGGGACGTTTCCTTTTCTCGTATGCGTTGTCAGGGTGACTGTACCCAGAGTTGTTGGGTACAGGGAGGCAGAGTTTCTCCAATTCTAGCAGAGGTACGGGATTTCGCTCGGTATGAGCAGAGATCTAGAGTTGTCTGATTCGCACACTCTGTGCTGATGCTGACAGGTGATGTTGGTGATAGTGACAGTAGTGGTACTAATGCTGGTGATAGTGATGGTACTGGTACTAGTGCTGGTGCCGGTGATTGTGATGACGGTGAGTTACGAGTCGGGATGTGACTCCGTCAAGTTAGGCTTATATTCGGTATCTGTGGTTCGAGAGTGGATCATGGATAATGATGGACTGGATAGGATCCAGTAGTAGTCGAGACTCGAGGTACGAGATGCGAGGGTTGGAGGCCGTTTATGCACATCCATAAATAGTATACAAGGTTTAACCTTGAGTTTCGTGAATTCCACTCGGAATGAGTGTATCTACATAAACGGAGTGAACTGATAGGCGAGATGGTGTACCAAGTTCTCTTGGTTATGGACACATGGTTGATGTCCAAGTGTGTTGGTTTCAATGTGGTTGGAATTTCAGAATTGCGAGAGGTTGTAATTGAGATGACACGAGGAATGCGGGTTTTCCGCATTGGTAATGGTAATGGGTATTTTGAAGTCATTAGGGTGACTTCTCAGGTTCTGCCATGGCAGATGATGGTGGATTATGGCATATGTTGTAGATGGTGGTAGATGATGTTGATGATTGTAGATGTTGTTGGTTGCCACTAGTACACTGATCGTGTATTGGTTGGTGGACCCGGCATTTGTCTTGGGTCATCAAGTGGAGATGAGTATATCGAAGTTAGGTGACTGAGATTTCTCATTTTTTACTTGGTGGCAGATGATGTTGGTTTACATAGCGTGGTGAGTGCAGCGAGTTTGTTTGCATTCACGTAGGATAATTTTCATGTCATCGTGTTGGATCATCCTTGATTTTTCCTCGGTGGAATGACAAGGATCGATACGAGATAAACAGTGAAAACCCACAGTCTCGGCGTGTCTCGTCGTTGACTGATCTATTTAGATGTGGGAATTGGTTAAGGAGTGATGAGACTGACGAAGGATTCAGGAGGGTGTAATACCCTATGATCGAAATCCAGGTGGATTGTTAACTGAATGAGCTTGTGGCGATCCTAGGTGGAGCGAGATTGTGATGTTAAGAACTTAGGATCATGTTATGGATCGAGATTTTGATGTTGTGGACTTTGGGCGTCGTGACGATCCTCGATCGTGATGTCTATGTTCGGTTGACGTAGTGATGGATCTGGATCGTGATTTTGATGATCCAGATAGGTGGAGAGTTTATCGCTCTTACTTGGATGTTTGAGTTGAGGATGTTGGGACTAAACTTCTTTTCAAAGTGAATCCCGTATGGTATATTACTCAGGAGAGTAGTTTTCTGACGTGGTCGGATATGGTCAGCCTTAGAGATGTGTTGATGTTGGGATTGGCTTCCCTATGAAGTTAATCGAAGGTAATGTGTAAATCAATTGAGTAGGTAACCGAAACTTTCGATTTTGATACGTCTCGGTAGACGAGAACGAGATTTCAGGTTTTGGAATCAGATTTCTGGATGACAGTTCAGGATTTGATTTTGGAACTTGAAAGTGGATTTCTGGATTTGGGTTTTGGAATCAGATTCTGGGTGACGATTCAGGATTTGATTCTGGAGCTTGACAGTGAATTTTCTTTTATGGATTTGGGTTCAAAATGGTTATTCCTCATACTAGTTTATGGAATAATGATTTCGGATTCGGATTTGGAAAGGGATGTTGAGTCGGAGTTCGATTTGTCTAATACTGGATTGGACAGATGGACTCCATTATTGAAACGTGTTTGGCTACGACCTAGGTCGTCATGTGTCGTCGTTGTTGTAGGTGGTTGTAGTCTGATTTATGGGTAGATGTACGTACCTTGTACGTTGTTCGAGGTACGATGCTGGGCAGACTTTTCGTGCCTGGTGACGGTATATAGGTTATACCAGTGGTACGTTGGTGAACGTGTTGGTAGTCGGATTAATTCCGATACTATTGGATTAGTTGAGGACGTGCCTTGGAAATTGGATACAGTCCATTGGGTCATAATATTTTTGGTGGGTCTAGTTACACACAGATCGAGTATTTGTTAGTATGCGTATACTCAGGTTGAGTGAGTTGGTGGTTAGTATAATTACAAGTGGGTATAGTGTCAGTTTTCGACTCGCTACTGTCAAGTGGTGATAGTTTGTCGGATGTGTCATCGTGGATTGATTAGTGAGGACTGGTGACTCCTAGCGGGAGCAGACGTTGGGATAGTTTAGTGTTGGAGCAAGGAAACCTTCGAGGAGTTGTGTCAGCAAGATGGTAGGTCTGACAAGTGGTTAACTCATAGGATATTCAGGGTGCTCTGATATTGACAAGTGGTGTCAGTACGGAACTTGTGATTACTGTCATTCGACGTCGTCGAATGTAGTTGATGCGACGTGAGCGTTAGTGGTACGTCTGGTTGCAGACGAGTTTTGTTCTGGCTAGTTGGTGTACGAGGGTACACTTGTCGTGAGATCGAATTATTTCCACGAGGTGGATGTGGAATCAGGATAGTTGGATATTCGAGAACGAAACTAATTAAGGAGGGAAGAAAGATTGGAATTAGGTCGGTTGGAATTTCGAGGACGAAATTAATTAAGGAGAGAAGGTTGTAACGTCCCATCCCGAATTCCAGGATTAGATTAGTGACTAATCACGATTAGTGAGGTTAATCGGTGATTTGTTGAGCGAAATCGGACGAACGAGGCAAAATGACGGTTTTGTCCATGGGCGTGGGCAAAACGTTGACTTTTCATTCTGGCGGTCAAATGGACTTTGACCGATGACTGTAACTTAGTTCGTGACATCACGCGTTCATAGACAGGTGGCTTGTTCAATTTCGGCATTCGAGGAAGAAGGTATGACGTTCGGAAGATAAGGGGCTTTTTGGTAATTTTGGTTAAAAGGGGCAAAATGTTGACTTTTTGACCGGGAGATCCGAGGGCAGAGGACCCTTACGTAGATCGAGACGATACGAATCCATAGACAGGCGGAACGTCGAATTCGGATGTTCGACGGCGAAGTTACTTTAAACAGAAAACTGGAAAAGAACCAAAAAGAAAAAGAAGCAACTTAACGCAAAAACAACACAAAAAATAAAAAGCAAGCTACTTTAAATAGAAAACTGGAAAATAAAAATAAAAAATGGTTTATGTACCCCAAATCTTGCATGTTTCTCATATGATGTTAAAGTCGATACCCCCAAACCTAAATGAGACATTTTCCTCAATGTGGCAAGTAAAAAGAAAGACAATTGCATGAAAAGAAATGAAGGGCTAAAAGCAAAAAATGGATACAAAGAAAAAAGGAACAAACCATGGCTATGTTGCCTCCTAGGAGCACTACATTTAACGTCTAGGCAGGATGGGACTAGGTTCTCATGTGAGGGTATTTAGTTGGGTCACAATTGCGTCATGTGGAATGGGAGAGTTTCCATAGTAAGGCTTAACCCTATGTCCATTTTCCTTGGACGGTTCTTGTTTAACCGGATGTTGAATCTCAATGGAACCATGAGAAAATACATTAGTAATAAATGGACCAAACCATCGAGATCTGAACTAACCCAGAAACAACTTGAGGCGTGAATTGAAAAGCAAGACCTTGTGGCCAACTTGGAAGTGTTTCCTTTGAATGTGTCATGATAAACCTTCGTCTTCTCCTTGTAAATCTGAGCACTCTTGTAAGCCTCGTTGCAGAGTGTGCAACCATTAAATAGGAGAAACTTCCTTATAATTTACGGAATATTCTAAAGGAAATCCCCCTGAAAATCGGAATAGGAGAGTTGTCCTTGTCCCAACTTGGAAAAGAAACCTAAATACCAAGGGATTCTTTGATTTATTGGGCGGCAATGAAAAGGGACCAGTGCACGTAAAACTAAGGAGGGAATCTATTAATCAATTCCATATAATTTCGACTTGACACCTATCCCCAGTTGGGAGCTGATCACATACAAAATCCTTGTGCAATTTGGAGTTCTATTTCTACTAAGAAAAAATAAAATTCTTTCTTAGTCAATCTTAGATTAAAAGACATATGTAAGGCTGAAATTAGACAGCTGTAAGGGTGTGATTGGACAGATTTAAGGCTGCAATTAGGACACCTATAGTTCATCTGAATGGTCTGATCATGCTCTGAGTACTAGCATTAATCGAAATAGGCTACGGCTCTCACGAAACCCAAATTGGGCCCTTGAAATTATTTAAATTCAAAAGTCCTTAGAATTGGGCCCTGATTACATGCATGGAAGGTGGGTTCATTGTGCGTCTTAAATCCATGTCACATGCATCTAGACTCGTCTCCTAACTACTGGCATAAATGTTCCAAAACAGGTTATATGTGACCTAGTGGCTGTCATTGTCGTATCATTGGAACTAGAACTCGGATGTCACTAAGATGTCACTAGAAGTGGAACTCGGATGTCATTAAAATATCACTGAAACTGGAACTCAGATTCTTATAAGTTTTCACTGGAAATGGAGCTCGGTAGGAAGCAGGGACATGTACAGGACATCGAAAGGGGCCACGTTCCAGGCACATAACTTGGTTGGGGTCTTAGGTTCATCTTAGAACCATTTCTTCGTTCTTACTCGAATTTCGACCATTATTTTTGCATTATTTTCAGAATTAACTCATCTTTCATAATCTACACAAGTCTCACAAAAGGATCACTTTCTCCTATTGACTGTAAAATTATGCTCAAAAGATAAGTGAAAAGGATATGAAATGTCATCAAAACAATGCATAAATAATAGCTTATCGCATAGACACGAAGATTTCCATTGTAAACAGAGTCAACTTCATGTGTTACCTATAGCTAGTCAACAACCGACCTACTTCACTGCATTTACAAACCCCAAACCTTTGTTTACTACTAAACCAGCCAGCTATTTGGCTTTTCTGCTTAACCTTATGATATGCCGCGCACTACTATGGCTATATGCCACAAGAGTATAGTGTCACAAAACCACAACCAAAGTACAACCCACAACAGTCCGAATTCACTCCCATACGAACCTAGGGAGGTCCACCTCAATAAAATTTGGTGTACCATCTAGCAATGGTACATTGAAAAAATCCACCAGATGGAGGAACAGTGACACGACCCGACCTTCTCCAACATAATATTATCCACTTAGCGCCCAGTACTCACGGTTTTGTTCTTGGGAGCTCACATAGAACTTCCTAGTGGGTCACCCATCCTGGGATTGCACCAGCCCCTACTTGCTTAACTTTGGAGTTCCTAGGGAATCCAAAGCTAGTGAGCTCCCAAAAGGCATCCTGTTAGATAAATACGCGCCCACACATATAATGTGCATCCCCCAGATCTCCCCGGGCGATGTGGGATTGCTAACAATGCCACCAAGGCACGGGTTCTCAGAATCCAACCCCCTTGGGGCCTAGTGTCCTCGCTGGCACACTCAATTCCGACGGAGGTTGGGCTCTGATACCATTCAGTCACAACCTGACTTTCTCTAACGGGATATTGTTCGTTGGTCCTCACAGTTTTGTTCCCGGGAGTTCACGTGTAACTTCCCAGTGGGTCACCCATCTTAGGATTGCACCAGCCCCTACTCGCTTAACTTTGGAGTTCCTAAAGAATCCAAACCCAGTGATTTCTCAAAAGGCCTCCTGTTAGATAGATGCGCGCCCACACAAATAAGGCGTATCCCCCAGATCTCCACAGGCGATGTGGGATTGTTAACCATGCCACCAAGGCACAGGTGCACACAAATAGAGTCCAAGGAAACCGATGTGGTTGATCTAGAGGGAGAACTGCAGTTCATATTTTTAACCTCAGCCAGCAGGAAGATCAAATCAACCCAGATGTAATTGTAGACAGATTATATACTTGTGGTTTTCCTACTGAAGTTTTAATCGATCCTAGTGTTACCAACTCTATAGTATCCTCATTGTTTGCTCAACATGTAGAGTTGATCTCCACCACTTGAATCCATCTTAAGTGTGGTTCTTCTGAAAGGATTAATTTGTACATATTCCTACAAATACAAGAATTGCCTTATTTTTGTGGTTCTTCTTAAAGTCCTTTTGACCGCTCGAGTAAAAAGTCAACCGTTCGCCCATTATTTAGGGGCAAAATCGTCATTTTCTTCAAATTTTTCCAAATTTTCCTTTTCCGAAGGTCCGGGTCGTTACAACCTACTGCCCTTAAAGAATTTCGTCCTCAAAATTCCAATTAGTGGGAGCCATAATATTTTCCCAAGGAAACACGTCTAAGATGAACTCGAAACATAATCACTCTCAACCGGGTATACGTCATACCCAACTTATAGCAATCATATAGCTAGTCTCAACCTCTGTATAAATCCCTGCCCCATGGGCAGTCATACCACATGCAGGCTTGGAATACGTAGCCTAGCTCCCGTTCGAGTTCCACAATCCAAGATCACGAAAATCCGGCAGATCTTCTCGTTTACATGTCATCCACTCGTGACATGATCCCATGGCTAAATCCGCACATGTGTCATCAGGCCACCAGGCCAATAAACTCATAAGGTTCAACAACTCGGAAACTCATTCCCCTCACTAGGTCAATTACACCATATTTATCCCCTTTCCCAGGGTCACTCTTTATAATGATTTCAACCTTTCCTCCTGATTCCTTCCTATTGCCAATAAGCACTCGGTACAATCTCATTCGTCCATGGCCCCAGGGTCACTCGGTTCAAAAACGAGTTCCTCGTCTGAGTTCATCAAATAATCATGTAATTCTTCAATTAATTAGTCGTACAACATTGTAGCCTCATGGTAAGGATGATTTAGAATTCAATTTCACAAAAACTTACCTCTAATTACTCGAACACAACCCGCGATTTTTTGGCCATCCACCACGTCCGTCCATGGCCCCAGGAGCTTCGAAGCTTGCATCCCTTGATTTGGATCGCCTAATCAAGGATCCAGAAAACTTATTCGAACCTCAATTTGGCTTGGGCTGGTCTACAATTCAAATTCAAATTCGAATTTATCCAAAAACGAGTTTCGGGTTCGATTGTATATTCTTCACTCAGTCCCCCCGTTTTTCCTCTCCAAAAAATATCTCTGTTTCTCTCATTCCTTCCGAGTAAGTCATTTCGACCCCAACATTCCCTGTCACCCGTGCCAAGCCACTCACTACAAAACTGAAACCCATGCTCTGTTTTTCCATTTCCAACCGCACCAAACATTAGAGAAATCAACCCGTGCTCTGCCTTTAGCACGCCCATGTTTCCCACTCAATGCATAAAGAATGCAGTAGCACTCAGCCCAACCAGCAATTCCATAAACAATTGCAACCCGTGCTCTGCTCTAAAGGACCCATTCACGGCAGTTTTAGTTTGTCTCTTTGGAAATTACCATTTTGCCCCTCCTTCACAAAATTACCAAAATGCCCTTCCCGCTTCTGGACCCGTAACTCGGTCATCCGAACTCCGATTGACGCGTACTGCCTGTCTACCGACTCAGCGTCTTGAGACCTACCCAACGGTCCTCGGCTTAAGTGCAAAGTCCACGTCGTTTGAAAAGTCAACAAATTCCCCCTTTTCGTCCTAATTACAAAAATGCCCTTGAACTTTTGAACGTCATAACTTCTTCCCTGATTATCGGAATCCGACGTGCCACCTGTCTATAAACTCGTGACGTCCCGAACTACGTCAAACTCATCGGTTAAAGTTCATTTGACCGCTCGAGTAAAAAGTCAACCGTTCGTCCATTATTTAGGGGCAAAATCGTCATTTTCTTCAAATTTTTCCAAATTTACCTTTTCCGAAGGTCCGGGTCGTTACAACCTACCCCCCTTAAAGAATTTCATCCTCAAAATTCCAATTAGTGGGAGCCATAATATTTTCCCAAGGAAATACGTCTAAGATGAACTCGAAACATAATCACTCTCAACCGGGTATACGTCATACCCAACTTATAGCAATCATACAGCTAGTCTCAACCTCTGTATAAATCCCTGCCCCATGGGCAGTCAGACCACATGCAGGCTCAGAATACGTAGCCTAGCTCCCGTTCGAGTTCCCACAATCCAAGATCACGAAAATCCATGAGATCTTCTCGTTTACATGTCATCCACTCGTGACATGATCCCATGGCTAAATCCGCACATGTGTCATCAAGCCACTAGGCCAACAAACTCATAAGGTTCAACAACTCGGAAACTCATTCCCCTCACTAGGTCAATTACACCATATTTATCCCCTTTCCAGGGTCACTCTTTATAATGATTTCAACCTTTCCTCCTGATTCCTTCCTATTGCCAATAAGCACTCGGTACAATCTCATTCGTACTATATCTCAAATCACACCCTTCTCTTAACTTCCACTCTACCACACACCAACTATAGTCCTGTAGTTGGACGTCAACCGTCCAAGTCATCAGAATCATGTGGTACTCCAGTCCTATGGAGTTCCATAACTAACAGGATTTCACCTATCCTCAAGTTATCAAACATTACAAACTTCTTGCCAATAGTTGCTGCTCTGCCAAAGTGGTCGTAATCCCAATCTATTCCAACCATCACCTTATTACGCATTAAGCCTTTCTTTTCATCCATTCTTACTAATCCTGATGGTTGACGCCGTACTCGTACATTCCTTTCCAAAGGTATATGACCTCTGCATTCTCAACCCCGTGGGTCGAACTTAACTCATACAAGGAAGGTCAAATTCTGAGGGTTTAACTAGCATCAACACCCGACTCACCGAATCCCCAAACTCAAAGTGAGAGATCGAACATAAGTCACCGTCTCTCTACTTGTAACCATCCTAAATCATTTCTTATTCCCATTGACCAAAACGTCTGTTTTTCCCAGGATTCACGCTAATCCCGACCGTTATTCATTCAACCAGGACTAACACTTATTTAACCATAAGTTTCGCCCTAAGGAATTCGCTACATCTGTCCAGTATCTCACACACTCCTCTGTACATAGGAGGACACCAACCAATCAACACTCAGTTCTCAGTTCCAATAACTCTGACCTCCCTCCAGGTCAATCACCATAACTGGAGAAACATGGAAGAGAACCTCCTTACAATCCTCTGGGGTCTCCTATAGTCTCAGACCAGCTCACGTTCCCCAAACCAACTCTGGTCTATCAGACCTAACACTTATTCAACTATCTCTTTCTCCGAGGGCACATTCAACACACCTATTCAGTACATCACAGGCCTAACGGTACATGTAAGTACTCCAACCAATCATCAATCATGGTACCATACATCGTCTAAATATGGTTACACTACCCGACTCCTCCTCTCCCATCTATGACTAGCCTAGTTGGCTGTCCAAGGGTATCACCATCCACTAACCTTAGCCATATCAAATCCGAACATTATCCTTTTCTCTCTTTTACTCAAAATCGACAATCGCCACCATGTTGGCCTCTCTTAATAGGGTCACTAACCACATCCTACTCACGAAACCACAATTCCTTAACTCGTGATACGGAATCCTTATTACATACCGTTACCTTGTTAAGTCGTCCATAACCAACATGTAACCTCAAATCATCGTAAACTCATGTCCTTATCCTAGCAAAACCCCATCCTGGCAGAACCTCAGGAATATGTTGAGAAATCTGGGCATCCTCAGCCCTCACTAGGCGTCTCATACACGAAGCTTATACACAACACATGTGACCAACAAACTTGAATACCTCATACCAACCATCTATTGGTTGTGAGGATCAAAATCATCCTAGAGGATAACACCCTCGAGTCTCCCTGAAACATAACCTCTGGAATCCTAGATTCAACATATCACTCTCTAATCAACATACTCGATAGAGATCTCATGGGTCACCAACCAAACCATTCCAAGGATGACATCCAAATCATCCAATTCTAAGTCAGCCACTAAGCGAACGACACCAGTCATCCTGGGTAACCTCACATCGATAGGTCAAACCCCCTTTTATCTCACCAATCTTACCATATATAATTACCAAGGTTACCACATAACTATTATCAAAGTACCACATCGGTAACTCGAGTCGGTTCAACAACTTCGATACCATAACCAATCACAAATAACACCATACCCAACCAATAGCCATTCTCATGACATGTAAGAGTGGATAATTCGGGACCTACCCAAAACATACATCCTGGTTAATCTTTTACGTGACCACAAGTAGTAGGTATCCAGGTCATCACTCCAGGGTTACTCAGGCTTCCTACGAAGGAATTTCAAATCCCCGGGCATGTGGTTCCAACTGACCACGCCCCTATGCTCCCCAATGGGCCCCACCAACTTTTCCCTTGCCTGTCATATCAACAGTCAATATAGGAGCCAATCTTCACTCTATCACATCCCAACTGTGCCATCTCACTTATCGCAATCAATCTATATAACCATTCCTTTATGATGTGACAAGACAACTCACAATCATAACTATTACTATAGGATTACCCTTCTTACTTTACCTCTCAGTGGTCTCGATTTGCGTCCCATTGAACTGGACTATCTCCTAAGTCCATATCGTTGTATACCTCGAGCCTCCGCCCGAACCTCAGTTACTTAGGACACTGACACGTCTCATAAGTCCAATAAACCAGTGAAACAAGATCAAGCCATAATTCCCTAACTCCTCAATACCTGACCATATTCCAGTCCTTGGCATCCTAAGTGCCAAACATTCCCCAATCAGCCTTTTTGGCCCCTCTCGAGCCTTGACACCTTACCATGACTCATCTCTTGAGCCTTTTTGGTGGAAGCCCAACGAAACTTGGGTGAATTTCGAAGGTCAATGGCGTGGTCAAGCTAGCAAGGATATTGGAAGGGAGTTCGGTGCACGCTGCCTGAAGCTGGCCTTATGGATTCAGGAGGCGCGCGGTGAGAATGTGCACGGTAGTTCAGTAGGAACTGGTCAAATAGAATTTGGACTGCCATTTATGGATTCGGTAGGCCCCTACCGAATTCCTTCAACCTTTTTGGTGGCCTCCTTTCGTTTGATCATAACTTCTTTGTTACAACACCGATTAAGGTGATTCTTG
Organism: Prinsepia uniflora; assembly: GCA_032719365.1. Lineage (NCBI taxonomy): Eukaryota > Viridiplantae > Streptophyta > Magnoliopsida > Rosales > Rosaceae > Prinsepia > Prinsepia uniflora. Next base: position 40,187,030 of record CM064865.1, on the reverse strand, counting down.
CGCCTACATTCTCGTAATTCCGAGTTTTATCCAATTGTACACATTTCTCACAAAATATGTTATTGTTTCCTATTGTTTGGCATCTAAACATTAAAAAATAAGCATAAAGGGTATAAAATGATGCTTAATTCAAGGATTATCAAACACCCCCACACTTATACTTTGCTAGTCCCTAGTAAATACCAAAATAAACTAAGGCTTTGAAGACTCATTTTTCTTTCTTTTTCTTTTTCTAAAAACAAAAACTACAGTGCCCTTAACCATTTTTCTCAAATTGTATCAACATAAGTATGGCATCAAAGATTTAAACTAAGAACCTATATAGCGTATGGAATTCAAAATTTAATACATCATAACAATATGTTTTGACAAGACAATGTGTAAACTTGGTGAAATTTATCTCAACATGAGTAAAACAAGTATAAATCAACTTACAGGGATATGCACTCATAATTTCACTCAATGTGTATAGGGGTTTGTGTTTGCACTCAAGGTATGTGAAAAAGATGCTCCCATAATTGAAAGTAATTTAATTCATAAAAATTTCAAACATAAACCATAAGATAGTGAACATACTTGCACAAATGAACCAAAACCATATGCTTACTCAAGTGCTAGACTCAACTAATCAAAGTTTACTCATCTCAAGGATCATAAGGCCTTTATTTGAAGGTTGTAATGGGGCTATGTGGAGAGGCAAGGAATTTTAGGATAATGATGTTAAATTTTGTTCCAGGACTCACCAAAGACTTCATTACAAAGGAATAAGTATTTTCCCATTATCATAGGCCAAGTATCAACTTGTTGAGCCTTGATCTTCATTGTCAACATATTTTGAACTTGAAATTGGGACAAAGGGCTGAAATTCTTCGTGTAAGCCTTCAATCTTCATTGTTCCAAATCACAAGCATAGGGGACTTAGCTCAAAACTCAAATTTAGTACCTCATAGAACTTTTGTTCTTGATTGTATTTTTTTTTCATCAATTTTTTTTCATCAATTTTTTTATTTTCTTCTTTTTTTTTCTTTCTTTTGAGAGGTAATATAATGAATAACAACATAGTTTGAGAAAATCATTCCCAACACTTACATATAAGTCTTCATTCATCAAATCATTTCTTGTGTTTCACATCATCTTTATGTTCTTCAACCAAGTTCATGGAACAAGGGTAAAGGATATCTTATACAAGGCTTACATGAATAGATGTTTACGGTGATGAAAGAAAGGCTTAATGTAGCCTCAAAGTGAGTAAACTAGGGGGATCACACTTATGTGATCAATTAGGGTTCGAATATTTGGATAAGTGGTGTTAACCCTATTTCCTTAATCATGTCCAAAATCAGAAAATTTATTGACTTAAAAGCTTTGAAAATCACATAGAATAAGTTCTAGTACTCTAGAGTTCATTAAAAGTTATGACAAGTAGTTATGAGGCATATGCATATCAATTTAAACAAAGAACTCCTATGAATTACTCAATCAAGAAATATATAAGGCTCCAAAGCTCACATAAGGTTCATATGATTCATACATATCTTAACATACTCGTTCTGTACCAGTTTATCATGCATCATCCACTACAAGTCATAAACACTCAATCATAAAGCATTAACAAATGAATTCAAATTGTAGTGATCATCTTTTCACCAGGTTGTTTTCATTTAGCCATCATTCTTATCATCGACAAGTTAAGGGGCATCCTAAAACTCATTAAAACACTAAGTTAAACAAAACGACTCAAGACTAAAGACTAAAACACACAAAAATATTTTTGGTTGTTTTGTTTTTTTCGAATTTTTTTTTTTATCTTTGAAATAAAACTCAATAAAGTTGTAAACCAATCCCCCACACTTAAATCTGACATTGTCCTCAATGTATGAAAGTGAAAGTAGAGAATCTAAGTAATGCAAAAGTATGATATTTACATTATAAACATATTTACACAAAAGAAATCACACGAAAGAATTTTCAATCCCCAACAACGACGCCAAAACTAAAACTTAAAGTAAACACAGAGTCACATTCAACACTTAATGAAAACATATGCAAATTAAAACCCTTTTTTGTACATTGTAGCATTGATAAGTATGGATCATTCTTAACCGGGAAATAAGGGTACCTAAGCATGATTGTCTTTTGATTGGTTAATTGGGGGTAAAGATTGATTTTAAAGTCCTTAGTAATTAAACAAAACCTAAACTAACTTGATTTATTATTTACACGTCGTCAACTCATTCTTATACCTAACTCATTCATGATTTATATCAACTTCAAACCTATGAAATTCTATCACATTAGTTCTACGAGATGATTGCATATTCTTAAGTATGTGCAGGGAGACACTCACGCCGCACACTCATTGATCTAGACTTGGAGACACTCCCCTATCTAATTAAGCATTAAGCACCAACACACAAGCATAACAAAAACTAAAATATTAGAACACATAGAAGATTATTGGAATTAATACAATGTATAAAGCCAAGGTAACATTAATCATCAATTCATAAACCAAGATATTCAAGCACAGAAGATAACTACAAGGTAAAGAGGTAGTGTTACACTTTCTCTCTTCGATAGACCCTATGGATACGAATTGATTAGACACTATTTGATGAGACACATGGAGATTGTAACGACCCGAACTTGATTTTATTGTAATTTTCTATAAATTAATGCAAAATGACTATTTTTCCCATAGAGAGGAAACGGTTGACTTTTGAATTGGGATTCTTTTTGGACCTTGACCTATGATTGTTACGTAAATCGGAATGTCACAAGTCTATAGACAGGTGGCATGCCGAATTTGGACGCTCAACGTGGAAGTTATGGTTCACGAAGTTCGATGGTTACTATTACATTTTCTGAGATTTTGGGCCAAGTGACATTATTGGAGATGGTGATTTAGCCGAGGGAGGATTATGGCACGCATATCAAGGCAATAACTAGGACGGTCTATGAGTGGACATTGATTTCTAAATTGATGCATGCATAACTGTTTTATATGTTCTAAATGTGTGATTTATGTTGGATTAAGATTGTGGTATTATGACTTTCATACTTGCACATATTTCGAGATTTACGATTTTATACTGTATTTATACGTGATAGTGATTTTAATAATGGTTCAATGGTATGATTTCGGATTTGGAAATATGGAACCGGGCTTGAGACCCATTTGAGTTACGAACTATCGAACTTGGAGTCCATTTGATTTAATGAGATATCGGGCTGGAGGCCCAGTTGGTTTACGATATCGGGCTTGAGGCCCAGTTGAGTACGATATCGGGCATAAGTCCCATTTGTGGTTTATAAATGTGATTTCTGGTTCGGAGACCTTAATGGATTTGGATTTGTGGAAATGGTTTATTAAAGTTATACTTCGGGCACGAGACCTAATTATTGTCTACGATGGTTTTATGGAAATCCTGGGCATAGGCCCTTTGAACGGTTTGAGATGATTTATGAAATGTTTTCCATATAGCATCCATATGTATGGATTGTCTCCTCCAGATATTGGTACCCTAGAGTGGTCACGGCGCATTGCCTGCGAGGGGTCATTCTACGGAGTGACTGAACCGTAGAGTGGCTCAGGAGCAGGATTGCTTATATTAGACGTCTGGATGTCAGGCATCTGGGATGTCATACCTCGGACAGGGTTCGAGGTTAACACTCTGGATTGAGACCCCGAGTAGCACGCGTACCTTATGGACCGTGACATGACGTCTAGGACGTCAGGTGTCTGAGATGCCAAGGATTGGTATAAACTTGTTTATTGGATTTACTGATTTACATATGTTGTGTTTATGGATTTGGACAGTGGCCCACATGACTTGGATTTACGGTTTTGGGCTGAGTGCCTATACGATTGGTTTTGTGGTTTTGGGCTAAGGCCCTAATGATTTGAGGAAGGAAATGACTTTGGTTTTATAAACGGTTTTTATTATATTTGATTTGATTGAGATAACTGGTTTTCGAATGCATGCATGCTTTTTAGTGAAGGGCATAAATGCCTTCTTATGAAATGTGTTTTTATTAAGCTATTTATTTTCGTCCACTCATAGCTTTTAATGGTTTTTAATGCCCATAAAGTTGATCGCAGATGCGGGCTGTAGGAGAGACCTAGACATCACACTCCTCCACCAATCTTGGCGCGCTCTGGAAGCCTCGAATGGGCTGAGGTTTCAAGTTGTCCATTGTCTAACACTTTGTGTCAGACGGGAGCATGGCACATCCCGCGTTAATCCCGGGGGGGATTGGGATGGGTCGTGTCCGCTTGATATCAGAGCACGGTTTGCTCTTGTGCTACGCCCAGGTCGAGGATGTGATGTCGCTACATTGTCAGCCCATTATCAACCTGGTCATTGGGTAATAGTACAAGAGTTAGAGGGGATGAATCGTGGATAGTTTTGGTTTGGCATTTGATGCTTATGTATGCCATAGTTCTGTCGTCGTTTGGTAATGTGGGACCCTACTGAGGGATGAACGTAACGGTGTTTTAGAGTCTTGACTGTGGGACGGCCATGTCAGGATCGTCTATCATGATATTGCAGGATTGGATTTGACGATAGTGTGGAGTTGTGACCATTAGATGGTCAGGTCATGTTGAGTTGGGAATTATGTTGTTGAGGGTAGCCAGGTTCGAGGAACCCTAGTGTATGATGAATGGGTTGGAAATGTGAGTCAGCTAGTGGTTTGACCTTGGCGACTTTTCAGATTCGAGACTGTTGGACCGGTTAGAGTAGTTGTTGTGTTGTCCTCTACCGCTGAGGTCATAGATGACCTAGTGGACGACTCTAGCTGAGTCTAGTTGAGACTACGGAGATTGATTGGTCTGACACTAAGTGAATTGATGGAATCCGATTCGTGAGTACCATTATGTGATGATATTTAGGGTCTCGGGGTAGACCGATTGGTAGTGTTGACGCTTGGATGCGGAGTCTAGATAGCGAGGTCTGGCGGTTGGGTCTGCGCAAGATTGTGGCAGGCACTACTATCGAGGATGGATGTAGTTGTGATTGTTGAGAATCGAGGGACGTTCAGGGAATGTTCATTTCCTCGTGTGAATTATCAGGATGATTGTACCCAAGGTTGGTGAGTTGAGGGAGGCAGAATTCTTCCAACCTGAGCAGAGATTGTGGATTCTAGCTTGGAATGAGCTGAGATTTAGTTTGGGTCTGATTCTCACAATGTGTGCCAGTGATTGCGATGACGATGGGAAACGATAAGCCATGAGCTGAGGATGTGACTCAGTTGTGATGTGCTTATATTCAGTGTTGATCTGACGATGAGGATTCATCGACTAGTGTTGATTCTTGGGAGTGGTGTCGAGATGACGAATATGATAGAGATGAACTGGATGGGATCCACCAGTGGATGAGATGTGTTGGGACTCTAACCTAACCATGATTGAGATAACTGATGTGATTGAGATGACTAAGTGGTGATTGGATGAAACGGTATAAACGAATAGGCAAGTTTGGGTACTAAGTTAGCTTGGTACGGACAAATGGTTGATGTCCGAGTGAGTTGGTTCCAACATGGTTGGAACTTCGGAATCAAGAGAAGTTATGATTGAGATGATAAGAAGAGTGCTTGATTCCGTATTGGTGATGGATATTCAAAGTGAGTGAGGGTGACTTCTCATTTCCTGCTCTTTAATAGATGGTGTTTGATGGCACCAGATAGGGTGATTGTAGTGGATTTGTGGTTGCATTCATGTAGGATGAATTTTGGTTTCATTGTCTTGTATCATCCTTGATTTTCCCTAGGTGGGATGACGAGGATCGATATGAGGTAATTGAAGTGAACTCACAGTCTAAACATGTCTCGTCTTTTGACTGATCTGTTTAGATGTGGAAAATGTTAAGGAGTGATGTGACTGTCGAAGGATTCAAAGAGGGTGTAAGACCCTATGATCTAAAACCTGGTAGTTAGCTGAGAGTGATCATGTGTGGATCCTAGGTGGATTAAGATCGTGATGTCGGGGATATAGGGTGTTGTGACGATCGAGGATCGTGATGTTAATGATCGGGTGATGTTGTGATGGATCTGGATCATGATCTTGATGATCAGGTTATGTGGTGGATCAGGATGGCGTGGATCGTGATGTCATGCCCGTGCTGGCAGGCTTCGCCTTGCTGATTATGCTAAGCTAGGAGCAGAGGAGAATGGTATTGTGAGACAGTTGAAGAATCTTTTGGAATAGTTAGTAAGATGACAAGACAGAGGTTGAATATGGGAATGTTGGGTCGACTTCTTTTCGAAGTTAATCCGGTATGAGACGGTAGTTGACTGAATTGCAGTGTATACAATTTGTCTTGGATATATGGATGAGTATGGATCTTGGATCTACTCATTAAGACTGATGTGTCAGTAACTGTTGGGTGGAGGCTATCTCCATAAGTGAGGCATATTACTCGGATTTTCTTCCTTTCGGAGTCAATCTGGTATGAGATATGGTAATCAGATGAGCGGGTATCCGGTAGGATCGGAGTGGTACGTCTTTGTAGACGTGAATGAGATTGGATACTCATTGGGTACGAATGGGTACGCCATGGTGGGCGTGATTCGGATTAGTACGTATTGGATGACGTGATTGGGAGTAGACATTTGATGCTGATCGGGTGGCCATGAGACTCAGAATGGACACGAAATTGGAGTGTATGGTCTGTCTCATGCGGGATTGAACAGATAGACTCTAGAATTGAAGCGGGATTAGCTACGAGTTATGTAGTGGGCTGGTTGGTGGATGGATGTACATACTAGGTACGTTGTGCAAGAATCGATACTAGACAGGCCTAAGTGGTGTCTGGTGATGGTATATAGGATGTACCAATGGTATGTGATGAACGTGTTTGTAATTGGTTTAGTTCCGATATCATTGGATTGGTTGAGAGCGTGGACTGGACATTGAATACTGGGCGCTGGACCAGAGTGATTTTGATGGGTTCAGTGATTGTATGAGCAGGTGCTCAGAGTCGGGGATGGCTAGTGGAACCCTAGAGAGGAGATGTGTTATCACTGCTGGGCAGGTATTCGATGGGGTCTAGTTGTACACTGGTCGAATGAGATTCATTGCATCGTTAAGGGATCCTAAAGAGCTAATTTTAATGTATACTGAAATTAAGGTAAGAAATCTTTACTACAAGTTCCCAGCTGAGTGAGACGTGGATTTCTCAAGCATCAGCATGGATTGATAAGGGAGATTGGCACGAGGTACCTTTGTACGACTCAAGAGTGAGTCAGGGTTATGTTGGGCCTCCAATGGTGACCACGGAGCCATGAGTACTGGCTGAGTTCGACGTCATGGGACCTGTAATGTTGACATTGCAAAATTCAGTAAATGCGGAGAAATTGTGAGATTTGATAACTCTCAGTGTTGGAGGAATGTCGGATTGATTAGATATTTTCATGTGGTGATAGGTTGGGAAGTGTCGGTGTGAGGAAACATTGTCAGGTACTTATTTCCGAGTGGGGAAATTATGGTCAATTTAGTTATCATGCATTACTTTTGAGGAATCAATGTGTGTTCAATTCGTAGACTTGTACTTACACCTGAGGGTGTACACATGGTTATACTAAACGTGAGGCCTGAATATGAGGTAGGATTATATGTCCACAATTTGGCCTGAATATGAGGACGAAATTTGTTAAGGGGTGAAGGTTGTAACGACCCGTGCCGAATATCGGGATTAAATATTAATTCATTATGGATTTAGTATGACTAATCAAAGATTAGTTGAGAGAATTCAAACAGACGGTGTAGAATGATCGTTTTACCCTTGGAAAAGGGCAAAATGTTGACTTTTAACCCGGGGAGATAAACATACGAGGACCGAAGACCGTGACATAGATTGGGACGTCACGAGTGTGTAGACAGACGGCACGTCGAAATCGGAAGTCGAACGGGGAAGTTATGGTCACGAAACCGAGATTGGTTAAACTTACGTCCTGAGATTCTATTAAAATAATAATAATGTATTAAGTGACTAATGCGTGACAAATGGACCCTTGGATGAGTGACAAGTGTCACTCATCCCATGGCTCAAATTCCATAAAAAGGGGATCTTGTCCTATTGGTTGGTTTATATATATATATATATATATATATTATTCCACTCATCTCTCATTTCACAACCCTCACCGTCCATCATCTTTTCCTCCCATCAAGTATCTCTCATCCTCGCCTCGATAATTGGGAAGCATCCTGCTCCTGTCTGACAATCGAACACAAAATACCAAAACAACCAAATAAAATTACACCACACCCATTGTCAGACCAGGGAGATTAAACAGTACAACCGACTGGACATCAAGTCCATAGTTTCACAGAGCAGAAATCAAAAGTCCACTCACGGTTTTCGGGCGTGTCAATCGCACCACGTACGCTCCTCGGTAGCCTCGGGAATGTTTGGGCCTGTCAAAAAGTACAATAAGGGTTACAAACATCCCAAAAAGCTTGCATTAATTTCCTAATTTTTCAGGGTTTTTCGACGTAATTAACCTAAAGCCCTAAACCATTGAACCCTCAGAACTAACTCGAAACGACGTCCGCTCGACTCGAAATTTAACTCAAAATGTTCGTTAAGTTGAAAGGATGAACTTATCTGTTGACCGTGACCGGAGACACGGCCTCACGCGCCGTCATGCGGCGCCCAAAGTGGTTGCGCATGAAAGCCACACACCTGCTATAGTGACTGCTACAGTGTCACCATCTTCACCCGACTGACCTGCAAACGAGTTGTTCGACCCGCGACACGACCCAGCCAAATCCCCATCAATTCTCACTCTAAACCTTCCCTTTTTCCACCTAAATCATTCCTTAACATTTTAATTTAAGATCCCATTCCTTAATTATCTTTAATTTGGCCTAAATCACTCATTCGACCAGTGAACAAACAAACGGGTCGACTTCTGAAACTCACCCAACTCAGCTCCATTCCCAAATTAACTTAGACAAAAGATTTATGGGACCTAAACGAACACTAGAACACAACCAGTTTCAGGAAAGCTTACCTGGAAGTAGTCGTCTTCAACCTTGGAAATTTCCAGAACCAGAGGCTTCTGTTCTTGGCTAAACTGTGATCGATTTCCTTCACAATCGATATGGTTGAACTCCAAATGGTCCCAGAAGACTATTTCAATCCTCGTTTTTGTCCAACTCGACTCACAACTCAAAAATTGATTTTCCCTCAAACTTCCAGTTTTTTTCTTCCCTTCTGTTTTTCTCTAAAACTCTCAAGCTCTCATCAGCAGAAATGACCCTCACCTCTACTATCTCTCAGCTAATTGAGCCGTTCAGCCGACACTCGTGGGAATCTCTCAGTCCCACTGAGAATTCTTGTAACGACCAGTCCCAAGAGCCGGGATTAGGAAAGTTTAAAGAATCGGGAGTTTAAAGGCTTGGATATATTGATATTTCCCCCGTAGGCCTGTTGAATTTAAAGACTCGGATTATTGAGGCCTAGATTGAGTTTAAAGACTCGGGAGTTTAAAGACTCGGATAGGTCCAGCAGGTTTGATCGGATAATGATGACTTGGATTTATGTTTTATTGTACTGTTTTCATGATGCCTATTTTGTGAATTATAAATGTTTGTATGATGATTACTATGTGATTTATAGCTGTGTTTAATAAATGGGTTGTGCATGCATGTTTTCAAAACGGAGAGCCAAACCCTGGTTTGTTATAAAATGGTTTTTGAAACTTTTCTTCTTTAAGGTCCACTCACGCCTTCTGGTTTTAATTACCCTCCAGGTCGTGGAGCTAGCGCGGGGGTTGACGTTGAGGCATCGTCGGAGGCATAGAGTACTCGAGAGTTTTCCCGGAGGGTTTCCTTTTACCGTTGTGCGTGTGCTCTGTGTATCGGTTTTGTTTTACTTTGTTTTTGGGTGCTATGCTCTGTATAACTGCTGACTCTGAAGTGTTGTAAATTCTCCTGCATCTGGCAATGTACTTTGGGGTTTTCGTGAGGTTGTTTCGGTCTTCGTTTTGGGTTGTCAGACGGGAGCAGGGTTTAGTCCCTAATCCTGGGGGGGGATTAGGGGTGGGCCCTGACAATTCTGTTTCTCGAAAAGACCCAAAAACCCAGTTTTAAAATCCTGCCCGTGCACTGGTTTTTGTTTCAGTCCAAACCACAATGCTTCCAATACCTCAAAACCAATAAACAAATCATCTTGCCCAGCCACTAACGGTTAAACAATTGCTGGACCAGAACACCCAAGCATGGTGGTGCAGGCCCTGTTTTCCAAAGTTTCAAACAGTATCTCCCTGCAAAATTACCATTTTGCCCTTCTGCAAAAAATTACCAAAATGCCCCCTCCTCTTTCTAGACCCGTAACTCAACCGTCCGATTTCCGTTTTCAGCGTGCTGCCTGTCTACCGACTCAGGGCATCGAGACCTGCCTAACGGTCCTCAAATTGTGTGGAAATCAGTTTTCAAACAAAAAGCCAACATTTTCCCCCTTTTCGTCCAAATTACGAAAATTCCCTTGAACTTCCGAACGTCACAACTTCTTCCCTGGTCGTCGGAATCGGACGTGACACCTGTCTATAGACTCGTGACGTCCCGAACTACGTCACGGTCATCGATCAACGTTCGTTTGACCTACCAATCAAAAAGTCAACAAATTGACCATATTATTCACAAGGGTAAAAACGTCATTTTATTCATTATTTTACAATATTACATTCTTCGAATTTCCGGGGCATTACAACCTCCCCCCCTTAATAAATTGCGTCCCGAAATTTTAATGAAACAAGTGTGGATACTGCTCACGCATCTGCGTCTCGGGTTCCCATGTCGCTTCCTCCACATTCTGGTTTCTCCAAAGAACCTTTACTAGAGGAATGGTCTTCCGACTTAGCACCTTATCTCTTCGATCCAAGATCTGTACCAGCTGTTCTTCAAAGATTAAGTCTTCTCGGAGTTCAATGGGTTGCTCTTCCAGTACATGAGATGCATCATACACATACTCTCGTAGCATCGTCACGTGGAAAACGTCGTGGACTTTAGAAAGTTCTGGAGGTAGTGCTAATCTGTAAGCAACCTTGCCAACCCTCTCAACAATCTCATATGGTTCGATGAAACGAGGGCTCAACTTTCCCCGCCTGCCAAATCTCACTATACCTTTCCAAGGAGATAGCTTCAGAAATACCCAATCTCCGACCGTAAACTCAAGATCTCTAATCTGATGGTCCCCATAGCTCTTTTGTTTGTCTTGGGCTACCTTGAGCCTATCTCTGATGAGTTTGACTTTCTCTGTTGTCAGCTCCACCAACTCGGATCTAGTCAACTTCCTTTCACCCACATCCGTCCAACATAACGGGGTTCTGCACTGCCATCCGTACAAAGCTTCGTAAGGGGTCATCCCAATGCTCGCCTGATAACTGTTGTTATAAGTAAACTCCATCAAGGCTAGATGTGATTCCCAAGTACCTTGAAATTGTAAAACACAGGCTCGCATCCTGTCCTCCAAAATCTGAATGGTCCACTCAGACTGACAGTCGGTCTGAGGATGAAATGCAGTACTGAAACGTAGCTTCATTCCAAAAGCCTGTTGTAGACTCTGCCAAAACCGTGAAGTAAACCTCGGGTCTCTGTCAGAAACTATTGATTCTGGAGTACCGTGCAATCGGATGATCACATCGATAAACAACAGAGCAAACTATGTCATCCTGAAGTTCACTCACACCGGCAAGAAATGAGCTGACTTCGTGAGCCTATCCACAATCACCCATACGCCATCATATCCATTAGGCGTCCTGGGAAGCTTAAACACGAAGTCCATTGTCAGATGATCCCATTTCCACTCTGGGATCGGCAGGGGTTGCATTGCTCCGTAGGGTCTCTGTCGTTCGGCTTTTACCTGTTAACAAATCAAGCATCTACTGACGTACTCGGAAATCTCACACTTTATACCTGACCACCAGTAATGCTCCCAAAGCGTACGATACATCTTGGTCCCTCCAGGATGCATCACATAGGCTGAACTGTGAGCCTCATCGAGGATTGTCTTCTTCAGTACTTCATCCTCAAGTACACACAACCGTCCTTCTTTTACCAAGGCTCCATCCTCGTGAATCTCAAAATCCTGTCTCTCCCCAGCCTCAACCTTAATCCGAAAGATGCCCAAAACAGGGTCCTAAAACTGAGCATCGATAATCTGATCAACCAAGACAGGTCGCACATGGAAACTTGCTAGTAGCGCTCCCTGACCATCAACAGTCAAACCCACTCCAATCCTACGGAGTTCAACCAACAAGGGCAACCGAACCATTCTCAAATGTGACAAAGAGCTAGCTGACTTCCTACTCAGGGCATCGGCTACCACATTAGCCTTCCACGGGTGATACTCGATTGTGCAATCATAGTCCTGAATCAACTCTAACCATCGGCGTTATCCCAGATTCAGCTCCTTCTGAGTAAAGAGATACCTCAAACTCTGGTGGTCCGTGAAGATTCTACACCTCTCACCATACAAGTAATGTCGCCAAATCTTCAACGCATGAACCACCGCTGCAAGCTCCAAATCATGGGTGGGGTAATTCCTCTCATGAGATTTCAACTGTCGGGAAGCGTAAGAAATCACCTTCCCATGCTGCATCAACACACATCCCAGACCCTGCAAGGAAGCATCACTGTATACCTCGAACTCCCCACTATCATCTAGAAGGGCTAACACAGGAGCATATGTCAACCGCCTTTTCAGCTCTTGAAAGCTCTGTTCACAACTCTCGTCCCAGACATAACGGACTCCCTTCCTAGTTAGCATTGTCAACGCAGCAGCAAGAATAAAAAATCCCTCGATGAAACACCGGTAATAACCAGCTAACCCCAAAAAGCTCCTGACCTCGGTCACTGTCTTGGACTACTCCAGTTCGCTACTGCCTCAACCTTCTGGGGATCCACGCTAATACCTTCGACCGAAATCACATGGCCCAGAAAACCAACACTGTTCAACCAGAACTGACATTTACTCAACTTGGCATACAACTGGTTTTCCCTCAAGGTATGAAGCACCTTCCTCAAGTGCTTCTCGTGAGCCTTCGCACTCTTCGAATACACCAAGATATCATCGATGAACACAATCACAAAACGATCCAGGTATGACCGAAACACTCAGTTCATCAGGTCCATAAAAGCCGCTGGAGCATTAGTTAAACCAAAGGGCATCACTACAAACTCGTAATGACCATATCGGGTTCTAAAGGCTGTCTTGGGTACATCCTCTTCTTTAACCCGCAACTGATGATACCCAAAATGAAGATCGATCTTGGAGAAGTGTTGAGCTCCCCTTAGTTGATCAAACAGGTCATCGATCCGTGGTAGGGGGTATTTATTCCAGATAGTTACCCTGTTCAATTGTCGGTAGTCAATACACAATCTCAAACCTCCGTCCTTTTTCCTGACAAATAGCACTGGAGCTCCCCAAGGAGATACACTCGGTCGAATAAACCCCATATCGACCAACTCTTACAGTTGCGCCTTTAATTCTTTCAACTCAGCTGGCGCCATATGGTAGGGAGTTTGAGATATAGGTTGTGTACCTGGAACCAGATCAATGGTGAACTCGATATCTTGGTGAGGTGGCAATCCCGGCAGATCCTCCGAAAAAACATCCGGGAACTCCCGCACTATCGGTATATCCTCTACCTTTAACGGTGCAGCACGTGTGTCCACCACGTGAGCCAAATACCCCTGGCATCCTTTCCTCAGCAACTTACTTGCCTTCAGGGCTGAAATCACTCCAGCAGGAGTTGCTCGCTGTATTCCCTGAAAGGTGGTTTCAGGTAACCCTGGACTCCGAAAAGTGACCTTCTTATCGACACATTCGATAGAAGCATAATGGAGTGTTAACCAATCCATTCCCAAAATGACATCAAAATCATGTAAGTTGAGGAGTATCAGGTCAGCTACCAATCCAACGTCGCCTACCATCACGGGACACTCCCTCAACACTTGGTTTACCACAAATACCTCTCATGTGGGCGTACTCACACCCATGTCACAATCTAGTGCGGAAACCTCTCTATCCGCCAACAAACCACAATCCCATGATATAAACGAATGAGTAGCTCCGGGATCTATTAAAGCACAAACATCATGTCCAAAGATCGTAAGTGTACCTGTCACAAAACCAGGTGCTGCCCGGGCCTCCTGCTACGTAACCGCAAAAACTCGGGCATGTGGTCCAGCTGATCGCCCATGGCCCCTGCCCCTCAATCCACTAGTCGCTCCAGTACCTCCTCCTCTAGTACTCCCAGTCCCAGAAACTGCAGCTGTGTTCCATCCCTGCTCTGCTGCACCCCGACCTGCGCCACCACTATGTAGCAAGGATGGGCACCCTCTCCGGTAGTGGCCCCGCTCGCTACCAGTAGAAATAGATAACACTGGAAGAATCTCGAGTAAAACCACCACTCTGTCGTCCCATGGAAGCAACTGAGGTCGCACTCGCCTGCGGAGCCGGCTGTGCTCTTGGTACTCTGAATCCGGGACTCTGAAAAATTACCAGGCCTACCAAAACGATCATTGCCTGCGAACGAAGCTCCACCATAACGTCCCTTTTCGGGGCTCTCTGACCAAACGATCCAGGAAATGAACGCTCTCGACGTTGTCCACCACCTGAGAATTGTGGACGTGTCGGTAGACTAGCCTCAACCCGCACTGCGGCATCAGACAACTCTCTGAGAGTAGTAAAGGCTCCAACTGTCACAATTGCCCGTATCTCACCTCGCAGGCCAAGCTCAAACCTACGACATTTCTCAGCTTCAATAGACACAAAGGTAGGAGCAAAACGGGCTTGCATCTGAAATTTCTGCGCATACTCTGCTACGGACATGTTCCCCTGTTAAAGCTGCAAAAACTCTGTCTCCCTAGCATCACGGAATGAACAGGGATAGTACTGATCAAGAAACCGTTCACGAAAGGTCTCCCAGGTCACTGTATGGTCATCTGTCAGGACCCACCCCGGTTCCACCCCGAAAACCGAGGTAAATCCTGCTCTCGTCTGACACCCCGAACACAAACCAAAGTAACTCACGATAAACCACCAAACTACACAGTCAGACGCAGGAGAAATTTTAAACATCCCAAAGTCAAAGTTTTACAGAGCATAGTACTAAACAAAATAAACAAGTTTATCCACAAGTACACGCACAACGGAAAAGTTTAAGCACTCCGGGGTCACTCTCGAGTACTCTATGCCTCTGACGCTGCCTCAACGTCACAACCCCGCGCTAGCTCCATGACCTGGAGGGCAATTTAAAAACCAGAAAGTGTGAGTGGACCATAAATAAGAAAAGAATTTCGGAAAACCATTTCATAATAAAACCAGGGTTTTAGCCCTCCGTTTTGAAATCACATGCATAACCCCGTTACTGAGAACAGTTATAAATCACACAAAGATCGTCATAAAAACAATTTCAGAAAACGTCATAAGAACAACTATAGAAATCATATCATAAGCATCATAAAACCGTATCATAAAACATAAATACCAGGCCACAATAATCTGATCAAACCTGCTGGACCTATCCGAGTCTTTAAACTCAATCCAGGCCTTAATAATATCCGAGTCTTTAAACTCCCGAGTCTTTAAACTCAATCCGGGTCTTTAAACCCAATCCGGGCCCTTCCCCCGTCAAATCAATATCCGGGTCTTTAAACCCAATAATCAAATCCATGAAATCCAATCCAAAACCATTGAAAACCATTTCTAAATCCATACCCAAACTCAAATCCGAAATCACCGGTCTGAAGCCTTTCCCGGCGTCCAGAACCGTCATTCCGAACCCAAATCCGGAAATCCACTTTTCCGACATTAAAATCAAATCTCGCATCTCGAAAGCCGATTTTAAAACCAAAAACCTTGATCATCGAAATCATGTTCCAAAAGCCCTTATCATCCTTGAAACCCAGTTATCATTTGAAATCCCAAAACCATAGCATCGTAATCAGAAATCAAGCCTTTTTCGTAAAACGTGCCAAATACGTACTTTCTCGAAAAACGTGCAATTATGTAAAACCAACATAGCATAGTCCATAATCATGAAATCACATATAATACCATAAAATAATTATAGAAAACAGTTATGCATGCTCGAGTTTAGAGAAGGGGTCCACTCACAGTCACCGGCACGTCACTCGCGCCCCGTACGTCCCGTACGTTCCTCAGCTTCCTCGGAAAATCCCGATCCTGTCACAAGTCACCAAAGTACGTTACTAACACATCTACGAAGGTCCACCTAATTTTTCCCAAAAAATCCCCGGGTCCTAAACGTATCGAACCGGAACCCTAACTCTTTACCCTCGAGGAACTAATCTCAAACGACGTCAGATTAACCAGAAACCAATTCCAATGGATTCCTTATAACATTTAGAACAAAAACCTAGTTGGACTCTTCGCTGGAAACTGCCGCACGCGCCCCCATGCGACGCCCAAAGTGGCTGCGTGTGGGCCTCACGCGCCTGCTACAGTGTCATCGTCAACCTCAGTCTCAATGGTCCAGACCAGTCCAGCCAACCCGAACTGGCGTGACTGGTTCTCCACCAACCCTCCACCGTTTTCCTCCCTTTCTTCACCAGCTTCACCGTCCAGTTCTAAGCAGTTCAATCCCCTCACTCAAACACCTCGATACAGCCCCTAGATCATCGTCCCCAAACTCGAAAACAGAACCCGTACAACCTCTGTTTTCCATTTTGGCCACCCAAGTCCTCCCCCGTCACGGTGGCTATCTTAAATGCTTCCTAGGACCTTCCTAAGTCTCACCCAACATACAGAAACCCTCGACTCAAACTCAAAACCCACGACTCGCCGTTTGAAATTCACGGCCAAAACAGCGCAAAACTACGGGAAGAAGGAATTACCTGCCGTCGATCGCCGCCGTGCTCACCGTCACACTCCCTTAAGTCCACAGAGCCTCCACTGCAACGCCCCGAAAATCCAAAAATTGTAAACTATTAAAATAATGTGAAAATGACATTTTTACTCTTGATGGAAAAAAAAAATTTTGTACATTGTTCGAGGACTGTTGTGTAGGTCTCGGAACGCTGAATCCGTAGACAGGTGGCACGTCGAAAATGGAGCTCGTATGAAAAAGTTATGGGTCTGGGAAGTTCAGGGGTAAAATGGTCATTTGTGACCTTAAGGGTAAAATGGTAAATTTATAGGGATTTTAATTAAACGGCGGAGAGGATGATGATCATATGCTTTACATGCTGATTCACTTCCTGTAAATGCAGCTAGTGACATCTGTTAACTTAAGTATCCACTTAGTGGCATTGGGTGCTTTGGTGTCTAATTAAAATAATTAACTAATTGGTACTGTTGCAAAGTAATTAACTAATTGGTACTGTTGCATAATGAACACCACACTCGACTGAGAACACAGGGAATACATAGAACTCTTCCTCTCTTCAAATTGATCGATTAGCAGCAAACCAAAAGGGAAATTCGTGCACTAGAGTGATAAATTAATGTGAATTGGAGAGAAAAATCGAAAGAGGAACAAAGAAAACCCAGATAGAACCTTGCTGGGAATACTCGAAAAACTACCCAAAACCTTAATTCTCGATTTTGATTGTTAAGATGGTTTCGTGTGAAATTAAGGTGATATAAAGCTTTCTGGGAGCTAAACGACGCGAACCCAATCAACTGGAACGAAAATTGGAGGCTAATTGGGGACGAACAGACCCTGCAACTGTTTCGGAAATTCGAGCTTGAGTCCGATTACTTAGAGGTAATAATTCATGAAATTGATTTCGATTTCGTGTTTATAATGGACCTATGATGCTTCTGGTATGATCAATTGAAGGAAATAGGCTGGTTTTGGGTAGAACCCGAATTCGAACCCGTCGGGTGTTCATCCTGAGTCGAGGAGGTTTAGGGTTTAATTAATCAAATTCAAGATATGGAACTGTAATTTAAATTGAAAGGATGTTAATGAGTGAAAGAACGGACACAATTGAGCTTGAATTGAGGGAGACTGCACCGGGTCTGATCGCGGGTTTCAGACCCGTTTATCAGAGAAACGGGCGAGGAAGGAACACTATAGCAGTGTACTGTTCACGGCGAGTGGCTTTCACGCGCAGCAACTTACGGCAGCTTACACTGTAGCAGTGTACTTATCACGGCGAGTGACTGTGAGGGCGCGTAACCGGGAATCTGAAGGAGGGTTCAACACACTTTTTGATGCTCTCGATGATACGGACCTATTAGCGTTGGTTTCGTGTCAATCGGATATGAACTGAGAGTAGTTTTGTGTACCCGAAGCGTATAGGTTACGTTTAAAATAATATTATTTTATTCCGACGATTAGGAAATTTGCACAGGAGATTATGTAACAAGTTAGTAATCTGATATTACTTGTTTGACAGGCCCGAATACTTCCAGGACGTCGGAGGAACACGAACAGCTGGAAACTGAACAATCTGGACGGTGTGTGAGTGGGCTTTTGTTTTCTACCCTAAATTCATGCATATATGTTTTAAAAGTCTTATAATATGATTTGACATGATCTGGTATGATTAATGTTTCAGTATAACGATTTTCGGATTTTTGGAATATTATATTATTTTATGTACTTTTGGGCACGATTTTCGAGAAAACTGTGAAACTGATATTTCGAGCTAAGGCTCGGGGTTTGAACTTGATTTTGACTCGGATGATGAGTCTGGTATTATATTTGATGGATTTATATCATGAATGAGATTGTGATTGCGCAGGTTTGCGTGGATTGGTTTATGGATTTGAGCAAATTGTTTTTGGGCTTAAAGCCCAGTTCAAAAATGGTTTTGTTCTGAAATGCAACTGTTTTCACTGGTTTTCATGATGATGCTATATGAGGGCTTCCGGGGTGGAATATGTTTCCCCCGAAATGGACCCTGGAGATAACGCTCGCCTCCGGGATGGAAGTGTTTACCCCGGAGAGGTCACGTAGCACGGTATGTTGTCGTGCAGCCAAATGGAGGCTCGACTCAAACCAGATGTGCTGGATTATATGGAGGTCAGTCAGTGATATGTTCATGACGACCTGGATTGCCAGTTGGTTATGTGTTCACAACGGCGAATGCTCGGGATTTGAGCGGTCCCTGAGCCTATTGATTTGCACGCGTTGCAGGGATAACGTGACTATATATTGGACCTGGATCATGTGTTTTTATTGATGTTTGCGATTTATATTCATATCTTGATTTTGATTGATAAGTTATGATATGCATGCATGTTTGTGAAACTGGAGGGTAAGACTGTATTTTGATAAATGTATTTCTAAACTTTATTTTTGTCCACTCACACCTTTGATGTTTTATTTGCCCTCCAGGCCAGTGCACAGGTACTGAGGATAACATCGAGGCTGAGGAATAAACAGACCGTTGCGTACCCAGACACTTTGCAGCGTAGGATTTTGATCTCTACTTGTAAATATTTCCTATGCTCTGTAAACCATGTTGACTACTTTTTGTACTTTCGAGTTACTGTCAGACGGGAGCAAGATCTTTCACGGTTATCGAGGGATAATCGGGATGGGTCTTGTCATCCACAGCTTCCTTTCACGGCCAATTGAACTAACACACGGCCACACCACCACCATGATCTCTCACCTTTTCTCTGTTTTTCTGGTTTCCCCCGTGAGCTCTCACACTCCTCACACACAAACTGACAGGACCCGCCCCGATCCCACAGGGACCACAAGGGGACGTGCCCTGCTCCCGTCTGACACCCAATAATTCATACCAATTTTAACCTCAAAACATCAAATGCAAAAATAACCAAATTAAAGTCATACATCAAATCCGAATTAAACGAATGTCAGACAAGGGATGAAATTCAAAATTACAAGTTGCGAGCACGACTCTAACATAAACCTGCGGGTAAACCACCCAGCAGGGATTCAGGTACGCAGAAGTAGATCTATGCCTCAGCCTCAGGTTCCTCCTCTACCTCAGTACCACGACCTGGAGGGGTTACCAAAAACATTAAGGGTGAGTGGACCGAACTCAAGTTTATAAAATCATTTGATAAGTAAAACATATAATTTACCCCTCCGTTTTCCAAACATGCATGCATCATTATTTAAAATCATAAACCATATAAATGAGCCATAAGGCATGTAATAAAACCATAAGTATAATTTGAGTTGCTGCACTATACACTCCAATGCCGACATCCCTGATGTCTGACGTCCCTGACGTCAATAAGGTCACAATCACAAGGCTACGCGTGCCACTCGGGTCTCAATTTCCGAGTTCAATCCCCGAACCCCGTTCGGGTACAACATCCCCGATGCTTAGCGTCATAGACGCTGGACGTTCTAGACGTCCGTGACCTCTCCGGGGTACCTCATCCGGAGGAGACAATATAATATGGAAGGATCTATACAGTGCAGTACCAAATACATTTTATTGATATCCACATGCAAGGCATATATATACCCAGATAAAATCCGAATCAATCATTAAGTTTCATCAAACGGGTCTCAAGCCCAAATACCGTGAAACGTGCCATAACCATATTTTCCATATCCTCAAAACCATCATTGTTTTTAGCATGTGAATAAGTATAATAAACCAGAAAACATTTATGCACGCAAGGGTTTAAGAAAATGGCCCACTCACAATACAGTCTTGCTGAAAACCGAACGTATACCCTCGTCCTGGTACAAATGTACAATCCCTGTCAAGTCCAAAGTATTCGTAAAGGTCAATTTAAACCCCCAACATTCAACCATGAAAGCCTAGGCCGAAACCGGCCCGGGAAAGTCGCCCGAACGCGCTTTCCAAGGCAATAACTCTCATTTTGACCAACATAATGATCTCCGATCGACCCGAAACCACCGCCATTGGATCCGGATCGTCGAAACCTAAAGAATGGTGGTGGTCCCACCAAAATCACTGTTCACACGCGCCCCCACGCGCCTGGTCAACCGTGCTAAAATACTGCTGACGTCAGCATGACGTCATCACTGACAGTGTCAGATGTAACGACCCGTCCCGGAATTCGGGATTAGATTACTAACTAATCACGATTAGCGGGGTTAATCGGTGATTAGTTGGGAAAATTCGGACGAACGGTGCAAAATGACCGTTTTGCCCCTAGTTGTGGGCAAAACGTTGACTTTTTATTCGGGCGGTCAAATGGACTCTGCCCGATGACCGTGACGAAGTTTGGGACGTCACGAGTTCATAGACAGGCGGCACGTTCGATTCTGACGTTCGTGGAGAAAGTTATGACGTTCGGAAGTCCGGGGGCATTACCGTAATTTGGACGAAATAAGGGAAAATGTTGACTTTTCGATCGGGGGGTCCGATGGCCGAGGGCCAAGGACCGTTAGGAAGGTCTTGATGCCCCGAGTACAACGACAGGCGGCACGCGTGGAACGGACATCGGGGGACCAAGTTGCGGGTCACGGATGGTGAGGGGCAATTTGGTAAATCGTCAATTGAGGGTAAAATGGTAATTTTGGGATGCAATTTTGTGCAGCAGCCGTGTATGGGCTTAGTGTGTTTTTCTGAATTGAAAAACAGAGAGTGGGACTTGGCGTGCACTGCGTGAGGAATTGTTTAGGCAATCTTGATCAGTGTGGGAGTTGTGGGTTGGAAATTTGAGGCCACGAGCATGATGTTGTGCGCCTGGAGTGGGAGTGCAGGCCACGGGTGCCATTTTTATCTGGTTTTGGGAGCTTGCGGGGGACAGTTTCACTAGAGGGCCAGAGTGACTTCCCACGGGTGTTGGGGTTTTGTTTGATCATCAGAGCAATTGGAGGAGTGTTGGGGATCATTTCCAACTAATGGGAGGCCTGAGTGTTGAGAGGAAACCGAGTTCGAAGAAAACTGATTTTGGGAGGGAAAATCCAATTTCGATTTGCAGGCGAGCCCAAGCTGATTTGATGCTGGAAAAACTCTTCTGGGACCTCACTTGGTCGATCCAAACCTTGGGATCGAAGCTTGATGCCCTGGGAAGTCAGGGACGGACACGACAGATTCAGAAAAAAAAATTGACGTTGAGTCGTGGATGTTGAGGGGATTGAGGACGCAATTAAGATCGAAGATATGTTCCTAGGGACTGTACAAAGCTTCTGGTGTGATTAATTGATGAGCGGCATCGGAAATCATGGGACATTGTCGACTGCGCAGAGTCGGATGTTCTTCGGGAAACCAGACTCGAATTGATGGTTTGAGGTAAGTGTTGATGGACTTTACATTTAAGACCTGTAATTGGACTTGAATCGAAGGTAAATAAATGATCAATTGGAGAAATCGAGGCTGGATTGATAGGAATTAAATCGGGTTGTCGCGCGGGTCGCAGGACCCGTTTGCAGAGGAAACGGGCGAAGAAGGCGAACTGTTCACAGTTACTGTAGCTGGCGCGTGGCTGTCACGCGCAGCCACTCACGGCGGCGCGTGACGGCGCGTGGGCACGAATCCCGAGGTACTGTCAACACGACTTTTATCCTATACGTTACAACGAACATTTTAGCGTTAGTTTCGAAATTATCAGATACCATTTCGATGTTGTTTCGAGGGTCCGAAGGTCTATGTCTCGTTTTTAATTAACGATTAAATCCCGAAAAATTATGGGGGATTTGTATGATGATATTTGAGACCTTAATGACCCGGGAATGTGTTTTCGGACAGGATTCGAGTTTCTGGAAACTGTCAGAAATTACGAGCATGCGTGCGGCGCGAAACCGAGCCTTAAGAATGGTGTGTGAGTGGACGTTGCTTTCAAAATTTAATGCATGCATAAATTATTTTTATGGTTTTATGATTATGATTCTAAGTTGTGATTGATTTCGATTTCCGTATCTATACGTATTCGATTCTCGTATTTATACGCATTTTTACTATACATGTGAAATTACATGCATTTCGAGACTATGGTCACTCGTGTGCTTAATGATGGTTTAATGAAAGAAGTTATATGAAATGGGTATAAAATGATTTAAGAAGGTTGTTTATGATTTGCGGGTGTGACCTACGATTTTGACACGTTTTTCGAGAACGTTCCGGATTTGCACGTTTTACGAGATTTCGAGTTATTGTGATTTGATCACTGTTGATGTTTGAATTTGGGGATTGAAATGAGGCTTGTGATTTTGAGGATTTTAAAAATGAGTTTTGAGTGTATTCTGATTGGATCGTGATTTTGGTGATTATGATTGTGGTTTCGATGTGTTGAAAACGAGATTTGAGAAAGAAGTGATTCCTAATAATTTAATTGGATTTGAAAAAGGTGATTTCGGGTTTAATGCTCGGGGCATAAAACTAACTTTGATTTACGGGATTTCGGTTTTCGGAAATAATAAAGTGGATTCTTGGTTTGGGTTCGGGATGATGCTTCCGGATGCCAGCTTACGGAATCATTATTGCGAATTCGAGTTCGGGAATGAAAAATGATTTAATAAAGTGATTCGCTATGATTGTGCATGCCCCGTGTTTAATGATGATTTGTTTATGTTTGTAAAGTATGATTTGGGGAAAATGAATGTGGGAATTCGGACTATGGGTCCTGTTGTGAAAAATGTGATTTTGGGATGGATCCCACGTTGTCGTGATTGATAAACTGTTTTGGGGTTTAAAGACCCGTTGTTGTGTTTGGAAAACTGTTTTGGGTTTAAAAACCCGGTGCTATTGCTGGAGCACGTTTTGAGTTTAAAGACTCGGTTAATTGATGACGGGGGAGGGCCCTTAACGAGTTTAAAGACTCGTGAGTTTAAAGACTCGGTTACTGTGATACCCCCGAGGCCTATTGATTATGTTCTGAGTTTAAAGACTCGTTGATATCCCGGGAAGGCCTGTTTATGCGCATGGTTTTGAGTTTAAAGACTCGGGCGCACTTGATATCCAGCAAAATGTTTGACTTGTGAATTATTGATGATTTCTGATGTTTCAGTTGAGTTGGGCAGTGGTCTGGTATATGGTTGTTGGTTTGGATCCTGTTGTGCATTTGGTTTGATTCATGGTTTTGGGCTGCGGCCCGGTGATTACGATTGCGGGCTAAGACCCGATAGTTGAGAAAGGAAAAATGATTTTGAGATTTATACGAGTTTTCCCTTATGTTGAATTTGATACACAGTTTTTCTTATGTGGAAAATCTTAACCGATTGCGAAATGATTTTTGTATGCATGCATTTGTTTTTACGCGGAGGGTAAAAACGCTTGTTGCAACTGTTTTGCTAAACTGATTTATTTTTGTCCACTCACACCTTTTGGTTTTTATTGACCCTCCAGGTCGTGGCACGTTGTTCGAGGCTGTACGAGGGGCGGAGGCATGAGTAAGCACATGTGGCTATCCCTGGTCTGGCACGTACTGAGGGTAAACTTGGGTATTTCAGTCGACTTGCCAGACGGGAGCAGGACCGGGCACGGTTTTCGATGCCCCTTCTGGGGGCGATCCTGTCATCAGAGGACACGTGTCAGCAGTCCATTGGTCCCTGGTCTGACTGATTTCTGACATGATGACATCATCATGACGTCACTGCTGACGTCAGAATGATGACATCATCAGCTACAGTAACCGGGTCTGAGAACCGGGTCACCGCAGACCCACGGTTCGACCCGATCTGTTCTCATCAACCCGACCACCATTTCTGATGGGATTTGTTCCTATGGACTCGTCTCAACCTCCTCAACGGTTCTGTGCAATTAGAACTGGATTTTAGGTCGAAGAGATTACCTGAAAATCGACTGGAAGGTTGGCTGCCGGTTCTGGTTATCTTCTCCGGCGAGTCGACGACTTTCCAGTCACGGTCCTGGGTTCAAACTGGTCGTCAAGGTCCCCTGAATGTGTCCTAACAATAACCAAACAATGTCAACGTCAAAAACAGACGTTTCGAAGCAGGGAAGGAAAACGGGCACTCACGGGTTTACCGTCCTAACGCCGCCGTGTCGCCGCCGTACACCTTCCAGATCAGTTCCTTGTCGTCCTGTCGTCACGATGAACCTAACCGTACGTTGGTTCGAGTCCCAGAGTGAAGGTTTGGATGGTTTGGTGACTTGGGCTGTTCGGGTTTCCTTCTCGGGTCTGGGAGGATTCCCGGCCGTGCAGGGTGGCTGTGGGGTGGTGGCCGGCGTCTGGGGGTGGCAGTTGGCCGCCTGATGTTGCCGTGAGGGTGAGGTTGAGAGGTGAGGTGCTGGAGTGTTTGTTCGAAGGGGTAGCCGTGCTCACGGTTTGAGAGAATGAACAATGTAGGTGTAATGTCTCCTGGGTTTATAAAACAGAATAGGAACTTAAATCAAGGGCCAGGATTCCATCAGATTTAAGATTCAATGGTGAGGATTTGAGGAGAGGAAATCAATTAATTAATCTAATGGCCAACATAGATCCTTGTTTTAGGGAGTGCGGGGATGAGTGACACTTGTCACTCATCCAAGGGTCCAGATTGATTAGATTAAAGTAATCAGATCACATTAATAAAATATTATTTTAATCCGGTTCTCGGTTGGTTCGGTTAAATGCGAAAATACTTCTGTGACCATAACTTCCCCGTACGAAGTCCGATTTCGGCGTGCCGCCTGTCTACGGACTCAGGACGTCGAGACCTACCCAACGGTCCTTGAGTCAAGTGAAAATTAGTTTCCAAGAGAAAAGTCAACATTTTCACCCTAACCGTCCAAATTACGGTAATGCCCCTGGACTTCCGATAGTCATAACTCTTTCCCTGATCGTCCGAAATAGACGTGCCACCTGTCTATGAACTCGTGACGTCCCGAACTACGTCACGGTCATAGGTCAAAGTCCATTTAATTTATAAATCAAAAAGTCAACAATTGGCCATACCCAACGCAAGGGTAAATGGGTCAATTCAAACATTAATTTACAATATTAAAATCCTCGAATTTCCGGGGTGTTACACAAACACAACACCTCCTAACCTCCTCACCTCACTCACTATCTCTCTCCCAATCTCTGGTCACTCACTCCCTCACTAGGGCACACAAACACCCACGGCCACCGTCCAACTTTCCCTCAATCTCCCTCTCTGTTTCTCTCTGGTTCGAACACACACACACACGGGCACACCTAAACGACTTGAACACACCCGTACACTACCTAGAACCCTCTAGCCAAACCCCACGTGTCACCATCCCCTCAAGCCTCACACAAAAATCTCCTCTCTTCCCAGGACACTTGTCCCAATCCGCCTACACCAAACCCAAAGTACAAAAGACCAAACTGCCCTTCTTTTTAAGTCAAATTACCATTTTGCCACTACCTTTCTAGACCCGTAACGCACACATCCTAACTCCGATGAATACGTGCCGCCTGTCCTTGAACTCAAGATCTATCTAACGGTCCTAGGTCAACGTGTCAAAACCCGATCGTACGAAAAGTCAACTTTTCCCCCTATTTTAACCACATTACGGTAATGCCCTCAACCTTCCGAACATCATAACTTCCTCCTCGGATGTCGGAATCGGGCGTGCCACCTGTCTACGGATTCGTGACGTCCCGAACTATGTCACGGTCACCGGTCAATACCCAATTGACCACTCAAACTAAAAATCAACTATAGGCCCAGACTAGGGGCAAAATCGTCATTCTATGCTACCGGACCTATCGTAACTGACTAACCACCAATTAAGCTCACTAATCTCATTTTAAACACGGTCTTAACTCTAATTTTCGGGACGGGTCGTTACAGGATCCCAACTCGATAACTCCAGAGTATACCACAACTCATAAGCAGATCCACCTAGCAAAAAGGTGGCCAACACAACTCGCTCCTCAGGAGGACAGTGCATCACAGCAAAAATACGCTCAAACCGAGAAATCCAACGGTGGGCTTCCTCGGGATCTGCCCCACCACTAAATATTGTAGCCCCAAGACGCTGGGCTTGCTCGATAGTAGCACTCTCGGCATCACTAACGACGCCTTCTGCAGGTCGTGGAGGGGGTTCACGTCGTGGAGGCATGGCTGATCGTCCTTTTTTGTAAGAGGCATAAGTTAGTACAATAACCGAGGTACATCCAAGTTCCAGACATAAATCGTAAACCTATGCTCTGATACCAATTGAAAGGACCCACCCCGATTACCGCCTCGATAATCGGGAAGCATCCTGCTCCCGTCTGACAATCGAATACAAAAGACCAGAATAACCAAATAAAATTACAGTACACCCATTGTCAGACCAGGGAGATTAAACAGTACAATCGACTGGACATCAAGTTCATAGTTTCACAGAGCATAAATTACAAAACAAGATCAAGATCAAATCCTACTATGTGAACTAACTACACCGCAACGGAAAACTTTATGCCTCTGCCTTTGCCTCGGCGTTAGCCCCCAAAACTTGTACCACGACCTAGAGGGTATTAAAAATAGCAAAGTGTGAGTGGACTAAAACAAAAGTTTCTAGAAAACAGTTTAATGAAATTGGGGTTCACCCTCCAGTTTTACAACACGCATGCATAACTAGATATTCGAAAACAACATAACTAAACATTCGAAAACCCTTTTACGAATCATATGGAAACCGTTACAGTAAATAGCCATAAAATCATGTAAATAATATAATATTCCCAAAATTCAGAAATCGTCACATCGAAACATCAATCATACCAAATCATGTAAAATTGAATCAACAATCACAATCAAGCTGTTGGATATATCCGAGTCTTTAAACTTATATATCAGGCCTTCCCGGGATATCAACGAGTCTTTAAACTTAAAACATAGTCAATACGCCTCGAGGGGTATCACAATAACCGAGTTTTTAAACTCACGAGTCTTTAAACCCAATTCGGGCCCGCCCCCGTCATCAATTAACCGGGTCTTTAAACCCAAAACCAGATCCAACAATCATACCGGGTCTTTAAACCCTAAATCACGCGGAAAATCATAACAAACAAGGGATCCATCGGGATCCATTTTCCAAAACCATTCCGAAATCACATTTCGTCATAATAGGACTTATGTCCGAATTTCACATGAAAATCCCAAAGTCTTACTTACAAAACATAATCAAATCATCAATAAAACGTGACATGCATAATCATATCAAATCACTTCATCAAACCATCATCATTCCACAAGAGAAAAACGTAATCTTTAAATACGTAAAACATGATAATCTCCTCGAAAAATGTGCAATCCCGTATAACTGAAATATCATAATCATCACCATAAAATCATAAATGAAAACATAAGACAAGTGAGTAAAAACAGTTATGCATGCTCGGTTAGAAATCAAAAGTCCACTCACGGTTTTCGGACGCGTCAATCGAGCCCCGTGCGCTCCTCGGTAGCCTCGGGAATGTTCATGCATGTCAAAAAGTACAATAAGGGTTACAAACATCCCCAAAAAGCTTGCATTAATTTCCTTAATTTTTCGGGGTTTTTCGACGTAATTAAATTAAAGCCCTAAACCTTTGAACCCTCAGAACTAACTAGAAACGACGTCCGCTCGACTCGAAATTTAACTCAAAATGTTCGTTAAGTTGAAAGGATGAACTTATCTGTTGACCGTGGCCGGAGACACGGCCTCACGCGCCGTAACGCGCCGCCCAAAGTGGCTGAGCGTGAAAGCCACGCGCCTGCTAAAGTGACTGCTACAGTGATTCCATCTTCACCTGATTGTCCTGCAAACGGGTTGTTCGACCCGCGACACGACCCGGCCAAATCCCCATCAATTCTCACTCTAAATCTTCCCTTTTTCCACCTAAATCATTCCTTAACATTTTAATTTAAGATCCCATTCCTTAATTATCTTCAATTTGCCCTAAATCACTCATTCGACCAGTGATCAAACAAACGGGTCGACTTCTGAAACTCACCCAACTCAGCTCCATTCTCAAATTAACTTAGACAGAAACTTTATGGGACCTAAACGAACACTAGAACACAACAAATTTCAGGAAATCTTACCTAGAAGTAGTCATCTTCAACCTTGGAAATTTCCAGAACCAGAGGCTTCTGTTCTTGGCTAAACTGTGATCGATTTCCTTCACAATCGATATGGTTGAACTCCAAATGGTCCCAGAAGACTATTTCAATCCTCGTTTTTGCCCAACTCGACTCACAACTAAAAAATTAATTTTCCCTCCAAGTTCCATTTTTTTTCTTCCCGTCTGTTTTTCTCTCGAACTCTCGAGCTCTCATCAGCAGAAATGACCCTCACCTCTACTTTCTCTCAGCTAATTGAGCCGTTCAGCCAACACTCGTCGGAATCTCTTAGACCCACTGAGAATTCTGTTTCCCGAAAAGACCCAAAAACCCAGTTTTAAAATCCTGCCCGTGCACTGGTTTTTGTTTCAGTCCATACCACAATGCTTCCAATACCTCAAAACCAATAAACAAATCACCTTGCCCAGCCACTAACGGTTAAACAATTGTTGGATCAGAACACCCAAGCATGGTGGTGCAGGCCCTATTTTCCACAGTTTCAAACAGTATCTCCCTGCAAAATTACCATTTTGCCCTTCTGCACAAAATTACCAACATGCCCCTCCTTTTTTTAGACCCGTAACTCAACCGTCTGATGTCTGTTTTCAGCATGCCGCCTGTCTACGGACTCAGGGCATCGAGACCTGCCTAACGGTCCTCGAATTGTGTGGAAATCAGTTGTCAAAAAAAAAGTCAACATTTTCCCCCTTTTCGTCCAAATTACGAAAATGCCCTTGAACTTCCGAACGTCACAACTTCTTCCCTGATCGTTGAAATCGGACGTGACACCTATCTATGGACTCGTGACGTCCTGAACTACGTCACGGTCATCGGTCAACGTCCGTTTGACCTACCAATCAAAAAGTCAACAAATTGACCATACTATTCACAAGGGTAAAAATGTCATTTTATTCATTATTTTACAATATTACATTCTTCGAATTTCTGGGGCGTTACAGTTTCAGAGAAGGTGATTTAGCCCGGGGAGGCGTATGGCTAGAATATCGAGGCGACAACTAGGACGGTGTGTGAGTGGACATTGATTTCTAAATTTATGCATGCATAACTATTTTATATGTTCTAAATATGTGATTTATGTTGGATTAAGATTGTGGTATTATGACTTTCATACTTGCACATATTTCGAGATTTACGATTTTATACTGTATTTATACGTGATAGTGATTTTAATAATGGTTCAATGGTATGATTTCGGATTTGGAAATATGGAACCGGGCTTGAGACCCATTTGAGTTACGAACTATCGGACTTGGAGTCCATTTGATTTAATGAGATATCGGGCTGGAGGCCCAGTTGGTTTACGATATCGGGCTTGAGGCCCAGTTGAGTACGATATCGGGCATAAGTCCCATTTGTGGTTTATAAATGTGATTTCTGGTTCGGAGACCTTAATGGATTTGGATTTGTGGAAATGGTTTATTAAAGTTATACTTCGGGCACGAGACCTAATTATTGTCTACGATGGTTTTATGGAAATCCTGGGCATAGGCCCTTTGAACGGTTTGAGATGATTTATGAAATGTTTTCCATATAGCATCCATATGTATGGATTGTCTCCTCCAGATATTGGTACCCTAGAGTGGTCACGGCGCATTGCCTGCGAGGGGTCATTCTACGGAGTGACTGAACCGTAGAGTGGCTCAGGAGCAGGATTGCTTATATTAGACGTCTGGATGTCAGGCATCTGGGATGTCATACCTCGGACAGGGTTCGAGGTTAACACTCTGGATTGAGACCCCGAGTAGCACGCGTACCTTATGGACCGTGACATGACGTCTAGGACGTCAGGTGTCTGAGATGCCAAGGATTGGTATAAACTTGTTTATTGGATTTACTGATTTACAGATGTTGTGTTTATGGATTTGGACAGTGGCCCACATGACTTGGATTTACGGTTTTGGGTTGAGTGCCTATATAATTGGTTTTGTGGTTTTTGGTTAAGGCCCTAATGATTTGAGGAAGGAAATGTCTTTGGTTTTATAAACGGTTTTTATTATATTTGATTTGATTGAGATAACTGGTTTTCGAAAGCATGCATGCTTTTTATTGAAGGGCATAAATGTCTTCTTATGAAATGTGTTTTTATTATACTATTTATTTTCCTTCACTCACAACTTTTAATGGTTTTTAATGTCCTTCAGGTTGATCTCGGATGCGGGTTGTAGCAAAGACCGAGACATCACACTCCTCTACCGATCCTGAAGCGCTCTGGAAGCCCCGAATGGGCTGAGGTTTCGAGTTATCCCTTGTCTGACACTTCGTGCCAGATGGGAGCATGGCACATTCCTTGTTAATCCCGGGGGGATTGGGATGGGTCATGTCAATTGCTGCCCTTTTGCTCAATTCTCATCAACTCATCCATTTCTCTAGTCACAATGTCAATATCATTTCCCCCTTCCAAGAAATATTATGTAGTGGCTTCGGGTTCATCGGTCAATTGACTCATTCCTTCTTCTCTCTCCAACTTTCAGCTTTATCCCTTGATGGGTTTCTCAATCAACTCCCAAACATCGCTCTATTCCATGCAAATTCCAACAATTTATCAGGCACCATTTCCCCCACCGTTGCCAACCTCCCTTACCTCTACCGTACCCTTTGGAAAATGTCACGAACATGGTCCTGTCACCTGATGGCACCAAGGGCGTCTGCTGGTGGTGGTGGATTGGGGCTGGAGAGGGTGAGGGTGATGGTAAAATCACCTAGCTATGATGATCTGGAGGTGGGTTTTGGACCTGCGAAAAATTCCTTTCAATGGCATGCTTCATGATGTAATCAAATGTCGGGCGACACCGTGTCTTTGAAGCTCTGGTGACGCCTCGAGCTGTGACATCTCGATTTTCTTGGAGAAGTTCGATGGATAATTCTTTTTCCATAAAAGTTTGGAGGAGAGGGATTTTAATGGTCTGATCAGGTGGGAGATGAGGGAATTGGACGACTCTGATGATGTTGAGGCAGATGACAGACTCATCTGCAAGCTCACTGATCAAAATGTAGGGTAAAGTTAACATATTTTTCACCAGATTCTGATACACAACTCTCTCAAGCCAGAGCCACAGAGCCATGACCTGCATGGACTTCAGAGGGTCTCTGCAGAGGTTAATGGCAAGGGTGTATACATCTCTCTGTCAATGGAATGAAACTATTTGAATTTGTCCTTTGTCACAAAGAAACATGGAGAAGAAAAATTTGAAGAAGCCATTTTCTGTGCTCCTCTCTCTCCATACCAAACCCTCCTGTCGTTTTGGTCACATCAAAATTGGTACAATCAGATGAAGAAAAACAATCCCATGAGAAAGAAAAAAAGAAAAATTTCAGTTTTTATCAAAAAAAAACCAATGTGGGTTTCAATTGAAATTCGCAGATACAAACCCTTCAGGAGAAAAATTTTGATCTTTATCACAAAAATCAATGTGGGTTTCAATTGAAATTTAGCATAAACAAATCTGGAACCTTTTTTGTGTAATTTTTTTTTTGGTGATAGGTCCTCAAATAAGCATTATTTTATATTATTTTATACCCTTATACTTGACTTTTAATATTAAAATAATAAATAATTAGATGAAATAATTTATTTTGTGATTTTTCTGTTTAAATAAATAAATTTTGTAATTTGGAGCATTTTAGCGAAAGAATCGTCCCGATCAGAATTATAACGAATAAATTATTGACGAAATTCAGTTGAATTATATTATTAATTATCATTATTTTTGTAAAGCCCAAAATTCAGATTTTATTTCAGCCCAAATTGTTTTGTTTGTGCAGCCCTTTTCCTGCACAACCCAACTGTTCAGCAGCCCACCTACCCGAGCTGCTAGCCCAAGTACAACCCAGCCCGCCGGCCCACGTGATCCAGCCCATGAACAAACCATGCACAGCCCCGGCCCGCTACTCTGCTTGCTCCAGTCCGTGCACCTGCTTCACCTGTTTCGGCCCATCCATCCCGTCAGCCCAGCTGATGCGCCAGCCACCTACCCACCTGCACAAATCCAGTCAAGCCTAGTCCACAGACCAGCCACATCTGCTCCATCACGCCTGGCCCATCTCCTGCATCTGTACAGTCCAGCCCGTACACCTGCATTCCTCAGAAGCCCAGCCACCCACCAGCTGCACAACCCACTCCAACCTACTCCCCTTTGTGCAGTTTTTCTGAAATTTCCAGCCCAAACCATGCCTAAAATCATCATAATCCATCATTATTCATCATTTCACTTATATTTATTTTTTATTGTAATTTTTATTTATTTTCTTCTCTTTTTATTAGCTTTTTCTCCCTATAAATAGGGGTTCAATTCATGTAACAAAGGTCCCCATTTTTCCATTTTGTTTCTCTCTTTAGTTTAGGTTTTATTATTTTCTCTCTAGTTTCTCTTCTATCAGTTCATTCTTTCTTTAATTTTGGGGACCATTTTAGCTTCTTTTAGATTATTTATTTAATTAGATTTCTTTAATTCTTGTTCTTAATTTATATTAATTCTTAATTTCATTTCTTCTTTACTTTGTTCTTGTGATCTTTCTTTGAGATCTCTTAAATACATTTTTATGCTTTCCTTAAGAAATACCTAGGCCAATTATTTCCGAAATAATTCTAGTATTGAAGTCCGTATTCTTATGTTTTATCCTCCATCTTCATAAGGTTCTCGCCGCTGTTCGGTGTTCTTTATGAATAACATTCCATTGTTTCCATCCACTTTCGGAATCACAAGCTGTTCTTGGGTTCCGAAAGTGTAACTTTTCTCCATTTACTTAAATTCTTGTTATTGTTTTGGTTTTACTTATAATTCAATATATGTGTTGGTATTTTCTTTCTAACATTTGTAAATGTGAATACAATCTCCATGTGTTTTACTTTTTGAATTCCATCTACTTCATATGTTTTAGTGCTTAACCTTCAATTTAACACTAAGTGTTTACGACCGCTGTTCGGTGCACTTAGAATAGGATGGAAGAGATTTAGATGTTTGACACACATTGAAATCACAAACTTAAGGTGAATCGTATTATAAGTGTTTATGACCGATGTTCGGTGCATTTATAATATTGAAAAATGTATGTATGTATTTGAGATGACAGGACTCATCCCAATCCCCCCGGGATTAACGAGGGATGGCCCTGCTCCCGTCTGACACGAAGTGTCAGACAAGGGATATTTCCGACCTTTGCCCTCCCAGGCTATCAGAGTACGCCAGGATCCGGAGGAGGTATGTGATATCTCGATCTCTGCTACAGTCCACATCCGCTGTCAACCTGAAGGGTATTAAAAACAGAAAGACTGTGAGGGGACAAAAATAAAGAATTTATAAAAACATATTCCATCAAAGACCTTTATACCCTCCACTAAAAAGCATGCATGCATAGTAAAACCATTTATCCAATCATATATGTTAAAACATCCATAAATAGGGTCACAACCCCAAGTTCCGTAAATACAAGTCACACGGGCTCCTGCCCAAAACCAATTTACAGAAAACCAGAACATAGTAAACATATGTGGGATCTCAGCCCAAATCCATTTATCATCATAAAACACAGTTTCCCAAACCAATTGAAACCATGTTTATCCAATATATTCATATCCAGAACCTGTCACGGTAAAATAAAGCTACACGTGTGCTAACCGGGGTCTCAAACCCAAGTCTCTCCAGGGTCCACCCAGGTCAATGTCCGTAGATCAATGACCCTCCCTGGAGGTAACGAACCATGCCCATCCTGAGAGTAAGGAACCCAACTGGGGGGCGACTCCACTCAGTCAGTGCTCCGTGACTACTCCGGGGTCCACCCAGGCCAACGACCCTCCCCGGAGGAGACAATCATATATAAAGGATGGAATATGAAAACCCTTTGAAATCATTCTTTAACTCTTTCCAAGATTCATGCCCGGCCCCTCATAAGCCGTCATGAACCATAAAATCCTTTTCAAGGGTTCATGCCGGTTCCCATAAACCGTCATGACCTGTAAAAACCATTTCAAGGGTTCATGCCGGTTCCCATAAACCGTTATGAACCATAAAAACCATTTGTAATACATAACTGGGCCCTAGGCCCGAATCCACATAGAAACTGGACCTCAAGTCCGATTCATAAACCAACTGGGCCTCCAGCCCGACTCCGTAAATCAAATGGGTCTCGAACCCGAGTTTACCTTTTCGAATCCAAAACCATTTCATGAAATCATATCCAAAACCCCAGGTATGGAAAATCAGTGTAAAACCGAAAAATCTCGATTTACGTGCAAGCACGTAAATCGCCTCGAAATACGTGAAACCATATAATTCACAAATATCCAAATAAACATTATCAAATCACATTCATTATCCTTTTGGAAATCCAAAACCATTTCATTTAAGCCAATAAAGACCTACATCCCCGTATAGGTACCGTATAGGGCCGAAACCTGGAAATACGTGCCTATACGTAACCGCACATCCAAATGCACTCATGGCATCACAAACAAGTATTTAAAACATATAATAAACATTTATGCATGCACCAATTTAGAAAACAAGGTCCACTCACAGACCGTCCGAAGCCGCGTCTCGATACGCGTGCCATACAGCTCCTCGAGCCGATCACCGTCACCGGGACTTCCAAACCTGTCCAAATTAATTTAGAGGGTTACTAACTACTTATATAACCCCTCACTAAAGCCCCGTAATTTTCTCGTATTTTTAACTATTTTTAATCTCGAACCTAAACCTTCCGATGCCCCGAAACATATCGAGACGGTGTCCGATCGACTCGAAACCAGTCCCAAAATGTTCGTTACATCGAATAGATGATTTCGTATGTTGGAACCATCCCCATAAACCCCACCACGCGCTGCCACGCGCCGCCCAAAGGCCCCTGCGTGTGGGCTCACGCGCCGGTGAACAGTGCATCGTTCCCAGCGATCGAACCGGGTCTGGCCGGTTCACTGGTTCTCCTGGACCGGCGTAACCAGTCCAGCCTGGTTTCTCCCTCAAATCTCATCCGTTTTGTCCCATTTCAATCCTAAAAATCCTATTTTCTCATTTCCTATCCATTCCAATTAACACAACTAACCAAAACCTCCTAAATCCTAACCAAAATTAAAGGGTCTCACGGCCCTGTTTTTCCCGACCACCCTCACGGCTTCCTCCGCCGTGAAGCACCCTCCAAATCCTCTTAAAATCATCCTAGAAACCCAATAATCATTCCCTAATCATTCAAAACCAACCCTAACATCAAAATGGAAAAATGGGTTAAAATGGTTTAATCGATTACCTTCCGGGTTTCGGGCCTCCGCCGTGCACGGTGGCTCTGTCCTGGCCGGCACCATTGTCCACCTATATCTCCTCCCTCTCTGGTCCTCTCAGTCATGGTCAAGGGTTGAAGGTTGGAATGGGTTTGGGGTCCCCTGAGATCGGGTTTGGTTTGTGTTTGGAGGAAGAACGAAAATGCACGGGGAAGTTTGGTGCATGTATGAAAATGATGGGGAATGGATGAATGACATCTGTCATTCATCCATTGGGTCTGAGAAAAAGCTGGGGTCCACTAAAGTCAAATTACGCGTCCATCTCGAAAAACGTGCAATAGTGCACTCGAACTTCTGTGAACCGTAACTTCGCCGTCGAACGTCCGAATTCGACGTGCCGCCTGTCTACGGATTCGTATTGTCCTTATCTACGTAACGGTCTTTGGCCCTCGGCCATCGGACCTCCCGGTCAAAAAGTCAACATTTGACCCCTTTTATCCAAATTACCAAAATGCCCCTAAACTTCCGAACGTCATAACTTCCTCCTCGAACGTCGGAATTGAACGTGCCACCTGTCTATGAACTCGTGACGTCACGAACTGCATCACGGTCATCGGTCAAAGTCCATTTGACCGCCCAATTGAAAAGTCAACGTTTTGCCACGACTAGGGGCAAAACGGTCATTTCGCACTGTTCGTCCAATTTCGCCCAACTAATCACCGATTAATCTCACTAATCGTGATTAGTCACTAATCTAATCATGGAATTTGGGACGGGTCGTTACAACCTTCCCTCCTTAATTAATTTCGTCCTCGAAATTCCAACCGACCTAATCTAACCGTGCTTCCCTCCTTAATTTAGTTTCGTTCTTGAAACTTCAACTATCCTGATTCCACATCCATCTCGTGGAAAGTACCATCTACCTCGCAACACGTGTACACTCGTACACCAACTAACCAGAGTAATACTTATTCGCACCCAGATGTACCACTAACGCTCACGTCGCAACGACTACATTCGACCACGTCGCAACGACTACATTCGACCACGTCGAATGACAGTAACCATACGTTTCGAATTGACACCACATGTCAAATCTACCATTTTCGTTGACACAGCAACTCGACGATTCCTTCCTCAATCACCAACCTATCCTGACGTCTGCTCCCACCGGGAGTCATCAGACCTCACTCAACGATTCTCGTTGACACCTCCGACAAACCGTCATCACTTGACAGTCGTCAGTCGAAAACTGACACTATACCCACTTGTGATTATACTAACCACCAAATTACTCAACCTGGGTAAACACTTATCCACAAGCACTCGACCTGTGTGTAACTAGACCCATTAGAAATACCATGACCCAATGCACAGTATCCAATGTCCAGTCCACGACCTCAACTAATCCAATGGTATCAGAACCAATCCGACTACCAACACGCTCACCAACGTACTACCGGTATAACCTATATACCGTCACTAGGCACCACAAGTATGCCCAGTATTGTACCTTGAACAACGTACAAGGTACATACGTCTACCCATCAATCAGCTTACAACCACCTAGGTTGTAGCTAATCACGTTTCTACTATAGAGTCCATTTGTCCAATCCAATATTAGACAAATCGAAACTCCGACCCATTATCTATTCCCAAATCCGAATCCGAATCCGAAATTTCGTGAGAAATCCCGAATCCAAACCCAGAAATCATATCCATAAACATGTCCAAATTCGAATCCGAAATCATCATTCCGTAAACCAGCATTTGGAATAACCATTTCGAACCCAAATCCATAAAAGAAAATCCACTGTCAAGCTCCAGAATCAAATCCTGAATCGTCACCCAGAATCCGATTCCAAAACCCAAATACAGAAATCCTCTTTCAAGTTCCAAAATCAAATCCTAAATCGTCATCTGGAAATCTGATTCCAAAACCTGAAATATCGTTCACGTCTACCGAGACATACCAAAACCAAACCTATCGGTCACCCGCTCAACCGATTACCACAATACGATCGATTGACTTCATAGGGAAGTCAATCCCAACATCCACACAACACTAGGTCAGACAAAATCCGACCTCGTCAGACCCCTACTCATCGGACAACTACTCAGGCGAGTAATAAGCCATATGGGATTTACCTCGAAAAGAAGTTCAGTCCCATCATGCCCCACTCAAACATCCAAGTATGAGCGATAACTCTCCACCTATCTGGATCATCAAGACCACGATCCAGATCCATAACGATACCCAAAGTCCTAAACCAATTCCCACATCTAAACAGATTAGTCAACGACGAGACACGCCGAGACTGTGGATTCTCACTGATTACCTCGTATCGATCCTTGTCATTCCACCGAGGAAAATCAAAGATGATACAAGACTGTGACATCAAAACTCATCCTATGTGAATACAACCAAACTCGCTGCACTCACCACGCCACGTAATCCAACATCGTCTTCCACCAAGTAGAAAATGAGAAATCTCAGTCATTTAACTTCGATATACTCATCTCCTCCTGATGATTCAGAACAAATCCCGGGTCCACCAACCAATACACGATCAGTGTACTAGTGGCAACCAACAACATCTATATCATCAACGTCATCTACCATCATCAATCATGGTAGAATCTAAGAATTCACCCAAAATGACTTCGACATACCCATTACCAATGCGGAAAACCCGCATTCCACTCGTCACCTCAATCGCAACCTCTCGCGATTCCGAAGTTCCAACAAGATTGGAAACAACGTACTTGGACATCATCTACGTGTCCCCGTTAGACTGGTTATGGACACATGCCCACTTACGACCGTATATGTACCTCCAAAAGGATGTCAATTCATCTTAATTTGATGTACCACTCGACTGAAAAGTCACAACAGACTCTTCAGACAAATCTCCACATACCACCATATCTGACCAATCCTGACCAATTCTGACCAACTGGTCGCTAAACCCCGCGACAGATCGAGTCTGACCAACCGGTCACTAATCCGTCATGATAATACTCGATCCTCACTCCTCAACTACCGCTGGATCCTATCCAGTCCATCACTATCCGTGATCCACTCCCGAACCACAGATACCGAACATATACGTATCTCGATGGGGTCACATCCCGACTCGTGACTCATCGTCGTCACCATCACTAACACTAGTGTCAGTATCAGCATCGGCACACAGACATCAGTATCAGTATTAGCACCCCGTGTGTAAACAGACAACCCTAGATCTCCGCTCATACCGAAAGACGATCCCGTACCTTTGCTCGAATAGGAGAAACTCTGCCTCCTTCGTACCCAACAACCCTGGGTACAGTCACCCTGACATCTCAAACGAGCAAAGGAAAACGTCCCCGATTCCCAACAACTGTAACTACAACCATTCTGTATCCCGCTCAGGGATTCCATCGACAAGTACCAATCCTGATAACTTGTCCAACCAAACTCTAACCATTCGTAACTCGACTAAACCCATGTCGTCTACCAGGGCGCCCATGACCTTAGTTGCACCAACCCACAACTGAAGTAGCACGACAACCAACTCGGTCTAACCGATACGTACAACCCTGACTGCGAAGTGCAGTCCCAACACAAGCTGACATGACTAGACCGACTAACGAATCCAAATCCGAATAGTCGTCCAAGTCAAACCACTCGTCAACTCACATTTCCAAACCATACACATACGGTAGGGTTCCACGATCACACCTAGAGTTCCCCAGAACCCAACTGCATAAGGCAGTAAAATCCACGATCTGACCGACCCCACGGTCTGGACATCATAAAGACGTCAATCCAATCCTACCGTAAGTCCAATCAGGATCCTCGAGTCCGACTGCTAACTGCCGACTGCAGTAAATCCATTTAACTCAACATAATCCGACCATCTAATGGTCACAACATCGAATCAGTCGTCGGAACCGATCATACGACATCGTGAAGATGATCCCAACTAACCGTCTCATGATCCAAACGATAACGTACTAATACGTTAACACTTTCATAGTGCCCCCACACTGTCAACCTTGATAGATTTATGGTAACCCCGGCATCAAATGCCGAGCCAAGACATTTCAAGAGTCAATCCTACTAACTATCGCACCGGCACCCTAACTATCAGGTTGATCACGAACTGTAGCCCTTGAGATACCACATCCTCGACCTGCATACATACTCCAAGAGCTGCACGGTTGCTCGAATAGAGACAACCCCGCTCTGATACCACGTTGACAGGACCCATCCCAATCCCCCCGGGATTAACGAGGGATGACCCTACTCCCGTCTGACACGAAGTGTCAGACAAGGGATATTTCCGACCTTTGCCCTCCCAGGCTATCAGAGTACGCCAGGATCCGGAGGAGGTATGTGATATCTCGATCTCTGCTACAGTCCACATCCGCTATCAACCTGAAGGGTATTAAAAACAGAAAGACTGTGAGTGGACAAAAATAAAGAATTTATAAAAACATATTCCATCAAAGACCTTTATACCCTCCACTAAAAAGCATGCATGCATAGTAAAACCATTTATCCAATCATATATGTTAAAACATCCATAAATAGGGTCACAACCCCAAGTTCCGTAAATACAAGTCACACGGGCTCCTGCCCAAAACCAATTTACAGAAGACCAGAACATAGTAAACATTTGTGGGATCTCAGCCCAAATCCATTTATCATCATAAAACACAGTTTCCCAAACCAATTGAAACCATGTTTATTCAATATATTCATATCCAGAACCTGTCACGGTAAAATAAAGCTACATGTGTGCTAACCGGGGTCTCAAACCCAAGTCTCTCCAGGGTCCACCTAGGTCAATGTCCGTAGATCAATGACCCTCCCTGGAGGTAACGAACCATGCCCATCCTGAGAGTAAGGAACCCAACTGGGGGGCGACTCCACTCAGTCAGTGCTCCGTGACTACTCCGGGGTCCACCCAGGCCAACGACCCTCCCCGGAGGAGACAATCATATATAAAGGATGGAATATGAAAACCCTTTGAAATCATTCTTTAACTCTTTCCAAGATTCATGCCCGGCCCCTCATAAGCCGTCATGAACCATAAAATCCTTTTCAAGGGTTCATGCCGGTTCCCATAAACCGTCATGACCTGTAAAAACCATTTCAAGGGTTCATGCCGGTTCCCATAAACCGTTATGAACCATAAAAACCATTTGTAATACATAACTGGGCCCTAGGCCCGAATCCACATAGAAACTGGACCTCAAGTCCGATTCGTAAACCAACTGGGCCTCCAGCCCGACTCCGTAAATCAAATGGGTCTCGAACCCGAGTTTACCTTTTCGAATCCAAAACCATTTCATGAAATCATATCCAAAACCCCAGGTATGGAAAATCAGTGTAAAACCGAAAAATCTCGATTTACGTGCAAGCACGTAAATCGCCTCGAAATACGTGAAACCATATAATTCACAAATATCCAAATAAACATTATCAAATCACATTCATTATCCTTTTGGAAATCCAAAACCATTTCATTTAAGCTAATAAAGACCTACAGCCCCGTATAGGCACCGTATAGGGCCGAAACCTGGAAATACGTGCCTATACGTAACCGCACATCCAAATGCACTCATGGCATCACAAACAAGTATTTAAAACATATAATAAACATTTATGCATGCACCAATTTAGAAAACAAGGTCCACTCACAGACCGTCCGAAGCCGCGTCTCGATACGCGTGCCATACGGCTCCTCGAGCCGATCACCGTCACCGGGACTTCCAAACCTGTCCAAATTAATTTAGAGGGTTACTAACTACTTATATAACCCCTCACTAAAGCCCCGTAATTTTCCCGTATTTTTAACTATTTTTAA
This sequence comes from Prinsepia uniflora, assembly GCA_032719365.1. NCBI lineage: Eukaryota > Viridiplantae > Streptophyta > Magnoliopsida > Rosales > Rosaceae > Prinsepia > Prinsepia uniflora. The sequence goes on along the minus strand of CM064865.1, from coordinate 40,145,054 downwards.
TCTCGAACCTAAACCTTCCGATGCCCCGAAACATATCGAGACGGTGTCCGATCGACTCGAAACCAGTCCCAAAATGTTCGTTACATCGAATAGATGATTTCGTATGTTGGAACCATCCCCATAAACCCCACTACGCGCTGCCATGCGCCGCCCAAAGGCCCCTGCGTGTGGGCTCACGCGTCGGTGAACAGTGCATCGTTCCCAGCGATCGAACCAGGTCTGGCCGGTTCACTGGTTCTCCTGGACCGGCGTAACCGGTCCGGCCTGGTTTCTCCCTCAAATCTCGTCCGTTTTGTCCCATTTCAATCCTAAAAATCCTATTTTCTCATTTCCTATCCATTCCAATTAACACAACTAACCAAAACCCCCTAAATCCTAACCAAAATTAAAGGGTCTCACGGCCCTGTTTTTCCCGACCACCCTCACGGCTTCCTCCGCCGTGAAGCACCCTCCAAATCCTCTTAAAATCATCCTAGCAACCCAATAATCATTCCCTAATCATTCAAAACCAACCCTAACATCAAAATGGAAAAATGGGTTAAAATGGTTTAATCGATTACCTTCCGGGTTTCGGGCCTCCGCCGTGCACGGTGGCTCTGTCCTGGCCGGCACCATTGTCCACCTATATCTCCTCCCTCTCTGGTCCTCTCAGTCATGGTCAAGGGTTGAAGGTTGGAATGGGTTTGGGGTCCCCTGAGATCGGGTTTGGTTTGTGTTTGGAGGAAGAATGAAAATGCACGGGGAAGTTTGGTGCATGTATGAAAATGATGGGGAATGGATGAATGACATCTGTCATTCATCCATTGGGTCTGAGAAAAAGCTGGGGTCCACTAAAGTCAAATTACGTGTCCGTCTCGAAAAACGTGCAATAGTGCACTCGAACTTCTGTGAACCGTAACTTCGCCGTCAAACGTCCGAATTCGACGTGCCGCCTGTCTACGGATTCGTATCGTCCTTATCTACGTAACGGTCTTTGGCCCTCGGCCATCGGACCTCCCGGTCAAAAAGTCAACATTTGACCCCTTTTATCCAAATTACCAAAATGCCCCTAAACTTCCGAACGTCATAACTTCCTCCTCGAACATCGGAATTGAACGTGCCACCTGTCTGTGAACTCGTGACGTCACGAACTACATCACGGTCATCGGTCAAAGTCCATTTGACCGCCCGATTGAAAAGTCAACGTTTTGCCACGACTAGGGGCAAAACGGTCATTTCGCACCGTTCATCCGATTTCGCCCAACTAATCACCGATTAATCTCACTAATCGTGATTAGTCACTAATCTAATCATGGAATTTGGGACGGGTCGTTACATTAGATGATTAAGGTAGAATTTCGTGATTGGTTCACTATGAGCATGATGTTAGAGTGTTGGTAAAAATATGTGTTTGAAGAAAGTTCACTTGCATAAAAGTTAAAATAGAAGTAGAATTAAGTTCTTAATTATTTTTACTTGCTTTCTTTATTATATGATTACAATCTTTAAAACCCCCCCCATCTAATTCTTTATTCTTTAATTCTTTAATTCTTTATTTCATTAATTCATTAATTCTTTTATTCTTTAATTCATTTATTCTTTAATTCTTTATTATTTAATTATTTAATTATTTAATTATTTAATTGTTTAATTCTTTATTCTTTTATTCTTTTATTCCTTTTAACTAACATATTAATAATGTTCCCTAATTTCCCCGGTTAAGAACGATCTCTATTTACCAATGCTACAATTACACAAAAAGGGTTTAAATTGTATAACACTCGAATTACGTGTTTAATTTAATGCGTAGCTTAGGCGTTATCAATTTTTGGCGCCGTTGCCGGGGAAATTGAAAATCATTTTTAATATGTTGGTGTATGTATATAAATTGTGCAAATTATACTTGTTCATAATGTTTATCTTTATACATGTTCATATTATACTTGTGTGTTATTTTTAATTATTTTTATACTTGTTCATAATTTTGATTCTTTTAGTTGTTCTTATATCATTTGTTTATAATGTTCATACTTTACTTGTTCCTTTTATATTTGTTCATAAATGTTCATAATTTTTTTTTTACTTGTTCATATTATAATTGTTTATGTAATTTTCATTTTTTATTTTACTTGTTGATTCTTGTACATACTTATTCTTAATTAACTTTCATTTATGTTTGTTTATAAGTCTTTTACTTGTCATATTATTCTTGTTCATTCTTTTTAATTGTTCATAAATGCATTGGTACATGTTCACTTTTAAGTTTCTTTATTCTTATTGTCAGGACCCGACCCTCTTCTGTCAGATCCCGATTCATCTAGCACGATATTGTCCGCTTTGGGCCTCCTTGCCCTTGGCCTCACGGTTTTGTTTTCAGGAGCTCACGGTGCAACTTCCCAGGGGGTCACCCATCTGGAATTGCACCAGCCTCAACTCGCTTAACTTTGGGGTTCCAATCCCCCCCAAAGCCACTGAGCTCCCAAAAGGCCTCATGCTAGATAGGTGTGTGCCTACACCTTTAAGGCACACCACCATCCTCTCCCAGACCATTCCCCCTCGCAGGAATGTGGGATTGTTCACTGTTCCCTTCAGGACACGGGTCTTACACTTATAATTAAAAATTGAAAAGAAAAAAAAAACATAAAATTTGTAAAAAAAAAAAAAAAAAAAAACTTCTTCAATTATTTAATTATTAAATTCCGAAAAAAAATAATTAATTAATTAATTAAAAAAATTAATATATGTATTTACTTTCCAACTTTTTTTTAGTTTTAGCTTCATGTTAGTGCTAATTCATTTTGTGCATAGATGTTGTATATATGTACTTGTTATTTTTCATACTTATTCAAAATTATTATACTTGTCTTAATTTTCATTTGTATGCTTGTTCATACTTGATTTATACTTCATACTTTGTTTATAATTGTACCTCTTTTTTCATACTTGTTTGTTTATACTAGTTCCTAAGTTGTATATTACTTGTTTATTTTATTTGTAGATATATTTATTTAAGTTGTATATTATTTGTGGATATATTTATACTTCTTTGTCTTTTTAATTCATAAATTGTTCATACTTGTGAATAAATTGTTCATATGTAAATTGTCATATCATATTTGTAAATTGTGCATAAAAACATACTTGTAAATAATTCGTGCATTCATGCATTAGTTTTGGCTATATGTAGATCACTTGTGTTTCGAAGTTTAGATTTTGATCTTTAATCGGTGAGGACTCTTTTGTTAACCCTCACCTACGGTGATTGTTAACACTTGAGTTATATTAATTCCTCTGGAGTAAGAAATTTTCGAGGGTGATGTCTAGGACAAGAGACGGTACTCATAACAGGTTTTGAGTCTAAGAAAGGGACATCAATGGAGTTTAAGCCTCGGGATGTCTCGAAATTAGCCCTGCCTCTTGTGTTTATTCTTTCTAACCTGGTCACCTTTGAACTTGCCCAAACAGTTGAATTAATCCAAGATATTTCCTTGGGCCGCACGGACGTATAAGTCGCCATCTCAACTTCGAAGCTATTTGAACCATATATAGCTTTGACTTCCCCCAACATGTAAATATTGTTTATATCTTAACTTACATTATTTGTCATAACAAATTTTATTTATATCTTTAGTTTAACTAACTTACATCCTTCATTTAACTTGCATACTTAACATAAATTTGCATTACTAACTAACATGCATCTCTGTCTAGGCTGGATGGACGTTAAACTTCAAGCGCTTATTGGGAGGCAACCCAATGTATTCCCAGGATGTGAAGGAGTCATCAACACAGATTTGCTATCTTTCTACCCTTCACTCTCATTTATTTTGTTTATTTATTATTTTCTTGCGTTATTTTCGTAAATCCTCTTCCGTACTTTGATTCTATGTTCAATTACTTTTTATTTTCTTACATTGAGGACAATGTAGAATTTAAGTGTGGGGGAGTGGTTTAAAATTTTAATTGTACAATAAAATTGTTTTTTTAAAAAAAAATTTAAAAATTATTATAAAATCAAGTAAAAAAAATTAAAAAAAAATTGTTTATTGCTTTCTTAAGTCTTTTTGTGTTACTTAGTGTTTTTACGAGTATTAAGTTGCCCTTTAACTTGTCAATGATATAAATAAACGAAAACGAATATGTTATGACTATAAAGATGATCACTATAACTTGAATTCGTTTGTTAATCCTTTGTGATTAAGTGTTATAACTTGTAGATAATGCATGTAAATTGACACATAAACGAGCATGTTAAGATAAGTATGAAGCATTTGAACCTTATGTGAGCTTTAGAACCTTATATACATCTTTGATGAGTGATTCATAAAGTTCTTTATTTAAATTGATATACATATGCCTCATAACTGCTTGCAATAGATTTTAATGAACTATAGAGTACTAGAACTTATTCTATGTGATTTTCAAAGCTTTTAAGTCAATAAACTCTCTAATTTCGGATATGATTAAGGCATTAGGGTTAACACCACAAATTCAAACATCCATGTTCCCTATTTTGTGCGCACAAGTTGCGACCCCCTTGGTTTTAACCCCTTTGAGCCTACATTAAGCCTTTCTTTCATCACCATGATTATCTAAACACTTGAGCTTAGTATAGACATCTTTCACCCTTGTTCCAATGACTCGATTGAAGACATAAAGATTGTGTGAAGAGAAATGGATGATGTTTTGAAGAATTTATAGATTTACTTACTCAAACTTTGTTGTATTATTGACACATGTTATTACCTTGATATATAAAATAAAAAATAAATAAAAAATAAAAAAGTGTTTTGAATTTCTATCAAGGTAATAGGGTTTGATTATGTAATGTTTGAGTTAAGTCCTTTACATTCGTAAATCTGATGCAAATAATGAATTTGAGGTCCAACATGATGAAATTTGGCCTATGTTCGAAGGGATGAATTTATGATATCATTGCACTAAGGTCGGGAAGTTATGTTATGTTTTGGGAGTCTTTTGAGTCTTGGAACGAATTTGAGCACCACTTGTCCTATATATTCCTTGCCTCTAACTTAGCCCCATTACAACCTTCGTAAAGACCTTATGATCCTTAAGATGGTAAATTTTGATTAGTTGAGTTAATCACTTGAGTAAGCTTATGGTTTTGGTTCATTTGTGCAAGTATGTTTTGTTTTTATATTGAGATGTTTGTTTGAAATTTTGCAAAAGTACTTCATTTCTATCATGTGAGCATTTTTCTCACATATTTTGAGTGCAAACACAAACCCTTACAAAATTCAGTGAATTTATGAGTGCATATCCTTGTGAGTTGATTCATACTTGTTTTATTCATGTTGAGATTCATTTCACCATATTTACTCATTATCTTACTTGTTAAAATATTTTGTTACAATGTATTAACCATTGAAATTCTATATGCTTAAAACGCCTTAAGTGAAAATCTTTTATTCCATAATATTAATAAAATTTTGAGACAAATGGTTAAGAGTTTACTTGCTTTGAATTCGTAGTTTGATTTTAGTATTTGCTAGGGACTAGCAAAGTTTAAGTGTGGGGGTATTTGATAGGTCCTCAAATAAGCATTATTTTATATTATTTTATACCCTTATACTTGACTTTTAATATTAAAATAATAAATAATTAGATGAAATAATTTATTTTGTGATTTTTCTGTTTAAATAAATAAAATTTGTAATTTGGAGCATTTTAGCTAAAGAATCGTCCCGATCGGAGTTATAACGAATAAATTATTGACGAAATTCAGTTGAATTATATTATTAATTATCATTATTTTTGTAAAGCCCAAAATTCAGATTTTATTTCAGCCCAAATTGTTTTGTTTGTGCAGCCCTTTTCCTGCACAACCCAACTGTTCAGCAACCCACCTACCCGAGCTGCTAGCCCAAGTACAACCCAGCCCGCCGGCCCACGTGATCCAGCCCATGAACAAACCATGCACAGCCCTGGCCCGCTACTCTGCTTGCTCCAGCACGTGCACCTGCTTCACCTGTTTCGGCCCATCCATCCCGTCAGCCCAGCTGATGCGCCAGCCACCTACCCACCTGCACAAATCCAGTCAAGCCCAGTCCACAGACCAGCCACATCTGCTCCATCACGCCTGGCCCATCTCCTGCATCTGTACAGTCCAGCCCGTACGCCTGCATTCCTCAGAAGCCCAGCCACCCACCAGCTGCACAACCCACTCCATCCTACTCCCCTTTGTGCAGTTTTTCTGAAATTTCCAGCCCAAACCATGCCTAAAATCATCATAATCCATCATTATTCATCATTTCACTTATATTTATTTTTTATTGTAATTTTTATTTATTTTCTTTTCTTTTTATTAGCTTTTTCTCCCTATAAATAGGGGTTCAATTCATGTAACAAAGGTCCCCATTTTTCCATTTTGTTTCTCTCTTTAGTTTAGGTTTTATTATTTTCTCTCTAGTTTCTCTTCTATTAGTTCATTCTTTCTTTAATTTTGGGGACCATTTTAGCTTCTTTTAGATTATTTATTTAATTAGATTTCTTTAATTCTTGTTCTTAATTTATATTAATTCTTAATTTCATTTCTTCTTTACTTTGTTCTTGTGATTTTTCTTTGAGATCTCTTAAATACATTTTTATGTTTTCCTTAAGAAATACCTAGGCCAAGTATTTCCGAAATAATTCTAGAATTTAAGTCCGTATTCTTATGTTTTATCCTCCATCTTCATAAGGTTCTTGCCGCTGTTCGGTGTTCTTTATGAATAACATTCCATTGTTTCCATCCACTTTCGGAATCACAAGCTGTTCTTGGGTTCCAAAAGTGTAACTTTTCGCCATTTACTTAAATTCTTGTTATTGTTTTGGTTTTACTTATAATTCAATATATGTGTTGGTATTTTCTTTCTAACATTTGTAAATGTGAATATAATCTCCATGTGTTTTACTTTTTGAATTTCATCTACTTCATATGTTTTAGTGCTTAACCTTCAATTTAACACTAAGTGTTTATGACCGCTGTTCGGTGCACTTAGAATAGAATGGAAGAGATTTAGTTGTTTGACACACATTGAAATCACAAACTTAAGGTGAATCGTATTATAAGTGTTTATGACCGATGTTCGGTGCATTTATAATATTGAAAAATGTATGTATGTATTTGAGATGATTAAGGTAGAATTTCGTGATTGGTTCACTATGAGCATGATGTTAGAGTGTTGGTAAAAATATGTGTTTGAAGAAAGTTCACTTGCATAAAAGTTAAAGTAGAAGTAGAATTAAGTTCTTAATTATTTTTACTTGCTTTCTTTATTATATGATTACAATCTTAAACCACCCCCCCCCCCCCCCCCCCCCCATATCTAATTCTTTATTCTTTAATTCTTTAATTCTTTATTTCATTAATTCATTAATTCTTTTATTCTTTAATTCATTTATTCTTTAATTCTTTATTATTTAATTATTTAATTATTTAATTGTTTAATTCTTTATTCTTTTATTCCTTTTAACTAACATATTAATAATGTTCCCTAATTTCCCCGGTTAAGAATGATCCCTATTTACCAATGCTACAATTACACAAAAAGGGTTTAAATTGTATAACACTCGAATTACGTGTTTAATTTAATGCGTAGCTTAGGCGTTATCATTTGGTTTCTGATACTGGGCTGTTGTTTCTCTCACTGAGAAAACCCAGACTAATTTGCAAGCATTTTTTTCTTCTTCTGGTTCTGATGATTTAAAGGCAGTGTTGGAAGGAGATGATTGTGAGGCGGTGAGGCATTGAGATGGAGATAATGGTGGGGGAACGGTGGGGGAAATGGTGCCTGCAGCCCCAAGTAGGGACGGAGATGATGGTGAGGTGGGTAGGCATTGAGACGAAGTGAATTAGGTTGGGGGAGAGGGAATTTTATTTGTTTTAATTTTTTAAAAAGAGTTTTAATTCAAAATATTATAAAATAAAGTAAATGTCTAAATTATCCTTACTAATTTTGTAATATTACTGCCACGTCATTAAAATCAACGGCGATAATAATTTTGACTGACGGATGGTGCAACGGTCTTGACGATGCACCAGTTCCTACGGCAACCTGAGGTAAATTTCTGTTCCTAGGGCATTTTGATATTGTTTTTCCTGTTCCTATTGCATTTAGCCTAATAAACCTTTATAAAAAAGTTAAAAACTCAATTTGAATGGCTTTACTAAAACGTTTAACTATTAAGAAAATGCAAGTGACATTGGTAATGTTCAAGCCTCAAAGACTTTTATTAACAACTAAAAGATAAGGTAGAAGTTGTAAAAATAGTTTAAGCATGCTAGATAAGACATGTAAGACAAAGTGTGAAATAAAATGAGGTATTTAAAAAAATAGCTATAAACCACAAACGAAATAAAACTAGTAAATCAAGTAAACCAATATGGTTAATGGCAACAGTTGAAAACAATTTCAAACTCAATAACTGGTTAATGTAATTTCACAAGTATCAAATTTCACAAATTAAAACTCTATACATATGAGAATTAGCTCAAACAAAATTCAACAAATTAGCTAATGTATATGTACCTAGAATCAAAATATATTACGTCATAACATGTGCTACAATCATGATACCCTTACCGACATTATTTAAACCAAGAAGTTATTGGTACCGCCATTATTTCAACCAAGAAGTTTTACCATCACCAACAAGGAAATTCACATAAGTAATAAAACATTTATTAACACATGAAATGCTATCAAGTAAACACAATCCAATTTTTTTTTCAAACATGAAGCTAGAGTTAAGACACCAGAAACACAATAGCAAAGCAACTTATTGACAAGATGGGTAATAAACTAAAAAGTAGGTATACCAAAGTATACACCATGCATAAAAGTAGTATCAAATAAATTAAAGCAAATGCATAAAACATGTAAAAAAAAAAGGTAGACTTCACGATTAGATTGGTTTCATTGGTGCACATGTGAAAGATTATAGCAAAAGGAAGCAACAACAGAAATGGTTGTGGTAAAGCCTCACTCTTAAGGAAAAGGATACTACACGTCCCACTGTATGACCAAAAGAAAAGTTCCCTAGTCTGCTTCCTAAACTGTCTTGAAGTTCACTTTGGTAAAATAGACAAGAAACCCATGATACGTAAAGTAAACACGGTTCCAAAATTATATTCTTCCCAACTCACACTAACCACAAACTTCTCTTTCAAGTAACCTTAAAATTCTGCTTTAATAGGGAACATAACATGATAAAAAGTAGATTGTATTAGGTTCGCTAAAATTCTTCTAAGAATCCTAAGTCTTAGGGTAAGTAAGTTCTAAGGAGTTTCTGAGTTTCTAATGAGTGATTCTCTAGGTCTTCGGTTAAGTTGGCCTCAAATCTAAATTCCAAAGCAGCTTCTGAGGTACCATACCTTAATGTAACTTCGAACTAAACCAAACATAACATGTACTGACTAAATCATTAAGCGTACCACTGAATAACTCACACACAACACCCTAACAAATCCTAAGTTCATTAACACTACCCAAACATAAAATTCGACGAATAAACTAGTTGACTTGCAACCAAAGAAAAGTTAGGGTAAACTCAAAATCTTTTCTCTATTTGTTGCTCACTTAAGTTGCTAAATTTTTTAGGAGATGCTCTGACAAGAAAAATTGGGACTTATAATCATGAAGTGTAAGAAGACTAACAAAACTTCCTAAAACAATTCCCTTATACCAAATCGACACATCTTAACCCAGAAAATCCACGTGTACACTAGATGTAATGCATACTGGCCAACAACTAAACGGCGATTTCCACATGGCGAAAGCCAAAAGTTAGAAAATGGTACATTTTAGAAGGTCGTGTCAAAAGTAATTAGAAAAACTAACTAACAATTCACTACAATAGCAGAAGTACAAATCATAGTTTACTTCTTGATGATCATATAGTTTAAGTAACTACCTTAGTTACCTTGATTTCTGATGTGTCACACCCAAACAGCTAGCGTGAATATCAGAGCAACTAACAAGTTCTAGAAATGTGTAAGGGTAAGTGGACCTTACAAGTTATTTCAGTGTAAAACAATAAGTGGAAAACATACATTAATCCCTCAGTTTTGAAAAGAAACTTAAGAGTTATCATAGGGGTATACATGCTTGTTTTACAAGGAATAAAAATAAATAATGCAGCCTTAAATATCATCTCAAAGCACAAGTAAGAATGTATAACCCACTAGTTATGCTCTTGCCACTCGATTCATGTGTACATGATAGGTTAGATATCTATGATTGCTCTTGTACCTCGACCGCATGAAAGTTGGGTGCTACGCAATGTCACCTCATGTCCTATAGCACTTGGGGGGGGGGGGGGGGGGGGGGGGGGGGGGGGGGGGGGGGGGGAGGTGAAGCTATTTAACTAGTATTCGAGAAATCACGAGTGATCGATCGCATGGAGACTGGCCTATGGCCAATAGACAAGCACCTGAGATACCAACGACTCCTACGTGGATAGGCAACTACAATCTCGACTCAAAAGTGATAACTCGAAATAATCGTCTCAAAGACGTCTATCCACTTTTTCCAATCAATATCAAGCATGTCATGCACAAGAATATTATATATTAATCAATCAAGGCATGTTCGAAAAAATTATAATAAAATAGTTAATCAAGGCGTGCTCGTGAAATTTAATAAAATAATCAATCAAGACTTGCTCAATAAATATGATAAAATACTCAATCATGGCATGCTCAGAAAATATAATAAAATAATCACATAAGGCATATTCAAAAAATATAATATAATAATCACATAAGGTATGCCACAAGATAAGTCAATCACTCAATTACCACAACTTATCCACATGTTAATCATGAACTAAAATACCATCATCATCATAAAATGTGCAAGTAAAATATTTTTATGAAAACGAAGTTTGAGAAACCGGTCCACTCACAAACAACTCAGAAAGTTAAAATCACTTGACATGCTAAGCCAACAGAAGCTCCAACCCATCACAATCCTAAAATAAGTCAACCATAAAGGTTACTATCAACTTCTGGAGCAGTTACTAAAGGAAACCTTTCTTGGGTTTCCTAAAACAGAATTAAAACAACTCTAAACAACTAGAAATGTGTTTAAGCAATCTGAAACTGCCCCACATGCTGCCGCCAACAACCAGAGGTCGAAAAATGGCCTTCTGCACCGTCACACACCCACACGCGCTTGCATGCGCCTAGTTCTGCAATCTGTTGTTGGCGCCACCGCAACAGTGGTGTCCAGTCAAAAACAGGAAAAATTTTAGCAATCCAAAGCTTTTTTGTTTCTCACCAAATACAAATGCAATAGGTCTAGATTGCTCTACTAGATGTGATGGTTCTAAAATTTTAGGTTTCAGTTTGAAAAACTACCTCAAGCTTGAGAAACGCCAAAAATAGGGTGGCGATTCATGGCTTTACAATTACAGCAACAATCTACGCCATCAATCCTACCTCAAAAATGACATGCAATTAGTCTAATGTCGAGCTCTCACTCAGATGATTCAAGGGTATCACAATTGAATCCAACTGTTATCTTGAGTGGCCAAAAATGGCCAAAAAGCTTTGCCTTTGCTGTAGAAATTCTTGTCGTAATTCCATTCTTAGTGAGCTATGAGGAGCAATGCAGCCATGGTTAGCCTCGTCTCATCGACGTGATCAAAAAAGTGTTGGAATTGAGGGTATGTTCACTCGATATCAAGGACGGTACCAATGTGGTTCACGTAACTTCGCCAACACAATTTTTCCCACCACAGTGGTTTTGGACGATCAAGGGTAAGTGTTTTAGTTTTGTCTCTTCAAGACACTGTGCTGGTGATTATGGTAGAGTATGGGTGATCAAAGAGAAAAAGTGGTGGTGGTCCTTCTAATTTTTTATTCAATTTTTTATCTTTACGTCACCAATTTTCTATTATAATATTTTCAGTACTTTTAAATTCAACTTGTTAAAAATATTAATTAATAATGTAAACTTTCTTTAAAAAAAATTCCAAAAAGAGAAGTTCATTAATTGCGATGAATATAAATGTTTACATCTTCAGCAAAAAAATCAAACAATCAAAGGGCTCAAGGCCTTCCTATCCAGAACAACACTCAGTGCATTTACAACAAGTAGCAACTTCATGAGCTACAATATTATGTTTTTGAGAAGTATATCTAAGATTAACAATCTCAAAGAGAGGTTGCATAGCTAAGATATCGAAGATCACTCCTTCAATATTAGCATCCACACCACAATCCATTGTCACACATTGCACTAGGCTCTTAGAATTTGACTCAAGAATAACTTTCTTACACATAAAATTAGCACACGCAATCATAACCAAACGAAGAACGTAGCCTTCAGCCTGCAAATGATTATAACAAGGGATGCCCCCTCCCCAACTGCAGCAATAAAAATCCCCATGGAAGATCTACATACGCAACCAAATGCACCTAGTCTTGCATCCTTCTCGAAAATATCTTGGTAGGACGTTGGTAGATCTACATACCATGGAAAATCCCTATGGAAGATCTACATACCCATGGACGTTGGTAGATCTTCTCGAAAATCCCCATGGAAAATCTTCATACCCAACCAAATGCACGTAGCCTTCAGTATTACCGTAGGACGATGTTGGTAGTACGAGCTGTGTTTGAGGTATTCTAAAATATCTTTGTTTTATTCAAGTTCGTAGGATTGTTGTTGTGTGTGTTTGGTGGTATGCACCGTGATTCTGGTTGGTTGTGATTAGTGCATGTACTTGAGCTGTGTTTCGATGCGATTAGACGTGCATCGTCGTGTTCTGGTAAGAAGTGGGTGATCGGCTTAGTGCCGAGGGATGTTGTTGGTTGTCTTGGTGAATCATAACAGTTTCGATGTGATTGAACGATTGAGATGTGGACTGGATCAGGGTGATCCTGAGTGATTGATTGGTTATGACAAGAGTCAATACTAACATGAACTGGATGGTCAGAGCCATGAGTGACTAGTGGGACACTGATATTGAGATGTGGAAGCACGGTTAACCAGATCTGTGATAGGGTCAGGTTGCAGACAGGTAGTGTGGGACGAGGATGGTGTTCCCACAGGTTGGTTGTGCTGGTGATGGACCCCCAGTGAGACGGTTGGTTAAGTTAGTGGTATGAGCGAGCACGTTGTGACTCCAGTAAGGTCGGCGAGAATCGCTAATAGAAGTAGTACGGATCGTTGAATAGGTCTTTATGCATGGGAATACCGAGATCGGTAGATGTCGTCTTGTGAATTGGTGTACTTGAGAGTTGTGCCTGTTGACGGCAAACTTGCCCGCTGTACGGAAGTATTGGTACGAGGTACGCTCGACTCGCGAAAGAGTAAGAAGTGTTGAAACTGGTAGCAGGGGTGTTATGGCGTACTTAGTGTTGGTTGAGACGCGAGTGTCGGCTGGTGTGACGTGAGAGGTACCTTGGGTACGAGTTGGAATGTGTTGATCTCGGTGAGAATGAGATGATCGTTAGACCGACTGAAAGTCGGATGAGATGGTTCGCTTGGCGGAAATGTGGTGACAGTTTAGGAACTATCAGGATAAGTTGGATTGGTAGGTAATGGACACCGGGTAGGCGACCCGGTGTAAGATCAGTTGGATTCCCCCAGTTAGTTATGAAAGTACGAGATTTGGAATTTCGGGTACGAAATTCTTTAAGGGGGTAGATTGTAACGACCCGTCCTGGAAATCAGGATTAGATTAGTGGTTAATGATGGATTAGTGAAGTTAATCGATGATTAGTTAGATGTTTACGGACGGATGGTGCGGAATGACGATTTTGCCACTATAATGGGGAAAATGTTGACTTTTAGTTCGGGCGGTCAAATGAACTTTGACCAATGACTGTGACGTAGTTCGAGACATCACGAGTTCATAGACAGGTGGCACGTCTGATTCCGACATTTTCGAAAAAAATTATGACGTTCGGAAGTTCAAGGGTAATTTGGTTGAAAAGGGGCAATTTATTGACTTTTCAAATGACACGGACTTTTCACGTAATTTGAGGACCGTTAGGTAGGTCTCGATCCTCTGAGTACAACGACAGGCGGCACGTGGTCATTGGATTTCGGACAGCTTGAATTTTGGTCGAAACGTGCGAGGGGTAAAATGGTAATTTGTCCTTTAGGAGCATTTTGGTCCATTAGCTACCTTGGGATTGGTGCCCAGTAAACTTGGGACACTTGGCTGTTTTGGATGCTATGACAACCAGATTTTTGACAGGTGTCCCTCTCTAGATGGATGTGGAACATTTGATGACCACCTCACTGATTTTAAAACAGAAGTGCAATTGTTCACGGCTTGGACAAAAGGGAAACAGGGAGAAACATAGTATGCTCTATGTGTGGCCGTGCAACCTAGTGATCATACTACTCATTTGGGAGAGTTGTGTGAAGGCAAGAGAGAGAATAAATGATGAGGTTGTCGGTGGTGCTGTCACGACAAGTCGCCATGGACGGTGGCCACGGCACCGTGAGAAACAGAGTGCGGGAAAAACAAAAGAACCATAGAAATCCAATACCCTCAAACGTGATCCTTTGACGATAAGTTGGTCATCAAAGTTGTTCAGAGTGTAAGACCCATGTCCTGGAGGGAACGGTGAACAATCCCACATTCCTACGAGGGGGAATGGTCTGGGAGAGGATGGTGGTGTGCCTTAAAAGTGTAAGCACACACCTATCTAGCACTAAGCCTTTTGGGAGCTCAAGTGGCTTTGGGGGGGATTGGAACCCCAAAGTTAATCGAGTTGAGGCTGGTGCAATTCCATGATGGGTGACCACCTGGGAAGTTGCACCATGAGCTCCCGAAAATAAAACCGTGAGGGCGAGGCCCAAAGCAGACAATATGGTGCTTGATGAGTCGGGTCCTGACAGAGGAGGGTTGGGTCCTGACAATTTGGTATCAGAGCCAGACCCCGACCGGGAAGTGTGCGAGCGAGGACGCTGGGCCCTAAGGGGGGTGGATTGTAAGACCCGTGTCCTGAAGGGAACGGTGAACAATCCCACATTCCTGCGAGGGGGAATGGTCTGGGAGAAGATAGTGGTGTGCCTTAAAGGTGTAGGCACACACCTATCTACCACTAGGCCTTTTGGGAGCTCAAGGGGATTTGGGGGGGATTGGAACCCCAAAGTTAAGCGAGTTGAGGCTAGTGCAATTCCATGATGGGTGACCCCTTAGGAAGTTGCACCATGAGCTCCCGAAAACAAAACCGTGAGGGCTAGTCCCAAAGCGGACAATATGGTGCTAGATGAGTCGGGTCCTAACCGAGGAGGGTCGGGTCCTAACACAGGGAGCTGAGGGAAAGCCAATGGTGGCCACGGTGGTTCACGGCGGTGATAGAAGGGTAAGAATCGATTGAATTTCAGTTTACATTCGAAAATGGTTTCATGTGATTTAGCTGTTGTTGACTTGTTTGGTGCATTGGATGGCGTTTTGGGCTTCAAAACAAACGTAAAGGACCAAGAATCAAGACCAGAGGTAGACAGAATCGATGGTGGCATGTAGTTGCAGGCACGGGTTTGCTTATGTGATTTGGAAGGTAAGAACCACGTCCTATTTTCACGTTGAAGCTAGTTAGATGTATGGAGAATGATGGGACGAAGCTAAAGCTGAAAATAGAATCAAAAACGGGTTAAAATTTGAAGAAAACCGGCCACGTCGGTTTGGGCTGGACCGGATCGGTCTAGATCGGGTTTCCTAAGGTTGAAGACGACACTGTAGCAGCGCGTGAGGTCCAACCTTTCGGGTTGAAGAAGCTACCTGAAAATCAACGGGAAAGTCGGCTGAAAACTCTGGTCGTCTTATCCGGCGACTCGCCTAGATTCCGGCCACGAACTTTGGTCCAAACTGGTCGTCTGAGTCCCTAGGATATGTCTCAGAGATGAAAATTGAATTCTAACGTTAAAACTAGCAGTTTCGAAACAGGGAAGAAAAACTGAACCTTTCGGGTTTTCTGACTTACCGCCGCCGTGTCGCCGCCATAGGTCGTCTCCTCCTGTCCTCAGTCCTCATGTCATCCTAGTTCACCTAACCCTACGTTGGTACGAGCTCTGGTATGGAAGTTTGGACGGTTGGATGCTTGGAGGTTGGTTTGTTTTCTTTCGGGTCTGGGAGGTTTTGGGTCGTGCAGGCAAGGCTGTGGTGGTAGTGGCTGGTGGTGGTTGGCCGTCGCCTGGAGGTGGAGCAAGGCAGAAGGGTGGCCTGGATGTGTGTTTATTCAAGGACGGTGAGTCGTGCTCACGGCTTGAGAGAAAATTAAAGTGAGAGGGAGTGAGTTAAGTCTGATCAAAATAAAGGAAAGAAGATGGTGGAATCAACGGCCCATATGAGTCCCTAGGTTAAGATGAATGGCTAGAAATTGTTTAGGGAAAACGAATTGTTTAAAAATGTAGCCAATAGGGACAAGATCCAGAATTTGGGGAAAAAGGGTGTGTGGGAAGAGTGACACTTGTCACTCATCCAAGGGTCAAGATTGATTTGATTTTTAAATCAGAACCTAATATTACAATATTATTTTATTTCAAACCTCGGTTCGTTCGGTTAATCGATTTTACTTCCGTAACCATAAGTTTTTCGGCGTACGTCCATTTTCGACATGCTGCCTACCTACAAACTCATGACGTCCTAATCTACGTCTCGGACATAGGTCAAAGTCCTAAATATTCCCCGGGGCAAAAGTCAACTTTTTCCCCCCTTTAGGGGCAAAATGGTCATTTTACAATAAAATAGTATTTACGAAAGTTCGGGTCGTTACAACTTCCCCCATCCTCCTGTCTCTCACTTCCATGCTCAACCATCATAAAAATGTTGATGATCGAAGGAAGAGGAGGAGAATTCTTCAAGCCCTGTTTTATGTTTTTTGTCCCCAAAACTGTGCACGGCACAAACATTTTTCCGTTTAAACCGACTTGTGCGAGGTTCTACCCCCATCCAGAGAAGGACATGTGTCCTCTTCTCTGTGGTTAGAACTTCCCAGAACAGCCAAGTGTCCTAATGTCACTGGGCACACATTCCAAGATAGAAAATTAACTAAAATGCCCCTTGCCGCACAAATGACCATTTTTCCACTTGTGTTCCTAGACTCGTAACTTTGTCGTCCGAACTCCAATCGACAAGTGCCGCCTGTCGTTGTACTCAGGGCATCGAGACCTTCCTAACGGTCCTCAAAATGCATAAAAGTGACTTCTCATCCAAAAAGTCAACCATTTGCCCCTTTTTAATGAAATTACCAAAATACCTTCAAACTTCCGAACGTCATAACTTCCTCCTCGGATGTCGGAATCGGACGTGCCACCTGTCTATGCACTTGTTACGTCACAAAATACGTCACAGTCATCAGTCAAAGTCCATTTGACCACCCAAACGAAAAGTCAACATTTTTGCCCATTCTAGGGGAAAATTCGTCATTTACACCGTCCGTCCGAAATTATCCAACTAATCACTGATTATCTTCACTAATCCGTCATTAATAACTAAACTAATCCCAATTTTTGGAATGGGTCATTACATAAAGGACCAAGAATCAGGACCAGAGGTGGACAGAATCGATGGTGGCATGTAGTTGCATGCACGGGTTTGCTTGTGTGATTTGGAAGGTAAGAACCACGTCCTATTTTCGTGTTGAAGCTAGTTAGATGTATGGAGAATGATGGGACGAAGCTAAGGCTGAAAACATAATAAAAAATGGATTAAAATTGGACAAAAACCGGCCACACTAGTTCAGGCTGGATCGGGCCGGTCTGGACCGGGTTTCCTAAGGTTGAAGACAACACTGTAGCAGCGCGTGAGGCCCACGCGCAGCCCCTTTGGGCTGCGCGTATGAGCGCGTGGCACAGTTTTTGAGAATTGTTCCAGCACTACTTTTAAAGTATTCAATGTAACGAACATTTTGGCACTGGTTTCGAGTCGATCGGACATCGTCTCGATATGTTTCGGGATATCCGAAGGTTTTAGGCCCCGGTTAAAAATAGTTAAAAATTCGAGAAAATTACGGGGCTTTACTATAAGCTTTATGAAGTAGTTAGTGACCTTATTATGGGATTTGGACAGGTTCGGGAAAGCTGGTGATAGCGGATTAGCTGGGAACGACATAAGTGCGCGTGTATCGAGGTAACGGCGTAAATGATCTGTGAGTAGACTTTGCTTTCTAACTTATGATGCATGCATATATGTTTTTATTTGTTTTCTATACGTGATTTCTATGTTGTGATTTGATATTGATGATTTACGATTTTGCACGTATTTGGAGAGTATGTTTTATGTTGCGATTTGATCATGGTTTTGATGATTTGATTTTGGGATTTGAAATATGATTTGATTTCAATTATTTATAATGGATTTTGAAAAGTGATTTCGGGCTTGGAGCCCTGTTCATGTGATTTCGATAAACGAAATTTCAATTTTGGAATCATATTTTGAAAAGATGATTTGTGATTCGGTTTTGAAACTTGAAAGGGAAATTCTGGATTTGGGTTCGGGATGATGGTTCCAGATGCCGGCTTACAGAATCATTATTGCCAGTTCGGATATGGATTTTCTATGGTTTTCACTTGATTAAAAAATAGTTTTGGGTTTAAAGACCCGGAAAAAGAAAAAGAAAATGGCTGGATCTGGTTTTGAGTTTAAAGACTCGGTTGATTGACGGGGGAGAGCCCTGGATTGATATGTTTTGAGTTTAAAGACTCGGTATATGTTTTGAGTTTAAAGACTCGGTTATTGTGATATCCCCTGACAGGACCCATCCCAATCCCTCAGGGATTAACGCGGGATGACCCTGCTCCCGTCTAACACAAAGTGTCAGACAAGGGATATTTTCGTCCTTTGCCCTCACTGGCTATCAGAGTACGCAAGGATCCGGAGGAGGTATATGATATCTCGGTCTCTGCTACAGTCCACATCCGATGTCAACCTGAAGGGTAGTCAAAACATTAAAAGCTGTGAGTGGACAAAACAACCAGTTTATAAAAACATTTCCATAAAGACATTTGTACCCTTCACTAAAATGCATGCATGCATTCGAAAACCATTTAACCAAATGAAACCATATGTAGGAACTAAGCCCAAAACCATAATGAAAACGACCGTACGTCCACTGCCCAAATCCATAAGGGACTTAGCCCAAACTAGAAATAAACCAAGTACATGAGCCACCACTCAAATCCTGTGTAACCACACATCACATATCATATATCATATTTATATCATCATATACACATATAATTCACACAACCAATCCTGTCATGGTTTCTAAAGCTACGCGCATGCTACCCGGGTCTCAATCCGAGTCTTCTCAAAGTCAAAATCAATGTCTGCAGACCACTGAACCTACCTGAGGTTATAGTAACCAGCCTTCCTGAGAGTAAGGAACCCAACTGGGGAAACTCCCACTCAGTCAGTGCTCCGTGACTACTCCGGGGTCCACCCAGGCCAACGACCCTCCCCGGAGGAGATAAGAGAACAAGTAAAGGAAAGTATATGAACATATATATACATAACATAAATATTCATGCCCGATTCCCCTGAACTGTCATGATCCATCATATACATATAGATAACCTCCATGGCCGGTTCCCATAAATCTTCATGTACCACAATGACTTGACAAAGGTTCATTCCGGTTCCCATAAACCGTCACGAACCAGGAAATCCATCTAGGGTCCCTGACCCGAAATCATCAATACAAGTAAACTGGTTCGCGTGCCCGAACATATGACATTAGCTGGGCATCCTGCCCAATATCGCAGGGTCAGTCACGACTTCGATCTTAGTGATGCGTGCAACCATCCATCCAGGACCGCCCTCAATCCTGGTATGTTGCCCTGAACGAATCAATCGACGCGACCACCACAAGATCATGGTACACTCATCACCGATCGCTATCCTGAACCGTCAGCACTCCGAAGTCGAGCCTCCCCAGGCTGCCCGACCACGAACCGTGCATCGTGACCTCTCCGGAAGGAACACATCCCAATCCGGAGGCGAGCGTCGTATCGTCGATCGCCGTGCACATAGCACCTGTCGCGACCACAATTTAGACCCCAAGGCCAACAATAGCGTCATATGTCCGAGACAAAACCAAATGGGTTTCATACCCGAGTTTATCCTTTTAGAAATCCAAAACCTTTTCATTAAAACCAATAAGGAAATACATACCCGTATAAGCATCGTATAAGGCTGAAACCTCGAAATACGTGCTTATACGTAACCACATACAAATGCACCGATGGAATCATCATACATGTAATAAAACATATAATAAACATTTATGCATGCACCAATTTAGAAAACCAAGGTCCACTCACAGACCGTCCGAGCTACCGCCTCGATTTGCGTGCCATACGGCTCTCCTGAGCCAATCACCGTCACCGGGACTCCCGAACCTATCCAAATCGTAATAGAAGGTTACTAACTACCTTATTAACCTCCTACCAAAGACCCGTAACTTTTCGATATTTTTAACTATTTTTAAACTCGATCTGAAACTTTCCGATGCCCCGAACATTATCAAGACGGTGTCCGATCGACACGAAACCAGTCCCAAAATGTTCATTACATTGAATAGAGTGTTTCACATGTTCAACACTTCCCCATTGAACCTACCAAGCACCCCCACGAGCCCAATGAAGGTGCTGCTCGTGAAAGCCACGCGCGGTACTATTCACCTTCTTCAACCCGCAGTGAACCGGGTTCATTGGTTCTGGACCGGCCGAATCGGCCTGGACCGGTTCAAGGCCCAAACGTTCATGTTTTTGGTCCATTTCATCCCATTTTGATTCTAATACCTTCCTAATCCTATTTCTAATCTTTTTACACCTTAAAATGGAATTAAAACCACCAAAAACCGTACCTTGAAGCTCGGCCATGGCGGCCGTGACTTTCCTCCGCCGTTCACACCCATTCCTCTCCTAGGGTCCCCAGAAACATAACAATATCCTTAGGTTCGATTAAAACCCAATAAAATTGAGTTTCGAATTTTTGAATATTTCTCACCTCACGGGTTCGACTCCCCGTCGTGGCCACCGCCGTCCCCAGCCGTGGCTTTCCATCCTCAGCCTCTCACCACCTCCTCACGGTCATGTTCAGCTCAGATAATGGGTGGTGGTGTGGTGTGGTTGTGCGTTTAAGAGAGAAAATGGAGATGGAGATAATGGGGGAAATATGGGGGGTTCAGGTTTTGTGAGGAAAAACAAAGAAATGAAGTGATGATGTTTGATCTGATGAGAGGAGAAAGAAAAATTAGATGAGTGGTGAGGATTGAGAGATTAGTTAGATGGATGGATAGGATTTAAAGATGAAAAGATTAATTATATAATAATAGGTATAATAGTATTTAATTAAGTGAGATCCACAAATTAGGGGATCTAGCCAATGGGATGAGTGACACTTGTCACTCATCCATGGGACCCACTGAAAATATCTGCCCAATCAGATATTGCCAAATCATCCCTGTCTCAAAGTACGTGCATAGTGAAATCGAACTTCCGTGACCTAAAACTTCCTCGTTCGAAGTCCGATTTCAGCGTGCCGCCTGTCTATGGATTCGTATAGTCTCGATCTACGTAATGGTCCTCGGCCATCGGACCTCCTGGTCAAAAGTCAACATTTTCCCATTTTTAACCATAATTACCAAAATGCCCCTAAACTTCCGAACGTCATAACTTCCTCCTCTAACGTCGGAATTGAACGTGCCACCTGTCTATGAACTCGTGACGTCACGAATTACGTCATGGTCATCGGTCAAAGTCCATTTGACTGCCAGAATGAAATGTCAACATTTTGCCCACGACTAGGGGCAAAACGGTCATTTTGCATCGTTCGTCTGATTTCGCATAACTAATCACCGATTAACCTCAGACGTTTACTTTTGGAAATCCCTGGTCCGACTTACGTGTCACATGGAGGTTGGACGTCGGTTTAGCCTTCGTGTCACGCGTAAGTTAGACGGGAGCATGACTTAACCCTTAATCCCGGGGGTTTGGGGGTGGGCCGTGTCAGTATTAAATTCCTGAATCTGATCCATTATCATCTGGGTAGCAGTATTAGGCTCAATCACAACATCATTATAGTACCTCATATTACGACTTTTTCATAGTCTCCATAGTCCAAGCACACGAATAATACAAGCACACGAATGTAACCTATTTCAATCGTAGTTAAAATCCTTACAGGTGCACACTATCGATTAAAAGTAGTATAGCAAAGGGTCGATCCCTAGAGGATTTGTTTAATGGATGATTCACTTAATTAAAAAGACTTAACTCAATCAAAGGGATGTAAAAGAAATAAATAAAGGGGGTTGGTGATTATTCTTGAATTGGAAAAACAAGACAGAAACTTAGAATGCACGTAAGTAAAACATTGGTTGATTTTTTTGATTAAATTGAACTAAGGCAACTTTCCACCACTAACCAATTGAGTCATTAACGTATTTACCAGATTATGTTATTAACAAATGTGTGAATCCAATGCCCTTGCACCCTGATGTTGAGTGACTTTACACATTTTATTCCTTCTTACTTCGCATGTTCTAGGCATGATGTTTATCTTATGTCATCTACTAAACGCATTAAAAGCAATGGGAATTTAATAACATTGCACTATTCCTTGAAGATTGATAAGCAAGCCAAGGAAGTCATGGATCAAATAACAGGTAAGATGTAGGCCACTACATTCAGTCCTAACAATTACACAATGGTGATCCATTCGCTAATAACGAATTGAATTAGGTAACCACTCAAAAACAATGAATCATATGAATATAGTAATCACAATCACATCCACAACATACATAATAACATAAATCAAGGACTTTACACATTTTATTTCTTCTTACTTCGCATGTTCTAGGCATGATGTTTATCTTATGTCATCTACTAAAAGCATTAAAAGCAAGGGGAATTTAATAACATTGCACTATTCCTTGAAGATTGATAAGCAAGCCAAGGAAGTCATGGATCAAATAACAGGTAAGATGTAGGCCACTACATTCAGTCCTAACAATTACACAATGGTGATCCATTCACTAATAACGCATTGAATTAGTTAACCACTCAAAAACAATGAATCATATGAATATAGTAATCACAATCACATCCACAACATACATAATAACATAAATCAAGGACTTTGCACATTTTATTCCTTCTTACTTCGCATGTTCTAGGCATGATGTTTATCTTATGTCATCTACTAAACGCATTAAAAGCAAGGGGAATTTAATAACATTGCACTATTCCTTGAAGATTGATAAGCAAGCCAAGGAAGTCATGGATCAAATAACAGGTAAGATGTAGGCCACTACATTCAGTCCTAACAATTACACAATGGTGATCCATTCGCTAATAACGTATTGAATTAGGTAACCACTCAAAAACAATGAATCATATGAATATAGTAATCACAATCACATCCACAACCTACATAATAACATAAATCAAGGATAGAATACATCACATGACCCTCATGGTTAGGACTTCAAGCAGCCCTAATTCAATAAACGACTACTCGCACATACTTATGAATGAAGACATAATAAGATTGAAGTGCATTAAATCGTAAAGATAAATAAGTTTAGAAGAAAAATCCATGGGAACAACGAGGCAAGGAGAAGACACGGCAAGGCTTCCTTCTTCTAAGCTTCACGTCCAATATCAAAAACAAAACTGAAAGTAAATAAAAGATCTAAGCTAATCTATGATAGAATTGTCTAAATTCGGGAATGTTTTTATGATGGATGGTGGTGTGGATGGATTGATGGTGGTGTATGGTGATGGATTCCTTTTACATTTGGCCTAAGCCTCCCTTTTATAGGAGAAAATTAATCCTCAAATAATTAGGATTTCACGATTTAAATCCTAGAAGAAAAAGTTTTAGAATAATTATAAATTGAAGTCCTAATGTAATAAGGTTTCCTTGAGGAGAAAGGAGAGAAAAACCAATCTTGATGGAAAAGTACAGAGAAGAATTCAGTAAGCGCTTGCCCAAAAGAATGAAGGGAATCATTGGTCAACGTCAGTCAACGCGGAAGGGGCAGCTGAGGGGAACTAGGCACACACACTCCAAAAGGGAAGGAGGAATTGGTGGCCAGTGGCGGTCAACGCGCAAGTGTGCTGGGATGGATGTTCAGTGCACTAGCGCTGAAATCCTGTTCATGGTTTAGGAGGCGCCACCGAATATGCTTTGGTCAACAGTGATGGTCAACTTCGGTCAAAGGACTCCCTCTGAAGGTTAATTTAGTAGGTGGCTACCAAAACTTTTGTCGAATGTTTTTTCTTTCATAACTTCTTCAATATAACTCAGATTGAAATGATTCTTTCACTCAAATTCTTATAATTCCAAGCTTTATCTAGTTTTTCACATTCTCACAAAATAGATTACTTTATCCAACTTCATTGAATAAAACATTAACAAAACATAAGTAAAAAGGTATAATTCCAAGATCTAATCCATCATCATCTGGATAGCAGTATTAGGCTCAATCAGAACATCATTATAGTATCTCATATTACAACTTTTCCATAGTCTCCATAGACCAAAAATAAGAACTTGGATGGAAAAATTACGGAAAAAATAGCTTCAATACTACACAAAGTCCTCATCCTCCAAACAACTCATATCCACTTGTAAAGACTTCAAAACTAAAAAATTGGAGCAAACTTGCATTGAAAGAATAAAGTGTATCTGGGTTTCCTCCGCTTCACCATAATGGGGCAAATATTTTCCACCAGGATACAACGCTTCACCAAGTTCGCTCTCTCGACTAGGAACCATAAGAAAAGTTGCAAATTCGAAGGCACATCAACTCCCCAAATCGTTTCTTATAAGTGAAACTGCTAGTTCGTAGTTCTGTATTCACTAATACCCTATTTTTGTTTGAATTTACCATTCCTTAGTAACTCCCTGGCGATATAATACCCTGATTTAACTGTATACTTCCATTCTTAATCTGAGCACCCAAGGTAACTAAGAAGAGTAGCTAGAATTCATTGAGCTTCCTTTTGGTGAAAAACTATGTTAATCAAATCTGTTTTCTAGCATCTATGCTCCTCATCAATAAGGTCAGCAACAACATGAGGCATTCGATCATAGAGAGATAAAGGAAGGAAGGGCCTGCATGTTAATGTCGAAGATTATTGATGTGCCATATTTTAAACTACTATATTAAGATAGTAGCTGAGATTGAATGAAATGCGTGAAAATGTGCAGAATATAAGTGCAGAAATTCATGATATTTAATATATATATATATAGGTTAGAAACTGAAGCCCATTTGGATCGGGAAGACTTTCTTTTGGGCCTTAATGAAACCAATTTGGTCTTAATCAAGCCCAAATATCCATGAAAAAGGTTAGAAACTGATTGGGCTGAGCTACGTATTAATTTACAGCCCAGAAAATGGGTGTGGTTGGCTGTTCCAACCTCCAAAGCGCAATTGACACTTACGGTCTGAAAGTGGTCCAACCATTTGACCAGAAAAAAAAAAATTAAATAAGAGAACAAGGTCAAACCATATATCGACCAAGGCGTTCATATTATAAGTTTAAAACACAGCATGAATCAAAGAATCAAGACTTTATATTCAAACATTCTCGTGAAGAGCATTCAAGAAAATAAAACACTCAATTCTAAATCATCTTTGCCACAGTAACATACATTCCTAGCTAAATTGGAAAAACAAATATAAAACGTTGGTTATAGCCCCCACCTTCTTCTTTCATGTACCAAACATGCTCAAATCTATTCGATCAATCGTATAAGAGTATAGAATATGTTATATATAATATATATAGTTTTATTAAAATTTTGTTGAAATTTTCAACCAAACCAAATAAAAAATTATAATACGTAGAAAGATAACAAAATGAATATCTATTTTATATCATGATGCTATAAAGATAACAATAAATATCTTAAATAACATCGAGAAGTAATTCTCAAATTGACTACATCACTAGTATAAATTGTTAATCGCCAACCCTTATTGTTAGAATGTTAGGTGTTGCTGCATTAATCGAATTGACATTAGAAATTGATTAATTAAGTTCATTGAGTGTTTGATTCTAACACATTGAGCAACATGAACACTTGAATTAATTTTCGAAGCATCTACACATACCACATTATTCAATTTACTGCAAAATGCTTGTTGAGCTGATTCACTTGCAAATTGGCAGTTGACATTTCCATTTGGCTGTGTTATTCAATTGGAGAATGGAGAGGGAGGGAGGGAATAAAATTCTATTTTTGACTTCATTCCTGACATCTGTTTGGATATAGGGAAAAACAAATTAGGTATGATTCATGGGCAAGCTGGGGAGTCAACTCTGAATCCATAGTCATATGCTACACTGTTGGCTGGCATACATTGGTTTTTCTAATTTTAAAACAATATTTTGTAATTGTCACGCGTGAATCCAAATTAATTTAAATTTGCATCAAAGCAGCCACTCAGCACCTATGAGAGGGATTTATTTATATATGTAGATTATGTGTGATTTTACGACTGAATAATAAATTAATACATGATGTATTGCGAGATATCTTCATCGCATATAGCGTGTGACTTTAAATTAGGGGTGAGCACGAATCCGTTAAAAACGCTAACCGATTCGATTCAAACCGTTATTTATCCAACGGTTTAGGTTTGACCGGATAAAAGTCAAACGGTTTGAGAATCCAAACCGTTCCGTTATTAACGGTTTGGATTTGGATTTTCATTTTGAAAATCCGTTAAATCCAAATCGAACCGTTAAGGAATATATTAATTTTTATTAATGTGTAAATCTATTATTAATACAAAGTAAAAATAATAAAAATAAAAGAATACCTAGATATACCCATATAAGTATATATATATACTTATCTAAGAGTATAATAAAATATTATTAAATAGTTTGTGTGTTTGATAAATTTTAGTATAATGATAATGTTTGCAATTCAATACTTAGCAAGCTTAATATGTAAAATTTTGAATATTGAGTATTAATTTTTTTTTTGGATTATTGTTTTTTCTATATCCTTATTTTTTTTATTCCTTAACGGTTTTAAACTGTTTCGATCCAAACCGAACCGTTAGTAATGGTTTGGATTGAAACGATTTTATTTTTAATTTTAGAAAATTCAAACCATATCGAACCGTTAAGATTTTAACGGTTTGGATTTGAATATTGCCAATATCCATATCGAACCGTACCGTGTCCACCCCTATTTTAAATGCACTTAAATTAATTATATATATATATATCTCAATCTGCGTTTTCCATGTTCGTGGAGTAGGTTTGCTTTGGTAACTGAAAACCAAAAAGTGAATGTGGATACATACGTAAACGAAAATATAACAAAATAATGCCCTTAATATGTTAGATGTCTTTTCTTTAATTTTCTCTTCAACCAAAGACGTTTTTGAATTTTTTGAAAAATGCAACCTTTATTAATTAATAGTATACTTTATTAATAAAAGGAACTATAAATATATTATTTTAACCCTTACTAGTTAAATAACATGCTTTTAAAACATTGGTTAACAAAGCGAGAGTTTTGAAATTTTAAAATTTTAACTAAAATATATTTTGGCTTTATATAAATAGATTACAATAAAGAACATGCAAAAGAGATCCGAATTGAAGTCAGACTATTTTAAAACTTGTATGCTTATTAAAGAAATAGAGCATGATGGTTAAACTGCTTTAGAAATGGGCCACACTGCAAAGCATAATCATAATGGCTTGTAGTATTCACATTTTGGTTCGTTGAGTTTAGTTCAAAGCTGTATTTTAGCGTTTAAAATGTTTGCCTCAAAGCGTTGTGGGGGTTTAGCTCAACACATTGAATCAGTGCTGTTGGGCTTTTTCCAACCAAGTGTTTCTTACTATTAATATGAAACCAAAAAATCATGTGCTGTTTTATCCGTGTTAAGTTAATTTACCTTTAAAATCACGGGTGCTTGCTCAAGTACTTTTCCACTATATATATACATTGCTTTTTTTTTTCAACTCATTTGTTTTTATACTCATGGAGATAGAAAGTGTGATGAAGAATACAAATTCTTGGTAATGTATAATGCAATCATTTGCAACACTACAAAATAAAAATGGGTATAAAAATACAAATTATTATTATGATTTTTTTCATCACATATCGGACTAGTTATTTATATAACAAGAAACAATTTTGCAGTGTGTCGAATCCTAATAACAATCACATGAAACTCATAATTAGTAATTTATCTAGCTTGCATGTCTAATGAAGAGCAAAATATGCGCCCCAATTATTAAGTAACAGAGATGACTCAATCGAATTTATATCATTTTACATTATTTTTCCAACTAAACTATCTATTGGGTTGAAATTACAAGCATAATAATGCTCCAAAAGAACATTATTACTTTTATTACAATCATTTGTGAATCCCATCAGTTTGACCACTTACATATGAGTATGATGATGGTACCTAAGATTTACCCAAGCTTTCTCCCCCCCCCCTCTTCAAATGGGTGGGTTAAAGAGGTACCTTAATCAATCACAAGTGGACTAGCATAGTCTATTTTTTGGACATGACAATGGGAGTTTACTCACTATATACCGTACTAATTTTCCAACCTAATTGAAAATGAAGCACGTTAGTGGGTTTTGTTAAATAAAGCATTATGAAGACAAATGTTACTTTCTTTATGGATGGTGAAAAGCCAAGAAAAAAAGGAGCTTAATCACGGAATAATGGGCAATTAACTAATATTTGTGTGTTGTAATACAAGTCTAGGGAAATTGTTTTTTTTTAATCTAAATTATTTAACAGGATAATTTAGAATAAACCACATAATAAGGGAATTAAATAATAAAAATGTAAATTATTATTTTTATTCGTATAAATGGGTCTTCAAAATTTCACATCTTTGAAATAGAAGGAATAGTACTAATGCTATTAAGTCTACTATTAGAGCGTAGGGCTGATAACACGAGAAAAATGATCCTAATGAGACGTCGTTTTACAAGGAGGACTTGTGGACCTGAGGATTTGATGTAAGAGGTGCCATTGAATCTGGTCTGAATAGTATCCATTTCATTAATCTATAGTCTTATCACATGTGTCTCTCCATAAATTCATGTTGTATACTAAACATCACAATCTTGAAACACCCCTAAGTGCCTTCCCTTTCATCTGCACTCTAGTTACAAATCCATTCATTACCATCAATTACTTCACGTGTCGTCATTATCTTCGTCATTTGCATCGTCATTGGAGATTGGATCCTACCTGAAAAAATCTTTTCGTTAGGATTAAATTGTAGTCTTAAATTCTTTTAACAATTAATAATCGATGATTTAAACAGATGATATATCGCATTCAAACATATCTCGGTGCATAGCATGAAGCCGTTCAATGTGCTATATGAAATTGGACCCCAAAGAAAAAATCTTGATTATTAAACTCTAATCTCAAACTCTATCAATGACTAATAATCGATGATTTAAATAGATGACATCGCACTCAAAGATGCCTTTGTAGCACAAAAGTGATCAATCTGCTACATGAAAACGTAACCATGGACGGTGAACTAATTCATATCATATCATTGTATCTTACTATTGGGATCTTCCTATAACCTGAAGATATTAGTAAGAATTGACACTCGAAAATATATTGGAAAAAAGAGTCTATAATTGCGTACGTGCACTAATGGGAGATGGACACAGTGATCCTAGTATTAATAGACGTGCGTGAACATTTGCAAAAGTTAGCTTTTGGGGCGAAGTATGTGGCTGTTTATAGGAATGATAATCCAATTTATTTGAGCGGCCAGATTCAGTAATCCGTGGCTGAATATCCTCCGTTCTTTCATCTTCTTCATGCTATCATCAAATGGCAGGGGTCACCATTCACCAACCCCAAAGTGCGATTATACTAATAACGGCTTGGTTAATGACGTGTCAAAACACGACGTACGTACACTTGTAGCTAGTGACCAATTGAATCAAAGAAATGTTCGCATTAATTAGTAGATTACAAAAACTATTCTTAAATTGATGGATAATAATATATATCGTCCATTAATTCTTCATATATTCTTGAATCTTGATGGATGTGCTTCTTCCATTTTTGGTGGTTAATTAGTATTTTTTTCTATATTTTTTTTGTTATAAATGTAATCGTTTATTTCATAAATTATATATATAATTTATGAAATAAACGATTACAATTATATATACTTACATCCCATTTTAGTGAAATCTTCTCATAACATCTTTTCGATTTTTCTAATTATTGTTATATACCTATATTATAATCGGAACCGTTCATTCTTTAAAGTATCAATTAGAGATTATCTCCATAAAAAATTAACAAAATTGGAAGGTTATTTAACCATTCATATGTATCAAATATATTAATTTGAAAACAATTGAGATCCTTACAGTGACCATCCAGATATATATATGAATAACTAAATAATCTATATAAGTTGAATAATTTTAATTAAGATAGTATAACGCCAATTAGAAAAAACAAAAGGATATGGTATGAGGTAGGGAGAAATTCAAGTATCATCCTTAATTATTATTATATATATATATATATATTGTAACGACCCGTCTTGAATTCCTAGATTAGATTCGTGACTAATCACGATTAGTGAGGTTAATCCATGATTAGTAGGGCGAAATCGGACGAACGATGCAAAATGACCGTTTTGCCCCTGGTCGTGGGTAAAACGTTGACTTTTCATTCTGGTGGTCAAATGGACTTTGACCGATGACCGTAACGTATTTTGTGACGTCACGAGTTCATAGACAGGTGGCACGTTCAATTCCGACGTTCGAGGAAGAAGTTATGATGTTCGGAAGTTTAAGGGCATTTTGGTAATTTTGGTTAAAAGGGGCAAATAGTTGACTTTTGGATTGGGAGGTCCAATGGCCGAGGGCAGAGGACCGTTACGTAGATCGGGATGATACGAATCCGTAGGCAAGCGGCACGTCGAATTTGGACGTTCGACGGCGAAGTTACGGTTCAAAGAATTTTCGGGGAACTATGGCGCGAATTACGAAACGATTGCGTTTTGGAGTTTAGTGGGGCCCAGATATTTTATGGAGGCCCAATGGATGAGTGACACTTGTCACCCATCCACAGGCCACCCAAATTGATACATGCATCAACCATTCCATTTTCTTCATTCAAACACAAACCCAATACCCAATCTCATTCAAAACCTTCACCCAAATCCAACCCTTACCCCATATGATCACCTGTGAGACCCAGAGAGTGAGAGAGAGACTAAGGATGGCTGCTGGACGGCCAGAACCGCCGTGGACGGCGGCTTGGAGGAGAAGAACCCGAGAGGTACTCGGTTTAACCCATTTTCATTTTCTTTTGGTTTTGCACATTAGGGACGGTTTTGGTTGTTCTTAATGGGTTATTTAGGTTGCTAGGGACTTGTTAGGAAGGTTTTAATGGGGTTTAATGGTTGAGACGCAGTGGAGGCTGATCAGGAAAATCGAACCGTGAGGGAAGATGTTGGACCGGTTCGGTTTAGGGTGTTTTAAGGGCTTTAGTTAATTCGGTTAGCTTCCTAGGACCAAGATAAGAAGGATATGATTGATTAGGAGTGGAATCGAACCAAAATGAGGGTTGTAGGGGCCTGGACCGGTCACGCCGGTCCAGTTGCAGAGAAGGACAAGACCGGCCGGTCTAAACCGGTCGTCGTAAGGTTGAAGAAGCACTATGCAGGGCGCGTGAGGCCCACGCGTCGTGGCTTCTTGGGGCGCGTGAGGGCGCGTGGCCCACATTGCGAGGATACTTTCAACATGTGAAATCTTCTATTCAATGTAACGAACATTTTGGGACTGATTTTGTGTCGATCAGATACCACTTCGATAATGTTCGGGACATCGGAAGGTTTCAGATCGAGTTTAAAAATAGTTAAAAATTCCAGAAAATTACGGGGCTTTAGTGGGAGGTTAATTAAGTAGTTAGTAACCTTCTATTATGATTTGGACAGGTTTGGAAGTCCCGGTGACAGGACCCGCCCCGATCCCACAGGGACCACAAGGGAACGTGCCCTGCTCCCGTCTGACACCCAATAATTCATACCAATTTTAACCTCAAAACATTTAAAAGCATAAATAACCAAATTAAAGTCATACATAAAATCCGAATTAAACGAGTGTCAGACAAGGGATATAATCCAAAATTACAAATTTGCGAGCACGACTCTAAAGTAATCCTGCGGGTACACCGCCCAGCAGGGGTTCAGGTACGCAGAAGTAGATCTATGCCTCAGCCTCTGGTTCCTCCTCTACCTCAGTTTCCCGACCTGGAGGGGTTATCAAAACAGTAAGGGTGAGTGGACCGAAATTCAAGTTTATGAAATCGTTTGATAAGTAAAACATATAATTTACCCCTCCGTTTTCCAAACATGCGTGCAACACAATTCAAAACCATAAACCATCAAATATGAACCATAAGGCATATAATAAAACCATAACCATAATTTTAGTTGCTGCACTATACACTCCAATCCCGACATCCCTGATGTCTGACGTCCCTGACGTCCAATAAGGTCACAATCACAAGGCTACGCGTGCCACTCGGGTCTCAATTTCCGAGTTCAATCCCCGAACCCCGTTCGGGTACAGCATCCCCGATGCTTAGCGTCATAGACGCTGGACGTTCTAGACGTCCGTGACCTCTCCGGGGTACCTCATCCGGAGGAGACAATACAATATGGAAGGATCTATACAGTGCAGTAACAAATACATTTTATTGATATCCACATGCAAACATATATATACATAGATAGAATCCGAACCAATCATTCAGTTTCATCGGACGGGTCTCAAGCCCAAATACCGTGAAACGTGCCATAACCATATTTTCCATATCATCAAAACCATCATTGTTTTAGCATGTGAATAAGTATAATAAAACCAGAAAACATTTATGCACACAAGGGTTTAAGAAAATGGCCCACTCACAGTACAATCCTGCTAGAAACCGAACGTATACCCTCGCCCTGGTACAAATGTACAATCCCTGAAACTCGACGGGAAGCTTGGCTGCCGGTTCTTGTAATCCTTTCCGGTGAGTCGACGGTTGTTCAGCCCTGGTCCTGGTTCCAAAATGGTCGTCAAGGTCACCTAGACGAGTCCTAACAACAACTCAATGATGTCAACGTCACAACCAGGTGTTTTGAAGCCGGGAAGGAAAATGGTTACCTACGGGTTTAACGTCCGAACGCCGCCGTGTCGCCGCCGTACACTGTCAGGGTCAGCTCCTTGCCGTCCAGTAGTCACGGTGATCACAACCGCACGTTGGTTCCAGGCCTAGATCAAAGGTTGGGATGGTTTGGTGACTTGGGTTCCGCGGGTTTCCTTCACGGGTTTGGAAGGATGCCGCCGTGCAGGGTGGCCGTGGAGCGGTGGCCGGCGTCAGGGGTGTGGCTGCTGGTTGTCTGAGGTGTGGGGTTGAGTGGTGGTGGCTGATGGGCTGGTTCCAGGGAGAAATTGCACACACGGTTAAGGGAATGAACACATGGGTGCATGAACTCATGGACTTTTAATACTGAATAGGAAAATGAATCAAGGGCCAGGATTAAATCTCAGAATGAGATCAAAGGCTGAGATCAAATCAAGGGATTTCAGATCTAAGGGCTGTAATTTAAAGCAGATTTAAATGATAATTAATCCAATAGTGGATCTGATCCAATCTAGCCAATGGGTGAGTGACACTTGTCACTCACCAGATGTCCTCCAATCAGATTTCCTGAATTTAATATTCGACACGAAAACCGAGACACGAACTTCCCGAATTCACGTTTCTGACCATAACTTCCTCGTACGAAGTCCGATTTCGGCGTGCCGCCTGTCTACGGACTCAGGACGTCGAGGCCTACCCAACGGTCCTTGAGTCAACTGAAAATTAGTTGTCAAAAGAAAAGTCAACATTTTCCCCCGAGAGTCCAAATTACGGTAATGCCCCTGAACTTCCGATAGCCATAACTTTTACCCTGCCGAATTGGACGTGCCACCTGTCTATGAACTCGTGACGTCCCGAACTACGTCACGGTCATAGGTCAAAGTCCATTTAGTTCATCAATCAAAAAGTCAACATTTGACCATACCATTCACAGGGGTAAAATCGTCAAATCACACATTAAATTACAATATGGAAATCCTCGAATTTCCGGGGTGTTACACCCGGTGATAGTGATTGGCTCGGGAGAGGCGTATGACACGCAAATCGAGACGGCAGCTCGGATGGTATGTGAGTGGACCTTGGTTTTCTAAATTGGTGCATGCATAAATGTTTATTATATGTTTTAATACATGTTTGGTGATGCCATGAGTGCATTTGTTTGTGGTTACGTATAAGCACGTATTTCGAGGTTTGGCCTTATACGGTGCTTATACGGGTCGGTATTTCTTTAATGGTTTAAATGAAATGGATTTGCATTTCCAAAAGGATAAACTCGGGTATGAGACCCATTCGGTTTGGTCTCGGGCATATGACGCTATGGATGACCTTCGGGTCTACATCGTTGTAACGACCCGTCCCGAATTCCGGGATTAGATTAGTCACTAATCTTGATTAGTGAGGTTGAACGGTGGTTAGTAGGGCGGAACCGGACAATTGTGCAAAATGACCGTTTTGCCCCTGGTCGTGGGCAAAAAGTTTACTTTTTGATCGGGCGGTCAAACGGACTTTGACCGATGACCGTGACGTAGTTCGGGACGTCACGAGTTCATAGACAGGTGGCACGTTCGATTCCGACATTCGTAGAGAAAGTTGTGGTGTTCGGAAGTTGAGGGGTATTTTGGTAATTTGGCTTATTAGGGGCCAAATGTTGACTTTTTGACCGGGAGGTCCGATGGACGAGGGCCAAGGACCGTTACGTAGGTATCGTCGATACGAATCCAACGACAGGCGACATGCCGAAATCGGAGATTCGACGACAACGTTATGGTCAAGGAAACGAACTAACGAACCGAGGCTCGGATTAAAATAATAATATAATAATGAATAGTGACTGTTGACTGTGCACATCTGGATGAGTGACAAGTGTCACCCATCCCCTGAATTCTGATCCATGTTTCCCTCCCAACACTATCATTACAACATCATCATTCCTCATCCATCATTCCCCTTCCTTTTCTTTGATTTTTCTTCAAACCGTGCACAAATTGGGGGAGGATTGAACTGGGAGAATTGGCTCCCTTCCTCTGCCGTTCCTGAGAGAAAACTGAGAGACTAAGATGATCGAATTAACGGGGAAACACGAGGGGTTGTGATAGTGCTGAATTTGGGATTTTGGATTTCGGGAAAATTGGGGGGAAAATTCGAATTGGAGGAATTAGGCCGTGAGGATCGCAATTGAGCTTACCTTCAGCTTCCTGGGATCACAACGATCATGATTGTCGAAGAAACGAGGTGAATTGGTGCTGTTTTGGCTCTGATCACACTTGGTGACAGAGGAGGAAAATCGAGCTCGAGTCGTGGAATTGGAGGCTTCGTTGGATGAAATTGAGGTGGGGAAACTACTTCTCATGATCCCGCGATGCTTCTGGGTTCGTCAATTGAAAGAAAACGGCTGTGGTTGACAGAACTCCATTGTTGAACAGTGACGGTGCTCGAGCTTGAGTCGTGACGATTGAGCACAGGATTGATGCAATTGATGTGGGGGAATTGTTCCTCAGGGACCGTTGATGCTTCTGGGATCATCAATTGGATGAAACCTGCAGCCATTGAGGGAATTCCATGATTGAACAGTGATCGGAGTGTTCTTGGTGTTCATCATCGAATCGTGGGAATTTGGGTAAGTGATCGTGTAATTGATGTTACAGACCTGTAATTGAACTAAGAAAGAAACTAACTGAATGCTCAATTGAAGGAATTAGGATCGAATTGACAAAATACGAACCGGGTCGTGTCGCGGGTAAACTGGACCCGTTTACCAGACATACGGGTTAGGACGATGCACTGTAGCAGGCGCGTGAGTTTCACGCGCAGCCACTCACGGCGGCGCGTGACGGCGCGTGGGCACGAATCTCGAGGTGAGGTCAACATGACTTCTGTCCTATTTAATGTAACGGACATTTTGGGATTGGTTTCGTGTCGATCGGACACCGTCTCGATATTGCTCGGGATGTCCGAAGGTTTTAAATTAAGTTTAAAAATAAGTAAAAATTCGGGAAAATTACGGGACTTTGATAGGATGTTAATGATGAGGTTAGTGACCCTCTAATGTGATTTGGACAGGATTGGGAGTCCCGGTGATAGTGGTGAGGCCCGGGAGGGCTGGTGGCACGCGTATCGAGGCATACCGTTAAAACGGTCTGTGAGTGGACATTGGTTTTATAAATTCTATGCTTGCTTAAATGTTTTATATGGATTATGGTTGTGATTGTATGAGGTTGATTTGGTTGTTGGTAAATTGTACAGTTTCACGTATTTCGAGGCGATTTACGTGCTTGCACGTAAATCGAGGTTTCCGGTTTTACATGGATTTTTCATATTTATAACTTGGATATAATGTGATGAAATGGTTTTGAAATTGGAAATATGAACTCGGGCTTGAGGCCCAATTATGTTGGAAATTTCGGACTTGGAGTCCATTTGAGAATCGGGCCGGGGGCCCAGTTGGTTAATGAAATCGGGCCAGGGGCCCAGTTGATATGAAATCGGGCTGAGACCCATTTGAGTTATGTTATCGGGCCAGGGGCCCAGTTGATTTACGAATTCGGGCCGTGGGCCCAGTGGGTTTATAAGTCGGGCTGCGGGCCCAGTTAGTTTACAAATCGGGCCGTGCGCCCAGTGGTTCATAAAATCGGGCATGAGGCCCAGTTGGATAATAATTGTGATTTCGGGTCAGGGACCCTATATTAAATAATTGTGATTTTGGGTCAAGGACCCTAAATGGAATTACATGGTTTTATGGAAATTTCGGGCAGGGCCCAATGGTAATGATGTGATAAAAGGATTTAATAAAACTGTTTTTCCATATACCATCTGGATACAAGGATATATGATGGTCTCCTCCAGATGTCTGGGACACTGGGGAAGTCACGGTGCATTGCCTGCGAGGGGTCATTATACGGAGCAGCCGGACCGTATAATGACTCAGGAGCAGGATTGCTATGATTGACGTCAGGGACGTCAGACATCAGGGATGTCAGATATATGAACCCGGAGAGACCCCGGGTAGCACGCGTAGCTTATGAAACCGTGAGATATGATGTCAGGGATGTCAAGCGTCTGGGACGCTAAGCATCTGGGATGCTGGTGATGGTAATGGTAAAATATGGATTAATGAATAAAATGGCTTATTGGTTGGATATGTGTTATGTGGTAAAAATGGATTATTGGTTATGAAATGGTATGTAGGGTCGGGGACCCTAAATGGTTTTGGATTTTTGAATTGATGTTCATTTATGGTCGTGGGTGGTGACCCACATGGTTGTATATGTGTGGTTGTGGTATTCCACTGTTTTGGGCTGAGTTCCCACACTTGGTTTTTGGTTAACGGTTTTTGGGCTAAGGCCCTAATGGCTCGGTTGAGCAAACGTTTTGGTTACTGGTTTTCGTGGCATGCATACGTTTTTATTGGAGGGCATAAATGTCTTATAAATGTGTTTGATAAACTTATTGGTTTTTGCCCACTCACAGCTTTTGGTTTTAATGCCTTTCAGGTTGATTACGGATGCGATTGCAGCAGAGACTGGGACATTGCACACCTCCTCCATCGATCCTTGCGCACTCTGGATGCCCCGTTGGGCAGTGGCTCTTGGTTATCCCTTGTCTGACACCTCTTGTTGGATGGGAGCAGGGCACATTCCACGGTAATCCCGGGGGGATTGGGATGGGTCCTGTCAACTTGGTCGCGACGGGTGCTATGTGCACGGCGACGGACGACACGACGCTCGCCTCCGGATTGGGATGTGTTCCTTCCGGAGAGGTCACGATGCACGGTTCGTGGTCGGGCAGCCTGGGAAGGCTTGACTTCGGAGTGCTGACGGTTCAGAATAGCGATCGGTGATGAGTGCATCATGATCTTGTTGTGGTCGCATCGGTTGATTCGTTCACGGCGACATACCAGGATTGATGGCGGTCCTGGATGGATGGTTGCACACATCACTACGATCAGAGTCGTGACTGGCCCTGAGATATCGGGTAGGATGCCCAGTTGATGTCATATGTTCGGGCACGAGACCCAGTTACTTTACGGTTATGATTTCGGGCCAGAGACCCTACATGGATTTCCAGGTTCATGACGGTTTATGGGAATCGGCATGAACCTTTGTCAGGTCATTGTGGTACATGACGGTTTATGGGAACCGGGCATGGAGGATGTTGTCTATATGTATATGAATATAATGGCTATTATGGATCATGGCGGTTCAGGGGAACCGGACATGAATATTTATGTTATGTATATATATGTTCATATACATTCCTTTACTTCTATTATCTCCTCCGGGGAGGGTTGTTGGCCTGGGTGGACCCCGGAGTAGTCACGGAGCACTGACTGAGTGGAGTCGCCCCAGTTGGGTTCCTTACTCTCAGGAAGGCTATGGTTACTATAACCTCGGGGAGGGTCAGTGGTCTGCGGACATTGACCTTGACTTTGAGAAGACTTGGGTTGAGACCCCGGGTAGCACACGCGTAGCTTTGGAAACCGTGACAGGATTGGTTATGTGACTTATATGTATATATGATATATCTGTTATGTGATATGTGATGTGCACAGGATTTGGGCAGTGGCCCGTGTACTTGGTTTCAGTATGGATATGGTTTTGGGATGAGTCCCTTATGGATTTGGACGGTGGCCCGTATATTTGATTTGATTATGGTTTTGGGCTTAGTTCCCATAGATGGTTCCATTTGGTTAAATGATTTTCGAATGCATGCATGTTTTTTAATGAAGGGTAGAAATGTCTTCTCTTATGAAATGTTTTTATAAACTGGTTGTTTTGTCCACTCACAACTTTTAATGTTTTGACTGCCCTTCAGGTTGACAGCGGATGTGGACTGTAGCAGAGACCGAGATATCACATACCTCCTCCGGATCCTTGCGTACTCTGATAGCCCGGGAGGGCAAAAGTCGGAAATATCCCTTGTCTGACACTCCGTGTCAGACGGGAGTAGGGTCATCCCGCGTTAATTCCGGGGGGATTGGGATGAATCTTGTCATATATATTAAAACAATCGACGCTTTTGTTAATTAATTTTTTTGTGGCAACCATAAATTAATTTAGTTGATACATATCAATAATAATTTTTAATTTGATTGATTCTCCTTTTTTCTTTGGGTGCAATGATAATGTCAAAGGGTCTAAATCCGTTCATATATACATGCATATGAAAACAACGAATGAGGGAACACGTAAAACTTGATTATTGTGAATTTCATATATATGGATATATGAAGGGATGAAAATGCATCTGAACAACCATGGTAGGGAGACCGGCCCCCACCCCGCGCTAACCGGAAGTCATCCTCCCTCGGCTGCCAGTGTGAACTGATCTCACTAAGAAAGATTGCAAAAAGTGACGATAGCCAAAGCACGCACCTCCATTCAGTTTTGCGACACATTAAACAATCAAATCAACCTTAATTAAAGTTAGTCTTTTCTTTTTGCTTTAATAAATCAATCATTAAACTAAGCAAAGCTTATGATCTAGCAGCTTTTGAATTTTGGGATTTTGATATTGCCTAGTGGGACAACAACACGCCTGTCCAAAAATGATAATAATACTAATTAATGAATATTGTTAATTAATTATGGCTACAAGCCTCTAATTGCAGAATTAGAGACCAACATGGTTACGCATACTAACAAAAATAGATAGAAGATGGTGATCGAGATCGAGTACATGTAGGGAACACGATACGAGTCTTGGAACCCAGCATAAAAATTTTAACCTTTAAAAGAGGAGGCGCGCATGCGTCTAATTGAAAGAAAGAGATGAGACATATTGGATTGATCTCCTTTTTTGCTTCTTTTTCTTGGTCTCTTTGGCGGCTTCTTCATGCTTAGCTACATTCTCCCACGTCACGTGTTGGAAAATGGAAATTGTGGGTCCAAAATACCAATATAAGATATTACAGTGCTGCATTTTCTATATATCAACTATTATTTATTAATTATATGATTTTGGCCATACCATTATGCTATGGTGTATTCAGTGAAACAAGAAACTTTGGTTAAGTTCTATTTATAAGAATTGAGCCGTGGTGAAAATTAAGTATTTATATTTTATTTGTTTACTTTATAATTAAATTCTATCAGGTGATTGATGTTGTTTTATAAAATAAGTTAGTTTTTAAAGATACGAACTTGAATCTTTCAGTTCTTAGAGAGAATGGAAGATTGGAATAGCATCTTCATTAGCAGGAAGGAATTTGTCTTCACTATATACATATATATATATATATGGTTATATATAATGGAGCATGAGTACCGAACTCAAATATTGTGAAAACAAGCAATTAATGCATGTTGGATCATATTTGCTAACAAAGTTGGGTAGCTAAACAAAAGCATAGTCACTTGGTCGTTGGCCTGAGGACCCTCACGCAGTACTCTTGATCTGAATTATATTGACCAAGGCATGCACCAAACCTAAGCCTAAGTATCCGCATATGTACGCATTAATAATACGTTTATAATAAAATGTATATCAGTCCTTGTGGCTTAGTGTGCTGCTGTCTTCTGCTGTATTGCTTTTGATAAAAAAAAAAAAAAGTATATGAGTCATGCATGACGTAGTGTGATTTTGTGAATAGGGTTGACTGATACATGGAACAATCTGGAGACCAAAACCATTGACATGCAGAGCCATGAAGAGATTAAACTTAAACCTAGCTAGCTATAGGTTGGCCTAAAGCCACTGCCCCCCAAATGAAGCCAATATCCCACGTACTGGACACTGGAGCTAGCTACCAAATTAAACAGCCAGAATTTTGTAGGATAAGGTCGATTAGGGCATATGCCATTCCCATTCCCATATTATCAAATAATTAATGGAATAATATCAAATGTATTGATCATGATGACCGGTCTTGTCTGAGCAATGTCAGTGTCAAGTATGGCATTGCCATTTACCAAGTTCAAGTTTTATGTTTAAGTTTAGATTGGGATTCTATTAAAAAAAAAAAAGAATAGAAAAGTTTAGATTGGGATTCTATCAAAAAGAAGAAGTTTAGATTGGGATTGATTGGACAGGAGTTTCCAAATACAGAGTTATAAAACCACTTTCAGCCCATGCCCATCAATTCAGCCTCTACATTTGGAATTTTCCACGCTTCTCTGCCAATATTCATTCACACTTACTTATAGCTCTAGCAACGGAATTCTAACACTTACATCCCTCTCTACCAACATCTGTGGGGAGATCTAAACACTAGAATTTAAGAATTTTTTTGTTTCCAACAAATATCCTAAATCGAGTCTTAATAAATACTATAATATACCAAATTATCTCAACGGTTAATTATATTTACCTCGCTTTTATATTTTATTTTTTTATTTCCTCTAATTCCCTTCTACATACAGTAACTTCAATGTATTTATTTATTAAAATAAAGAATATATTAAAAAATAAAAAAATATCAAATGAAATAGAGCATTATCCTTTATCAATGACTAGAGATAATAATATATAGCTCTATATTATTTATTAAAAAAATTTATTTTTAAAGTTGATCTTCTACTCCTCATCTGCTAGAGATGGCCTGACATTATTGACAAATTTTCATTTTAAGTATAAATGAATCCTAATTTGTACTTTAGATTCTATTATATATCCATACATTTATCGTAAGTCTAGTTGGCATTCCTTAGAGGATTATAAAATAGAGTCGTTTTGTTGCTTTTCTTTCTTCTGTTTTTTATGAGAAACATATACAATATTTTTAATTAAAATACTACTTCTTTATAACTATTGTTTTTGTTTTTAATTTGCCTCTTTTGACATCATTCAAGCGTACACAATCAAAAGATACAATGAATTAGTTTATTTTTCATGGCACGCCCTTTTTACTTGTCCAAAGATGTTATATATATTCAACTATAATTGATAGCCTTGGTTATAGGTGTCCAAAGATCTTCTCTACAATTCTATTTTATTAATTTTAAAAATTTTAACTAGTCGGAGAAATTTAAATAAATTAGCATCAAATTCAACATAAATATTAATAAATTGAATTTAGACTACATACACGTGTGCGTACTAGATGATATTAGTTAGTGTATAACTACTACATGCATGTATACTATCATGTCTACTTAACACACAGAGACGGACCGCTGAAGGGGCAGCCTTGGTTATAGCCCAAATCACGTTTTTCTTATATATATATATATATATATATATATATTATTGCTCTAAGCTTAGCATAAAACTTGTCCTACCCTATTGGCTTAGCTATTGGTAGCCTCCTCAAGGACCCAAGTTTGAATCCCTGAAGCGAATTCTCATTACTTTTTCTATTTTTCATCAATTATTAATATTTATTAATACAATTTATAAGTGTATAAATTTAGCCCTCTTTTTATTAGTTTTAATCATTATTTTCATATTTTTCATTTTAATTTCTTATTTTAATATAATTTATGAGTGTAAATTTAACTCCCCTTATTTTTAATTTCTGAATCTGTCCCTCGTAACACATGCATGTGGATATGTATGGGATGAGTGAAAGAGGAAGAGGTCAAAAATGGGATGAGAATAAGAAGAAGAAGAAAAAGGGTTATTACAAAACTAAGTTTGGGTCAAATACGCTTCAGATGGGGAAGAAAAAAGAGATACTAATTAGAATTTACACGTAAATAAATTTAGATAGAGAGAGAGAGAGAGGAAAAAGTTAAGAGCGGCCACGGGTTGAAATGGGAATGTCAACCAAACACATAATATAAGCCCTTAAAACCCGGCCCAGCTTTTGACAAATACACCATCTTCACCGATCAATCTCCCCTCAGTCCCGCATCATAATAACAATAAATAATTTAATTATTCCCTAATTCATGTTTCCATGTTACAAGATTCCACTGAAAATATCATTTCTTCTTCTTTTTATTGGATCGCTGACTCACTGAGTCACTTACATTGATTATTGATCTTCCCAAATGAAATGTAAATTTCAACTGGAAGATGACTTCCGGTTAGAAAATTGTAACTTCTTCAGTTAGAAAACGAAGGTTGGAGCCTCTATTTTCGTTCCTCCTTTTAGGGTTGGGATCCTTGGGACGGTCTAATGTCATACATACTCGCTTGTCGCTAAGCTAAAATAAATAGAATACTAGATATATTCTATCATTTAGATTCCTCAAATAATTTGTATACAATAATCAAAATTATTTAACACCTAAATCATTATTTTAAAATTCATTATATATATATAAATCAGCGAAATTGTAGATTATTTAATCATTCATATTCATATGTGTAAAGTAAGTGGACATTTTAATATCGGGATTTTTATTGTTACCAATAGGTTGATCCTATACCACTGATTTGTTTTTTTATATAAATATGAATGAGTCAAGGACATCTAAAGTTGTTGAGTTTTGTTTTTGGTTAGAAATAATATTAAAATGATTATTTAGAAGTTCAATAATGCCGATGATGATATATGCATAAAAATTATTTAATACATCGAAATTGTAGTATAATAATGTACTACTAGAGTATGGATGTAATTATTATCCATATAAATATTAGGTTCGTTGCTCATAATAGAAGGATAATAATACTTGCATATATCACACTAGTGGAACCTTCTCATATCATATTTTCGATTTATCGAATTGTCTATGTGTGTGTATATATATATATATATCATAATCAGAACCGTTCATTATCTAAATCACCATATTAATATTAACTTCATAAAAATTAACAATATTAGAAGTCGTTAAGTTATATATATATATATATGTTAACTGATGTCATGATAATTTTAATTCTTATTAAAATAATTAATTTATTATATATATATAAATGATTAAACGATTATCCAATTTTATTTATTTTTTTACAAAAAAATAAGCTCTATTTAATATATATATATATATATATACACAATTCAAAATTAGAAAAAAATGGTAGGAGAAGTTAGATACAAGATTTTCTCCAAATAAATAACAATTAAAGGAAAAGATAAAACATTTAAAAACTACCCATTGAAAAGTATATATATTCCATTTTAAAGTTATTTTTGAAAGAACCAAACCCTAAATGACTTATTTCTAGCTCAACGGCTCTGCAAATCATAAATCAAACCCCACAATTAAAGAGTTAACCCATCACCCCTCAAGTTAAAAAGGCTAGTCTGATGAACAGCTTAAAAAGTTCTGTGATTCATGGGTCAGATTCATATATTCATACTATTTGTAACCTGCTAGAACCTGCAAGAAGAAGAAGGAAAAAAAAAACATCTTTCCGTGCACCAAATACATGAAATTGAAATCAAACTGGACTTTAGTTTTGAGCCACCCAAAAAATTTGCAGGTGGAGCAGTGTGGGTTGTTTCTGTTAAATCCCAGGAGGCAAATTTTGGTGGTGGTACAGGACACGTGTCAAAGGGTTACAGTATCCCATAAGCTTCGATGTTGTTTAGCTTCTCGCCCACTGGTTTCCTTTAGGGGAGTAGGGGATTGTTATATGAGTTTCCAAATAGACCCTGTAGGCCCACAGGTTTTCAAATTCCACTGTTTGCCTTGCAGGTTCTTTTAGGTATTTACATTTATAGATAGAGGATACTCTTGTTCAAATAATTCATGTTAGAGTATTCACATTAGGCTCTTTAAATTTTCAGATAAATTTAACTTAAAATAACTTAAAAATTAAAAATATTTAACTAATTTTTACAGTTATCAAAATCAGACTCTCTAATTTTAACCAACTTTAAATATTAAATTCATTTGTTTAACACACATATAATTGTTTACTATTTCTTATAAAAATCTCTTTAAA
This sequence comes from Prinsepia uniflora, assembly GCA_032719365.1. NCBI lineage: Eukaryota > Viridiplantae > Streptophyta > Magnoliopsida > Rosales > Rosaceae > Prinsepia > Prinsepia uniflora. Next base: position 40,100,122 of record CM064865.1, on the reverse strand, counting down.
CTCATTGGAGGAAAACAAACAGGGAGTCATCTAGACTCAACAAATATAGAGAGCCATCAAAAAAATTTACATTTTTTTGATAAATATGCTGAGTGTGCTACAGACCTAATTTAGAGTTTTTAAACAAATATGTAGTTAAATTTGTACAAAAGTCACATTTATTGAGCTGCTGCAATACTCAAGTCAAAACAAAACAAAATACAACTATTCTACATTTTAAAAAGTGAGTTTAACTTTTATCTCTCGTTTTGTCTTGAATACAAAGCGCTGAACTTCAAGTAATTATAATTTTGTTAGGGGAAGAAGAAAACCTACAAAGTTACAAACAGTGGTTATACTTATAAGGGCTTGCCTTATTAGACAAAAAACCCATCCAAATCAATCCAACAGTCCATGTTCTGCCACATATTTAATAAATAGTTTTTAATTATTATTTCTCATAACTCACTCTTAATCCTCTCAAGTTTCAACTATGCGGCATCACGGTGCATCCATACCTCCCATCCTGTTATCACCCTCTGCATCATTAGGGTTGGCCACAAAGTAGGGCCAGAGAGGCGCAAATTTTGGGCTCAAAATGGTATATAGCATAAAATTAAGTTTAAAATTATAAATATATAGGGGTGCAAATTTTGGACTCAAAATAATATATAGCCTAAAATTACGTCTAAAATTATTAATATAGATATATATATATATGAAATAAATAAATTATCACATAAAAGTAAAGTATGTAAGTTTGATGTTAGTTGTTGAGTCTAGTAATATGTGCTTATAACTAAGTAAGACGTTAAAGTGATTGATAATGTAAAGAAATTTATGAGCAGATAATTATAGTATTTTAATTTATCAAATTAAGCACGGCCTGGATCAATACATGTGTTCTAATAATAGTATTTTAATTATAGTATTTTAATGACAAAGTAAAAAAAAAATTCTTTAAATAGTAGAACTATTATTTAAAAGCTAACTGTTAATATTAAATATGAAAATTGTATTCTAATAATTTTTGAATAGGAAAGCAAATAAATAAAACCAATGAATTAAATATGTGGCACAACCTAGACTGTTGGATTGATTTGAATGGTTGAAATTAAAAGGCAATGTATAATAAGACACAGAAGAAAGCAGGCAGAGAGTCAACAAGGTGCTCAGTAAAAGATTATTTTCACCTGCAAATTAATTAAGTTATTTCCCAGATAGTGATTTCTCCATTTAGTAGTAATTATTTATTATTTATTTACTAGCTCTAGTGCTCTACTAGTCCTACTACAATTGTACTCATCTTTTTTTTTTTTCGCAATGTGCCTTTTAATTACTTGGCAAAGCTGCACACTTACCAAATGAAACAACTGACAGAAAATTTCATTTGATTCATCTGTTTTTATTATATATGTAATAAAAGAGATGGATAAAATAAAGTGCCTAATAGAATATAAATAGAAATTATTTGACTATTCATCAATTAGCATATATAGTCTAAAAAAACTCGCTTAAGATTTATGTGTAGTTTGATAATCGATTATTTTGTTTTAGTTTCAAATCTTTTTTTTACTCTTTGATGAAGAACGAAGGTGTTTTTTTTTTTTTTTTTGTCAAAATGAGAAATGAAGGTTGGAGGGTGGAAAAAATGCCGGTATGGAGAAGATTAATAAAAAAAAAATTAAAGAAAGATGGAAAAAGTAAAAATAAATGAAAAGTGAAATCCACGAAAAACAGGTTTCAGTTTTGGTACTCAATTTCTATTGACATATCTTTTCTCCATTATTTTTCATTCCTCATATTAATTCTACCAACACAAACATATTTCATAATTCAAAGACAAACATCAAACATCAAACATCAAAATAAATAAATAAAAACTAAATTATAATCCAACACCCTTCTCTTTAATTTGTTCTTTTTTACTTTTTTTCTCATCTTGGAGAGTGCACAATGGATGGATGCCATGATTGGTTTTGTAGAAGAATGATTTATGTTCCTTTTTCACTATAAAAAGCTACTTGATCGACAGAAGAACTATGTTTCAATTTAAATTATTAATTCCCATGGGCTTTATGATCAATTAAACTAGCTACCTATGTTTGCCACTAAAACTTTTTACATTATAAGCAACAATATTTGCATATGTGCTCGGTAGACCTCCACCATGCATGTCTCTTTTTTACAAATTTTGTTCGTATAGTGTTACAGCAGATTCCTACAAATAGGAATATATAAAAAATTATTTGGTTGTAGTTCACACTTGGCCTCCTAATCGAATCATAACTAGAAGGGTTCTACTCCCACTTAATACAAAAAGCTCAGGGATGTAAATGTAGATAATGAGACTCCAGTTTAATTAGTTTAAGAAAAGAGATCTACTCACAAATAATCTGGGGATAAGTCACTCGACAAGGCTAGGTCATTGAACAAACTCCAAATTGCTCTTCTTCCTTAGTCAAAGCAAACACATGGTTTATAATTAAGTGCTAAACGGAAAATTAACAAAATCCTCATTTAATTGCTCAAAACGGACTTAAAACGGGTCTAAATGGACTGGAGTTTGAATGGGCTAAAAACATGGAATAACGACCCAAAATTGGGCTCACGAGTTTCCAAAAATCGCCCCCACGCGCCATCGCACGTCGATTGGGGGTCGGAAACTGTCCCCAAACACCATACACGAGTTGCAACAAGAAGGTGCTCTAGTCCACTCAAAATTAATAACCGGAAGGAAAATTTTATTTAATATTAGCTTATGTAGCCCAATTTATTAATTTAATCTAAAACTTAAATAAGATGGAAGGTGAATGTTTTGGCAATTATATGATATCTTGTTCATGTAAAAAAAATGAGTTTGTTGCAATGTAAGTGTTTTATACTGTATTTTATTGTATAATTATTTATTATTTTTGACATAATATATATATTTTTTAATAAAATTCATTTAATACCGTCAAAATTTGATAAAGAAAATTCACATATCACTTTATTTCTAATTTTTAAGTTCACTTTTGGATCAAGAATAGGAAGTCGATCTATGCTGGCGTATTAATTATTTTTAATGTTTTATTGCTTCTTAGTCTTTTCTTATTTCGGGTGGTTCCCTTTAATGGAGGCCATGGCCATAGCCAGTCATCGATACTCAATGGAGCAAAGAGTATATATAAATAAGTTAAACTTTCGTATAAAAGGCCCTCCTAATACATAAAAAACAAGAAACACATTGATAGTTTTCCGACCAAAATGACGAAAAAGTTTGAAGAACACGAGTAAAAGATGTTGTGTCTGATGTCCGATGTCTGAAGTCTAATGTCTGCTGGTTCAATTTAAAAACTTTATAAAAGAGACAAAGCCATAATTGGATACTGAGGAATAATGAATCAAACCCATAATTAATTAGCAAGGTGCATGCATTAGACAGAATTTATCCATAGCACGTGTTGATCATGCCCCCAAATATCAATAATTTCATTCCTCCTATATATAATTTTATCATATTCATCATCTTCTCTTCATATAAATTAGACATAGATATATATCGGTCGTGATGTATATATGTATCAATTTTATAATCTGCATGTCAATGAAAGTGTATGCTTCGTGGACGTTTGTCTCAAAATGATACTCCATCACAAACAAACAAAATACAAGAGATGGATCCAACTCGTTCTTATACAATATTAAACAAAAAATATAAGAAATTAAAATCAATTCAACGGAAATCTCAATATGAGAATTCATAGTCCATGGATGCACAGAAAAATTAAGTATCGCACACCCGTAAGACGTGCAAAGACTTTAGGATCCAATCAGTATATTGTTAGATGTGATTACAAAGGTTTATGAAAGATTACAAATACAAACCGTAATCGAAACCTTATATTTATAAATATTGTGGATCTACTACGTCAGAAAATGCCTATTACAACGAGCAGAAACGTTGTTATAGTCTTTTACAGTGTTATAGAAAACGCTATAATAGGCGACGCTGTAGCAGTGACATCTACCACAACGTTTTCAAAACGCTATAGAAAGTTGATCTTTTATGGCGTTTCTAAAGTACTGTTGTTAATGTTTTTACGACGGTTTGAAGATAATGTGATAGGTTCTAACAACAACATTTATGCAAAACGCTATAATAGGTATGATGTTCTTTAACATTTTTGGAATGCTATGAAAAAAATTTCCAAATTTCTTATTGTTATTGCCTCTAAATGATTTTCCAAATTTTCTTCCAGAGCATCCTAGCATATTTTTCTACCATCAAACATAAGATACATTCATAAATTCATTGCATAATATTAATAAAACAACACATTCAATCCAGAAAATCAAATATGAAAAATTTCATATCCATTATACTCAACGTAAAGCTTCATATCCAGAAATCATAAACTTCATATGTCAGGACCCGTCCCAAATCCCCCAGGATTAACGTGGGACGTGCCTGATCCCGTCTGACACGAAGTGTCAGACCAGGGATAATTCCGTCTCTAGCCCTCCCGGGGCTTCCAGAGTACACCAGGATCGTAGGAGGAGGAGTGCGATGTCTCAGTTTCTGCTACAGCCCGTATCCACGATCAACCTGAAGGGCATTAAAACCACGAAAACTGTGAGTGGACAAAATAAGCATTTCATTAAAAACATTTTCATGCAAAGACATTTATGCCCTTCACTAAAAGCATATGCATGCATTCAAAAACCATTTACCAAAACGTTCATAAAACCCTTTGAAAACATTCTCAAAACCTTTCAAGGGTTCATGCTCGGTCCCCATAAACCATCATGAACCATAAAAACCTTTTATGGGTCCCCGACCCGAAATCGCAATCTTAAAACCATAAATCAATACATGGGAACTCAACCCAAATCAACACAAGTGGGACTCTGCCCAAATCCAGTAAGAGTGGGTCTCAACCCAAAACTGTTCTCAATGAAATACCAAAACATCGAATACGGGGTCTTCGCCCCAAAACCATTTCCAAAATATCAAATACGGGCTCTCCGCCCCAAATCACTTTCTAAAACATGGAACACGGGGTCTCTGCCCCCAAATCACTTTCCGTAAATCTCATACGTATAACCCATCCGCGGCACTTCCGAGAAGATGCCAACTCGGGGCACACAACCCCTAAGGAACGCATCCCCGATATATGTCACGATTCATCTCTACACTAGTTTGAACACCACTCAGGGTCTCACTTCGAGTCTTCCCACATGAATTCTCCATCTGGGAGGCTCTATCTTCGGACCTAGTCCGATCATCTCTCTGGAATCTGGTCCGGGACCACATCATAACTCCCACTCCTGGAACGGGATTCCTATGGGGATACCCATTCTGGTCTGTGGATCGTGACTCTCCAGGTCGAAGTCTGGAAGAGACCATATAAATCATATGGAGGGTATAATTCATTTTCAAAACTCTTTCTTTCTCAAAGCATATTTCAACTGGGTCTCATACCCGATTCATCTCAATAGGATTCCTCGAATCCGATTCAAATCAATTTCACAGGCCTCGGCCTAAATCCACAGTTCAATAGGGTCTCATGCTCGAATTCTCATTTCATAAACCGAACTGGGACTCAAGCTCGATTTCACAAACAACTGTGCCTCTAGTCCGATATCACGACTAATTGGGCCCTAAGCCCGAAACCATAACTCAACGGGGCCTCAAACCCGATTTCACAACCAACGGGGCCTTAAGCCCGATACCACAGTCAAAGGGGCCTCAAGCCCGTGATTACAACAAACTGGGCCACAAACCCGAATTCGTAAACTAACGGGGCCCTCGGCCCGATCGTATAACTCAAATGGACCCTCGGTCCGATTCCTCGTCAAATCAAATGGACTCCAAGTCTGAGAGTTTGTAAATCAAATGGGTCTCATGCCCGAGTTCATATTTCCAAATCCAAAAACCATTCATTAACTCTCATTGGAAACCTAGCACGTACAAGCATCGTATAAAACCGGAAATCTCGAAATACGTGCAAATACGTAAATCCTAGGCTACAACAAAAAAATGCACTCATGGCACCGCAAAACATGTATTTAAAACATTTATAAACATTTTATGCATGCATCGAATTCATAAAACAAGTCCACTTACAGACCGTCCAAAGCAGCGCCTCGATACGCATGCCATACGCTCTTCCCGGGCCAATCGTCGTCTCCAGGACTCCCGAACTTGTCCAAATTAATTTAGAGGGTTACTAACTACTTAAATAACCCCTCACTAAAGCCCCGTAATTTTCCAGAATTTTTAACTAAACGCGATCCTAAACCTTCGGACAACCCGAACTATATCGAAACGATATCCGATTGACACGAAACCAGTCCTAAAATGTTCGTTACATAAAATAGATGATTTCATGTGTTGAAGTCATCCCCAAACTCCCTGCCATGCGCCGTCACGCGTCACCCAAAGGGGTTGTGCATGTGGATCACACGCCCACTGTAGATCATCTTCAACCCGTCGTGAACCCGGTCCGGCCGGTTTAGCCCTGTGCAGTCGGTTTGCCTGGACCGACGTGACCGGTCCGGCCTGGTTTCTCACCCATTTTTTGTCCAATCTCTTCCATTTCAATCCCAATCTTCTTATTTCATCATTTCCTACCTATTTACATAAAGAAAACATTTAAAAACTCCTTAAACCCCTTAGTTCCAAAACTTGGTTCACGGTCCAAAGTTCCCCGATAGCACCCAGGGCTGCTCAACCCTGCCCAACCATCTAAAACCCTCTTTATACACTCCCAACAACCTAATAAACCTCACTCAAACACTCAAAACCGTCCATAATACTCAAATTGAATTCTTGGATTCAAAGTAACAAAACCGAGCATCTTACCTTCTCTCCACCGTGCACGCCGGCTCGGCTACCTCCACGCCGCCCTCAGCCCTTCAGTCCACCCTCTGTCTCTTTCATGGATTGAATCAGGTGAAGGAAAGGATTGGGGTGATGGTGTGATGGGGAAGGGATGAGATCGGGTTTTGGTTTGGGTTTGGTATGCACGAACAAGCAAGGGTGAAGTGCATGAATCAATTTGGGTGGGCAAAGGATGGATGACAAGTGTCATTCATCCATTGGGCCTGCCCCAAAATATCTGGGACCACATAAATCCAAAAGGCATCTATTTCGTAATTCGTGCAATAATACGTTCGAACTTCCGTGAACCGTAAATTTTCCGTCGAACGTCCGATTTCGGCGTGCCGTCTGTCTACGGATTCGTATCACCTCAATCTACGTAACGGTCCTCGGCCTTCGGACATTAGACCGATTTCTTTCTTTCTTTCTCGAAACATATTTCAACTGGGTCTCATACCCGATTCATCTCAACAGGATTCCTCGAATCCGATTCAATTCCACTTCACATGCCTTGGCCTAAATCCACAGTTCAACAGGGTCTTATTCCTGAATTCTCATTTCATAAACCGAAATGGGACTCAAGCCCGATGTTACAATCAACTAGGCCTCTAGCACGATACTACAGCTAACTGGGCCCTAAGCCCGAAACCATAAATCAATGGGGCCTCAAGCCCGATACTACAGTCAACTGGGCCTCCAGTCTGATATTACAACCAAATGGGCCTCAAGCCCGAACTCGTAAACCAACGGGACCCTCGGTCCGATCGTATAACGCAAATGGACCCTCGGTCCGATTCCTAGTCAAATCAAATGGACTCCAAGTCCGAGAATTCGTAAATCAAATGGGCCTCATGCCCAATTTCATCTTTCCAAATCCAAAACCAATTCATTAAACCCTCATTGAAAACCTAGCACGTATAAGCATCGTATAAAAACGGAAATCTCGAAATACGTGCAAATACATAAATCCTAGGCTACCACAAACAAATGCACTCATGGCATCACAAAACATGTATTAAAACAATTATAAAACATTTATGCATGCATCAATTTCGAAAGAAGGGTCCATTCACAGACCGTCCGAAGTCGCGCCTCGATACGCGTGCCATAACGTCTTCCCGGGTCAATCGTCACCTCCGGGATTCCCGAACCTGTCCAAATTAATTTATAGGGTTACTAACTACTTATATAACCCCTCACTAAAGTCCCATAATTTTCCGGAAATTTTAACTATTTTTAAAGTCGATCCTAAACCTTCGGACGTCCCGAAGTATATCGAAACGATGTCCGATTGACACGAAACTAGTCCCAAAATGTTGGTTACATCGAATAGTTGATTTTACATGTTGAAGAAATCCCCAAAAAGTGGACCATGCACTGCCATGTGCCTCCCAAAGGGCCCTGCGCGTGGGCTCACGCGCCACTGTTCCCTCACCACTAACCTTCGATTGAACCGGGTCTGGCCGATTCGCTGGTTCACCTGGACCGGTGTGACCGATCCGGTCTGGTTTCTCACCCTTTTTTCGTCCAATCTTTTCCTTTTCGATTCCAATCTTCCTAATTTGTCATTTCCTATCTATTCATATCAAGAAACCTAAGGAAAACAACTAAAATCCCATGGTTTGATTTTTGTCCTAACGGTTCAAGTTTTCCCGATTGCACCCAAGGCTGCTCAGCCAAAAACCACCGTCCAAAACCACCTTAGAACCTTCCTAGCAACCTACTAATCATCCCCCAATCATCTAAAATCAACCATAATGTAAAAATCGACATAAAAGAAGATTTGGGTCTAACCCGGTACCTTGCTCGGGTTTGGTCTCAACCGTTCACGGCGGTGCCAACCTGGCCGGCCACCACCATCTTCTTTTCCTCTCTTCCTTCCCTTTGTCTCAATCATGGTCATAAGGTTGAAGGGTTTGGATTTGGGGTGGAAGGATGATCGGGTTTGGTTGGAAATGGGGAAAAGGATAGATGAAGCAAAATGGAGATGAGATGCATGAATATGTTTGAGTGTTCAATGGATGAGTGACACTTGTCACTCATCCATTTGGCTAGTGACAAATATCTGGGCCTCACTTGCTGACAAATAACTTCCATCTCGTAAAACGTGTAATAATATTTTCGAACTTCTGTGAACCGTAACTTCCCCGTCGAACGTCCGAATTAGCCGTGCCACCTGGCTACGGATTCGTATCATCCCGATCTACTTAACGGTCCTTGGCCTTCTGGCCTCCGGGGTCAAAAGTCAACTATTTACCTCCTTTTAACTAAATTACCAAAATGCCCCCGAGCTTCCGAAAATCATAACTTCTTCCTCGAACGTCAGAATCGAGTGTGCCACCTGTCTATGAACTCGTGACGTCCTGAACTACGTCACAGTCATCGGCCAAAGTCCATTTGACCACCTGAACGAAAAGTCAACGATTTTCCCATTACAAGGGCAAAATCGTCATTTCGCCCTATTCGTCCGCTAATCCTTGTCTAATCCCTGATTAGTCCCGCTAATCCGTCATTAATTCTTAATTAATCCCGCTAATTTGGGACGGGTCATCATAATCTTCCCCCCTTAAATAATTTCGTCCTCGAAATTCAAATCGACCCGATTCAACAACTAAACTGTGGAATCCAAGCATGTCCCTCGACTCGGGTATTGCACCCACACAAGAGTACACGTCCGACACACATTTTTTACTTATCAGTACGTACCGTCACCAGAGCCTTCAAAGTTCCAATTCATTTCGAGGAACTACACGTCAGCTCATACGCCTCACTCGAGACAGAACGTCGACACTCGTCGATCACACTTGTCACTCACTTGACAAGTCAGCAATACCAGACTGACATCCAAACGACTTTTCAATCTAACACTCTGACATGTTCCATCCTACAATCGTCATGGTGAAAAACGCATCCCCACTAAGGGCTGACAAATCGAAGCTGGCATCCTGCCCAGCATTCGATCAGACAACATTCTATAGATCCTGCCATCACAATGGCACGAATCCCACCTCATAGGTCATCCTCGAACCTATTCCCATACCGACTCTAAGGAAATTCCCATCACTCCATACCAATCCGAACTCGTTGGATACCAATCAATCCATTATCACGATATGTCACGACTACGTGACCAGCCAACAACTCTCGGCTCCACTGGGCTTCACTGCTCTACTCTGATCTCGACTCGCTTTAGAGTCCTTGTATCGTATCTCGCATCACTCAGCGATCTCCGTTGACATTTAGACTTACCTCCAGTCTCCAAACTGTCACTATCTGATCTAATCCGATCGCCTCCCATGTCCATCTAGGACTCTATCCAATCTACAACATACTCAAATTCTCGGCACTCTCAACCCGACATATCGATTGACCATGGTCAATCCCATCATCCAACGTGCACAACACACCGGTGCACCCACATCACATCAACATCGGTGTGTCACCCGACCTACTCAAGGATTGCACTCTGGCAACGTCCAACCACATACTACCGTCCGCACTCCAACCATGGTTCGGACCCCAACCGTCCGTCACTAGGCGAACATCAATCCGTCACTCGGACACTCACTCATCACATCCTGTGACGCTAAATACCATCTACTCGTCAATTCAATCAAATTTGACTCACAGCCTAGGTGTTTGGTTCTTACACCCTCTTTGAACGCCTAGTTGTCATATCACTCCTCGTCGTCCCACCTAGGGAAGAATCAAGGAGAATCCAAGATGATGACATCAAGTTCATCCAATGCCATCCTCCGGCACCCAGAACTATCTACTAAGGAGTCACACTCAGTGACCTCGGAATATCCATCACCAATGCGGAATCAAGCATTCCTCTCGATGTCTCAGTCACAACTTCTCTTGATTCCGAAGTTCCAATCACGTTGGAAACATGCCTCTTTTCCAATTACTGAGCTCACTCATTTAACGAACATTCCCGCGTCCCATAGGCAAACAATTTCCAAGTCTCCAACTCCGGAGGTATGGTTAACCGTAGTCAACCAAAACCAATCCGCAATGGACTCTCAAGTCCTCAGCTCAACTGGACACCATCCACGCATCCGTGAATACTGTTTATATAGGTACACTCATTCCGAGTGGAATTCGACTCAAGGTTAAACCTTGTATATCATTTACGGATGTACATAAACGGCCTCCAACACTCGCATCTCGTACCTTTAATCATCTTGATCCAACTCTAACTCACATAATTGGTCGGAATCCACTGACACCGGTCGATAGGCTAAACAGATCGCAACCACTGTCGTGATCTGAAGCCAAATCTCTGCGTACTACCATAACTAACAAACTGACCCATACGTCATAAGACGTCACTTACGTCATCCATTTCTATCTTTTCAACCGAATGCCACTTAGGCATTTCAACCTTAACGTTACTACGCTTGGGCACACACTCGCGCCTCGAATCTCGTATCATCAGGGAACTGGTTATCAAACCAAGTACTCTTGGTGCCTCGCACTGAGCCACTCGGGATCCTCTCAATGCCCACCGGACTCACCTGCTCGTCACTCTAGGCACATCTACTATTCCGTATGCATACCGGTTCGCACGTCCAACTCTATGGGATCAACTCCAGCACTCACACTCGTGTAGTCCATCCAAGGATATCTAGGGTACCTGTCACTCATCCAGGTATATACTACTCGTCACAGTCACCTTACAGAGGTAGCGTGGCAAGTGTGCTAACACCCAACATCAGCGTCTCATTTTGCGATCACACTCAGCCGTAACCGAGTCAAATCTAGAATCACTGGTCGAACTATGCGTCACTCACGCACCCCGTATCATAGTCACGATTGATGAATCTCATCGTCACAATCGTCATGACAACCTGAGCTTGTCCAACTCGATAAGACTCGACCACGTCCATCGATAGCAACGTCCGCCATCACCTCGTGCAAACCAATCTCAGAAACACTCTGCTATCGAGACTCCAAATCCATGCGGTAGTTGACCGCCGGTACCAACCACTCCATATGCAACATCCACCGATCGGTCCACCTCAGGATCCGAAATCACATCTCACAATGTACTTGTTGACCGGATCCCCTCACTTTACTTAGTTTCGGGCCAAACACTCTCAAATTGGGGTTGTCATGATCCCGGCTGCTCACAACAGCACAATCATCCTGACCGATCCCTCACTCTCGACTCTGAAGAGTCGTCGTACCCCGATACTGGTATCCAACCAACTAGTAACCACACTGTGAGGATCTCATCCTCTCGTAACTCTACTGCTCCCAGCCGCTGGCCTCCAATTTGGCCATACTCTATGCCTAACACTGTACAACGGCTACACGTCTTAATCGTATCCTATCACGTCTCACGACAATTACTCCGGGCATCTCCTACCAGTCGACATCCCTCCGGGATTCGACACATTGAAACATGGCAACACATGCCAAATAGGGTCAACTATTCCTTTTCCCAACAATCTCACTCGAGTCAACCATGACCTCTGCTGCCCTCTACAACACACTCTCCAATCAGACATGACCCTACCGACAACGGTCTCGACTCGGAAGTCATCATACGATATCTACCGGTCCACTGGATCCTACTCACCAGTGATACTACGGCTCTAAGCCGTTGGATTCACACGAATACTGATCCTACTCAGGATCCACTTCCTCGAAACATGCGACATGTTCGGTATTGGATGCCAATTAAACCTCCAACTATCGTATCGAATTTCGTTCAGCACGTGGTACTTCCTATTCTTACCCTAACTATCAAGTTGATGATGGGCTGTTACGTCTGTAGAAACATCACATCCTCGACCTGCGCGCACTCTGAGAGCAAAACACGCTCTAATACCGATTGGTATCAGAGTACCATGAGTATCAAAATGAACCAACCTGCTCTGATACAACTCTGTAAGGAACCGTCCCAAATCCCCCGGGATTAACGTGGGACGTGCTTGATCCCGTCTGACACGAAGTGTCAGACCAGAGAAAAGTTACGTCTCTAGCCCTCACCGGGCTTCCAGAGTACACCAGGATCGTAGGAGAAGGAGTGTGATGTCTCGTCTCTGCTACAGCCCGCATCCGCGATCAACCTGAAGGGCATTAAAACCACGAAAACTGTGAGTGGACAAAAACAATCATTTCATTAAAAAAAATTTCACATAAAGACATTTATGCCCTTCACTAAAAACATATGCATGCATTCGAAAACCATTTATCAAACGTTCATAAACCGTCATGACCCATAAAAACCTTTCAAGGGTTCATGCCGGTCCCCATAAACTGTCATGAACCATAAATCCATTTATAACACCATTGGGACTTGGCCCAAAACCGTAAAACAAACCATATGGGAACTCAGCCCAAATCAACATAAGTGGGACTCTGCCCAAATTTGTTCTCAGTGAAATACCAAAACCCAGAATACGGGGTCTCTGCCCAAAACCACTTTCCAAAATATCAAATATGGGGTCTCCGCACCAAATCACTTTCTAAAACATCAAATAGGGGGTCTCCGCCCCCAAATCACTTTCCATAAGAACCACATACGTACTCATACGTATAACCCATCCGCGGCACTTCCGAGAAGATGCCAACTCGGGGCACACATCCCCTAGCGAACACATCCCTGATATATGTCATGATATCATCTCTATACTAGTGTGCACACTACTCAGGGTCTCACTCTGAGTCTTTCCCTAGGAATTCTCTATCTGGGAGGCTCAATCTCTGGATCTAGTCCGAGCTCTCTCTTTGGATCTAGTCCGATCATCTCCCCGGAATCTGATCCGGGACCACATCATAAATCATAACTCCCACTCCTGGAACGGGATCCCTATGGGGATGCCCATTCTGGTCTGTGGATCGTGACTCTCCAGGTCGATGTCTGGAGGAGACCATATAATCATATGGAGGGTTTCATATACATTTTCAAATCCTTTCTTTCTTTCTTTCTCAAAACATATTTCAACTGGGTCTCATATCCGATTCATCTCAACAGGATTCCTCGAATCCGATTCAATTCCATTTCACAGGCCTCGGCCTAAATCCACAGTTCAACAGGGTCTCATGCCCGAATTCTCATTTCATAAATCGAACTAGAACTCAAGCCTGATGTTACAATCAACTGGGCTTCTAGCCCGATACCACAGATAACTGGGCCCTAAGCTCAAGGCCATAAATCAACAGGGCCTCAAGCCCGATTTCACAACCAATAGGGTCCCAAGCCTGACACTACAGTCAACTGGGCCTCCAGCCCGATATTACAACCAAATGGGCCTTAAGCCCGAACTCGTAAACCAATGTGATACTCCGTCCGATCGTATAACTCAAATGGACCCTCGGTCCGATTCCTAGTCAAATCAAATGGACTCCAAGTCTGAGAATTTGTAAATCAAATGGGCCCCGTGCCCGATTTCATCTTTCCAAATCCAAAACCAATTCATTAAACCCTCATTAAAAACCTAGCATGTATAAGCATCGTATAAAACTGGAAATCTCGAAATATGTGCAAATATGTAAATCCTAGGCTACCACAAACAAATGCATTCATGGTATCACAAAAAATGTATTAAAAAAATTATAAAACATTTATGCATGCATCAATTTCGAAAGAAGGGTCCACTCACAGACCGTCCAAAACGGCACCTCTATACGCGTACCATAACGTCTTCCTGGGTCAATCGTCCCCTCCGGGATTCCCAAACCTTTCCAAATTAATTTGGAGAATTACTAACTACTTATATAACCCCTCACTAAAGTCTCGTAATTTTCCAAAATTTCTAACTATTTTTAAACGCGAACCTAAACCTTCGGACATCCCGAATTATATCGAAACGATGTCCAATTCACACGAAACCAGTCCCAAAATATTTGTTACATCGAATAGATGATTTCACGTGTTGAAGACATCCCCAAAAAGTGGGCCACGCGCTACCACGCGCCTTCCAAAGGGCCCTGCATATGGGCTAACGCGTCACTGTTCCCTCACCACTAACCTTCGACTGAACCGAGTCTGGCTGTTTCGCCTGGACTGGCGTGACCAGTCCGTCCTGGTTTCTCACCGTATTTTCATCCAATCTTTTCCTTTTCGATTCCAATCTTCCTAATTTGTCATTTCCTATCTATTCATATCAAGAAACCTATGGAAAACAACTAAAATCCCATGGTTTGATTTTTTTCCTAACGGTTCAAGTTTGCCCGATTGCACCCAAGCCTGCTCAGCCAAAAACCACCGTCCAAAACCACCTTAGAACCTTCCTAGCAACCTACTAATCATCCCCCAATCATCTAAAATCAATCATAATGTAAAAATCGACATAAAAGAAGATTTGGGTCTAACCAGGTACCTTGCTCGGGTTTGGTCTCAGCCGTTCACGGTGGTGCAAACCTGGCCGGCCACCACCATAATCTTGTCCTCTCTTCCTTCCCTTGGTCTCAATCATGGTCATAAGGTCTAAGGGTTTGGATTTGGGGTGGAAGGATGATCGGGTTTGGTTGGAAATGGGGAAAAGGATCGATGAAGCAAAAGGGAGGTGAGATGCATGAATATGTTTGAGTGAGCAATGGATGACTGATACTTGTCACTCATCCATTGGGCTAGTGACAAATATCTGGGCCCCACTTTTTGACAAATAACTTCCGTCTCGTAAAACGTATAATAGTACTTTCGAACTTCCGTGAACCGTAACTTCCCCGTCGAACGTCCGAATTTGACGTGCCGCCTATCTACGAATTCGTATCGTCCTGATCTACGTAATGGTCCTCGTCCCTCGTCCATAGGACCTCTCGGGTTAGAAGTCAACTATTTGCCTCCTTTTAACCAAATTACCAAAATGCCCCTGAACTTCCGAAAATCATAACTTCTTCCTCAAATGTCAGAATCGAGCGTGCCACCTGTCTATGAACTCGTGACGTCTCGAACTGCGTCTTAGTCATCGGCCAAAGTCCATTTGATAGCCTGAACGAAAAGTCAACAATTCGCCCATTCTAGGGGCAAAATCGTCATTTTTCCCTGCTCGTCCGCTAATCCACGTCTAATCCCTGATTAGTCCCGCTAATCCGTCATTAATTCTTAATTAATCCCGCTAATTCAAGATGGGTCGTCACATACTCAACATAAGGTTTTATATCCTGAAATCACACACTTCATAACTATAAAAGTATTTCATCAACCTTGCATACGCAGACTATCATATATAGCTTAATTTGCTGTTGGTGTCCCTCCAATTCCATCACGCAAAATCCATGATACATATTTGAAGCTGCAAAAAAATTTAACGACATCAATTGCAGAAAATGCATTAAATGAAACTGTATAAAAGTGCAGAAATGGATTTGCATATGCAAAAAATTCAGAGAATACAGCAAGTTCAGAAAGGGAATATGCATCTATGTGCAAACTGCAAAAAATGCAGAAAATAATATGCATAAAATAGTGTGCAGAAAATAATATGCAGAAAATTGTGTGCAGAAAATGGAAAAAAAAAGTAGAAAGTTCAGAAAATAAGAAACAGAAAATATGGAAACAATTAGTGAGTCTTGAAGGGGAAATATTGTCATTGTTCTCAATTTAGTGCTTCCTAACCTTTAACTTTAGAGAGTCTTGTTACATATTAATTGTACATTGACTTAAAAATATTGATCGTGATTGTAACTATCAGTCTAAAATATCAACATTCAACTCGAAGATGAAGCAACTTGAAGTAATTGATAAAAGAAAATCCCAATTGTAGCTAGGTCTCTTCTCATTAATAGATCGAGATGAATTGCTTATTTTCACTTACTAACAAAACTTATTCTTCATTGAGAAGTTATCCATACTGCGGTTGAATTTGTATTTGAATAGAACCCAGATGGATCCCTCGCATCATATCCAAGGCAATTCTCATTTCCACTCTCGGAGCTCATTGTCAAACTATTCCAACTGATATACATACAACAATAAAACATCAGTTTCTTCATCACATACAAAACTAAGACAACAATTCCATCCACATTGTACAACAATTCCATCCAATAAATCACAAAATTCTGGGTACCAACCAAACCTTTTACTCTATTCATTTCTAGCAACTAAATCAAAACTATCCATAGGTTTTTGTTATATTGTTGGTTTGGTACCCATATAGCCAATGTTTATCATCTTAACCTCAAAACTATAGCAACTACAACTTTTAAAATTTGATATTATGAACACATTATCTTGTAAAGGTTTTAAAACAAAACAATTGCATTTAAAATCATACCACTAAATACTTGCAGTAATTTTATTGTCAACATGAGTATCTCACGCTTTGAGCGGATTGTACGGGCGATGAATTGCCTCATGAGCATATGATTCTGATATGAGTGTTCTTCTTGGATTAGTCTGCACAGGGTTGGTGGCAGATATTGATATCTACATATTTGGATGAGATTACCTAGATTTGGGAGAAGTTCAAGGAATGTTTCTTACAAAATTTTCACCCACAATTTTATCGGGATACTGAGAGGCGGAGTTCTTGTGTTGTAGCAGAGGTTTCTGGACTCGACTCGGTTTGCACAAGGTGCAGTGGCGACCAAGACAATGAGGATTCATCGGTTCGTATTGGGTCTTTAGAGTAAAGCTCAAGCGATGGTGTTGGCTAGAGGATTCACCACATTCCAGACTCTGTCGAATGTGGCATATCAGATGGAGATGAGTTTGTCGAAATCCCAGTAGTGACTAGATGGTTCTGAGTGATGCCGAGGGCGTCAAGAGGATGCATTTGCCCAGGGAGCTTTGAAGAGGGATGCTTCTAGCTCCGATTCTTAGAATTACAGTCGTACGAGTCGCAGTGGTCGACGAGAGGGACAAAGAGGGTTTCGAGGGAGTTAATTGTGATTACAGTTATCTTTCTTGTTCAGCGGGACTTCTGGAGACACATACTATACTGGAGTGGTGACATGTACTCGGTTTATCTTTAGTCGGATATGCACGAGTGTTGATGAATTATGGACCCACATATTTTTATTTTCAGAAGATTTACACTCTTGTTGACCAGGAGTTGATCCCACTGGGTTGGGACATTGATGTTAGTACTCCGACTAGCACGATGCGAGTTGTTAGTTCAGTACTCCATGAATATTTGATTCAGATGTAAGGTTTTGACCATAAGGTAGATTCGATCCCCTTGAACAACTTTGACTTGGCGTAATATTAGGGACAAATTGGTGGACTATCATCATGCCTCTAGCACGTGTTTTGACAAAATAATCATCTGTGGTAGTCCTCACTTGCCATGGTTTGTCTTTTGTGTGGATCCGATCATACTTCCTTCGGGAGTTACTTTGGCTTTGGAAGCCGAAAAGTTACTACAAAATGGCTGTTAAGGATATTGGACATGTGTTGCAATGTTCCCGGATTGCTTAGTGAGCTTAGGGAGATATCGGTTGTGCAGGAGTTTTTGGATGCATGGTTGGAGGATTTACGGGGTTGCCACCTCAGGGAGAGGTTCTGAGTACTCAACCCATTTCGTAACCACCGTGTCGGATGGTACCGAAAAAATTAAGGGTTCAACTGCAGGATTTAGTGGATTTGGGTTTCATTCGACTTGGTATGTCATCTTGGGGTGCCCAATGATAATTGTGTGAAAGATGATGGAACTTTGAGACTTGGAAATTGACGATTGGTAGTTGAACAAGGAAATATTGTGGAAAAAATAATCCTTATCATGGAAGTGCTTAGTGAACTTTCTTCATTTGTTTGTCACTTTCAAGTTTCATGCAAGCTTGTTTGAGGAGAACTCGGATGGTGGGAAATAAAATGGATCACTATAGTAGCTATGCATAAATATTATTGGTTGGTAGGGGAGACTTCTCCTTTTTTTCTTCTTTGGCAGGGACTTCAGGGTATGCTTACAACATGGTTGCAACTTCTCTCGATTCCTAAGTTCATTTAAGGGCTTGACACCCTAGCCGTGGGCCAAATTTGAAAGAGTTGAGGAGTATAGGGTGCTTGGTGTTGCATGACATTGATGTGTGCAGTATGGATTTGTAATAACATCTACGTCAGATGAACTTGGATGTCATCATTTGAGGATCAAGGAATTATATATATTTTTATTATCGCTTTTGGACTCGGTATGGGCACTATGAGTTTTGAATTGTGCCATTTGGGTTTACTAACGCCCTAGTGACATTGATGGACTTGATGCACTGAGTCTTCCAAAGAGGTCTGGATTGTTTTGGAAATTTCCTTATTGATAATATCTTGACGTGTTCAAAGAGTGCGTGGGCCATGTGGAATTTCGAAGCCTAGTATTGAATACCCTCGAGGGAAGCAGTGATATACCAAGTCGAGTGAGTATCAGTTCTGGTGGACCCATATTGGTATTACAGGTCATATTATTTTTGCTAAGAGGACTAATGTGGATCCTCAGTGGACCGAGATGATTTTGGATTGGCATCAACCAATCACGGTGACCGAGGCTAGGAGCTTTATCAGACTGATTGAGTGTTACAAGCTTTTGGTGGAGGATTTCTCCGTGATTGCAGCCCATTGACACGGTTCACTTAGGAAGGAGTCAAATTGGTTTGGTTTGAGCACTTATGCTACACATGAAGGTTATGGCTTATGCATCTAGGCAGTTGAGATATCTTGAGATGAACTACCCTACTCATGACGGAGAGCTTGCCGCGGTGGCGCATGCACTAAAGAGTTGGACTCACTACCTCCTGATGAGGTATACAAGATCTTCACAGAACTTCAAGCCTTAGTATCTGTTCACCCAAAAAGTTTGGAACTCGAGGCGAAGGGATGGCTAGAGTTGATTAGAAGCTATGACTATACTATTGAGTATCTTTGGGAAAGGTGAATGTGGTAGCCAATGCCTCGATTAGGGTGTTTATACGCTCGTTATCTCTTATTTGTACCATTCATCTACCTTTGATGTTGGAACCCTGGAAGGAGGGAATTTATACTGGTGGTAGATGACAATCGAGTGTTATTAACTAGTTTTCACGTTGGACTCATATTGCTTAACTGGGTGATTACAACACAGATTCATGATTTGACTCTTTGCATCGTCAGGATGGAGGTCAAGTAGGTGACCGACAGGTTTGTCACTCGGAGATGGGATGCCTTGGTCAATGTGGTCTGTTGACCTTGGAGGTTAATTGGGTTAATTAGGAGCTTGGTTTAGTCTCTGGAGTTCTCGACGAGCATGTGTTGGACACGTCTTGGGTGTTGGTCAAGTGACTAGTAGAACTCGGAGAGGATTTTGAGTTTAGTATAAGATTTTTCCAGATCTGGGATCGGATGGACATGGTCCAGTGTTGGCCATGATGGCATGATAGATGCATTGGATCCGAGATTGATGTGGTATGATAGTCAAATTGGATCCGAGTTGGATGTAGTATGGTAAGCTGAGATTGGGTAGATGATTCCCACGTCCAAAAGCTTGAGCACCTCATTCTTCACTACCTCATTCATCGGTGGGTTTAGCCTTCTTTGTGCCTCTCTTGAGGGCTTTGCTTCCTCTTCAAGCAATATTTTGTGCATACATTTAGAGGGGCTGATTCCCTTGATGTCTGCAATTGTCCACCCAATGGCAGTTTGGTGTGCCTTAAGAACCTGCATTAACTTACTTCCTTCTAAAGCATTTAGGTTAGAAGCAATGATGACTGGAAGAGTGTGATTTGTACCTAAGTATGCATACTTCAAATGCTCAGGGAATGGCTTCAATTCAAGTTCAGGAGCTTGAATGATGGATGGTGAGGTCTTTATGGTCTGAGGGGTAGAACTTCAAATGGTGGTTGCCTAGTCCATGTATGAGCATGTACGGCATTGAGGAACATGAGTTCCTCCATCACGTTCTCATCAGGTGTCTCATCACTGGCATAAAACTTGTGATGGCCTTTTCAAGATCATCTTCCATGCATGAATTGACAGGACCCGTCCCAATTGGACGTTAAAAACCGTGCCCGGTCCTGCTCCCGTCTGACAAGTCAACTAAAGGTCTGAAACTACCCTTCAGTGCTTGCCAGACAAGGGTTGTTTGCGCGGATTTCTGCTGCTGTCACTACCTCACGATCAGTCCCGAACGTCGTACCACGGCCTGGAGGGTCACAAACCAGAAAAGGTGTGAGTGGACAAAAATGACCTCTTATAAAAACATTTGCCAAAATTACATTCTTACCCTCCAGTTTTCACAAACTTGCATGCATATAGTAAAACATGAGTAAATCATTCAAGTATGAACAGTTGACCGACAAAATCAAAACATATTTACCATGGTCCGTAAAACTCATGTTCACCAAATCAGTTCATGTTATAAAACATCAAATCCCGGCTCTCAGGCCAAAACATGTGAAAACATAATCACTGGCCACAAAGACCAAAAACCCGTACTCAATACTAGTACGTCATCACAAATAACATCAGTCAGCACTAATCACAAGTGCACAATAAATATATCAATCCAATCAATCCGCACTACACACAAGTGCATAAACTATCACAATCACATCTGCACTACTAACAAGTGCACAATCAAACCATCAACTGCACTACTCACAAGTGCTGCACTACGCGTAGGCCAATATCCAGCCACACTCTCGGGAACAGACACCTCTGGGCTCAACCCCCTCGGGCTCAGTCACCTCTGGGCGAACACATCCCCAGGCTCAGACCCATCCGAGTGGTACATCCAGGCTCAGTCTCATCCGAGAAGCTGACTACCATAGGATCAACTCCTGATCCTACAATCACATCCCCCAAGCTCCGGTCGTCTGGGTAATCGCCCCAAGCTCCGACCGTCTGGGAATATCATAATCACCATGGAAGCCATCTCGGGAATTACATCCCAAAACATTTCAATCAAATCTTGTCTTCATACAAAGTCAAGATCATTCCCGACTAGGTCTCAAAGCCCAAAATACCTTTTACACATAAACCGTTAAAATCATCGTTTAAATCAATAAAATAATCCGGAAATCCTCATTGACTCACCAACAAAGTCAAAATATCATTTTAGAAATCGTTTAGACTCCGGGCCTAGCCCAAAACATCATTTGCACGTTCCTCATAAAACGTGCCCGAAAGACTAATTAAAATAATCATAAAATCACAATAAATCATTAATTTCACAATTTCACAAGTGACTCCAAATCCGAGTCAAAATCACTATTCACTTGGGTTCTCATGCCCAAAATAACATTATCACGCAAATCCATGCGTTGCAACCTCCGTTGCCATTTTCACGTAAATTCACGAAATTGACCATTGACTCATTCCCGAGTCACCACATCATTTTTCAATCCATGACTCATAATCCGAGTCCAAACATTATTTTCAATCAATTTCAATTCCGGACTCATAAAACAAGTCCAAACATCATTTTTTTACCAAATTTCGTAATTTCTCGAAAATCGCCCAATAATAATAATATAATAATCATAAAACCGAGAAAGTACCGGATTGAAACATAAATCATGCCCAAGCATATAAAATCATATAATAAGGCATTTAAATCATATATGCATGCATCACGGTTAGAAAACAAAGTCCACTCACACACACCGTCCAAAACGGTTCGTTTCCGAGCTGCACGTTTTTCCGTAAATTCTGGAAATCACAACTCCTATCCAAAATCATTATAGAGGGTTACTAACATCTCAAAATACTTCATATAATTTTCTCCAATTTTTCCGGAATTTAAATACGTATTTAACTCGTAAAACAAAACATCGGATACGCGGAACATTATCGAAACAATATCCGATTTCCTCGAAACCAACGTTAAAATGTTCGTTACACTGTGAGGATCAAAAGTCATGTTGACCTCACCTTGAGACTAGGCCGGACGCGCCCTCACGCGCCGCCGTGAGTGGCTGCGCGTGAAACCCACGCGCCAGCTACAGTGTCGTCGTTCATACCTGTTTGTCTGTAAAACGGGCCATTTAACCCACGAGGCGACCCGGTTCCAATCCTATCAATTCGACACCAATTTCAACAATTGGACATTCAATTAGTTTCGAATTAAGTTCAATTAGAGATCTGTGGACTCAATTACAAACAATCTTACCTCTAACCTCACGATCACAGACGATTATTCGAAGAACATTCGAACCCTGTTCATCATTCGAAGTCTTTCAAAGTCACACGATTTCCTTCAATCGATACATCAAGAAGCTTCAACAGACTCCGTTAAACATTTTCCCCAACTCAATTGCATCAATTCGAGGCTCAAACTCCACGACTCAAGCTCGAATTTTCTGCAACTACAGTGCTTCTGTTCTACCTCAAATGAACCTCAATTACCTTCGTTCCTTCGATGAAACTGATCGTGGCAATCCCAGAAGACTAAAACTGAACCCAATTTCGATCAACAAGGCTCAATTCTTCCAATTCAATTTTCCCCCCAAATTTTCTAAAACCCGAATTCTAGTTCCACAGTTTCCCTCAATCCCTCGTGTTTCCCTCACTAATTCAGTCTCTGAATTCTCTCCAATTTGCACTCTCAAGTTCAGCTGATGGAGAGGAGATTAAGGGTGGAATGAATTGTGTTTTTGGTTGTAAACGGTTAAGACATTAGAGAGGATTAATGGAAATTAAAAGAATAATTTAGTTTAATTAATTAATAAAACATAATAATTATGTTTTCCCCAAAACATGGGATCTGGTTTCATGCCTGAATTTAGGGGATGAGTGACACTTGTCACTCATCCCAGTGTGTTCAGTCACCGGGTACTGTTCATATTAAAATATTATTTTAATCCCGGTCCGTTCGGTTAATCGAGTCCATTCCCGTGACCATAACTTCGTCGTCGAATCTCCGATTTTGGCATGCCGCCTGTCGTTGGATTCGTATCGACGAGACCTACGTAACGGTCCTTGGCCCTCGTCCATCGAACCTCCCGGTCAAAAAGTCAACATTTGGCCCCTAATATTCCAAATTACCAAAATACCCCTAAACTTCCGAACGCCATAACTTTCACCTCGAATGTCGGAATCGAACGTGCCACCTGTCTATGAACTCGTGACGTCCCGAACTACGTCACAGTCATCGGTCAAAGTCCGTTTGACCGCCCGAACTAAAAGTCAACATTTTGCCCACGCTAGGGGCAAAATGGTCATTTTGCACAATTCGTCCGATTTCACTCAACTAATCCTCGATTAGTCATTCTAAACCATAATTAATTAATATTCAATCCCGATATTTGGGACGGGTCATTACATGAATTAGCTATAGTTTTCTACAATTAGACATCCATTAAATTTAGAGAAAAATCAACTATAGGTTCAGCAGGATCTTGAATAGTATCATGAATAGAAAATGTCCTTAAGTTATCCAAAACTTTAATTGAAACTTTGCCAATTTTAACATCAATTAAGCACTCAGCAGTGGCAAGGAAGGGTCTGCCAAAAATCAGTGGTGGTTCCTCACCGCAATCCACCTTATCCATATTTAAAATGTAAAAATATGCGAGAATTTATGTATGACCTATTTGCATAAGAACATCCACAAGCACACCCATTAGATTAGTAACAGAGGCATTAGCTAATCTAACACATAAATGTGTAGGCTTTAATTCGTCTAAGTTGAGAGATTTATAGATATGGTGTAACGACCCGTCCTGAATTATCGGGATTAATTAGGAATTAATGACATATTAGCCTCGCTAATCAGGGATTAATCGGGGATTAGACGAGGATTAACGGACGTTCAGGGTGAAATTACGATTTTATCACTGAACGGGGCGAAAAGTTGACTTTTGACCCGTGAGGTTCGATGGCCGATGGCCGAGGACCGTTACGTAGATCGGGATGATACGAATCCATAGACACGTGGCACGTCAAATTCGGACATTCGATGGAGAAGTTACGGTTGACGAAAGTTCGAACGTACTATTGCACGTTTTACGAGGTGAGGGACTTTTGGACTTAGGTGGGACCCAGATCTTTTTGAACAGGCCCAATGGATGAGTGAAAAGTGTCACTCATCCATTGCCCATTCCCTTACATTCATGCATCCCCTCCCTTATCTGTTTTATTCATCCAAACCAACCCAAAACCCATAAACCGTGCAACCCACCCCTCAAAAACACCCCTCAACCTTCTATGATGGGCATGAACCATGAAGGAAGAAGAGATTGGAGATTGAAGTGATGAAGGTGGTGGCAAGATTGGCTGAGCCGCCGTGCACGGTGGAGAGAGGTAAAAGCTCGGTTTTGTCCAAATTTCATTATCTTTGGATTCAAGTATTATGAGCGGTTTAGGTTGAATTGAAGGACTAAATAGTTTGCTAGGAAGGTATTAGGGTGGTTTAGGTGGTGGTTCAAGACTGAGGAAGCCCTGGGGAAGAACTGGGCAAATAGAACTGTGAAGGACAAATTGAACCCGTGGGTTTTAGGAGGTTGTAGGTGTTTTGGTTCATATATTTTGGTTCCTAGGATTGAATTAGGAAGATTGGAATAAAAAAGGGAAGAAATGGACGAAAAATGAGGAGAGGAGAGCCCTGGACCGGTCATGCCGGTGAAGTTAGACCGACTGTACAAGGTTGGACCAGACCGGCCGGTTCGGACCGGTCTGACCGAGGAAGAAGATAAACAGTGCAGGGCGCGTGAGCCACAGGCGCATCCCCTTTGGGTGGCGCGTGGGGGTACATGAAGCATTTCTTGGGGGAAGTTCCAACATGTGAAATCATCTATTCGATGTAACGAACATTTTTGGGATTGGTTTCGAGTCGATCGGACATTGTTTCGATATAGTTCAGGACGTCCGAAGGTTTAGGATCGACTTTAAAAATAGTTAAAATTTCTGGAAACTTATGGGGCTTTAGTGAGGGGTTATTTAAGTAGTTAGTAACCCTCTAAATTAATTTGGATATGTTCGGGAAGCCCGGAGGCCACGATTGGCCGGGGAGAGGCTTATGGCGCGCGTATCGAGGCACGACTTCGGACGGTCTATGAGTGGACATTTTTTTCTAAACTGATGCATGTACAAATGTTTATAAATGTTTTAAATACATGTTTTGTGATGCCATGAGTGCATTTGTTTGTGGTAGCCTAGGCTTTACGTATTTTCACGTATTTCTAGATTTCTGGTTTTATACGATGCTTATACGTGCTAGGTATTCAATGAGGGTTTAATGAATGGATTTTGGATTTGGAAATATGAAATCGGGCATGAGACCCATTTGATTGGAAACCCTCGGACTTAGAGTCCATTTGATTTGATGAGAAATCGGGCTGGAGGCCCATTTGAGTTATACGATCGGGCTGAGGGCCCTGTTGGTTTACGAATTCGGGCTTGTGGCCCAGTTGGTGGTAATCTCGGGCTTGAGACCCTGTTAACTGTAGTATCGGGCTTGAGGCTCTATGGGTTGTAAAATCAGGCATAAGGCCCCGTTGATTTATGGTTTCGGGTTTGAGGCCCCGTTAATCATGATATCGGGCTAAATGCCCAGTTGATTGTGAAATGGGGCTTGAGTCCCAGTTCGATTTATGAAATGTGAAATCCGACATGGGACCCTATTGAACTGTGGATTTAGGTCAAGGCCTGTGAAATTGATTTGAATCGGATTCGAGGAATCCTATTGAGATGAATCGGGTATAAGACCCTGTTGAAATATGTTTTGGGAAAGAAAATGTATATATACCCTCCATGTGATTTATTTGGTCTCCTCTAGCCATCGACCTGGAGAGTCACGATCCACAGACGAGAATGAGTATCCCCATAGGGAGCCCATTCCAGGAGTGGAAGTTATGATGTGGTCCCGGACCAGATTCTGGAGAGATGCTCGGACTAGATCCAGAGATAGAGCTCGGACTATATCTGGAGATAGAGCCTCCCAGATGGAGAATTCCTAGGGGTAGACTCGGAGTGAGACCCCGAGTAGTGTGCATACTAGTATAGAGATGAAATCGTGATATATATCGGGGATGTGTTCCCTAGGAGCTGTGTGCCCCGAGTTGGCATCTTCTTGGAAGTGTCGAGGATGGGTTATATGTATGTGTATACATATGGGGTTTTACGGAAAGTGGTTTGGGGGTGGAGACCCCGTGTTCTATGTTTTGAAAAGTGGTTTTGGGGCAGAGACCCCGTGTTCTATGTTTTGATGTTTCACGAAATATGGTTTTGGGATGAGACCCACGTGATGCAATTTGGGCTGAGTCCCACATTTCGTGTTTTGGGATGTGTCCCACTAGTATTGTTTTGGGTAGTGGCCCGTATGATTGATTTGATTTACGGTTTTGGCCAAGGCCCAAATGGTTTTGTAAATATTTTGATAAATGGTTTTTGAATGCATGCATGCTTTTCAGTGAAGGGCACAAATGATCTTTTTGTGAAATGTTTTTATTAAAATGATTGTTTAGTCCACTCACGACCTTTGGTGTTTTGAATTCCCTTCAGGTTGATCGCGGATGCGGGCTATAGCAGGGACTGAGACATCACACTCCTCCTTCTATGATCCTGGCGTACTTTGGAAGCCCCGGTGACGTCTAGAGACAGAATTATCCCTAGTCTGACACTTCGTGTCAAACAGGAGCAGGCACGTCCCACGTTAAACCTAGGGGATTTAAGACGGGTCCTGTCATATGGAATGGCATGATACTCACTGAAGCACTTGTTTTGCACAAGCAATGATCAAACCTCTTTGATTAAATAACACATGGGAGTGATGGAGGGTCGGGTGTCAGGACCCACCCCGGTTTCACCCCGAAACCCGAGGTAAATCCCGCTCCCGTCTGACTCCCCGACACAAAACTCAAGTAAAACTTACTCACATTCTATCTAGTCAAACGCAGGAGTAATTAGACACAAAGTCCCGAACGTAGCATTTACAAAACATAGTACGAACATACAAAGAAAATAACTCGGTAACTACACGCACACAGAAGCCTTTACTCTACTCTGGGAACCCTCACGTCACTTCTATGCCTCAGACTCTGCCTCGACGTCAAGACCCCGCGCTCGCTCCACAACCTGGAGGGCAATTAAAACAGAAAATATGAGTGGACCAAAAGTACAAAAGTTCAAAACCATTTTATAAGAAAACCGAGTTAAACCCTCCGTTTTGAAACCCCATGCATAACCAACAGTTATAAATACATTTATAAAAAATCATTCTTAACATCATAAGAAACAGAAACACTATAAAATACCATAAGAAACCATAATATGAGTATCAGAAACTGTATCAAAACCATAACCACCAAATCATCATTTTCTCGATCAAACCTGCTGGATCTATCCGAGTCTTTAAACTCCCGAGTCTTTAAACTCAATCCAGGCCTTAATCATATCCGAGTCTTTAAACTCCCGAGTCTTTAAACTCAAGGCCTACG
The DNA here is from genome assembly GCA_032719365.1 of Prinsepia uniflora. Classification (NCBI taxonomy): domain Eukaryota; kingdom Viridiplantae; phylum Streptophyta; class Magnoliopsida; order Rosales; family Rosaceae; genus Prinsepia; species Prinsepia uniflora. Next base: position 40,071,975 of record CM064865.1, on the reverse strand, counting down.
GGGGAAAATCAATATATATCCGAGTCTTTAAACTCCCGAGTCTTTAAACTCAATCCGGGTCTATAAACCCAATCCGGCCGGTCCCCCGTCACATATATCCGGGTCTTTAAACCCAATAACCAGATCCAGCAAATCCAATCCCAAAACCATTTGAAAACCATTTACCAAATCCTCATCCAAACCCGAATCCGAAATCACTGGTCCGATGCTCTCCCGGCATCTAGAACCGTCATTCCGAACCCAAATCCGGAAAATATCCATTTTCATACCAAAACCCCATGTAGTCACAAATCACATGTCATAACCCATATAACATTATTAGAAAACCTTTATCGGTGGCTTTTTCTCGAAAAACGTGCAAACACATAAAATCATCATATCATATTTAATAAACATAGATTTATGAGTAAAACCATAAAACAATTATAGAAAGCAGTTATGCATGTTCGAGTTTAGAGAAAGGGTCCACTCACAGTACTGAGCCCTACTCGCGTCCCGAACGTCTAGCCCGTTCCTCGGCTTCCTCGGGAAATCCCGATCCTGTCAAACACCGTTAAATTACATCACTAATACATCTACGAACACTCACCTAAAAGCCCTCAAAAATCCCCGGACCAAAGACTTAAAACCCCGGGACCCTACACATTCACCCTCGCGGAACTCAACTCAAACAACTTCCGATTGACCCGAAACCAACTCCATTGAACTCACCATGACTCCTAGGCCAAAAACTATGTTGACCGTTTTCCCATCCGCCGCCGCACGCGCCCCCACGCGCCACCCAAAGTGGCTGCGCGTGGCCCCACGCGCCACCCAAAGTGGCTGCGCGTGGCCCCACGCGCCAGCTACAGTACACCTTCAACCTCACGTCGACCCGGTTCAACACAGTAGACTACAGCTGAACCGGCGTCAACGGTTCTCCGCCGTACCTGCACGATTTCCTTCCCTTTCTTCACCTAAAGCTTCGTCCAGTTCCAATGTAACCATTCCACAGCTCCTCAGACCTCGACACCGCCTCAATCCCGTCGACTGAAGCTCGAAACCAGACGGCCAACAACCCCTGTTTCACGATCCAGCCACCCAGCTCACCACCCTTCACGGTGGCTTCACCAAACTCTGCCCTGAACCTCACTGAACCTAACCCAACTCGCCTAGACCTTCGACTCAACCCCAATCGTCACGACTAGCCGTTTGAACATCACGGCAAAACAGAGCATACAGGTACCCCCGTCGTGCTAACCTCCGCCGTGTACACCCCCGTCACGGCGACCATCCTAGTCGACGCCTAGGACCCTCCTGAACCTCACCCTGACCTCCATTCCTCTCGACTCTAAGCCCAACCTCACAACTTTCAAATTGAGCAGCACGGGAAAAACAGAGCAAAAGATCTCACCTTCGATTGCAGCTCCGCCGTGCGCACTGCCGCCTTCCACGGTGGTCGTTAGTCTCCCTGCAACCTCCTGCAGCTTCCCCTGCCTTGGTTTGATTCACCTCACGGCGTAGCCACCACCTCGAACTCACGGCCTCCCTGTTTCCGTCAAAACTTCTCCGCACCTCCGCCGTGCCGCCGTGCACAATTACACCACCAAAACCCGATCAGCAACTCCCTTTCAATCTCCCGTTCCTCCCTCACTCACCAAAACTCGTCATCAGCCACGATCAGTCCTCAATTCCTCCTCACAAACTCACTCTGTTTCTCTGTGTTTGTCGAAGGACTGCACGGTTGCACCCCAATTATTTGGGCTGAGACCACACAGGATTCTCCCAGAATCCTCTACACACATGCCATGTGTCACCATCCACTCCACACACTCCCACATGGCCTAATCCCAGCCGTCCATTCCTTTCTTCTGTGCACAAATCCCAATGTGCCCCAATGACCAAAATACCCTTCTTTTTAACACATTTTTACGGTTTTACCGAAACTTCCTAGACCCGTAACTCTCGCCTCGTAAGTCCGATGAATACGTGCCGCCTGTCATCGAACTCAGGACGACAAGAACTATCTAACCCTCCTAGGTCAACCTACCAAACCTCAATTATTCAAAAAGTCAACTTTTCCCCCTAATTACGATTATGCCCTCAATCTTCCGAACATCACAACTTCCTCCTCGGATGTCGGAATCAGGCGTGCCACCTGCCTACGGATTCGTAACGTCCTCAACTACGTCCTGGTCACTGGTCAACTCCCATTTGACCACCCGAAATAAAAGTCAACATTTCTGCCCGACCCAGGGGCAAAATCGTCATTCTAAGTTCCCGGACCCCTCGGGACCACCTAACCCTTGATTAACCTTACTAATCACACCTTAATCACTCTACTTATCCCAATTCTCGGGACGGGTTGTTACATCGGGATCATTAGCTTTGAGGGGCATGCTGAGTAGGGCAGCAGAGCATGCCTTTGGGATGTCAATGATATCATTTGAGTGGAAACCACGTTTCCCCGCCACCAAGTCTTTGATAAGCTTGGCAAAAATTAGCATATGGTCCACTAGCTTGTGAAATGGCAATGTAATTTGAAGCTTTTACAACATACTTATGATTTCCGCTTCAAACTCCTCCTTCTTCTTGTTCTTACTTTGGAACCTGTGCGGGAAAGGTAAAGCCACATTAGTATCCAAATCAGAATTTACATCTATGTTCTTAGCACTAGAATCAGATTGTTGAGTTGCAGATTGAGTTTAGAGGGCTTTTTGAGTTCTAAAACCATGCCCTTGTCCTTAGGAAGGATATGAGACATGGTGTTGGACAATAACTTAGGCCAGACTTTAGTCTCCAAGTTTGGCATGATGGGGGCATCTGGATTAGGAATGGCCTCTTAGAATTTGGCGAGTGGTACAGGCATGTCCTCCTCATTATCATCTTCCATCAGAATGAATTCCTCATTTGTAGCTTGCCTCGGTCTAGAAACTTTTCTTCCATTTCTTAAAGTGAGGGCATTAGATGTTGGATGCTGGAATTCCTTCGGATTCAGCATTACTTGTCTTGGGAACTTGCCTTATTCCCTTTGACTCAACTGATTTTCAAGCTGTCCCACTTGCGTCTCGAGGTTTGCAAGAGCTCTATCATTCTTCACCATGTAGCTTTTAGTCTCTTATATAAACGAATTGGTGTTCTGGGCCAGATTTGTTGTGGTTTGCATCATGGTTTGTATCATGTCTTCTAGTTTCTTATTTCCCATGGTTGAACTTGATTGGCATTGTTGTTCCATTTGAAGTTAGGATGATTCCTCCACCCCGAATTGTAGATGTTGGAATAGGGATCATTCCTAGATCGTGGTGCATCATTGAATCTTCCAATCATGTTTTCTTCCTCTACCATTGGACATTCTTAGGAACCATGTCCTTGAACTGAGCATACATCACAAATCAGAACCTTAGCCTTTTCATTGCACAACTTCTTAACCATGGCTTTGAGTTGAGCAATGGCATCATCCTTACCTTCCACAACGTGAACACTATGGACTCTCCTAGATGAATGATTTCTGAAGTTAATTTCCTTGGAACTTTGAGCAATCTCCTCTAGGGAAGCCCTAGCATTCTCTGCTGTTTTTCTTCATTAGCCCACCAGATTGTGAATCAATCATCAACCTATCTGTTTCAAGAAACCCCTCATTGAAATGCTTTGTGGTGAGGACAAGATTGCAGCAAGGTCATGTAACGCTTCCAGTAATCATGAAATGGCTCACCATCCTCCTATGTTATTGTCATGATCTCACGACGATTCTTGTTTGGTCTCTGGGCAGGATAATATTGATTCAAGAACTTAGATGGCATATAAGTTCATCAATCAATTGATGTAGGTGCTAGAGCATGAAACCACACATTGGCCTTGTCCTTAAGACCGAAGTGAAACAACCTTAATCTGACCTCATTCTCATTCATACCTTGTATCTTGATTGTGGGGCAAACCTTTACAAATTCTTTGTTACGAAGATGAGGATCTTTACCTGGCACTCCATGAAACTTAGGCAAGAGATGAATGGTACCAGACTTTAACTCAAAGTTGTCAACGGTTGAAGCTTGAAATCTGATGGGGGTTGGTGTGAGTGCAAATCAAATTGCCTTTTGATTGATGCAAGTTGTTCAGCAGTGAACAAGCTGGACATGTACCTAAAAAGACATAAAAACTGAGTTAAAAAAATCTAAACTGAATGGACACCGTTGAGGGACAAGTCCTCAGCAACGGTGCCAAGAACTTGTTGGACAGAATAAGCAACACAATAATGAGGCCTAGTCTATTTCATTATACTTTGCAAGTGTAAAAATCAATTAAGATAGTAAAGTGACAAGCAAAGGTCGAATCCCACAAGGACTTGTATCAATGGTAAATCCACTTTTTATTCAGATTGATTAATTCAATTACAAATTGAAAAACAGAAAATCAAACACTGACGACTGACTGAAGACTAATTGAGATTTGCAAGACACCAAAATGACACACAAGGACACTAAAAAGAACACTTAGAACTGACCTAGGTACAAATAGAAGCACTAAGATGCTAACTCAGAGAATAGGAAACACAAAAGACTCCAAAAGACAGGACCTGCAGAGCATTACCTCAACGTCTGAGACTGCTCGCAAGTCTCAGGAAATACGGAGCATTACCTTGACAAGTGAGACCATCCAATCAATCTGGCATCTCGAGGAGGGTCTCCACATCACATCTCACACCATCACAATAATCATAACTTCTAACATCACAAACACGGAGGAACAACATATTCATATCAACCTCACAATCAAAACCATAATCCAACATCCCATGCCTAAGCCCAAAACATAATTCAATTGAAATTCCGTAAAACGTACCATCAAAACACATACTCGATAACCCATCCAAAATCAGACTGAAATCACCAAAAAGTCAATATCTCAAATCCCATGCCATAAATCATATTCAATTCGAAACTATAATCAAATTGAAATTCAAAATGTTTCTTACAAAAAACCTCTTAAAACGCCAAAAAGTAATCATTGTACCATTCATCGAAATTTCATAAAAACCATACTTAAATCACCTTCAAGTAATTCACATAATAATCCATGTAAAATCATATAAAAATTCATGCATTGAATTTAAGAAAAACGAAGTCCACTTACACGTACTTTACATAAAATTGAAGCGAACTACACGCTTTTCTGTAAAATCTAGGAACATAAATTCTTGTCAAAAATCACCTAGAAGGGTCACTAACCACCCTAATTATCTCATACATGAAACCCATAATTTTATGGTATTTTTTAAATGAATTAAAATAACACCTCAAACTTTGGACAGTGAAACTGTCCCGAGACTATATCTGATCAACTCAAAATTTGTACCGTTAGACTCGTAGGATCGAGAACTAAAAATTTTGTGATAACCGAATTTTGAGGAGGCAACGATGTGCCCCCACATGCCTACCTCCTTTGAAAATGAAACTCACACGCTACAGTACAATTACTGTTCACCCGCTTCAACCTGAATCCCGACCCGATTTCCTGCAACCGGATCGTCCTGACCCCCGACTTGAACCCGCGTATAACTTCTTCTATTTACTATAACTCTTCAAGCTTCCTTCATCAATCTTCATCGTCTCAATCCCAGAAATATACATATGGCCTCTAAATTAATCAAAATGTACTAAAAATCAAGATTCCATACCTTAAGTTTTGGCCATGGCTATTAGTCTCTGCTCACGACGATCCAACTGCCAAACCTTACGACCCCAGAGACTCCAAGAAGACACAAAGCTACTCGTTTCAGCTGTTCTTATCCCTTAACTCACAACCCTCTTCTCCTTCTCACAGTTTCAGTTCTGGGTCCATTCTAGAGATCGTCCACTTCGACTCATTTTCCTTTATGTTTCATTTCTTCTCTCTTTTCTCGTGCTTTCCTTCATCTCTAGCCTGATTCTCTCCCTCCAGTTCCTGGTTCCCTCATAGATTTATAGTTTTGGGGTAACTTGTTCCTTTCGGTTTTTCTTCACCGAAACCACTTCAAACACATGTATAAAACATGCAAGGTTAGTGAGAGATTAAGTGACAGGACCCGTCCCCGAGGGACATAGATAACCGTGCCCGGTCCTGCTCCCGTCTGACAAGTCAACTGAAGTTCCGAAAATACCTTCCAGTTCCTTGCCAAACAAGGGATAAGTGCACCTATGCCCACTCATACCTCCACCTCTAGAATAGCCTCGATCAATGCGCCACGACCTGAAGGGTCAATAAAACAGAAAAGGGTGTGAGTGGACAAAAATAAAGTTCGATAAATACATTTGCCAAAATACATTCTTACCCTCCAGTTTTCACAAACATGCATGCCTATCATAAAACATGAGTAATAGTATGAAATCAATCAAGTATGATCAGTGGACCCATAAAATGAAAACATTTTTCTAAATTCCATGTCCACATTTTCCCTGAAACTCATGTTCATCAAAATCATTTCAACTTTCCATAAAACCACGTTTTCCTTAAAATAATTTTCCTTAAAACCACGGTTTACTCAAAATCAGTTTCCACAAAACCACGGGACTTATTTCCATATCCAGTTGCATATATCCCTACTACGCGTGCAAATCATATAAGGCTCAATGACTGCTCAAAATCTGAGCATCCGTCGCTGTGAAAACCTCACCAGCCGACAATCCAGATCATCGTGAACACATCACTTACCGATCTACATATAATCCAGCACATCTCTGGTCTGAGTTGAGCCTCCCTCGGCTGCACGACAACAGACCGTGCTACGTGACCTCTTCGGGATAAACACTTCCCTCCCGAAGGCGAGCGTTATCTCTAGGGTGCACTCCGGGGAAACAAGAAAAACATATTTCCATCCAAAAGCCCTAAATATCCGCAACATATCACCATTATGAAAACTAGTGAAAAACAGTTGCATTGAAAACCAAATCATTTATTAACACAGGGTCTCAGCCCCAAAATATAGTTTCCTCAAGTCCGGAAAACCAAAGTCCCGATTTACTTTATAAATCCGAAAATCATGAATATCATCATGTAATCACATGGAAATAAAAATCCAATCAAAATCACAATTCCATTGGGTCTCAAGCCCAAAATACCATTTTCACGCAAATCCGTGCAACCGTAAACTCGAGTTGCCACTTTTACGTAAAACCATAAAATGTGTCCGGAAAACATCAAATCAATTCCTGACTCATAACCCGAGTCAAAACAAATCATTTTCCATCCCGAGCCTACGCCCAAAACATTAATTTCATAATTTCTCGAAAATCGTGCCAAAATAATATAATAATCCATAAAATCGTGAAATCACCGGATTGAAACATCAAGCATATCAAATCATATCAAATCATATAATAAAGCATTTAAATCACATATGCATGCATCATGGTTAGAAAACAAAGTCCACTCCCACACACCGTCCAAATCGCTCGCTTTCCGAGCTGCACGTTTTTCCGTAATTTCTGGAAATCGCAATTCCTGTCCAAAATCATTAACGAGGGTCACTAACATATTAATATACCTCATATAATTTTCTCCAATTTTTCTGAGATTTAAATACGTATTTTAAACATATAATAAAACTTCGGATACTCAGAACACTATCGAAACAATAACCGATTTCCTCGAAACCAATGTCGAATTGTTCGTTACATTAAATGGGACAAAAGTCATGTTGACTTCACCTCGAGATTCGTGCACACGCATCGTCACGCGTCACCATGAGTGGCTGCGCGTGAAACACACGCGCCTGCTACAGTACTTTCGTCCTCACCCGTTTGTCTGTAAAACGGCTCCTGCAACCCGGGTCTTAACCCGACTCGTTTCCTATCAATTCGACATCAATTCTTCAATTGAACATTCAAATAGCTTCGATTTAAGTCCAATTAGAGTTCTGTAAGTTCAATTAGACGATTTCTTATCTTAAATCAAGTGATTCGAAGAACACCTGGGCACTGTTCAACCTTCGAAATTCATCAATCTCAACAGGTTTCCTTCAATTGATCCACCCAGAAGCTTCAATGGACCAAGTTAAACTCATTTCCCAATTCAATTTCATCGTTTGATCTCTCCAAGATCACAACTCAACCTTCGAAATTGCTTACTGTCGCCTTATCCGTTCAGAGCCAATTAGACATCAATTTGCTTCGTTCTTTCGATGATTCTGATCGTGGCAATCCCAGAAAACTCAAATTGAGCTCAATTTTGATCCTCAAGGCTCAAAGCTTCAATTTTGAATTTTCCCTCCAAACTCCAAAATTTCGATTCTCTGTTTCACCACTATCTCTCTGTCCCCGTGTTTCCCTCTCTAGCTTAGTCTTCTCAATCTCTCAATTTTTCCATCTCATGAACGGCTATGGAAAGGAATGAATGATACAAGGAAAAATTCATGCTCTGTTTTCCCTTGGTTTTTCACGATTTGAAGGAAAATAGAAGAAGACTAATGGTGCTGATTAAGAATGATTAAAGATGATTAAAAAATGATAAAACATGATGATGATGTTTCCCCAAAACATGGGGCAGAATTTAGGCCTCAAAACAAGGGATGGGTGACACTTGTCACTCATCCAGGTGTCCACAATCAACGGTCACTATTCACTATTTTACTAATATTTTAATCGAAATCCCGGTTCGTTCGGTTAATCGATTTCACTCCCGTGACCACAACTTCATCATCGAATCTCCGATTTCGGCTTGCCGCCTATCTATGGATTCGTATCGACTTGACCTACGTAATTTTGGACCTCCCGGGTCAAAAGTCAACATTTTGCCCTTATCTTTCAAAATTACCAAAATACCCCTCGACTTCCAAACGTCATAACTTCTTTCTCGAACGTCGGAATCTAACGTGCCACCTGTCTATGAACTCGTGACGTCTCGAACTACGTCACTGTCATCAGTCAAAGTCCATTTGACCGCCCGAACTAAAAGTTAGTATTTTGCCCACGCCTAGGGGCAAAACGGTCATTTTGCACATTTCGTCCGATTTCACTCAACTAATCCCAGATTAGTCATTCTAAACCATAATTAATTAATATTTAATCCCGATATTCGAGAAGGGTCGTTACATTAAGGGGAAGGCACAAGAGAATTCTGGACACCTGTCCAAAATTATCTCCCCAAACAAAATGACCAAAATTCCCTTGACCCCTGATACCAAATTACCATAATGCCCTTGAAAATTTTAGACCCATAATGATTTTGATCGACCTCCAATTTTGGCATGCTCCTTGTCTACGTACTCAGAATCTTGAGACCTTTGTAACGACTTTCTTAGAATTCACAATAGAGGTCCGTAGCAAAAGTCAACATTTTGACTTATGGCCAAAAAGTCAACATTTTGACTTTTGGACAAAAAGTCAACCATATAACTTTTCCGAGGGAAAAATTGTCTTTTTACCCAAATTTTCCAAATTTTACTTTCCCCAAAGGTCTAGGTGGTTACAACCTACCCCCTTAAAGAAATTTCATCCTTGAGATTCCAAGACACTAGTTGGCGTAGACCCGCAAATTCTCCAGTAGGAAGCTCTATAGACGCTAATCAATATAAAAACAACCCTGTTACGTTCTTCCACCAAGGGTAAAAAATCATTCATCTGAAACCAGCTGACACCAAGAATTACACGGATCAACATCAAAGTCATAATCAGCAGCGTCAGTAACAATCAACCATCCATACCCCACCTTAGTCATGGATGATCAAGCAGCACTACTCATTAGTACACAAGTATCAATCACAATATCACAATCTCAGTACTATGCGTAGGCCAGCTTGGGGATTGCACTCACACATCATTTGAGCCATGTTCGGTAACTTCACTATCAACATCCAGACACATAATCATCTATCACAAGAGCAGATCATCATTTTAACCATGTATAGTATCCACTAATGTGCACAAATCTCATTAAAATATCTCAAAGTGTCACCATTCTTGAAACCACAAACCATGAAACATTAAATGTAACGACCCGTCCCTAAGTTTTCGTGTTTTAAATGCACTTCAGGTTGATCGCGGATGCGGGCTGTAGCAGAGACGAGACATCACACTCCTCATCCAGATCCTGACGCTCTCTGATAGTCCCGGTTGGGCTAAGGATGGAATTATCCATGGTCTGACACTTCATGTCAGACGGGAGCAGGTGCATCCCACGTTAATCCCTAGGGGATATGGGACGGGTCCTGTCATGAAACCTTGTCAACCATAACAATCTTCACCTTATTCCATATCACGGATACCGAGAACTCACTCATTCACCTCATACCTCAACATCGCAATTCAAATCCATAAGTCAAAACTTCAACCAAACTGGGCCTCCCAGCTCCTTTACTTCCAAATTTGTAGGCATCAGGTTAACACCACCACCATAGTAATTCTATGTAGCCCATGGCTAGGCCGAACTCGATATCATTGAAACCTCAATTCACTTTTTAAGTTGAAACGTTATTAAACTGAACTTTATTAGCATAACACTTCCATAAATTCCACAAAATAATGGTGCCTAACTAGGTAAAATCTAAATAACTTTGAGAATGGACTTAGCACTAAAATCAGACTTAATCAAAACCTAGACTTGCAGCCCTGATTTAAATTTCTTCTAAACTTTTATTTGATATATCAGTTCATAACCAACAAGTTTACTTTCCAATTCCCCGCCAACCTACTCAGTTCTATGGTCTTGTCTTATCACTGAATTCCAAATCCAAGTCCAAACCACGACACCACTACCCTTTTTCCCAAAATAAGTAATGTCACCATCTTTTGTTCCACAATAAACACAAGGAATCTAAATGTTAATAGAATGCTTATTTCTTCAACTCATAGTCCACACCTAGCAGTAAAATCATACAGCTCCACCAAGCCCCATTCGATATATTTCCTTTCCCTTTTTATATTAGATGAATCAAGAAACACCCTCATTTCTTCCCTTTTTTCTGAATCTTCTTGGTTCTCTTCTTTTCTTTCTTTGTTTCTTTTTCCACCATTCTATCAGACTAAAACCAATACGAATTATTCCACAATTCTCAGGTTCTTTTGATAACCACCCAATTTCCACTTAACATCAGGGTTTCATTACATCTAGGATTTCTTTATCATCACACACTCTAGGAGGGATGCAAAGAAAACATCAACTGTGTTCAATACCCTATTCTTCCAGTGACTTTATATAGTCCTAGACTAGAGCAACGGGGAATCTGTATAATATCATCCTTATGCTTTTCCAAGAACTGAATATTCATGTTAGACTAATCATATCTTTCTTCAAATTCCAACCAAACAAACTCAATGTTACGACTTCATGTAGTTAACTTAATTGATCTACAATTCTCATTATCAAATTCTTAATATCCAAACAATAGTACTGACATCAGTACTACGTGTAGAAATTCGAGGTTCTCACATCCGAGTACATCCCCAGAATCAACGGCATCCGGTGATGTCATAATCTAACATTTCTGAGACTGAGTCTTCCATGGAGCTACTCGTCTCCATACAACATACTTGTGACCTTTCTGGGATCACCAAACGTCCGGAGGGAAACAACAATATACTAGAGGATGGTACATGCAGAAAACAGTCACCAAATCTATTAAGTTTATCTCTCAAATCAAATCAAAACACCTTAACAGAGCGTGTACCCACACATGGCTTCCCCAGAAATAGTTTCCACAAAACCATTATAAAATAGTGTCCAGAAATCATTTCAAAAATCCAAAAATCATTAAATCAACTTATGAAAGAAACATCTGGACTCACATATCGATAATCAAACATAACCAATCCTCAATTCTTGCTACACTCATACGACATCAGTACGACATCCCTTGTTCACTAGGTAACACGATGTCTATCCCAAATACCTTACCTATTACCTTAAAACATCTTATCAATAACATGCATCGTAAAAAAAAGGTTGCACCCCCTTCATACCATCAAATAGTACCACGTAGCTGAAGCATAAAAATTAACCTATTTGATTACACAAAATATTATCTTTTCCATACACATTCTCTAAATATATCTGATAGTATAATAATATAAATAACGAAAACTCCTCAAATAGTTGTAACAAAAACACAATTCCAATCCACAGTTTCAAAACATAGATCACAAGACCATAGCAACCATCACACCCTTTTCCAAGCAGATCTCAATGGCTCCTATCTCATAAGAAAAACTATTTTGGGGAACTTATCCTTCTTTATTCCACTTACGCATTATAATTCGGTTATAAAAAAAAATCTAGCCTCTCGTAGCTACTTAGGAATATACTTTTCCAAGGCAGGGTGTACTCCTTCGTACTATCACTTATTAACTACACAAAATCCTTACGCAACTACATCTATACAGTCCAACAACAATTACATCTTTGTCACTTAAATACGACACGCGCCTTCCAACTTTTCTTAATTATGTTCTAACAACACTACTCACCCTAAAACCATAATTAGATATCCTGACTCCTATCGGAGTCCCAATTCGATAGTCACGTCCAACCAAGTGTTGATACTTATAATTATTAACCATAATGTTATCACACACGTCAGATCCGATAAGATCAACACTTATTCCAAATAAAGCATATATTCAATTGTCTCGCCCGGGCCCAACACACCATCAATTGCTCTAACTTTCACTGGTGAGCTCACTTTTTATCTGAAGTCATACAACTATTTCCCCTTATCAACACATGACGTCTACTATTCATACTGCTAATCTAATTCAACTTTACAAACATTGAGGAAATATAGCATCACACAACACGTATGACTCCTCAACTAAATCCAAGTGAATTACAAAAATAACACATATCACATATGACCAATTCACATCTAATCTCAAAACTAGTACCATGGGGTTCCTATTCTCATTTCACTACCAGGCTGTGCATGAGGCTCTCATCTTAGGGGAATGATAATTTCAAACACATATAAGAACCCAAGCTCTGATACCAAGTTGACAAGACCCAACCCGAAAAATACTATATATAACATACCCGGGTCCTGCTCCCATCTGATAGGCAACCTAAAGTACCAAGTATACCATCGAAATCCTATCAAACAAAGGATACTTGTACATTCCTAAGCGCATGCCTCTACTCCGAAAGCTACCTCAATTTCTATGGAACGGTCCTAGAGGGTTTCAAAATCAAGGAAAATGTGTGAGTGGACGAAAAAAAAGGTTTTTTTTTTCGAACATAGTTTGAAAAAAAAATACTAATTTCCCTATGTTTTATAAACTGTGCATGCATCGAGTTTATAGATAAAACATAAATCTCGAAATATGTGCAGTAATCTGAAAAGCAGTAACTTTAGAAACCTGTCCAACACGAAACCATTTCAATTAACAACGCAAATGCAAACATGAAAACACAAACATATCATTCACACAAAATCTATCAAACATATCAAATCAACCAACCACATCGATTGATGTCAGGACCCACCCCGGTTTCTCCCCGAAACCCGAGGTAAATCCTGCTCCCGTCTGACACCCCGACACAAAAACAGTCAGATGCAAGAGAAAGCACTCAATAAATCCCGAAGTTAAAGTTTTACAGAGCATAGTACAAATTACAAAGAAATAAAAACCGATGATAATTACACGCACGCGAAAGAAAACTTAAGCACTCTGGGACCCTGCTCGTCACTTCTATGCCCCAGACACTGCCTCGACGTCAAGACCCCGCACTAGCTCCACAACCTGGAGGGCAATTTAAAACAGAAGGTGTGAGTGGACCAAAATAAAAGAAAGTTCTAAAACCATTTTGTAAGAAAACCGAGTTTTACCCTCCGTTTTGAAAACCACATGCGTAACCCAGTTATAAAAACAGTTATAAATCAATCATTATAAAACATCATAAGAAACAGAAACACTATAAAACAGGTATAGAAACGACAGCATATGAATCATAAAACCGTGTCAGAAACCATGAACGTTAATCATTATTTTTCGATCAAACCTGCTGGACCTATCCGAGTCTTTAAACTCCCGAGTCTTTAAACTCAATCCAGGCCTCAATAATATCCGAGTCTTTAAACTCCCGAGTCTTTAAACTCAATAGGCCTACGGGGGAAATATCAATATATCCGAGTCTTTAAACTCCAGAGTCTTTAAACTCAATCCGGGTCTTTAAACCCAATCCGGGCCCGTCCCCCGTCAATCACAATATCCGGGTCTTTAAACCCAATACCCAGATCCAGCAAATCCAATCAAACCATTTGAAAACCATTTCTAAATCCACATCAAAATCCGAATCCGAAATCACCGGTCTGAAGCCCTTCCGACATCCAGAACCGTCATTCCGAACCCAAATCCGGAAATCCACTTTCCAACTTTAAAACCAAATTCTGCTTTCCGAAATCCAATTCTAAAACCAAAAACCTTGATCATCGAAATCATGTTCCAAAATCCCTTTATAATCATTGAAAATCATTTATTGTTTGAAATTCCAAAACCATGGCATCATAATTAGAAATCAAGCATTTCTCGTAAGACGTGCTGAAAATCGTACTTTCTCGAAAAACGTGCCATTATGTAAAATCAACAAAGCATATCCGATAAACATAAAATCACATATAAAACTATAAAATACGTATAGAATAACAGTTAAGCATGCTCGAGTTTAGAGAAGGGGTCCACTCACAGTACCGCGCCCTTAATCGCGTCCCGAACGTCCTGTACGTTCCTCGGCTTCCTCGGGAAATCCCGATCCTGTCAACAACCACCAAATTACGTCACTAACCTGTTTACGAGGATTCACCTAAATTCCCTTAAAAATCCCCGAACCCTAACCGTAATAAACCGGGACCTTAAACCGTCACCCTTGCGAAACTACGTCGAGTCGACGTCCGATGAACCCGAAACCACCTCCAACGGACTCAACACAACTCCTAGACCAAAAACCATGTTGACCATTTTCCCCAGAACCGCCGCACGCGCCCCCACGCGCCGTCCAAAGTGGCTGCGCGTGGCCCTCACGCGCCAGCTACAGTGCACCTTCAACCTCACGTCGACCCGGTTCGCACCAGTAGCCTGCAACCTGAACCGACGAGAGCGGTTCTCCGCCATACCTGCACCAAAACACCTCCTTTCTTCACCCTCAGCTTCGTCCAGACCTACCCTATCTTTTCCCTAACTCCAGAAACCTCGATTCATCTCGTAGCTCATGACTCAAGCTCGAAAGAAAACCCAAAGCCTGCCCTGTTTTCCTTTCCGACCACCCAAGTAACCTCCCGTCACGGTGGCTATCCCAGACTCTTCTTAGGACCTTACTGAACCTAACCCTACTCTCCTAAACCTTCGACTCAGTCCCTAGGTTCACGACTCCCCGTCTGAAACTCACGGCCAAAATAGAGCACACAGAGGCTCCTCCGTCGTGCTAACCCCTACCGTTCACTCCCCATCACGGCAGCACAACCAGAGGACTCCCAGACCTCACCTGAGTCCCCTAGACCTCCCTATGAACTTCGATTCTACCACTCAAGCCAAGACTTCCAATTTGAACTCAGTCTACAAAACAGAGCATAGAAACAAGGATGAGGAATTACCTGCCTCCCGTCGCCGTCGTGAGTTCCGCTGGGGCTGGTCGACTCCTCTCAGCCTCCACCACACCACCACAAGCCCAAGTGCACCATACACGGCCACCACCGCCACGATTTCTCACAAACTCCCTGAGTTTCTCCCTGTTTCCCCCTGGTTTTCCCGCAGCTCTCCTCACCCTTACACACAGTTACCACGCCGTCTAATCCTCTCAACACCACCCCAATATCTCTCTCACTCTTTCTGATCACTCCCCACTCACCAGAAGCCTTCAACTTCCACGATCAGCCCTCAATTTTTCCTCACAATCTCCCTCTGTTTCACTCTGGATCGAAGAACACGAACACACACTTGCACGGGAGCACACCAAATATTTAGACCGTGCACTCACACAAGAACTCCCCAGAACCCACTACACACCTGCCACATGTCACCAATCCTCTCCACCCTCTCCCACATGGCTCAATCCCAGCCGTCCATCTGCCCTCTCTGCTGCACACTTCCCAGAGCACAAAGACCAAACTGCCCCTCTATTTAACTCAATTTTACGGTTATGCCACGACCTTCCTTGACCCGTAACTCGCACATCGTAAGTCCGATGAATACATGCCGCCTGTCATTGAACTCAGGACGACGAGATCTACCTAACCGTACTCGGTCAACGTACCAAAACCCGATCATCCAAAAAGTCAACTATTCCCCTTACTTACCAAAATTACGATAATACCCTCAACCTTCCGAACATCATAACTTCTTCCTTGGATGTCGGAATCAGGCGTGCCACCTGCCTATAGATTCGTGACGTCCTAAACTACGTCCTGATCACTGGTCAATACCCACTAGACTACCCTAACTAAAAGTAAACTTTTTGCCCGAACTAGGGGCAAAATCGTCATTCAATGCTTACGGACCTATCGGGGCCACCTAACCACCGATTAGCCTTACTAATCCCGCCTTAATCACTATCTAAACTTTAATGTCTGGGATGGGTTGTTACAATTGACCTATCCTCGAAGTCTGAAAGCTAAATCATCATATCAATGTGCACTACCAGTAGGCTAATATCACTCGAAAACTAACGGAGCCCTAGGCTCAATATTCGAGTGTGGGTCGGCTCAGGAACTACTGAACATTACCTCGATGTCTGAGTCACGGTCCTAGTCTCGGGGACTACAGAGCATTACCTCGACGTTCGATACCATCGAATCAATCTGGCATCGCAACGAGGGTCTAGACATCATATCTTACACCATGACAATCATCATAACATGTCACATCACAAACACGGAGAAAACACATATTCATATCAACCTCACAATCCAAACCATAATCCAACATCCCGGGCCTAAGCCCAAAGCACAATTCAATTGAAATTCCGTAAAACGTACCATCAAAACACGTATTCGAAAACCCATCCAAAATCATATGGAAATCACCAAAAAGTCAATATCTCAAATCCCATGTCATAAATCATATTAAATTCGAAACCATAATCAAATCGAAACTCAAAATGTAACTTACGCAAAATCTCGTAAAATGAGCAAAAAGTAATTACCGTACCATCCATCGAAAATCCATACTTAAATCACCTTCAAATAATTCACAAAAAAATCCATGTAAAATCATATAAAAATGCATGCATAGAATTTAACGAAAACAAACTCCACTCACACGTACCTTACATACAACCAAACCAAACTGCACGACTTTTCGTAAAATTTGGGAACATCAATTATTATCAAAAATCACCTAGAAGGGTCACTAATCACCTTATTTAGCTCATATGTGAAATCCATAATTGTTAGGAATTTTTTTAACGAATTAAAATAACACCTAAAACTTCAGACAGTTAAAACTATCCCGAGAAAATGTCTGATCGCCTCAAAATTTGTACTGTTAAACTCGTACGATCGAGAGATAAAATTTTTGTGTTGACCAAATTTCTTGGAGGACAACCACACGCCTAGAACCTCTTCTACAGTTACAGTTCATCCGTCTTCAACTTGAGTCTCGACGCGGATTCCTACAACCGGGTCGTCTTGACCCGTCGCTTGAACATGCACATAACTTCTTTGTTTTATGTAATTCTTCAAGCTTCCTTCATCAATATTCATCGTCTCAATCCCGGAAATATGCCTATGGCCTTTAAGTTAATAAAAACATACTAAAATCTAGATTTCATACCACAAGTTTCGGCCATGGCTACCAGTCTCTGCTCACGACGCACTAACAGCTAAACCTTCTCTGTTTTGCACTCTGAACGATCCCAAAGACTCTAGGAAGACACAAAGCTACTTGACAGGACCGCCCCCGAAGGGACATTGATAACCTTGCCCGGTCCTGCTCCCTTCTGGCAAGTCGACTGAAGTTCCCAAATTACCCTCAGCACTTGCCAAACCAGGGATAGCCACACACATACTCACTCATGCCTCCGCCTCTCGATCAGCCTCAATCAACGCGCCACAACTTGGAGGGTCACTAAAAACACAAAAGGTATGAGTGGACTAAAACGAAGCAGTTTATAGAACAGTTACAGAAAGTCGTTTCTACCCTCCACGTAAAACCAATGCATGCATTCGAAAATCATTTCACAATCCATTTCATTTCCAACATAAGAAAACCGTGTATGAAAATCAAAATCATTTTCCTTTTCTTAACCTTCGGGACTTAGCCCGCATTCATAAACACAGGGCCTCATCCCAAAACCATGAATCAAATCCAAGTACACAACATAATTCAAATCCATCAAACCACATAAACCGGGCCATTTCCCAACACATCTGAAAACATCAGAAATCAACAGTAAACCACAAGTCAATCAGTTTGCTGGATATAAATCAACGAGTCTTTAAACTTATATATCAGGTCTTCCCGGGATATCAACGAGTCTTTAAACTCAGAACATAATCAATAGGCCTCGGGGGTATCACAATAACCGAGTCTTTAAACGCACGAGTCTTTAAACTCAATCCGGGTCTTTAAACCCAAAACATCATCCAGAAATAGTACCGGGTCTTTAAACTAAAACTATTTATAAATCACAACAAATCCAGAATCCATCGTAAACCAATTTTCCCAAGTCAAATCCGAGATCGCACTTAATCGAAATGGAACTCATGTCCGAATTTCACATTAAAATCCCAATCATATTCATCATCCATTCCCGAATCCAAATTCGCAATAATGATTTCGTAAGCTAGAATCCGGAAACATCATCTCGAACCCAAATCCGGAAATCCACCTTCAAGTTTCCGAAACCCGAAATCTCGTTCATCAAAGCCACTTTCATGAACTGGGCATCAAGCCCGAAATCACCTTTTCCAAAATCCGGTTTAAATCTTTGAAACCAAATCATATTTCAAATCCCAAAGTTAAAGCATCAAAACCATGATCAAATCACAAAATACTCGAAATCTCGTAAAATGCGCAAATCTGTAAAACTCTCGAAATCCGGTCCAAGACTCAACCACCTCTGAGTCGCAGATACCAATCATCTGTTCATCATGATAGAGTCACACCCCAACTGGTGGCTCATCGTCATCACAATTACTGTCACCAGCACCAGCGCTAGTACCAGCACCAACGCACCATCATCAACACTAGTATCAGCACACAGGCATCCATACTAGTATTGGCATAAAGGTATCACCATACCAACATCCATACATAGCACACGAACACCCATGCTAGCACACTGTGTGCTAAGTTGTTACCCTGGATCTCCGTTCATTACGAACGACGATCCCGTAACAGCACTCGTACCCCACGACTATGGGTACCTCCAATTTGACCACTGGCACATAAGGATAATGGACGTTCCCTGAACATCCCCTGATCCTCAAGTGTGAAAGCCACACAAATTACCCTTGATAGCCAGTCATCTCGACACAACTGTCGACCAACAGTCATCGTTGTCAAGATCCGTAACCACACCTCACACTGATATTCGATCCAACACGGGATTCCATATTTCATCTCATAACCGCATCCGTGGATCGAAACCCATAATCCTGACTAGACTCACTTGAGTCATCCACATGGTCATCCACGACCTTCGCCGCACGTCGCAGCACAAGTTCTCATTTAAGGTTCACTTTTCCAGTCTATCGATTATAAATTAGGGTTCCAAAATTACACCCTAGGGTTCCACCGAACCCAACTGCCTTCTGCAGTAAAATCCACAACCTGACCGACCCCGCGGTCCTGACATCGTATAGACGTCCAATCCAATCCAATCGTCAACTCAACGTGGGTTCCATCGTGGGTTCCACGACGAAGGTCATCGGCTAACTCTGATGCACCAACACCCCGTACACTAGCCAACACTACCAGGGTCCACACTTAGACCAATACTCAACTGAGTTTCGCATTTCCAATACATTATTCAAATGGGGTTCCCTGAAACCGGCTGTGCCCAGCAGCACAACAATCCATCATCACATGACCGAACCGACGGTCCTGCATTACAAGTTAATCGTATACAACCCCACTTGGGTTGAATCGCGTCAATGCACGGCGTATCGGGCCAAACACACCCAATCCACCATACAAACCCAAAACTATCTATCAGGTTGACAACGGAACAGCAGCCCAAAGAGACATCACACCCTCGTCCTTCGCGCACAAAAGAGCAAAACCTGCTCTGATACCAATTGACACGACCCATCCCAATCCCCCCGGGATTACCATGGAATGTGTCATGCTCCCGTCTAACAAGAGGTGTCAGACAAGGGATAACCTGTTGCCATTGCCCAACCGGGCTTCCAGAGTGCGTAAGGATCGATGGAGGAGGTGTATGATGCTCAAGTCTCTACTGCAGTCGCATCCGGAATCAACCTGAAGGGCATTAAAAACAAAAGCTGTGAGTGGACGAAAATAACCAAGTCTGTTTAAAACATTTATAAGACATTTATGCCCCTCAGTAAAACCATATGCATGCGCCAAAAACCAATGATCACACATTTATTTAGAAATAACCACTAGGGCCTTAGCCCGGAAGCCAAAGCATAGTTTCAATTTCCAAAAGTCAATCCAAGAGTTATTTCATAAATCCAGTAATATGAACCATAAGGCATATAATATAAACCATAACCATAATTTTAGCCACTGCACTATACACTCCAATCCGACATCCCTGATGTCTGACGTCCCTGACGTCAATAAGGTCACAATCACAAGGCTACGCGTGCCACTCGGGTCTCAATTTCCGAGTTCAATCCCCGAACCCCGTTCGGTTACTGCATCCCCGATGCTTAGCGTCATAGACGCTGGACGTACTAGACGTCCGTGACCTCTCCGGGGTACCTCATCCGGAGGAGACAATATAATATGGAAGGATTTATACAGTGCAGTACTAAATACATTTTATTGATATCCACATGCAAAACATATAGGTATACATAGGTAAAATCCGAACCGATCGTTACGTTTCATCAAACGGGTCTCATGCCCAAATACCGTGAAACGTGCCATAACCGAAATATCATCAAAACCATTTATTGATTCCAGCATGTGAACATATATAAAATGTAAACCAGAAAACATTTATTCAATTCCATTTTAGGGTCCCCGACCCGCAATCGTATGTAGAAATCAACTGGGCCCCTGGCCCGATTTCACAAGTTAACTGGGCCCCTGGCCCGATCCACATGTTAACTGGGCCCCTGGCCCGATTTCATAGTTCAACTGGGCCCCTGGCCCGATTTTACATTATTCAAGTTCGTAACCGTTTCATGAAATCATATCCAACCACATTTATGGAAATCGGTGCAAATCCAAAAAACCTCGATTTACGTGCAAATACGTAATTCACCTCGAAATACGTGAAATCATTTTAAATTCACCGATATCCAAAATAAATCATTTAATCATAAT
This sequence comes from Prinsepia uniflora, assembly GCA_032719365.1. Classification (NCBI taxonomy): domain Eukaryota; kingdom Viridiplantae; phylum Streptophyta; class Magnoliopsida; order Rosales; family Rosaceae; genus Prinsepia; species Prinsepia uniflora. The sequence continues at coordinate 40,050,583 of CM064865.1, read as the reverse complement.
TATAACAATCATAAAACAGTTATGCATGCATCGAATTTATGAAACCAATGTCCACTCACATACCGTTTAACCGAGCGCCTCGATACGCGTGCCATAGGCCTTCCCGGGCCACACCACTATCACCGGGATTCGCAATCCTGTTCAAAACACATTAGAGGATTACTAACCTCATCATTAACATCCTATTCAAGTCCCGTAATTTTCCCGAATTTTTAAGTATTTTTAAACTGGATTTAAAACCTTCGAACATCCCGAACAATAACGAAACGGTGTCCGATCGACACGAAACCAATTCCAAAATGTTCGTTACATTAAATAGGACAGAAGTCATGTTGACCTCACCTCGAGATTTGTGCCCCCGCGCCGCCACGCGCCGCCGTGAGTGGCTGCGCGTGAAAGCCACGCGCCTGCTACAGTGACTGCTACAGTCACCATCCTCGCCCGTTTCTCTGGTAAACGGGTTGAAAACCACGCGATAGGACCCGGTTCAATCACACCCAATTCAACATCAAATCAATCCGTTCTTTCAACTGATCCCTTGTAATCAATCACCATTTAAGTTCTGTAAATCGAATTACACAAATCATGGTCTAAATCCTCACGACTCTCGATCGATCCTCGACGGGTTTTCAATTCGGGTTTCACGATATCGTCCCTGTTTCCCAAATTAATTCATCCAGTTAGCATCGTGAGAGTGTTAGGGACATTTCTACAAGGTCAATTTGAGAATTACTTACCTCAAACCCACTGAACACAAGCTCGACTTTGAGCTGCCATGGAAGCTCAGTTCTTCCTCAATCCGCCATGGTTTCTCTTCGTTCTTGCAGCAAAGATGTTCGTTTTCATCCCAGAAGTCGAATTGAATCATCAATTTCGATCCTCACGGCTCAAATCATCCATTTCGAATTTCCCTCCCAAAAACCAAATTTTCGATTTCTCTGTCTCCCTCACCCGATCAATCCCCCGTGTAATCCCAGTTGAGTTAGTCTCTGAATTCTCTCCAATTTCTCACTCTCAGTTTCAGAATTGGAAGAGAAATGAAGGTGGGAAGAAAATGGCATTTGGTTGTACACGGCTAAGAAAGCAGAAGAGGTTTAATGGAAATTAAACAATAATTTAGTTAATTAATTAATAAAACATAATCTTAATGTTCCCCCAAAACATGGATCCTGGTCTTAAGCCCCAAATTAAGGGATGAGTGACACTTGTCACTCATCCAAGTGTGTTCAGTCATCGGGTACTGTTCATTATTATATTATTATTTTAATCGGAGCCTCGGTTCGTTAATTCGTTTCCTTTACCATAACTTCGCCGTCGAATCTCCGATTTTGGCATGCCGCCTGTCGTTGGATTCGTATCGACGAAGCCTACGTAACGGTCCTTGGTCCTCGGCCATCGGACATCCCGGTCAAAAAGTCAACATTCGGCCCCTAATATGCCAAATTACGAAAATGCCCTTGCACTTCCGTACAACATAACTTCTTCCACGAACGTCGGAATCGAACGTGCCACCTGTCTATGAACTCGTGATGTCCCGAACTACGTCACGGTCATCGGTCAAAGTCCATTTGACCATCCGAAATAAAAGTCAACGTTTTGCCCATGCCTAGGGGCAAAACGGTCATTTTGCACAATTCGTCCGAAATCACCCAACTAATCCCAGATTAGTAAATCATAATTAAATATTATTAAATCCCGATATTCGGGACGGGTCGTTACACGGCTACCTGCGAAACGGGTCCGGTTTGCCTGCGAGATGACCGGACTTAAACTTCCTCAATTCCTGCTTGATTTCTACAATTCAACTATCCATTAGCTTCGTTATGAATCTAATTAGGGTTCTTTGAACTTAAATTTCATTATAAATTACCTTAATTTGTCAATTCCAGCTCGAGTTCTCGATAAACATCCAAACACTGTTCATTCCTTGAAGTTCATCAATCCTCAACGTTTTTCTTCAATTGTTTCACTCAGAAGCTGCGAAGGATCCATATGAACAGACTTCCAAGCTCAATTTCAAGCTCTAAACCCTCTAACCATCTGAACTCCACCACGACTTTTTCCAGAAACTGGAACTCCCGTTCGAACTCAAAACGAGAACAATTTCCTTCGATTTTTGCGTGGTTGCAGTCGACACAAGCCCAGGGAGCTGTTTTTTTCATCTCTGTTTGGGCCCCCTCAACTCAAAATATAGCATTTGAATTTTTCCCTCCATTTTCCTACATTGCACACTTCCGGTCTCTCCCTCACTTCCTCTGGATTTTCTTCCTAATTCGATCTCCCAAACTCTCCAGTGCCTCTGTTTTTCTCTATCCTTCTTAGGAGTCTGATTAAACTACTTCAATCACTTGATAAATGTAACCCGTGCTCTGTTTGTTCAGTTCAATGCCACCACCCAGTTTCAAGTCCCAATTCCACCACACTCACATATGAACACACCCGTGCTTTGCCTCTGTCTCTATTCCCTCACTCAATGCATAAACAAATCAAAAGCAACGGTGCTCCAATCCCATCCTCACTCGTGCACACACTCACACTCCTGCCCATACTCTGTTTTTTTTTTTCAATTCAAAATCACCCACTCACGGCTGTTTCAAACTGCACCCACAAAATGACCATTTTGCCCTTACTTTGACAATTTACCAAAATGCCATTCACGCTTCTAGACCCGTAACTTAGTCATCCGAACTTCGATTGACGCGTGCCGCCTGTCTACGGATTCAGCGTCTCGAGACCTACCTAACGGTCCTTGAATTGCATGAAAAATAGTGGTCGATCAAAAAGTCAATATTTTCTCCCTTTTTTGTCCTAATTATGAAAATGCCCTTGAACTTCCGAACGTCATAACTTCTTCCCTAATCGTCGGAATCGGGCGTGCCACATGTATATGAACTCGTGACGTCCCGAACTACGTCATAGTCATCGGTCAAAGTTTGTTTGACCGTTCGCGCAAAAAGCCAACTGTTCGCCCACTTTCCAGGGGCAAAATCGTCTTTTTCTTCAAATTTTCCAAATTTTCCTTTTTCGAAAGTCTGGGTCGTTACACTACTCGTTTCGGTTTTTTTGCCCCATAACTCAAAACTCGAATCTCCCTCTCGTGGGCTCAATTCTGGGTTCATCGTAGAGAACATCCACATCGACTTCTCTTCCCTTATGTTTCATTTCTTCTTTTTTTTTTCTCTTGTTTTCCATCATCTCCAGTCTGATTCTGTCCCCCCAGTTCCTGGTTCCCTCATATATTTATTGTTTTGGGGTAACTTGCTTCTTTCAGTTTCTCATCATTGAAACCCCTTCAAACATATATATAAAACATTCAAGGTCGATGGGAGATTAAAGGGAAGGTACCAGAGAATTCTGAACACCTGTCGCAATCCAAAATTATCTCTCCAAATGAAATGACCAAAATGTCCTTAACCCTTGATACAAAATTACCATAATGCCCTTAACACTTTTAGGCCCATAACGATTTCATCCGATCTTTGATTTTGGCATGCCACATGCCTACGAACTCAGGATCAAGAGACCTTCATAAAGACCTCAAAATTCACAACAGTGGTCCATAGAAAAAGTCAACATTTTGACTTTTGACCAAAAGTTAACCATTTGAGTTTTCTAAGGGCAAAATTGTGTTTTTACCCAAATTTTCCAAAATCTACTTTCCTCAAAGGTCTGGGTCGTTACACATGTAGTAGCATTCAATATGTCATTATTATTATTATTATTATTATTATTATTTGGTTATTGAGAAAGTACAAAATTTTATTGATAGAACAAAAATACAAAGTAAAGGTAAGGTAGACCGAAATAGCTTGACGAAAAACATAGCTGAATACCTCTAGTGATTAAGCTCGACATCTTCAAAACAATCTAGAAGGAATAGCACACAAAATAAAATTACTTAAATGCTCTTAGCATCATTAAGGCCATTAATTCCCAAACAACTAATCTTTGCAATTTCATAAAAGGAATGACCTAGCAGCCAACCTGATATAAGAGCCGCTAAAGGAACAAATGGGAACTTCCACCATTATCACTACCACTCACTTCCAGTTTCGCCGCCACTGCAAAATTTAGAAGACAACGATGAATACCATCCACCACTATATCGTAGATACTCCAATTCATCGTGATTGGAACTACCACCACTAATGTAGGACCACAATCGCTTGATCATAAAACATCGGATTGCATCACAAACAAAACGTCTGTTAAGGAATATCAAGCTCTTGAAGACAAAAATTAAATCGGCATTCTGATCCATCGAGACATCGAAACCTATGATCATGATTAACACCATGATCGTAGAATGAGAAAAGGAGGATTAAAGATGAACAAACTTTAAAAAACTCAACACCAAGACTTGTTGGTTTATTTAGTTTATTCATTGCATCTCTATGTGTACTAGGGAGAAGTCGCCCTGAATCTAAATAAGATTAGACGGAAAAAAAAAAGTTTTTGGGGAAGATTTTTTAGAGTGGGCAGTTAGAATTTTTTGACGAAGATTTTTAACAAATAAAAAAATATCCCATCACATAATCCAAATTTAATACAAAAAATTAATGCACATATCATTTATATCTTCAACATTTTTTACATCAGACAATACTTAGGTTCTTATTAGTAATTATAAGGTTTTACCTCTATTTAATTAATAGTACACGTCAATTTGTTATAAATAATTTTTTTATTAAATAATTTTTTTATAAATATTAGAATTAAATGCATACATTATTAATTTTTAAGCAACTTTAATTACCAATTTGCAATGATATTTGGTGGCCGTCTACTGTTCTTTAATTTCAGTGGGATAAGTAATTAAATTCAAGGACTTAATTAAAGTTTTAACCTTCCGGTTAGGTAATCGAACAAAGCATTTATTTAGTTGAAGAACTAATCAAAAAAGAAATTAAAGAGCAATAATGTTATGGTGACCAAGTGAAATTCCAAATTTTTTGTCCCAATATATGTGGTTTACGACATGGCAATCCACATCATCTTTTTTAATTAACTATTTCAAATTAAAAGTTAAATATAAGTAATTAAAAATTAAAATTAAAAAAACTAAAACCCTAAAAACTCAACTTTTAATCTATCTCAACTCTCTTCCTTGTCGTCGACCCCTAGCATGAACGAGAAAGCGATCGACCTCCACCAACAGAATGTCATCGACCTCCACCTACGAGAATTGATCTACACCAAAGTTTCACCAAGGCACAAAACTAGCCAAAACAACAAGAATAAGCAAAGAACACAACCATACCTCACAAATTGCGAAGTCCCAATCCTACATTCGTGCAAAACTACTAACCACGTTACCCTATGTCCCCAATAACTACTCCCACATTGTTGATGTAGAAATCGTCCGGTTCTGTGAAATTCCTTCTCTATACCTACAAAAAATAACTAAAATCAAACGGGGTTAAAGTTGAATCCTGGTGGGGTGGTTCAACCGTAAACGCTCTGATGCTTAAGTTAGTTTTCTTAGAGAATAAACTAACAGAGTGTTTGTAGAAGTTTTTTATTACCTTTAGAAGTGAGATGAGACATTCTATTTATAGTGATGTCTTGAGGGTCACCAGAGTGTCTGATTGGTCAAAGGAGAAAGTGTTAAATAAGTGATTGTACCGAGTATAATCACTTATTTATTAAAGAATAAATAATTCACTGGGAAGTTATTTATTATCGGCATTGATCTGATTAATTAATAGATTCAGCTGGTAAATATATTGAATTAATGCGGAGATCTTAACATGTTGATGTCGATTTTACAGAGGGTAATATTGGCATTATGAGAATTGTTGGCCATGTGGCAGCTCCAAAATATCTCGCTAATTTATGGTTCCAAAAATACCGCCACATCACTTATGAATTCGAGGAATCTTAAGAGATGTAATTTCTCTGTGGTTCTAGTAAAATACGTTTTAATATTTTTATGTGGGAGTAAGACTCCTCTTTCCTGGATGTAGCTGGAGATTGACCTCGACTTTGTCCCAAAAGGAAATTTTTGGGCTTGTAGTCCTGTTTCGAGTTGATTTTGCACGAGCCCGATTAACCATTAGAGTGCTTAATTTTTTTTATTTAATTAAAGCATGTGGCTCTTATTTTTATATAGAAAAACAAACCCTAATACTGCTTTATTGCTGAAGGAGGCTAGCTGACGTCATTAGCTGCTGTGGTGAAGGAATTCTGCCCCGCCGTCTGTCAAGGTAGAGCCCTTTTTTTTTTTTTTTCTTTTGTCTATCTTTGTCGTTCTTAATTTTCACAGGTTCAATGCAACATTGTGTGTTCATTGTTGATTTGGGGAGTCATGTTTGCCAAGGGAGGAAGTCGTAGCATAGGGAAAATTGCAGCTGGGGGAAAATTGCAGGCGGGCACATGCAGCAGTTGGAATTGCTGGTAGGTGGGAGGATTGACGCGGGGTGATGTTAGCGGGTGGTCACCTTACGCGAATGGGCTGAAGCGCACGCGCGGGATGGTGGGTCTCCTGCAGCAATGGGACAGGTGAGCAGCTGCTGCTTGCCCCCTGGTTGTCGGTTAGGTGCTGCAGAGGTGGGGCAGGCAGGCACCATGAGGACGATTTCTTTCCGACTATTTTTTTTCTTTTCCGCTGCTGCTTAGCAGCGTTTGTAACCTTTTTTTCCCCTGCTGTTCGCAGCTTTTCTTTTTTCTTTTCATGCGCCATCAACAAAAGCATCAGTTGCTTTTGAATGTAATATATATATATAATAAAATAAATTATGTATTGTATTTTAATATATATATATATAAATGAATATATATATATTGTTTGGTTCAATTTTGATCTTTTCCAAATTTTGAGAGCTGTGGATGTCTGATTGCAATGATTCCAGCGACAGTGCTCTCTACTTTCTGACACGATCATTTCAAGATGTATGAAGACATACTTTTGGCGGGGTCGCTAAGAATTCATTTTTATGGTGCGACTGTTGTAAGACCATCTGCTGGCATGTCCGAGATTTGTTGGAGCTTTCGACTTCAAGAGATGACAGACTTGACATCAAAATGCTCATCTAGTTGATATGCTTGTGGTGCTTTGTGGATAGAAGAGCTTGGCGCATTGGTGGACTTTTCATATTCAAGTGCGGGTGGAGCCAACATCAAGGCCTTCAACAGGGGAGGTGCAAAGTTCCATGACTTGAAGTGAGGCGTGTCACAAGGCGAGGCATGTTCCAGCTTCGGGGCAAGGTGCGTTACACTGCAATAAGGGTCATGCTATGGTGCAAGGTGAGGCGCAACAAGGCAAGGCATGGTTGGAGTGTGAAGTGATGCATCATATGACTCGAGGCGTACTTCCCAATGACCTTGCATGTGGTGCCTCAGATAGAAGAGCTCAGTGCATTGATATGCTTGTCATCATCAAGTTCAGGTGGAGCCAACACCAAGGCCTTCAACAAGGGAGGCGGGAGGTTCTACAACTTCAAGTGAGGCATGTCACTACCCAAGGTGGGGCATACTATAGCTGCGAGGCAAGGCAATGCGCAGTAGGATTTGAGGCGATACACATCAGAAAGTAAGGCGAGGCATAGTAGAAGGCAAGGCGGGGTGCGTTACAATTGCAAGGCGAGGCATAGTAGAACTACAAGACGAGGCATGCTTCAAGTGTGAATGGAGCTAACATCAATGATTTCAATGGGCGAGGTGAGGCATCCCATGACTTGAAGTTAGGCATGTCGTAACGTAAAGGGATGTGTGCCATGGTGCAAGGTACGGTATAACTGAATGACGAGGCATACTGCAACTTGGTGTGGCAGAGTGACTGAAACTTTCCAAGGAGTTGCTTTGGCCAACAGATGACCTTCCAGAGATTTGATCTTCAAGGCCTTGTTGAGCTCAAAATAGGGTGTAGTAAGGTAGAACATAAAATGGGGGATCGATCATGCCCCCTGTGGTGCCCCGAATGTTGTACGTCGTTACGTATTTGAAGGAAGAAATCTTAGAGGTGTCACTATCTCGCCGCTGAAGGAATGTGACGCGAAGACAGATACTACAAAGGTTGTCAAGGCTTGGATGATGCTACCTCCATTACTTCTATGAAGTTAAACGACGCTAAAATGGATTGTTAGAGCTACAATCGCCATTTCGGATACTGCTGGAGTTATCCTTCTGAAGCTTCACTTGGTGAAAGTGGCCATTGATCTCGAGGAAAATGGCGTGAAGGCACAAAGCGCACCATGGCTTCGTTCCATGCCAAAGTTGAAGTTGCTTCCACATAGTCAACCAGTGGCAGAGTTGCTTTCACAGATTCAAGCTACACTGATTTTTCTTTCGCAAAGCCAACCGTGTCAAGTAAGCGATGACGATGAGGTTGACCCCATTGCAGGAAGAAGGCCATGGATGACGCGTCACTAGAAGTCCATCATGGAATGATCGAAGGCCTCTAAGGCTTGCTCACAGGTTGACAAAGAGACTCTAAGGTCGTGTTGGTCTTGATGATGAGCTTCATGGTTCTTCTTAGCTCGTAGCTTGATCTTAGCATTGAATATATGTTTGAGAATTCAACTTGTGAATTTCCAACTTCTTTAATTTTCATTAATAAAAGCCTTCCATTTTTTTGAGTGTTTTGTGATTTTCGGCAGATTTGACCTTTGTGTAGTAAATTTGGTCTTTTGACTTCATTTTAGGTCCGAATTGAGTGTCGTTGGTGGAGTTGAAAATCTGATTTCCGTACCTTTTTGGGGCCATCAAGCTCTCTTCAAGGAAGTAAAATTTGAACTGGGTACGTTCGAATGAACCTCAAAGTTGTGTGCTAGAATTTGTAGTCGCGCGCACTAAGACATTTGCCCCATATTTTTCATGACATTACCTGGTTGTTGCTCCCCTTGGTGGGGTTAGGAAGCTATATTTGGTAGCTTTTCCAATTCCAGCAAGTCTATTTTTTGGGTATGAGTGACAGATCCATGGGAATGTGCTTGAGTAATATGTACCTCATTGTTGGTCAATTGCATTGAACTTAGTTGTCAAGTTGCTTGAGGTGGTGACTTAGCTCTTTGAGGTGAAGGTTGTACTTTTCTCTTTGGAGAGGTGCTTCGAGTCCTTCAGAGGTGAAGCCTTTGAGTGTTCCGCTAGTGGAAGCCTTCGGTGCTTCATATGGCGCAAGTCTTGATAAGTTGCAGGCGGAAGGCATTAAGGCTTTAACGAACAAGGATGTTGATGCGTCGCAGAGTGATTTCCTTGATGCGTTGCAGATTGATTTCTGTGATGTGTCGCAGAGAGATTTCCTTGATGCGTCGCAGAGCGATTATCTTTATGTGTGGTGGGGTGATTGCCTTGACGCTTCGCGGGGCGATTTCCTTGATGCATAGCGAGGTGATTGCCTTGATGCTTCGCAAGTGATGCGTTGCTTCATGTGTGAAGGCTTGGAGTGCGTTGCGAGGCGAAGGCTTAGATTGCTTCACGTGGCGAAGGCTTGGAGTGCTTCGTGGGGCGAAGGCTTGGAGTGTTTCGCGTGAAGAAGGCTTGGAGTGTTTCACGTGGCAAAGGCTTGAAGTGCTCCGCATGATGAAGGCTTGGAGTGCTTCGCATGGCAAAGGGTTAGAGTGCTTCACGTGGTGAAGGCTTTGTGTGCTTTGCAGGGCAAAGGCTTGGGTTCTTCGTATGGCGAAGGCTTGGAGTGCTTCGTGTGACGAAGGCTTGGAGTGCTTTGCGTGTGTTAGGTCATAATTTATGCATGTTCTATCCATGATTTAATACCCTTTTACTTATGTTTTGTTAATATTTCGTTCTATACAATTGGAGGATGTAATATATTTTGTGACAAATGTGTAGATCAAAGAGAGCTTGGAATTATGAGAATTTGGGTGAGAGAATCACCTAAATCGGAGTTGTAACGAAGAAGTTAGGAAGGAAAAAAGATTGCACAGAAAATTCGGTGGATGACCACCGAATGAAGCATTGGGATTTGCGGTTCTTCTAGTGCTTGCCCCATTCGATAAGCGGCGGCTGAAAAACGACTCTCCTTCTCAGCATGCGCGTTCTGAAGCCGTCCTTTCGCATTCGGTGTGCGCCCACCGAAACTCCAGAACTGAAGCCCTTCCGCGTTTACCGCGCCTTTGACCCTTCTAATTCAGTGGTTTGCCATCAAAAATTCTCCTGAAGCTTTAATTCCGAGTTTTTGGATATTGTTAGGTAATTCCAACTTCTTTTCGCACCTAATCTCCATATTGTATAGGGATTTTAGTCCTACTTCATTTTTTGTTATTATTTTCAGTCCATTTACTTGTAGGAAAAGTTTTTAATTATAATTCTTAATTATTTAGGAAGCCTTTTCCTTATAGAATTCAATTATAAAACTTCTACTTGTAGGAGGATTAATTATTCTCTTATAAATAAAGGTATTAGGATTTTTGGAAAGGGGCCGAATTTACCTCTTGAAGGTCCCCAAAAATCTGTCAAAATTCATACTTAGTTTATATACATAGTCTAGTCGTACTTTATTATTTTTATGCTTTTGGATTCAAGCTTGTGCGAGGGAGGACGTGAGGCTTGGGAGAAGAAGGGTGTTTGAGCCCACTTTCCTACTCCTTGCTATTCTTTAGTATTTGTGTTTAATAATTCTTTTATCGCTTTATGTTTCTTATGCATTCAATTATGTTATTTGTTAATCTAGTCATGTTTGAGTAATGTAATTAGGGTTAGGGTAGCCATGTTAGTTCGTACCTAGCTTTTTGGCTCTTGATTATGATTGTTATGCATGCCTGGATTTGTTGGATTCTTGCGCTTCATGAACTCAGTTTATCCTTATAAGCTTAGCTACCTTATTTGTGTATAATTGTTGATGTAATTGCTTGACGGATCACCTAGATGTTTGTGTTAACCCTGCAATTTGTAGCCTCACGTTTAAGAGGGGGAATCTTATACGTAATCTAAACTCATGACTCACTAGAATTATACATCACTTTTCTAGGGATAATGTATTGTCATCAAATCTTCTTCATGTTTCATGCATTATCACGCACCATCGGTAATAGGCATTTAAGGGCGGGCACATCACGCTTGATGATGAAATCTAAGAAAATATAATATGTGTGGGGTGAGCCTTAGCCGGACCCCTATACGGGCACTTAATTCAGAAACATGCATAGTAATCTAATCAAGCAAATCTAAAGGAACTATAATTGGTAAAGGTTGATAGAAACCCTAGCTCGACTTAGTTAGTTAATCTTAGTTAATTTGCTTTCATTCCCAATGTCATAAACCCCCCATTTGTTCTTTAATTAGTTCACTAAAGTCACTCGAACTAAAATTAATTGGACATTGTTAAACAAGTCTCTGTGGGATCGACCTTTGCTTGCATCTATATTATTTACACGTAGAGGTCTGCCTAGTACATATTTTGTCCTTGGTAAAATCTCTATCGACGTGGCGAAAGCTTGGAGTGCTTTGCATGGCGAAGGCTTCGAGTGCTTCACGTGGCAAAGGCTTCAAGTCCTTCGCGTGGTGAAAGCTTAGAGTGCTTCGTGTGGCGAATGATTGGAGTGCTTCACTTGGTAAAGGCTTGGAGTCCTTCTCAGGGTGAAGGCTTCGAGTGCTTCGCATGGCCAAGGCTTCGAGTGCTTCGCGTGGCAAAGGTTTCGAGAACTTTGTGTGGCGAAGACTCGAGTGCTTTGCGTGGCAAAGGATTGGTACGCTTCGCATGGCGAAGGCTTGGAGTGCGTCGCGTGGCGAAGGCTTGGATTGCATCGCGTGGCGAAGGCTTAGAGTGCTTCATGTGGGGAATGCTTAGAGTGTGTTGCATGGCAAAGGCTTGAGTGCTTTGCGTGACAAATACTTAGTATACTTCATGTGGCGAAGACTTTGATTGCTTCGCATGGCGACGGCTTAGTGTTTTCTAAACAAAAGTGTAGGAGATAAGACAATTTCATTAGATGTTGAAACAAAACCTCTTGAATCTTTTGGGAAGATACTATGTGAGCAAAGTAGGCATTGAGCCGAATGAAATTGTCTCCTAGATGGTGTCCATGCCGATCATCTTTTGTGCGGGTTCCTGGGGGTCTTTGTCGCCTAGACGTTCCGTTGCCTTTTTCCTAACGTACTCGGTGTAGTGTCCTTCCTTCAAGAGGTCCCAAACGTATCTTCCGAAGGTCTGGCAGGAAATTATGTCGTGCCCATAGTAATTGTGATAGGCACACCATTTTGTCTTGTCGGCCCTCTCCTTGTCACCTTTAACGGGAGCTGGTCTTTCGAACCACAAATTTTTCTTTATCTAATTGTATATTTGGAGGACGGGTACTGGAATTTGTGGGTTCGGATTTGCACTAGCAAACGTATTGTATGACGGGTTTCCTTTGTGCTTGTTGGCTTTCTCAACTGAGTTCCAGTGGTAGGCACCATCATTTGGCTGCGCAAACACCTTTGTGGGATGTCCACCTTCCTCGACATCGTTAGCGGCATGTGAGGTGTTTTTCTCCTCCTCCCAGCATGCATGTCGTTCTACTAGGGACAACATCTTGGTGAGACTTCGGGCGTTGCTCATGACGATGTCTCCACGACGAGATCGTTGCATCGTCGGATGCAGGACTTTTCTTCACAATATCTCTGGATGTATTGCCACAAGGTTTCCTTAGACTTCTTTTGGATGGTGAAGAGGTGGTCATCCTTGACTTGCACGGTGCGAAGCTGCGAATACTCCTTCACGAAGGCAAGGGCGAACTCTTCGAAGGAAGTAATTGATCTTCGGAGGAGATGGTTGAACCATGTCGTCGCCTGACCTTGTAGCGAGACTTGGAAAGCTTTGCACATGAGCACGTCATTCTGCCTGTGAGGCACCATGACCCCCCGATAGTAATTGATGTGCTTTACTGGTTCAGAGGTTCCTTTGTACTGATTGAAGTTAGGAGTTGAAAATCGTTACGGGAACGGCTCCTCCTCAATGTCCCTCACGAACGACAATGATCTTCGGGGGAGATGGTTGAACCATGTGATTGCCTGATCTTGCAGCGAGGCTTGGAAAACTTTGCACATGAGCGCGTCGTTGTGCCCGTGAGTTGTCATGACCCCCCGATAGTAATTGATGTGCTTTATTGGTTCAGAGGTTCCTTTGTACTGATGGAAGTTAGTAGTTGAAAATCGTTGCGGGGAACGACTCCTCCTCAATGTCCCTCACGAATGGAAAAGATGAAGATTGATAAGCACCTAATTAATCATCTTTTTATATCAATTTCTTTTATTTTTTACGTTGTTAAAATCTTAATTATATCCATTATATCTCATTTTATTCTTTTGTTATATTATTTACTAGAATTAATCATTAGTACCTAATTATAGGATTAATAGTTACATTCAGAATTATGGATTAATTGTGTAAATACAGCCCAAATATCCACAGCCCATTGACCCAGGTTGCATGCGCCTAGCGCACCGAAGCCCATCACTTCACCTCTCGCTAACTGCTGCCCCTTTCTTTCGCACAGGACCAAGTGCACACTCACTGACCAACCCATCTTGCGCGTCCAAGCATCAGCCCATTTCGCATGCGTCAATCCGCGCAAGACTTCCATTAGCAACGAAGCCCAGCCATTGTTAGAGGCCCAATTTGTCAAGTATCTATGCTGGCCCATATTGCTCTTGTCCCAACCCAGATTAACCCTTTTGAGATTTCCAGCAAGCAACTTCAACTTCCAATCAACACAAGGAAACTATTTTCCCTTTTTAATTAGGTTTTATATTTCCTTTTTAATTAAGATTTGTTCTACCTTTTTAATTAGGATTTAGATTACTTTTTAGTTAGGATTTTTTATAACCTTATTCTTTTAGGACTTTATTATTAATTAGTTTAATCATTTTTCTTTTCGGATTTAAATTTTGAACTCCTCTTTATTTGAGAATTAATTTTCTCCTATAAATAGAGAGGCTTAGATTATTTGTAACCCATTTTTGGACCAAAGCTTTGCATAACCAAATTTCCCTCTTCAATAATTCGAGATTTTTTTAGCAATAGCCATTTACACCATACTACACCACAAACACCTTCATCCGCGAAAATCTAGGGCAATTCCCGGTTGTCTCACCAAGGAGTGTCGAGCCACTTTGCATCCCTAGGACAATTCCCGAGACAAAAAGTGTAACATGATCACCTTGCCCTGTAATTGTCTCTTTATAGAGGGTCCCGAGTCTAGATCATTGAAAGTGTCTAGGGAAATTCCCAACACGTACTTGAGATGATATGTAACGACCTGGAAATTCAAAAACGGAAAATTTGGAAAATTTGAAGGAAATGACAATTTTGCCCATGGAATTGGGCGAACGGTTGACTTTTGGTTCGAGCGGTCAAACGGACTTTGACATAGTTCGGGACATCACAAGTTCATAGACAGGTGGCACGCCCGATTCTTACATTCGAGGAGAATGTTATGATGTTCGGAAGTTTAAGGGTAATTTGCTAAATTGGTTAAAAAGGGGCCACTTGTTGACTTTTTGATCGGAACTGTGTTTGGACTTTCCGTAAGTACCATTGGCTAGGTCTCGAGACGCTGAATCCATAGACAGGCGGCATGCGTCAATCGGGTTCGGATGAAAAAGTTATGGGCTTGAGAAAGTGAAGGGCAATTTGGTAATTTATCAAAGAGGGGGTAAAATGGTAATTTGACTAGGTTTTGATGAGTCAGTGCGGCTGTGATGGCTGGTTCACCCCTGTGCAGATTGTTTTAACCAAGCAACGGATATCTGTCACAATCAGACTGTGGATTAGTGGCCTGAAATATTATTTAATAAGTGGATAATTATGTGTTGAGTTATCAAAACTGTGTTTGTGTTTTCCTTCAAACAAAACAGAGACGGAAGATAACTGAGCTTGATCGACCTCAATCTCCCTGTCTGATAAACCTGTGAGGGGAATAATGAAAGAGAGAATTGGAGAGGAAGAACAGAGAAGGAGACAGGGATAAGAATTTGAAACAGTGGAAACAAACCCGAAACCCAAACCCGTAGGAATTCAAATTCTCCAAAAAAATCGAATTTGAATTAGTAGGCCCTGAAACTTTAAATTGAGCTTGATTTGAGCTTTCTGGGATTGCCTCGATCAAGTCCACCTCAAGAATGAAGAGAATTGATGCTGTTTTGGCTCTGAATAGGCCTGGTGACAAAGAAGAAAATTGAGGTTTGAGTCTTAAATTTGGAGGGGTTGAAGGGAGAAATTGACATGAGAAACAAGTTTATACGAACCCTATGAAGCTTCCGAGTGAATCAATTTCAAGAAAACAATCGAAATTCGTCGTGATTGGAGGATGAACAGTGACACCTATTATTCGAATTTTCGACTTCGAATTCGTTTGGATTAAGGTGAGTTATTACAGAATTGAGGTCACAGAGCCCTAATTAGATACATGGCAATCCTACTGGTTGAATTAATTGACGAAATTAAGTTGAAATTGACAGGAACTCAGCCGGGTCAAGCCCCGGGCCAACCGGACTCGTTTTACAGGTATTCAAGTCGAGAAGATGAACAGTGCCCTGTTACTGTAGCAGGCGCGTGGACTCACGTGTAGCCGCTTGCGGCAGCACGTGGGGCCGCGTGAGCGGGATTTGCAGGGTGAGGTCAACATGACTTTTGTTCCTTTTAATGTAACGAACATTTTGGCATTGGTTTCGAGTCAATCGGACACTGTTTCGATATTGTTTCGAGGGTCCGAAGGTTTATGTTATGTTGAAAATACGTATTTAAATCCCGAAAAAATTGAGGAAAATTATATGAGGTATATTGAGATGTTAGTGACCCTCGATAATGATTTTGGACAGGAATGATGACTTCCAGAATTTACGGAAAAAAGTTTTTGATTGAGGAAAACTTGATTTGTGAAAGCTATGTTTCGGGCAGAGGCCCTGTTGAAATGTTTTTGACTTGATTTGAGATTTGAATGGTTTTAAAATGAGATTAGTAGATTTGGTGACTATTCCACATATACCATCCTCTGTGATTTGATAGTCTCCTCCAGACGTCGTAGATCCTGAAGTAGTCACTATCCACTGCTTGGAGATGAGTAGCTCTGAGGGAGGAGTGTGAGATTATGATGATATCCTCCAGACGTCGTAGATCCTAGGGAGGTACTCGGACTTGAGATACCGGAGTTTGCACGCGTTGCGTTGATATCGTGACAGGTTACTTGGATATTGAGATTGGATATTGAGGATTGGTGGTATTATGATTTATTGATATTTGTGTCCAGATACTTTATATCGTGCACTGATTTGATGAACATAAGTTTTATGGACCATGAGAAAATATGTTTTGATTTTATCGGTCCACTGTTCATACTTGATTTATTTCACACTATGACTCATGTTTTATGATATGCATGCATGTTTGTGAAACTAGAGGGTAAGAATGTATTTTGATAAATGTATTTCTAAAACTTTGTTTTGTCCACTCATACCTTTTCTGTTGTATTGACCCTCTAGGTCGTGGTGCGATGATCGAGGTTGATCGAGAGGTGGAGGCATGAATAGGCACAGATACGGTTATCCCTTGTTTGGCAAGCGCTGAGGGTAAATTTCGGAACTTCAGTTGACTTGTCAGACGGGAGCAGGACTGGACACGGTTATCTACGTCCTTCGGGGACGGGTCCTATCATGATATGCTTGTATTTTGTAGAACTAAGGTTATGGAATTTCGTAGATTTTCGAATTGTCATAATTTTATGAATGAGTTAGTTTAAATACGAGTTGACCATGTAAATAATAGATTAGGTTATTTTAGATTATTTAATCACGTAGGACCATAGTAAAAACCAATTTACCCCCTAATTAAATAATCAAACGATAATCATACTTAGGTACCCTCAATCCCCGGTCCATAACGATCCCTATTTACCAATGCTACATCTACAAAAAAAAGGGTTTTTAAATTGTATGCGTTTTCAATATGTGTTAATTTAATGCTTGATTTTTGTGTATCAATGACGTCCAAATATGGCGCCAAAGGTCATCCTCTAAGTCTCCATACCTGGAGGCATCGATCTAGCATCCTTCGGACGTCTTCAGCGTGCAATGGACCTTCGTGACGGGGATTTCTGTGCCGGGTCAAATGGCGTCGACTCCCTCGAGTTGCAGTTGGCATGGTACTCGAGTGCGCTGGTGAGTAAGTTTCATCCTCCTCGATGTGATAGTCCGTGTTCCTAGAGTCATAGTAGATTTTTCCATTCGAGCGGGTGTGTGACGTCTGGGAGACTACCTGCTGCCGTCAGCTGTTGCGCGTGTACTCAATGAGCAAAAGAACTACAGGGCGTCCTCCAAGTTGCTCTCGGGCGGTCTTGGCCTCTTGCTCTGAGGGTTACGCTTTCTTCCCTGAGTCACTCAATGATGTGTCTTGGGACATTGTCTTGCAGCGTACATGCTCCTTGTTGGCATGTCCTAGGACGTCCCTTGGTGCCTTGCGATGTTCATTGCACTTCTCAGAGGTTCTGGATGTCCCGATGTCCCCTAACAGCTGTTGTAAGAGCTCTGATTGGGCCTGGACTTGGTTGCTCAGCTGCTCGACCTATTGTGTCAGTTCGAGTGGCAGAGGTAAGCCCCTTGATGTTTTCTTGTGATGAGCAGCACGTCGGGGCGCACGTCGCTCTCCTTGAGACAGAGGCAATGAACCTCTTCTCTCTAGTGCCTGGACGTTACGAAGGGCATCCAAGTGCCTCCTTCTGTCCATGTCGGATGGGAGCTGATTTGGGGCTCTTAGAGTCGTTTCTTCCGCCAGCAAACCGTCTGTTTAATGAAAAAATTTTGCACCTGCCCCTATCGTAGGTGAAGGATTCACAGTAGCAGCAGGTATGGAGAACATTCCTAAACTGAACGCAAGTGTCCAATCCGTCATTCTGAATGGTAGATAGATTGATGTGTGGCTGAACTGAGCGGTAAACGGGAAAGTAGTTCCTCCAAAATCTCAAGTAGTGGTTCGCTCAAGGAGCGATCGCAGTAGCGGATGTGGTTGCCTTGGAGGCTCGTGCGAATCGGCGTGTTCTAGCCATGTGAAGAACGGTAAGTTTCGAATGGGTAACGAAGTTTTTCAAGGAAAATCTAAAGAGCATGGTTTGCGTATTTCTCAAATCGGCTCTCAATGAAAGCACCAATTGTTGATGTAGAAATCTTCTGGTTCTGTGAAATTCCTTCTCGATCCTTTCACACAATAACGAAAATCAAAAGGGGTTAAGGTTGAATCCTCGAGGGGTGGTTCAACCATAGACGCTCCGATACTTAAATCGGTTTTTTGGGAGAATAAACTGATAGAGTGTTTGTAGAAGTTTTTTATTACCTTTAGAAGTGAGTTGAGGCCTTCTACTTATAGTGAAGCCTTGAGGGTCACTGGAGCATCTGATTGGTTGAAGGAAAAAGTGTTAAATTAGTGATTGTACAGAGTGTAATCACTTATTTATTAATGAATAAATAATACTCTCGGAAGTTATTTATTATCGGTATTTATCTGATTAATTAATATATGTAGCTGGTAAATATATTGAATTAATGCAGAGATTGTAACATGTCGATTTTATCAAGGGTAATATTGGCATTATGGGAATTGTTGGCCTTGTGGCAGCTCCAAAATATCCCGGTAATTTATAGTTCTACACATATCATCGAAGAAAACACAAGAATATGAATATATGCCAGTGACGGACTTATTGAGTGGGTAGTCGTGCCTATAGCCCATGTCAGTTTTTATAGTTATACATTATACGAACTCAACTTTACATGAAACATGGCTTTAGCTCAAATGGCTTGGTGGCCCCCTTGCCAAGGCCTTGTGTTCGAAACCTCCGGTTGTTAATAGGCTTGATTGTGTGCAATAATTCATGCTCTATTACTTCTTCCCATTTTAAAATAAAATTTAATCCTATTTGATCAATTTTTTTTTTGGCAATTATGAATATTCAGACTTATTTTATGATTTTCCTTCCAATCTTTGAAAAAAATTTAGCTACATTTTATCATTTTCTTCAATTTTTTAAGAAATATTGATGAATTTATTTTACTCTGCAATTTTTTTTAAAAACTTGATGAATTTAACATTTTTCCAATTTTTGAATAAACTTGACTTTATTTTATCATTTTCCTTCCTATCTTTGAATAAAAATTGGCCTTATTTTATCATTTTCTTCAATTTTTTTAATAAAAGTTGATAAATTTAGTTTACCCTTCATTTTTTTAAAAAAAAAACTTACAAATTTAGCACACCCAACTTTGAATTCTTGGACTCATCCATATATATGTATATATATATATATATATATTTGAGATGAATTGATTGGAGTTTTCAGTGATGTCTAGTGATTCTAATTTCATTATTGTATATATTTTTTCTTCTCGGTATGAACTTCTTCAATGGCCATGGCAAGAGAAGCATGAAGCAATGAAGAGTCTTCCATGGCCATGGCCAAAGTTTGATGTCATGTTTCTTTTCTCTTGTGGAAGGTTTGGTATGAAATGATTAGACTTGATGGCCAAAGTTCGACGTTGCTGCCTTGGTGGAGCCTACTGGTCGATGACATTCTTTTTGGTGGAGTTGATGAAATCATGAATTAATAGTCCTGTAGCGAATAATAGTCGAATTAGAATTTGATTCTTCTTAATTATCTCTTCCATCTATTATCGTTGTAAAATATATATATAAAAAAGATATGTAGCAGTGATTTATTTAAGATATACTAAATAGTAAATCGGAAATGTGCAAATGTGCAAATTAATTTGAATGTTTGCCAAAAAAATAAATAAATTGAATTTCATAGCTAAGTTTGAGGTCATGCACTTTTCAGTGATAAATCCTAAAAAAAACCTTCATCAATGAAGTACAAAATCCAATTACTTAATTTAAAATTTAAAAAATTTTACCAATTTGTGAGATAGCATAATCTTTATTAAAAAAAATTGATCATGAATTATAATTCACGTTAATGATTAGAAAAAAGGGCATAATTGTTTTTTATAATTTACGTTACTTCTACTTTTTTTATTTCTTATTTTTTTAATATTATTAAAAATGGCAGATTTTTCTTTTCATAAAAATAGCAGAATTTTTATAAAAAATTAAAAAATTGTGGAAAAGTGTTTGGTTGTCAGATAACTTAATCTCTAGTACGAATTGTTATATCTTTTGTAAGGATTTTTATTTAAGGGTAATTTTATCATTATAAATAAAATTTTAAATAAAACCTAAGAGGATATTTGTGTAATTGTTGAAATATTAATGAAGAGGAGATGTACAGGTAAATAGCCCATTAAAATCTGTTTTGTAAATATGTACGATTAATGATTGTGAAAGAAAAGAAATATCAAATAGGGTGTGATAATACAAGATTAATAGTCCAATTAATATATCCCAATTTGTGGCGAATCAAAGCCGACCTATTAGACGAAGATGGAATTGTGGGGACACACCTCAGAACTCACAACTCACAAGAAGAAAATATTATTTATAAAACTCATTCATCAACTATATAGATTATATACCGTAATTTAAAATGAATTACATTGCTCCGTGTAATAAAAAGGCAATGCTAGAAAGATAATATTATATATAGTTGAAATGCAAGAAATTTAAAAATGAGTAAAAAAAATATGAGGCTGAATATGTGTAATTTATAGTTAGCAATTTGTCATAACCTGACCCTCTTCTAACAAAATATTGTCCTTTCTAGACTTGCTGATTCAATCAGCAACTTTTCAATAGGTCACCTATTCTTGGATTGCTCCAAGCCCAACCTCCTTAACTTTGGAGTTCCTACCAACTCCAAAGTCAATGAGCTTTCAGAACGCGTCATGTTGGATAGAAGAGCATCCACACATATAAGACGAATCACCCAGATCCCCTCGGACGATGTGGGATTGCTAACCATACTTTAAAGGCACGGGTCCTCACAATCCACTCCTCTTGGGGCCCAACGTCCTCCAACCTCCTTAACTTTGGAGTTCCTACTAACTCCAAAGCCAGTGAGCTCCCAGAACGCATCATGTTCGAAAAAGGCGCGCTCACACATATAAAACGCATCCCCTAGATCCCCCCGGGCGATTTGGGATTGCTAACCATGCATTTAAGGCACGGGGCCTCACAATCCACCTCTCTTGAAGCTTAGCGTCCTCCAACCTCCTTAATTTTGGAGTTCCTACGAACTCCAAAGCCAGTTAGCTCCCAGAATGCGTCATGTTGGATAGAGGTACGCCCACACATATAAAGCTCATTCCCAGATCCCCCTAGATGATATGGGATTGCTAACCAAGCCTCCAAGGCACGGGTCCTCACAATCCACTCGTTTTGGAGCCCAGCGTCCACTAACCTCCTCAATTTTGGAGTTCCTACCAACTTCAAAGCCAGTGAGCTCCTAGAGTGCGTCATGTTGGATAGAGACGCGTCTACACAAATAAGGCGTATCCCTCAAATGACACGACCCACCCTCAATCCCTCGGGATTAAGGGCTAAGTCATGCTCCCGTCTAACTTACGTGTGACACGAAGGCTAAACCGACGTCCAATCTCCATGTAACACGTAAGCGGGAAAAGGGATCTCCAAACGAACCGTGTAAAATTTCCGGACTTCCCAGAGCGCGTAGACTCTACTGTGGATCGCGTGTGTGATGTCTCCGTCTCTCTCGACCAACAGCCCGCACCGCGACAACCTGCAGGGTATCGAAAATATAAAAGACTGTGAGTGGATGAAAATAAATAGTAAGTTCAGAAAACAGTTTATCAGAAAGACATTTATACCCTCAATTTAAAAATCAATGCATGCATATAAAGCGCATTCCATAAAACCATTCCATATCCAAGATAAGAAAACCATTATTGAAAATCAGAATCATTTCCTTTTCATTAAATCCGTAATTCAAATCCAGGGCCTCAGCCGAAAATCATAACTTCTCATCAAAGTACGGAAACTCAGCCCAAAGCTCATCAAATTCAAATCATCCGGGCCATTGCCCAAAACATCTGAAAACCAGTGAAAAGCATCAATCATTCGAGTTGCTGGATCTCAAGTGCATCCGAGTCTTTAAACTCAAAACCATGCGCATAATCAGGCCTTCCCGGGATATCAACGAGTCTTTAAACTCAAAACACAATCAATAGGCCTCGGGGGATATCACAATAATCGAGTCTTTAAAATCAAAACATATACCGAGTCTTTAAACTCAAAACATATCAATCCAGGGCCCTCCCTCGTCAATCAACCAAGTCATTAAACTCAAAACTAGATCTAGCCGTTTTTCTTTTTTCTGGGTCTTTAAACCCAAAACCATTTTTCAATCAAGCAAAAACCATAGAAAGTCCATATCCGAATTCGCCATAATGATTCCGTAAGCCAGCATCTGGAACCATCATCCCGAACCCAAATCCAGAATTTCTTTTCCATGTTTCAAAATCGAATCTCGTTTTTCGAAATCACATGGACAGGGTTTCAAGCCCGAAATCACTTTTCCAAAATCCATCGTAAATCATTGAAATCAAATCATATGTCAAATCCCAAATCAAACCATCAAAACCATAGTCAAATCGCGATATAAATCGAAGACTCGGAAAACGTGAAAATACGTCATTATCTCGAAATACGTACAAAACTGTAAATCATCAAGTTCATAATCATAAACATAGAAATCACGTATAGAAAACATATAAAAATATATATGTATGCATCATAAGTTCGAAAGCAAAGTCCACTCACAGACCATTAGCGTTGCCGCCTCGATACGAGCGCACTTACGTCGTTCCCTGCCAATCCACTATCACCAACTTTCTTGAACCTGTCCAAATCCCATAATAAGGTCACTAGCTACTTCATAATGTTCATACTGAAGCCCCGTAATTTTTCCGAATTTTTAACTATTTTTAAACGAGCCCTAAAACCTTCGGACAGCCTGAACGTATTGAGACGATGTCTGATCGACTCGAAACCAGCGCCATAATATTTGTTACATCGAATACTTTAAAAGTCGTGTTGGAACCTTCCTCAAACTAGGCGCCACGCGCCCTCACGCGCCGCCCAAAGGGGCTGGGCGTGGGAGACACGCGCCAAGCTACTATTCATCTTCAAGCTCAGTCAAACCGGTCTGAACCGGTTCTGCACATCCGGTCTGAACCGGTTCTGCACATCCGGTCCAGCCGTGAACCGATGTGAGCGGTTTTGTCCAATTCCAAGTCCTTTTTAATCCGTTTTAATCCTAATTAATCCACTAATTCCGTCCTTTCATTTCCCATATTTAAACCTTGAAAATGAAGATAGATATTACCTCTCCAAGTCGACTGTTGAACCGGTCATATTCAATTTTTTGTTCTGGCCTCCATAGCCTGTCTCAGGCTTCCCTCCAAGCATGGTCGACTCCTGAAAACCTCCAAATCATTATCCAATGTACCAAATCAAACGATAACCGTCAATTCAAAATTCACCATTTTTGAATTCAACCTAAAGCTTCACGGAAAACTCATCTTACCACGCCATCGTACACTACCGTGGTGACCACCACACTCATCTCATCACCCTCTTCATCTTTCCTTCACACATCATGGACCAAGGATGAGGATCGAAGGAGTTTGGATGGATTGGTTAACGATTTCCTCTGTTTTATCTCACGGGTTCAAGTCACCATCCACGAAGGTTCTCGTGCCAGCACCACCACGACCACCTCATCAGCCTCACTCAATCCCCTTCACAACCCACAGACAAAGAATGAAGATTAACGGGTTTGTAAGGATGGTTCTCATGGTTTACCCAGCTCTCCGTTTTCCTGCGTTTTACATAATCGTGCAACACTTCCTAATTTTAAAAATAGTATGATCGATTGTGAGGCAGTGGGGGACCTTCCACAGCCATCCAAAGAAGGAACAAGGGTCCCAAATCTGGTGGACACAAATCCCAATGTACTAGGTGTCCTAATTTCTCTGGATACAGATCCCTATGCACTAAAATGACTAAAATGCCCCTGCCTTCATAAATTACCATTTTTCCCTGAGTACAACGATAGGCGGCATGTTGCCATTGGTAGTGTGGGACGTGGAGTGATTAGTGGTTAGCAGAACCACTGGTGAGAGGATTGGTTGAATTAAGGGCATAGACGAGTACGTTGTGATTCAGGTGAGGTTGGCGCGGATCACTAACGGAAGTTGTATGGAACGTTGTATGAATCTTGATGCATAGGAGTACTGAGGCCGGTATATGCCGTCTTGTGAATGGGATTTGTGTTTTTTGACGGCGAACTCGCAAGAGGTACTGGGACATTGATACGAGGTACGCTCGACTCGAGAAGGAGTCGGAAGTGTTGAAACTGGGAGCAGTGGTGTGATGGCGTACCCAGTGGTGGTTGAATCATGAGTGTCGGCTAGTGTGACGTTAAAGGTACCTTGGGAATGAGTTGGAATGTGTTGATCCCGATGAGAAGGGGATGATTTGCCAGATGAACTGAACATAGGACATAGTTCGCTTAACCGAGTTGGAGTGACAGTTTGGGAATTGTCTGGCTAAGTTGGATTGGCAAATGATAGACACAGGGTAGGAGACCCAGGTGTAATATCAGTTGGATTCCCCCGGTTAGTTACGGAAGTATGAGATTCGAAATTTCGGGGACGAAATTCTTTAAGGGGGGTAGATTGTAACAACCCGTCCCGGAAATCGAGATTAGATAGTGGTTAATAACGGATTAGTAAAGTTAATCGGTGATTAGTTGGACGATTTCGGATGGACGGTGTAAAATGATGATTTTTCCCGTAGAATGGGCAAAAATATTGACTTTTCATTCGGACGGTCAATTGAACTTTTACCGATGACGGTGAAGTAGTTCGGGACGTCACAAGTTCATAGACAGGTGGCACGTCCGATTCTGACATCCGAGGAAAATTTTATGACGTTCGGAAGTTCAAGGGTAATTCGGTAATTTGTTTAAAAAGGGGCAATTTGTTGACTTTTCAAACGACAACTAATTTTCACGTAATTTGAGGATTATTATGAAGGTCTCGATCTCCTGAATACAACGACATGTGGCATGTGTTGATTGGAGCTCGGACGTTAAAGTTACGGGTCTAGGAACTCGAGGAGAAAAATGGTAATTTGTGCAGAAAGGGACATTCTAGACATTTCCTGCATTGGGATCTGTGCCCACTCAGAGGTGGACACTTGGCTGTTGTTGGGATGGTTGCCCACAGGGACTTTGACGCGTGACAGGGTCTGGATGGTTGTAGAAGCCTAATCACCGTCTACCTTGTTTTAAAATTTTGGATGCACGATCAAATAGGGAGGAAAACAGAGGATGAGTGTGGCCATGAGTCTGAGTGCAATTCAACCGTTCAAATGGCCTCAGTTGCCCATGGTTTGTGAAGCAAAGTGAGAAAGGAAGATGAGAGGAACATGGTGGTGACCACGACGGTCCACGACGGCGTGTGGCGGTGAAGAAACCGTGGAAAACCCGTGAAGTCGTGTTTGACAATTGGAATTGACAGTCGTGTTCTGATGGGTTTATCTCGATGAAGTTGATGGGAGATGGTTTCTGGAGGTTTAGAGAGTTGAATGGGCTTGGTTTCGTGACCTACAAGAGATGGTAAGGTCAAAACCCGTAGGAGCTCAGTTTGACATTTGATTATGGTAAGCCGTTCTTTATAGAATAATATTCGTGTTGGTTGATTAAAAATGGTTTCTAGAAGCTCCAGGAAGGATTTTGGATCAAAACCAGAGATGAATGATGGCTGGAACCATGAAACCGTATGGAGAACTCGACCGGTTCGAGGAAAACGATTGAAGGTATGATGATATAGCTTGGTTTTTCCTAATCTGAGCTCATGGATCTTTTAGAAACATTGAAATAAGATTACTTAATTAATTAGGGTAGAAAACAGAAAAAACTAGACAGGATAGACCCGTGAACCGGCCACGCCGATTTGGGCTGAACCGTGAACCGATCGGACCAGGTCGAAGCAAGGTTGAAGATGACTGTGCTGGGCGCGTGGCTCCCACCCGCGTGCATGACACGGTTTTTGAGGATGGTTCTAATACGACTTTTAAATTATTCGATGTAACGAACATTTTGGAATTGGTTTAGAGTTGATCGGACATCGTCTCGATATGTTTCGAGATGTCCGAAGGTTTTAGGCCTCGGTTAAAAATAGTTAAAATTTGAAAAAGTTACGGGGCTTTGGTATGATCATTGTGAAGTAGTTAGTGACCGTATTATGGGATTTGGACAGGTTCGGGAAAGTCGAGGTTAGTGGATCGGCCGGGAACGGCGTATGTGCGCGCGTATCGAGGCAGCAGCGAAATGGTCTGTGAGTGGACTTTGCTTTATAGCTTATGATGCATGCATATATGTTTTTATATGTTTTTACATGTGATTCTACGGATTTGATTATGATCTTGATGATTTACAGTTTTGCACGTATTTCAATATTATTCCGTATTTGCACATTTTACGAGGTTTCGATTTCTAGTGAGATGACCCTGGACGAGTCTAGTGAGATGATGGCATTTGGTTGAGCCTTGTGTTGCTCAGAGATGTAGAGTACGAGGAAGGTCAGTTTCCATAACCCGAGTGCAGGTTGAGGGTTTTGGTTTGGTAGGAGCAGAGACTCAGAACTGATGTACTGTGAGTCCTGAAGTAGATCTGTTGTGCCACGAGCTGGGATGTGTAAATGATCAGATGGGCACCTTGAGTCGAGGTTGTGGTCAGTTGTGAGGTGTCGGTATCTGGTAGGACCCATTAACTGAGCATGGATGTGTGATGACCATTGGTAGGTCATGTTTTGGGACGAACGATCGGGATGCCGTTAGTTGATCAGAGTGGCGCAACAGAAGTGTGGTGATATTCGTCTTTCGGATTGAGTTCCATGGTTGGAAAAGGTGGATAGACTTCCAACATGGTTAGATTCTCAGAATCAAGTGCGTTTGTAGTTTAGATGTTGAGATATGTGTTAATTCCGAGATGGTGTTAGCTATCGCGTATGAGAGATGGATGGTTTAGAGTTAATTTGGGGATTCATTAAAAGAACTACATGAATTGTGACCCCCCCTTGGTCATGGACACGGGTGGATATGTTGGGGAGTAGAAAGAGTACTTAGTAACGCTAGGAGTGGCCTGTGTGGCGAGTGCCGTAGGATTGTGCTAAGTTGGATTAAGTTAGTATGACCCGAGTGCAGGTTGAGGGTTTTGGTTCGGTAGGAGCAGAGACTCAGAACTGATGTACCGTGAGTCCTGAAGTAGATATGTTGTGCCACGAGCTGGGATGTGTAAATGATTAGATGGGCACCTTGAGTCGAGGTTGTGGTCAGTTGTGAGGTGTCGGTATCTGGTAGGACCCATTAACTGAGCAGGGATGTGTGATGACCATTGGTAGGTCATGTTTCGGGACGAACGATCGGGATGCCATTAGTTGATCAGAGTGGCGCAGCAGAAGTGTGGTGATATTCGTGTTTCGGATTGAGTTCCATGGTTGGAAAAGGTGGATAGACTTCAAACATGGTTAGAATCTCAGAATCAAGAGCGGTTGTAGTTTAGATGTTGAGATGTGTGTTAATTCCGAGATGGTGTTAGCTATCGCGTATGAGAGATGGATGGTTTAGAGTTAATTTGGGGATTCATTAAAGGAACTACATGAATTGTGACACCCCCCCCCCCCCCTTGGTCATGGACACGGGTGGATATGTTCAGGAGTAGAAAGGGTACTTAGTAACGCTAGGAGTGGCCTGTGTGGCGAGTGCCGTAGGATTGTGCTAAGTTGGATTAAGGTAGTATGACCCGAGTGCAAGTTGAGGGTTTTGGTTCGGTAGTAGCAGAGACTCAGAACTGATGTACTGTGAGTCCTGTAGTAGATATGTTGTGCCACGAGCTGGGATGCGTAAATGATCAGATGGGCACCTTGAGTCGAGGTTGTGGTCAGTTGTGAGGTGTCGATATCTGGTAGGACCCATTAACTGAGCAGGGATGCGTGATGACCATTGGTAGGTCATGTTTCGGGACGAACGATCGGGATGTCGTTAGTTGATCAGAGTGGCGCAGCAGAAGTGTGGTGATTTTTGTGTTTCAGATTGAGCTCCATGGTTGGAAAAGGTGGATAGACTTCCGACATGGTTAGAATCTCAGAATCAAGAGCGGTTGTAGTTTAGATGTTGAGATGTGTGTTAATTCCAAGATGGTGTTAGCTATCGCGTATGAGAGATGGATGGTTTAGAGTTAATTTGGGGATTCATTAAAGGAACTACATGAATTGTGACCCCCCCCCCCCCTTGGTCATGGACACGGGTGGATATGTTCGGGAGTAGAAAGAGTACTTAGTAACGCTAGGAGTGGCCTGTGTGGCGAGTGCCGTAGGATTGTGATAAGTTGGATTAAGGTAGGATGACTTGTAATGTCCTGGTTGTGGACCTTTGAGAATTTCCGTTGGAGGATGACGGAAGGAAATGGAAAATGGAGTGACTATAACTGATCAATATGAGGTTATTGAAGAGAACCCACAATCTAGACGTGCGGTATATAAATCGATTGGATTTGATACTATGGTCTGAAACCTAGTTAGTAGGATCCACTTAGGAGTGTGTGGGTCGGGATTGGATTGCTTCTGACAGGTTTGAGTAAGTTGTGGAGGCAGAGGATCGCCTGTGAGACACAAGTTGGATAGCTTGACCACCTTGAAATTGTGCAGGACATGTGTGGTCCGTCTCGCAGACATATGAGTATTGGACTTGGATCTAGTGCGGGGTCTGCCCTATGTACATAATATGAGGAGCTTGAAGTTCATACTGGTCGGGCGACCCAGGAGATCAGAAGATTCGGAAGTAGGCTTTAGCTGGTGTTTTTGGAAGCCGTGTTGGCCTAGCATTGGAGTGGACCGATGGACTGCAAAAGTGAAGCGTGATTGGCTCGTCGACAGGTGGTAATCAGTATGGCTACGAGGATGTTGTGTGTCCTAGAGTTACATTGTGAGGGTGGCGGGTACACTAAGGTAATGTTGGTTGGACTTTGGTCGTCGTTGAGCGTGGCTGATGCCATTGTGGTTGTTTACTAGACGTACTGTAGAATGACATTGGAAGTACGTGAGGATATTCTCTACAAGCTGTGTTTGAGATATTCTAAAATATCTTTGTTTTATTCAAGTTCGAAGGGTAGTCGTTGCATGTGTTTGGTGGTACGTACCGTGATTCTGGTTGATTGTGACTGGTGCATGTATTTGAGATGCGTTTGGATGTGCATCGTGACGTTTTGCTGGAAATGATGGTGATCGGCTTGGTGCCGAGATATGATGTTTGTTGTCTTGGTGAATCCGAACAGTTTCGATGTGATTGAACGATTGAGATATAGACTAGATCAGGGTGATCCTGAGTGATTGCTTGATTATTACAGGCTTCAGTATTTCTATGAGCTGGATGCTCCGAGCCATGAGTGGCTGGTGGGACCCTGACATTGAGATGTTTGATCGTGGTTAAAAGGTATGTGATAGGGTCCAGTTGCTAATAGGCAGTGTGGGACGTGAATGGTGATCCCCCAGGTTGATAGTGATTAGTGGTTAGCAGAACCACTGGTGAGAGGATTGGTTGAATTAGGGGCATAGACGAGTACGTTGTGATTCCGGTGAGGTCGGCGCGGATCACTGATGGTAGTTGTATGGAACGTTGTATGAATCTTGATGCATAGGAGTACTGAGGCCGGTATATGCCGTCTTGTGAATGGGATTTGTGTTTGTCGACGGCGAACTCGCAAGAGGTACTGGGACATTGATACGAGGTACGCTCGACTCAAGAAGGAGTCGGAAGTGTTGAAACTGGGAGCAGTGGTGTGATGGCGTACCCAGTGGTGGTTGAATCATGAGTGTCGGCTAGTGTGACGTTAAAGGTACCTTGGGTACGAGTTGGAATGTGTTGATCCCGATGAGAAATGGATGATTTGCCAGATGAACTGAACATAAGACATGGTTCACTTGACCGAGTTGGAGTGACAGTTTGGGAACTGTCTGGCTAAGTTAGATTGGAAAATGATAGACACTGGGTAGGAGACCCAGGTGTAACATCAGTTGGATTCCCCCCGGTTAGTTACGGAAGTATGAGATTCAGAATTTCGGGGACGAAATTCTTTAAGGGGGTTAGATTGTAACGACCCGTCCCGGAAATCGAGATTAGATTAGTGGTGAATGACGGATTAGTAAAGTTAATCAATGATTAGTTGGACGATTTCGGACGGACGGTAAAATGACGATTTTGCCCATAGAATGGGCAAAAATATTGACTTTTCTTTTGGACAGTTAAAGAAACTTTGACCATTGATCGTGACGTAGTTCGGGACGTCACGAGTTCATAGACAGGTGGCACGTCCGATTCCAACATCCGAGGAAAAAGTTATGACATTCGGAAGTTCAAGAGTAATTTGGTAATTTGTTTAAAAAGGGGTAATTTGTTGACTTTTCAAACGACAACTACTTTTCACGTAATTTGAGGATCATTAGGATGGTCTCAATCTCCTGAATATAACGACAGGCGGCATGTGTTGATTGGAGTTCGGACGTTAAAGGTACGGGTCTAGGAACTCGAGGGGCAAAATCGTAATTTGTGCAGCAAGGGGCATTCCGGACATTTCCTGCATTGGGATCTATGCCCACTCAGAGGTGGACACTTGGCTATTTTTGGGATGGTTTCCCATAAGGACATTGACGCGTGGCAGGGTCTGGATGGCTGTAGATGCCTCATCACCGTCTTCCTTGTTTTTAAATTTTAGATGCACGGTTAAATAGAGAGGAAAATAGAGGATGAGTGTGGCCATGCGTCTGAGTGTAATTCAACCGTTCAAATGGACTTAGTTACCCATGGTTTGTGAAGAAAAGTGTGAAAGGAAGATGAGAGGAACATGGTGGTGACCACGACGGCCCACGGCGGCGTGTGGCTGTGATGAAACCGTGGAAAACCCGTGAAGTCGTGTTTGACAATTGGAATTGACAGTCGTGTTCTGATGGGTTTAGCTTGATGAAGTTGATGGGAGATGGTTTCTGGAGGTTTAGAGAGTTGAATGGGCTTGGTTTCGTGACCTACAAGAGATGGTAAGGTCAAAACCCGTAGGAGCTCAGTTTGACATTTGATTATGGTAAGTCGTTCTTTATAGAATTATTTTCATGTTGGTTGATTGGAAATGGTTTCTAGGAGCTCCAGGAAGGATTTTGTATCAAAACCAGAGATGAATGATGGTTGGAACCATGAAACCGTATGGAGAACTAGACCGGTTCGAGGAAAATGATTGAAGGTATGATGATATAGCTTGGTTTTTCCTAATTTGAGCTCATGGATCTTTTAGAAAAATTGAAATAAGATTACAGAATTAATTAGGGTTGAAAACTGTCAAAACTCGACTGGATAGACCCGTGAACCGGCCACGCCGGTTCGGGCGGAACCGTGAACCGTGAACCGGTCGGACCGTGTAGAAGCAAGGTTGAAGATGACTGTGTTGGGCGCGTGGCTCCCACGCGCAACCACTACAGGTGGCGGGTGTGGGCCTATGACACTGCTTTTGAGGATGGTTCCAATACGAATTTTAAAGTATTCGATGTAACAAACATTTTGGAATTGTTTTCGAGTCGATCGGACTTCGTCTCGATATGTTTCATGATGTCTGAAGATTTTAGACGTCGGTTAAAAATAGTTAAAATTTGGAAAAATTACGGGGATTTAGTATGATCATTGTGAAGTAGTTAGTGACTGTATTATGGGATTTGGACAGGTTCAGGAAAGCCGAGGTTAGTGGATCGGTCGTGAATGGCGTAAGTGCGCGCGTATCGAGGCAGCGACGAAATGGTCTGTGAGTGGACTTTGATTTATAGCTTATGATGCATGCATATACGTTTTTATATGTTTTTACACGTGATTCTATGGTTTTGATTTTGATCTTGATGATTTACGGTTTTGCACGTATTTCAAGATTATTTCGTATTTCCACGTTTTACGAGGTTTTGATTTCTATTGCGATTTGAGCATGGTTTTGATGATTTGATTTTGGGATTTGAAATATGATTTGATTTTGGGATTTGAAATATGATTTGATTTCAAGGATTTGAAATGGATTTTAGAAAAGTGGATTCCGTCTTGGAGCCTTGTTTCTAAGATTTTGTTAAACGAGCTTTCGATTTTGAAACTGGATTTCGGAAATGAGATTTCGGATTTGGTTTTGAGACATGGAAAGGAAATCTGGATTTGGGTTCGGGACAGTGGTTCCGGGTGCTAGCTTATGGAATCATTGTTGCGAATTCGGAATAATTACGGGGCTTTAGTATAAGCTTTATGAAGTAGTTAGTGACCTTATATTGGGATTTGAACAGGTTCGAGAAAGCCGGTGATAGCGGATTAGCCGGGAAAGCAAAAGTGCGCGCGTATCGAGGCAATGGTGCAATGGTCTGTGAGTGAACTTTGCTTTCAAACATATGATGCATGCATATATGTTTTTATATGTTTTCTATACGTGATTCTATGATTTGATTCTGATCTTGATGATTTACGGTTTTACACGTATTTCGAGATTATGTCATATTTGCACGTTTTACGAGGTTTCACTTTATATTGTGATTCGATCATGGTTTTGAGGATTTGATTTCAATGATTTGAAATGGATTTCGGAAAAGTGATTTCAGGCATGGAGCCTTGTTCAAGTGATTTCGATAATGAGATTTTGGTTTTGAAACTTGGAAAGGAAATTCTGGATTTGGGTTCGGGATGATGGTTCCGGATGCCGACTTACGGAATCATTATTGCGAATTCGGATGTGGATTTTCTATGGTTTTCACTGTTGATTGAAAAATGGTTTTGGGTTTAAAGACCCGGAAAAAGAAAAGAAAAACCGCTGGATCGGGTTTTGAGTTTAAAGAGTCGGTTGATTGACGCGGGGAGGGCCCTGAATTGATGTATTTGGAGTTTAAAGACTCGGTATATGTTTTGAGTTTAAAGACTCGGTTATGATACCCCCGAGGCCTGTGATTGTGTTTTGAGTTTAAAGACTCGTTGATATCCCCGGAAGGCCTTATTATTGCGCATGGTTTTGAGTTTAAAGACTCGGGTGCACTTGAGATCCAGCAAACTCGCATGATTGATGTTTTTCACTGGTTTTTCATTGGTTTTAGATGTTTTGGGCAGTGGCCCAGATGACTTGGATTTGAAGAGTTTTGGGACCGGGTTCTCGTACTTTGAGATTGATTTGTGGTTTTGGGCTGAGTCCCTGGTTTTGACTAACAGATTTGATTCGGATTTTCAAGAATGGTTTTCGTTAATGGTTTTGAATATGAATGGTTTCATGACATGCATTTGAAATGCATGCATTGGTTTTTACGTGGAGGGTAAAAATGCAATTTCTATGAACTGTTTTCTAAATTATTATTTTCTTTTTGTCCACTCACAGTCTTTTCATGTTTTCGATACCCTCTAGGTTGTAGCGGTGCAGGCTGTTGATCGAGAGAGACGGAGACATCACACACGAAATCCACAATAGTCTGCGCGCTTTGGGAAGTCTGGTACTGTTGAACGGGTTGTTTGGAAATCTCTTGTCCGACTTACGTGTCACATGGAGGTTGGACGTCGGTTTAGCCTTCGTGTCACACGTAAGTTAGACGGGAGCATGACTTAACCCTTAATCTCGGGGGATTGAGGGTGGGGAGTGTCATTATAATCCATATAAGCCTTCCTGAGAGTAAGGTGCCCAAAGGGGCGACTCCACTCAGTTACTGCTCCGTGACTACTCCAAGGTCCACCTAGGCCAACGTCCCTTTTCCGGAAGAGACAATCCATAAATAAAGGATATTATATGAAAAACCATTCTGTAATCATTCTTAAAAGCTTTCAAACCTTTCAAAGGATCCATGCCCGGTCCCCATAAACCGTCATGAAACCAGAAATCCACTATTTTCCAAATCCAAATCTATTTAGGGTCTTTGAACCTGAAATCACATTCATAAACCATAAATGGGACTCATGCCCGATATCGTAACGAACTGGGCCTCAAGCCTGATCATGTAAACCAATTGGGCCTCAAGCCCGATTTAGTAAACCAACTGGGCCTCGAGCTTGATTCGTAAGTCAACTTGGCCTCGAGTCCGATTCGTAAACCAATTGGCCTTCGGCTCGATTCCTACACCAACTGGGCCTCCAGCCCGGTGCCTTATTAAATCAAATGGACTCCAAGTCTGCGAGTTTGTAAATCAAATGGGCCTCAAGCCTGATTCCATATTTTCAACATCGAAATCAATTCACGAACCAATTGGGCCCCTAGCCCGAGAATGTAACTAAAATGGACATCGCGTCCGAGGGTTTCCAAAACAAAAGGGTATCATGCTCGATTTTAACTTTTCAAATCCAAATCCATTTCATTAAATCATTACCGAAACCATAGGCACGTATAACCACAACGTAAAACCATAAACCTCGTTATACGTGCAAATACGTAAATTGCCTCGAAAAAGGTGTAATCATGTAAATTACCATTCCATAATCATCATGATAGTAATAATATATGGAAAACATATGAAACATTTATGCATGTATCACAGTTTAGAAATCAAGGTCCACTCATAGACGGTCCTATGATGTCGCCTCGATGTGCATGCCGTAAGCCTCCCCTTGCTAATCACTGTCACCGAGATTCCCAAACTTGTCCAAATCACATTAGGGGGTTACTAACTAGTTCATTAACCTCTCATTAAAGCCCCGTAAGTTTCCCAAATTTTTAACTATTTTTAAACTCGATCCTAAACCTTCGAACACCCTAAAAAATATTGAGACGATGTCCAATCGACACGAAACTAGTCCCAAAATGTTCATTACATCGAATAGATTATTTCACATGTTGAAGTCATCCTCAAAAGACCCCTCACGAGCCGCCCAAAGGGGCTGCGTATGAAAGCCACGCACCTGCACAATGTCATACATGTCCTCTCGCTGAACCCGGTCCAGACCGATTTAGATCGGCCCGGTCCAACCGAACCGATGTTCACTCTTCAATGCCATTTCTCATCCATTCTAATCCCTTTAGATTCTTCTAACTATTTCCTAACAATCCATGATTTCAAACTCACGAAAACGAGCCAAAAACATACCTCCTTGATCGGAAAAATGGACGGCCAACCTCCTTCGCTGTCTCTGGCCACCACAGGTGTAACGACTCGTACCGGAAATCGGGATTAGATTAGTGATTAATGACGGATTAGTGAAGTTAATCGATGATTTAGTTGGACGATTTCGGACGGACGGTGCGAAATGACGATTTTGCCCATGAAATGGGTAAAAATGTTGACTTTTCGTTCAGACAGTCAAATGGACTTTGAAAAATGACTGTGACGTAGTTCGAGACGTCACGAGTTCATAGACAAGTGGCACGTCCGATTCCGACATTCGAGGGAAAAGTTATGACGTTAGGAAGTTGGAGGGTACTTTGGTAATTTTGTTGAATATGGGGCAATTTGTTGACCTTTCGAACGACAAAGGTTTTTCACGTAATTCGAGGATTGTTAGGTAGGTCTCGATGTCCTAAGTACGATGACAGGCGGCATGCATCAATTGGAGATCGGACGACAGAGTTACGAGCCTAGGAACTTGAGGGGAAAATTAGTAATTTGTCCTTTAGGGACGTTTTGGTCCATTGGCTGTATTGGGATTAGTGACCCATTAATCAGGGGACACTTGGTTGCTTGGGAGGTGTGCCCAATTATTTCAGGACACTTGTCCCTCTCTGGAAGGCAGGAGAAGCCTCTCCCACCGTCTTCAAATTGTGCACACGTTTTAAAAGTTGAAAAGGTTTTGAGGTGCACCTGAAAAACAGAGAGCCAGAGCTTGATCGTGCGAACCAAATCCCGCTCCTAACATATGTGATGGTTGCTTGTGATTGATGAAGTAAGGTGGGACAGAGGTGGAGGAGTGGTGGTGCTTGTGCCATGGACAGCCGTGGACGGTGGGTCTCGAGCTATGAGAAAACAGGGGACCGTGAGGATCAACCCAAATAATTCCCTCTAAATATCATCCTTGCCCTAACTTGTGAAGGGAAATCAGAGACTCGAAGGGGATAAGAAGCGAGAAGGCGACGGTGGCGCCCAATGGGTATAGTAGGTGAGTTCCCATAGCTTTTTATTTTAAATCGAAAATGGCGAGTTGAAATTGAGTAGTTATTGAGGAATTCTAGTAATTGGAACGTGTTTTGTCGGATGGTAGGAATCTATAAAGCCTAAAAACGAACCTTGGAATGGCCAGGATCCAGAAAACACGATGGAGGAATTCTGGCTTTCTGTGCGTCGAATCAGGAGGTATAATTCAAGCCTTAATTTCGTTGTTTGATTAGGAGGATAGATAGGAAAGAACGAGGCGAATATAATGGTAGCAATAGGCTTAAATTTGGACTGAAATTAGATGGGAACCGTGAACGTCGGTTCACTTGAACCAGTTGAGCAGCTGAACCAGTCGGACCGGGTTTACCCAAGGAAGACGACGACACTGTGCTAGGCGCGTGGCTCCCAAGCGCAGCCCCTTTGGGCGGCACGTGAGGACGCATGGGTCCCCTTTTGGGGATGTTTCCAATACGACTTCTAAAGTATTTGATGTAACGAACATTTTGGAATTGGTTTCGAGTCAATCGGACATCGTCTCAATATGTTTCGGGATATCCGAATGCTTTAGTCCTCGATTACAAATAGTTAAAAATTCGGGAAAAATACGGGGCTTTAGTAGAAGCTCATTGAAGTAGTTAGTAACCTTATTATGGGATTTGGACAGGTTTGGAAAAGCCGGCGATAGTGGATTAGCCGGGAACGGCATAAGTGCCCGCGTATCGAGGCGACGACATAATGGTCTGTGAGTGGACTTTGCTTTCTAACTTATGATGGATGCATTTTTTTTATATGTTTTAATAGGTGATTCTATGAGTTGATTTTTGATCTTGACGATCTACGATTTTGCACGTTTTTCCGAGGAATTTACGGAATTATACGTTTTATGAGAATATGATGGATGTTGTGATTTGAACCTGGTTTTCATGATTTGATTTCGGGATTTGAAACATGATTTGATATCAATGATTTAAACATGAATTTCTGAAAAGTGGTTTTGAAGAATATGATTCCTGGTTTTTGAATCGGATTTCAAAATGACGATTTTGGATTCGATTTTGGAAACTTGAAAATGGATTCCGGGTTTGGGTTCGGAATGGTTATTTCGGATGCCGACATACGGAATGATGCTTTCGAACTCGGATTTGGAAAGGGAAATGGATATGAGTTCTGGGTTTGGATCCGGGATCCTGATGAGATTGCAGATTCGGATTCGGATATGGATAGTGGGTATGGAATGGATTTGTTGGATCTGGTTATTGGGTTTAAAGACCCGTATATGACATGACGGGGGCGGGCGCGGATTGGGTTTAAAGACCCGGATTGAGTTTAAAGACTCGGAAGTTTAAAGACTTGGATATTGATATTTCCCCTGTAGGCCTGTTGAGTTTAAAGACTGGGGAGTTTAAAGACTCGGATTATATTGAGGTCTGGATTGAGTTTGAAGACTCAGATAGATCCAGAAGGTTCGAAGGATGGAAATATGGTTCCAAAATGTTTTGGTTTTCACTGAGATTTGATGATGATGGTTTTCGATCATGGTTTTCCGATGTTTTGGGCTCTGCCAGGATGACATGATTTTTGTTGGTTTTGGGCTGAAGCCCGGGATTTGAGCAAAGAACAATGTATTCGGTTTTTCTTACATGGTTTAAATAACTTGAGTAGAGAATGGTTTTATAACTTGGCTTGATATGCATGCATTGTTTTACATGGAGGGTTTAAATGTACTTGTTTTACAAACTATTTTTAAACTGATACTTTATTTTTTTCCACTCACAGTTTCTTCGTGTTTTCGATACCCTCCAGGTTGTTGCGGTGCGGGCTGTTGGTAGATAAAGAGACGAAGACATCACACCCGCGATCTATAGTAGATTCGGTACACTCTGGGAAGTCCAAATACTTTTACGATGGTCGGATCGAGAATCCCTTTTCTGACTTACGTGTCACATGGAGATTGGACGTCGGTTTAAGTCATACGTAAGTTAGACGGGAGCATGATTTAGCCCTTAATTCTGGGGGAATAGTGGTCATGTCAATTGGTATCAGAGCAGGTTTCGTGTGTCCTATGCGAGGTTTGGTTCCTAGAGTCGTTGGTTCGTCCACTTGAGTGGTGTGATTCTACTGTGGATGTGATGTCTCGACGCGGAACAGCCCGTCAGCAACCTGGATACGATAGTGAGAGTACGTTCGTTGTGGTTAATTAGTCACCACTGTTAGTGTCAGAATGATAGTCGCTCGATACGCGGTACCAGGTATGACGTACGTCGGCTTAGAGCTGGAACGGTTAGTGCGTTGGCACTGGTTTTTCTTTATGTTTGGACCTTAGGGTCGAAGATACGCCAGCAGGATTAACCTGGATGATAGCTGGTGAACTACGGATGAGTAGGTTGGTCGATCTGTGGGGCCCGAGAGTAGCCCATTGAGCTAGTGAGATACGTTGACCGAGGAGGCCGGTTGACAGTGGCCTGTTGAGCAGGATGGTGTTTGGATGATGATAGTTTTGACTTGTGACTGTTTGGTCAGATTGTTCAAGCTTGGACTTGTACAGTTGTGAGTAGCCAGATGTTTTGAGTGGCAGGGTTTAGGAACTACTTTGAGATTCGAGGGATTCCCCCTAGTGATGGATACTAGTTGATGTTGGTGAGTAGAGTCACGATAAGGAATGGTCTTAGTCGGGTGTGACGACCCGAGTGGTAAGGTTGTAGTGAACAAGTGGCAGTGCGGGTTTGGATAACCTGGACGACGGGGATGATTTGAGAAACCCCGTGGGAGGACTAGGGCTGGACTGTGAGTTCCTTGGAGAGGAACCCATAGGACGTGCATAGTTTCAGACACATGAGTTGGTGGTTGTGGCTTAGGCCGATTTACGGCCGGATTGGAGATGGAGCTGCTAAGTGCAGCCGAGGGACTAGATGCTTAGTAGAAGAATTTGGACGAGTCCAGTGAGATAGTGGTGTGGTTGAGCATTTGGTTGCTTAAATTTGTGGATATTGAGGGGTGTCAGTTCCTGCGACCCGAGCATGGATTGAGGATCTCGGCTCAGTTTGTGCAGAGATTTTAGACTGGTATGTTATGCGCCGAGATAGGAAAGGAGGTACCACGGGCCAGGAGGCTCGACTTGGTACGAGGGGCACAGTGAACATTGAGGTTGTAGCCAGTGGTGAGGTGCCGGTGTCTGGCAGGAGTCATTAACCGAACGGGTATTGGTGATGACCATTGGTAGTTCACGGTTGGGACGAACAGTCAGGATACCGTGAGTCTGATCAGAGTAGCGCAGCGAAAGCGCGGTGGACCTATGCCTCGTGTTGTATCGGGCTAGGTTTGTATGGTCGGGGTTGACCACTCGTGAGGTTGGTCTTAGTAAACGCCCCCCTGACATGTTGGCACATTTTGGTCGGTGCCGAGGTTGGCACTTGGTGAGTGGCGACTTCGAGGGTGGTACTTGGGTAGTCTGAGGTCAGTGATTGAGGATTTCGGGAGTTGGTGACTTGTGTTCTAGCGAGTGCCCGGAGTTACACCTCGGGAAGGTTGGAATGCCATCATCAGAAGGAATGATGATTGATACTCGTTTGGGATGTGCATAAACAGTTAGAAACGACATGCGAGTTGGTCGGTAAGTTGATGTGGCTACGAACACGTGGTTGTGATCCGTAGAAGTTGTGGATTTCCTAAGTATAACATAGTTGATGTCTGAATAGGTGGTCCAATAGTGATACTCGTGTTACAAATTAAGTTTCATAGTTGGGATCTCAGAAACAGGAGATGTTGAGGTTAAGACGTTGAGGTACTGTGTTTGGTTCCGAGGTGGGGAATAGATTGGGTGGTAGCTACTCCAGAGTTGAGTAGGGAGATTCACTGTTGGGATGTCAAGATTTGTGACCCCCCTTGATCGTGGACACTTGTGGATGTGTTCAGGAGTAAGTAGAGTACTTGGTGACGTCGAGTGTGGCCTGTAAAGCGAACGTCTTGGGATTGTGCTAAGTTAGCTTAAGACATAATGAAGTGTAATGTCGGAGTTGTGAACCATTGTGTGTTTCGTTGGAAGATGACGAAAGGAAATGGAAAAGGAGTGACTATAACAGATCGATATGAGGTTATTGAAGAGAACCCGTAATCTAGACGTGCCTTTAGACGTGTTGAGTACTTTTAACGATTTGGTTCGACGTGGTGGTTTGATCATTTGTGGGAAATTTGAAGCGAAGTAGTGAACCAGTAGGTGGAATCCACTTAGGAGTGAGTGGATCAGGATTGGATCGTTTCTGGCTCAGGTTTAAGCTATTGAGGTTCAGGAAGATCGTATGTGATACATAGAGGAGCTCGACGCATGCCGATGTGGTTGAATGGTGGTCTTACTGTATGATGTCGTTGGAAGTACTTGAGGATGTACTCTACGAGCTGTGTTGAGTTATTCTAAAATATCTTTGTTTCCTTTAAACTTTGTAGGGTTGTCCTTGCGTGTGGTTAGTGGTATGCACCGTGGTTCTGGTTGGTTGTACTTGGTGCATGTACTTGAAATGTGTACGTACTGGTTTTGCAGTGGTTAGAGTCATGCTGATGTACTTGGAAGTGCAGCGTGATGTTCTGATAGAAGTGTTGGTAATCGGCTGAGTACCGAGGTATATTGTGGATAGATGGATTGGATGATCGGCATAGTTCCGATTTGATGGAGTTTGTTGGAACAGGTTGGCCGGATCAGGGTGATCCCGAGTGGTTAATCGGTTATTGCAGGCTTCAGTATTCACATAAGCTGGATGCTCTGAATCATTAGTGGCTGCTGGGGCCCTGACTTTGAGATGTGTGATCACGGTTTGACAGGTAGGTAAGAGGGTCCAGTTGCAGACAGGTGGTGTAAGACTTGGGTGATGTTCCACATGATGACAGTGTTGGTGGTTAGTGGAACCACTGGTTGAAGGATTGGTTGAGTCTAGGGTATAAGACGAGTACGTTATGACTCCGGTGAGGTCGGAGCGGATCGCTGACGGAGGTAATATGGGATATTGTACGAATCTTGATGCATAGAAGTACCGAGACTAGTAGATGCCGTCTTGTGAGTGGGTGTACTTGAGTTTGTGATTGTCGACGGCGGACTCACAAGATGTACAGTTACATTGGTTCGAGGTACGCTCAACTGGAAGGGAGTCAGGAGTGTTGAACCTGATGGCAGTGGTGCGTACCTAGTGATAGTTGAGCCGTGAGTGTCGGCTGGTGTGGTGTTGGAACTATCGCGGGAACGAGATTGATTTGTGATGATCCCTGTGCGGTTGGGACGACCTACTGATGAACTAAAAGTTGGTTGAGTTGATTCACTGGGAGAGATGTGGTGACAGTTTGGACACTATCAGGATACTTTGGATTGGCAGGTGCTGGACACCGGGTAGGAGACCCAGGGGTAAGATTAATTAGATTTCCCCCAGTTAGTTACGGAAGTACGAGATTCAGAATTTCGGGGACGAAATTCTTTAAGGGGGGTAGATTATAATGACCTGTTCTGGAAATCGGGATAAGATTAGTTGTTAATGACGGATTAGTGATGTTAATCTGTGATTTAGTTGGACGATTTCGGACGAACGGTGCGAAATGACGATTTTGCCCCTAAAATGGGCAAAAATGTTAACTTTTCGTTCAGACGGTCAAATGGACTTTGACCAATGACTGTGACGTATTTTGGGACGTCACGAGTTCATAGACAGGTGGCATGTCCGATTCTGACATTCGAGAGAAAAGTTATGACGTTCGGAAGTTCGAGGGCACTTTGGTAATTTTTTTGAATATGGGGCAATTTGTTTACTTTTCAAACGACATAGGTTTTTCACGTAATTTAAGGACCGTTTGGTAGGTCTCGATGCCCTAAGTACGATGACAGGCGGCATGCGTTAATTGGAGGTCGGACGACAGAGTTACGGGCTTAGGAACTTGAGGGGCAAAATAGTAAGTTGTCCTTTAGGGGCGTTTTGGTCCTTTGGATGTATTGGGATTGGTGCCCCATTAATCAGGGGACACTTGGCTGCTTGGGAGGTGTGCCCAATTATTTCAAGACACTTGTCCCTCTCTAGAAGGCAGGAGAAGCCTCTCCCACAGTCTTCAAATTGTGCAAACGTTTTAAAAGTTGAAAAGGTTTTGAGGTGCACCTGAAAAACAGAGAGCCAGAGCTTGATCGTGAGAACCAAATCCCGCTCCTAACATAGTTGATGGTGGCTTATGATTGATGAAGTGAAGTGGGACAGAGGTGGATGAGTGGTGGTGCTTGTGCCACGGACTGTAACGACCCGTCCCGAATTCCGGGATTAGATTAGTCACTAATCTCGTTTAGTGAGGTTGAACGGTGCTTAGTAGGGCGGAATCGGACAAATTGTGCAAAATGACCGTTTTGCCCCTGGTCGTGGGCAAAATGTTGACTTTTTGATCGGGCGGTCAAACGGACTTTGACCGATGACCGTGACGTAGTTCGGGACGTCACGATTTCATAGACAGGTGGCACGTTCGATTCCGATATTCGTAGAGGAGGTTATGATGTTCGGAAGTTGAGGGGTATTTTGGTAATTTGACATAATAGGGGCGAAATGTTGACTTTTGATCGGGAGGTCCGATGGACGAGGGCCACGGACCGTTACGTAGGTATCGTCGATACGAATCCAACGACAGGCGGCATGCTGAAATCGGAGATTCGACGACGAGGTTATGGTCAAGGAAACGAATTTACGAACCGAGGCTCGGATTAAAATATTAATATAATAATGAACAGTACCCGGTGACTGAACATACTTGGATGAGTGACAAGTGTCACTCATCCCTTAATTTGAGGCTTAAGACCAGAATCCATGTTTTTGGGGGAAACCTAATTATGGTGTTTTATTATTATTTTAATTAATTAATTATTAAATCATTTTATTACCCATTAATCCCCTCTCTGTTTTCCTTAACCGTGTACAACCAAATCCAGTTTTCTCCCACCCTTAATTCCTCTTCCATTTCTGAACCTGAGAGTGCGAAATTGTGAGTGAGTTGAGAGTGAGTTGAACTGGGTAAACACGAGTGATCGACAGAGAGAAGGGGACTGTAATTTCAGATTTTAGAATTTTGGGGGGAAAGTCGGGTTTTGAACTATAGGCCGTGAGGATCGAAATTGAGCTCCGATTCAGCTTTCTGGGATCAATACGAACCGATCTGAAACAAGAACGAAGGTAATTGGGGTCGAATTGAGGAAGAACAGAAGGAAGGAGGTCTCTGAAATTTCGAGGTTGAGTCGTGATCGTGGAGTGTTTAGACGACAGAATTGAGGTGGGGAAACTACTTCCCATGATCCCACGATGATTCTGGGTTCATCAATTGAAGGAAACCGATCGAGATTGACGAAACTCCATGGTTGCACAGTGGACGGTGTTCGAGCTTGAGTCGTGAAGATTGAGCGCAGGATTGAAGCAATTGAGTTGGGGGAAATGCTTAACGGAGTCAATGGAAGCTTCTGGTTGAATCAATTTAAGGAAATCAATTGGAATTGAAGGAATTCCATGATTGAACAGTGACCGGAGTGTTCTTCGTGTTCATCGTGGAATCGATGGAATCTGGGTAAGGATTTGTGTAATTGAGTTTACATAACTTAAATTAGACTTAAAACGAAACTAACTAAATGATCAATTGAAGGAATTAGGATCGAATTGACAGAATACGAACCGGGTCGTGTCGCGGGCAGTTTGGACCCGTTTACCAGAGATACGGGTTAGGCTGGTGACACTGTTCACGGCGCGTGGATTTCACGCGCAGCCACTCACGGCAGCGCATGGGCATGAATCTCGAGGTGAGGTCAACATGACTTTTAATCTATTCGATGTAACGGACATTTTGGAATTGGTTTCGTGTCGATCGGACACCGTCTCGATATTGTTCGGGATGTCCGAAGGTTTTAAATTAAGTTTAAAAATAAGTAAAAATTCGGGAAAATTACGGGACTTTGATAGGATGTTAATGATGAGGTTAGTGACCCTCTAATGTGATTTGCACAGGATTGGGAGTCCCGGTGATAGTGGTGTGGCCCGGGAGGGCCGGTGGCACGCGTATCGAGGCACACGGTTAAACGGTCTGTGAGTGGACTTTGGTTTTATAAATTATATGCATGCTTAAATGTTTTATATGGATTATAGTTGTGATTGTGTGATGTTGATTTGGTTGTTGGTAAATTGTACGGTTTCACGTATTTCGAGGCGATTTACGTGTTTGCACGTAAATCGAGGTTTTCCGGTTTTACATGGATTTTCCATGTTTATGGTCTTGGATATAATATGATGAAATGGTTTTGAAATTGGAAATATAAACTCGGGCTTGAGGCCCAATTATGTTGGAAATTTCGGACTTGGAGTCCATTTGAGAATCGGGCCGGGGGCCCAGTTGGTTAATGAAATCGGGTCAGGGGCCCAGTTGGTATGAAATCGGGCTGAGACCCATTTGAGTTATGTTATCGGGCCAGGGGCGCAGTTGATTTATGAATTCGGGCCGTGGGCCCAGTGGGTTAATAAAGTCGGGCTACGAGCCCAGTTGGTTTACAAATCGGGCCGTGGGCCTAGTGGTTCATAAAATCGGGCATGAGGCCCAATTGGATTATAATGGTGATTTCGGGTCAGGGAGCCTATATTTAATAATTGTGATTTTGGGTCAAGGACCCTAAATGGAATTACATGGTTTTATGGAAA
The DNA here is from genome assembly GCA_032719365.1 of Prinsepia uniflora. Classification (NCBI taxonomy): domain Eukaryota; kingdom Viridiplantae; phylum Streptophyta; class Magnoliopsida; order Rosales; family Rosaceae; genus Prinsepia; species Prinsepia uniflora. The sequence continues at coordinate 40,005,884 of CM064865.1, read as the reverse complement.
TTTCGGGCAGGGCCCAATGGTAATGATGTGATAAAAGGATTTAATAAAACGGTTTTTCCATATACCATCTGGATACAAGGATATATGATGGTCTCCTCCAGATGTCTGGGACACTGGGAAGTCACGGTGCATTGCCTGCGAGGGGTCATTATACGGAGCAGCCGGACCGTATGATGACTCAGGAGCAGGATTGCTATGATTGACGTCAGGGACGTCAGACATCAGGGATGTCAGATATATGGACCCGGAGAGACCCCGGGCACCATGCGTAGCTTATGAAACCGTGAGATATGACGTCAGGGACGTCTAGCGTCAGGGACGTCTAGCGTCTGGGACGCTAAGCATCTGGGATGCTGGTGATGGTAATGGTAAAATATGGATTAATAGATCTATGAAATGGCTTTTCGGTTGGATATGTGTTATGTGGTAAAAATGAATTATTGGTTATGAAATGGTATGTCGGGTCGGGGACCCTAAATGGTTTTGGATTTATGGATTTATATTTATGGCTTTGGACGGTGGCCCACATGGTTTTAATATGTATGGTTGTGGTATTCCACTGTTTTGGGCTGAGTTCCCACACTTGGTTTTTGGTTAACGGTTTTTGGGCTAAGGTCCTAATGGCTCAGTTGAGCAAACGTTTTGGTTACTGGTTTTCGTGGCATGCATATGTTTTTATTGGAGGGCATAAATGTCTTATAAATGTATTTGATGAACTTTTTGGTTTTGTCCACTCACAGCTTTTGGTTTTAATGCCCTTCAGGTTGATTACGGATGCGATTGCAGCAGAGACTGGGACATTGCACACCTCCTCCATCGATCCTTGCACACTCTAGATGCCCCGTTGGGCAGTGGCTCTTGGTTATCCCTTGTCTGACACCTCTTGTTGGACGGGAGCAGGGCACATTCCACGGTAATCCCGGGGGGATTGGGATGGGTCCTGTCACGGACCGCCGTGGACGGTGGGTCTCCAGCTATGAGAAAACAGGGGACCGTGAGGATCAACCCAAATAATTCCCTCTAAATGTCATCCTTACCCGTAACTTGTGAAGGGAAATCAGAGACTCGACAGAGATAAGATGGGAGAAGGCCACAGTGGCACCCAACGGGTATAGTAGGTGAGCTCCCATAGCTTTTTATTTTAAATCGAAAATGACAAGTTGAAATTGAGTAGTTATTGAGGAATTCTAGTAATTGGAACGTGTTTTGGCGGGTGGTAGGAATCTATAAAGCCTAAAACCGAACCTTGGGATGGCCGGGATCTAGAAAACACGATGGAGGAATTCTGTCTTTCTGTTCGTCGCATCAGGAGGTATAATTCTGGCCTTAATTTCATTGTTTGATTAGGAGGATAGATAGGAAACAACGAGGCGTATCTAATGGTAGCAATAGGATTAAATTTGGACTGAAATTAGAGCGGAACCGTGAACGTCTGTTCACTTGAACCAGTTGAGCCGCTGAACCGGTCGGACCGGGTTTACCCATGGTAGACGACGACACTGTGCTGGGCGCGTGACTTCCACGCGCAGTCCCTTTGGGCGGCGCCTGAGAGTGCGTGGGGCCCATATTGGGGAAGTTTCTAACACGACTTTTAAATTATTTGATGTAACAAACATTTTGGGATTGGTTTCGAGTCAATCGGACATCATCTCGATATGTTTCGGGTTGTCCGAAGGATTTAGTCCTGGATTAAAAACAATTAAAAATTTCGGTAAAATACAGGGCTTTAGTATGAGCTTATTGAAGTAGTTAGTAACCTTATTATGGGATTTGGACAGGTTCGGGAAAGCCGGTGATAGTGGATTGGCCGGGAAGGGCATAAGTGCAAGTGTATCGAGGCGACAACATAATGGTCTGTGAGTGGACTTTTCTTTCTAACTTATGATGCATGCATAGTTTTTATATGTTTTATAGGTGATTCTATTAGTTGATTTATGATCTTGACGATTTACAATTTTGCACGTTTTTTGAGGAATTTATGGAATTATACGTTTTATGAGAATATGATGGATGTTGTGATTTAAACCTGGTTTTCATGATTTGATTTCGGGATTTTAAACATGATTTGATATCAATGATTTAAACATGGATTTCTGATAAGAGTTTTTAAAGAATATGATTTCGGGTTTTTGAATCGTATTTCAAAATGACGATTTTGGATTCGATTTTGGAAACTTGAAAACGGATTCCGGTTTTGGGTTCGGAATGGTTATTTCGGATGCCGGCTTACGGAATGACGGTTTCGAACTCGGATTTGGAAAGGGATATGGATATGAGTTCTGGGTTTGGATCTGGGATCCTGATGAGATTGCGGATTCGGATTCGGATATGGATAGTGGGTATGGAATGGATTTGTTGGATCTGGTTATTGGGTTTAAAGTCCCGGATATGATATGACAGGGGTGGGCTCGGATTCAAAAACTGGGTGGGCCCGGTTTAAAGACCCAGATTGAGTTTAAAGACTCGGATAATGATATTTCCCCCGTAGGCCTGTTGAGTTTAAAGACTCAGGAGTTTAAAGACTCAGATTATATTGAGGTCTGGATTGAGTTTAAAGACTCAGATAGATCCAGCAGGTTTGAAGGATGGAAATATGGTTCCAAAATGTTTTGGTTTTCACTGAGATTTGATGATGATGGTTTTCGATCATGGTATTCCGATGTTTTGGGCTATGCCCGGATGACATGATTTTTGATGGTTTTGGACTGAGGCCCGGGATTTTAGCAAAGAACAATGTATTCGGTTTTTCTTACTTGGTTTAAATAACTTGAGTAGAGAATGGTTTTATAACTTGGCTTGATATGCTTGCATTGTTTTATATGGAGGGTTTAAATGTACTTGTTTTATGAACTGTTTTAAACTGATACTTTATTTTTGTTCATTCACAGTCTCTTCTTGTTTTCGATACCCTCTAGGTTGTTGCTGTGGGGGCTGTTGGTAGAGAGAGAGACGAAGACATCACACCTGTGATCCACAGTAGATTCGGTGCACTCTGGGAAGTCCGAATACTTTTAGGATGGCCGGATCGAGAATCCCTTTTCTGGCTTACGTGTCACATGGAGGTTGGACGTCAGTTTAACCTTTATGTCATGCGTAAGTTAGACGGGAGCAGGATTTAGCCCTTAATTCCGGGGAAATAGGGGTGGGTCTTGTCAACAGGCCACCCCAGGCCTTGCTTCCAAACTTGTTTGACCCCTTGCAACCTCAGAAATGTCATCCAATGAACCAAAACCATCATCAACCTTAAATCAAGATGACAGGACCGTCCTCGAAGGAACATTGATAAGCGTGCCTAGTCCTGCTCCCGTCTGGAAAGTTGACTGAAGTTACCAAATTACCCTCAATACTTGCTAAACAAGAGATAACCATACATGTGCCCACTCATGCCTCCACCTCCCAATCAGCCTCGATTAACGCGCCACGACCTGGAAGGTCAATAAAAACACAAAGGGTGTGAGTGGACGAAAATAAATCAGTTTATAAAACATGTTAAAGAAAGACATTTCTACCCTCCACGTAAAATCAATGCATGCATTCGAAAATCATTTCACAATTCATTTCATTTCCAATATAAGAAAACCGTGTATGAAATTCAAAATCATTTTCTTTTTGTCAAACCTCGGGCCTTAGCCCGAAAACCATAAATACGGGGCCTCCGCCCAAAACCATCAATCAAAATCCAATTACAAGAACATAGCCCACAATCCATAAAGCCATATAAACCGGGCCACTGCCCAACACATCCGAAACCATCCGAAATCAACAGTAAATCACAAGTCAATCAATCTATTGGATCTCAAACACCGAGTCTTTAAACTCACATATATCAGAACTTCCCGGGATATCAACGAGTCTTTAAACTCCAAACACAATCATTAGGTCTTGGGGGATATCACAATAACCGAGTCTTTAAACTCAAAACATATCAATGAAGGGCGCTCCCCCGTCATCAATCAACTGGATCTTTAAACCCAAAATATGATCCAGCAATAGTACCGGGTCTTTAAACCCAAAAATATATGTAATTCACAACAAATCCAAAATCCATCGTAATCCAAATTCCAAAACCAAATCCGATATCACACTTTATCGAAATGGAACTCATGTCCAAATTTCACATTCAAATCTCAAATGATATCCGTCATCCATTTCCAAATCCAAATTTGGAATCGTCATTCTGTAAGCCGGCATCCGGAATAACCATTCCGAACCCAAATCCGGAAATCCACTTTCAAGTTTCTGAAACCCGAAATCTCGTTCATCAAAACCACTTTTAAGAACTGGGCATCAAGCCCGAAATCGCTTTTCCCAAAATCCGTTTTAAATCTTGAAATCAAATCGTATTTCTAATACCAAATTCAAATTACCAAAACCATGGTTAAATCACAACATACTCGAAATCTCGTCAAACGTGCAAATCCGTAATAATCTCAAAATACGTGTCAAAACCGTAAATCATACTCATAATCATAGTCAAAACTTCATCAAAACATGATATGCACAAATCATATAAAATCATCCATTAAACCACCATCAACGCATATGAGAAACCATAGTCTCGAAATACGTGCAATTACGTATTGCATATCGAAATACGTATAAATACGGAAATCGTAATTACCATAAATCATCATCATAATCATAGAAATCATAATTGTAAAGCATAGACAAAAAATTATGCATGCATTGAAATTTAGAAAGCAAAGTCCACTCACACACCGTCCAAACGGTTCGCTTCCGAGCTGCACATTTTTCCGTAAATTCTGAAAATCACAATTCCTATCCAAAATCAATATCGAGGGTCACTTACACTTCAATCTACCTCATATAATTTTCCCCAACTTTTTTGGGATTTAAATACGTATTTTAATCGTATACGAAACTTCGGATACACTCAATACTATCGAAACGATATCCGATTTCTGCGAAACTAGTGCCAAAATGTTCATTATTTTAAATGGAGCAAGTTTCGCGTTGAACACACCTAGAGGTTCGGTCTCACACGCCCCCACGCGCCGCCATGAGTGGCTGCGCGTGAAGCTCACGCGCGGCTACAGTGCACAGCTGCAGTATTCTTCCTCACCCGAACATCTGTAAAACGGGTCTTTTATCCCGCGTATTGACCCGTTTCAATCCTGCTCAATTCCAACTTGTTTTCTGTAATTCAAATGTCCAATAGAATCGCCAATACATGAGTTAAAGGTCTGTCATCTCAATTCCAATTATAATTACTTCTAACTATCCAACTCAACTCAGATTTACGAAAACTGTTCATCATTCAATCCCTTCAGTATTCATCGATTTCTTTAAATTGATCAGTTAGGAAGCATCATAGACTCATTCTAACCATGAATTCAAGCTCAATTTTACTTGAACATACCTTTGTATGATCGAACTCATTCCTAGAAATTTCAAACCGTCGCGGGTCTAGTTCCTGGCCAATACCTCCTCGATTGCTTCAGTTTTTTATCTTGTTTGACTACTCAAAGTCCTAGAAGTCTTAATTGAACCTTAATTTGGCCTGGGCTGTCCTACAACTCAAATTTGAATTTAAATTTGTCCAAGAACGGTTTCGGGTTCTCTTCGGGTTTTCACTCTATCCCTTGTGTTTCCTCTCCAATTTAGCCTCTTAATCCTCTGTTTTCCTTCTCTGAATTCTTCTTTTCTCTCAACAGGTTATAGGGGAGGTCGATCAATCAAGGTTGTGGTTGGTCTCTGTTTTTCACTTCCAACACACCAACACAATTCAAATCTCTTTTACCTTCACACTCAATTAATTCCCACCACCGCACACTCACACACACTATGCACTTGCCACCTCTTGCTCATTAGTGCCACTAATTGCTTCCTCAAAGTGACAGGTCTCGAAACCTACCCAACGGTCTTCAACTTACGTGAAAATTCCATGTCATTTGAAAAGTCAACAAATTGCCTGTCAAGACCCGACCCTCCTCTGTCAGGTCCCGACTCATCTAGCACGATATTGTCCGCTTTGGGCCTCCTTGCCCTTGCCCTCACGGTTTTGTTTTCGGGAGCTCATGCTGCAACTTCCCAGGGGGTCACCCATCATGGAATTTCACCGACCTCAACTCGCTTAACTCTGGGGTTCCAATCCCCCTCAAAGCCACTTGAGCTCCCAAAAGGCCTAGTTTAGATCAGAGTTGCGCAGTGGCACCCTCTATCTAACCCTATATTGTCCTCTTTGGGCACACCTGCGCCTGCAAGGTTTTGTTCCCAAGACTTCACGCCTGCAAGGTAATCACCTTAACTAGCGCGGCCAAGGGAGGGCTAGTTTAGATCATAGTTGTGCAGCGACACCCTCTATCTAACCCTATATTGTCCTCTTTGGACACACCTGCGCCCGCAAGGTTTTGTTCCTGGGAGCTCACGGTGCAACTTCCCAGTGGGTCACCCATCATGGGATTGCACCAGCCTCCACTCGCTTAACTTTGGGGTTCCAATCCCCCCCCCCCCCCCCCCCCCCCCAAAGCCACTTGAGCTCCCAAAAGGCCTAGTGCTAGATAGGTGCGTGCCTACACCGTTAAGGCACACCACCAACCTCTCCCAGACCATTCCCCCTCGCAGGAATGTGGGATTGTTCACCGTTCCCTCCAGGACACGGGTCTTACAATCCACCCCTGTTAGGGCCCAGCGTCCTCGTTGGCACACTTCCCGGTCGGGGTCTGGCTCTGATACCAAATTGTAACTGTCAGGACCCGACCCTTCTCGGTCAGGACCCGACTCATCTTGCACCATATTGTCCGCTTTGGGCCTCGCCCTCACGGTTTTGTTTTCGGGAGCTTATGGTGCAACTTCCCAGGGGGTCACCCATCATGGAATTGCACCAGCCTCAACTCGCTTAACTTTGGGGTTCCAATCCCCCCCAAAGCCACTTGAGCTCCCAAAACGCCTAGTGCTAGATAGGTGTGTGCCTACACCTTTAAGGCACACCACCAACCTCTCCCAGACCATTCCCCCTCGCAGGAATGTGGGATTGTTCACCGTTCCCTCCAGGACACGGGTCTTACAATCCACCCCTCTTAGGGCCCAGCGTCCTCGCTGGCACACTTCCCGGTCGGGGTCTGGCTCTGATACCAATCTGTAACTGTCAGGACCCGACCTTCCTCGGTCAGGTCCCGACTGATCTATCACGATATTGCCCGCTTTGGGCCTCCTTACCCTTGCCCTCACGGTTTTGGATTCCTTTGGAACTCCAAAGTCAAGCGAGGCTGAACTGGTGCAATGGGTGACTTACTGAGAAGCTGTGTCAAGACCCGACCTTCCTCGATCAGGACCCGACTAATCTAGCACCATATTGTCCACTTTGGGTCTCGCCCTCACGGTTTTGTTTTCGGGATCTCATAGTGCAACTTCCCAGGGGGTCACCCATCATGGAATTGCACCAGCCTCAACTCGCTTGACTTTGGGGTTCCAATCCCCCCCAAAGCCACTGAGCTCCCAAAATGCCTCATGCTAGATAGGTGTGTGCCTACACCTTTAAGGCACACCACCATTCCCTTCCTAGACAATTCCCCCCTCGCAAGAATGTGGGATTGTTCACCGTTCACTGCAGGACACGGATCTTACATTGCCCCTTTAACCAAATTACCGAATTACCCTTTGGACTTCCGAACATCATAACTTTCTCCTCGGATGTCGGAATCGGACGTGCCACCTGTTTATGAACTCGTGACGTCCCGAACTACGTCACAATCATCGGTCAAAGTTCGTTTGACCGCTCGAACTAAAAGTCAACCATTCACCCAAGTTAGGGAAAAATCGTCATTTTCTTCAAATTTTCCAAATTTTCCTTTTCCGAATTTCCGGGTCGTTACAAAGATCTGCCATTTTTGGACCAAAACCAAAACATTTTCGAGAAAACCACATACCGTCGCGGTCGTGCATGGCTATGGCCACCACTAGACTCGTCTCAGCCCCTAGAACCTGTTGGGTCCAACCAAAACGATCAACATCCTCCCAAACTCAATTTTGCCTTTCTGAGAATGAAAACCAGCATTTCGGCCGCTTACCACCGAAATGGTGCCACCGTCGACGACGGTCTGTCGTGATCACACCACCACAATCCTCATCTTCCACTCTCCCATTTTTATTCACAGATCACAAGCCATAGGTGAGGTTTTGAGGGGTTTTGGTGTTTGTTTTAGAGAGAAAATGAAGAAGATGAAGGCTGAGTCGCGGGGGAGAAGAGAGGGAATGAGAGATGTGAGTTTGATGATTATGATGATAATGAACAGTGAGGATGAGTGAAAATTAGATGGGATGAAGATGAAGGGTGGAGATGAGAGATGAGGGAAATTATAAAATAATTAGAATAATAATATTTTAATACTTAGATCCACTTTTTAGGGAAGCCACCAATAGGATGAGTGACACTTGTCACTCATCCAAGGGTCCTCTACCCAATTAGATTTAATTAATATTTTATTCGGATCCCGAGACGTTAAATCCCCAATTTCGCTCCCGTGATCATTACTTCTCCGTTCGATGTTTGATTTCGACGTGCCGCCTGTTTACAAACTCGTGACGTCCCGATCTACGTCACCGTTATCAGTCCGAGATAAAAGTCAACATTTTACCTAAGACCAGGGGCAAAACAGTCATTTTACACCGTCCGTCCGATTTCGCTCAGTGTCAGGTCTAACACGTGTCAGGCTCTGATAGGTGCCATGTGTCAACTGCTGGTTGTTCCATGTCACTAACATGTTAGTGAGACGTGGCAGCCAATGATTGGAACACGTCACTAACATGTGAGTACTGACTGGGCACTGACATGTGTCATCATCCTATTGAGCCATGTCATCTGACAATCTGATAGGGTGATGACATCATCGTATTTGTTCTCTCGACGGGTCTGCAATTTGAGTCATACAGACCCGCGACCCGACCCAATTCTAAACTCTCTATCTCTCAACCATTTTCGATCTGGTTTCTCCCTATATGATCGTCTAGACCTAATAAATTGATCTGTGTGATCAAAACCCTGAAAAACAGTCTAAAAGTATACCTTCGATTGGGTGAATAGTAGGCCATAACTTCCTCCGTCGATAACTCGCAATTCCAGCCACCCCTTGCTTCAAAAACTAGTCCTCTGAGATAGTATGGGTCTCTAGAACAATTTAGAGTCCAAAACAACCTTCAACACATGTCTAAAAATGAATTTCCAAAATTGGGTGAAAATGGGTGTTTCGGGTTTTCTCACCTTTCTGTCGTGATCCGCCGCCGTGTACAACCTCTGCTAGTCGTCCTTCACACCCTTACACACTCTACCTCACTGATGAACGAAGAGATGATGGAAAAATAGAAGTTAGGATGATATGGTGTTTGTAGGCTTACGGGTTAAGAGAGAAATGAAATGAAGAAGATGAAAAATGAAGAAAATGCTTGAAGATGGAACCCTAAACTGATCTAATGCATGGGGAAACCCACCAATAGGATGAGTGACACTTGTCACTCATCCAAAGGTCCCACTAGATTGCCCTTATCTAATAAGAACCTGACAAGTGTGAAATTCCCGGGGTTTTATGAACAGTGCCATTTTCGCATCCTTGACCATAACTTTCCGGTCTAGTCAGCGATTTCGATGTGCCGCTTGCTTACGAATTCGTGACGTCCCGATCTACATCACGGTCATTGGTCAAAGCCCAAAATATAGTCCGAGTCAAAAGTCAACAATTTCCCCAATTAGGGGCAAAATGGTTATTTTACATTAAAATTTCAACTTTACTAATTCATAAAAGTTTGAGGTGTTACAATATAGTCCCTTCTTGACTTGCTGGTCCAACCAGCTAGGACCGCAGGGTTTTGTTCCTCGGAGCTTATGAGCAATTTTCGAGTGGGTCACCCATCCTAGGATTGCTCCAAGCCCAACATCCTTAACTTTGGATTTTCTACCAACTCCAAATCCAGTGAGCTCCCACAACATGTCATGTTGGATAGAGGGACACCCACACATATAAGGCAGATCCCCTAGACCCGCTTCGTGCGACGTGGGATTGCTAACCTTGCCTCCAAGGCATGGGTCCTCACATTGAAACACGGTCACGACCTGACTCCCTTAGCACAATATTGTCCGTTCTAGGTCACACCCTCTCGATTTTGTTTCTGAGAGCTCACACGCAACTTCCTATTGGGTCACCCATTTTGAGATTGCTCCAGCCCAAACTCGCTTAACATTAGAAAGCAACCAAACTCAAATACAATGAGTACCCAAAAAGCCTCTCTAAGTAAGAGAATACCCATGGGTCCAACCCATGTCCTTCTTCATAGCACAATACTGTCCCCTCTGAGCCCTTCGGTCATATTATCCCCGCCCGTAGGTTTTTGTTCCTAAGAGCTCATATGCAACATCCCAATGGGTCACCCATCTTGAGATTGCACCAGCCCAACCTCTCTTAACTTTGAAGTTCCAAAGGAATCCAAAGTCAGTGAGCTCCCAAGAGGCCTCACGCTAGATAGATACGTGCCTATACATATAAGACACTTCACCTTACCCTCCCCGAGTGATGTGGGATTGTTCACTGTTCTTCCCATGACACAGGTCTTACAATCCACACACCTTGGGGCCCAACATCCTCATTGGCACATTTTTAGTCGGGGGTCCAGCTCTGATACCAAGTTGTCACTACCCGACTCCCCTAACATGATATTGTTCGCTTTGGGTCACAACCTCATGATTTTTTTCTAGGAACTCACGCGTAACTTCTAGTAGGTCACCTATGCTAGGATTACTTAAGTCCAAACTCATTTAACTTTAGAGTTCCAACCAAACCCAAAGATAATGAGCTCCCAAAAGTCCTCGTCTATCAAAGAGAAAACCTTCGGGTCCAACCCGTGTCCCTCTTCTTAGCACGATATTATCCCTTCTGAGCTCTGCCGGTCCTATCGGCCCCGCCCAAACTCGCTTAACTTTAGAGTTCCATCCAAATCCAAAGCTAAAAAACTCCCAAAAGGCCTCGTCTAAGTAAGAGAATACTCTCGGGTCCAACTCGAGTCCCTCTTCCTACCACGATATTGTCCCTTCTAAGCTCAGCCAGTCCTACCAGCCCCACCGTAGGGTTTTGTTTCCGAGTGCTCACTCACAACTTTCTAGTGGGCCACCTATTGGGATTGCACTAGTCCAACCATGTAAAAGTTAGTGTCCTGGAGGGAACGGTGAACGATCCCATATTCTTGTGAGGGGAGTAGTTTGTGAGGGGAATGGTGGTGTGCCTTAAATGTGTAGGCACACACCTATCTACCACGTGACCTTTTGGGAGCTCAGTGGCTTTGGATTTGATTGGAACTCCAAAATTTAGCGAGTTAAGGTTGGTGCAATTCCATGATGGGTGACCCCCTGAGAAATTGCACCGTGAGCTCCCAAAAACAAAACTGTGAGGGCAAGGCGGCTCAAAGCGGACAATATCGTGCTAGAGTCAGGTCCTGACCTAGGAGGGTCGTATCTTGACATAATGGTATCAGAGCCGAACCTTGACCAGAAGTGTGCCAGCGAGGATGCTTGGCCCCAAGGGGGGTGGATTGTAAGACCCGATCTTGGAAGCAAGAACGGTGAGCAAGACTCGTGAGCTTGGAAAGGAAAGATCGGTGAACAATCCCACATCGATCGGGGAGGGAAAGGTGAAGTGTTTTATATGTGTGGGCACATATCTATCTAACACAATTCCTTTTGGGAGCTCACTAGCTTTGGATTCCTTGGGAACTCCAAAGTTAAGCGAGGCTGGTGCAATCTCAGTATGGGTGACCTACTGGGAAGTTGCACGTGAGCTCCAGAGAACAAAACCGTGAGGGCTGGGCCAAAACCGGACAATATTGTGTTGGATGGGTCGAGTCGTGATGGAATGGTATTAGAGCCAAACCCTGACCTTGAAGTGTGACAACGATGATGCTAGGCCCTAAAGGGGGTGCATTGTAAAAGTCCGTGTCTTGGAGGGAATGGTGAACGATCCCACATTCCTGTGAGGGGAATGGTCTGGGAGGGTTATGTTGGTGTGTCTTAAATGTGTAGGCACACACCTATCTAGCACGAGGCCTTTTGGGTGCTTAGTGGCTTTGGGTTCGGTTGGAACTCCAAAGTTAAGCGAGTTGAGGTTTGTGCAATTTCATGATGGGTGACCCCTTGTGAAGTTGCACCGTGAGCTCCCGAACACAAAATCATGAGGGAAATGAGGGCCAAAGCGTACAATATTGTGCTAGAGTTGGGTCATGACCGAGGAGGGTCGGGTCTTGACAAACCACACTTAACTTTAGAGTTCCAACCAAACCTAAACCTAGTGAGCTCCCAAAAGGCCTTGTCTAAGTAAGAGAATACCCTCGGGTCAATCCCAAGACCCTCTTCCTACCACGATAGTGTCCCTTCTAAGCCGCATCGGTCCTACCAGCCCTGCCGCAAGGTTTTATTTTTGAGAACTCTCCAGCAACTTTCCTATGGGTCACCTATCCTGGGTTTGCACTAATCCAACCACGCTTAACTATGAAGTTCCAAAGGAATCCAAAGTTAATGAGCTCCCAAGAGGCCTCATGCTAGATAGATACGTGCCCATACATATAAGGCATTTCACCTTACCTTTCTTGAGCGATGTTGGATTGCTCACCATATAGTTATGACTCTACCCTTTTCCAATAAGATATTGTTCCCTCTATACTTGTTGGTCCAACCAGCTCCACCCGCAGGGTTTTGTTCTCAACAACTCACACACAATTCAGGCTAGCGTTTGGCTCTGATACCAAATAGTCACGACTTGACCCTCTTCCTATAGGATGTTATCCCTTTAGGGCCCAATGTCCTCGCTATAAAACTCAATTTTGGGTTGAGTTTGGCTCTGATACCAAATAGTCACGACCTAACCCTCTTCTAATAGGATATTTTCCGCTCTGAACACACTCTAGCGCCAACGTCCTATTGGGCCACCCATCCTTGGAGTGCTTTAGCGCCAACCTCCTTAACTTTGGAATTCCTACCAACTCTAAAGCCAATGAGCTCCCAAAATGTGTCTTGTTGGATAGAGACACGCTCACACATATAAGGAGCATCCCCAGATCCCCCCGGGGCTTTGTGGGATTGCTAACCATTCCTCCAAGGCATGGGTTCTCAGCATCCACCCCCTGAGGGCCTAGTGGCCTCGCTGGAACACTCAATTTCAGCTGGAATTTGGCTCTAATACCAAATAGTCACGACCTAACCCTCTCCAAATAGGATATTGTCTCCTCTGAACACACTTTTCCAACCAACTACGCCCGTAAGGTTTTTGTAACGACCCAAACTTTTATAAATAATATTTTAATTCAAAATGACCATTTTGCCCCTAGGTGACCCGGGAGACTCTTAAGACATTGACCAATGACCGTGATGTAGATCGGGCCGTTACGAGTCCGTAGACAAGCGGCACGTAAAAATGGACGTTCGACGGAAAAGTTATGGTCAAGGAATCGAGATCGGTTATACTTACGTCCTCGGATTAAATTAAAATAATAATAAAATAATAAAGATCTGATAAATGATTAAATAATTAAGAACCGTTGGATGAGTGACAAGTGTCACTCATCCCATGGCCCAAACTCCCTAAAAAGTGGATCTTGCCCCATTGGTCACTTTTAATATTTTAAAAACAGTCCCACATCTCTCATTCCCTCACCGTCCTTTACATTCATCCTCTCCATCAACTGATCATCTTCACCCTCCATCTTCATCAACCAACATCATTTTTCTCATCGAAACTCTCCATACCCATTAGCACCAAAAACTAACCCAAACTCACAATCATCCAACCCACATAAAACTCACATCAAATATTGTTGGACTAGACGTAAGAGGGAGCTAGGAGACCTGAGGAGTCGATTGGGAGGACTCACGGCTGCTCACGGCAGAGGTAGGCCAGAAAACCCGAAACCACCCATTTTTCTCATTTTACAAACTCTCAATTTTAACATGTATGGGTCAATTGGCTGTCCTAGGTTTTGTTCTGGGGATAGAAACGTGTGGGACAGACCTAGTTTTCTAGATGCAGGAGGCTGGAAATAAGGGAACACACGGCCGAGAAATTAGGCTTCGAGTTTGGGTTTAAGGTAACAAATTTAGGCCATTTTTCTTATTTTTGAATAAGTAGATCCTTAGAGGAGGTCAGGACGGGTAGATAGGAGAAAACCTCATAAAAAATGGTGGAAAAAAAAAGGAAAACCAAGCGGGTCAAGTTCTGGGTCGCGGTGACCCGGTTGCAGACTCACGGGTCAGAAGCTGAAGGTCAAGGATGATAACGTTAGCGCATGATGTCATCTCTAACATGGCAGTCTAACATGTGTTAGACATGACGTCAGTAGTGACGTCAGCTGATGATGTCATCTATGACATGTCAGTTTGACTGCTGTCAAGTGACGTCAGCGGTGACGTCAATAGTGGTGTCATACTAACGTCAGCACTGAAGTAGAGTTGACCGCGTGTTAACTTGGCGCGTGGGGGCGGGTGGGAGTGATACTTGAGCTGGCATTGGCACTATTTTCAAGGTTTCGAAGATACAAATCCAATGGTGGTGGTTTCGTGTCAATTAGAGATCGTTAAGATGGTCAAATTTGGGTTTAATGCCTCAGGAAGCGTGTTCGGACGGCTTCCCAGGGCCGGTTCTATTCTAGGGTGTCATGTTTGAGTTTGTAGGGACCCATAGTGACCTTTAAATATATTTTGGACATGATAGGGACTGTACAATAATGTCTGGATAGGTTTAAACGTTCGGTCTAGAGGCGAGGACCGTGTGTGAGTTGGCTTCTGATTTTGAAATGATTGCATGCATAACTATTTTCATTGTTTTCCTTTACAATTAAGATTGGAGGATTCTTAGTACTATATGATGATGCTTATACGTATTATGATGTTTTGGGTATGAGACCCATCTAGATATATGTATATGAACCTATTTGCAGAGTTAATCAGGGATTTCTGTGGAGCTTAATACTATGCACTAGGTATACCTAACTTATGATTACTGTCTCCTCCAGATGTACCGTAGTATCTTGGAGTAGTCACGAGCACTACCTGTGAGGGGTTGACCCGAGGGGCAGCTCAAGAGCAGGAGTGCAGTTATGGATGATACCCCAGGAAGGGTCATTGATCTATGGGTCATTGACCTGGGTGGACCCTAGGGAGGCTTGGGATTGAGACCCTGAGTGGCACGCGTAGTCTTAGGACCGTGACATTATTGGCCATCAAGGGTGCCAGACATCAGGGATGTCGAGGTTTGGTTTTACGGTACATTATTATTATGTTGTTTTCCTTATTATGTTATATATGATTACATGATTTCATGATACTATTACGACTACCTATGTTTTGACTTAATGCATGCAAGTTTGAAAATATAGGGGTAAAACCTTATGATTATTATATTATTAAACTGGTTTTGGAAACATTATTTATTTTTCAGCCCACTCACTCTTTATTGTTTTATTGACCCCTCCAGGCGGTGCTACTTGGTAGTAGGGACAACTTGGCATGCGTGTCAGATGGGAGCAGGGCACATTCTCGGGTGGTCTTAGGGGGGTCGGGATGGGTCTTGTCAATTTTGTTCTCGACAGCTCACGTGCAACTTCCCAGTAGGTCACCCTCATCCTAGGAGTGCTCTAGCGTCAACCTCTTTAACGTTGGTGTTCGTAACAACTCTAAAGCTAGTAACTTTGGTGTTCGTACCAAATTTGGTCTTAAGGGTATCAGTGTAATGACCCAGATCTAGAGGAAACATGAAATTGGAAAAATTAAGGAGAAAAGGACGATTTTGGCCATATGTCAAAGAGTTGACATTTTTTGGTCAAAGTCAAAATGTTGACTTTTTTATCGGGACCTCGTATAGGTAATCCGAGAAGACCGTTGCGATGGTCTCATCATTTCGAGTATGTTGACAGGCAGTATACCGAAAACGGAGTTCGAACGGTTTTGTTTCAGGTCTACATTACCTAGGGGCAATCTGGTAATTTTGTTAAAAGGGTATTATTGTAATTTCACTTGTGACATTTTTCTATGTGGCTAATAAGGAAATGACAAGTGTCCCTATCCGTTAAGGAATTGTGCCACCAACTAGGGGTGTGTGTGTGTTATGTTTTAAGTGTTTGTTGTTGTTGTTGTTGTTGTTGTTCTTGGCCAAAGGGAGGAAAACGAAGAAAAAAATTGGAATCTAAAGAACTGAGGGAGAAATAGAGGAATATAGAAAAAAGAAGATGAAGAGGAGAGTGGGAGGAAGAGACCAGGGACTCGAGAGAAGTGGTTTGGAGGTCTCTGAACCTAGAACCGATTGTGGTAACCTGTGAGGGGTTTCAGGTTTTAGTTTACACGACCATGTTTCAACGAGAAAGCTTGGAAACAAGCATGCCATAATCTTCCTCTAGCCTCTGCGACCCTAACCAGCTTGTGAGTCATGGTTTTGGGCCCTAGAATCGATCAAATAGGGAGGGTGCACCATGGCTAAAACTTGATAGATTTTGACAACGATTTTGGGTAAGTTTCCTTCCATTTTGATATTATAGAGCTCTTATTGGTTTAGTGTAGACTTGTATGGTTGAAAAACAAGTCAAAAAGGTTGAGAATCAAGTGAGAAATGGTCGGGTCCATTCGCGGGTCATCATACCCATTTTGCTGAAAAATGGGTCTGTGACCCAAGCTATAAGATAATGAATAGTGGTGCGTGGGGGCACGTGCCACCTTATCTGGGGATGCTTCGAACATGAAAGTTATAGTGTTTGATGTTACGAGTCGAATGGTACAATTTTCGAGGATATCGGACATCGTCTCGAGGCTGTTTTGGTTGTCCAAAAGTTTAGGGTTTGTTTTAAATTCGTTTAAAGATTTGAGAAAATTGTGGGATTAAAAGAGAAGTTATACGGGATGATCTACTATTTGTGATTTATGTCAAGTTTCGAGATTCCAAAAAATTACGGAAATGCGGGTAAAGCGGGATTCGGTAATACGAACGATGTGTGAGTGGACATTATTTTAACTAAACTATTATGCATGCATACTTGCATGATTAAAATGTATTTTTATGCGATTTTGATGATCTTGGATTGATTTTAATTTTATGAATATGTAACTAAATTTTTATTGCAAATTTTTTTGAGGTTTTTCATGAACTATGTTTCATATACTGTTCTGATTGAGATTTCAAATTGAGTATGATTTTTGGCATCGAATAATGTGATTTGAAATAATTATTATTTTCATATGCTTTCAGAACGGGTTTTACAAAAGTAGCACTAATGACACGTTTTACGAGAATTCGCGTTTGAGCTGTGTTTGGGGCTTAGGCATGAGTTTCAGACCACTGCATCAAATCCAATCGATCTTCTAAACCGCACATCTAGATTGTGGGTTTTCTTCAATAACCTCATATCGATCAGTTATAGTCACTCCTTTACCATTTCCTTTCGTCATCCTTCAACGAAACTCACAATGGTCCTCAACCATGTCATCACAACGACTATAATCAATTTTAACACCATCTTCTAACACTTGCTTCACTCGGCGTCACCAAGTACTTTTCTACTCCTGAACACAACGACAAGTATCCACACTTAAATGGGGGTTTACAAATCCTGGTATTCCAACAACGAGTTTCCCAACTCAGATCTAGAGTATCCACCACACAACCTAATTTCCAACTCGAAACCAACCACAGTATCTCACTAGCTCAACGAGCTACTCTTGGGCCCCGCATACTGACTAGCCTACTCGTAATCGTAGCCCACTAGCTACCATCCAAGTTAACCACACTGGAATATCTCCGACCCTATGGTCCAAACATCAAGCATAACCAGCGCCAGTGCACTAATTGTTTCGGCCCTAAGCCGACGTACGTCATACCTCGTACCGCGTATCGAGTGACTCACATTCTGACACTAACAATCGCTGCTAACTAACCACAATGAACATACTATCACTATCGCATCCAGGTTGCAAACGGGTTATTCCACATCGAGACATCACATCCACAGTAGCATCACACCACCCAAGTCGACGAACCAACGACTCTGGGAACCAAACCTTGCGCAGAACACACGAAACCTGCTCTAATACTAGATTGACAGGACCCACCCCTAATCCCCCGAGATTAAGGGCTAAATCCTACTCCCGTCTAACTTACGCATGACATGAATGCTAAACCGACGTCCAACCTCTATGTGACACGTAATTTGGACAAGGGATTCTCGATTTGACCGTCCAACAGCATCCGGACTTCCCAGAGTGCACATAATCTACTGTGGATCGTACATGTGATGTCTCCGTCTCTCTCGACCAACAGCCCGCACCGCAACAACCTGGAGGATATCGACAACATGAAAAGACTATGAGTGGACAAAAATGAGTAATAAGTTCAGAAAACAGTTCAGAAGAAAATTACAATTTTACCCTCCACGCAAAAACCAATGCATGCATATAAAATCCATTTTATGAAACCATTTCATATTCAAAATCTTTAATCGAAACCAAAATCATTCCTTTCTTCAAATTCGCAATTCAAATCCAGTGCTTCAGCCCAAAATCATAAATCAATCTCAAAGTATGGGAACTCAGTCCCAAAACTCATCAAATCCAAATCATCCGGGCCACTGCCCAAAACATCTGAAAACCAGTGAAAAGCTAGTGAAAAACATCAAACATGCGAGTTGCTGGATCTCAAGTGCGCCCGAGTCTTTAAACTCAAAACCATGCGCATAATCAGGCCTTCCCGGGATATCAACGAGTCTTTAAACTCAAAACAAAATCACAGGCCTTGGGAGGTGTCATATCCGAGTCTTTAAACTCAAAACATATACCGAGTCTTTAAACTCAAAACATATCAATCCAAGGCCCTCCCCCCGTCAATCAACCGAGTCTTTAAACTCAAAACCAGATCCAGCGGTTTTTCTTTTCTTTTTCCTGGTCTTTAAACCCAAAACCATTTTTCAATCAACAGTGGAAACCAAATAAAATCCACATCCGAATTCGCAACAATGATTCCGTAAGCCGGCATCCGGAACTATCATCACGAACCCAAATCAAGAATTACCTTTCCAAGTTTCAAAACCGAAATCTCATTATCGAAATCACTTGAACAAGGCTCCATGCCTGAAATCACTTTTCCGAAATCCATTTCAAATCATTGAAATCTAATCCTCAAAACCATGATCTAATCACAATCTAAAGCGAAACCTCGTAAAACGTGCAAATATGACATAATCTTGAAATACGTGCAAAACCGTAAATCTTCTAGATTAGAATCAAATCATAGAATCGCGTATTGAAAACATATAAAAACATATATGCATGCATCATATGTTTGAAAGCAAAGTCCACTCACAGACCATTACACAGTTGCCTCGATATGCGCGCACTTATGCTTTCCCGGCTAATCCGCTATCATTGGCTTTCCCGAACCTGTTCAAATCCTACTATAAGGTCACTAACTACTTCATAAAGTTTATACTAAAGCCCCGTAATTTTCCCAAATTTTTAACTATTTTTAACCGAGGCCTAAAACCTTCGAACATCCCAAAACTTATCGAAATGATGTCCAATCGACTCACACCAATCCCAAAATGTTCGTTACATCAAAAACTTTAAAAGTCATGTTGGAACCTTTCTCAAATACTATGCCACGCGCCCACACGCGCCGCCTGAAGTGGCTGCGTGTGGGCCTCACACGCCTAAGTTACTGTTCATCCTCTTCTTTAATCGACCGATCTGCAATTCCGGTCCACAACCCATAGGCAACGATGGAAGGCAAGGGAGAATGGATTTCATGGTCAAAGCATACCCTGCCCTCTGTTTTCCCAATTGGAAACAAACCCACCGTCCACAGCGGTTATTCATGGTGGCACCACCACTTCCCCCATCTCCCGGTCTCTCACTTCTAAGGTCAACTATTAGGAAGAATGCTGAAGATCGAAGGAAAAGATCTGTTTTCTGTTTTCCCACCGTGCACCCACAATTTGTTTAAATGGTTTCAAGGACGTTGAGAGATGATTCTAAGGCCATCCAGAAAGGGCCACACGTCAAAAATCCTATGGCACCACTTCCAATCAACAGCCAAGTGTCCATCTTTGAGTGGGTACAAATCCCAATGCAGTAAATGTCCAGAATGCCCTCTCAAGGACAAATTACCATTTTGCCCTTCGCAATCCCTGACCTGTAACTCTATTTCCCGAACTCCAAATGGCGCATGCCGCCTGTCGTTGGAATCAGGGACTCGAGACCTACCTAACGATCCTCGATGTTCGTGAAAATTTCTTGTCGTTTAAAAAGTCAACAAAGTGCCCATATTCCACAAAATTACCAAAATACACTCAAAATTCCGAACGTCATAACTTTCTCCTCGGATGTCGGAATCGGACGTGCCACCTGTCTATGAACTCGTGACGTCTCTTACTACGTCAAGGTCATCGGTCAAAGTTTATTTGACCGTCCGAACGAAAAGTCAACGTTTTACCCATTATAAGGGAAAAATCGGTATTTCGCACCGTCCGTCCGAACGCATTCAACTAATCACTGAGTAACATCCCAAATCTGTCATTAACAACTAAAAGAATCCCGATTTTCGGGACGGTCTGTTACAATCTACCCCCCTTAAAGAATTTCGTCCTCGAAATTTCGGATCTACTAACTGGGGAAAATCTAACTGGTCTCACACCTGGGTCTCCTAGGCGGTGTCCAGCACCTGCTAATCCAAAATATCCTAACAGTGTCCAAACTATCACCACATGTTAGTCAACCAAACTTTTAGTTCATCATAAGATCGTCCCATTCGCACTGGGGCCATCACAAATCTATCTCGTTCCCGCAATATTTCCAACACCACACCAGCCGACACTCACGGCTCAACCATCACTAGGTACGCACCACTGCTATCAGGTTCAACACTCCCGACTCCCTTCGAGTCGAGCGTACCTCGTACCAACTTCGCAGCACATCATTTGAGTCCGCCGTCAACAACACAAATTCAAGTACACCCATTCACAAGATGGTATCTACCAGTCTCCGTACTTCTATGCATCAAGATTCGTACAATGTTCCATATTACTTCTGTCAGTGATCCATGCCGACCTTACTAGAGTCACAATGTACTCGTCTATCCCCTAATTCAACCATTCATCTCACTAGTGGTTCAACTAACCACCAGCACAGTCAACTTGTGGGAACACCAACCACGTTCCACACTATCTATTTGCAACTGGACCCTATCACATCCTTGTGTAACCAAAAACATAACTCTCAATGTCAGGGTCCCACCAGCCATTCATGGCTCGGAGCATCCCGCTCATATCAACACTGAGGCCTGCAATAACATATCAACCACTTGGGATCACCATGATCCAGCCCACATGCTCCGTCAAAATCCAACATATCGGGACCATGCTAATCATCCATCTATCCACAACATACCTCGGCACTCAGCCGATCACCAACCCTTCTACCAGAACATCACGCTGCACATCCAATTACCTCAGCATGGGTCCAACCACTGCAGGGCCAGTATGTACACATTTCTAGTACATTCACCAAGTACCTCCAACTAAAACCACGTTGCCTACCACCAAACACACGCAAGGATAACCCTACGAACTTGGAATAAAAACAAAGATATTTTAGAATACCTCAACACCGTTCCTAGAGTATATCCTTACGTACTTCCAACGTCATTTTATGGTACGTCCACTAAACAACCACAACGGCATCAGCCACAAACGACGACATCCATAGTCCAACCAACAACATCATAGTGTACCCGTAACCCCCACAGTGTTTCTCCAGGGCACACAAACATCCTCGTAACCGTACGGATTACCACATGACCATAAATCAAACATGCTTCACTTTGAAGCCCATCAGTCAATCCAACCTCTAGACTGAACTACCTGTCTCCCGGGAACGTGCAACTCAAATTCCTCCCAAATCTCCCGATCTCCTGGGTCTCTCGACCAATATGAAAATCCACTCACAATCTCAACCACGTACATAGGGCAGACCCACCACTAGATCCAAGTCCAATATCCATACGTATGCAACCACAGACCACATACTCCCTGCACCACTCCTATAAGACAGAGCACTCTCCTCATCTGTATGTCCAACATCCAACCTCTGTCTTGTCATCCTATCCTCCTGATCCACCATATTTCAATCCTGAGTCAAAAACAATCCAGTCCCAATCCACTCACTCCTAAGTGGATCCTACTGCCAAAGTTTCAAACCACTGCATCAAATCCAATCGATCTTCTAAATCGCACGTCTAGATTGTGGGTTCTCTTCAATAACCTCATATCGATCAGTTATAGTCAATCCTTTTTTGTTTCCTTCCGTCATCCTTCAATGGAACTCACAATGGTCCTCAACCATGTCATCACAACGACTATAATCCATCTTAACACCATCTCCTAACAATCGCTTCACTCGGCGTCACCAAGTACTTTTCTACTCCTGAACACAACCACAAGTGTCCACAATTAAAGGGGGGTTTACAAATCTTGGTATTCCAACAACGAGTTTCCCAATTCAGCTCTAGAGTCACCACCATACAACCTAATTTCCAACTCGGAACACATCCAAAGTATCTCACTAGCTCAACGGGCTACTCTCGGGCCCCACAGGCCGACCAGCCTACTCGTAATAGTAGCTAGCTACCTTCCAAGTTAACCACGATGGCATATCTCCGACCTTATGGTCCAAACCTCAAGCATAACCAGCGCCAGTGCACTAACCGTTCCAGCCCTAAGCGGACGTACGTCATACCTCGTACCGCGTATCAAGCGACTCACATTCTGACACTAACAATCGCTGCTAACTAACCACAATAAACGTACTATCACTACTGTATCCAGGTTGTTGACCGGCTGTTCCGCGTCGAGACATCACATCCACAGTAGCATCACACCTCCCAAGTCGACGAACCAACGACTCTAGGAACCAAACCTCACACAGAACACACGAAACCTGCTCTAATACCAGATTGACAGGACCTACCCCTAATCCCCCGAGATAAAGGGCTAAATCCTACTCCCGTCTAACTTATGCATGACACGAAGGCTAAACCGACGTCCAATCTCTGTGTGACACATAAGTCGGACAAGGGATTCTCAATTCGACAGTCCAACAGCATCCGGACTTCCCAGAGTGCACAGAATCTACTGTGGATGGTACGTGTGATGTCTCCGTCTCTCTCGACCAACAGCCCTCACCGTAACAACCTGGAGGGTATCGACAACATGAAAAGACTGTGAGTGGACAAAAACGAGTAATAAGTTCATAAAACAGTTCAGAAGAAAATTACAATTTTACCCTCCACGCAAAAACCGTTGCATGCATATAAAATCCATTTTATGAAACCATTTCATATTCAAAACCATTAATCGAAACCAGAATCATTTCTTTCCTCAAATCCGCAATTCAAATCTAGGGCTTCAGCTCCAAATCATAAATCAATCTCAAAGTACGGGAACTCAGTCCCAAAACTCATCAAATCCAAATCATCCGGGCCACTGCCCAAAACATCTGAAACCCAGTGAAAAGCCAGTGAAAAACATCAATCATACGAGTTGCTGGATTTCAAGTGCGCCCGAGTCTTTAAACTCAAAACCATGCGCATAATCAGGCCTTCCCGGGATATCAACGAGTCTTTAAACTCAAAACAAAATCACAGGCCTTGGGGGGTGTCATATCCGAGTCTTTAAACTCAAAACATATACCGAGTCTTTAAACTCAAAACATATCAATCCAAGGCCCTCCCCCCGTCAATCAACCGAGTCTTTAAACTCAAAATCAGATCCAGCGGTTTTTCCTTTCTTTTTCCGGGTCTTTAAACCCAAAACCATTTTTCAATCAACAGTGAAAACCAAATAAAATCCACATCCGAATTCGCAACAATGATTCCGTAAGCCGGCATCCGGAACCATCATCACGAACCCAAATCAAGAATTACCTTTCCAAGTTTCAAAACCGAAATCTCATTATCGAAATCACTTGAACAAGGCTCCATGCCTGAAATCACTTTTCCGAAATCCATTTCAAATCATTGAAATCAAATCCTCAAAACAATGATCGAATCACAATATAAAGCGAAACCTCGTAAAACGTGCAAATATGACATAATCTCGAAATACGTGCAAAACTGTAAATCATCTAGATCAGAATCAAATCATAGAATCACGTATAGAAAACATATAAAAACATATATGCATGCATCATATGTTTGAAAGCAAAGTTCACTCACATACCATTGCACCATTGCCTCGATACGCGCGCACTTATGCTTTCCCGACTAATCCACTATCACCGGCTTTCTCGAACCTGTTCAAATCCCAATATAAGGTCACTAACTATTTCATAAAGCTTATACTAAAGCTCCGTAATTATTCCAAATTTTTAACCATTTTTAACCGAGGCCTAAAACACTCGGACATCCCAAAACTTATCGAAACGATGTCCGATCGACTCGAAACCAATTCCAAAATGTTCGTTTCATTAAATACTTTAAAAGTCGTGTTGGAACCTTCCTCAAATACTGTGCCACGCGCCCACACTCACGTGCCTAAGTTACTGTTCATCCTCTTCTTTAATCGACCAATTTGCAATTCCGGTCCAACCGTGAACCATCGTGGCCGGTTTTTGTCCATTTTTAAGCCGTTTCTACTCCTATTTCCACCATTAATTTTGTCCCTAACTATACAATTAATCTACCTATGGAAATAATGAAAAGAAGTAGGAGAAGATACCTCCCGATCATCCTGCAAAAGTCGATGTTTTCCTCCACTGTTTTTTCAGGTTTCCGGCCACCATTGGCCATGTTTCCAGTCCCAAACATCTTCTAGAGTCCCTAGAAACACTTTTATATCGTCACAATCTCTCAAAAACCAACCATTCTTCATTTGCCATAATTAATTTCAAACTAACTTAATTCTAAAATATAACCTTACCATCCGCCGTGAGCTCCTCCGTGGATACCACCACCTTCCTTTCAACTTCCCCTCACATTTTGATGCACATCCCATAGGCAAACGATGGAAGGCAAGGGAGAATGAAATTCCTGGTCAAAACATACCTTGCCCTCTGTTTTCCCAATTGGAAACAAACCCCCCGTCCACAGCGGTTATTCACGGTGGCACCACCACTTCCCCCATCTCCCTGTCTCTCACTTCTAAGCTTAACTATTAGGAAGAATGCCGAAGATCGAAGGAAAAGCTCTGTTTTCTGTTTTCCCATCGTGCACACACAATTTGTTTAAACGGTTTCAAGGGCGGTGAGAGATGATTCTAAGGCCATCCAAAGAAGGCCACACGTCAAAAATCCTATGGCACAACTTCCAATCAATAGCCAAGTGTCCATCTCTGAGTGGGTATAGATCCCAATGCAGTAAATGTCCAGAATGCCCTCTCAAGGACAAATTACCATTTTACCCTTCATAATCCCTGACCCGCAACTCTATTTCCCGAACTTCAAAGGGCACATGTCGCCTGTCGTTGGAATCAGGGACTCGAGACCTACCTAACGATCCTCGAAGTTCGTGAAAATTCCATGTCGTTTAAAAAGTCAACAAAGTGCCGCTATTCCACAAAATTACCAAAATACCCTCAAACTTCCGAACGTCATAACTTTCTCCTCGGATGTCGGAATCGGACGTGCCACCTGTCTATGAACTCGTGACGTCTCTTACTACGTCACGGTCATCGGTCAAAGCTCATTTGACCATCCGAACGAAAAGTCAACGTTTTGCCCATTCTAGGGGTAAAATCGTCATTTTGCACCGTCCGTCCGAACGTATCCAACTAATCACCGAGTAACCTCACAAATCGTCATTAACAACTAAACTAATCCCGATGTCTGGGATGGGCTGCTACACTATATCCTGAGTCGGTTTTCACTCGAACATCGAGCAGGGCGCTGTACCCGGAGTGAGTATGTGATGGCCTAACGGTAATGCAATATGTGATATGATGATTTAGGTTATGCTTGTGCTTCGAGGATGGTTTGAATGTGAATGATTGTGTATGTGGACTGTGATGACATTGAGTTAACTATATGTGAGTTATGTGGTGATATTATGTAACGCCCCGGACGTTCTGGAAATGTAATAATATTAAATATTGAATAAAATGACGTTTTACCCCTGTGATTTGTGTGGTCAATTTGTTGACTTTTTGATTGGGAGGTCGAACGGACGTGGAGTGATGACCGTGACGTAGTTCGGGACGTCACGAGTTCATAGACAGGTGGCACGTTCGATTCGGACGAACAGGGTGAAAGTTATGATGTTCGGAAGTTCAGGGGCATTACCGTAATTGGGCGTTATTAAGGGGAAAAGTTGACTTTTTTCTTGACAATTGATTTGCATTTGACTCGAAGACCGTTATGTTCGTCTCGACGCCCTGAGTACAACGACAGGCGGCACGCGCGAAACGGACGTCGGATGACCGAGTTACGGGTCACGGAAGTTGGAGGGCATTTTGGTAATTATTGCATAGAGGGGCATTTTGGTCATTTCACGGTGGTTACTGTAGCACCACCGTGAAAAACAGAGTGCGGCCGTGGTGTTTTTGAGCGTGCATTTGTTTATGGCTAAGTGGACTGGTGAGTGGGTTTAGTTTATGGATTTTGAGGTTGTGGGAAGCAGCCATCCGTGTCTGGGCAGAGACTGAGTGCACGAGAGGAACGAGAAATGGCTGTGGTCTCTGTGTTTGCGGGAAACCGTTTTCAGAGGCCTCAGTTGGTCTCCCACGGGTTGTTGGCCACACCGATCGAATAACTGAGTATGGGAGTGGAGTGGGGATTGAGAGAGGGTCATTTTGGTTCAATTTGGAAGCTGAGCTTGAGAGGAACTGTGAGAGAAACCGTGAGCAAACCGTTTCGGGTTTTTGGGGGGAACCGCTGAGTTCAATTTCTAAGGGTCGAGGGATCAATCTAAACACACTGTGAGTCTTCTGGGAGTGACAGAATCTCGGCCGTGCAAGAATTGAAGGGATTCGAGCACGGATTGCCCAAGAACCCAGGGTCCAGTTCGAAGGAAAAACCAGTTGGAGGGAAAATTGAAGATCAAATTATAGGGACTTTCGAGCTAAACCAAGGGCCATTCTAGTCTTCTGGGAGCAAAAGGTAACCAACCACGTCGATTTCGAGGGACGACACTCACGAATTGGCGATGAACGGAGTTCCCAGGTTCTGAGTATTTTCGAGCTTGAGGTCGACGACTTCCAGGTAACGGTGAGCCCAATTGATTGTACGAGTGTGTTCGTATAAGTTTCCTTAAGCTACTGGTGAAATTAATTTGAGTATGGAGTCACTTTGGGTGAGTTTCA
This sequence comes from Prinsepia uniflora, assembly GCA_032719365.1. Taxonomy (NCBI): domain Eukaryota; kingdom Viridiplantae; phylum Streptophyta; class Magnoliopsida; order Rosales; family Rosaceae; genus Prinsepia; species Prinsepia uniflora. The sequence goes on along the minus strand of CM064865.1, from coordinate 39,978,569 downwards.
GAGGTCGACTTGTTCGACTGTGTGAGCTTGAGATGGGTCGATTTAGTATAAGTCGAGGTTAACCAATGATGCAGACCTAAAATAAATGGGTTAGAGAAGATAATAGGATTGAAAACGGGAGGAATTGACTGAGAATTGAGCTTGAACTGGTCGGGTTGAGTCGCGGGTATAGACCCGTTTATCAGTCGATTCGGGTAAGGACGAAGATACTGTAGCTTGGCGTGTGGCCTTCACGCGCGGCCACTTTGGGCGGCGCGTGACGGCGCGTGTGACGTCAACTCCGATCACGGTCAACATGAGAAATAATCCTTTCAGTCTAATTAACATTTTCCCTTTTGGAGTCGAGTTGTTCGGGAGTCGTTCGGGATAAGCTCGGGAGCCCGGAAGTTTAGGTCCTTAAGGTTTATTTTGCCGAAAAATTCGGGAAATTAGGGAAAAATCATACGAGCTACTTGAGGATGTTTGTAACCTTTCTTGTACATTTTTACAGGCCCGGACACTTCCGAAGCTACGGAGGAGCACGCGGGACGCGATTGACGCGTCCTAAAACCGTGAGTGGACTTTTGATTTCTAAATTGGGCATGCATGACTATTTTGCTTATTTATCTCATGGTTTTGCATATGATTTTATGATGGTGATATGATATATCGGTTTTACATGTTTTTACGCTTTTCGAGATATTTATCGTATTTCACGCACTTCGAGGTTATGGTTTTTCGCTTATGCATGCGTGATGTTTTGATGAAGTACCTGGATATGAATATGCATGTTTCGGATTTATGATGTTTGATCACATTCTGAGGTAATTTTTGGAAATTGCATGTGTTGGGATTTGCATGTGAATTCGGACATGAGTCCTGTTACGATGAGAAATGTTTTCGGAATAATGTTGGGAAAACGGTTGTGATGAATCCTGATTTATTATGTTTAAAAACGGTTTTGGGTTTAAAGACCCGGTTAATGGTTGGATCTGATTTTGGGTTTAAAGACCCGGTTATTTAATGACGGGGGGCGGGCCCGAAAATTGGGTTTAAAGACCCGAATTGAGTTTAAAGACTCGTGAGTTTAAAGACTCGATTATTATGATACCCCCGAGGCCTATTAATCATGTTTTGAGTTTAAAGACTCGTTGATATCCCGGGAAGGCCTAAAATTGAGTTTAAAGACTCGGATGGATCCAACGGCATAATTGTGGTTATTGATTCACGTTTTACTTGATCTGTGCAATTAACGTTTCGAAATGACGGTTTCCGAAACCTGGCATTATTAAATGGTTTTTACATGAATTATGGCGATCCTTGGTAACGTTTTTCATGTGTTTCGGAAAAAGAGTTTTCAAAAGTATTATGCAAATTTTGAATGTTTGGTTATGCATGCGTGTTACAAAACTGGAGGGCGAACCCGATTTCGGAAAAACTGTTTCCTTTAAAACTTATGTTTCGGTCCACTCACACTTTGTTGTTTAAAATTCCCTCCAGGTCGTGGTGCAAGTGCGGGGGCAAGCGCCGAGGCAGAGGCGGAGGCATAAAGTTTTCCGTTGCGGAGTAGTTAGTTCGCAGAGTAGGACTTGTTTCTTTAACTTGTTTTGTATTATTGCTCTGTGAAACTGTGGACTTGACGTCCAGTCGGATGTATTTATTTAACCTCCCTGGTCTGACAATGGGTGTGTTGTAATATTAATTAGTTTTCCGGTCCTTTGGGTTCGATTGTCAGACGGGAGCGGGATGCTTCCCGATTATCGAGGCGATAATCGGGGTGGGTCCTGTCATATTAGATATGGATTGATTGTGTGTTGTTGATGTGATGCTTTGTGATGCATTGATGGATAAAATATAGAACATAAATATGCATTCTATTATATTCAATTTAACCTTGAAGGTACACAAATCGAAAGAGATAATATAGCAAATAAGCAAGGGTCGAATCCGACAAGAATTTGTCTTAACGTTTACGTCCACTTTATTACTTAGATTTATTAATTAACTTGTAAACTAAATAAAAACTAAAACATAAAATGAACACATAAATATAATAAAGGGGTTTTGAATATTTTAGAAATAATTAATTTAAACTAAAATGATTAATACAAAGAATAGGTTAGGGCACTCAATCCACCACTAACCACATGAAAAGCCAATTGTTACTTCTAATTCATTTATTTTTCCTTGAACACTTCAACCTAGAATAGACCGTGAACAACACTTTTTCTATCTTAATACCTTACTAACCTACCCTAACCCAGTAGCGCACTAAGGTTAAGGAATTCTTTAACTCGTCTTCTCAAGATATGTGAAACACATACTATTTTGATGAATCTAGAAGATCATTAAGCACGTTAAGATTGATTGAAGATTGAATTTCAAAGTATGGAAACCAACTTCTCGAAGTATGGAAACCATCTTCTCATTAACTCAAATTGAAGTGATTAGAGTCCTGTAAACTCTTTGCTACTTGGGGGGCATAAGAACAATACATCACATATGCGTTAATCTTTTCTCTACATCGTAGCAATACTCTTACGTCTATCAAGGTATGTATGCATCCATAATTTACCAACTTAATCGAATGTGAATTAAGCAAACCAAATCAATCATTCACAAACATAATATAAGGAACAAGAAATAAAAACAATCAACTATTACACATGGTTAGGGCGTCAATAAGACACTACAAAATAAAAGAAAAATCTAATGCGCTCAAAATATTATTGAATATGTTTGAAATCTCTCCCTTTTCTCTTCTCTCTACTCCTCTCAACTCACAAAAAATAAACTCTTGTTTTTACATAAACCTTAGTACATCTATGTATAGAGAATTAATAATCCTCATAAAAACAGAAGTTTACAATAATTCTACAAGGAAAAGGTTTCCTAAATATTTATGAAATCTAATTAAAAACTTTTCCTATAAGTAAAAGGAGTAAAAATAAGTGTACAAAAAGAAATAGGATTGAAATCCCTATACAATATGGAAACAAGTGTGAATGCAAGTTGGAATTATCCCAAAATTGGACAAAAATCACGGAATAAACTGCAGGAATAGGTTTCGGTGGCCAACCACCGAAATTTGGTGGTCAAATGGTGTAGTCAACGCAAGTCAATACGATAGAGTAAGCTATCAGATGTTCAGTGGAAGCCAATCGAAACAGGGAAATGAGCTCCAAGAAGTGCGCGCCATGATCTAGTGGTGACTTCGATAGACGCTTACCGAATTGGAGTTCCTGCTACAGTGGACAGGCAAGGACTCCAGATGCTTACTTCGGTAGGTAGCTACCGAAGTTCTTGTACAATCTTCTGCCCTTCATAACGTTTTCGTTACTGCTCCGATTTAGATGTTTCTTTCGCCCAAATTCTTATAATTCCAATATCTATCTAATTTTGCACACTTTTCACAAAATAAATCATTTTCTCCAATTTTTTAGAACAAAACATAAGTAAAAAAACATTAAATTATGGTTAAAACATGCATAAATTACGATTTAACATGCATGATGTATGTTATGATGCTTATTGACTGGTTTGGTCCTCACTCAGACGTTAAGCTGGGCTCCAGATCCTGAGTGAGTGATGTGTCTGCCAGTAGTGCAGTGGTATTGATGATTGATGATGCGTGTGATGATAGATTGAATGTGATATGTATGGATTATGTGACAGTTGATTTCCGATTAATCGCTTTATGGATGCTTTCACGGATTTGAGGATATAAACTGTGTTTTTTTAATCGAAGTGAAATAGTTTTCGTATGCATGCATAGGTTTCTAAAATGGAAGGTAAAGTTTGGTTTTCGCTTTATGGATGACCGGTTATTTTCAAATTTTGTTTTAAAATTTTTTTTTTCCACTCACACATTTCTCTTGGTTTTGTGACCCTCCAAGGGCACTGCACGGGAATCGAGGCTCGAGAGACAAAGACATGAATTAGACAAACTTATATGTATCCCTGGTCTGTCAAGGTTTCATGCGTATATCTTGATCCTTGTTAGACGGGAGCAGGGCCCAAATGTTCTTTTCATGCTTTTCGAGGAGGTTTGGTTAGCCGCTCTAACAGTCGCTCCCGAGTTGGAGTGATTTGGTGGACGATCGGGTATATCAGGTAGTTAAGTTTGTTATGATCATCAAATTTGTGTCCATAGTTCATACCTCCGCTTTCACGGTGAAACAGAGATAAGTTTTTACTGGTTACATTCCACCCTACCCCAATAAAACGCTTTGTTTTATTCAATTGGCTTCGTCATCTGGACGTCGCCATCTAGATGTCGGCTAACACGTCTCGATCTACGTGCCCTAAGTGGACTTTATGGGTCGTGGTGTGTCACAATCAATCGCTTATAATAACAAGTAAGATTAAACAATTTAGAACATAAACATAAATAAACTGACAAATGTAGATAGAAAAAAAAAAAGAACAAATAATTATAAATTGTCTCAGTTTTTAAGTATAACATATAAAATAGTCCATTTAATAAATAAAATAGTCGATTTATTATAATATTAAGATTTTTACTATTTTTTTTATTATATTATTTTTTTAAGTTTTCTAATACCGTTTATACTTTTTTTTTCAGTAAAAAAAAGGTATTTGTTATTTACAGTCCCTATTTAATGTAGTGGACTAACTTATAATTTGAACTCTAAAAAAATAACCTATATATAATTACCCAAAAAAAGCAAAAATTATTTTCCCAATGATACTGCATAAAAGAGCGAAAATTTATTTATTTCTTTAAATTAACTTAATGTTTGTTTTGTTGGGAAATTAAGGATTAATATTTAGGGAATGATTAAAAGATTAAAACGCCACAGCAGGGTGGCAAAAGGCTAAGTTCACAATGAATAAGAAGAGGAGGGCAGTGAGCAGTCAAATGCTCTACCTTAATTGTGACCACGTACTCATCTCATCACAACTCTAGGATGGGGTTACCCCTAATTTATAAGTATTACGTAGTGATGGACACAAGAAAGTAACAAAAATAAATACACAAAGTGCCACTTGATCGTATTATTTAACTAGTGATATTTTTCTGCATACATTATGAAAAAAATTTAAAATTTAATTTGAATAAATAACGAGATTAATACTCAATATTTATATTTTAATATTACTCATAATATCAATGTATAAAAAAATATACATCCACACACAAAGTATTTTTTACTTTAATTTAATATGTTGACACTAAATCCAAAGTATGACCTCAATTACCCCTAGTACTTATTAATTAAGTCAGTTCATGTTACTAATTGGTGATATTATTATGTTTCTTTTTTCAACTAGTTAATATATTGATAAATTTTATTTTTCGAAGATAGTATTAGTCATTATTATTGGTTGAAATAATGTTGTTTATGTTTTTGTTTTCTGATGCAAAAAGAAACAATTACAACACTGCAAAGCTCCTGATGAGCATTCACAACGAGAAAAATCAAACTTCTAAGCTAGCTTTTGTCGCCTCCCTGTGAAGAAGTCTTGTCTATCTTTGATCCACGATCATGATGATATGCACACGCCGCCAATGAATTATTGTTATTTATTAAGTTTTCATAATTGCTCCTTTCAAATTGCTGCCTATGTTTTAATGTACAATAGAGAAATAGAAGAAAATAGCTTATCCTTATTAGTAAGTTATATAAGACTAAGAGCCACAAAACCGAGAAACCGATCAATATATATATCTTGGTTTTTAATAAAATAATTTAATTTCTCAAATGGCCGGTGTGGCTAGTTGCGCAGAAAAGTGTGTATTTCGTCATATGGCTCACCTATTTTGATTAAGATTGGTATCAACATTATCTAATATGTGTGCAAGGGAATGTAATCCAAATTAAGTAGATGATGAGCGTTAGTCTCCTTATCTCACATTGGTTAGATTGCTTGAATTGGTGCATATATTTATTAAGTCCCCCCCACATAGCATGTTAAGTTTCTAGATTAGGGGATTAGATTAATTAATTTCTTTATTTCCTCTTGGCTACAAGGTTAGATACATAGCAGGGCAACTATATCTGTTGGTCATCTTTAGAGCACCACACAAAAAAAATTCTCAATTAATCACTTTCTAATCTCTTCTTCCGCAAGTGTGTACCTTTATTTAATGCAATTTTTCTTTAGAATAAATCTCAACTCTCTCAACTACGAGGGTTTTAATATACCAAGTATAAATGATTCAATTTAGTTCATCTTATTTTAACTAATCCTCCATTCGTGACTGCTAGTGATCGAAGATCAGAATTCAAGCATTAACATAATCTTACTAAATTTTGATAAGGATTATCTTGATTGATGTATAATTATTATCTGTATATATCAGCAATTTAACATAATCTTACTAAATTATAAAGTCAATGTGACTTTAACTCTCATAGCAGCAATTTGCATATAAATTGTCATACTGGCTATTGCATGAATATTGGAGTTAGGCCAAAATTAACAAAAATGAATATTTAAATTGAATTACAAAACTTTCGGTATGTATTTATATTTGATAAAATTTCACTATTTTTTTTAATTTTTAATGATAAAATATTACAATGCAAATATGTTTTATATGTATGAGTAATGCAATTAAATTTTTGACTTTTTTTTTTTGTATATTGTTTTAAAGATGAAAAAAAAAATTGAAAAACTGTCATATATATATATATTTAATTAGTCTAGGCCTCGATTGCTTAGATACCAGCATTGAATAAAGTGAAGTTTTGTATAATTCGTTTAACCCACTACAAGAAATAGTGTTTACCCTGCGGAGAGGCTCTGCCGACTAAAAATGAACATGCGCCGGGCTAATTTTTGCCCGGCGCATACGGTGGTCCGCCGGGCTAGACTCCAGTCAACGCTTTTTGCCCAGTGCAGTGTTTGCCGAGCAACATAGTGGGAAACCACGCTCATGAGAAGGCGTATAAGGTTTGCCCAGTGGGTTTTGGCCGAGTAAGAGTATCTAGCCCGACGGAGGTACGCCAGACAATGTTTACTTAAGTCACCTTTTCCTAGTGGATATGTTCGTCGGGCTAAATTTTAAATAGTTTTTTTATTAATTATTTAATTATTTAAACAATTATAATTATTTAATATTATATATATAAATAAAAGGAAATAATATTAAAACAGTAAAAAAATTATAATTAAATGAAAATTAATTATAATATATATAAAATAAATGTAATAATTTTACATAATTAAAAAAAAATCTAATAAAACTAAATTTTCGGTGGTGGTTGAGCATCATCTTGGGCAAGCTGTCGACTAGGATCCAACTGGAACTATGAGTCATTGACTTAGAGCATACGTTGACCCATTTGGGTGAATAGCATTGTAAGCTGGGCCTGCATAACTTGGTGTTGGGCCTCGAGGCACGCATACCTGTGACGAACCGTCCCGAATTAGCGGGATTAATTAAAGATTAATTACGGATTAGCGAGACTAATCAGAAATTAGACGAGAATTAGCGGACGTTCGGGCGAAATGACGATTTTACCCCTAGAATGGGCGAATCGTTGACTTTTCGTTCAGGCGGTCAAATGGACTTTGGCCGATGACCGTGACGTAGTTCGTGACGTCACGAGTTTATAGACAGGTGGCATGCTCGATTCCGACGTTCGAGGGGAAAATTATGATGTTCGGAAGTTCAAGGGCATTTTGGTAATTTGGGCCAAATGTTGAATTTTTGATCGAGCGGTCCGATGGCCAAGGGCCGAAGACCGTTACGTAGATAAGGACGATACGAATCCGTAGACAGGCGGCACGTCGAATTCGGACGTTCGACGGTGAAGTTACGGTTCAAGGAAGTTTCCAGTTACTATTCACTGCAACACGTTTTACGAGGAGCTTTTGAACTTTAGTGGGCCCAGTTGCTTTACAGCAACCAATGGATGAGTGACAAGGGACAAGTGTCACTCATCCACTGGCTACCCTTCCACATACATGCATCTCCTTCCCTTGCATTTTGCATCGATCATTCCCATTTCAACCCACCAAACCCGATCCATCTTTCATCCAAAATCCAAACCCATGACCCTAGGACCAAGACTGAGAGCCAGAGAGGGAGAAGAGGACCAGATGGAGGTGGCTGGATGGCCAGAACCGCCGTGGACGGCGGCTGGAGGAGACAAAACCGAGAGGTACTCGGTTTGCCCAATTTCCATTTTTAATTCGTGTTTTCCATTATGGTTGCTTGTTAGTGATTAGGAAGTGTTCAATAGGTTGCTGGGGACATTTTAGGAAGGTTTTGGTGGGGTTTAGCGGTTGAGACGCCGTGGGGGACCGATCGGAAAAACAAGGACCGTGGGGGGTAATTTTTACGGATCGATTTAGGAGGTTTTGATTAGTTTTGTTGATTGGAATAGATAAGAAACTTTAACACGCCGGTCCAGTTGCAGGAAACGGACCGAACTGGCCGTCACAAGGAAGAAGATGCACTGTGCAGTGGCGCGTGAGGCCCACGTGCAGTGCAATCCGAGGGCGCATGCAGGTGCATGAGGAAGAATTTGAGGGTGGTTCTAACATGTGAAATCATCTATTTGATGTAACGAACATTTTGGGACTGGTTTCGTGTCAATCGGACATCGTTTCGATATGGTTCAGGACGTCCGAAGGTTTAGGTTCGCGTTTAAAAATAGTTAGAAATTCCGGAAAATTACGGGGCTTTAGTGAGAGGTTATATAAGTAGTTAGAAACCCTCTAAATTAATTTGGACAGGTTCGGGAATCCCGGAGGTGACGTTTGACCCGTGAGACGATTATGGCATGCGTATCGAGGCGCGGCTTCGGACGGTCTGTGAGTGAACCTTTCTTTCGATATTGATGCATGAATAAATGTTTTATAATTGTTTTAGAATATATTTTGTGTTTCCATGAGTGCATTTGTTTGTGGTACCCTAGGATTTACGTATTTGCACGTATTTCGAGATTTACGATTTTATACGATGCATATACGTTCTAGGTTTTCAACGAGAGTTTAATAAATGAATTTCGGATTTAGAAACATGAACTCGGGCGTGAGACCCAATTGATCTATAAACTCTCGGACTTGGAGTCCATTTGATTTGACGAGGAATCAGACCTAGGGTCCATTTGAGCTATATGATCGGACAGAGGGTCCAGTTGGTTTACGATTCGGGTTTAAGGCCCAGTTAATGGTACTATCGGGCTTGATGCCCCGTTGATTTATGATATCGGGCCTGAGACCCATTTAGTTGATATTTCGGGCTTAAGGCCCCGTTGGTTGTGGAATCGGACGTGAGGTCCTGTTGAGTCATGGTTCGGGCTTAAGGCCCTGTTGATTGTGAAATCGGGCTTGAGTCCCAGTTCGATTTGTGAAATGAGTATTCGGGCATGAGACCCTGTTGAACTGAGGATTTAGGCCGAGGCCTGTGAAATGGATTTGAATCGGATTCGAGGAATCCCATTGAGATGAATCGGTTGTGAGACCCAGTTGAGAAACGATTTGAGAAAGAAAGAGTTTGAAAATGAATTGAACCCTCCATATGTTATATGGTCTCCTCCAGCGTCGACCTGTAGAGTCACGATCCACAGACCAGAGTGGGTATCCCCATAGGGATCCTGTTCCAGGAGTGGTGGTTACTTATATTGATGTGGTCCCGGACCAGATTCCGGAGAGATATGTGGACTAGATCCAGAGAGAGAACTCGGACTAGATCCAGAGATTGAGCCTCCCAGATGGAGATTCCTGGGAGAAGAATCGGAGTGAGACCCCGAGTAGTGTGCACACTAGTATAGATTTGACATCGTGAGTATTTCGGGGATGTGTTCCCTAGGGGCTGTGTGCCCCGAGTTGGCATCTTCTTGGAAGTGCCGCGGATGGGTTATACATATGTTGATACGTATGAGGTTTTATGGAAAAGTGATTTGAGGGCGGAGACCCTATGTTTTATGATTAGAAAGTGATTTGGGGCTGCGACCCCGTATACGAGATTTGGGGCTGCGACCCCGTATACGAGATTTGAGGGCGGAGACCCTGTGTTTTATGTTTCAGAAAATGATTTGGGGCGGAGACCCCCGTATTTGAAATTGTGAAAGTGATTTGGGGCGGAGACCCCGTTTGTGATATTTTGAGAATGGTTTTGGGCTGAGACCCACGTGATGTGAATTGGGCTGAGTCCCTATTGTTTTGATTTCTGTATTCCATGTTTAGATTGTGATTTCGGGTCGAGGATCCAAATGGATTTATGGTTCATGACGGTTTATGGGAACCGGCATGAACCTTTGAAAGGTGTTTGTGGGTCATGACGGTTTATGGGAACCGAGCATGAACCTTTGAATGATTTCAAAAATATGTTTGATGAATTGATTGATTTTATGAATGTTTTACTAAACGGTTTTTGGAATGCATGAGTATGTATTTATGAAGGGCATAAAATATCTTCTTATGAAAATGTTTTTAGTTGAAAAGTTTAAATTGTCCACTGACAGTTTTCGTGTTTTAATGCCCTTCAGGTTGATCGCGGATGCGGGCTGTAGCAGAGACGAGACATCACTCCCCTCCTCCTACGATCCTGACATACTCTGACAGCCCCGGCGAGGGCTAGAGATGGAATTTTCCCTGGTCTGACACTTCGTGTCAGACGGGATCAGGCGGGTCCCATGTTAATCCTAGGGGATTCGAGATCGGTCCTGACAATACCCATCCTTAAGCTCGGAATTCTCCGCCTACAGGTTTTGCAAGTTGCCCCGCAACTGAGAGACCTCCTTGGGATTGACTCCCCAGGATGAACTCGAGGATCGGCTTGAGACATCTCGAAAGTGCTCTCCTCTGGCACCCCGGACAACTTTCTCGAGTCACCGACCAAGATGGCATTCTAGGATCCAGCAGTTGGTCTTGCAATGGGACCTCACGTTGTTGTTGGGTCAACTATTCTTGAGTCTGTTGCACGTCTTCCACCATGGCTGCGTACAAAATTGAATAAAGTAATAATTAGAAAATTACGTAATTAAAAATAATAAAATATTTAATAACTACAAACATTGAACTTACGTGAATAGCGTCAGCTGCCTCATTGCCTCGCCAAGCATAAACCTCCTCCCAGACTTCAACCTCCGAGAACAGCAACCCAGCCACACGATGTGCCTCAAGTTGAGCCAATAAGAGGAGTGATCCCCCGTGGTGCTCAAATTTCTTCTCCGCTTGGTTCGCCTTGTTGGCCTTTTATTTTACCTAGACATTAGAAAAACAATTATTATTAACCAGTATGTAACGACCCGTCCCAAATTTCGGGATTAGATTAGTGACTAATCACGGATTAGTAAGGTTAATTGGTAATTAGTTGGGCGAAATCGGACGAACGGCGTAAAATGACCATTTTGCCCTTAATCATGAGTAAAAAGTTGACTTTTGACTTGGGAAGTCCGATGGCCGAGGACCGTTACGTAGATCGAATCGATACGAATCCGTAGACAGACGGCATACTGAAATCAGACGTCAAACGGGAAAGTTATGGTTCACGGAAGTTTGATTGTACTATACACACATTACGAGGCGGGGATGATGTGGCAATATCTAATTGGGCAGATATTTAAGTGGGACCCATGAATGAGTGACAAGTGTCACTCATCCCACTGGTCACTTCCCCAAAAAGGGGATCTAGTTTAATTAAATAATAATATCCTAGATTATTTTATAATTAATCCTACCCATCTCTCATCCTAACCCTCCATCTCATCTAATCTCTCAATCCTGACCGTCCATTTCCTTCTCTCTCTCTCTCACACCTGATCATCATTCATCTTCTCTGTTTCCTCTCATAAACCCGAACCCCCCTTCCATTCTCCATTTTCCTTTGAACAAATAAACACACACGACATACCACCCCACATCTCAACCATTTATGTGTCCTGGTGAGAGACTGAGGTTGACATGAGGCTGAAGGGGGCAGCAGTGACAGTGTGGCCGCTGTGGGCGGCAGAGATGAGTTTACCCGAGAACCCTTTTATTTTCAAATTTGGAAAATGAGTTTTAGAGGACGGTTTCGAGTTCCTATTGATCTTAACACAATCTAGGGACCTAGGGGGGTCGAAGTGGATTGGTTTCGAGGGCTAGGATGGTCGGAGGCCACGGCAGGGGAGGTTTGCAGGTGGCCGGTTCTGCTCCATTCGAAAAGGTGAAGTTTTCTTCCCCTTTTCCTCGTGTTGATCATCTATTTAGATTCCTAGGACTAAGATTCAGAGTTTAGAATTAAAATAAGAAGGAAAGGCTTGAAAATGAGAGAGAATAGGTCATGAACCGTGGCCGCCGGTTCGGTTGGACCGAATCGGTTCAAACCGGTCTGAACCCGGTCAGTCGCAAGGTTAGGGACAATGAATAGTAGGCACGTGGGCTTAACGCACAGCCCCTTTGGGTGGCGCATGAAGGTGTGTGATGCGTCTTTTGGGGTAGTGTTCAACATGTGAATTAATCTATTCGATGTAAAGAATATTTTGGGACTGGTTTCGTGTCGATCGGACACCGTCTCGATATTGTTCGAGACGTCCGAAGGCTTGGCATCGAGTTTAAAAATAATTAAAAATTTGGAAAAATTACGGGGCTTTAGTGAGAGGTTAATAAGGTAGTTAATAACCCTCTAAAGTGATTTGGACAGGTTTGGGAGTCTCGGTGATGTTGATTGGCTCGGGAGAGCCGTATGGCACGCGTATCGAGGCGGCAGCTCGGACGGTCTGTTAGTGGACCTTGTTTTCTAAATTGATGCATGCATAAATGTTTATTATGTGTTTTAATACTTGTTTTGTGATTCCATGAGTGTATTTGACAGGACCCGTCCCAAATCCCTCGGAATTAGCGTGGGACGTGTCTGCTCCCGTTTGACACGAAGTGTCAGACCAGGGATATTTTTGTCCTTTGCCCAACCGGGCTATCAGAGTACGCCAGGATCTGAAGGAGGAATGCGATGTCTCGACTCTGCTACATCCGCATCCGCGATCAACCTGAAGGGCATTCAAAATATAAAAGCTGTGAATGGACAAAACAATTATTTTATAAAAACATTTTCATAAAAGACCTTTATGCCCTTCATTAAAAACAGATGCATGCATTCGAAAACCATTTCTATGGTTCATGCCCGGTTCCCATAAACTGTCATGAACCATCAAAACCATTTGGGCCTTAGCCCAAAATCAGTCAAACAACACATGAGACCTCCGGCCAAACCAAAACACTTGGGAACTCGTCCCAAAACCATCTCATATGGGTCTCAGCCCAAAACCAATACGCAAGGGTCTTATCCCAAAACCAATACGCAAGGGTCTCAGCCCAACGCCATCTCAGTGAAAACTCATCCACATATACATATATACATATATAAGCCATCCTAGGCACTTCCGGAGAAGATGCCAACTCGGGGCCCACAGCCCCTAGGGAACACATCCCCTATATAGTCACGATATCTCTATAAATATAAGTATGCATACTACTCGGGGTCTCACTCTGAGTCTTCTCCCAGGAATTCTCCATATGGGAGGCTAATCTTCGGACCAATCATCTCTCCGGAATCTGGTCCGGTACCACATCATAACACCCACTCTTGGAACGGAATCCCTATGGGGATACCCACTTTGGTCTGTGGATCGTGACTCTCCAGGTCGACGTTTGGAGGAGACGAATCCATAATCTCGTAAGGAGGGTATATACATACCCGTATACAAAACCATAAAAACGGGACTCACGCCCGAAACACAATTCAACTGGGCCTTCCGCCCAAACATAAGACTCAATAGGGCCTCTAGCCCAATTTAGCAATAACTGGGCATCGAGCTCGATATCTCAGGGCCAGTCACGATTCCGATCATAGCGATGCGTGCAACCATCAATCCAGAACCGCTCTGAATCCTGGTATGTCGTCGTGAACACATCACAGTCGCGACCATCTCGAGACCATGGTTCACACGTCGCCGATCGATGCTCTAAACCATCAGCGATCCGAAGTCGAGCCTCTATTGGCTGCTCAACAACGGGACGTGCATCGTGACCTCTCTGGAAGGAACGCAACCCAATTCGGAGGCGAGCGTCACGTCGTCCGTTGCCGTGTACACAACACCCGTCGCGACCACGACTCAGACCTACGGGTCAACAATAGGGCCTCATGCCTGAGTCAAACCAAATCTAAATGGGTCTCATGCCTGATTTTACCTTTTCAAAACCATTTCACAAAAACCAAAAGCGTAAGCGCGTATAAGCACGTATAAAACTAGAAAACCTCGAAGTACGTGCCCATACGTAAACACACCCCAAAATGCACTCAAGGAACAACAAAACATACATTAAAACATATATAAAATATTTATGCATGCATCGATTTTAGAAAGAAAGTCCACTCACAGACCGTCCGCGCTGCTTCCTTGATATGCGCGCAATACGGCTCTCCTGGGTCAATCGTCATCTCTGGGACTTCCAAACCTGTCCAAATCACTTTAGAGGGTTACTAACTACTTAATTAACCCCTCACTAAAGCCCCCTAATTTTCCGGGATTTTTAACTATTTTTAAACGCGCATCGAAACCTTCGGACAGCCCGAACTATATCGAGATGATGTCCGATCGACTCGAAACCAGTCCCAAAATGTCCGTTACGTCGAATAGATGATTTCACATGCTGGAACCATCCTTAAATTCCCCCTCACGTGCCCGTACGCACCCTGAAATTGCACTACGCGTGGTCCTCACGCGCCAGTGCTACAGTGCTTCGTCTTCTTCCTTTGGCCGGTTCAGACCGGCCGGTCCGGTTCAGACCGGCCGGTCCGGTTCAGGTCTGAAACTTTGACCGGCGTGACGGTTCCAACTCCATACACAGTCTAATCTTCATCCTTTTTTCACCTAATCAATCCTAATCCTTCTAATTTAATCCTAGGAACCTAACTACATCCTTAGAACATCCAAAAACCGTCTAAAACCCCTTGGTCCAATTTGGTTCTCACGGTTCGATTTTCCCAAAACCTCCCCAGGGTTTCCTCAGCCTCCAACCACCCTCAAAACCATCCTAACACAACCCTAGCAACCTATTTAATTCATTAAAACCATCCAAAACATCCCATAATAATTAAAACTGAAAATGGATTAAATCAGTTAAAACCGATTACCTGTGCACAGTTCCTCC
Organism: Prinsepia uniflora; assembly: GCA_032719365.1. NCBI lineage: Eukaryota > Viridiplantae > Streptophyta > Magnoliopsida > Rosales > Rosaceae > Prinsepia > Prinsepia uniflora. Next base: position 39,963,476 of record CM064865.1, on the reverse strand, counting down.
TTCGCCGTCCATGGCGGCTCTGCCTAGGCCGGCCACCACCTCAATCTGGTCCTCTTCTCACTCTCTTGGGTTTCACAGATGTTCAAAGGGTCAAGGGTTTGGATTGGATTTGGAATGAATGGGTTGTGTGGGTTTGGTGGAATGAAAATAATCAAACATGGGGGGGAATATGCATGAACGGGAAAAATGATAGACAATGGATGGGTGACACTTTTCACTCATCCATTGGGCCTGTCCAATAATATATGGGCCCCACTTGCTGCCCAATAGTCCCTGTATCGTAAAACGTGCAATAGTACGTTCGAACTTCCGTGAACCGTAACTTCGTCGTCGAACGTCCGAATTCGACGTGCCACCTGTCTACGGATTCGTAACGTCGTGATCTACGTAACGGTATTTGGCCCTCCACCATTTGACCTCTCGGGTCAAAAGTCAACTATTGGCCCTTATTTAACCAAATTACCAAAATGCCCCTGAACTTCCGATCGTCACAACTTCTTTCTCGGATTTCGGAATCGACCGTGCCACGTGTTTATGAACTCGTGACGTCCCGAACTACGTCACAGTCATCGGCCAATATCCATTTGTCTGTCCGAACAAAAAGTCAACGTTTTGCCCATTTGAGGGGCAAAATAGTCATTTTGCCTTGAAAGTCCGCTAATCCTCATCTAATTCCTGATTAGTCTTGCTAATTCGTCATTAATACTTAAATAATCCCGCTAACTCAGGACGGGTCGTTACATCATTTGTGTGTGGTTACGTATTGGCACGTATTTCGAGGTTTCGGCCTTAGACGGTGCCTATACGGGTTTGTACTTCTACGTTGGTTTAAATGAAATGGTTTTGGATTTTAAAAGGATAAACTCAAGTATGAAACTCATTTGGTTTTTCTCGGGCATGTGACCCTATTGATGACCTACGGGTCTGTGTTGTGGTCGCGGCACGTGCTATGTGAATGGCGACGGACGATACGATGCTCGCCTCCGGATTGGGTTGTGTTCTTTCCGGAGAGGTCACGATGCACGATCTGTTGTCGAGTAGCCAATGCATGATGGGTGCACCATGATCTAGAGGTGGTCGCGTCGGTTGATATGTTCACGGCGACATACCGGGATTGAGAGCGGTCCTGGATGGATGGTTGCACGCATCACTACGATCGGAATCATGACTGACCCTGAGATATCGGGCTCAATGCCCAGTTGAGTCATGAGTTCGGGCTTGAGGTCCAGTTACTTTACGTTTATGATTTCGGGTCGAGATCCCTAAATGGATTTTCGGGTTCATGACGGTTTATGGGAACTGGAAATGAATCCTTTGAAAGGTTTTAAGAATGTTTTCGTTATATATATATATATATATTCATATACCTTCCTTATTTGGATTGTCTCCTCTGGGGGAGGGTCGTTGGCCTAGATGGACTCCGAAGTAGTCACAGAGCACTAACTGATTGGAGTTGCCCCCGTTGGGTGCCTTACTCTCATAAAGGCTTATGGATTATAACCCCCAGGGAGGGTCATTAATCTACCGACATTAACCTGGGTGGACCCTTGGGAGACTTGGGCTTTGAGACCCGGGGTAGCACGCGTGTAGTTTTAGAATGTGTGACATGATTGGTTATGTGATTTACATGTATGTGTTATATTTATATGTTATGTGATGTTTACAGGTTTTGGGCTGAGTCCCACATGGATTTGGGCAGTGACCCGTATGTTTGGTTTCATTTAGGATTTTGGGTTAAGGCGCTAATGGTTTTTGAATGCATGCATACTTTTTAGTGAAGGGTACAAATGCCTTTTCGATAAAATGCTTTTATAAATTATTGTTTTGTCCACTCACAGTTTTTAATGTTTTGACTACCCTTCAGGTTGATTGCAGATGTAGGCTGTAGCAGAGACAGAGACACCACATACCTCCTTCGGATCCTGGCGTACTCTGAAGCCTTGAGCGGGCTAAAGTGGGAATTTCCCTTGTCTGACACTCCATGTCAAACGGGATCAGGCGCGTCCCGCTTTAATGCTGGGGGGATTGGGACGGGTCCTGACACAGGAACTACGTAAATTAATATTCTCAATTAAAGAAAGAAAACGTGAACTTACTTTAAATTGGTTGCTTATCCAATGCGGAAGTAATCAATTCCACCCCTCCATCTTGTCCCCCTGCATCTCCTCAGGAGGATTTGCCACCGCCAGAGCATACGAGCTCCAGCGGTCATAGTAGGCATGGAGCTCAAACTTCCAGTCGAAATACCGCTTCTCCCAATGAAAGTTGATATATTCCATTAGAGCAGCATTGGTCTCATCCCATTCAAAATTAATCTACAATCCAATATTAAAGTATGTTAAACTATTAAAAATGATAAAAATAATAAAAATATTTTAAAAAATTTCATACCCGTAAACCAGACCAACTAATGATGAGTTCCTCTTCACCTTGTTCTCTGAAAGTGTCAGCCATCATCTTTGATTTTCTGCGAATAATCGTACCTATTTCCCGCACCAACAAATTATGCACGTTGGGATACGGTGCGCCAAGGCATTCTACCCACACCAACTGGATCATATTTCCTGTCGACCTGCAGATCTGTTGCGACTTTAACCTCTTTCTAATGCCACGCGCTTTTATGGCACTCCCTACAAATTCGATTAACATTAGTACATAATTTGAATAAATAAATAAATAAAAATTTTAAATTCTATAAGATATTAAACTTACCCGATGGGATATGTGCATCGCCACCCTCTGCAACGTCGGCTCTAGTGGCCTCGAGGGTAGTACGAGGTTGCCCTCGTTTTTAAGCTGGTGCGACGTCTCGCTAATCGGGGTCCTGGTATCACCCGATCATCAGGAATGACTCTCGGGGGTGCTGAGGAAGGTCCTGTCTGATTTGTTGATGCTGAGCCACTATACAACACATAGTTGTGCACTCCCAAACTGTCTCGATAAATGAACAATTTAGGAGTCAATCAATGAATCCAATTCAATGACTCCCAAACGGGTCTAAGGTTTTCTATTGAATTTCGTTATACAAAGTTAATCAACCCGACTAACTACGCATTAACGGATAAACCACAATTCCCTAACGCAATAATATCCAGATTTCTAAGCATTTTCCGCAATATATCACAATTTCAAACATAATAAAATTCAAATTTTTGAGCAAAATTAAATTGAGCAGCAAATACCCATACATTTTATAAGTATTCCTTCAAATCAACCACAAATTACCTATAAAAAAAATAATGTTAGCTTATAATAACAAATAAAAATAAAAAAACATAAAATAAAATCATTAAACCTTAGGTGAAGTAGTGATGATGAAGTGATGATGAATTGATGATGAATTGATGATGATATTATGTAAGGATTAAGAGAGTAAGTGAGAGAGAGAATAATGAGAGAGTAAATGAGGAAGAAGATGAAGAAATGAATTAGCTCTCGAATAAATGCAGATTGGAATTTTGCTTGGCGAAAGGTGCATCGGGCAAGCTTTAATGACCCGTCGAGCAAACAATATGTGTCAACACACCTTCGAGCCAAACTTTTTCCAGCTTAGAGTCAATGGAAATAATTTTCCTGACGCATCATATTCGTCGTTAATGAACCCTTGTCCGGCGAAAGTCGACCACCCGCTGGGCAAACTACTCCTCTTTTGCGCTCCAAAGAGGCAGGCATCCCGTTCATGGTTTGTCCGACGAGCCTCACTCATTCCGCCGAGCTAAGACCCCATTATCGACAAATATGGGTGTACCGGGCAACCACTCGACGGGCAAGGAAATTTTCTTGTAGTGACCTGGTGCTATCTAGATTGTGCTTCCCTTGTGATTCTATAAAGAAAACTTCTAGTCTCTAAAGTTTGTGGCATCTAATTAGCAAGTACAAGATTCATTTAACTAATTAATTAATTAAAGTATTCTATATATTGTTCCAAGCTAAAACCTATTTATAAAATTTTTTTTCTTGGAAGAAACACTATATTGATGAAGAAATTTGTCAACAGAATAAGAATAATATATAGAAAGAAATTAATGTAGTGTTATATAAGAAAACACTAGCTTACCTAAGCATCATTACAATTGGAATTTCCCAGGTCTATATCAAAATTCTATTCGAAATAAGAATGTCATTAATTTCGACTTTGTAATTAAGTCAAAAAATTATTTATTTTACAAAAAAAAAAAATAGATCACAATAAAAATTTAATAATGACACTCGCTTTGAAAAATTTTGCTAACTTTTTTTTTGGGTATAAAGATATTACGGAAGTAGAATACCTGGTTACATGATATATATATATATATATAGGGTATTAACTTGGTTCTTACCAAAATCGAACATAATACTTCTCCTCATATAATAAATAATGATGAATAATTTGAAATCACAATACTAAATGACATTTTACTAAAATAATTTTTAAATTCGATTGGATGAAATACTTAGAGATTATTTTTTATTTGTTTGAGAAATTACAGATTGTATACCTTAAAAAAGGTAACATATATAACATGCTTCGAGAAGGAGAAAAAAAAAAACAAGGATATACCATTTTCTAAATTCAAATGCACGCACGCATTCAGTTATAGAACACAAAGAGTCGGGGTGGAAAAGTCAAAGGGTCATACTTCAAAGCTTCTGTTTATAACTATAGTACTTTATATAATTGAGAACTCATATTTAAACACGTATTTAATAGTATATTTGATGTGATATTCTATTTTTTTTATAAAGAATAAATATTAAATTATTTAATTTATTAAAATAATATAATTTATTAATTGATATATTAAATTTATCACCGTATATAATTAATTTAGTGTATTTAATTAGCATTATTTTAAATAATTATTAAGTTGACAAGTTTTAATTAAGTGGCTAAGTAGAGACTTCTCAGCAAGTCTTCGTGATGAGTACTTTTTAAATATATCTTAAGTATAAGTAAATTTTATATGGTTTTAATTTGATTTTCTATTTCAGTCTTTCATGGCAATTTAAGTGAGTTTGATTCAGACCTAATTTTAATCCCTATAATACTATTTATACAGTAGTGGTTTTTATGTAATGCGTGCAGAGTCCAACTTATTTTTATGTATTATTGTTTTATAATTTCTTGATTTTGTGTATTTTCTTTCTATTAAATAATGATAAGTTCCATTAATTATAAAAATCAAACTCAAGAGAGCAATATATTTCTCTTTTAATAAAAATCATGGTTAGAGAATCGAAAATTTTCGACACAACATGAGAGTTTATTTCTTATAAATTAAAATTAAATTGAAATTCTTTAGTCTACTGTAAAAAACCTTATGTATAAGCAGTATATTTTATCTTCCATTTATATTAACTTTATAATTTCATATTATAAGTCGTAAAATAATATCAACTCTTTCGTTCTCCCCATTTGCGGCTTTGTTGTCCACTTGGCCTCCCTCCCAATACGTCAGTCCCATACATCTATGTGTCCTATCCCTCATCAATATCTCACACATGCCTTAACCTTTTCCTCCATTTTCAAACCCATCTTTGCATCTATAAAAGCCAACCCCTCTCTCTATCTTTCCCGTACATCCATCTCTCTCTCTCTCTCTCTCTCTCTCTCTCTTTCTCTCTCTCTCTCTCACACACACACACATAATCTGCAAGAGCAAGAAAGCAAGCAACGCCTTTTTGGTTGCAATCAGCTGCGTGCCCATTTAGAGGAAGGCCATAAAGATCATCATGGACATGGCTGGAATTAGAGGAAGAGTCTCATCCTCCACCGTTGAAATTGATCATGATCACGATCATGAGGAAGCTGAGGATAAGATGGACCTGAGAAGAGGGCCCTGGACTGTTGAAGAAGACCTGGCCCTCATGAATTACATTGCGAACCATGGTGAAGGCCGCTGGAACTACCTAGCTCGATGTGCAGGTAATTACAAACAACATGTTGGTTTTTTTTTTTTTTTCCTTCTTCCTTAAAATGAAAATTTCATGAAAACATCCTGTATACTATAATTGTGGCTTCGAGAAAGAAGCACTATATGACACTCCCTTTGTACGTATTCTTACGGGAATAATGAAAATTGCACTTTATTTTAAAACGGAAAAAAATGAATAATAGTTCGGGGTCCTATGAAAGGGATCGATGAGGATATGAGAGAGTGTCAAAAGCTTCACCTTTCTTGTAAAAGAAAATTAATAATTAGTGCCTTGAAATTAAAAACATTTGTGAGAGGTCGATGATGATGTGAACTACATCTTCCATGAGATCAATGATCATAATAATTATTTAGCCAATTCATTCATAATTTAAGCACCAAAAAGTATGTAGCCAGTGTAATTTGTTAAATCTGGAAAAGCTTTACTACCAAAACTGAATTAATTTTGACATAAACCCCAGGTCTGAAAAGAACCGGAAAGAGCTGCAGATTACGGTGGCTCAACTATCTCCGACCCGACGTTCGCCGGGGCAATATCACACTTGAAGAACAGCTGCTAATTCTTGAGCTTCATTCTCGATGGGGTAACAGGTAATTATTTATTTCAGTAGTAATTATTGTATAAATAATAATAATAATAATTAACATCATTAATATCCATCATAATTAATAAGGATCTATATTTGTATTTAGTAGCCCTTGATTTTTACTTGTTGGATTAACGCACCCCTAAAGATCGTAAAACTAAAAGGGTGTGTGTTATGGTTTGGTGATAATCACGTACAGATGGTCAAAAATTGCACAGCATTTGCCAGGAAGAACTGACAACGAGATAAAAAACTATTGGAGGACCCGTGTCCAAAAACATGCCAAGCAACTCAAATGTGATGTCAACAGCAAGCAATTTAAGGATACCATGAGGTACCTATGGATGCCTAGATTGGTCGAGAAAATGCAAGCAGCCGCTGCCGCCTCCGCCTCCGCCACTCGGTCCTCTCTCTGCGCCCCTCATCCGGGGGCCATTTCTCAGAATTTCAACAACAACAATACCACGTTCCAATCCTCGTCAGGACAAATGGTGTCACAGCCACGTCAGCACCACCACCTTGGGGCATCGTCGGCACATTCACATGTCACACCAAGTTACACCCCGGATAATTCTAGCACGGCTGCATCATCGGACTCGTTTGGGACGCCGCTTTCTGACCTAACGGATTATTACACCACCCCTACCACCACCGCGGCTACGACTGTCTCGGTTCACACGGACCCAACCGTGGATAATTACTTGGTCCAACCCAATCATTACCAACTTGATAACTATGAGCAATTCTTGAACAATAATAATCAAGGGTTGGGATTAGAGTATTTCCAAGGGGGTGATACTGTGGAGCAAAGCAACGGTTATCAGTGGGGCGTGGACAGTGGGGACATATCGGACAATTTGTGGAATGTTGAGGACATGTGGTTCTTACAGCAGCAACTCAGCAACATTTGATGATCCAATTGCTATAAAGGGGGTGAAAGTAATACATTTGTTGTAGCTAGAGATCCATCAAAACAAGAAACTCCATATACGTTTATTTTGGGAAATAGCTAGAAAGAAAAACCCATCATAAAAAGTACAAGTAATAATTAATTATTGAGATCTAGAAATAGCGAGGATTTGTGAAGGATTATTATAGAATCTAATTGTGGATTAATATTGGGTTGGGCTGGGTTGTAATTTCCTCCCTTTATTTTTGGGTGAGGAAATTTGTAATTTGTACTTTGAGATTTCTTCTCTTCTTTTTCAATCTCTGTCTATTTTCAAATTCATAAAAAATTTAATAATCGTGTGAATTTTTGCGAAATACAATTGTATTTAATAATTTTGTTATGAAAAAATCGCAAGTCTATTGTCCGATTCTGCAATAGTACGATTACATGATAAAAGGTAGTTTAGTGGAGAGTTATATTTAAAAATGAAAAAGAAGTGCATAATTGGTTCCATTATCTTCACTTGGATGTCTTTATTAAACTGTTTTGGCTAGCTAGGTAATTGATTAAGGTGCTAGCTAGTAGTATAGTGCAATACTTTTGAAAGCCTTGTCCATGGGACCTGAACCAGGGATGAAAGTCCCCTCCCAAGTTTCTAGATGGCAAAAAGGCAATAATCCGCAATCATTTTCCATACGTGGTGTCGTTAGATTTGTGGACGTGTATCTTAAGTAACCCATTCACGACAACTTAATTCCACAATTTAATAATTTAATAATTTAATAATTTAAAATAAAAGTAAAAAATGTGATTAATTAGCTTTTGTTAATTAGGAATTAGCCATCAATTGGGGGCCGGGGGGCCACCCTTCCAAATGAAGCTCCATTTCTTTTTTGTTTACCGTCGTACGGACACGACGAGGTGCTTCATTAGAACCCATTTAGCAAGACAGATCAAAGATTGGATGCTGCGTGACGTGTCTCCATATAAATCCAAAGATTTAGATAGCTAATCTCTTATATTTTATCTCTTCTGGAATTTGTGTAATTTCATCCTAGCTACTAAATTCAACTTTGCTAAAAATGTTTTCCAATTTCAAATTAAAAATATTGTTGCCTAGCTACAATCGTCTCTTTTCAACTAAATATGTTTCTTCATGATTTGAACTATTTTAAAATATTTTACATTAATTTAATATATATAAATATATAACTCCTTGTAAATATTTTGGCAAAAAAAAAAACTATGGATAGGGATACTATTAAAGTAAATAACATTTAAGTAATTCTGAGGTCTTTTCAGTTTTCACTATGGATGAATGATAATTAGAATTGTTTAAGAAATAAAAATGGAAAATGGTGATAAAAATAGAGGTCTGCACGTGCAAAGATAGAAAAAGTGTGAAATAAAACGTGATGCAATGGTAGACTACATAAAGAGGGAGCGGTATGGCGGCGGGGAATCTTTGTAGGCCGCGTGCCCGTAAGAGAAGCCACCAGAGTGGTCCCAGTGAGGGAAGGTGTTGAGGAGCGGACACGTGTGAGATGTGGAAGCGCGTGTCTTTTTGCTAGGTTAAGTAGCTAGGCTTCCCCGGCAGAAGCACTCGCAGCCGCAACCCTTGAAATACAAATACCCCGTATAAAACCAGTTCACCAACACCAAAAACTCACTCTTAAATTTTTTTTTTTAAAAAAAAACTCCCTTCTTTCATTACACTTTAATATTTTTTTAAGTAATTTACATATTAGTATTTTGTATTTTACATAAAATCTCAGAATTATATTATAATTTTTCAACTGTTTTATTTTAAGTACCCTAATTTTTTTCATATTTTTTGGAAAACTTTTTGTCAATTTGATTTGGTGGTGTGTATTGACGCTGAAAAACGAATTTCGATGTAGTTTTAAGTAAAATTATTTAATTAGATTTTAATTATATCGCACTTAACATTATTTTATGTCAAAATATTAAGCCAGATATCATAAAAAAATAATAAAGGAATTTTACCTAGAATCACTTTTAGATTCATTTGTGGGTATGCATCACATAAACTAATAAAAATTTTGCTGAAAATTGAGACAGTGAGGTATATATTAATTTTTTTTCAAAGGTTTGTGATACTTAAATAAAATATTTGAAAATTAATGTATAAGGATGAAATTTAGCGTACGACATAAGGTATTAAAATGCCTAAAAAAAGATATAAGAGAGAGAGAGAGTAAATATACGTAATGGGGATGCAGTAATTGAATGTACAACTGGAGTCCACAATCGTAATTGGTGCTGAAGACTCATCTTTCCGCCACGTTGATTTCCAATTTTTCGACTTTAATTTAATTCAATGCAGACCTTGGAAGGAGGGGCCCCAGCTTGGTGAGTAAACTGTTCGCTAGTTTGCACACAACGACTTCTCGGTTCTCACTCGGTCAAGAGATTGGGACCAATTTGGGCTTACGTGGCATCGTGACTGGGGTCGCCACCATTCTTCCCCTTTTATAATTTTATTCAGTTGCTGGCTACTGCCCATTGGATGTATGTACACTGTATAGTCTAATCCACCAGGCAACATCGTATACTTTAATTTGTAGAGAGATTCATGTGAGAGGCAACAACATGTGCTGCCCTATAACAAGCTTTGTACACTTCAAAAATGAGATTATTCCATAAATCGTAATATGTCTACATTTGAAAAAATAAAATGAAAATCAAACAATGAAGACTTAGGTTTAATTATGAGTCGCAGAATGCAGTCAAGTAATAAATAATTAAGGTGGCATAAAGAAATTGATAAAAGGGCTATAATAAATTATAGCTGTTAAAAAGCTATAATCAGCTGAAAGCCTGAAAGGCACAGCACTGTAGGCTGTAGGTGTGAAGTGTGATCGATGATATGAGAAGATAGAAGCGGGGGTAATATTGTTGCGGAAAGGTTTGTAGTCTTACCGGATCAACACTATACATATATGTAGGAGTGTAATGAATGCTTAATTAGGCCAATTCGATTTCGCTAGCTTTACCATGTGCATGAATCGAAGTATCCGTGATATTTTCGTCATTATATTTCGTATTTTAGAGTTTTGACATAAAAATATAAAGAAAGAATATTCGCGTAAATATGCCCGTATTTAAGGTTTTGGCATAAGACTAAGGGGAAAGAAAAATTTTCCCTTAATTTTTACGATATGTGCTAGTTTTGTATGTTTATTGTTGGTTACTTAAATTTTCCCCAAAATTTTATTCAATTTTTGCAAGTTTTGGATTAATTCTAACATTTTTTATTGCGCGTGAACGATATTGATATCAATATTGAAATATTAGTCGACATTTTCATAAATTTAACTGCCGATATTTCTGTGAAAAACGATATTTACATACTTGAATGTGTGGAGTTTTGGAATATCAATGATCAATTATGCTAACAACTTGATCTTGAGCTACCTAATGGAATATCTATATACACTACATGCAACTAAAGTTTACCTGGAAAATAGGATTCGTTGAGAATAAGGAATACATCGTCGGATAAAATGTAAATCGACGAGTTTCCATCGGGCAGACTTCGTCAAGCAGCAGCCGTCAGGCCAGTGTTTTTACTGATGAAAAAAATGCTCGTCGGATAACCATTGTTGAACCCGAAGAAATCCTCGCCGACCAGAGTTCATCTAGTAATGACGAGTCACACATTGCTGACAGTCTTGCTCCTGTTTAACACCCTAGGTAGAAATTCAAAAGTATCCTATGTACTGACGCCTAAGGCCGCTACCATTAGAAAAGGGATAAAATCAACAAGAATCGCTCCTAAGCAGTCACCACCCACATCCAACGCACTGACCCTGGAGGCGAGGATAACCCGTTTTGATAACTCTGACCTTAATTACGACCCACAACAATGTATATCCTAACTGCCGATACACTCTCTCGACGCACCGCCGTGACCAACCGGTAACGCATCAGCTCCACTACCCTGCTCGAGTTCTCTATCGAAAACCTGACTCATACCAGAGTCCCATGTCGATACTCCGACTTGCCCAAAGGCCCAACCTATAACCCCGACTCATGTAGAGTCCAAATATGAGATTCTCTCTCGCCTAAAGTGCAACTCGTATGCCGCTCCGTAGGGTCCGAACTTGTGGTGGATTATACTCATTCCTGAGAATACAAGTGACTGAGTCCCTCGAGCCACAGAAAGGAAGGCCCCTCAATAGTTTTCAGGTACAAACTCTGGTTAACTGGAACGTAACCCAAGTGAAACTCAAGGTAAAAATCCAAGCACAACCGTTCTACGTCAAAGCAACCCCATTCCAAACCAAGGATAAGTACCCATAAGCCCTAAGTAGATCGACACTTAAACCCCCTTGATTTTGAGGATACAAACTACTAAAAGTACCCCTTAACAAACTCTGATTGGTCGAAAATCACCACCATTGGATTCAGCTCGTCAAAAATTTTCGAACAAGCCTAGCCACACCTCGAGATTCGCACCAATGCGCTGTCACGCACCGGTGGAAGGCCAGCAGCCTTACCCACGCGCTTGGCGTCACATGCTGACGTCAACCTCAGCTAACGTGGCTCCTGCCATGTGTCCCTAGCATTTGACACTCTTACCATGTGACACTTGACACCTTGACAACTACGCGGCATCCTGCCACGTGTCCTGTTGACGTCATCATGATGTCACTTTCTGTCGTCATCATGACGTCATGCTGACGTCACCCCTAGCCGGAGAAGAAGGTCGCACCACCTTGGTCGCTACCGTGGCTAGCCGGAAAACGTCCATTAAAGGCTGAGACTTCAACCTTTGATATCTTCCTCATTTCTCAACCGAAATGGACAAACTTTATATCAAAATCTATCTATTCAACCCCAGAAATCAAAATCTAAGCCTATAATTCAGAAACAATACCTGGATTCCAAGATATAAGCCTCCAAAGTCACGGGTCACCTTCCTCCGCTCACATCGTGCACTCTCACGTCCTTGACGTTCGAGCACTAGCTCATCCTGCTCGTGAGGGTCCTTAGAACACGTTTTCAACCTTGGTTTGGTCCAAACCTGCTCCAAATAAAGATGGGATGAAAGGGTATGTAATGTGTGTTTGTTTGTGTGTTTTCACGAGAAAATTAGAGAGAAAGATGAAAAAAATGGATAATGATGATTACAACCAATCCCATCCACACAACCTAAAAGTATCCACACTTTCCCCTATGACCAAAATACCCATCCCCAAAATAGAAGTCCATGTTTTAAACCAAGGGAAAAGTGGTTAATCGTACTAAAACAATTCTGAAAAATCTCCGAAAATTCCTTTAATCTCGTAAGTAAGGCCCGAGTCGTTGTAATCTACCCTTCTTATAGGAATTTCGTCCTAGAAATTTGCACCTACTCCTATTAAAATTGTGGAAACCTAATCCCACCTCAAAACCTAGGCTCCCACATGGCCTCTTCCACGTAAAAATCCCTCCACAGTACAACTACAAGGGCAAAAGTTACCTAGCATTACACCTTGTTTTCTGATCCCCAATCTGAACAGATTGCTCACTAAGCTCAAAATCCTCTCTGAGTTCTATCGGTCAACCCTACTTCTCCCAAACACTTGCGTATACGCTCCTTCGGAAGTGAGCAACCGTACAAAGACCCCAGATTCTGCTACGAAAACATTTTGGGCACGAACATAATCTGGGATGCCTTGTGGGACTCCATTTCAGTAAATATCCAAGTTCCGATATACAGAATGAAGATGTGATGCTAAAGGGAGATTTGTGGGTTCAATGCCACAACAAGAAACTCTTTAGGTACCACTAATGAATAACAATATGAAAACTCATCGTGATGGAAATCTCGAGGGTATCACCAGTTATTAGATAGTCAAGGAAGACTTGATGAAATTTATCAAGGACGCCATGGTTCCCATCTGCGCTCAGAAGAATGATCTGAACAAACAAGTTCAGAACTCTCTAGGCAAGGGAAAGCAGAGTCGAAAGGTACTGCCACCCCACATCTAGTAAGCTCGAACAAAGGGAAACAGACCACGGATTCTGGAGTATCTACTCTAGAAGCTGTGGTCATGAGGCCTTTTTTCTCAAGCGACTCACCTTTTGCAGCCCCCGAAACAAGTATGGCTCGTGAGGTCCAGTCAAAAAAGGAAAACAAGATCCATGCCAAATAGTCACCACCCTCCTAGGAAGAGTTAAAGGTTAAAATGGCCAAGAGTGTCCTGAATGGTGTTAAGGATGACTCTAAGAACTGGAGAATATCTAACGAAACAGGGTCAAAAGAGGAATTTAAGCCTAACCAAAGGTCACACTGTGTAGTTGAGTATCAAGCCATCATGACTGAAATTGTATTACGTGGACTAGGACCTAACATACAGAAATTCAAGGACAACCCCTGCTTCCTAGGAGAGCCATTGTCCCAACATACAAGAAGCCTTACCCCATGTACGTAGACCAGGATAATCCTTTTCTCATGAACATCAAACCGCCGGCGTTTTCACTTTTTAGTGGAGTTGTTAGTACGTCATCCCTAGAACATATAGGGAGATCCTTAGTTCATTGTGTAGTTCTTGAGGATAATTCCTATCTCAAGCTACGTTTTTTTAGCGGCTTTTTAGCTGGGGATGTTTTTTCTTGGCACACTTTGCTACCAAATGCCTAAATACACACTTGGGGGCAATTGGAGGCCTAGTTCCATGAGGAGTTTTACTAGGTTGAGCTTGAAGTCACTATTGGTAACCTAACTACCATCAAACAAGGAGAGCATGAGACTACTGACAGTTTCATTGTCAGGTTTAAAAGATTGAAGATGAAGTGCAGGTTCCTCATAAATAGTGGCCAAATGGTGGCTATTGAGCAAAAAGTACTAAAATTCTCACTACGAAAGAAGTTAGACGACACCACTTTTAGAGACTTGCTAGAGATAGTTGACAGGACCCATCCCAATCCCCCCGGGATTAGTGCGGGATGACCCTGCTCCCGTCTGACACAAAGTGTCAGACAAGGGATATTTCCGACTTTTGCCCTCCCGGACTATCAGAGTACGCCAGGATCCGGAGGAGGTATGTGATATCTCGGTCTCTGCTACAGTCCACATCCGATGTCAACCTGAAGGGCAGTCAAAACATTAAAAACTGTGAGTGGACAAAACAAAAGCTTATAAAAACATTTTATAAGACATTTATACCCTCCACTAAAAAGCATGCATGCATTCAAAAACCCTTTATCCAAAACAAACCATATGTGGGACTAAGCCCAAAGCAGATATAAACCAAGGTCGAAAGAACCATAATGAAAACGACCATACAGGCCACTGCCCAAATCCATAAGGGACTCGGCCCCAAACCATAAAGAAACCAAGTACACGAGCCACTGCTCAAATCCTGTGCACACCACATATCATATATCATATATACATATAATTCACACAACCAATCCTGTCACGGTATCCAAAGCTACGCGCGTGCTACCCGGGTCTCAATCCGAGTCTTCTCAGAGTAAAGGTCAATGTCCGCAGACCACTGATCCTACTCGAGGTAATAGTAACCATAGCCTTCCTGAGAGTAAGGAACCCAACTGGGGGGTGACTCCACTCAGTCGGTGCTCCGTGACTACTCCGGGGTCCACCCAGGCCAACGACCCTCCCCGGAGGAGATAATAGAAGTAAAGGAAGGTAGATGAACATATATATACATAACATAAACATTCATGTCCGGTTCCCCTGAACCGTCATGATCCATAATATCCATAATCAGGTAACATGCCGGTTCCCATAAACCGTCATGTACCGTAATAACATAACCAGGGTTCATGCTGGTCCCCATAAACCGTCAAGAACCAGAATGACCTGACATCAAAACCGTAAAGTGACTGGGTCTCGTGCCCGAACATAGGACATCAGCTGGGCACCGTGCCCGGAATCTGAGGTCATATGCCCGAGACAAAACCAAATGGGTCTCATCCCCGAGTTTATCCTTTTGAAATTCAAATCCAGTTCATTTAAATCAATACAGAGATACAGACCCGTATAAGCACCGTATAAGGCCGAAACCTCGAAATACGTGCTTATACGTAACCACATACAAATGCACCCATGGAATCATCAATCAAGTAATAAAACATATAATAAACATTTATGCATGCACCAATTTAGAAAACAAGGTCCACTCACAGACCGTCCGAGCTATCGCCTCGATTTGCGTGCCATTCGGCTCCCCGAGCCGATCACCATCACCGGGACTCCCAAACCTGTCCAAATTTTAATAGAAGGTTACTAACTACTTAATTAACCTCCTACCAAAGCCCCGTAATTTTCCCGAACTTTTAACTATTTTTAAAACCAAACCTAAACCTTCGGACAGCCCGAAACCTATCGAAACGATGTCCGATTGACACGAAACCAGTCCCAAAATTTTCGTTACATCGAATAGAAGATTTTGTATGTTGGAACCATCCCCAGAAACTCCACCACGCGCTGCCACGCTCCGCCCAAAGGCCCCTGCACGTTGGCTCACGCGCCGGTGAACAGTGCATCGTTCCCAGCGATCGAACCGGGTCTGGCCGGTTCACTGGTTCTCCTGGACCGGCGTAACCGGTCCGGCCTGGTTTCTCCCTCAAATCTCGTCCGTTTTGTCCCATTTCAATCCTAAAAATCCTATTTTCTCCTTTCCAATCTATTCCAATTAACCAAACTAATCAAAACCCCCTAAAACCTCACCATGTACAAAGAGGCTCACGGCCTCTGTTTTTCCCGGCCACCCTCCAGCTTTCCTCCGCCGTGAACCCTCTTCCAAATCATCCTAACAACATCCTAGAAACCCAACCAACTCATCCTAAGCACCCAAAACAATTCATAATGCATAAATTGAAAGATAGGAGAAAAATGGACAAACCGAGTACTTCTCGGGTTCAAGGCCGCCGTCCACGGCGGCGTGGCTTCCAGCCGGCCACCATCCTTCCCCCTCCTTCCTGGTTTCAGTCTCAGCCTCCCTCTCAGTCTCTCTTGGTTAGCACAGGTGGAGAAAAATTGTTTGGGGTGGAGTGGTTTGTACGAGATCGGGTATTGGGTTTTTAGGAAACAAAGAAGGTGAATGCATGTATATGGAATAGTGGCCAGTGGATTAGCCTCACTAATCGTGATTTCGCATCGTTCGTCCGATTTCGCCCAACTAATCACGGATTAGCCTCACTAATCGTGATTAGTCACTAATCTAATCCTGGAATTTGGGACGGGTCGTTACATCGTGGTATCTATGTCGACGTTTGAGAGACTTCTCAAAGAAGAATAACAGTAGAAGAATAACTCTAATGCAACCCCCTTTCTGAAAAAACAAGATACATGTTCATCAGGAGGACCACAAAGATGTCGAGGAGGAATCCTCAGAAAATAGTTAGAGGTAGGAACTATAGGTGGCTATAGCTAAGATCTATACTTCCAGCAAGGGGCCCATGAACATCAAATCATTGGTCAAACCAGTGCAGGATTAGAAAACCGCTTATCCAGCTAGTAGATACTTTGCTAACAAGGTCCCGATATCCACCTTGTATCTTTTTGACCTGACTAAGGCCAGATAGATATACGATGAACTGATCAAGGTAAAAGTGATTAAACCTGATCCCAAGCAAGAAATGTCTGGACTAGAGGAAATCATGGGAAAGAAATTTTGCAATTGGCATGTATTACCACATCACTTCACCACAAATTGTGTCCAATTCAAGGATACAATCCAAAGCTTGATAAACCAGGGGTGCCTTGGCCCTTAATACAAAAAATTCCAATCATAGTTGATATTAATTCGTTCCCTATGGTATCAGCAAGCACGGTCAACTAACAATGGGCACTGCTTGAAAAAGGACATGACCAAAGAAGGCCAATCCAACGACTCCTAAGGAAACTTAGTAGCCTGGAGAATTACTAGCTACAATTATTGGGGATTTGGTCATATACAGTAAGTACATAACAGAGTGTGCTGCTTCTATCCTTGGTGCTAAGATAGACCCAGAACTAAAAAGGTCGAGAGAAAAATAGGATGAGGACCTCATAAAACATAGAATAGCTATGAACTTCATAGTTCGAAAGGAAAGCTCCCTCAAAGTTCTATCTTCCAAAAGCCAGAGGGTGTCAAGAAATAGAAACGGCCAGCCAGCCAAAAGGTCACTTCTCTGGAATCGCTAACATGTAAGACCAGTGCCCTGGAGGGAACGGTGAACAAACTCACATTCCTGCGAGGGGGGGAATGGTCTGGGAGAGGATGGTGGTGTGCCTTAAAAGTGTAGGCACACACCTATCTAGCATTAGGCCTTTTGGGAGCTCAAGTGGCTTTGGGGGGGATTGGAACCCTAAAGTTAAGCGAGTTGAGGCTAGTGCAATTCCATGATGGGTGACCCTCTAGGAAGTTGCACCATGAACTCCCGATAACAAAACCGTGAGGACGAGTCCCAAAGCAGACAATATGGTGCTAGATGAGTCGGGTCCTGACCGAGGAGGGTCGGGTCCTGACAATTTGGTATCAAAGCCAGACCCCGACCGGGAAGTGTGCCAGCGAGGACGCTGGGCCCTAAGAGGCGTGGATTGTAAGACCCGTGTCCTGGAGGGAACAATGAATAATCCCACATTCCTGCGAGGGGGGAATGGTCTGGGAGAGGATGGTGGTGTGCCTTAAAGGTGTAGGAACACACGTATCTAGCACTAGGCCTTTTGGGAGCTCAAGTGGCTGTGGGGGGGATTGGAACACCAAAGTTAAGAGAGGTGAGGCTGGTGCAATTCCATGATGGGTGACCCTCTGGGAAGTTGCACCATGAGCTCCCGAAAACAAAACCGTGAGGGCGAGGCCCAAAGCGGACAATATGGTGCTAGATGAGTCGGGTCCTGACTGAGGAGGGTCGGGTCCTGACATAACATCCCAACCTAGGAAGGCCATCATCCAAAACGGGGGATGGTACATGGTTGGTAATAATGGCAAGCTGAGTAAATAATTAGGAAGGACTACCAAGCGAAGAATTCAAAGAAAAGTTAGAACCTACAAGTTGGCTTAGAGGAGCTTAGGGGCAACTTCACTAGTAAAGGACATGGAGTTGATGTGTCCTCCTGAGGAAAACTAGAGAAAAAGAAAGGATGAGGCGAGCTTAAAAAGAAATATATCCCTCCCAAGCTCTAGGTCTGAGACACCTGTACGAGCTAGAAGAAAGATCACGTTTGCCGACTTTACTAAATATTAGTTGTCAAACGACCCGTCCAAAAATCTTTACATCTTGAAAAAGTTAAATGATTCTGACCACAATGCCCAACAAAGTGACGGTCATAGCATGGAGATCATGAAGTTGGAAGGGTTTCCTGATGAGGAGCAATAAGAGGTTCATTATGAGGTAAACCTAATGGTAGTGTTGTCAGAGCAATTAGTGGCTATCTACCATCTAGTAAACCAAATAAAAGGTGAAGTGATTTCCTACGAAACATCTCGACTAGCAATCGAGATCTCGATCAACGACGTGGAGAGTCAGGGTTTCTTTTTGGAACTCAGTTCCTCAAGGGAGAAGATCATCTTCTCAAATTCGATTGAGGAAATGACCGATCACATACGCTCCATCTTCATCACTCCCTAGTTGGAAGGTATCCCGATCAACAAAGTCATGATCGATAGGGGAGCTTCAAACAATTTCTTGCCATCCAGAATGCTGGAAAACCTAGGTAGGACTATCCTGGACTGTCTCCAGATAACGGCGATAATGTCCAACTTCACTGGTGTCGTTGCTAAGACTTTTGAAGTTATACCATTAGAAATCACGGTCGGTTCCAAGAATTAATGTTGGCTTTCTTTGTGGTCTATAGCATGGCTTATGACAGGACCCACCATTATCACCCCGATAACCGAGACGAACCCTGCTCCCGTCTGACAACCCAACACAAAAGACCGAAACAACCGCACAAAAACCCACAATTTACATTGCCAGACCAGGGAGAATTTAAAATTCAACGAGTCAACAGTCCGACAGAGCATAGTAAAAAGGTAAGACAGAAATTCTACGAAAAGTTGACTACACGCACAACGGAAAAGCTCGTAACGGAAAACTCTAGAATACTCTAGAAAAACTCCGGAAACACTCTATTGAAACTCTATGCCTCTGACTCTGCCTCAACATCATAACTTCTTCCTCGGTTGTCGGAATCGGACTGTAACGCCCCGGACGTTCTGGTAATGTAATATTATTAAATACTGAATAAAATGACGTTTTTGCCCCTGTGTTTGTGTGGTCGATTTGTTGACTTTTGATTTGGAGGTCGAACGGACGTTGAGTGATGACCGTGACGTAGTTCGGGATGTCACGAGTTCATAGACAGGTGGCACGTCCGATTCGGACGCTCGGAGTGAAAGTTATGACGTTCGGAAGTTCGGGGGCATTACCGTAATTTGGGCGTTATAGGGGGAAAAAGTTGACTTTTTGTTTGACAATTGATATCCATTTGACTCGAAGACCGTTATGTTCGTCTCGACGCCCCGAGTACAATGACAGGCGGCACGCTTGAATCGGACGTCGGACGACCGAGTTACGGGTCACGGAAGTTGGAGGGCAGTTTGGTAATTTTTGCCCTGGGGGCATTTTGGTCATTTCACGGTGGTTACTGTTCACCACCGTGAAAAACAGAGTGCAGCGGCCGTGGGTTTGTGCGATCAATTGTTTATGGCTTAGTGGATTGTTCAGATGTTTGTTTATGTGAATTGAGGTAGTGGGAGCATGACTGAGTGGAGTGAGCAGGTTGCAGGCACGGGATTGAGTTTAATATGGCCATGGTTTCTGTGTTTGTGGGAAGCAGGTTTCAGAGAACCCCAGCTGGTCTCCCACGGGTGCTGGCCGTTTGAATCGAATGTCTGAGTAAGAGAGTGAGGGGGGATTCGGTTGGGTCATTTGGGCATCATTGTGAGGGCTGAGGTTGAGAGAGACGGGAGAAAACAGTTTCGGGTTTTCAGGGGGGAAACTCAGAGTTCAAATCCTACGGGCTCTGAGGTGAAACTAAACACTTAGGGAGTCTTCTGGGAGTGTTAGGATCACGACGGTGCTGAAGTTGTTGAGTTTGGAGCCGTGTTGCCCGGGAACCCAAGTTCCAGTTTGAAGGAAAAACCAGTGGAGGGAAAAATGGAAGATCAAATTGTGGGGACTTGCGAGCTAAACTAGGGGTCATTCTAGTCTTCTGGGAGCAAGAGGAAACCAACCACGTCAAATTGGAAGGACGACATCCACGAATTGGCCAGGAACGGAGTGCCCTGGTTCTGAGTATTTTCGAGCTTGAGGACGACGACTTCCAGGTAACGGCGAGACCAATTGACGGTACCATTGTGTTCGTATGAATCCCCTTAACCTACTGGTGAAATTAATTTGAGATTGGGGTTAGTTTGGGTGAGTTTCAGAATGTCGATTTGTTCGACTGTTCGAGTTTGAGTTGGGTCGTTTGGGTACTAGTCGAGGTTAACCTTCATTACAGACCTAAAATTAAAGGATTAGGGAAGATAATAGGATCAAAAACGAGAGGAATTGATTGAGAATTGGGCTTGAACTGGTCGGGTTGAGTCGCGGGTATTAGACCCGTTTATCAGTTGATTCGGGTAAGGACGAAGGTACTGTAGCTTGGCGCGTGGCTTTCACGCGCAGCCACTTTGGGCGGCGCGTGACGGCGCGTGTGGCGTCAACTTCGATCACGGTCAACATGAGAATTAATCCTTACAGTTTAAATAACATTTTATCTTTAGAGTTCGAATCGATCGGGAGTCATTCGGGATAACTTCGGGAGTCTGGAAGATTAAGTCTTTAAGTTTATTTTCGCCGAAAAATCCGGAAAAATTAGGAAAAATCCTACGAGTTATTTTGGGATGTTTGTAACCCTTCTTGTACGTTTTCACAAGCCCGGACACTTCCGAAGCTACGGAGGAGCACGCGGGACGCGATTGACGTGTCCTAAGACTGTGAGTGGACTCTTTGATTTTTAAATTGGGTATGCATGACTATTTTGCTTATTTATCTCATGGTTTTACATATGATTTTACGATGGTGAGATGATATATCGGTTTTACTTGTTTTCACGTTTTTCGAGATAATTATCGTATTTCACGCATTTCGAGATTTCGGTTTTTGCCTATGCATGCGTGATAATTTTTGATGAAGTATCTGGTTATGAATATGCATGTTTCAGATTTATGATGTTTGATCATATTGTGAAGAAATCTTCTGTTAATTGCATGTGTTGGAATTTACATGTGAATTCGGGCATGAGTCCTGTTACGATGAGAAATGTTTTTGGAATAATGTTGGAAAAAGAATTGTGGCGAATCCTGATTTATTATGTTTAAAAACGGTTTTGGGTTTAAAGACCCGGTTGATGGTTGGATCTGGCTTTGGGTTTAAAGACCCGGTATGTGGATTCTGGGGGTGGGCCCGAGAATTGAGTTTAAAGACTCGTGAGTTTAAAGACTCGATTATTATGATACCCCCGAGGCCTACTAATCGTGTTTTGAGTTTAAAGACTCGTTGATATCCCGGGAAGGCCTAATGTTGAGTTTAAAGACTCGGATGGATCCAACGGCGTAATCATGATTATTGATTTATGTTTCACTTGATTTGTGCAAATAATGTTTCAAAATGACGGTTACTGGAATCTGGTATTATTTTATGGTTTTACATGAGTTATGACGATCCCTGTAACGTTTTCCTTGTGTTCGGAAAAAGAGTTTTCAAAAGTTTAATACACAATTTTGAATATTTGGTTATGCATGCGGATTACAAAACTGGAGGGCGAACCCGATTTCGGAAAAACTGTTTTTCCTGTTAAACTTATGTTTCGGTCCACTCACACCTTGTTGTTTTAAATTCCCTCCAGGTCGTGGAACAAGCGTGGGGGCAAGCGCCGAGGCAGAGGCGGAGGCATAAAGTTTTTCCGTTGCGGAGTAGTTAGTTCACAGAGTAGGACTTGTTTCTTTAACTCATTTTGTAATATTGCCCTGTGAAACTGTGGACTTGACGTCCAGTCGGATGTATTTGTTTAATCTCCCTGGTCTGACAATGGGTGTGTTGTAATTTTAACTAGTTTCCGGTCTTTTTGATTCGATTGTCAGACGGGAGCAGGATGCTTCCCGATTATCGAGGCGATAATCGGGGTGGGTCCTGTCAATTGGTATCAGAGCCAGGTTTACGATTCGTGTCCGGCACTCGGGTGTGCCTTGATTATTGTACTAACTTATGCCTCTTTCAGAGAAGGACGACCGGCCATGCCTCCGCGACGCGAACCCCCTCCACGACCTAATGGCGATGCCGAGAGTGTTTCGATCGAGCGAGCCCAGCGTCTTGGGGCTACGGTATTCAGTGGTGGAGCGGATCCCGAGGATGCTCACCGTTGGATTTCTCGGATTGAGCGGATTTTTACTGTGATGCACTGTCCTCTTGAGGAGCGTGTGGTGTTGGCCACATTTCTACTTGATGGCTCTGCTTATGAGTGGTGGTACACTCTGGAGTTGTCGGGTTGGGATGCCCGTACAGTGACTTGGGAGACCTTTCGTGAACGGTTTCTGGATCAGTATTATCCCCGTTCATTCCGTGATGCTAGGGAGACCGAGTTTCTGCAGCTCCAGCAGGGGAGCATGTCCGTAGCGGAGTATGAACAGAAATTTCAGATGCTAGCTCGTTTTGCTCCTACCTTTGTATCTACTGAGGCTGAGAAATGCCGTAGGTTCGAGCTTGGTCTACGGGGTGAGATACGGGCCATTGTGACGGCCGGAGCTTTTGCTACTCTCAGGGAGTTGTCTGATTCCGCGGTGCGGGTTGAGGCTAGTCTCCCGACACGTCCACAGTATTCTGGTGGTGGACAACGTCGCGGGCGTTCATATTCTGGATCGTATGGTCAGGGAGCCTCGAAGAAGGGACGTTATGGTGGAGCCTCATCTGCAGGCAATGATCATTATGGCAGGCCTGGTAACTATCAGGGTTCCGGATTCCGAGCGCCTAGGGCGCAGACTGCTCCGCAGGCGAGCGCGACTTCTGTTGCTTCCACGGGACGGCAGAGTGGTGGTTTTGTTCGAGATGCTTCCAGTGTCATCTGTTTCTTCTGTGGCGAGTGGGGCCACTATCGGAGGGACTGTCCATCTTTGCCACATGGTGGTGGCGCAGGTCGGGGTGGAGCAGAGCATGGACGGAGCACAGCTGCAGTTTCTGGGACTGGGAGCACTCGAGGAGGTGGTACCGGAGCGGCTAGTGGACAGAGGGGCCCGGGCCGTGGGCGAGCAGCTGGACCACAGGCCCGAGTTTTTGCTGTTACGCAGCAGGAGGCCAGGGCAGCGCCTGGTGTTGTGACAGGTACACTCACGATCTTTGGACATGATGTTTGTGCTTTAATTGATCCCGGAGCTACTCATTCATTTATTTCACGGGACTGTGAGTTGTTGGCGGGTAGAGAGGTGTCCGCACTGGACTGTGACATGGGAGTGAGTACGCCCACCGGAGATGTGTTTGTGGTGAACCAAGTGTTGCGGGAGTGCCCCGTAATGGTAGGTGATGTTGGTCTGGTGGCAGATTTGATACTCTTGGACTTGCACGACTTTGATGTCATCTTGGGTATGGATTGGTTGACGCTCCATCACGCCTCTATCGAATGCGTCGATAAGAGGGTTACTTTTCGGAGCCCGGGGCTACCGGAAACCACTTTTCAGGGAATTCAGCGAGCAACTCCTGTCGGAGTAATATCTGCCCTGAAGGCAAGTAAGATGTTAAGGAAGGGGTGCCAGGGATACTTAGCCCGAGTGATGGATTCACGAGCTGCACCATTGCGGGTGGAGGATATACCGATTGTACGGGAGTTCCCGGATGTCTTTCCGGAGGATCTACCGGGATTGCCACCGCATCGAGATGTTGAGTTCACTATTGATCTGGTTCCAGGTACGCAACCTATTTCTCAGACTCCGTATCGTATGGCGCCAGCTGAGTTGAAAGAACTGAAGGCGCAGTTACAAGAATTACTTGAGATGGGATTTATTCGACCGAGTGTATCCCCCTGGGGAGCTCCGGTGTTGTTTGTGAGGAAAAAGGATGGGAGTTTGAGACTTTGCATCGATTACAGGCAACTGAATAAAGTAACAGTCAGGAACAAATACCCGTTGCCTCGGATCGATGATTTGTTCGATCAGCTGCGAGGAGCGCAGTACTTCTCCAAAATTGATCTACGTTCTGGGTATCATCAATTGCGGGTTAAGGATGAGGATGTACCCAAGACAGCCTTTAGGACCCGTTATGGTCATTATGAGTTCCTGGTGATGCCGTTTGGCTTGACCAACGCACCCGCAACGTTTATGGATTTGATGAACCGAGTGTTGCAGCCTTACTTGGATCACTTTGTCATCGTGTTCATTGACGATATCCTGGTCTACTCGAGGAGTGCGGAAGCGCACGAGGAGCACTTAAGGATGGTGCTGGGTACCTTGAGGGAAAACCAGTTGTACGCGAAGCTCAGCAAATGTCAGTTTTGGTTGACGAGCGTGAGTTTCTTGGGGCATGTGATCTCAACTGACGGGATCAGTGTGGATTCTCAGAAAATTGAGGCAGTGGCGAAGTGGGAACAACCGAGGACCGTCACGGAAGTCAGGAGTTTCTTGGGTTTGGCTGGTTACTACAGGAGGTTTGTAGAGGGTTTCTCTACCATTGCTGCCCCGTTGACGCGGCTGACGCGGAAGGGAGTCAAGTTTGAGTGGGATGACGATTGTGAGCGTAGTTTTCGGGAGCTAAAGGAAAGGTTGACGTCTGCTCCTATACTGACCCTTCCAGACGACAGTGGGGAATTTGAGGTGTACAGTGATGCATCCTTACAGGGTTTGGGATGTGTACTAATGCAGCATGGGAAAGTGATCGCCTATGCTTCGCGCCAGTTGAAACCGCATGAGCGCAATTATCCGACGCACGATTTGGAGTTAGCTGCTGTTGTGCATGCATTGAAGATTTGGAGACATCACCTGTACGGTGCGACTTGCAGAATATTTACGGACCACAAGAGCCTGAAGTACTTGTTCACTCAGAAGGAGTTGAATGTGAGGCAGCGACGGTGGCTAGAGCTAATTAAGGATTATGATTGCACGATTGAGTACCACCCGGGAAAAGCCAATGTGGTGGCTGATGCTCTAAGCCGGAAGTCAATGCATTCTGTAGCACATCTACGGACGGTTCATTTGCCACTTTTGGTTGAACTCCGTAAGAATAGCATTGATTTGGGTTTGGATGGCCAAGGTGTCTTGCTGGCTAATTTTCATGTGAGACCACTTCTGGTCGATCGGATCGTTGAGGCTCAATCTCAAGATCCTGTCTCATGTGTACTTCAGATTGAAGTGGAAGCCGGT
Organism: Prinsepia uniflora; assembly: GCA_032719365.1. NCBI lineage: Eukaryota > Viridiplantae > Streptophyta > Magnoliopsida > Rosales > Rosaceae > Prinsepia > Prinsepia uniflora. The sequence continues at coordinate 39,937,726 of CM064865.1, read as the reverse complement.
GAACGGCTAGACTTTACAGTCAGGGAGGATGGAGCTTTGTTAAAAGAAGGACGGTTGTGTGTGCCCGGCGTGGGGGCACTGAAGAAGGAGATCTTGGACGAAGCTCATAGTTCGGCCTATGCGATGCATCCTGGTGGGACCAAGATGTATCGTACCTTGCGAGAGCACTACTGGTGGCCGGGGATGAAACGGGAGATTGCCGAGTTTGTCAGCAGGTGTCTGATTTGCCAGCAAGTGAAGGCTGAGAGACAACGACCTTATGGAGCCCTGCAACCACTACCTATTCCGGAATGGAAATGGGATCACTTGACGATGGATTTTGTGTTTGGACTTCCTAGGACACCCAGGGGTCACGATGGAGTTTGGGTGATTGTGGACAGGCTTACGAAATCAGCTCACTTCTTGCCAGTGCGAGAGAACTTCAGGATGACGCAGTTGGCCCAGTTGTTTATTGACGAGATCATCCGTTTGCACGGTACTCCGGAATCAATAGTTTCTGACCGAGACCCAAGATTTACTTCTCGATTTTGGCAGAGTCTGCAGGAAGCATTTGGGACGAAACTTCGTTTCAGTACTGCATTTCATCCTCAGACTGACGGCCAGTCTGAGCGGACCATCCAGACATTGGAGGATATGATGCGAGCTTGCGTTTTGCAATTTCATGACACTTGGGAGTCACATCTAGCCTTGATGGAATTTGCCTACAACAACAGCTATCAAGCGAGCATTGGGATGGCTCCGTACGAAGCCTTGTACGGACGGCAGTGTAGAACTCCGTTGTGTTGGACGGACGTGGGTGAAAGGAGGCTGACTAAATCCGAATTGGTGGAACTGACGACCGAGAAGGTCAAACTCATCAGGGATCGGCTCAAGGCTGCCCAGGACAGACAAAAGAGCTATGTGGACCATCGGATTCGAGATCTGGAGTTTGCGGTCGGAGATCGGGTATTTCTGAAATTGTCCCCTTGGAAGGGTGTAGTGCGATTCGGCAGGCGAGGGAAGTTGAGCCCTCGTTATATTGGACCTTATGAGATTACCGAGAGGATTGGCCCGGTGGCCTACCGGCTGGCACTACCGCCAGAGCTTTCGAAGGTCCACGATGTTTTCCATGTGTCGATGTTGCGGAAATATGTGTTTGACGCATCTCATGTACTGGAGGATCAGCCCATTGAACTTCGAGATGATTTGAGCTTCGAGGAACAACCGGTACAGATTTTGGATCGAAAGGAGAAAGTGTTACGTCGGAAGACCGTTCCCCTGGTGAAGGTTCTCTGGAGGAACCAGGATGTGGAGGAAGCCACATGGGAACCCGAGGCGCAGATGCGAGAACAGTTCCCTTACTTGTTTCCTTGAAATTTCGGGACGAAATTTCTTAAGGAGGGGAGATTGTAACGCCCCGGACGTTCTGGTAATGTAATATTATTAAATACTGAATAAAATGACGTTTTTACCCCTGTGTTTGTGTGGTCGATTTGTTGACTTTTGATTTGGAGGTCGAACGGACGTTGAGTGATGACCGTGACGTAGTTCGGGATGTCACGAGTTCATAGACAGGTGGCACGTCCGATTCGGACGCTCGGAGTGAAGTTATGACGTTCGGAAGTTTGGGGGCATTACCGTAATTTGGGCGTTATAGGGGGAAAAAGTTGACTTTTTGTTTGACAATTGATATCCATTTGACTCGAAGACCGTTATGTTCGTCTCGACGCCCCGAGTACAATGACAGGCGGCACGCTTGAATCGGACGTCGGACGACCGAGTTACGGGTCACGGAAGTTGGAGGGCAGTTTGGTAATTTTTGCCCTGGGGGCATTTTGGTCATTTCACGGTGGTTACTGTTCACCACCGTGAAAAACAGAGTGCAGCGGCCGTGGGTTTGTGCGATCAATTGTTTATGGCTTAGTGGATTGTTCAGATGTTTGTTTATGTGAATTGAGGTAGTGGGAGCATGACTGAGTGGAGTGAGCAGGTTGCAGGCACGGGATTGAGTTTAATATGGCCATGGTTTCTGTGTTTGTGGGAAGAAGGTTTCAGAGAACCCCAGCTGGTCTCCCACGGGTGCTGGCCGTTTGAATCGAATGTCTGAGTAAGAGAGTGAGGGGGGATTCGGTTGGGTCATTTGGGCATCATTGTGAGGGCTGAGGTTGAGAGAGACGGGAGAAAACAGTTTCGGGTTTTCAGGGGGGAAACTCAGAGTTCAAATCCTACGGGCTCTGAGGCGAAACTAAACACTTAGGGAGTCTTCTGGGAGTGTTAGGATCACGACGGTGCTGAAGTTGTTGAGTTTGGAGCCGTGTTGCCCGGGAACCCAAGTTCCAGTTTGAAGGAAAAACCAGTGGAGGGAAAAATGGAAGATCAAATTGTGGGGACTTGCGAGCTAAACTAGGGGTCATTCTAGTCTTCTGGGAGCAAGAGGAAACCAACCACGTCAAATTCGAAGGACGACATCCACGAATTGGCCAGGAACGGAGTGCCCTGGTTCTGAGTATTTTCGAGCTTGAGGACGACGACTTCCAGGTAACGGCGAGACCAATTGACGGTACCATTGTGTTCGTATGAATCCCCTTAACCTACTGGTGAAATTAATTTGAGATTGGGGTTAGTTTGGGTGAGTTTCAGAATGTCGATTTGTTCGACTGTTCGAGTTTGAGTTGGGTCGTTTGGGTACTAGTCGAGGTTAACCTTCATTACAGACCTAAAATTAAAGGATTAGGGAAGATAATAGGATCAAAAACGAGAGGAATTGATTGAGAATTGGGCTTGAACTGGTCGGGTTGAGTCGCAGGTATTAGACCCGTTTATCAGTTGATTCGGGTAAGGACGAAGGTACTGTAGCTTGGCGCGTGGCTTTCACGCGCAGCCACTTTGGGCGGCGCGTGACGGCGCGTGTGGCGTCAACTCCGATCACGGTCAACATGAGAATTAATCCTTACAGTTTAAATAACATTTTATCTTTAGAGTTCGAATCGATCGGGAGTCATTCGGGATAACTTCGGGAGTCCGGAAGATTAAGTCTTTAAGTCTATTTTCGCCGAAAAATCCGGAAAAATTAGGAAAAATCCTACGAGTTATTTTGGGATGTTTGTAACCCTTCTTGTACGTTTTCACAGGCCCGGACACTTCCGAAGCTACGGAGGAGCACGCGGGACGCGATTGACGTGTCCTAAGACTGTGAGTGGACTCTTTGATTTTTAAATTGGGTATGCATGACTATTTTGCTTATTTATCTCATGGTTTTACATATGATTTTACGATGGTGAGATGATATATCGGTTTTACTTGTTTTCACGTTTTTCGAGATAATTATCGTATTTCACGCATTTCGAGATTTCGGTTTTTGCCTATGCATGCGTGATAATTTTTGATGAAGTATCTGGTTATGAATATGCATGTTTCGGATTTATGATGTTTGATCATATTGTGAAGAAATCTTCTGTTAATTGCTTGTGTTGGAATTTACATGTGAATTCGGGCATGAGTCTTGTTACGATGAGAAATGTTTTTGGAATAATGTTGGAAAAAGAATTGTGGTGAATCCTGATTTATTATGTTTAAAAACGGTTTTGGGTTTAAAGACCCGGTTGATGGTTGGATCTGGCTTTGGGTTTAAAGACCCGGTATGTGGATTCTGGGGGCGGGCCCGAGAATTGAGTTTAAAGACTCGTGAGTTTAAAGACTCGATTATTATGATACCCCCGAGGCCTACTAATCGTGTTTTGAGTTTAAAGACTCGTTGATATCCCGGGAAGGCCTAATGTTGAGTTTAAAGACTCGGATGGATCCAACGGCGTAATCATGATTATTGATTTATGTTTCACTTGATTTGTGCAAATAATGTTTCAAAATGACGGTTACTGGAATCTGGTATTATTATATGGTTTTACATGAGTTATGACGATCCCTGTAACGTTTTCCTTGTGTTCGGAAAAAGAGTTTTCAAAAGTTTAATACACAATTTTGAATATTTGGTTATGCATGCGGATTACAAAACTGGAGGGCGAACCCGATTTCGGAAAAACTGTTTTTCCTGTTAAACTTATGTTTCGGTCCACTCACACCTTGTTGTTTTAAATTCCCTCCAGGTCGTGGAACAAGCGTGGGGGCAAGCGCCGAGGCAGAGGCGGAGGCATAAAGTTTTTCCGTTGCGGAGTAGTTAGTTCACAGAGTAGGACTTGTTTCTTTAACTCATTTTGTAATATTGCCCTGTGAAACTGTGGACTTGACGTCCAGTCGGATGTATTTGTTTAATCTCCCTGGTCTGACAATGGGTGTGTTGTAATTTTAACTAGTTTCCGGTCTTTTTGATTCGATTGTCAGACGGGAGCAGGATGCTTCCCGATTATCGAGGCGATAATCGGGGTGGGTCCTGTCACGGACGCGCCACCTGTCTACGAACTCGTGACGTCCGGAACTACGTCACGGTCATTGGTCAATGCCCTATGGACCGTCCGAACTAAAAGTCAACATTTTGCCCATTTTAGGGCAAAATCATCATTCCGCGCTAAACGTCCAAAAGTAACCAACTAAACACCGATTAACCTAGCTAATCCGTCACTAATCACTAAGCTAATCCCGACTTCCAGGACGGGTCGTTACAGCTTGCCTAAAACATGCTATTAGGACGAGATTGGATTCACAAAAGTATGTGTGTCCATTCCACTCTCCACCAGCAAATTGCCTTATTGAATGTAACGACCCGTCCCAAATTCCTAGATTAGATTAGTGACTAATCATGATTAGCGAGTTTAATCGGTGATTAGTTAGGCGAAATCGGACGAACGATGCAAAATGACCGTTTTGCCCTTGGGCGTGCGCAAAACGTTGACTTTTTGTTCGGGTGGTCAAACGGACTTTGACCGATGACCGTGACGTAGTTCGTGAGGTCACGAGTTCATAGACAGGTGGCACGTTCAATTCCGACATCCGAGGAGGAAGGTATGACGTTCGGAAGGTTAGGGGCGTTTTGGTAATTTTGGTTAAAAAGGGGCAAATGTTGACTTTTTGGCCAAGAGGTCCGATGGCAGAGGGTCGAAGACCCTTACGTAGATAAGGACGATACGAATCCATAGATGGGCGGCACGTCGAATTCGGACGTTCGACGGCGAAGTTAGGGTTCACGAAAGTTCAAGGGTACTATTGCACGAATTACGAGACGAGTTCACTTTTGGACTCTAGTGGCCCCAGATATTTGTCCTGATGCCCAATGGATGAGTGACAAGTGTCACCCATCCAAGGACAACCAAATTGATTCATGCACCGTGCATTCCATTCCATTTCTTCATTTCAAACACACACCCACCCCCCCCCCCCCCCCCCCCCCCCCCCCCCAAAAGACCCGATCTCACCATTTCTCCCATCCGTGCAAACCCAAAACCCATCCAACCTTCACCCATGACCAGGACAGAGGACCAGGAGGCTGAGGGAGTTGAGGTGGCCGGCCTGGATGGCCAGGACCGCCGCAGATGGCGGTTGGAAGGAGGGAAACCTGTGAGGTTCACGGTAAGCCGTTTTGCCCCATTTTCCATTTTTGACGTTTTGGGTCGGTTTTAATGGTTTTAATGAATCAAATAGGTTGTTAGGAAGTTATTAAGAAGGTTTCTATGGTGGTTGGACGGTTGTGAAGCCGTGGGTGATTTTTGGAAACTTTGAACCGTGAGGTCCATTTTGGGTTCACGGGTTTTAGGCGGTTTTAGTTAATTGGGTTGGACTCCTAGGTTTAAAATAGGAATTATAGGATTGAATTGGCTTGAATTCGGACCAAAATACGGGTTGTAGGGGCCTGGACCGATCACGCCGGTCCAGTTGCAGAGATTGAACCGGGCCGGGCGGTCTGAACCGGTCGCTGGAGGTTGATGGTGACGCTACAATGCCGGCGCGTGGAGGTTCCAACATGTAATTTCATCTATTCGATGTAACGAACATTTTGGGACTGATTTCGTGTCAATGGGACATCGTCTTGATATGTTTCGGACTTTGCGAAGGTTTAGGGTCGATTTAAAAATAGTTAAAAGTTCGAGAAAATTACGGGGCTTTAATGGGAGGTTAATTAAGTAGTTAGTAACATTGTATTAAAATTTCGACAGGTTTGGGAGTCCCGGTGATAGCGATCGGTTCGGGGGAGCCTATGGCACGCAAATCGAGGCGGCAGCTCAGACGGTCTGTGAGTGGACCTTGATTTATAAACTGTGATGCATGCATAAATGTTTTATATGGTTTATGAATATGATTTTATGATGTTGATTTGGATGCTTGTGATTTATATGATTTCACGCTTTACGAGGCGATTTACGTGCTTGCACGTAAATCGAGGTTTTCGGTTTTATTCTGATTTTCCATTCTTATGGTTTTGGAAATAGTTAATGAAATGATTTTGGATTTGAAAAGGTAACTCTCGGACTTGAGGTCCATTTGATTTAACGAGGCATCGGGCCGGAGGCCCAGTTGGTTTACGATTCGGACCGGAGGTCCAATTTCTATGGGGATTCGGGCCTTGCACCCAGCTATGTGTTACAAATGGTTTTGATAGTTCATGATGGTTTATGGGAACCGACATGAACCCTTGAAATGGTTTTTATGGGTCATGATGGTTTATGGGAACCGGCATGAACTCATGAAAGGATTTTATGGATTATGACGGCTTATGGGGGTCGGGCATGAATCCTGGAAAGGTTTAAAGAATGATTTCAAATGGTTTTTCATATTCCATCCTTTATATATGATTGTCTCCTCCGGGAAGGGTCGTTGGCCTGGGTGGACCCCGGAGTAGTCACGGAGCACTAACAAAGTGGAGTCGCCCCCCAGTTGGGTTCCTTACTCTCAGGATGTGCATGGTTCGTTACCTCCAGGGAGGGTCATTGATCTACGGACATTGACCTGGGTGGACCCTGGAGAGACTTGGGTTTGAGACCCCGGTTAGCACGCGCGTAGCTTTATTTTACCGTGACAGGTTCTGGATATGAATATACTGGATAAACATGATTTCAAGTGGATTGGGAAATTGTGTTTTATGATGATAAATGGATTTGGGCTGAGATCCCACCTATGTTTATTATGTTATGGTTTTCTATAAATGGTTTTGGGTAGGATCCCGTATAATTTGTATTTACAGAATTTGGGGCTGAGACCCTAATTATGGATGTTTTAACATATATGATTGGATAAATTGTTTACTATGCATGTATGCTTTTTAGTGAAGGGTATAAAGGTCTTTTATGGAAATGTTTTTATAAACTCTTTGTTTTGTCCACTCACAGTCTTTCTGTTTTTAATACCCTTCAGGTTGACAGCGGATGTGGACTGTAGCAGAGATCGAGATATCACATAACTCCTCCGGATCCTGGCTGACAGGACCTATCCCATTCCCCCCGGGATTAGTGCGGGATGAACCTGCTCCCGTCTGACACGAAGTGTCAGACAAGGGATATTTCCGACCTTTGCCCTCCCGGGCTATCATAGTACGCCAGGATCCGGAGGAGGTATGTGATATCTCGGTCTCTGCTACAGTCCACATCCGATGTCAACCTGAAGGGCGGTCAAAACATTGAAAGCTGTGAGTGGACAAAACAAGAGTTTATTAAAACAGTTTAACGAGAAGACATTTGTACCCTTCACTAAAAAGCATGCATGCATTCGAAAATCATTTATCCAAGGAAATCATCTGTGAGAACTAAGCCCAAAACCAAGACTGAAAGAACCATAATGAAAACGACCATACGGGCCACTGCCCAAAACTTGTGTAAACACACATCATATATCATATCATATATCTCATAAAGCATACATCATATATACATATAATTCACACAACCAATCCTGCCACGGTTTCCAAAGCTACACGCGTGCTACCCAGGTCTCAATCCGAGTCTTCTCAAAGTCAAGATCAATGTTCGCAGACCACTGACCCTACCCGAGGTTATAGTAATCATAGCCTTCCTGAGAGTAAGGAACCCAACTGGGGGGCGACTCCACTCAGTCGGTGCTCCGTGACTACTTCGGGGTCCACCCAAGCCAACGACCCTCCCCGAAGGAGATAATAGAAGTAAAGGAAGGTATATGAACATATATATATATACATAACATAAACATTCATGCCCGGTTCCCCTAAACCGTCATGATCCATAACATCCATAAAACAGGGTTCATGCCGGTTCCCATAAACCGTCATGAACCAGAATGTCCTGACAAAGGTTCATGCTGGTTCCTATAAACCGTCATGAATCACAATGACCTTTCCAGAGTTCATGCCGGTTCCCATAAACCGTCATGAACTTGGAAATCTATCTAGGGTCCCTGACCCAAAATCATCAGTGTAAAACAACTGGGTCTCGTCCCCGAACATATGACTCAACTGGGCATCCTGCCCGATATCTAAGGGTCAGTCACGACTCCGATCATAGTGATGTGTGCAACCATCCATCCAGGACCATTCTCAATCCTGGTATGTCGCCGTGAACGAATCAACCGACGCGACCACCACAAGATCATGGTGCACTCATCACTGATCACTATCCTGAACTGTCAGCACTCCGAAGTCGAGCCTCCCCAGGCTGCCCGACCACGAATCGTGTATCGTGACCTCTCCAGAAGGAACACATCCTAATCCGGAGGCGAGCGTTGTATCGTCGATCGTCGTGCACATAGCACCCGTTGCGACCACGATTTAGACCCGAAGGTCGTAAATAGTGTCATATGCCCGAGACTAAACCAAATGGGTCTTATACCCGAGTTTATTCTTTTAGAAATCCAAAACTAAATCATTTAAATCAATAAAGAAATACAGACCCGTATAAGCACCGTATAAGACCGAAACCTCGAAATACGTGCTTATACGTAACCACATACAAATGCACCCATGGCATCATCAAACATGTAATAAAACATATAATAAACATTTATGCATGCACCAATTTAGAAAACAAGGTGCACTCACAGACTGTCCGAGTTGCCTCTTCGATTTGCGTGCCATTCGGCTCCCCGAGCCGATCACCATCACCGGGACTCCCAAACCTGTCCAAATTTTAATAGAAGGTTACTAACTACTTAATTAACCTCCTACCAAAGCCCCGTAATTTTCCCGAACTTTTAACTATTTTTAAACCGACCCTAAATCTTCCAACACCCCAAAATCTATCGAAACGAAGTCCGATTGATGCAAGACCAGTCCCAAAATCTTCGTTACATCGAATAGAAGATTTCCCGTGTTAAACACTTTCCCAAATTTTGGCCCACGCGTCCTCACAAGCCCCTAGAAGGTAAAAAAACACTGTTCATCGGCACTAACCTCCAGCAGACCGGTTTTACTGTTCATGGCCGGTTCACCTGGTTCGATTCCAATCCTTAAAACAACCTAAAAACTGCCTAAACCCATGGTTCGATTTTAACCAAACGGTTCAAAGTTCTCAAAACTCTCCCATGGCGTCCCAGCCATCCCAAGCTTCCTTAAACCTTCCTAACATGTCCCTAGCAACCTAATGGACTCATTAAAACCATTAAAAACCAACCATAACATCAAAAATGTAAAAATGGATCAAAATGGACTTACCGTGAACCTCACGGGTTCTTCCTCCTCTCGCCGTCGTGGACGGCGGTTGTGGCCGCCCAGCAACCTCCTCAGTCTCCCTGGTTGACAGGACCCGTCCCAATCCCACTGGGACCACCCGAGGACGTGACCCGCTCCCCTCTGACAATGACTCTAAACATACCAAAATTACCCTTAAATAAAAACTGAATACTTAAATAGATAGATAACGTACAACCACAGTGTTTAAAGCGATACTGTCAGACAAGGGAAAGTAAAATACAACACGTGAGCACAATAGTCAGAGTACATTTATTCGGTGCTCAACCTACCCACAAGTGGGTGTACAGGTGCACAGCTAGGCAAACTAAACCTTTGCCTCCTCCTCCGGGTCCTCCTCCTCTATTTCCGTGTCAGGGTCTGGAGGGGTCAGTAAAACAAGGGTGAGTGGGCCAAAAATAACAGTTTAGAAATCAATTTAATAATAAAATAATCAGAAGGTTTTACCCCTCCGTTTTCCAAATCTTGCATGCAGTGAAAATATAATATTATAATGAAATCATAACAAATAAACCACAATAATAATCGAAAGGTGAAACTAACATATCAGTGCACTGTAAAACCAACCCAAATGATGTCACGGTTCTAAGGCTACGCGTTGCCACTCAAGGTCTCACACCCGAGACTCTCTAGGTACATCAGCTCCCGGTATCCCGGTCACTGCCCGAGGTATATAAACATGCCTTCCTGAGAGTAAGCAACCCAACGGAGGTCAACTCCACTCAGTCAGGGCCCCGTGACTACTTCAGGGTCCACCCAGGCCAATGACCCTCCCTGGAGGAGACAATATACACAGGTAGGAAAGTACAGTACAATAACAGTATAGTTTACCCTATGTCCCCCGGACATCCCAAACAAAATCCACATATAATCCAGACGGGTCTCATGCCCAAAACATTGTAATCGTATATATAAATAGTTCATAAGACTCATCGAAATCATAAGTGGAAATAGTAAAATAGTTTATGCATGCAAGCCTTTTATAAATCAAACAGCCCACTCAAACTCGGTCCTTGCTGCTCAACGATCTCTAAAAACCTGTATTTTTATACCTGAGGGTTACTTAAGGACCCTATAACATCAATACCAAGACCCTAGAACAGATCCGCCTCAAAATCGCATCCCGGGCACTATTCCCGGTGCTTCAAACCCCATTTTGACTAATATAACGATCTCTGATCGACACGAAACCACCTCCATTGGATCCGTATCGTCGAAACCTTGAAAATGGTACCGGCCCCACCAAAATCACTGTTCACACGCGCCCCCACGCGCCTGGTCAACGCGTGGGTCAACGCTGCTACAGTACTGCTGACGTCAGCAGTGATGTCATGCTGACGTCAGCATGACGTCATCACTGGCACTTGTCAGGTGATACGTGGCATGTTCTGATTGGTCCCTGGTCTGACAACATCTGACAGCCCGGGTCAGACCCGTTTGATTGGAACCGGGTCGCCGTCGACCCACGGCTTGACCCGATTCCACCGTACGATTCCGGCCACCATTTTCGACGGGATTCATCCCTATAGGGTCGTCTAGGTCTGTTCTATGGTTCTACAACATCAAAACGGAAAGAAAACAGAAGAAACGTACCAGTGCGTCGTTGAAACTCACGGTTAAACTCCGATCGTCGTCTCCGACGATCCACGCCGTCTCCGTCGTCCAAACCGGTCCCAATCGACTCGTCTCTCACCCTAGGACATTTCTATCACCAAACAATCGATTTCCTAGCATCAACATGGGTTGGTTTGAAACAAGGGATCAAAACGGGGCTTTCGGGTTTTGGGTCTTACCGCCGCCGTGTCGCCGCCGCAGGCTTCGCCGTCGTCCAGTTACGCTCCTGGGGTCCTCACGGTGCAGACTGGAGCTTCCCCTGCGTCAGGTGGTGTGGCTGTCACGGTTTGCTTCTTGGACCCGATTCCTCTGTGTTTCGGGTCTGAGCTTGCACGGGGTTTTCAGACGGGGAAAACGGGCCTGTGGTCGCCGGTGATGCATGGTGATGATGAGTAGATGATGGTGGTGCTGCTGGTGGTTGGCTGGTACGATGAGGGGTGCTGGTTCGATCGCCTGGTTTGAGAGAAAATGGAAGGAGATGCACGGGTTAGGGGGGGCTGAATGTGTTTGTGTGTGTTTGGGAGAAAACAGACAGAGATGATCGTGCATGAAGAAGAAAAAGCAGATAGGATGAAGGGCTGGGATTAGTTTAGGCAGAAATCCAAGGGCTGGGATCAAATGGAGGGAAAATGAAATGAATATAAAATGAAGGAATAGTGTAATGTTACTTTATTGGAATAGTATGGGCTTGGATGGGTGACACTTGTCACCAATCCATTAGTTGGATTTAAATATTTGTTGGCACGGATTCCCATAATAAATTATTATTTTATTCCGTTGTTCTCGGTTCGTAAATTCCGCTAAAACGCTTCCTTGCCATAACTTCTTCATACGAACTCCGATTTCGGCGTGCCGCCTGTCTACGGATTCGTGACGTCCCGACCTACGTCATAGTCACGGGTCAAAGTCCAAATTGTTTCCCCCGGTCAAAAGTCAAAGTTTCCCCCTTCAGGGGCAAAATAGTCTTTTTACATTAAAATATTATTATTCTCGGTTCGGGTCGTTACACTGGTCCTTTGCCTGGTCATGGGTGAAGAGTGGATGGGTTTTGGGTTGCACGGATGGGAGGAAAATGGGTGAGATCGGGTGGGTGTTTTGTGTGTGTTTGAAAATGGAGAAAGGAAATGCACGGTGCATGAATCAATATAGGTGGCCTGTGGATGGGTGACACTTGTCACTCATCCATTGGGCCTGCATTAAATATCTGGGCCCCACTAAAGTCCAAAAGTTAACTCCTTTCGTAATTCGTGCAATAGTGCACTTGAACTTCCATGAATAGTAACTTCACCGTCGAACGTCCGAATTCGACGTGCCGCCTATCTACGGATTCGTATCGTCCCTATCTACGTAATGGTATTTTACCCACGGCCATCGGACCTCCCAGTCAAAAAGTCAACATTTGACCCTTTTTAACCAAAATTACCAAAATGCCCCTAAACTTCCGAACGTCATAACTTCCTCCTCGAACGCCGGAATTGAACGTGCCACCTGTCTATGAACTCGTGACGTCATGAACTACGTCATGGTCATCGGTCAAAGTCCATTTGACCGCTCCGAATGAAAAGTCAATGTTTTGCCACCATCAGGGGCAAACAGTCATTTTGCATCGTTCGTCCGATTTCGCCCTACTAATCACGGATTAACCTCACTAATCGTGATTATTTACTAATCTAATCTAGGAATTTGGGACGGGTCGTTACACTGGCGTACCCTGATAGCCCGGGAGGGCAAAGGTCAGAAATATCCCTTGTCTGACACTTCGTGTCAGACGGGAGCAGGGTCATCCCGCACTAATCCGGGGGGATTGGGATGGGTCCTGTCAGCGTGGTATCAGAGCATAGGATTGCTTATCAAAGCAGGGTTGTCTCTATTCGAGCAACCGCGGAGCTCTTGGAATGTACGCAGGTCGAGGATGTGATATCTCAATGGGCTATAATTCGTGGTCAACCTGATTGTTGGGATGGCGATACGATAGTTAGTAGGACTGGATCGTGGATTGTTTTGGTTCGACACTAGATGCCGGGGTTGCCATAGTTCTGTCAGGGATGATAGAGTAAGACCCTATGAATGGATGAACGTATTCGTACGTTAGCATTTTGATCGTGAGACGGTTAGTTGGGATCGTCTTTCACGATGTCGTTGGATCGGTTTCGACGACCAATTCGGTGTTGTGATCATCCGATGATCGGATATTGTTGAGTTAGATGGATTTACTGCTGGGAGCAGTCGCGTTTGTGGTTGGTCAGTTTATGGATTACGTTGCTGCTGGCGGTTAGCAGTTGAGTTCGGGGAACTCTGGTTGAACTTATGACTGTTGGCATCCGGATTCAGGGAATCCTGGTTAGACTTACGGTATGCTTGGATTGACATCTTTACGATGTCGGGACCGCGGGGTCGGTCAGATCGTGGATTTTACTGCTTTTCGCAGTTGGGTTTAGGGGAACCCTAGGCGTGGTCGTGGAATCCGGTGAGTTGGCGAGCGATTTGACTTGGACGACTATTCGGATTTGGATTCGTTAGTCGGTCTAGTCATGTCAGTTTGTGTTGGGACAAACACTTCGCAGTCGAGGTTGTACTTATCGGTTAGACCTAGTTGGTTGTCGTGCTACTTAGTTGTTGTTTGGTACAACTAAGGTCGTGGGCGACCTCGTAGACGACATGGGTTGAGTCGAATTACGATAGA